>OX376353.1:1389779-2772058 GCA_947369235.1 Udea olivalis
AGATAAATCAAGCCCTACGGGTGTACCCGCTAGCTGCGGCCATGGATGCAAAGTTCAACTTTTACCAAACCCTAGGGTTTGGTAAAAGTTACAATAACTAGAATAACTAGTTACAGTAACTAGAATAAACTGTTGGTTTATAGCATCAATCTGATGAAGCAAGAAGTCTCAATAGTGGTATGGTTACTGCATTTTAAGAAGTGGGATACCCACCCACCCTCAAAGTAGACGGACGACTTCGTAACGATCGCAGATATCACTGAATGCAGGTTTCCTTCAACAGCTTGTCTTTCAAATCTACGAAACAGGTTTAATAGATAATAACTACCAGGGGGCCTAGCCAAGAGCAACACGCCACGACGATTATAAATCGTACAATCGAAATCGTTTAAATATATGGGGATGACATAAGCTGTCACTGGCGCTTATGTCATCTCCATACATTTGAACGATTTCCATTGTAGAAATCGTCGTGGCGTGTTGCTTTTGGCTAGCCCCCCCAGGCACAGAAATAACAAAAACTCGTAATATGAATATTTGGACTGTTTGGGGATCGAACGATATTGACAAGACTAACAAAGTCGTCCACGTTAATGAATTACATGACCAATAATTAAAAGTAGGTATGACTATTGGGCACTTGTTATGACTAAATAGGTTTTGCCCAGGTTATCACTAGCTCAAATTGTTTATCAAAAGCTAATTCATTAAACAATCGTGATTGTCCATTGTCGCGTCGTCAAGAACGTATGCTACGCCAATACCACCCGTGGGAAACGTTCCCACGTCCACATAATGTGTGTTTGGCTTTTTATCGCAGTTTTTTATTAACACAACTCATAATCAACATAATGGGGGATTGTTCAATTGAATTTCGATTTTGGAATGGGGTCAGTGTGGTCTTTGGTTGCTGTTAATTGTTGTTTTGATGCTAATCTGCAGTTAATGGTCATATATTTTACTAGCTAGATCTATACTGTAGACATAACGCCAAAGTGCTGTGGTTAAAGCACTCGTTTAGAAACCAGGGTTCCGGAGATCGGATGCTAGGGCGGATAAAAAATGTTCTTAGATTTTTTATGTGTTCGGCATGGGCGTTGAAGTATGCCCTGCTATATTTTTTGAGTTATGGGGCTTATTGACAAAAGCTGTCAAATTTAAATGTTGAACTATCGCGCTGCAAACAGCGTCGCGGCTTTTCAGATCGTATAGCAAATCTACGAGATGTTATTAATTTATGTTTATTCAAAAGTATCTTTATCGCTTTCACTAAAAATGAAGCTTATGAATTTATACTTTCGCTCATCCTCATCTACAGATTGCAAGGGTGTTCATTGTATGAAAATCTAATGTTTTTTTTTCTATTTTACTACGCGCAGTAGCGTATTAGACCTGCACGACTACTGCATAACATCGTTATACGCCCCAAAAACTTCATTACACACACAGTGTATGCATTGCATGCAATTTAGCACAGATGGGTGAAAAACATACCCAAAGGAGATAATTGAACTCTCTTCTAAAAAAAAACTTTTTACTTTAACATATACTTCCTCAACTCATGACACATTTTGTAAGTCATAATGGGTAACTCTGTAGGTACTATATTGCTACCCTTTAAGTGTTATGTGCACAGGTTTTTTACATTCAACTGTATCGGCCGTAACGTTGTTACGGCATTATGCGGCAAAAAAATTATAATCAGAAGATAAAGATAAGATAAAATAATATACTTTATTGTACAACAAATCATAACATTAGCACTACATAGTTTCAGATTATACAATGTAGGCGGTCTTATCGCTAGAAAGCGATCTCTCCCAGACCACCTCAAGGTACAGGAAATTACAAGATTTTAGAAGTTCAAACGAAAAAAAAAACAGAATTGACGACAATATTAGGCAGCACGCCTCCTTGCCAGAAAACCTATAATTCTGAGCGGATGGTTTGAATACGTCTCGTGGGTGGGGCTTATCAAGAGAGTTCCTTTCCTTTTCTATAAAAAACTTGGTACAAAAATATGCACTTCATTCACTCCATATAAAATTGGTTTATGCGCTATTTGAGATTGATGGTTCTACAAGATTTTTATATGAGTTTCATTGTATCAGTACTTTTTATGAAACCCGATTCTGTGTGTATCCCGTTGATGTCTTTTATAGGGAAGCACGGTTATTCTAAGCTTACAGCGGGAAAAATGCCGTAACTTAAAAATACAACTGTTTAAATTTCCCTTTATGCTAACTTCAACTTCTCTCACGAGATTTTTAATTCAGATGAAATGGAATGATAATTATTTTATTTAATACATTGCGAACGGGGGCTAGTTGCAGTAGTAACGTGCGCGATTAAGTTAAATATGGTTACAGATATTTATTTTGAGAATGATTAAAACGTATAACAACTATGTCTAATATTTTAACCGTATTTTATTTGGACCTGTGTTAGTTTTATCCTTATTTCAAACATTTATCTACAAGGTGATGCAAATAAGCAATCTGCCGTCTGACTGTCCACAAGTAGTTTTACAGGATGTTTTTTTAGTTGCCTAGCTATACTTAGTAGATGATAACTAACAATATTTTTACCTATGTTTAAGAATATAGTATTGTCTCACCATACATATATCATATAACGTAAAAATGGGTGTAAGTGTAAAACGTAACAAGTACGAAAAAAAGAATCACTTACCTTTAATTCTTTGGTGTAAATTCAGCAAAAAACACGATTCCCGAGGAAAATCCCACAAGCACTTCACAGAGTATTTTCAGGAAGAAATATTTTTTCAGTCAATTTTCACTAGGACTTCAGGCGCACGGCGACGCTCTAATTTCCTTTTACTATCGATTTTAAAATGTCACAAACCAGTCACTTTCGTTTGTCCAAACAAACTTATAAAGCCGTTTCGCGGCCGGCATCTAACTGAAAACGCAAACTGAAACCACTGTTACGTCAATCGTCTCTTCCAAAGTACGTTTTAATTTCAAATTAAAAAAAAAACAAAAAAATATTTTTTTGAGTTATTAAATAAAGATGCGCACTTTCGTCATTCTACACGCGGGTCACTTGCCGATTCCATTTTCGAAAATTCACTTTTCGATTTATGCACAACCGCGTGCCTACCTTGCGCGCGCGCGCACGAATGCGACCGGAGGTGGATTCGGCGGCCCGACGCCGATGTGGGCGTGGCTTCATTCTAACGCAACATCTATCTATCATACTATCTCTCTCTTGCGGGTACTAAACTTGATAATGCAGTCTCACTCTCTAACACCGGTGCGTTACCGATCTCGGGTGGTGGGATTTCGTGAACTTTGCCACCGCGCGATTAATAAACTCAAGTTATAGATCGTCGCAACTTTATGGTTTCAACTACGTTTTTAATCGCGAATTCTTACTCAGCTATTTGACTTTAGATATTTATGCGCCTTTGCATTAGGCAAGTCGATAACTTTTTTTGATTTCAACATTTTACCTACTAGATATAGTTTTGTATCTTTATTGTATCTAAAGATCTCCAATCATCGCTATTTTCAACATTTTGATATCTGATTCGGTCATTAATTTTATAGATTAGATCTAATATGTTTTTTTAAACCCGTAATAAAATGTGTGATTAATTACTCTATGCCTGATTTTATTACCCTAATTAGTTCTGAGTTTGATCATGAGCTTTACCTTTTATTGATTTTATATTACGATCAAATTTGTTGTCACATCGCATTAGAAAACTTATAAAACATTGAAGTAGTAAAAATTAACGATGACTTTAATAATTTAGAGTTTGTCAAGCCAAGATATTTTTATTTGACCTTAAAAAGAAAACCATTGTTTTAGGGTGAGCATTTCCAAAAAACAACAGCATACTGTACATACGTGGGATTCAAAATGCCAAAATATGAAGGTTGTGCTATTTTTATCATCCTTTTGTCAATGAAACTAAGTAAAAAATCTAACGATAGAACACTTGAATAAGAACAAATTGCGGCCCTTAATGATGGCGAACGGGATCCGAATCTTTCTATCGATATGAAAACAATCATCGGTAATGCTAAAATCAAACCTAATATTATAAATCAACATCGTTATGCCTCAGCTGTGGCCAAATACAAATTAAAATAATGTTCCTCTATTATAAAAAAAAAATATTGAACATAAACGTTTACCTGTTTTTATGTACAGGTAAGAAATAGTCAACAAAATGTAAAAAATATAGAAATTAGTGAGCTAAAGGTAGCTATTTATTTTTACGTTAACTTGGATATTAATTCATACAAACCAACAATTCCATAAATACCTACATATCCGTCTAATATAATGAAATTAAATACCCTATGCAAATTTTTAAGCAGATACATATCTCGCAACGTAATATTATTAGAATCTCAATGCACTCTAAGCAACATCAACTATTTTCCTATTTGCACTTCACATGTTAGCACATAATGTCCTTTATTACCTAGGTTACCTTCTAGCTTCCTATTGCATTTGTATCTGATGTTAATAACTTCAAATAGACCCAGTTTGTTGAACAAATTATCACAGTAGTTATTCTGTTCGAGGATCTTCACAAGGATTTCATATAACAATATTTAAAGCTTTGCTAATCAGCCTAGTTTTACAACTTAGCAACATTGTTTTATACAACAAACAAGAAAATAGGTCAAATATTGGTGAGTAGCCTAATTTGTGTCGTCGACACGACAGAAAGGAAGGAAAGATGTAGCACAACATGTATTTTATTAAAACAAAACAAGAACGTAACCGTGGTGGTAACAACGCAAGGTAGCAACAGTTAAACCTAATAAGCGTGTGCTGCGGATTACAGTAAAATTAAACGTAATATGGCAAATAAATAAGCAAATCAAGTCGTTAAGACATTAAATATCATAATTTTATAGAACTTGCTTGTGATTTAATGGAGGTTTATGCTACACCAGAGGTGTTATACTCGTATGCTTTGCTGATTATGAAAAACACTTTTTAAACATATTTAATAAACAATATAAGGGTACATAATAAGATAAAAAATGACTGGTCAAATTTGAGTAAACGTCAGTAAAATCACGGTATTTGATTGGTACTTCTAGATCATCTAACCCAATCATTTGAATCACACAATCACACAAAGCACTAATGACTCCGTCTGGCACGTTTTGCGTATCCATTGAAAACAATATCAAAATAACACGCTTATTATGCAACAAAAGCCCACTAAGGTAGTTAAACAGTTAACAAACACAGTTAAATAGAAAACAAACTAACCTAATTGTACAAAGTTAAAAAGTTATCTTTGAAATAGCCGACAAGGAGACAAAAAACTTGCGAATGGGCGAAATTTGTTGATTTCGTAGAAAAGAAATTGCGCAAAATGTTTATTGCTTTTTATTAGCAGTAGAAGTTTTATTGGTTTGTTACCGTTCTAACGGTGGGTCACTTTTTAGGGTAGTCCGGTCCCGTAACGGACCTGTGACGTCAAAAGGGTTTTTGTGAAGGTTTTTTTTGTTTTGACAATATTTACCGCTTAGTCAGGCCCGGCCCGGTTTCTTGTAGAGGCTTGGCTTTATTTTCTGTTATTTTGAATCTAGTTTTTGTTTACGTACCTATGTGAAAAGTTTATAAACTACCAATCTAAAAGATTGGTGAATATAAAGGTGGTTGGGCATATAGTATCAATGTCTTCGATAACGGAAATAGAAAATGGTATCGCTTTAGGTAATACAATAAATAATAAGTCACCTCATCACACTAAACCATATCCCACGTGCAAATGTTGCATGGGGTGATTGCGGTTGTCATTAACAAACATATAGATGGCGCTACAGCAAGTAGACCTTATACATTCAATAACATGGTTAAATAAATTTATTATTTTTTAGATTTTCATTGAGCTAATGGTCTTTTTCGTTCTTTTGATTTATTTACCATTAAAAATGCTTAAATAACATTATCATAATACGGTCACATACTAAAACCACTTAGGTTTATGACAAAATGACACCAAAAAAATATAACGATACAATTCAATGGCTGTCTTAACTGCTAACGGATGGATGGTTAAATACAATTACAGTTAATATCACAATTAAAGATCTATCTATAATTCACTTATGGTGCTATACTGTTTGAGATTATTCAAAAAGTACAATTTTAGTTTATTTTAATAGTTAAGTGAATACGTTATTCTGACGGTAGTTGGTTGATGAAGCGAGGAATAAGGTAAGTTGCCGTTCTTTGACCATACATGTTATTCGCGCGACTCGTCCGCAGCTTGTGCGCAGCCACAGCGCGCTTACTCACGGGGTGATTAAGTTCTTGTTTTAGGTCAGAGTTGAAATAATTATTTTTAGAAACAAATATTTAAATTGGGAAATGAACTGGTAATATTTTGCAATACTTGAAGAGCCCACTAATATCATCGTGAAATTGTTCTTTATGCTATCAGAAACTATTTTTTGTAATTCTTCCGTGGAGGTTATACATTTTGTCAAGGTAAGTGTTTTAGGTATGACCGTAGCTACACAGAACGTATTGTATGTATGACTCGGCTAGTGAGTTGTATAGCATTAGTTTAATTTTAAAGGGGAATCTTTTTTAATATTACAATATTGGCTAGAGATTGCCTCACTTTATTACAAACAAAATGACTGTGATTAATCCAATTAAAGTTACTATCGATACAAGGTACGTCTGTGTATCAACACAATCTATCTCAGGGCAACTACAAGTATCATTACAAGGCAAGTGAAGACAGCCGTATCCGTGGGCTACAATTCTTTTTAAAGTAGTGCTTTTGATGAAAGGCGACCTTATTACCAATAATTTTGTTTTAGTGAAGTTACAACCAGGCCAGCATCATGGCACTATTTCGCGACGGTATCGAAGTCAGCCTATCGGGATGGTGAAAAATCTGCGCTTGAGTTTTGTATTTAAGGCCACCCATCATCATCATCATCCACCTAGTTCACAGCCATAAAACGTCCATTGCTGACTATAGGCCTTCCTTGTAGATTACCAGAGCGGTGGGTTGAAGAACACACTACTTAACTGAAGATTTGATGAAACAGTGTTATTGACACAAGCTAACTCATATTTTTTACTAATATACAGATTTGGAACTATTGTGGTTATATCTGACAGTTCTGCGGTTAGAAATAGTTTGAATTTACACGTCCCGGGGTCGATTCCCGGTCAGGTCAATTCAGGAAACGATCTTTTCTGAATTGACTCGGGTCTGGGTGTGCTGGGAGACGCCCCTGGCTGATTTCCTTGTGTGGTACCTCGTGACACAGGAATTTTAATCCCTACTTCGAGACCATTAGAAGAGGTGTGTTGTCTGGCGCATATTTATTTATTTATCAACATAAGGATATTTAAATGAATACAAAAAAGGTTATTTTCACACAAGCTAAAAATCTACGTTTTTTCCTCACACATAAAAAATGTAACAATGATTTAATACAAAAATATCACACACAAACTACATACATTTCACTTAAAAACGCTATCGTGATCTAATAGAAACGTTACACGTACGTAGGAACAATACCAAAAAATACAAAAACACAAGAGTACGATCGGGTTATAAGTAGGTCTTAATAGATACGACATTCTTACGGGCCTGTTTCACTGGGATACCCTTTAATGGTACACTCAATTCGTAATTAAGTTCTAATTGTATCTTACACCTCGCTCGAGAGGGCTCAGGGAACTGGCCCCGCTCGAATCTGACCCCGCGGGGCCAGTTAACCAATGCCATTTTATACCATTTTTGAATTGGTCAACTGGCTCTACAGCTGAAATTTGTACAGCCACCAGAAAAATTTAACAAATCACCGTTAAGGAGCTTATTTAGTATGAAGGGTAAGCCCCTAGCACTAAGCACTACCAGTAAAGCTGAAATTAACTGGAACTATGTGCTATAACAACCTACTACTTAGCTCAATAATGGTGACTAAAAGTATACCAGGGCGTCAGAAATGATCAGGAAAAAGTACCAGTAATATATTACAGTCATAGCAATGTTATGTTTATCTAGGAGCACTTAATTCCAGTTAACTTCTGCTTTCCTGGTGGTTTTAATACAGAATATGCAAAGCATGTCTTGACCCCTTCAGACTAATAAGCTCCATAAAGGTGATTTGTAATTTTTTTCTGATGACTGTACAAATTTCAGCTGTGGGGGCGAGCGGGGCCAGAGTTTCCTGAGCCCTCAGCTCGAAGCCAAACTAACTCACACGTGGTACCAAATACAACTTAAATGAAAAATAAAAATTACCTACTTATGGGTCGTCTACTCTAAGCTAATTGAACATAAATGTGAATTATTTAAAGGTGCTCCCTTACCTAGACCATTTACCTGTAATGCAACGTTACAGAGTCGATCATTACATCGGTGAGGGAGGAGAACCGCGCATTACAGTGCGCAAATTGTAATGTTGCAAATTCGAAACTCAAAAAATCGAATCTGAGAAACAAATTACAGGCAAATGTTCGTCATGTCAGGGAGGCAGTACTGTATTGTTACAGGAAAATGCTCCAGGTGAGGGACCACCTTAATGTAGTAACATTTCATTTGAAGGCGTACTAAAAAAATGAGTGTAACTCTACCACCGAAGTCGATGCTCTTGCTTTTCTTCAGAAGTAAAACAAGAAAATCAGCAATTATTATCTTCTAAAATGTTTTTTTTTAACAATTCAGTTTAGTAAATTTAGTACTATTAAAATTTACATGTCAACCGAGGTATACAGTTTTTTCAATAGACCATTCATTTTTACTGTCATGGCTTTTCAATTGACGTGAACTTTTTGCGTCACGTACGTGGTGTCTAAGTGAAGCAACACCTTTACATATTTCCTCCCAAAATAAATCTATTCGTCCCATAAATCCCGCTTCAGATTAGATCTCTTTACATCTCAATTTTACAATAAATTTATCGGCGCGGCTGTACCGAGTGCGTGTATTTATGAACGCGACTGTACCTAATACGTCGTTATAACAGATAATAGGAGGCAGAGAGTAACGGGCTCTCTTGATATTTATTGGAAGACGATTTTGAGTAGGAATATCTATTTGATAATTAGTTGAGGTTCCTTACAAAAGTGCCTATGACAATGAGCGTAACACTGGCGCGGGCCTTATAAACTAAGCTTTATTAGGTACATTAGATAAATACGACACCACCACGAGTGTTTATCTTTGTGTATGTTATGTTGTAGTATCAGTATTTAACGTAACTTAAATTGCTTGAAACCTTATTCTTTTTGAATAACCTGAATTGTAAAGATAATTTAAAAAACTTAAGTCAAAATATTTATGTGTCATATTATATGTAATATTTTGAAATGCTGCTGGAAAGCTTGATGATTCATTGAGTGCCTTTTTGCTTTAGAAGGTCTTAAACCTAAATACCATACCTTGTAATCCCCATCAAGGCAAGAAATACGAGTATAACTATTATACAAAAGAAGGGTCCCGCGGGTGCTTTTAATACTGCTTACAGCATTAAAAGCGCACGCGGGACCCTAAAAAGTATCTTACAAAAATGTCTTTAAAGTAAAATTAACACGTTTCTTTCGTACACGATACGATTCATCCGTTTAGGGCCGGTAAATCCGACTCCTGTGACAAATGGCCCTTATGTATGGGAGTACTGACCTCTGGGCTTATAACATGATATATCTTGTAATGTTAACCTTGTTATTTGAGAGAAATGTTAAATTATTGTAGGCCACAGTTTAATTTAGCAGTTAGACCGTAAAGTAAATTAATTAACCTATTAGCCTATGTACTGTCCCACTGCTGGGCAAAGGCCTCCATCATTGAAATCATGTCCCCGCTACAATTGATAGGTATTAACTTAATCTTCACGCTGCCAAATGCGGGTTAGTCATTGCAAACACGCCCTATGTTTAGTAAAATATAATAAGATCAGCGAGATTTAGAATGGAGAACGAAAACACAATTTGCCTACCTGGGATTTGAACCCGGAACCTCCGGATTTTGGGTCGAGCTGTGTCACCACTCTGCCCAAAATACAGTTACTTTTTTGGATTAAATGTAGAACATAAGTTTATGATGAGTGCTTATACTGTACTCGACAACAACTAAGTTCGACGCATTCAACGGATTATTTGGGACATTTTACAAATATTCATTGGAATGTTAACAAAACGTGCCATGTTATTTTAAATAGGTAACTGTTTCCCAACCTTTTTGTCAATGAATTTGCAGAACAAAGAAAAGATTAAAACCGCACGAGTCCCTTTATTAAACTATTGTTTAATTGTTAGATTTTAGGGTTTAGAAAAACAAAACAATAGCTGTCAAAAAACCGTGACATTGTCTTGTCTTAATCTTTTGAATATAGGGGTGGTGACAACTGTAGGGGATCCTTTAGATTATATCTTTAGTAATTTAATTAATGAGTCTGTCTTTGTGTTTTGAAATCTGCGTGAGAAATCATTTGAGATTTGATAGAACATTTAGGTGACGGAAATACCATTATGAGTTTTGAAAGCCTAATACTCCTCAGAAAATTAAAATACTATATTTTGTTGATTTAATTACGACACGATTGGCGTAGTGCGCTGTTGCACGGTTTCTCGCCTCGATTTCCGTAGTGTCCCGGGTTCGATTCCCGGTCGTGTCAATTCAAGAAACGATCTTTTTTGAATTAAGTCGGGTCTGGGTGTACTGGGGGACGCCCCTGGCTTATTTTCTTGTGTGATGCCTCGTAACACAGGGATATTAATCCCTACATCGAGACCATTACAAGAGGTGTGTTGACTGGCGCATATGTATGTACGAGTATGTATGTAATAATGCAATTAATGCTGTAAACTCCAATGAGTGTTTTGGATACTCGTGTATACGAGTATTCGTACAAAAATGGAAACTAGAAAAAATCGACCAGATATCTTTGTGTAGAAAATAGAGCATTAGTAAATGATAAATAATAAAAAAATCCTTAAATATTCGTATTTTATTAACAGATTGTGAGTTTGATTTATTAATACATAAGTAATTCGAAATGTTTTCAAATCATAGACATGCCTTAAGCAAGTGTGGTGAGAGACCTTTTAGTTAGACCTTAAATTTAATATAAACTAATCAATCACTTACTTTACCGTGATTTTAAAATGGATCTGCTACTTTTCTTCCTAACTGTAACTGTGTATGTGCAACACACTATTTTGAATACTGAAAAGCACTCAACCAGGGAATTAAATCTAACACCTTATGGTATCAAACCATTGAATCAGTAAGTACATACGAGCTCCCATTCTAATAAACACACATTTCACGCCACTATAGGTTTAGAGCAGAAGTATCTTACTTACTTAAAGCAGTACTAGTAAAATTGACAGCGAAAATATACAAAGGAATTTAAACCTTCCTCCAATATGATACAGCACTCAGATCCACAATAACACTATACTAACTGACACTATACTGAATTACACATTTCTGCATCTAACGGAATTTATTCCTGACAATTGAAATTCTTATTTGTGCGGCAGTACTTGAACCTGAGACCTTGCACTCACTTGTACGACCTGCACTGCGCTATCTGTGCATTGATAATCTAAAGTTATTACACTATTAAGATTAAACGCGCAAATCTTCTTCGGACAATTGCTGAATTATTCATTCAGATAATAGTATCCGTTATTTTATTCAATTTCATATGGGATTCTGGGAGATTTCTAAAGCATGCGCAGAAGTACACGGGCGGGTTTTAAACGCCTTGCGTTTTTTTAATGACAACAAACTTACTTTGAAAAAAAATATGAGGAAAATAAATTACACTTAATTATAAATGTATGAAAAATAAAACATCTGATTTGAATTAATTTATAATTGCTATTGCCCTGCTACCTAATTTTTTTTTGTAAATAGGAGTCTGCTAAATAAAGTAACAATTACTAGTTTTACGGCCAATCACTATAAAATCCCAGATCAAAAATTACCAATTAAAATTGAAAACTAAAACTGAATAACACAATTTCTGCGAAAATGAACACTAAGGAGATAATCGCAGAACAATGATAGAGGGATTAAAACTATGGTGATTATCATTATAAACTGTTCTTGCTGGCACAGATAACATCAAAAATGTATTTCAGTACCGTATATGGCTTCTGGTATTTTTTTTATGATTTGGTTCTGTTACATTTTGTGTATTTTGCTTATTTGGAACTAGCCTAATAATTCACCTAATATGTTGCATGTTGTACGAGTATATATCTGTATACGTTTTAAAATGATCTTTTGATTATAAATCTGGGCTGAGTCCGCTTATCTTTTTTCGTGGTTGAATAAAATCCACTGTGCGGATCGTAAAAGTGTCACAAGCTTTTATATAAATGGGCACCATCCACGAAAATGTCGTGTAGGGAAAAAGATAACTTTTCACACAATGGCACTATCACACTGCTAACCTCTAATAGCAAATTAAAACAGTAACACTTAGAAGGTAATGACTTCTTAATATCAACCTTGGCAAAATACAAATAAGACGCTGTCGAATAAGTTCTATCGTTTTATAAGTACATGAAGTGTATTGATCAATATACATATAGTAATATGGATAAAGTTTTTCGTCACTGACTGAAAGATCGACAGACAAGTTACAGCCAATATTACTAGGCGTAGAAATATAATAATATAGCTGAAATTTAGTGTGTAGGTTCCCTGAGGAGTATAATTCCTTGATTTAGGTCTCGGAAGTAAGAGAGGGTTTCTCTTAAATCCGAAATTCCAAAACGGAAAAAAAACGAGTTGGGGCGTACAAATTCACAAATTTGAAGGTCGAAGGAAGAACTTTAAAATAAGGAATTTTGGCTCGATGATCTCGAATCTCTGATATTCTCTCTGAAATTTTTCTAGTTTTCTATCTTTAGATATAAAAAACAAGCATTGTAATTTTTTTAAAATAATCACAGTAATAATAAAAGCTAGTTTTGCTCTTAGAGACGATGTTTGGGCCTCCAGGAGCGTTCTAACCGCTCGTCTGCTCGCCCGGCAGCGGTAGTCGCGCAGGGTGCAACACTAAGCTTGCCATTACAGTCTTGACACTGAGCCCAAAGATCGACTAAAATATTTTGATACAATCTCCCATAGATAAATGTCGACAATTTATCAAAGGGTTTTAGTTCGAATGCGCCCGCGCTTGATACCCGATCACGCTCTGATAATTCCCGTTTGCCACCATTTATCTTTAGATTATCAGTGACGTCTCTATTTAGGTATGATTTTTATACTTTTTGGATTTTATTTAAGCTATTAGAGTCATCCGGTTCTAATGTGGTGCAATTAGTTAGTGTCTATTCGAAGTACGGAACGAGTTTTTGTCCGTTTCTCATTATTGGAGTCCTGTTATTCTTTAGGTGCTGCATTTTTGGGGTTACCTTGTCGAATAATAGCCTCGAAAAAACTGATGTGCTGGCTCTTTGTCAGGAATTGATTTCATTTTTATTTATAATTCAAACGTAAATTTTCAAAGTATTTTTAATGTGTAAGAAATGGGAAAACTTTTAGTAAAATGAATTGAAATTGTGACGTGCTGCCTCTCTCTGAGCCACTATTCGCCATAAGCTGCGGCAATGATTTTTCATGCAATGGCATCAAATGGTCACATTTGACTGGCCTGTTGGTGCAATGGCAGCTATCCTGCCTTTAGCACCGGAGATCGTGGGTTTGACCCCCACCCATGACAAACAGTCATGTGACGAACATTTGTGTTTGTTGTGTGTCTGGGTCCAATTATCTATTTTTTTATATTGCCTGTCAAGATGACCTGACTCCACCTGATGGAAAGCGGTGAGGTCCAGACATGAGGCTGACAAGCACAGTAATATTAGGTAATCACTGAGCTGGCCATCCTCATCTTGAAGGCCTGCAGAAATGCCATTTCACGCCCTGCTGGAAGAACCTTGGACTATAAGAGGAAGGAAACACATGCTGGAAGAGCGATTTAAGTATGCTAAGATGGATTTAAGTATGTATTTAGAAATATTTAGGCATGTTTATCAGTCTCTGACACCCATAGTACAAGCTCTGCTTAGTTTGAGGTCAGATGATCTAGGTGTAATTTGTCCCGGGTATTTATTTTATTAATTTACATAAAATGGTTGGGTTTGGTTTCCATTCAAGAAGTTTTATTGATAAGTACTCGACCTGCAAATCCACTTGAATGTGGTTTTTGGTCATGTCATGTATCAAAAATATACATGACCTTTTGCTATGTTGCTTGCTCGCTGACTTCGCTAGCCAAAGATGAGTGCAGTGCAGTGCACCTGTTTTCTTACGCAGATTAAAGGTTGATTTATATTTGTCTGACGTGTCGTGTCGTGACTCGTCAGAACGGAATTGGTTTCATACATTTAGTATGGTAACGTTGTTTATATTAGTGTGATTTGACGTGTGACATACCATACTAAATGTCCGTTCTAATGAGTCACGATACAAAACGTCAGACAAATATAACGGGACCTTTAGTACACGCTCAACCATTACGGCAACTATGAACTACAGATATTATTAATGAAGAAAAAATCACAGTCTGAAAAGTGGCATGCTCGTACAGAAACGGAGTGAATTGCGTCTATTCAGATTTTTGTCTGCAACTCTAGCCTCCAGGAGCCGTATTAAAATCGTTTGCCATTATCGCAACGTGGGCGTTTACGGTTCTAAAAAAGCTTACTTTGTATTGGTACTATTTGACAGATAAACTATGATATGAAACTTCAAATTAGAGTTCGTAATACCAATACGACGCGCAGAAGTAGCGCTCGCGTGACGCGATGGTCACGTGACTGGGAATAAGGTGCTCCCTCATCTAGAGCATTTTCCTGTAATGCAACAGAGTCGAGAATTACATCGGTGTGGGAGGAGAACCGCGCATTACAGTGCGCAATTTGTTTTCACAATGTGTAATGTTTTTATACCCTTGATCCCTGAAGTTTTGGCAGGCAGGCAGAATTGTAATGTAATGCTCAAAGTCGAATCTGAAATGCAAATGTTCGTCATGTCAGGGAGGCAGTACTGTATAGTGATGCTCAAAATCGAATCTGAAATGTTACATTACAGGAAAATGCTCCAGGGGAGGGACCACCTTGATACCAAAATGCCAGGACGCTCAACTCACGGAAAATACGAGGAAGCTTTAAGAGATCGCATTAGGGCCCCAGGGTTGGCAACTTGCGAGTATGTGATACATAATTTTTTACACGTCTTCTTAGGCTGCGGGTATCGCTTACTACGGCTGCATGCCTATTTTTCCCTGACGTAATATATTTAATCCTATATTGCTCGAATAAGGCCGATTAACTACCCATTTTGTTGAATCCGCCTCTTTAAGCTCACACTTTTAGGTCATAATATCGATTGATTATTATTTACCACTAATACCAATTTAATTAAATCACAAGAAATATAAGATGAAATCAGGCAAGCCCATCAGCGGTAGCATTTCTTACCGGAAACAATTCGTTTCGTATTGAATGTTATTACTCGTTAAACATTAAAACGATTGCGAAGTAGAGCACAAAGATGATTACTGTGAGAAAATAATCAAAATCAAAATATTAACTATCGATTTTATTTTTAACTAAATAGTCTTGCTCGTTCGAGGCCCTGTTTCAACTAGAGACCATCATTAGATGAAATCAAATCATTTGAATTGATTGAAACTGATGCAAATGCAAGAAATGAAGTAGCTGTCTGTTCAAATATCATCATCATCATCATTTCAGCCGAACGACGCCCACTGCTGGGCATAGGCCTCCCCCAAGGATCTCCACAACGATCGGTCCTGTGCTGTCCGCATCCAGCGGCTTCCCGCGACCTTGACCAGATCGTCGGTCCACCTTGTAGAGGGCCTGCCCACGGAACGTCGTCCGGTACGCGGTCGCCATTCGAGAACCTTTCCGCCCCAACGGCCATCGGTTCTCCGCGCTATGTGTCCCGCCCACTGCCACTTCAGCGATGCAATCCTTCGAGCGATGTCGGTTGTTTTTGTTCTCCTGCGGATCTCATCATTTCTGATTCGATCGAGCAGGGAAATACCAAGCATCGCTCTCTCCATTGCTCGCTGGGTGATCTTGAGCCTTCTTATGAGACCCATAGTAAGGGACCACGTCTCACTCCCATAGGTCATTACTGGCAACACACACTGGTCAAAGACTTTTGTCTTGAGACACTGAGGTATTTCGGACGCACATATATGCCGGAGCTTCCCGAACGCTGCCCATCCGAGCTGGATTCGACGAGAGATCTCTTTCTCGAAGTTGGACTTACCTAGCTGGACTGTCTGTCCCAGGTAAACATAGTGGTCAACAACTTCGAGTGTAATGTTCCCAACGTTAACTGGAGCGGGTGCAATATGGGCATTTAACATGATTTTCGTTTTGTCCATGTTCATCTTAAGACCCACTCTTTGAGAAGCATTACCGAGATCTTCGAGCATTATGTTCAGGTCTTCCAAGGTCTCAGCCATAAGAACTACATCATCGGCAAATCGCAGGTGTGTTAGGTACTCGCCATTGATGTTGATGCCGCGTCCTTTCCAGTCCAGAAGCTTGAAAATATCCTCCAACGCAGCCGTGAACAGTTTAGGAGAAATAACGTCTCCTTGTCTCACGCCTCGCTGTAGTTGGATCGGATTAGAGCTCTGGTTCTGTAATCGGACCGACATGGTGGCGTTCTGGTATAAGTACCTTAGCACCTCAATGTACCTGTAGTCTATTTGGCACCTTTGGAGAGACTGCAGTACTGCCCAGGTCTCAATCGAATCAAAGGCTTTTTCGTAGTCCACGAACGCTAAGCAAAGTGGCAAGTTATACTCTTCGGTCTTCTGTATAACTTGCCGCAGCGTATGAATGTGGTCTACGGTACTATAGCCTTTTCGGAACCCTGCTTGTTCGAGAGGTTGGAAGTCGTCGAACCTGCGAGCGAGACGATTCGTAATGACTCTCGAAAACAGCTTATAGATATGGCTCAGAAGCGAGATGGGTCTGTAGTTCTTCAAGAGAGTTTTGTCACCCTTCTTGAAGAACAGCATCACATCGCCTCTGCCCCATGCCTTTGGCGTTTTTCCCTCGAGGATGACAGAACTGAAGAGCGTCTGGAGGACCTTAAGTATCGGCTTACCGCCCGCTCTCAGGAGCTCGGTTGTGATTCCGTCATCACCCGCCGCCTTGTTGTTTTTAAGCTGCTTGAGAGCCATCCTAATCTCGTACAGGCTGACGTCCGGGATATCTTCGGTGTAGTGTCGGGTAAGCTTGGCTCTAGGATCTTTAGCCTTGCTTTCAACAGGTGTTTGCGTGGAATATAACTGTCCATAGAAACTCTCAATCTCCCTCAGGATTTCAGGTGTTGACGAAATGATGCTACCTGCCTCAGTTTTCAGCCTCGTCAATTGGCTTTGCCCAATAGACAGATCGACTGTTCAAATAAGTTTCGCATAATGGTAAAGAATTAAATAAATATTATTTTCTATTGAGTTGAGCTATTTAAAACTTCATTTAATATTTTTGGTAGTTCAAAAAGATCGTTATGAAGATATGTATGAGCATCATGGGCGCCACTGGATTCGATTATTCTAAATATACCCTAATGTTATTTGCATGTTTGCTTATTGCTTTGAGTGTCTGACAGTGGCGCCATTTTTTTATTCAACCACAACTATTACTGGCTGTAAGACAATCTGAATCACCATTTGGTGAAAGCATCCCGGTATAAAAAGACCCGTAACCTATAGTCTAGTTTCTCATATCGCCACTTCTTCCATCAGTTATTATTAGAATGGCATTATTCGTCACTTTGATCGGACCGCTAATAACGATATTAATAATTAAATTGTAAATTAATAATCTTGCGAATCTATTATGAGGTAGTTGACTGCTCTTTTATAGTAGCAATTTGATTTTATTGTAACTAATTAATGTTACAGGTTTTCCAATTTTATTAATTGATACATTTTTGATTAATAAGTTGTGTTTATACGAATTTGGGAAGTAAGTGAAATATGGAATTTTAAAATAACAGTAAAAACAGTGTTTCAGTTGAATTATCAAGGCTCCAAAAAGTACAATATTTCCGTTCAGAAAATGTTGTATATCGTACTTACTATTTTTTTCTGTGTTAAGGATAGCCTAAACATCCTTGGCATGGATGTTCGTAGCAACCTAAACCAGCGGGACTACATTAAGAGCGTCATTAGAACTGCATCCCGTAAACTCGAAGTCCTGAACAGAGTGAGACGATTCTTCACGCCTGGGCAGCTCTGTCTCTTGTATGAGACACAAGTTCGCTCGTGTGTGGAATACTGCTCTCATCTCTGGGACGGTTCCGCCAAGTACCTACTCTAAGCTCTTGACAGGTTGCAGCGGCGTGCTATCCGTATTATTGGAAACCCAGAGGCATCTTTGACACTTGAGCTTCTACAATGGGGAATGCTCTGACGAGTTATTCCAGCTTATTCCACCCTCACCTTTCCACTCCCGTACCACGCGTGCTGGACTACGGCGTCACCCATACACAATTCAAATTTTTTTGGCCCGAACTGAAAGGTTTGGTGACTCGTTTCTTTGTCGTACCATCCAGACGTGGAACGCTCTTCCAGCACATGTGTTTCCTTCCTCGTATAGTTCCGGGTTCTTCAAGCGGGGTGTGAAAAGGCATTTTTGCAGGCCTTCAAGGTGAGGATGGCCAGCCCAGTGATTCGTTTGAATGACAGGGCTTGTCAACCTCATATCTGGACCTCACGACCGCTTTCCATCAGGTGGAGTGAGGTCATCTTGACGGGCAATATAAAAAAAAATGGAATGTTTGCTTATTTGAAAACTTATTCCTTTTTGATTAATTTAAAAATAAAATTAACCGCACACTCCCCAGAAAGAAGCTCTACATTGAACTTTTCAAAGTAGCATGCTGATTAAAGACAACCGTTGCCTATCTTATTTTTAAATATTACCAGTGGTGATCTGATTTCAGAAGCTAGTGAGTAGGTAAAAGGTTAACAATTAAAAATACCTACCATACGGCGTGCTTACCGCGTGCTTACCGTGCGCTCGGACTGCTAGCTTGCACCTCGCGGCCGGCGCGTAGTAAGCGCGCTGGGGCGGTTAGCCATAGCCTTAATTTGAGGCGATGTCGTACAGGAGCTGTGCTGTTGCGGTGCTGAAATTGTAAGCTAACCTTAAATATGCTCACTTGAAATCGTTATTGTTCCCCATTCTCTTCAGATGGCTAAGCGAAGACGGTGTGCCTTCGTTTTCCTCCTGATATTCAGGGTCGACCCCATTTTTAACTTTAGCGCTCTCTTCAAATTTCCAGGCTGCATCATCGCGTCATTTTCTGGAACAAAACCACAAAATTAGATTGCAGCGAGACTTTTTGCCACCGCATGAACATAATAGCCCAATATAAATGTCTTTACAAGAACCCAACGTTAACAAAAGCAGCGATCTCATTACAGCGATTAGTACACAAAACAGTTGACAAAGCGACGGCGCGTGCGAACCAGGCCGTGCCTTGACACGGCACAATGCACGCCCGTGAGCGGGTCTGCGGGGAAAAGGAAGCTAGAATAACCAAGTGGAAAACCCATAGGTTACTACAGCGGCGATGGCAAACGTAAGATGCCTTCCATCAAGGTATAGCTGCACTTGCTCAAGACTACTGGCAGAAAATAGAAGCATCACTTTGTCATTGACTACTAAAGCCCGAAATACACGACACACACACTGGCGATCATGCCAGCAAGCACGTCACAGCAAAAGCCAATCAAATGCCGTAAAATTGTTTACCTGTCAAGATCCTGCAGATTTCAAACCATTTGATTGGTTCTGCTGTGATGTGCTTGATCGCTACAGGCATATTTGTTTCGGGCTTAACAGATGGAAGATAGACTAAGCTGAGGATAAGACAAAAAGACGCGTACTGAAAGTAGCCACCGTGGCATCTGTTGGCGAACAAGCACGTGGTTTGTCGAATAGGTAAGCGTACAATTGAAACAGAGCTGATCAGCACCTCTTTAAACTCCTGTTGAAGAACTTCATTGAAACTTATTGGAAAACCTTAGGCAGATCGTTTCCCAACGTTCTGGTAGGGCAACCGGGCTGTACGAGGCTAAAGAGGACTTATAATGCAAAGATGAATCCCGACGATAGCAAGCGGTCCGAATATAATTACGTAGTTCTTACGATTACTTACTTACTACTACTGTAGTGTCTTTTTATTCAATGTACCAAAAATTAGGCAAAATAATAGCTGCATTTGGAAAACCTTCTGCGTGTTCACAAATTCCTGGTGACCACACTCTTGTACTCTGGAGGGATACTCCTTATTTGAAACCTAACGACAGACCATTAACAGTGGTCAGAAGTTAGATTGTATAATTATATAATTTTCCGTAACCAGAAGCCGCTTAAAAAAGCTTTAGTTTTAGGTTAATTTCAGGTCGCTGATGTAGAGGCCCATCACTTCTTTAGAAGTTAGTAAATGAGGTCGAATCCAGATTGACACTTACTGCATTGCTACTTTGAAGGATCGAATGTAAAGTATGCCTGCCATAAACCTCAGGCATCATCAGTCAATGCACTCAAAACCACTGTTTGCCGTCGACAAATGACTCTCGGAAACACGAGTGACATTATGGTAAAGACTGCATGTAGTGAACTGGAAATCAAACCGGCGACCTTTTGATCGCGCATTTAGCCGACAAGCCATGTTATACTCAAGGCGTAAAATAAATTATTTGCTTGTAAACAGTTTCCTGCGAGACATCTCCGTAGATCGTCGTGTCAAAGGAAAGTATAGAGAAGCTATTCTGTCATCGATCGAATCATTCAATGGACATACTGTTTTTTTTACTTGTTCAAATATTTACTCGTACTCTTTCGTTACTTTTAACATTGATAGAAGTATTAGTAAGATGTTTTTGAATATTAGCCGTTTCAGGTAAAACAGGTTTTCGTGTTGCCACATATCGTTACATTATTTTAATAGTACTATCAAAATGAACTGACGGTTAATCAAACTGCTAAAACTTTGTTAGAATAAAAACAGAGTATTTCAGTTGAAGAGTAACGGTTTTTTAGGTTTTTTTCAACCGATTTGTTCTATTACATGATGTTTTTTCTAAGCTACCCTACTACAACTACTTCTACAACTACAAGAGCCACTTGTTTACTTGGCCTGGTTAGATAGTTAGTGTAAATTGTAAACGATAGCTTGTAGTAAATAAGAAACAAATATTTCCTGAACCTTGAAATAAATACACCAAAGTTTGAATATTTTACAGTCAATTATTATTTCTATCCATGAATTTAATACAGATATGCAAAACTTATGCGTTAAATGCAAATTATTTTTTAAAATCTAATTTTTTTCCCCCTTAAACTTTAATTCTTTCGCCTTCTGTTTTACAAAATTGTGAACTCCAAAATCAGACCCCAGACTAGAAACCTCGTCTCGGATGCTAACTAGATTATATTAAGCCGGTGATTTTATCTCGGCGCACGATCTGCAAACAAACAAACCAATTTGCCGCATTATTTATATGAGGATGCGTGCGCGCAGCTCATAAGGTTTTGACGTTTATGCCAAAGCAACTCAAGGCGACAGTTGAGGTTTTAAAAGCTATGTTGGTTTGGTTTTTTTTCAAAATTTTGATGGTATTTGGCTATGTTATTTGTCTTGAATTAACTTTATTCGTCAGTTTCTTCTAACACGTGAACATCAAAGTTCTTTTGCTTCTAACATCTTTAGCGCAGGATTATCATTTACAGTTCTAAGACATTCGCTAATTTCTATATATTGTCATAATCATAACTTTTACTTTGAATCCACACAGAACGAATCTTGGTCTTCATTATCCCTTGGCTAGAATTTGTAACACTTACAATAATTTTAATCTAAAGTCACCTGACCTGGATGTTTTCTGCGTTTCTGGTAAAGTCTTTAAAAGTAATTTGTTGAAGGTGCTCGAGTCTCATTTAAGCTAATATTTAAATAAAATTGTAAAAGCATTTTTTCATTATTTTATGTTTAACTGTAAATTTTAGTAGGTATACCTGTCACTTTATTTTCAAAAATGTTGTGTATGCTTGTAAAGGCTTACATGTATGTCCTAGATATTAAGTGGATCTATATAAATGCTGTATATGTTTAGCTGTAAGCAAACCTAAATAAATAAATAAATAAATAAATAATACTTGCAGGTTTCCATACAACAGCATTCTTCTTGAAGAACCCAAGCAACTAAGAAAATAGCTCGCCTTTGATGGCGAGACGTCTGCCACATTGGGTAGAGATACTCACAACTCCGCCGACTAGCAATAATGAGTAGTCGTACTGTGATTTAATATCTCAAAAAAAGTACACGCATCAGAAGTCAACCTTGGCAAAACTTAACTTTTCTAATTTCGCATAAATTCTGTATTCTGTTGAAATCCTCTCTTTCTTAATATGTTAACAAGCAGACTTAGCCATATCTTGTCAAACATCAGTCGGAGACAGATCCGAAGCAGACTTTATGCGACGGACTCAGAACTAGATATTCCGATATTCTAGATGTGGTTAGTTCCTGAATGGTTGAAGCAAGGCTATAAAGTGAGCGGATCACTGTATGAGCGCAGGTTTCAATTAACTGTCATTTATATGAGATTTCATAGCTTGTATGTATTTTTAACAGACTTCCATTGTTCTCAAGGTTTTTTAAATTATTATTTTAAAAGCTCTACCGAGCTCACTAAGAGTAATGGTAATCAAAGCTAAACTAACAGAAAACAAGCAATTTTTTCTCGAAAAGTTAGAGTAAATCACGTTTATATTTTTTTCAAACAATTAACTCAAATTTTCAGCTTAGCTTAATATTAGCTAGTTTTAAAAGCTCGGTATTGCAGAAGGTGTGCAGTGGTTTAATTAATAAAGTAATATGAGTGCGCAGAGCTGAGGTCTGATATCGTCTGAGCTCTGGGTTCGTGAATGTAGTTAGTAATATGAACATGTATGATGACTGACAAAAGGTTATGGTAGTCTAAATCTATATCATTCTCAATTTTTTTTAGTTGCTATCCCTAAGCCTGTTCTTATCATTAAATTGATGGTATTTTATTTCTGTATTAATCGTGACCTTAAATAAATGTTCAATTAATAAAATATTAAATACAATTTTGTAACGCAAATCAAAACTAACACATGGAATATCAAACTCCCAACCAATGTAACCGAACTTTTAAACTTCGACTTATTTCTTAAGCGTCACCCAGGCAAAAAAACACAATATATTTGCCCAGGATCGGATTGTAACTGGTACTACTGCAGGATCAGAAACTTTTGCGTAAATTAAGCATTCGCTTGTTTTGATTCCTCACTATCGAACTGTGTGACGGTGTTTCATTGTACCCGATTGTGTGTTTATTTCTTTGGTTTTACAAACCCCATTACCTTAGGACTAAAACAGTTTATGATAACATGTATTCAAATAGCCAGATGAAACATCCCAGGCATTCAAGAGTAAATTATAAGTGAGTAAATTAATTAAATACAAGATTCACTTTCGTCGACAACAGTACCTGCTCATCATTTTTGCGTGTATACACTACGCCAACGGCCGGTCAGCATAATAACCTCGTGTCATATTACATACCAAGCCCTACGATCATCTCTAAATCGATTATTTATTCCGAATAGAGCATCGATGCCAACCACATTACGCCCACACCCGTTTCCCGGATCACCTCGTCATCCCTCTCGGATTTCTACCATTTCTATTTATAAATAGACTTTATTATTACCCTTTATTAAGTTAAACATGTATTTTAGAGGTCGCTTAACCTGTCCCGATCGCTACGATTGTGACTTACCGATCGATAATATTGATTTCATAACGTTAAAAGTATATTCGGTTACATTATAATAAACGCGGGGAAAGCGCCATAAAACATAACGATTCCAATCTGTTTCTCATATTATTATTGAATAACGTTGAAAGATAAAAAGTGATAAATATGGATAGGTCTATAAAACAAAGACTGCGTTTGGAGACAAAAAATCATTAACACAGTCCTCATATTATGTTAACAGAATTAAAGATAATACACCCTAAATTGCTGGCAATAAAGTCGAAATTACTAAAGGAGAAATAAAATTAACTTGGCATAGATATATCTAAGTAAAGCCTTTGACAATGTTGACCTTGATGCGCCATAGTTCACACAGTCCCTTCACTATGAAAATGTGGAAAAAACTACAATGGTCGGCCCTCGCACATGAACAAGACAATCGATTACAGCCATTCGTATGCAGTTTATTGATTATTGTCAACTGCAGATTGAATTGGGAAATCGGAGTTCCTCAAGGTTCAGTTTTCCGTCCGCTGTTTTTGCTTGTTTTATAACTATGCGTGTCGTATAGGTGTTGTAGACGAACGCTTGTTTCTGTAAATGTGTAGATATTGTTTTATTTTCTCACGCTTTTTACGATTGATTGTGTAATTGGGTACTTCGTTAAAATTTATAGAATGCGTCATGTACGACAATACAATTTTTTTATGATTGTGATAGTAATAATTATGTTTGTTACTTTTATTTTTACTCTTTTTCTATCCTTTTTGACACTTGCCTCAAATTAACCGTTGAGAGTTGCTCAATCACAAAATAGTCATTGATTTTCACAAACAGATCAGTAGGTATTTAAATACATAATTGGTACACTAAACCTACATTTGAAACATCCATACTTTTGTTTAATACACCATTTATGTTACTTTTCTGAACACTAAAGAACGCAAAAAGTTAATGTGACGCTAAATGACAATAATAATGTGATAAATGACGGTAAAGCATGCACGATTTTTTCAAAAACTAGCTAGCTGAGTTTTAACATTTGTCACATTTTAGTAAATTTCATACAAAACATTGTGCATCTGATTTTCAAAACTATAAATAACATCACATAAATAGACAACCCATGACACAGTGAATTATGTCAATGCTTTATTCTAAGAGTATTACACGTTTTCTTGTACAAAATATAAATGTTACCTGTGAAACATTTCGTCATATTTCCATCTAAACACTATATTAAGCATCTAACAACGCGATAGTCCAACGCATCTAAGGCCTCAGGTCATGAGGTCAGAACCCGACTAGATAAAAGCTATTTTATAAGTTCTACCGTTGTTATTCGATATAATACTTTTCTTTATCGTCTCTTGAAACCTTATACTGAATTAAAAAGTGATTGTCTCAATAATCTTTAATTTATTACCCAAATTTGACAGTTTGACCAGACACGACGCTACTATGTCACATCTCGATGGCTCTAGTTTGAAATAAGCCACACCTATAATGAGAGTAGCTTTGAAATTGGTGACAGGATTAGAAGAATAAACAATTTTTAATGTAACAAGTTTGGTTTTATTTGAATGAAATGTGATTTCGTTGAAGCCCAATTAGTTCCGTTATATAACGGGTTTAAGGCTGATTTTTGTCATTGTTCCTGATGATTTGTCAAATATTGGTAATATAGGACTAGGTAAAATATAAAAATGCATTATTTTTACAACTACAACAGAATAAATTCGTTTTCAATTACGTATTGAGAAAATTAAAAATTGTCTGAAAACTTGGTAGAAAATCTTAATTATTTTTGGAAAATATTATAAAATCAAAACATCTCTCTTGGACAAGGATTTTTTTTTCCAAACATCGCTAAGGCTAGTCTTCTCAGAACATCACCGAGCAACCACCGGTTCTCGTGCGATACTCCACGTACGCTGGTGGCTGTTCCTAGCCGCTCACACGCGCAGCCTTGTGCCCCTTACGTGGACAATGCGCAGATAAGCGGCAATTACGGCGCCCGCGCCGGCGATTCGGCGTTACATTCCGCGCGCATGCGCTACAAGCAAGGCTGGAGAAGGCATCCTGTAAAGACTATGTAATATGCAGTATGAAAAGGAAAACCCAGAGAAAAAATATGACTTTAAAAAAAAGTTTTGAACTTTCATGGTCGCTTAACATTAGAATAGTTATTAGCTTTTTGTTTCCGAGTTTTCGATATTTTGGCACTGTTGCAAGTGCCATGATCACGGTTCTTAAAAAGAAACGAACTTAGAATTTTAACTGCATTCTTTGCAGCTGTATAAAGCACAGGACTTGCAGTAGTAGTATAGAGACAGGGGAGACAAGGGAAGAGCCAGCACTTATGTCTCTGCTCATGGCTACAAGCTTTAAAACTAATTACTCACAAGCAGCTCTTTTGTGTAAACACCCTAATGACCGGATGACTCCTCACCAAAACGTAAAAATAGTACTCAAACTATTACCTTGCTTTGAACTGCCTTTGCTTTGAATTAGTGTTGCCCAAAATCGGTCTTGGTCTTGCAGTCTTGGTCTTGTTCTTGCATTTTCGCAAGACCAAGACCAAGGCTAGGAGCGCAATACCAAGACCAAGACCAAGACCAGGACCAAGACTGGCTAAGTCTTGTTCTTGCATTTGGGCAACACTACTTTGAATGTATTCGATCTCAATATAGTCACTTAGGATTTTTATCAAAATCTTTTGCTTAGTGTTACTCTAGGGATCAACATATATTTTTGCAATAACTTTTCTCCTGATTGATATTAATTAAAATTTTCTTTAAGGATTCATCAAATAAAGTGTTTTCGTTTGTCTACAGTAACGATAAACCCAGTCACCTTTGAATTAATAAAGAAATTTGCCATTTTCCTAATAAAGGGATTTTTGACATTTGAACCACTAACATTAAAGTTCGAAAAAAAGACTGAAATAACAGTTTTCTTTAAATTTTTATTGGGTAACTTAAACAATTAATAATCCGTGTTTCTACCGCGAACACTAACAACACAAGAACATCGGTTTGGCATACTCAAAATGAGTTCATCCAAATCACGCTTTGGAATGGCCGCCCATGTTCGTTGCAACAACAAAAAAAGGTCTTCTTGCGACTGGATACCCTCCATATTCGGCAGAGCTCTTCTCTGTAGCATATCCCATGCATGCTCAATCGGGTTCAAGTCTGGCGACTGAGCAGGCCAGGGCAGGACATTGATGTTAGCTGCGGCGAGAGTCTGTCTTACAACTCTTGCGGTGTGCGGTCGTGCATTATCATGCATTAACTGAAATAAGGGACCGATTTGCACTTGTAGAGGAACGATGACGTCTGATACAATCGTCTCAGCATAAATTTGAGCGTTGAGGTTGCCTCTGATCCAAATCAACTCAGTTCTTCCGCCGATCCAAATACCCGCCCATACCATGATGGTTCCACCACTATAAGGATGGACTTCCTGGCAGGATTTTAATCGCTGTTGGCGTCCAGGGGTTCTCCAGTGTCGTATACGTCTTGTATCCGGTCTCATACCAAAACGAGACTCATCAGAAAAGCACACGAAATGCCATTGTTCTTCTGCCCAATTTCTGTGTTCAAGAGCCCATTGATATCGAATCCTACGATTGTGCATTGCTATAGGTGGTACCCTTAGCGGTCTTCGGGAATGAAGGTACACTTCATGCAAGCGGTTTCTGACTGTTTGGTCGCTAATTAAGTTCCCTGAAGAGTGATGAAGCCTCACGGCTAACGTCATGGCGGTTATTGTTGGAGCTCTTCGAGTTGTGATTTGAATGTATCGGTCTTGTCTCCGTGTGGTGCAGCGATACCGTCCTCCATGGCGCTCAGCCACGGTACCAGTGCTTCGGTAACGTGTCCAAAGTCGACTGATAACACTCTGACTTGTATTCAGAGCTAAAGCCACAGTACGTTTCCGGGAACCAGCTTCTATCATTCCCACGGCTCTGAGCATTTCTTCCCTGCTTAAATGACGTCGCCGCTCCATAATAACGTTGGTTTTAATCAGTAGTAGGGAAACAGTAGCACTAATAATGTCTTCAATGCGTTGTATGTTTTTATAGGGAAAATATTGACAGCTGATTTTCATCTTTCACTCGAATTTGATTGACAGTTCCTGTTTCAAATTATGAAATGCACCAAAAAGGATCCATATAAATTTATAAAATCATAAATTTATTACAAAGCCACATCTCAATCTCAAGAAATCCGCATAAAAATGCTTGATCCCTAGACACTTTTGATGTGTGTAGTTAACATGCAGGTAACATTATAATAGCTAGAAGGTAACATGGATAAATATTCTTTTCTTTATGTGCATGAGATGTTAATCCAAATTTTATTTTTATTTGGAGAAGTTGAGTTTAGGCCATCATCGAAATTTGTCATTGTGTTGATAGTCAAATTAATTAGTCAATAAAATCTGAATTTAATTAGATCGCTCTTAATTTGATTTCAATGATGATGACCGAAACAGTTAATTCATGCAATAAAAATTCAAATTTAAATGCGCTTTTATTTGATCTTTAACGATCTAGATTGTGTAGTCTCTATAGGAGTTTAGCGTCAATTTGTTTTGTTACTAGCTGTTGCCAGTGATTTATGAATTTTTACCATTGACAGGTGGATAAATTATAAGTTCTTTTTATTTATTTTAGCTCTTACTCGTGATCCGACGGTATACGGAACAGAAAGATATTAATAGATAAAAATACTTTTTATAATTCTATATCATGTTCAATATTCTTCAGTTCAGTACAATGAATTTTTCAAAAAAATTGAAAATGTAGATTTTGACATCGAAATTATTTTAATATTTTATAGAACGCCTAAATTGTCGAATGAGCTCACTACAGAGGTCTTATAGTATGGAGTTCTTCGGTCGGCAACGCTCCAATTGTGCCTTTGGTGATGCACGCTTCTATAGGTTGCGGTAACCGCTCACCATCAGTTGGTCATCGACCAAGTTTTCAAAATGTGCAATTCAGGGCTACATGGCACCTCCAACAGTTACCTCATCCTAGGCACTCACAGCTAGGTGCTAGATAGCATCTCGCCGGAACCCGCGGTCATCACTGATCCGAAGATTCCATTCACGCACAATTTTAACCCGTGTTTGATTTACACCAATTAAGGACTTCCTTGTTCCAGCGATGCACTCGCAGATGTCTTCTCTTCCTAGTTTCGAAGGTGCAGGTTAAATTCTTGGGCCAGATGAAAGCTGCGGAAGGGTTGGGCTAAAATGATATTTACAGCGAGATCGTTTAGAATTTACAAGCATTTTATACGGCTGCACAGTTCGAATCGTAGGTCGGTGGTCTGTTTTTTGATTATTCGGAATATCTGTTTCGTGTTCACCAAGCCACACTAAGCGAGCGATTGTACATGTGCATTAAATTTAACATCGCCATTTACCTAACATTACTAAACCTAAGTGAATTTTCATTTTAAGCATTTATCAATGCACTATTTTCTACACAAAGATAGAAACTAGAAAAATTCGACTCAAGCGGGATTCCACCCCACGACCTTACACAATCCGGGTGGCTGCTCTACCAACTGAGCTTCCGAGGCCGTTAACAGACCCGGCGAATTTGTCTAGTGTATTGTACGTTGCAAGCCAAGGTTTGTTTCATTTCTGTTATAGGCAAGCGCCTCACTAAACCTTTTTTTTTATTAACGTGGGGAAATCCTCATGGATACCTCGCCGCCCGGGTGAACGACGAGGTTATGCCGGACTTCTACCGACTAAAACCCCACGGTACTCGACCTCAACACTTCAGCGGCGAGGCGGGGTCCCTAAAAAGTTTCGAACGCCCCGCCGCCAGTGCCTCCCCGTATTGGGGCCCCCTTCAGCGGACCCCCCAATGAAGGGGGGAGGCCACGGAAGTACCTGGAGCACACAGGTACATCCGCTGTCGCGGTGAAAGCCGTGCATTGCGGGCAAAAGCACCCCCGTACTCAAGCCCGCGGGCTCTTACCGAACGCGGACCCTACTAGGTCCGAAAACACGATCCACATAAAAGGTGAATCCGCTGCCGCATCTGGCGGTGCGGCTCCGCCGAGCCGCAGTGCACAGGGGGGGCCAGCCGCGGATCACTGACCCCCTCCAAACGGTTGTGCACCGCGGCTCCCACCTCGCGCCCTAAGGCGCTGCGCCCGTGGGCACCCCTTTAGGCGGGCAGTGGTAGGCACCATACCACCACCACGCCCGGCGGCAGGCAATGGGTGGGTGGGAAGTCCACCGCACTGCCATGCCTGAGCCCTCTTAGCTTCCCGGTGGTTCCACCTGCCACCAATACTAAGCCCCCCCGCCACGACAAGGCGAAGGCTCATGGGGGGGGCCTTACTAAAACTAACCTAACCTTATCACTTTTCTGTTTTGAGCGTTTTTTTTTCCTGGGCTATCGTTGATAAAACTATTAAGAAAACATGCGTGAGCTCTAGAGCTTCAGACCATCAGCCTATCCTCATCAGCCTTTTTTTTTATTAACGTGGGGAAATCCTCATGGATACCTCGCAGCCCGGGGGAACGACGAGGTTATGTCGGACTTCTACGGACTAAAACCCCCGTGCGGTACTCGACCTCAACACTTCAGCGGCGAGGCGGGGTCCCTAAAAAGTTTCGCAACGCCCCGCCGCCAGTGCTTCCCCGTATTGGGGCCCCCTCCAGCCGACCCCCCAATGAAGGGGGGAGGCGACGGAAGTACCTGGAGCACACAGGTACTTCCGCCGTCGCGGTTAAAGCCGTGCATTGCGAGCAAAAGAACCCTCGTACTCAAGCCCGCTGGCTCTTACCGTACGCGGATCCTACTAGGTGCGCAACCACGATCCAAAAAGACAAAGGTGGATCCGCTGCCGCATCTGGCAGTGCACAGCGGGGGCCAGCCACGGATCACTGACCCCCTCCAAACGGTTATGCACCGCGGCCGCCACCTAGCACCCTAAGGCGCTGCGCCCGTGGGCGCCCCTTTGGGTGGGCAGTGGTAGGCACCATACCACCACCACGCCCGGCGTCAGGCAATAGGTGGGTTGGAAGTCCACCGCACTGCCATGCATGAGCCCTCTTAGCTTCCCGGTGGTTCCACCTGCCACTAGTACTAAGCCCCCCCGCCACGACAAGGCGAAGGCTCATGGGAGGGATCCTCATCAGCCTAGCCCATCTTAGTCCAACGCTGCACATAGGCATCAGAAGCACGCCATTTTGAAGTCATTACATTATCAGCAAGCAACATAGGCTGTATAACCTATGTGATTTACGTGAGAAATAGTCTACGCAGGCGAAGCCGCTGACAGACAGCTTTGGTATCTTATGGATGCTTATGTTGAAATACTACGACAAGTAAATCCTTGGTAAACAAATGTCATTAATTGCAATAAATTTTGAGCTACACTAATAAAAAGCTCCATGAAATCCCAATAACAAAATATTTGCACTTTGAATTAAGCAGGATTGGCTATCTAATTATACATAATTTTCGCACATAATTCGTCTTAGTCGGCTGTTCCTCGCATTTATACGCTAGAAGCACACATGACCGGCTGCTGCGTTTAAAGATACGATCTGCGTGGTTCAAGACCCTTTGTTTCACAGACAATTATCATTGCCGGCACAACTATAGCAGCGGATTAATTATTATTTACAATCTTTTCAGGTAGATCACGTAAAGTGTGGATTGGGTAAGTTTAAGTAAGTTTTACTTAGATCTATTCCTTTGTGCAAAGTTTTTAACGGGCGCATTCGCGCGCCTCTGCATATAATCTTTATAGAGCGGCCGGCCCGCGTCACCCCCGCCAGCTCCGCGCCTCACTCACCTGTCACATCGAATGAACATTACCGTACCGAAAACATCCAGAGCCTGTAAAGGAATGTTTTTCAGCAGAAAATCTGTACTGATTCAGTACAGAGGCGGTACCGAAACGACAACGCACCGAGCCGGCGAGGAAGAGGCCTGAGCTGGTGGGACAGAAAGTTTTGTGAGGTAGACAATTAAAAAACCAACGTTACTTGTGTGCGTAGAAGACCCTCAAACGGACGGGCGGACGACCTAATAAAGGTAACGTAATTTTCAAGGGTGACATCTGATCCCAATCTAAGAGAGATGATCTTGGTGTAAGTGACCCAGATATTTATTTATTCATTCTATATAGAAAAATAAAGCTGTACTGTTCAATACTCAAGAGCACAGTTTTAGTTGTTGAATCTGAGATCGGTCCAACAAGACACTTCCCTTCGTCCTATTGTTCTTAGTACGAATAAATACTTTTTATTATCACCTAAATAGTTCCTTTTGACTTTTTAATCCTTGCCATACATATCATATTCAAGAATCAACTCAGTCTTTTGAATAATAGAGCTTCATATTTGTTGAATTTAAAAGTAACCCTTTAAAAAGACTTGTATAATATTAATCGTATTATCTTAATCAAATCAACCGTACAACAAAGACTTAAGGTTACATTTCCGATGGTAATGACGAGAAATGAATGAAAGGATTAAATGTTATTTGAAAGAGCGTCCATACAAAAGTTTGTATGGTGGTGATAATATCTTAATTCGGCTGCGATGAAGGGCTCCGTCTAATCTGTAACTGTCTGTCTGTTTGTTGCCGTTTTGTCGCGTTTTTTATTGACACGCATTTTAGTGACGTTTTGCACCTTGAAGGGTGATATTAGATATGGAAAGCGTTCGATAAATGTCGTGGGGTTATTTTTGGAAATTTGAAAGTTATATTTATATATATTTATTGATTCCCTTACGAGGCAATGAAATTCTAGATTTTCTTCTAGGTAGTTTATTTAGGGTACATAATATCAGTTTTTGTTATCAGCGATTATGGTAAACAACCTTTTACTAAGGTTCTTGAGTGCAGGTTACGGTGGCTTCCAGAACTCGTAGCACAAGGTGTCACTTCTGCATTTCCGACTTCGTGAAAAAAAATTAGAACCTTTTTAAGAAACTAACGCTCTGTAGCTGTAGTGTTGGAAATAATTTATAGCAAAAACTGCAAATTATTATGACCTTGTTAGTGATTTAAAAGTTAATTTTTTTTTTTTAATTTTAAGGTTCTTCAAGCTACGGTCGCGAGAATGACTCGTATTTTTATCGATCGATAACAAACGAATATTAATAAAAATACAAAAAGGCACTCAGCAGAATTAAATGGCTGAAAGACAAAAAATATTATTCCATATCAGAGCTGATAAAATGACTAGTTGTATCTTAGAATGTAGACTAACTTGACATGTAATCTCTGTAACTAATTCTAATCTTATTTGCTAACTCTAGAGTAATGTTGTTTAGCTTAAGTTTTTAATATAATAATGTTGACACTGTACGTAAAAAATTGTTCATAATAATATTTCACTAAACAATAAATAATTTTGCATGCCAAGTGAATTAGCTAAATGTGCTGAGTTACACAGAATAAGAAAAATTTCATCAATAATGTACTTCATTTAAAGCAAAATAAACATATTCTATTCTATTCTATGATAGACAAATTACTTTTAATAGCTTACTAGTTACTATTTCTCTTGCGCAGGATTTCGAAATAAACCCCTTTGTGATCAGCTGCTCATGTGATGTTTCATTTATGCGCTAACACGAGCCGTGTGCCCTGAGATACGAATCAGATGCGGGTTTGATTCCTGGCCCGTCTTGGGGGCTAGTACCATTTGTGTAAGTAACGGCTGTTTTTATTTTTTTTGATAACTGACTTTTTACGTTTTTCGTGCCGCAAAACCAATATGATTGTGCAAGATCAATATCATCTATAATTTATTTGGTAAGGAGACTCAACTACACGGGGTGGTTATCAGAAGCCTTACAAAAATGATAAGCACAACTAAGTAAATTATTTAGTGAATGTGTGAGTGAAAATTTGTTGTTATACCGAATTTAATTTTAAAGTTTTCATATAAAAGATACTGACTGTTAAACTAATTATGTATGGTGACCTTGAAATTAAAGTTAAGTTTTTACTTACATACTCGTAGTCTACATCACTGCAATGATTCATTAGTCAATTATGAATTTGTGTTTGGAAAATTTGGACTAACTACTGCTTTAAGGTTTGTCTATCTTAATCAAACTGCTTCATGAAAAGTCTGTAAAGGCTGTAACAAAGACTTTCATATTTCATAAGTGTATGACTGTCGGTTTGTTGGTACAGATCTCTCGTGAACAAATTAGCCGCTGACGCGAGTGGCTACCGAATTGGATAATAATATGCGCGTACACATGTAGAGACTCAGATTTTCTTGAAAACCGACTAACCCGATGCCTCTATTGGTGTAGTGTGCCAAAGTTAGGATTCTCGCCTTAATATTCTTGGTGTCCCAGGTTCGATTTCTAGGTGGGTCAATTAAAGATTTTGCCCTAAATTGGCACGGGTGCGAGTGCTTGGAGAGTCCCTATCTGATACTTATTTTTATTTTGAGACCATGTTATATGGTGTGTTTTTAGGTGCATACTTAGTGTTTTAAAGTTACTTTCGCGTTAAGTAGCCATATTTTTTACTGATTTCCTTTTTTACACCACGTCCTCAAGCTGTTCATACTAGTTTATGATATTTTCTGCATTCTTGTTTTAATTGTAACATGCGTACGTACACGCATCAAACATAACGAACGAGATTATAAGCTCCTGCGGCGGCGCGTCAATCGTCTACTTACGACGAAACCCGGGCGCTGGTTCAAAAGACTCTAATCACTATAACCTGGTCCGACATCTTAACAACCTTTGCATTCAATTTGTATCAACAGCTCTACTAAGCGAAGACCAGCTTATAATGGGTGTATAAAAATAGATTGTGATAATTCGTATTTAATTTAAACCAATTAGTGATGCTTACGCGCGAATGTAGGATTGATATGTTAGTTTTTTAGACGCGTTGCGTGAGCTTGTGGAAACACACCAGGCGATTAAGTCACGTCAAAAATATCGGCTGAGTTGAATCCAAAACGAATAGAGTTTTGAAGATTTGGCATCAGGCCCACAATTACAAGTAGTACCTAAGAGAAGGGTTTGAAAAGGTTTTTACAGGGTCGGCAACGCGCGACTGATGCTACTCGTGTTGTGCGCGTAGGCTGCAATAACCGCGTACGACCAGGTAATCCGAGTGCTTGTTTGTCATCAACGTAGTGTGCGTATCTTACTTCGCAGTTAGGAAAATGGAACTAATTTAAAATAAATTCCTAATGAATATCTATGATGCCTTAATTAAGATCATTTGATCCCACTCTAGGCATTACTTTTGCTTACAAACAAAAATGATGAATGTTTGTGACGACAAACGTGGTGGGACTTTCTTTTATTACAGGCAGGAGCTTAATCTATTGCTCCAATGCGTGTTTGTTTATTTGTTTAACTTTAAACCCTTGTCGAGGTCTGTAAAACTTTCTTTCTTATTAAAAATGCACCCCGTGTGTAACCACGCAGTGAAATTTTGAAATCACTCGTTACTGACATCGTTATAGATCTTGTACGAACCAAAAGATTTATTTTGTGCGCATCGGCAAGTCATTATTGTGGCCATACAAAATTTGAATGGGAACCAATCAATTAAAATGCACTAGTCCAATCTTCGGCATCCCAAAGCTGATACAATATTCGGCTTTTGTGTTTAACAGACACTTGTAATAAAGTGCTTGTATTTTATGTTTTTGTTTTGACCAATTTTAAAGGTTACATTCGATGTTTACGTTCGTGCCTATTTTGTGTCTGAGTATTGGAATCTATTTAGGTATTTACCTAAAAAATATTTATGTTTATGACTAACGCGCAAAGCTGCTGCTCTAGGAAATAAGAGGCCTTGGGGTTCAGTTCCAAATGTTTACAATATTACATAATTTTGGGAGAGTTTTATGTAGTTTTTTTTGTGTATAACTGCGTAATTTAAAAGAAACTTAGTTTTAAACATAACGGCTTTCCGTTCTCTATCAAAATTCTGTGTATATTTTGAAATATGTTGAAACCTTTCAGCAAACCTCTTAGTTGAAACTTGTGATAGCGTAGATATTTTGATTGATATACATTTTGATTAAAATCTTTTTACGTACTTAATTTCTAGCAAATAAACCCGTACAACTAAGATAACTGACGTTCTATCACAGATGTGGCGGCGAAACAGTAAGTGTTCATGGTTTAACAAGATAAAAACATGAGCTCACCGAATTTCTGCATCACACTGCCACATCTTACATGATTCATAACCTTTAAATAACCGTATTGCAATTATCATACCAAAAACTCACAAAAGCATGACCGTAAGCTTCAACGTTTGGTTTTCCCATACAAATCCCTTGAATCAATTTTGAATTCGCAATACTATGTATGTCAAATTGATAAACAAACAGTAAGAGAAACGCAATCTATCGTAATACCTGTAGGGTTTTCACATGTGTAAAAAAGATGCAAGAGTTGAACGAATACTAATGTTGTGATAAATAAATTTAGTATTTTTTACAATTTTTGTTGATTACCTTAATGATCGATAGTTTTTTTTTTTTTTTATGACTATTTAGCACAGTTCCAACAACATTTCTGTCTATTATACGTGTTACTTACTCGTTTTTAATTCTACTTTTTGTACTGTTTCATTCCATTTTTTCATTGATGCCTTGAAGACAAATTTTATTAACAAAATTAAAAATCCACATTAAGTTTACTAGTTTGAACTTTTTTTAACCCGGTTTTCGCTATGAGGACTTTTTCACTTTGTTCCGCTATTTAAATGTATACTTGGAAAAGTGGGAAGTAAAAATGATGTTTTTAATCATTAATGCAATGCTAGTTTGAAAATATCTTGCCTATTTTCTGTCAACCCTACTCGCCAAAGGATCTGGTTGATGGATCGGCGCGCGCGCACGCCACGTCTAAAAGGATTTGCCTTTTTGACAATCGAATCCTGCCCTATTAAGATGTCAGATTTAATTTAAATCGATACGTCTTTACGGTCAAAACGATTTTTAAATCGATTTTCATACGCGTGGAAGGGATAAAATATTGCGATTATAACTTTGTAAAGGCTTCTGAATTTAAGTTCACATAAAGGGGCCATAAATGGGATTTTGCTGCGGAAGGAAGTGTTACAAAAAGGGTTTTTAAATTTAGGACTTGCCGTTAAGAGCGCCGTGGCCTAGTGGTTCGGCACCTGAACTCAGATCGTGGATCGTGTGGTCCCGAGTTCAAATCTGGCCAGAAACAACATCTTCGTGTTCATTGTTAAATATCCGACTTACTCTCCGGTGAAAAAAAACATCGATAAAAAACCAATTCAACCCGGATAACGGCGGAAGGCTCACCACCTACCACGTTGGGTTCTAATACCATTGGTGAAAAGTGGGCTTCTCAGTGTTTCGTTCACCATGAGGACACAGTCACTTGCCTCTGACTACCCCGTTTGGGATAAAGTAGTGATAGTATGTATGTAGACTTGCCGTTTTTTGGTAATATATTAGTACCTGACTAGCATTTCAGCGATTTTGTCCAGTTGAGATTAGCTTTCTAAACTTTTCACTTTGAAAGTACCTCAGTTTAGAGAAAGTTATATTTTATTCTATCTTTAATAGTACTTCTAAGTGACAAAGTTTTATTAAACTTGTGATTCTGGAGCTAAAACATACAAACAGATAGACATCTGTTATTGTGACACAAGACTCCAATGTTTTTTTACACATTGCTGTCGTGTAAACTGAACAGTGCAATGTTGTTTTTGAATGTATAGTTTAACACTAGCTACTGTTTTATTGTACGTATTGAAGATATAATTTTGAGCTTATTTACTACAGTAGTGAAGACTCAGCACAACGAGTAGCTCGGGACCGTAAAATGTAACGTTCCTCTTTTACGGTCCTATTCTGCGTAATTTACGAGTTTGTGACTACTTATAGCTAGCTACTAAATGTTAAGCATTCTTAAACTTTTAGTTACTTGGTGTTATTTATTTGATCGTCACCAATCACATCGATAGAGTGCTTGGTTCAACAATAGCCACATGTAGCACCATCATCATCAAAGAGTAAAAATAAAAGTGACTCGATTTATCATAATTAAGTAGGAAAGGAGACAATGTCCGTTTGACTTCAATTTTAGAAAGAAAACCGGCCAAGTGCGAGTTGGACTCGCGCACTGAGGGTTACGTACAAACCTGTAGGTATATTTATTAAAAAAAAAATATTATATGATGTAACTGAAAATTTACGGTTTTCGCAATTTTTCCTTTATCTGTGCTATAAAACGTTGCTTCGTACCAAATTTCAAGATTCTGAGTTTCCGGGAAGTACTCTGTAGGTTTTGATTCTCTTGCGAGTGTTGAAAATTTGCGGCATAAACGGCTGTATCTTTTGATTGCGTTGGCTTAAAAGTTTGATTTTTTGACAGCTCCAAGGAACAGTAGATTTGAGTATTTGAAATTAATTCCAGCTTGAGACCTCCACGCGTTCCTGAAAAAAGGTCTTGACAGACGGACGGACGGACAAAATGATCTCATAAGGGTTCCTTTTTTTTCGTTCCAGGTACGAAACCCAAAAAATGACGTAAACCGGCCAAAAATGTTCATAACGATACCAACAATTCAACTTTAGCAGTCGATAGAGTAAATTCTGAATTCAATGATAAAACATTTTAGTTCCTTACACTAATTAACATCGGTATCGATATTTAACCTGAATTGTTTTCCTAAAATGAATAAATAATCCGTCACAGAAAACTTCGTAGACGCCAAAGTTCACATACACGCAAATCAGTTCGACAAACCACGTAAGTGTAAGCAGTAAAATACTTTCTTGGTTTCCTGAAGGGAGTTCGCTGTGTGCACAAGCGGAACAAGTAGGGGAAAAGTCCTGTTATTAGCCACGTTAAAGTATATCGAAATAGGTTAAGTAAACTAGATATTAAACTGAATGCTATCAATACTTTAAAAACTAAAGTTTATCTCAGATCGTGCATGTTAAAGATGATATCTCATGCATATTAAAGCGCTCTCCCTTTACAAGTCAGCCGATGCACATACGTCTGAGACATGTAAAAAATCTTAAAAAAATGCATAACAAGGTACATAACAATCAAAACAAGGCATTTAGTAGCGAATCGTTCGAGGAAGACGAAATGAAGTGGCTACGGTCAGAGCGAACTAGTGCAATGTCATCCGTCACGCTCCGGTGCTGTATCGTCGCTAGGAAAAGCGGTAGCTAGAAAACATTGTTTAGGTCTTTTTATTAGTACGTGCATACAAATTAATACCCCTTTATTCTGACGGGGTAGGCAGAGACCACATCTTCTCACCTGCTACGATCCTCACAACGTCTTCAGCCTCTTCAAATCTCATAAAACTTTTCATGTACGCTCCTTTAGGTTATATTTATAATATACCGGGTGAATATAAAAAAAAATACAAAAACGATACGGCGTACTCAGTAAGTGATGTAGCTAGTAGCTATGTAAGTGATAGTTAGATTTTTCAAATTGACTTTAATTTAAAAAGTTATCATACAAAAATATTGACTGTTCGACAGATTTGGTATGGTGACCTTATAATAAAAGTTAATTAAATAATTATCCTAATACAACCACCATGAAAACCAGCTGGTAAACTTTAAAAAAACAGCGGGTAATTTAATTACTCCAAAACCAAGCAGATTGAGGGATTTAAATACAGTGATATTTGATTAAAATTATGTATTTATTTATTTATTTCATGTAAATAATAATATGTATAAACTGCAGAAGATTTAGTAAAAAATCATCTATTCATCATTAAAATAAAGCTGTAACCGACACTGTACAATTAATTTTGTATATTTACACTTTAAAAACTGCATCAAAATGTAGAGTACTTAAGATTCAAATTACACAGGCTGTCAAAGTTTAAAAGCTAAGTCCATGCGGACGAAGTCGCTGTAAACAGCTGGGATTCAAATGAATGCACTGTAGCTTGTAACAAAACTTAGAAAAAACAAATTGTAAGCGTTTTCTGTATGTCTGTACTGTTTGAATAGACGTGTGATGGCACGATAAGAGGTACGATTACACGAGCGAGGATGTAGTGCAAGGTCGCCGCATCTTGCGATGTATCTCTACGGTACGGATATGACATCCGTATTTACGATGGATTTTGCCGATGACTTTGGTGCAATGCTGCCTTCAGCACCGTAGGTCGTGGGTTCCATCCCCACCCATGACAAATATTCATGTGACGAACATTTGTGTTCGTTGTGTGTCTGGGTGTTATTATTTATAAGTATGTATTTAGAAATATTTAAGTATGTGTATCAGTCTCTGACACTTATAGTACAAGCTCTGCTTAGTTTGGGGCTAGATGATCTTGGTGTAATTTGTCCCTGAATGAGAGCGTCGTGGCCTAAAAGTTCAGCTCTCCAGGTCGGAACCCATGGCCACGAGTACAAATCTGGCCAGAAACCTCTTTAAGATCATTGCTTTTGCGACTAACTCTCCGGTGATGGAAAACACCGGTAATAAACCAAAGGAGGATAACGGCGGAAGACTCACCGCCTGCCACGTTGGGTCCTAATACGCTTGGTGAAAAGTGGACTTCTGAGTGTTCTGTTCACCATGACTTCAACAGTCAACTTGCTTCTGATTACCCGATGGAAATTAAGTCGTGGGTAAAACCCACCCTACCCTACCCTAAAAAATGGTCCGGGACTGAACTACATATAGTTCAGTCGCGGAACATTTTTTAGGGTTCCGTACCTCGAAAGGAAAAAACGGAACCCTTAAAGGATCACTTTGTTGTCCGTCCGTCCATCTGTCTGTTTGTCAAGACCCTTTTTCTTAGGAACGCGTAGAGTAATCAAGCTGAAATGTATATCAAATACTCAGATCTACTGTCCCTTGGAGCTGTAAAAAAGTCAAACTTCTAAGCCAACGCAATCAAAAGATACAGCCGTTTATACCGCAAATTTTAATTCAGAATCTTGAAATTTGATACGAAGCAACGTCTTATAGCACAGATATAGGGAAAGTTGCGAAAACCTTAAATTTTAGTTACATCATATTAAAAATATTTTTAATAATTATACCTGCAGGTTTGTATGGATCCCTCGGTGCACGAGTCCAACCCGCACTTGGCCGGTTATTTAATTTTTTTCCCGCACCCAGTCCATACTAATTTCACGAAATTATTTTTAGGGTAAATACACCACAAACATCCAATATTCAAACGTCTGTAAGCGTTACACGCTTAAACTTATTATTTGACTAAGCCTGGAATTACATCAAAATTCTCATTAATTGAAGGATAGTAATTAGTTTAACCTTAAGTGGGTGCACAGTAATCAAATATCCGCGTAGGTTACTCCATAAACAATGGGCGAATCTCAGAAGCACAAGACCTCCGTACTTATTTTTGGTCCAAGGTCTTGGCCAACCCAATGTAGGTCAGAGATAATCTAGACTAATGTGAACTTTTTGTTGATAAATACGTGGGAGCTACTCACAATGAGCAGCCAGTGTAATTTATTACATTAATTAGTCAAATTATATAATTTGAGTCGGCACAGTAGCGGTTTTTGTTGATGCTATGTTTTGATACAGTTTAAAGGACACTTGAGGAATGGATTGTTATTTTTATTGTCAGTTGTCCATATTGAAGGTCCAGTTTGAGAAACGGTCTTACAAAATCGACGTAACTCCATCAAGACGTTCTTATAAAATCAAATGTACAAAATATGAGCTTACATTTGCGGAAATTATTCAGAAAAATGTAAGATCATTAATATAATTATAATTATATAATTATATGACAGATCATTAATTATTCACTAAAGATCAATTTCACAGTACGAAGAAAATTCATATTCAACTAGGCCGGCCCTTTTAGGTAAATGTCTGAAAGGCGATTGTCAATATTTCAAGCCGTTCGCTAGCGATTAATTTGCACGTTGTATTGATCAGTTTTTTTTTCAACAATGCGTCTGCTTCTAGTCGAATTGAATTACTTTTTTAGGCGTTCGCCACTAAGCTTATCCCTAGAATGTCACTAGCTGCTTCAGATATAAGATGGAGACCTATGTTTAGTTATGGAAGTACTAACATTTTAAAGCAGAATTTAAGATGGCATAATTAGTAAAATCCCGAATACCAATTCCACTCGGTCTATGAGGGTAGGTCAATTCGACCGAAATAGCTAGGTTAGGTTAGAACTGCGACCCCTGCTTTGCGCTATTTCGGTTTGATGCTTACTTCCAGGGACTTAATGTCTTTAAATAAATGATGATGAATAAATCACATTAAACCTCCCACGTTTAAGTAACTATCTGATAATTGAGTGCTTAAGATGCCTATCATCCACAGATCCTAAATTGTCCTAATTACAATATTGCACCACATGACATTCGCACATGACCTCGCACAGAATTGAAGGCACACATAATTGGACCATTACAGAGCGTTATGTCACTCTATCCACAATGCATTTCTCACGATCGCAACGACAAGTAACAATGTTAGTTTTGCTTTTGTCTTCACGGCCTTGACGACTAACTGTATAATTTAATCTGGACTAAATTAACATACAATATTAGTGCTATATGTGTTTAACAGCACTGTATTGAATGTCCTACTGTTCAAGTACCAATTCAATAATTATGTAATTTAAGCGTGATTTGAAATATACAACGTACCATCACGACTGTATCCCAAACAGGGTAGTCACTCGGAAGCCCACTTTTCACCAATGGTATTAGAACCCACCGTGGTAGGTGGTGAGCTTTCACCGCAGAGTTATTTGACAATGAACACAAAGATTTTAGTTCTGGCCTGATTTGAACTCCACACGATCCACGGTCCGAGTTAGGGTGCTTCTAGGCCATGACGCTCTCTGATTTCAAAATTGTTAAATATTATTATTGCGACCCCTGAATTTTGACACTCATCTGAATTTTAACACCTTACATACAAAATTTGGACGTTATGTTAGCCATGCAAGGGACAATTTTAAAATTTGAGTATCTAACAGAGACAAAATAACTATTATTATGAACTGTTCTTTTTTAAATATTCTTCTATTATCCCGAACTGCTTCATCTGTAAGTTATTGCTCTATTAGACTCTGACTGTGTGGCCCACTCTTAAAACGTTCATTTGTTTTGCAAGGTGAAAATTTCGCGGCCCGATAGATCGCGAGTCCAATAGATTGGCCTGTCCTACGATTAAAAACCTATGGAGTCGCTTATATTTAGCTGTGGAGGTTTTATGACTGCAAATGGTTATAAATAAATAAATATAAATATATATATATGCGCCAGACAACACACCACTTGTCATGGGCTCAAAGTAAGGATAAATAATATCCTTGTGTTAGGAGGTACCAGACCAGGATTAAGCCAGGGGCGTCTCCCAGCACACCCAGACCCGAGCCAATTGAGAAAATATCGCTTCCTGAATTGTCCCAACCGGGAGTCGAACCCGGGACACTACGGGAATCCAGGCGAGAAATCGTGCTAACCTGCCAATACGCCTTCGTGACGGAGTAACACCTCCGTGGCCGAGCTCGCCACGAAACCCGTCCCGGGTTCATTTCCCAGGTCGGGTAAAGTTGTGAATATGGCCCGGGTTTGTGATCACCGACCCGCAATTTACTTACTTTTATTGCCAATAATATCAATCAACTGTGTTTCACTACACAAAACCCTTGTCCAAAAAACGTCTTCACACAAGACTCTTGCACATAACAAGCACTTGTTAGTAATGTGACCAGTTACATCCCAGCAAGACCAGCTGCTTTAAAATTCGTTCATCCAGATCATGAATAACAAATAGTAATTACGACGAGGTGTTACCACGGGGGGGAGAGCGACCAGAACTAATTGAACCGCTTAATTGGACCATTAAGTTAAGGGCAATATTACACGCGATGGGAGTTTGTGTCCATTGCGTCTGTGGTTGTTTGATGAACGGTACGGCATTTGTAAGTTAAGGTGTTACTCCCGTCATGCCTGGTTCACATTATTCCAGTCCAGGATTCCAGTCCAGCGCTCAATCAATATGGACTTTCTAGTGCCGGTTCACATTATTCCAGTGGTATTACAGCGCTGGACTGGAATGCTACTACTGGAATAATGTGAACCGGGTTTCGTCTGAAAAGAACGCCGGCCAGGCCCCTTTCATACTATACCTTTGCGCCGAACCATCCTCTCCACTGTCGCCTAGCGTTGTTACTTAAATCTAGTTATTATTAGGTATTTGCGTGTTATATAATATCCAAGACAAAATTTTAACACAGGGTACCTCGTGTTGCGCTCTGACTCATCTGTGGTATTGTTACTACGAGTAATTCTTTCATTACATATTTACATTGATTTATTAACTTGAGTATGAACTGTTACACAAAGCGATGCTTCCGCTCGATGTTATATAACTATTTTTTTTAAATATATCATTTAGCGCAGAGCGGCTAGTCAGGCATTTGACGTTGATCTCAATGTATGATCAGTTCTTCTTCCTCGAATCGATGATCCTGTCGTCGATGGGAGCTAAATAACCGCAGCCCAGTGCTCTGCCACCGCCTTCCCGAGTGAGGAGGCCTCATAAAGATCCTTACGTGAACAGCTGGCGGGCACTGGGGGCAAACCAGCAGGTGCTGCATCGTTTGATCTGAGTTTTCACAGTCACATTTGACCCTGTCCATGCTGATGAACCCCCATTTGATAATGTTGCTAATGTAGCGGACCACCTGAGTCCTATTGACACTGAATGACCAGTGTTAAATGTATTATGCAATGAAGCTGTAAAAAATAGGTTCAACTTTTTCTAGACTAAAATAAACAAAATCACCATTTTTTTTGTGTAGAATATCATACACGCTTGTTCATTCGCAATAGTTTCACTATTTGGCTTAAGCCGCGTACGCAACAACTCGGTTCGCACGTGCGTAGCACTTACGAACATTTACCACTCTGTTCGTCAAACTTGTTTGCGGCGATCTTACGTATGGACGGCGTTCAAATAGCTTTACGCAACCACCATCACCGCCGGCGCGGCAATGGCTATTAAGATAGAGTTCACGACTGTTGTGCGCGAACTCGATTCGAACTATATTCGCGTTCGTGTTCGAATATGCCGTCCATACGTACGAACTAAATGTTCATGTTTGATGTTTGTGTTCGCTATGTTCGTGTTCGTACGTGCGTACACGGCTTTAGGTTTCCCACTTTATGTCAAAAGCCATGCCATTGACCTACGATATTCAATCTTCAGTTTAAAGAAGAATTTATTCTCATAGAAAAGACATACATGTCACTTATTTGAGATCTAAATCATTGTACAGTCATACGCTGTGTATTTAAATACTAATTACACTACTTTACTTAACTTAAACATTAGAGCAATATAGATCATAAAGTTTAGGAAAATAATGGAAATAACAAATAACGAAGACAAAGCTAAATATTTGTGTACAACACTGCGTCATGAATGACGTTAAGCCACTAAGTGAGCTAATACTCTCAACCACGTAATAGGCTATAATCTGAGATGATATAGTTACTTAATTTTGTTTTAAACGCTCGGAGAGTATCCGCGGCCTTAATGTTAGCTGAAAGTTTGTTGAAAAGCTGTGCTCCCTCAAAAGTTATAGTCTTTTTCCCGTAGTTGGTACGTATTTTGGGCAAAACAAGATGTGAGGGTCTTCGTGAGCTGCGTTTGTTTATTTGATATATTTTAAGGAACGAAATGTTGGTGTGTATAATTTTATTAATAATTTTATAAACTAAGATGCAGGTACTGTAATTAAATAATTGTTTGATGTTCATGAGTTTAGTGTCTCTGTAAATTTTTTCTGTTCGTGTTAGATAGGGATAGTGAAACAACATTTTAACTATTTTATTTTGGGCTATTTGGAGTTGATCTAATTTAGTTTTAGACGCAGCACCCCATATTTCAACTAAATACATAAGATGGGACTTGACTAGCGAGTTATAGATGGTCAGGCGTACTGTAGGTGGAAGGCTTCTAACTACGTTTCTGAGTGAACCCATCAACGAAGACAGTTTACTTTTTATGTGGTCTATGTGCGTATTCCATGTCAAGTGGCTATCAATATGTAATCCAAGGTATTTTTCATTTTTCTTTTCTGCCAGCGGTATGTTATTAATGGACAGGGAAGTAAAAGGTGAAACTTTTTTAGACCTGGATTTAAATATCACGTAACAAGTTTTGGCTATGTTAATAGTTAAGAGGTTATACTGAAACCAATCATAAAGCTTATTGATATCAGTCTGGGCTCGGGAAACAATATCGGCCATACATGTGCCAAAGTAAAATAAGCAGGTGTCATCAGCATATAGAGTTATTTCTCCATTCAATTTCAGTTCACATATGTTGTTTATATAAATCAAAAAAAGTAATGGGCCTAATATTGAACCTTGTGGAACGCCACATGTGACAGGTAATGGTTTACTTTGGTGCTCATTGATTTTAACGATTTGTACTCTATTTTCAAGATAAGATTTCAAAATTTTAAATGCAGTTTCAGTAATACCGATGCTTTCTAGTTTTTTTAGTAGAATGAAATGGCTTACAGTGTCAAAAGCCTTTTTAAGGTCTATGAAGACACCTAAAACTATATTTTTTTTATCTATGCTAGTTTTAATTTTAGTCACTAAATCAATGGTAGCTGCGAGAGTATTTGATTTTGATCTAAAGCCAAATTGTCGTTTAGACAAGAAGTCCGTAGTTTCAAGGTACGCTTGCAAACGATTGTATATAATTTTTTCTATAATTTTAGACATCACAGGTAACACCGATATAGGCCTGTAGTTGCCTGGATCAGCTTTTGACCCTGATTTATAGATTGGACTAACTTTGGCGATTTTCAAAGTGTCAGGGAATACGCCCATGCGTAAAAGTTCATTTATGGATCCTGTCAGCTCATTCAGAATAATGCGTTTGGTGCATTTTATGTCTTTAGTAGAGATACCGTCTATGCCAGTACTACAATTTGGATCAAGTTTATTAATAATTAGATTTATCTCATCTGCATTGCATGGTTCGAATTTGGAGAGTTTATTAAGATTATCAAAGTGAGGGGGAGGAAGAATATGACTGTTATTATGAGTCATAAAGTTAGGTATTTGACTAGCAAGGAGAGTACCTATTGAGGAAAAGAACTGATTGAAAGTCTCACATATTTCAAGAGGATTTGTAATATGTTTTGATTCGACTACTAACTTTGGGGGAACACAGCTCTTGTTAACTTTATTGATAGCCAAATCATTTAGTAGACACCATATTTTCTTTGGCTTCTTACTATTCTTGGTGAACTCCTTGTAATAATATGCGTCCTTGGTTCTCTTAATGTCGCTTGCAACTGTTTGCCTCACCAGCTTAAAATTATTTTCAAGAATTTGATTGTTAGGGTCTTCTTTAAATTTTCTCCAGAGGTCGTTCCTTAGATTTATTTTCTGAATAATAGCTTTATTGATCCAGTCTTTTTGTGGCAAATTGAGAATTTTGACTTTTTGTTGTTTGCTCAGAGTAATGTGGTTTTTGAGTAGGGTTTCAAGAGTCGAGAAGTCAGGCGGTGAGTTTGATAGATCAGTTGCAGCAAGTGTACTTTGTAGTTTAGTATAATCAGTTACTTGGTATGTTTTTCGTTGTTTAGGTATAGCTTTAAATTTTTTCATTTGTAAATATATCTGCTTATGGTCGGTCATTGGTGAGTCCATTATTATCAGATGAAAACTATTGCTTGTTAAATTGGTGCTGACGTGGTCTATTATTGTGTTTGTAGATGGCGTCTCACGAGTGCTGAATTTTTTGTGTATTTTATTTATTCGTTTAAAACCTTGTTCTCGAATAATTCGTTTATAAGATAGCGCTTGGCAATTTTTCGTTAGTAAATCTATGTTAAAATCTCCGAAAACCAGAGCCCTTTTGCGTTTTTGCAATTGTAAGGAGTAGGTTTCTAAAAAATTTTTGAAGTTATTGTCGCCTGGGTGGTAAACAACTCCAATTTCTAGTGCAAATTTCTCTAGTCTTATCCACAGGTAGTTGTTTCCATCGGCATAGGTTGACTCACTCAAGGTATGTTTTAAATCGTTATGTACAAAAATCGAAACTCCTCCACCAGTTTTGTCAGTCCTGTAGTTATAATAATGAGTGTAATTTTTAATTTGTAGTGAAAGTGCTTGTTCTTCGGTTTTGATCCATGTCTCTGTTAATAAGACTAAGTGTGTTTTGGATGGTATAGCTTGTAGTACACATTTCAGTTCATCAAATCGGCCCTGACTTCGAATGCTTCGGATGTTTGCGTAGAAAAAACTTAAGTATGATGGATAAATTAAATTTAGGTTTCTATAATTTGTTAGTAGTTCATATGTAGTAGTTTCCTTTTCCTTATTCTCTAGAGAAATGCTCAGTTTTTTGGAGTCGAGTGTATGATTGTCGGTACATTTTTCACATATTTTATGGTCAGATCAGATTCACCATTTAGTTGACGGCGGGCTAATTCCTCCTTGAGTTCTTTTAAATATGTTTGCTGGGATGGAGTCTGGTCGGAGTAAATTTTTATTTCTTTTGGTAGTTTTTGCCTATTTCTTAAAAGTGTTTTTGCTGGTTCATAGTGATCAAAAATTATTTTTAGAGGGCGGCTTTTGTTAGGGATATGCTTTCCTATGCGAAAAGTCTTAATTGGCCGTGAAACATCCTTGAACGATGTCGATATAATATTCCAGACGTCCTCTTCATCTCTCAAACGCTGGGCATCAGGGGTGGATGATGGTTGCTCTTGTATTCCTACAAGTATCACATTTCTCTCTCGGTTGTTACGCTCCTGTAGCTCACGAATAGTATGTTCTTCTTCAATTAGTTTGGTCCGGGTGTCTGTTGGTGATGTCGAACTTGCCGAAGCTGTAAATGTATTTGTCTTTAAAGAAATGACTTCAGACTGTAGTGCTTTAATCTGAGCTTCACCAGAGGTAATCTTGCTATCTAATCTTGTAATTTGGTCTCTAATAATATTTTGCTCTGTAGCTAAGCTAGAAGTCGATGACTTGATGTCAGAAAGTTCTTTCTTAACTTCGGATATACTTTCTTGCATCCAGCTCTTATTTTGCTCCTGAGAACCTGTCAATTTTTCCAGCAACTCTGTAATACGTGATAATTCCTTCCGTAACTCTTGCATGTTTTCCTTACAATCGCACTCGTGATCAAATGGTTGCCTCCTTTTACGAAGTGTTATTTGAGAGTCCAGCAACTCCTGACCAACTTTAGACATGTCAGGTTGTGATCCGCCAGCGGCTATTTTAAAGTTTGGCGAGCGTGGAACGCTCATATTTATATTTTAATATTGTATATGAAACAAAACAAACAACCGTCCAGTCACGTCCTTAAAGCAGCGCAATGCACAGATCGATTAACTCGAATGTTTCCCTCTAGTAGGCCGGGCGGGCGTAAAACTGTAAGCAACCGGTTTTACGAACGAATATGTTAGCTAATTATGCGCATAGCAGACGGCTAGTAGCCGCGTCGGTTGTTATTATTTTCTATTGACATGAATCGCGGTACTTCGCGGCGCGGCGCCTCGGTGTGTGTCCCTTCGGTTCTAAAGCGCGTTTGCACTGCGCGTTCGAGGGAGACGAAAAATAACACCTGTTCTTGTCACTCGAGGTGGGCTATTGTCCGCGGGTCCCGGTCACAATTACAGAAAGCGTTAACACTTGATCACCGTTAAAGAAAACCAAACTCAACACTAATGAGATTACGAACCACTTTTGTAAAGGTGTGCTTAATAGATTTTTGTAATAAATGAGTAAACGTCCACTCCGTATGACTACCGCACGACGAAAAGAAATCTTCTTTTACTTATCCAGCTTGTTCCTCAAAGTTATTATTTATTACTTTTGTTATTTTCTTGTGAATAAAAGCCGAACTTCCTTCGTATCGTAACGGGAACATGTAATGGAAACAGTTATTAACAATCACACCCACGCGCATAGTTTTTGTATTAATTCCGTATAATTGTGGTTTCGGCTATACCTCTCTTAATTGTTCGTAGATTTAGTATGTGAGACCGAAACGTTCCAAAGATAAGCCCACAAATGGAATTGATATTCAAATTTCGACACGCGTCCACCATAAATTATTACGTGTTTCTTATTTATTAAACGCAATTAAGATTTCTTGAACTGAATTATATTTTTTGTTTAGAACTGATGGGTCACAAGTCTTTCTGGTTTTAGAGAAACTCAGTATAATGTGCGTATTATATGTGTTGGGGCAATATAAATGAATGATTAGTTTTTTTATCAAATGAAGATAATTAACACAACTTAAGAGATTATTAGTCGTATTTCGGTATTACTATTTGCACTTGCCTTTTTTTTTTAATAACCTGTCAATGTAAATGTTTAATCGTATGGCAAAATTTAGCACAGTTACAATCCCAATAGAAGGCATTTTAGTCACTCAGTTGTCTCGTACCGTCGTTTAGGACAAGCAGGTCCTCAGGATGGCCAACAGCATACCGCGTTCTGGGACATTCCTGAATTATGTGCTGAATGCACATCGGCACCACAGGGGCAGGCAGGAGAATCGATCTTGTAGTGACCAGTACGTAATATGTTGAGTTTGCACCACTCCTGCCTAGGGAGTTCTGACTTCTGCGCCTTTTATTTGGAAATGGATTTTTTGATGGAAATGTTTGAAAATGAAGTGCCGGTTATTTCAGCGACCTGTATTATATCCGCTTCACGCTTCGTTGTTATCATGTGGTGGAGACAATATTCTATAGCTTTAGGTATCCTACCCCTCTTTAACACTGGTTACGAATATAGATTTTGAGGCAAAGGGTGGATTTTTTTGTCAGGCAACCATCTTGACACCAAGGCAGGTGGTTGTCTGGCAGAAAATGCCTCTTGTCATATAGTCTGCCATATTTATTTAAGTTAATGCAAAAAAAATAACAATGCTTTCAAGTAATATTCTCAGTTAGTTGTGTTACAAGTTTATAATTTCTTATTTTTATAGCGTTTAAAAAAATCCGTGCCTACCAAATAATAATAAATTAAAAGTATGAACTATGAATCTGATGCACGAGTAAATTGTAGCTTCGTTGATATTGTGTTATTAATATCAAAGTGATCCGTACACAATATCTTACTTAATACCGCCTCTTCCATGTACCAAGGTTGAGTCCTCAATATTTCATCCAACAAATTGTAATATTCGTTGTAATTTGAGAACTATTTTACCGTATGGTAACGCCATGGTTTAATATATATAGTTTATGGTCAAACAAATAATACACGTGTGTGGTCTGTTACTATTACATCGTTTGTTCTTTGTTTTTTTTTACGGTTATTGGTTGTTTTCAAATGTGTAGTTGTTATGAATGTATATATTAGTTTTGTTAGGTTGTTTGATTTGTCACTGTAATTTTTTTAACTGGTTTGTTAGTGCAATAGCAATCCCACATTAGCAAAAGGTTGTGGGTTTTGTTGTGTGTCTAGATGTCATTATCTATTTATGTATGTATAAAAATTATTGAACAGTCTCTGACACCCATCGTACTACAAGTTTCACCTAGTTGAAAGTTGGATGTTTTTCTTGAAAAATGTCCTAGACATTCATATATTATTTAACACGTTGACTGCGAAACAGGCCCATATCGGCCTGACACGGTACTTCAGCAGGAACAGGCGAAGAAAACTATGGCCTTCTCGCTTGTTTGGAACGATTATCTCAGGTGTTTCTAAGAGTTTGGCAGAGAAAAATATATATTTCAGCTTGTGGTCAAAATTTTAGGTGCTCCCTATCAAAACATTACGACAGGCCGTTTTCGGCCTACAACGCACTAACAGTGAAAAACATCCACTCAGTGCGGCAGTGGGCCTATCTCGGCCCGCCGTCCCAACAGGTAGCCGGCGACCTGACTCCGCATAGAGCGCGTACCCCACCAGTAAGTGTTGACCTTATGATGACGATGAATACAATGGCTCATCATCAGAAATCTTTTCAGTTGCCTCCTCAGTGGATTCACTAGAATCTGAGTGATTTTAAATTGAAAAAAAAACAAAAATAGGGCACTTTTTTGATACGAGACAAAATAACCTGTACAAGCCGAAACCACAGCTATCCGATACTAAATTTTATTACAACATAAAGTAGATATTTCAAATAAAAAACACAGCCGGTACGCACCCTGGAGTATAAAAAATACCTTCGTAAACATAAGGAAGTTTTTTTAGATGTTTGCTAGTCAAACAGTGATTAATTTCTAACTGAGCTACTTTTTTTGCAACGTCACGAACACAAGTAAGCCATGTCTTCAAGATGAGCTCATAATGAAGAAATTATGTTTTAATAGTACACAAGCGGAAAATAGTGAAAAAAAAAACTGCAACCAAAACCTTTGCGTGACATGTTCTAAAGACAGGCATAAGTGAATAAAAAACTTTTTTTATTTCTTTTAAAGATAATTCTTTTATTTTCGATTTCCCCTTATTTTTGTCTGTCCCATCACTACTTAAAAATACTTTCTTATGCAGTTCAGGTCGATGTCGGCCTGCCGCTTTCCCTGGTTTATTTCTCATTTCCTGTTTGGCAGCTCCCGGGGCTAATCGAACCTAAGGAAGTTAAGTTCAAGTTCATTCTAACAGTACAAAAAAAAATGTATACGTCCATGTTTTCGCCAAGTAATAGCATTTTAATCTATCCTAGTGATGGTCGGTTGAGAAAGACCTGCCACGCTCTGGCGGAAATATCGTTGGGGGCGCATTTCGACCTGTCGCCGCACCTGATGAAGGTTCATGATTTTAGTCGCAGCAGCCAATATTTTTACTTAAACGTTTTGTCCGTCGGCGCCGTTGAGTACGAGCGCCGTTAGCTGTAGATTTCAAAAGGTCATCTAAACTATTTGTTTCCCTGAACAGCCTACCACAACGATTTCAATTAAATATTGAACGAATAAGTCTTAAAAGATAAACCCATGCACAAAACAAAAGGCATCGCCCCGAATTCGATTTCTTGTACTGAATTTGTCAGTTTCCCGCGTCGCCCTGTCCGTCGATTAATCCGAACTGATTCTGACAACTTCCCATCTCATTCACTAATCTAGCACTAAGTTTCTCAAAACAGAAGTATAAGACTCAAAATTGCCTAACGCATTTAATTCTGAAGGTAAGAAATGAGTAATATTGTTAGGGTGTTGTCTCAGAGTAATTTCTCATGTGTCTTTTGGTTTTTTAACGTGTATGTTTCGACAAGAGTGTTAATGGTTATAATCAATTCGAACTCCCACCCAGTAAAGATTCGTGATGATTTTAAAAGTCACAGTTCTAGATCGTGTAGTTTTTAAATGTTAGAGGTGGATGCTGTGTTGTTTTTATAGCACCTTATTTCTATTCTTTTTACTGGCGACACCTACAAATGTATTTGTAATTTGTTATTTCTATGAGGAAAACCGAAAACATTTTCGTTACATTCTTTCCGATATTTGCTAGTTTTAGCACTAACATTAACGCTTCATTTATAAAACTGCTTTAGCACATGCAAAAATATTACTTTGAGACCATGGCAATTGTAGTGTAGTCTGGTGCATATTTATATTTTATTTATTCCCAAGTGACCATTGATAATTATGTAGAAAAGATGTAAGATCCAAAACCATCATCATTCGCAGCCATAAGACGTTCACTTTCGAACATGGGCCTCACCATAGCTACTGGTCACAAGTGGCCTGTATCCACCGGGATCCAACAAATTTATCAGTTCATCATAGTAGCCAAGCCATCATCTGGAGCCTTATTACAATCCCTTATAACTTGTCAAGTTTGTAACGATGCCGTTTCGTTCCAGTCTCGTGGAAGTTAGATAGAACCTCCACGATGGCTGGAAACTTCATAGTTTAACTTACTGGCCATCAATAGTATCTTGTACCTGTCCTTTCAAAATTTTATTTATCGTTCCCCGTTCCCTGTTCACCATTTTGAGTCATTCCTACCAAAACCATCGTACTGAACAGAGCTTGCGAGCAGTTTACCAGATTACCAGTATAAGTTTAATTACATTACGTGATGGTGTGTTTTTAAATACTTCAAATAACCAATTATTGTAAACAGTAATAAGTAACAGGAACCCGTGTATCGGGGTAGGCATATCATACCTATTTACTTACCTATTACTATTAGATAATCTATTACCTAGGACACTTTGTATTCATTTATTGTTATTTTGTTACAGTTCTTCTCTCTACCTATACTTTTACCCAGTACAATAAACAAGTCACTGGATTGGCTGATCTTTTATTCACTTTTCCATAACTACATCTACTCCTTATTATTGTGTGACGAATCCCGGCGCTCCGGCTCCTGTATTGCTCGCCTGCAACGAGTATTTTGCAACAAGTTGAGTCCCTAAATTGAGCTTAGCGAGCTATTTCGTAATATGGTCTTCCATTCCAGCCAGTGGTTACCTGGCACTAACACATCTTCTAGGCTGGATATTTACTGACGCAATTACACGCTACACTGAGTTTAGGGAATTAAATGGACTTTATATAAGCGATTTTTATAAGGCCACTCCCTACCCACTAACACTGCAATTTATTTACCCACGTCTACGTCAGGAATTCAAGTATTTCTACGGATTCCCTCGGTTCTGTTTCGATCACGTTTTCCAAAATGTAATCTTTAAAATTTTGATTCTGTGTTCAATGAAATATCAAAAGATAAGTATGATTAACACAAGGATGACCCACAACGTGTTTCGTTAGATAGAAATTCACTGTGGGTGAATTTATGAATGACTTTTTGTCGCTTTTTAGCAATATTACAAGACCTTTCTTTTTTCACACTTAGTATTTTATCAATCGTCACATTCATGTCACAAATTAAATGTTGACGGAACTAAAGCAATATTATGTCCACTGAATAAGGTTGAAAGTTACTTGAAAATTTCATTTAAGTGCTGAATTGTCGACTAAAACTCATGTCTTGTTTATTTATAGGTTTGTTAATAAATTTATGGTCTTCTTTATACAAATAGCAGATGTTTTATGGGTTCTAGTGAAATCAAATATCCATATTTCGTGTCCATAAAATTATTGTTTGAAAGATTAGATTAAGATTGCGATGGAGGCGTGGTTGTAGAAAGCCATGTTTAATCATGTTAAAATTATGTTTTAATTTTCATGTTTGTTTTTGTAGTTATAAATTAGTTTTCGGTTACGCTATTCGTTCGTAGATTTAATTATGTATTATGAGTTTGAATAGAAGGTAAGCACTGATAACTATTTGCGATGGTGTGTAATTATTTTATTCGACTAGTTAGGGAACTTAAAATGTTCATTAGATGAAATAATTAAAGATAACAATTACAGAAATACCAGTGAAGACCAGCACAAATATTGATGAAACAGATATTTGTATCTAGTCACAAATTAGACATGCGCGGCTCTCTGACAGATAGCCCGCTTAGAATAACACACCATTTTTGACACACGCATACGGAGACGTGAGTTTACAGGCGAAGTCAGGGAGTTTCAGCGTCGCAGTCAGTCGCACTGTCAAAAACATTGAGATATTATTTGTACGTCGTCAGATACTTACATTATAGTTCAATGGTCAAAAATGGTTTCGCGCAGATATTTCTGTTGCAGTGTATTTGACTGTATGAACACCACACGAAATTGTGATTATACGTTTTTTAAGTTACCAATTGATGTTGAAAGGTTAGTAAAACTCAGATAATGTTTGCAAGTTAGTAGTACTATGTACGAGTATTATAAGTATATAGGTAGGTAAACCATTATATTTCGTAACACATTCAAATCCAGTAATGGGTTTTTACTTTTTCCGTAACTTATCTTATCATGCATTGTTAAAACACCTGGGGCCCGATTTTGCTAATTGAAAGCCAATGGAATTGTAATTGAATGGCGTGATTTTGACAGTTTTAGTATGGAAAAAATGACAAAATCATGTCATTCAATTATGATTTCATTGGCTTTTAATTAGCAGAATCGGGACCCAGTATTTTTGGTATATTCTTTTATTGGCACGCGCGGCTGCTGCATCCGCGTCGCGCCGCCGACACGTGACCGCCGAAGCGGTGGCTCATGGTGTTATCTACAGCCTACTAGGTAGGTAGGTAGTTTTCACTTAATGTATTTTATTTTTGGCGGCATCTGTCAAATCGCGCTTATCTGGGGATTATAGTAGCGAGTAGCAACCCTAGGCGATCAGGCAAGTTGATAGAAAAAGGCGAGAGCGGTCCTTCTGTAAACTCTTTATTTTGTGATCTAGTTTTAAAAACTCATGGAAATCGAGAAATCATAATTAATTAATTCATGATTAACCTGGGATATATACTGGACTATATAATTTAAGTTAATTATAAAAACTCGTCTCCTAATAATCCATCTATTAGTATTTTTCAATGGAATATTTACCAATTATTTTCGTAGAATGCTTTAGTTCAGCTTAAAAGTCCTCAAGCCCCTCGCTTCCTAGTAAATTCTTTTCCCCATTCCCAATGTTGCCTACAATTAGAGACTGGGCGATGTAGCGCGACATCGCATCGATACGGATCACGTGATTTACGCGCTAGCGCGTGCGCACCGATCTTATCTCGGCCTCGCCACGCCGTTATAACGCGTATGCCGATCAAGATAGGGCTCAAATTACATGCAAATACTTGAGATAGTGCAGTCTAGCTCATTACCAAAAGCTTTGAGGTCAGAATTTTCCTTTTGTTTTTTTCTGATAAATTGGATTTAATGTTTTCACCAGAAATAGTTTTAAGAATCTGGCTTAAGAGCTCTGCCCGTAATCCAGATCAAATCACGGGCAGGCAAATTGTGTAATTTTTTTAATGTGACCATTTAAACGCCGCACCGTTATTTTTTTGTTACTGTAAGTAGACTGGCCTGTTGGCGCAATGGCAGCGATCCTGCCTTTAGCGCCGGAGGTCGTGGGTTCGATCCCCACCCATGACAAATATTTTTGTAACGAACATTTGTATTTGTTGTGTGTCTGGGTGTTATTATCTATTTAAGTATGTATTTAGAAAAATTTAAGTTTGTTTATCAGTCTCTGACGCCCATATTATCAGCCATCATGTACAAAACATAGCAGTGTCTTAATATCTACATCACAGACATACATAAAAACTAGGCCTTCCAGATACTGCAATAGCTGGACAAGAGTTCAAAAAGATGCTTAAATTCATAAAAGTTGATCGATTTCGCAACTCTTTTTAAACTAATCTCCTGTTTTTTTTTGTCTTCACTCTTGGGCAAGAGATCTATAATAACTATAGAGCGTGCTTAGCTTAAACTTATACTTACCTTAGATTTTGAAAAGCTGTATCTAAGAGTATCTATACCAGTTACTTCTTTTATAGGAGTGTTTTAAATTATTTTTGTCTTTATTTTGACTGGCCTGTTGGTGCAATGGCAGCGATTCTACCTTTAGCACCGGAGGTCGTGGTTTCGATCCAGACCCATGGCAAACATTCATGTGATGAACGTTTTTGATTTTGTGTCATATTGTATAAGTTTGTAATTATAAATATTGAAGTATGTTTATCAGTCTCTGACACCCCTAGCACAAGCTTAGCTTAGTTTGGGGTCAGATCTTTGCGTAATTTGTCCGGAATATTTATTTATTTATGAGTTAAACATCAACTTAGGTATTCGTTAATAATAAATAAAACTCAATCAGTAAGATAATAATCAATGTAATAAGTCAGGGCTTAGCTAATAAGTAATGACTATATATCTCTGCCTAGTTCTGCATAACGAAAAACTGTGTTAAATCTCTGATTTTTTTATGAATTTCGGTAGAAGTTTTTATCCGACGTTTGACAGCCCTGGTAATACTCGTACAAAGTCAATTGCAACAGGTGCACTTCAGTTCAAACAAGTATCGTCTGTATTTAATAATCGTGTTAAGACAACTTCCATTGTGTTCCTTACAATAATTTTAATTCATTTTATTGCTTGTCACACCTTAACTGTTTTATGACTAACGCGACGCCAAAAACGTTTGGTTATTTCAAAACTTTTGATAACTTATGAATCTGAGCCTTAGTTATTAAGAAATAAGGGTGAGGGAGAGTATTCTAAATGAGGTATTAAATGAGAGGTGTTAAAATTCAATGCATACTTTCGATTTCATCGCAAATCCTTTGTCATTGTATGGGGTGATTGGCTCTGAACCGCAATGTCGAGTCGGTGAACGATGAGTGACATTCGTGCACTGATAAGTCACTTTGCTGTTTGCGCTGTTAATGCTTGGTCTTGAAATTAAACCAACAAAACATAAAAAAATAACTAAGGCAGCTTACATGTTTGTTCTCAATAGTGATACGAGTAGTACATACCCACGGTTCACGGGACAGCAGGCTATATCACTACTATACCATGTCAATCAAACCTTCAAAATAATTTGAGTTGTGGCAAAATCCTCGTTACAGGCCAGCAATACAGGAACCGGAGCGCCGGGATTCGTCACACAATATTTAGGAGTAGATCTAGTTATGGAATAGTGAATAAAAGATCAGCCAATCCAGTGACTTGTTTATTGTATAGGTAGGAAATAAAAAACCCGATACACGGGTTTCTGTTACATTAGAACTGTTAACAATTGGTTATTCAAAGTATTTAAAAATACACTATTACGTAATTTAATTAAACTGGTAATCTAGTAAAATGCTCGCAAGCTCTGTTCAGTACGATGGTTTTGGTAGGCCTGCCTCAAAATGCTGAACAGAGAACGTGTAACGATAAATTAAATTTTGAAAGGACAGGTACAGAATACTATTGATGGCCCAGTAAGTTAAACTATGAAGTTTCCAGCCATCCTGGAGGTTCTATCTGACGTCTATGAGACTGAAACGAAACGGCATCGTTACAAAGTTAAGTAATAAACCTGCCTATGCTATCCCACTGGTGGGCAAAGGCCCTCTAGAGTTCTAAGCAAAGATGAAAAATAAATTCTTCATTCAGAGTTGACCTGTTTTCGTATATCCTTTTAATGTTAATTACCTTAGTATTTGTAAATTATTGCTCTGATTACATCTAATCTGAAGAATGCAGAAAAATAAAATGATGTACCTAGACTTAATAAAACAAAGCTTTCAGTCTATGGTAAATTTAATAACAACTTATGTCTATGTTGTACTAGTTATTATCCCACTTGGCAATCAAAATAGTGCCAAGACCAAATGGTAAGTAGCCCGTTTTACTACGACCACCATACTTGGCAGCAGGAGTAAACACACCGTGACCTTCAACCATAGAGCGCGGTTCGTCATCCACTCCTTTCTTTGCCGAGGTCACCACACAATGGCCACCGATCTGCCTATCCTGGCTTCAGTATCTGACCTAACATCCTTGCCATGCCTTTGCAAAGCCAAACCAATTATCAACTTTATTTTCAGTTGGCTAAAATTGATAGTGCTTTGGCAAGTGAAGGTGGTTAGGACTTTCGGAGTGGCTTCGTAATTCAAATGAGGAATTTGGAGGTTGCAATTGTTCGATGGAGTATTGGATTCGTTCCAAAGTGCAGGCTGGACAATGCATCTTTGTTGGCAGGTCGCCTTCGCCTTGGCGGCTTCCGATCTGCAAAGCGTTAAGGTTTTCGGTTCTGGGTTAGCTTCCGAGAGCTGGTGGATGTAGTTGAAGGTTGGGTTAAGGTTTCGGTGGTCACCAACCAATTAACCCTAGATAATTTGATGGCTGTCAATGGCCAAGCACCAAGTTTACATTTTTAAGCAAGGTTTTTTTGACTTAGGTATTTTGGAAATATATTTATTTATTTCAATTAGTGTTATCTGCATCTTATCAAAAAGTACTGCCCATAATACTGAAAAAGCTTTCAGTCGATTATAATTAATCTAGGTTACATATCTATACCTATTTATTTTGTGAAGTAAGTTCAGTTTATGATCTAGTGATGAATCGTAATGAAATTATCAAAGTAAGGACCGAATAAGTATCGAATAAGTTATAAATTAATAACAACTGATGAAGTTTAGAAATGAGGGACACGTGCAGGCTTATTTTTTATTGTTTTTTGTCCTTGTAACCCATAGGTGACACAAATAAGTGATAATAAATTAATGCTTGAGTGTATTTAATGTATTTAATGCTGCGATATATGTATTCACATATGGATTCTTAGTTTAAGGCAAATAATCTTGGCGACTGCCCGAAGAATTTTATTTTTATTCAGGTATCTATAGTATCAGGTTACAATCGCACAAAAATCCTCAAAAACTGACATAAACAAAATCAATACAAACGGCGACGTATCGTGTCGTTAGCGATCAAACCGCGTGACAATAAGTAAACGCTATCGGCGTCGGATGCGCGCTGTAAATCAGCTGTGCGCGTGCGCATATCATTATTGAGCGTTCGGACGAACATTGTGCGACAAGACAAAAGTAATTCGACAAAAAGCATAATCTCTTTTACTAGATTCTACTAAACTAAGGCCCTAGCTAAAAGCAACACGCCACTATCGTCTCTACATGTAAAATCATAAAATATAGGTATGGAAATGACATTAGCATAAATGAATTAACAGTTGAAGTTACAGTTAAAGTTTCTACCTGTCGAAACTTTTTCAACTGTTGCTCTTAGCTCTGGCTTCCTGGGCCTCCGTGGACGAGGAGTAAGAACGTGGGTTATAATCCCAGATCGGGCTCGGTACAGGAGGTTGTAATTTTAAACACGAAGTTTATTAATGTAATAGATTCATGAGTAGAGTAGGGTATGATAGGGGCAATGCTCGTGGTAAGAAGTAAAAATAGAACTATAATTCTTGCACATTTCATCAAAAAAAACATCGCAGCCTCTAAATTGACACACACTAATTGAGCGCCAGTTCTATACGCGATCCCGGCGCGATAACGCGGCGACACCGCAGCGCGGCCGCTGCGATCTCGCCCGAGCAAATCGCGGATGCTAATTGATTTTATCGAACCGAGCAATGCTGAGGTGCTGAAATGAATTTAGACTCGACTACGTCTGCTAACGGCGCGGTGATGGAATTCCAGCCCTTCTTGGTTAGGTTCAATTTATGGAGGGGTCAGATGATGGTTTCGAAAATATTATGCAAATGCAAACAAACTCACGGTGGTGGCAGATGTTGACGAATTCTCTGGTCAAAGGGCCTATGGTAACAGACTTTGCTGTCTGCAGATGATGACGTCAACTCATACGTTTGATGTAGATGAGAATAAATAAGGAAATGTATACGACGACAGATCTTGGCATATTAAAAACGATGACTTAGATAAAAATTATCGTCATAATTGTTTTTTTTTTAAAGCAACGGTCAGCTAATTGAGCTGTAGCTTGAGTGGAAAAAACTATGAAAAAATATAAAAGTGCTCGGCGACTTTTGTTGCTATTGTACTAGCTACAGAAATAGCTGAGCAGTCGTAGAAGCAATCAAAATATACACCTGATGAAGAATTATAAACAGAAAAAAATAGGATTACGCACACCTAGGCCAGATAATATAAAAGCTAAACCGCGCACCATTCTGAAACCATCAATAACTGCAAAGTCATTAATAATTTTTAAACTACAATATTTCGTATTATTTTCCTCGGTCAGCGTTTCCTTGCTAAAAACAAATGTTAATTTGTGATTGGAAGGCGGTTAGAACAGGTTTCATCGGAAGAGTGACATATGGGAGATGTGACCTAGATGAAGTGTTTTTTCATAGATGAGGTCATTGTACTATGTACTCTGAAACATTTTAATGTGTAAATCGCCACAGATTGTAGACTTGTGATTTGCAATGATTTGTTATTTTTTCCTTATGTTACTTGAAGTTTGAGGATGATATTATTTTGAGCATTTTTACCTACAATTATTCAAGTCACATCTGTGAACTCTGCTGATCTATATATACCTAAACTTGAGCATTCTGACTTAGGGCTGAGCTAATTCTGGCAGTGTTATGGTTTCAGCTGTGGTTGACGTTGACATGGCTACGGAAAAACTATAATACTAACAAAAACATCGAATCAATGAGAGATTGTCGACTTGTGTCAGTAATAAACATCAAATTTTATTTTTGAATGCATAGTCCACACATACAAATACAAAATATTTGTCTCAGATGGTAATCGAACCCATAAACTTCGATAATGAAGGCAGGGCCAACAACCATTGCTTCAATGAACAAATAAAATAAACAAATACAGTTCCAAACGTCCCACTGCTGGGCATAAGCCTGATCTCAACACTACTAAAAAACTGTTATTAAAAATTAACATTATATATATATATTACTTTTAAATCGCAACTCTGTGGCATCACACCGCAAACAACACAAGGGGTCAGTGTCGCTTAAAACAAATTAGCCTGAGATAAACACAAATACTTAGAAGTATATTTGTCATAATTTTGCTGGCGATCTTTGTAACTTCTCATTTTATCTGTCCCATTTGTCGAATACTTTAGGCTGACAGGCTACGATTATGTTTTTAATTTTTTTAACAATATTTTTAAAGTGTTTCTAAACATAAAATTAATTAATATTAGGTCATCCTATCTGAACTAAGTGGAACTTGAGACATGGGGGTCAGAAACTTTGTTACTTGAATTAATTTAATTTAATCTTTAAAAGTTTGCTATTAAGTACAATATCAAAACGCATGATAGCACAAAAGCCTCAAATAAATCGAATTTGTCCGCACTTCTTGTCTGAACAAAACGAGAATCGAACGGACTCCCGAGCCAAGTGTCGCTTTCCGATCGACTAATCTCCCCCAAATCGATGGTATAAATAACAAAGAGCGTCTCACATGCCGCGAGATCGATATCCGTAATATCCGATCGAAGTTACGAGCGGCGCGTATCCGTGGATCGAACGCTTTATAGAGCGGTGACAGATTATCGATAAGTTTGGACTTCAATCTTGTTATATTAATTCAACTATTAGAAATCTCATCGACACAATTCAGAAACTTAATTAAAATAGCACAGCTAAAGCTGCAAAACACAACCTAGAAGCTTTTTAATGCTTTTTTTCATTTCCTATCTAGGCAGTCAATTAGATCACATATCGAACTGCAACTTGACAGGATTATTTCACCCTAGGTTTGGACGATAGGAGTTCTCGTTATTGAAATGAAAAACAATCCTCTTTCCATCTTATCGATATCACTAACTTCTATCCACGCCGCCATATTTCGAGGCCATATTGCACGCCGAATGCCGCGCGGGCGCAGCTTCTCGTGCGATATCGTAAATCTTTGACATTTTTGTGGTGCAAAAGAAGTATTAGCCATAAAATCTAAGTGTTATATGATCAAAGCGTGATTTAGAATTTAGGACCTTTCAAAATAGGGTCACAATTCTCTGCAATATATTTCAGAGCTGTCATTAGGTTTGGATTGCTTTTATTTTCATATGTTTTTATTTGTATATGTATGTTATAAATGCAAAGGTAGCTGAAATAAATTTATTAAAGTACATTTGAAATCTTGTGTTAATGTTGTATTGGAGTTTTATAGCTATGGCGGCAGGTTGATCTTTAAGCTTATTTTAAATCAGAGACTTTTGTTGTTATTGCTAATAAGCTTCTTAAAATTCACACTATAACAATAAAATGCAAATGTTGCTCTTTATTACGAGATCAAAATTCAGAATCCAGAACTACATTTTAAGAATGGTTCTAAAATAATTAAGATAATGATGCTAGTATTTGAATCAAAGGTCAATTTGCATTTTGGACTAAGAAGTTGGTTGTTAAATTTTAGTGCAATGTGGCTTTTTAAAGGTCAATGCTAGTTTCTCTTCGAAAACTGAGCAATAAAAGAAATTGAGCTATTGTCTAAGTCAAGGTGTTATTAAATTAATTTAGTAGTGGTATCGTCTTTGATTTACACTTTCACTCTTGTATATAGGTCTCCCCGTCTAGATACTGTCATGCCTAGTGTCTAGTGATCATGTCTCCTCACTGAACAGTAAGTAGAAAATTACCACACATGAAGAGTTTACAAAAGCACGGCTTGCGCCTTTTTCCCAGGGTTACTGCTATATTCGCTCTGAATTTTTTTTAAAAAAGTAGGTAGGTTGTTCTACCTACTTGACAGAACCGGCCAAAAACAAATTCATTATGTGAAAACTTGCACAAGTTCGACAAAAACAAAAACACTCGCGACAGTGCGACTGGCCGCGAACTGATACTCACTGGTATCGCCTGTAAACTGACCGTGTCTGTGTGCGTTATTAATAATGGCCGATTTGTTTCAAGCGGACTATCTGTCAGAGGCGCCGTGCCGCATGCGTAATTTGTGACAGTACTAACATAACTTAGACTTTTATCTGGTCATCCTCTAATCCATCTCACGATTCTCATCACTACTGCATGTACTTTTAAAATATTACATTATCTAAATAAATCATAACTTACAAGCTGGAAGTCGTAAACCTTGAGAAACCACACGACAGAGTACGATAAGTCGCAAACTGAACACCGACGTAAGTCCCGCAATACACTATCTTAGTTATCACACATAATAGGTAGCTGGTAATAAGTAGTTATACTATGTGATACATCTCAGAGGCCTACTCTGATTTGTCTGAACACGTAGCATCGTAATCGTTAGTTGTTAAAAAATATATTTGCAGTTATAATAGTAACAGCGGTTGGCCCGAAATCTGGGGGTCCTGGTTTAAAGTCTTAGGTACAAAAATGTGTGTTATCGGATTTTTTGTAACAAAATCCAAGTTTATGATCGCCAACCTGCATTTTGGCAAGCATTCGTCAAATGATGCAATGACTTGATTTCAATGATAAAGGCATTTTCCCAGCAGGGGGACACAAATAAGCAGATGACTACTAAGTAGAGACTTACAGTTCAAATTCTCTCTGGTTATCTAACATCATATAATATTGTGAATCATAAACACTCTAAGCCTCTTAAAGTTTCACGAAGCTTCGTAAACATTGCACCAGAGTAAACCCCCTGAATTAGACCGGGATCGTCGGATTGTTTAACCCCTGGTCCGCGGCACTAAATATATTTCAACGATGTCGTGTTCCTGATATCGCGAGCTACCGATCTCACCCGATCCCGAGATACGCCCGGTGTAATAATTTGCTAATCGGGAGTTAATTTTTTATCGAGCCTTTAATGGTGATTAATGATTTGCCAGCTGTTGTGGTAGGGCTTTGTTTTTTGATCGACTTAGGTTAAATTTAATGTGGAAGGAGTATCGGGTGCTTTCGTAATACGTCATTAGTTTTTATCTCATCAAATTTAAAAACAAACCTGAAACTTTTACGGTGAAAACAAATCTATCCATACAGAGCGGTTTCTTGTAAGATGTCAAGCTAGTGTGAGGTGATAGGTGATTATTACTATTGATTAAGACCCCATGTAAATACAGCAAAGATTAGTAGTTGTGACTTTTGGGTTGCCTATCCTAGAATGTTTTAAGATTATGTTTTCGCCATTCAAAACAGAAGATACTCATATTCAGCACCGTGCTGGAATCGGTACACTATCAAGAAGTCTAAGCAAAAGTTTCTTCAACTAATTTCTTTTTAATTTCATGACTAACGCCCCTATAACAATCACTGGCAGTATCTCAGAAGATTTATTCAGCATGTACTATCTCATTGAACATTTGCATTTCAAAATTACAGCGTTCGCTCCTCATTATATTAAAAAAGCAAAGTGTGGCACCTGTCATGAGTAACGGCGAGCACTTAGCGCGGCGCCGCGCACTAAACAATGCGATATCGCGAAACTTATAGTGGCGCGGGCGACGATGACGCGATAGGACCGCACTATGCGACACCGAACTGGTTGCCTGGTAAAAATTAATGTTTTTTCAATTCTTGTGGAGATTTGTGACACCACCGCCTTACGCCTAGAGTTCAAAACCTGCGTTTCGAACTTTACCTTAAGCACTTTTTTGAAGTCCTTTCTATTTCTGAACAGCGGGACGCTGTCTGAAGGTTTTTTTTATTCCATTCTCTTTGTAGTTTTGTGCTTTGGTTTTCATTATTTGCAACGATTGATGTCGGAAATTATATTGGACAAGACAGTCATTTGATCGCAATCGCACCTGATGGTAAGTGACGATGTCCTCCTAGTAAATGCCTATTCACTGTTGTCTTGAAGATACCCAGATTGTATTGGTCCGGAAACACATGCACGGGCGGCGAGTTCCACTCCTTTGCTGTTCGCATTATGAAGGAGTCCGCAAAACGTTAATTTCACTATTCGGATTTTAGGAGTAAAAAACAGAGGTAATAAGCATTATACTGTCCGACAGCTGGGCAAACGTCTCCATCACTTAAATCAAAACGGAGGTACGATTAAAGAAGTATGGTTCAATCACCATGTTTTCCAAATGCGGCGGTTCATAAATCACAAAATCTTCGTTTTGACGTTAACTAATTGGCAACTACTAGTTTCCGTTTCAGAGTTTATTTCTGCATCATGGTATTCGTTGCCATGGTTAATTTCATCCTCTAGGAATTGTACTGAAACAGTTACGTTTCAAAAATGTTCCTCTAATAGGCCTGAAATAGCCCTATCCTGATTAGCTAGCATGTAATCCTATTATTTTTAAATAATATGCATTTTGCGTCCTAGAATTGCAAAAACCTGTCCAGCTCCTGCATAACGCCATCCCGTCGAAACAAAACGTACTGCGAGCGACCACCCGGGTCGAGCGTAAACCGTTCGATTTACGAGCGCAGCGCCCCGCGCTCCTAGATAGTTGCGCGGGCGCGTATTCACCGGTGGGAACAATATGCCCTAGAACAGCTGTGATAAGGTTGTTGCGGTGATGACACTATGCGCGATTAACAAGACTAATGAAATGGATACCTTACTTGTCACCAGTTTTACAAAATCAATAAAATATTCGGAGTCTAAATAGTTCAGCAATCCTTAAGTCCTTTATTTTGGATACGCGTAGACGATTCTCTTGCGGTGACCTGAAACCGTTTGTGTTAGGAAAAACTACTTACTATTTTTAAATAAGTAAAGGGTGAAAAGTTTCAAAGGCTAAATCCAAGCCAACAAAGTTGCTGGCAACCACAAGTAATACATGGCAAAAACATATTTTGTGTTTATTCAAAGTCAGTAGCGTTTGCAAACCTGCTTAATCTTTTTATCCCTTTTCCATGTGTAAAGATTTAAACTGATAATTACTGGTTCCCTTTAAACTGTTCAGTGAATGAAGCGGCACATAATACAGTGGCTTTTCAAATTCAACAAAAAAGATAACGACCTAAAAAATGGGTTCAAAAGACAACCGTAAATCTAATAACTGCCATCAACGTCCTAACTCCTCACGGGTTCAGTACAGCCATAAAACTTGATTCATCACGATACGAATCGTAAACAACGTGGACACTTTAATACGGTCCTATTTTGAACTATTACACGAGTGTAAAGCCAACAATTTTTAGGTTAGCATCGTAAAATGTGACGATTGTAGGGGTAATACCATTTTGTATTTATGTGGACATTCTCTGTGGCGCTGAAATAAATGCCATAGATTTAAAGCGTTTTGGTCAGGCGTTTCGCCTGAGACATAGTTTCAAGCGAACTTACTCCACGCCAGCGGGTTTATCGACGTACCTATGTATTGGCACTATAATATATAGTCAAAGCCAGCATGGGCTGAGAGTTCCATCGTACCCTTTTTATACGTACAAAGATATTTCAAGAATACATTTATTCAAAAACTGTTGTTAAACATATCATCATCATCAATAAAAACCGAGACTTCCCCTGCTGAACGTGAGCTGCTCCTATGGAATTCCAGAGTAGACTAACTGGCGGCCTGCATTGAATCCTGTCACCTTTATGAGTTCGTCCGTTTATCTGACGAGTACACATTATTTATTTATTTATTTATATATATTTATTTATTTATATTATTAAACCATACAAAAAATAACAATTAATAGAAAAATGTCCCACAAAACTGTTGACACAGTTTGTCTGTGGGAACATACAACACTGCGTTGCCATCAACGTTCTTTCATTCCAAAACTTGAATGCCCTACAGGCTCATGGTTCTTATTTCCTTAATATCCAAGTACGTATAACCCTGAAAAGTTACGTTTTTTTTATATTGCCCGTCAAGATGACCTCACTCCACCTGATGGAAAGCGGTCGTGAGGTCCAGATATGAGGTTGACAAGCCCAGTCATTCAAACGAATCACTGGGCTGGCCATCCTCACCTTGAAGGCCTGCAGAAATGCCTTTTCACGCCCCGCTTGAAGAACCCGGGACTATACGAGGAAGGAAATACATGTGCTGGAAGGGCGTTTGGATGGTACGACAAAGAAACGAGTCACCGAACCTTTTAGTTCGGGCCAGCAAATGTTGAAATGTGTGTGGGTGACGCCGAGTGGAAAGGTGAGGGTGAAATAAGCTGGAATAACTCGTCAGAACATTCCCCATTGTAGAAGCGATAGAGAACACTTAGCCTGGCAATGTCTCTACGCAATTGGAGAGGCTCAAGGGTCAAAGTGGCGTCATTATAAAACAAAACGCTGTGTCCTGCAAAATCCTATAGCCTACTTAACCTAGCGTAAAAGCTCGCGCTTCAATCAATAAATTGTCCAAACTTTGTGTCCGTTGATTCATGGCGACTTTCCATCGATTTAATTCGATCTTAACTGTTCAGTCCGATTACGAAACGTGTGTGGCCGAATCCATGTGAGAAAAATCGTTTTTTTTCTTTTCAAGAAGTATTTCAACCGATGCCGTTATCTGAACATCTGTTACATGGTCAAGAAGCAACTTGGAAGGCCCTGAACTGTGTCAATTCGCAGATTGGCTGGTAAGACCATGGCTGGTGAAGCAAGGTCTGATTAACACTCGCGGCTATGACGCAAGAATTGGCGCACCGTGTTCCTGTTCCGTTGAATAGGGAATAGACTAGTAGCCGCGTTGTCTGTTCTATATTATCTGTTTCTATCCAGCGGGGTTCCGAGAGCTAGAGTCATTAAATTAGTGACATGCTTTATTAGTTCTATGGACCTTTCGAATTTATCAACAACGTCCAATGTGTACCTCAAACATTATGATGAAATTTATGAAAATTGTCTGATGTATCCAGTGGGGCCATCGGCTGTATTGCACTCGTAACACTTAACATACCTATCTATCGAAGAGCAATTTAGATTTAGTTGGCGAACATATGTATATGTGTTTTGTGTCTGGGTGTGAATATCTACATAACCATGTATTCAAGTTGTTTTATTAATATATATTACTTTTAACATTTGAATTGTAATCCTATTGTTGATTGAAATAAATGAGATTATTATTCTCTTTATTTAGCATAAAACTTAGGTATACATTTTTCCACAGTATTCTTATAATAACAAAGATTTATCACAGTAAGAACAACTTATGAATTATAATTATAAAAACGAAAAACTTAATACTTATAAGATACTAAAGTTTCGTTCACCATGACGGCACAGTCACTTGCCTCTTACTACCCCGCTTGGGATAAAGTCGTGATGGGATGTACTCAATTTACAAAAATACTATTTAACAGTTTTTGAAACAGCTGAAATGGGATTACATAAAGTAATAAACTGGCTAAATACAAACTTGCTTACCTTAAATATGAATAAAACAAACTATATACCATTTTCCATTAAAGACTTGACACAACCTCAAAATAAAATCACCATAACTGCACATACGTGCACTTTAGGAACCAACTATAGTAGTTGTAACTGTCATATTATTGAAAGAGTCCATACTACTAAATATCTAGGAGTTACTTTAGATAAACATTTGTCATGGTACCCGCATCTGTCTTTAGTTACAAATCGAGCCAGGAAATTAATTTGGTTATTCAGACACTTACGAAACATTGCTGATAAAAAACTAATAACTTATATCTATACTGCCCTTGTTCAGTCTATTTTTTTATTTTGCATAATAATCTGGGGAGGTACCTATAAGACACGTTTTTTAAGTATTGAACGCGCTCAAAGAGGAATCCTAAAGATAATGTTAAAAAAGAAAAAGATATTTAGCACCTCTAAACTATACTGTGAAGCAAACGTTTTAACCGTGAGGCAATTATACATAATGCAATGTATACTTAAGGTTCATAAGCAAAATCCTATAGATCCAGTTATACTTAAAAAGATAAATCCCTATTCTGTAATAAAACAAACATCTAACACAACAATGTTTGCAAGACAACAATATTCTTCACAATCAATCGCCATCTACAACAAAGCAGATTAAAAAAAATATACACCATGTCCCTCAAACAGTGCAAAACAACTATTACAAATTGGCTAAAAGAGCTTAATTATGACCAAACTGAGCAACTTCTAGTATAATAATACTTAGGCTACCTAAAAAAAAAAACTACATTTAAAATAGGACCAAACAGACTACATAAATTATAAAAATAGGCGATATTTAGGCATCACACATAATATACGCGCGCATAACACACGCAAATGACACATACACACACATACACTTACACTAACGCACACACACTCGTAAACACACACACATACACACAATTATCTAACTAGGCTATAAAATTTTAATATATTCATATGTTAAGATTAATACTTACCTTTGTTTTTTCAAATACAAATACAAATAAACTTTATTGTGAATCACAGGTATAACAACAATGTTCAGATCATACATATTTAAGAGTCTCACTGTGTTCCGCCTCACAGGCATACAATAGTAACAATTTTAATCCGAATGTCACAATTTATTACAAAGTAGTCAATTAAAAATAATAATAATAAAGTAATTGGATAGGTATGTCAAGAAGTAAATAGAACACATTTAAATTAGGTTAATTCAAACAAATTGTCAACAAATCGGACTACAATCTGTATCGTGGCAAGCTGCCGTCGCACAAAAATTCAGTGATAGCGTAATAGCACTTTAGAATGAGAAGATCATGGAGTTCCGTTTTAAATATGGTTAAATCATTAATATTGCGAATACAGTCTGGAAGTTTATTATAAATACGAGGAGCGTTACAAAACATACTTATGTTGTTGTTTACATTTATATGAATCGAACGAAGGAGCGGGCTTCTCCTAACACAGGTTTTTATAAACTTAAAAGGAGATGCCCAACACTTGTAATAATGTACCATTTAAGCAATAAAGAACATTTTTGATTTTGATATAAACCTTAACCTAGAATGCCGCCGGCAGCGGGGCAGGTAAGGCCCAGACTACCGGTGGTTAGGCCTGCAGAGAGAGAAGCATTATTATTATTTTTAAGAATTGTGTAGGTATTCGTTTGGGTATGAACAACTAAGTACTTATTAGAATTTGGCTGCAGTGGTTGTAGCAAAAATGTTTTTGCAGGCTTTGATCTTACTTGACCCAAATCATCATTTGTCAATATTATCTAAAGCAGAGTTGCGCTTTGACGATCACCGCTATTCAAATATAACTCCTCACCTTTGTAATCTCAAACTTTGCTATAGCTAAACAAATACAATCGATCGATCTATCAGCCCACTATTGTCGATCTAAACGCCTGTCGCGTCATAAATGGAAAGAGATTGATCGATAATATCATTTTTATTAGAACATTGCCGATGATCGATTGGGGCTTTTATGTTGTTAATAACATGAGATGAAACGATTCTTGTACGGTGTTACTGCTGTTCGCTGGCTATTTACAGCAGTAAGCTATATGTTACCTCACAGAATGTTTTTTCTTATTTTTGTATGCATAACAATCTTATGATACCTAAGTCATTTGAATATATATTTTTTGATATGAATTACCGTTAACAAGCAAAATAATGTGCTTATAAATATATTGAAAAACACATGGTCACTCTTGAGAAACCTTCATACTTTTTCAAGGTATTTTTATATTTTCGAAGCCAATTTATTTGAACGCACTGTTTCAAACTGCATACGATTCGTCAAATGAAGAAACTGAAGGTTTGTAGAATTTTGATGCAAATTTATACTAGATACCAATTGCAATACGACGCGTAAATATCTTGCCTGTTCTAGAAAAAAGGAATAGACGGGGAATACCGCGGTTTATTATAATATACTTATGTAGTATCTTGGCCAACAAACTCACCACTGAGCATGCACAAGACCGCGCGAAGTGGGTCAAGAAAATAAGAAAGGCGGACCCTGGGACCTCACACACCAGTGTGGGTTCACAACCTGGATATACCGCACGGATGATGATGATGACTTATGTAGTATCTTGGCAACATTAGCAAACCTTTATGTTATTATAACGACTTAAGCAGTATTTATTGCTACTGTAAAACAAAGTCGCCTACTTAGTTTTCCGTCAAAGAACATAATTTACTCGAACACATTTTCAGTAGCTGCCATCCAAAAACCTAGTATTGTCTTAAATAATTTGATGCATTTCTCGTTACTAAATAGGGGTTATTCAAATGTGCGCTCGCGCACACACGGCGCCCATGTTGATAAAAACGACCGGCACTGTCTGTTTGTGTGAAATTTTATGTCAATTTGACAAATGCCAGCGCGCGTCATGCTTATTTAGGGGTCCTTGGCACAATTATGGACAATTTTTCGTTAGTGTGTGACACTATTTTTTGCATATTATGACTAGAAAATAATATGAAAAACGTTTTATTGGATCAGGCTGTTATCTTGCTTTGGTCATGAAGTAAATATAAATATCCCTGGACATTATTCCACACAGCGCCATCTAGCCCCAAAGTAAGCTAATTAAAGCTTGTGTTATGGAATACTAGACAACGGATAAACATACTTAAATACATTTTCTTTTGTAAATACATACTTATTATACATAGGAGACACCCAGACCAGTACAAACAGACATGTTCATGCACACAAATGTTTGTACTGTGCGGGGATCGAACCCGCGACCTCTAGTGTAGTAGCCAACTTCTTAACCATTACACCAAGTCGGTCGTCTAAGGAAGTTGCATTAGTCGATGTTTTTTTATGAAATTTCCTGCTGTCACATCTCGCTATGCGCAGTCGCGTAGTTACGCTGTAGTATATCTAGTTTAACATTACAGGCAGACACGATTGGCGTACTGCGCTGTAGCACGGTTTCTCTTCTTGATTTAAGTAGTGTCCTGGGTTCGATTCCAGGTGGAGTCAATCCAGGAAATGATTTTTTCCTAAATTGGTTCGGGTCTGGGTGTGCTGCGAGACGACTCTGGCTTAATTCCTTGTCTGATATTCATCCCTTATTCGAAACCACGATAAGTAGTGTGGTGTCTGGCACATTTACAGAAAAAACAAAAAATTGCTACATCAGAGGATTGCATACTTTAAGGAAATAAAAACTCCTATTTTTTTTACGCTCCATGAACAAAGAGATAAAATGTATGCATCCAATAACTTGAGCTATTCGAGGTTCATAAAACTCTGAACCCTATTCATGATTGAAAATATGTATAAAAATACTAGCATTACGCCCGCGGCTTCTCCCGCTTTTCGTTATATATTAAGGCCAAATTACATAAAATGTATATAAATTGTAGTCCATGTGTTATTCTAATGTATAAGCTGTACTACTGTAAAGTTTCATTTGAATCCGTTCAGTAGTTTTTTCGTGAAGGCGCAACAAACATCCTAACAAACTTTCGCATTTATAATATTGGTAAGAAGTAAGATAAGAATAAGACTTACGGAACCTCCCAAGTAATGAAACTCACGCTTACCACTTTTTTGTAATGAATATTTATAGTTCATAGTTCAGTTACTCACGTTATGCTCAGTATGTTTAGACAGCAACAATGCGAGGTGAAAAGCCAGGCCACATTCGGTTGGTTTCTTTACGAGAAATTTGGTTTACGTAAAAATAAATTTTTGGCCGTAATTTTTTGTTTCCTACACAATATGCGAGGTCATCGTCGTGTGAAGATGCGTTTCGATGAGAGAGTTTTAGAAAATAAAGGGTTCTGAATGTTTTAATAAATTAATGTCAAACTTTCAAGTTTTACGTTATAAAAAATATATAGACATTTACGCATAGATTTTCCTCATGAAGATAGTTGTTTTGTCCTGGTTGAATTAATTAGCGTTTGAGCGCCATTTTTTATTATTGGTCCGACTTATGATTAATATAATATATATAATTATAAACACACACAGCTACTAAATATGTATGGAATTCGGCAAATACAAACGGTACATATACCGATTATTTAATTCAAGTGCAAAGTTTAAAAAACCAATAGGCCCCTAAACTTGCGTACTTGTCATGTCGCTGTCATGTCAGAAAACTGAATTACAGTTTTCTGACATGACAGCGTCTGCTCAAAACACGATTTTCAATATGGAGGAAGACTACTTATAGCTAGTACATGTATTCGGTGCAGTAACATTTTCCAAAGACCTAATTTACATCCTTCCTTCACTTGTAAGGAAAGTGGCTACCCACTTTAAACAAAACAACTCTTGGGTAAAGATGGCGGTGTCTTCTTGTATTTCATGATTTATAAAGGATGTCTCATTACTATACTACAAACTAGTATCTGGATAGAGATCACGGTCAGTTCTGAAAGAAATAGGTCCTGTACCCACCACCTTGGCTAAGTCAGCGATTAGTGGGGCTCTGCTTGCACTGAACAAATCTGAAATACTAGGAGGCCTCTAGGGCCTTTCGTCTACCTTCATCTAGTAAGGCAGTATGCTTAAAGCCATTTCGTTTGTATCCACTTAATTTGCTTCAGGCGTACCCCAGTGTCGTTTTCAGTCGTTGGTCGTCGCCGGTTCTATGTTGCAGAGGCAGATGGACAGTCAAACACATGTGCTTCTCCTGTCACTTGTAGTCTATGAAAGCTTATTTCCTTGGTGACTCGTTTCTTTATCGTGCTATCCAGATGTTGAATGCTCGTTCATCGCATTTGTTTCCTTACTCATACTGTACAGGGGTCTTCAAGCGGAGAGTACCTTCAAGATGACGTTGACCGCCTCAGGGGTGGCTTCGTTGCTCAGTCTTTATTTATTTTTCTCAAATCTACCTCAGGGCCGATTTCAGGTAGAGTGATGTCATCTTGGTGGACACTATAAAAAAAAACGGTAATTTATGGCCGTACATCAAGGATGTACAGAAAATGGCTGTTGCAAGTAATGCCTAAGCCCTGCTTGGGTTTAACAATCATTGGTTTCCATTTAAGAGCGTGCGATATGTCCGATCTTAGATCTTCAGATCCTCCGAGGTTCCTAAGCGCAACACCCAGCGCCGGCGCATTTCTCACTCACTACTGTCATTGTATGCAAATACAGGGACGTGTACATTTATAAAAAGAGTCAACTCGAACTGTCGCTTCTCGTTTTGTTTAAGGGTGTCTCTCACTTAGATTCAAAGGGGCAATACTTGGAACATTAGATATCTCAAATCTAAGCCAATGTCATAAAGTGATTTGTATATCCAAAGCATAGGAAAAAGTGCTCTTAGTTGTAAAAAATATTGACGATACATAAAATAATGTAAACTCGTTTATAACTTATAGGTAATACTTCAACCACAAAAGAGGTTTGCAATCATGTGAAGACGGGGCGGATCGCTAGTATTCAAGGAACTTTACATTCCCTGCCTCCTCAGAAAAGTCAATTTTTAACGAAAAAGTGTAAGAAAAGTGCATCAGCTAAAGTAGTGTTTAGGCTCTCATAAAGTTTTTAGGGATACCTAAACTTTATTTATCATTTGTCGCCATTTTATACGGTTTGGATTTTGATGTTTTATCCCTTGCACGCTTATTTTCCTTCATCGTCATCATTATTCAAAGCCACAAGACGTCCATTGCTGAAAGTGCCAGTTCTTTTCGTCATGTGACCTGCCCACTAACGCCTCTACTTACTTATCCCCTTTTATTATAAGGTACCTATGCAATTAATTGCAGAACTCCAGTGAGAAAAAACTTTTAAAGTCCTAAAATGCGCGTGACATTCGCGCGTGCTAATTTCGTTTTGTTTTTGTTCTTGAAATGGCGCGATGAGTTTGTTTGGGAGTCACGTTGTATTGTGACGTCACATGACGCAAAAAGTCTAATTCTCTTCCTAAATTGTATAGGATAGGTCACGGCTACAAGTCATCCTATTTTTACACAAATTATTGGTGTCATAAACACAAGAATTAGGAATAAACGAGAAAATAATATAGAGAAATAAGAGTGGGAGAGAGAGGTACCTACCTACCTAGAGTAACAAAAAGCCATTGCCAGATTTACATCTATTTATGACTAGATTTTGCTCACTAAGGCCCGTATTCTAAAACAAAATCTGTACTTGAGTATAGATCTGAGTGACGTTTTTGTATGAACTGACGTTTTATAATCTCTACTCAAGTACAGATCAGTGCTTGAGTATGATTCTAGAATACGGGCCTAAGACGCCTAATGGACAGCGGCCATGAGGTGTAGATATGAGGATGTCAAGGAGAGTGATGCAAAGCTACCACTGAGCTGGTCAACCTCATTTTGAAGGCCTGCAAAAACGCCTTTATTACGCCCTGATTGAATACCCATTATTTCATCTATCAGTACGTCTACCATGAGTTTAAGTTACGTAAACTACGACAGTTGACTATAACAATTTGTATGCCAGTTTTAGTTCCAGTTATTTCCACAGGTGGCGCTGAACTGAAAACCCATTCAGAAGCGTCAACGCTGACGCTTGTGACTGCCATCGGTGAAAACTCTTGGTACAAGTTATTTCAAATAACTTACTTAGCATTTTTGTCATAAGATGGCTACATAAACAGTGGTGGCCACATCATTAGGGACACCAGTCGATTTTCTGGTTAAAAATCTTTATTTCCCACCAGAGTACATTAATTCACTTATGTGAGAGGATTACAAAATTTAACATGCATTACATTTCAATATAAGCGCACACGAATAATAACAAATTTTGGAGGTAGTTAGTTCCAAAGACACACAAACTCACAAACCAAAGTGAGAGAAGATTTTCATACAAAAGAAGTAATTTTGAAGCCTTAATTCTCCGCCATGGATTGACTGAGCTGTGATCTGATGACAGCCATCCATGGAGTGAATGAAGGAGATCCAGATCGCCATACACGCCTTCAGTACGTCTACCACGAGTTGCTACTTTATATTTACGTTATCGTTCGCGTAAAAAAATGTAATGGGATTTGACATTGTCATGTCATGTCATATCATGTCAAATCTCAATACATTTTTTTTCTGCGAACGATAACGTAAATTTAAAGTGGCAACTCGTGGTAGACTTACAGATCTGATCAGAATTTTAATAGGTGCAAGGATATGGTTAAAAAAACACGTAAATAGCATTAAAATGTATGGAAATCTTAAAACAGAGAACTAACACCTATTAAAATGCTGATCAGATCTGAAGGTGTGTATGGCGATCTAGATCTCCTTCATTCACTCCATGGATGGCTATCATCAGAACACAGCCCAGCCAATCCTTGGCGGACAATCAAGGCTTCAAAATTACTTCTTTTGTATGAAAATCGACTCGTGTCCCTAATTATGTGGCCACCACTGTATCTGCCCATTGCAGTGTTGGCTTTGTCTATACTAATATTAATTTTATAGAGAAAAGATTTGATTGTTTTTTTGTTTGTATTGATTTCAAAGATTCTGACACCAATATGAAGCTACATTATTAGGGAGTGAAATAGGCTTTATTTTATTATGGTTGAACAAAACATTCAGTGAAAAGTATTAGTATATGTAAGTCAAGTCTGAGAAATGCGGGCGAGATGTGCTGCTTCACCGACGCCGCGACATGCAATTCCTTTTGAAGGAGAGGATAAATAAATAGTCACTACCAATCGGTGTAGAAGGCCCATGTTCAGCAGTTAACCCCTGGCGGCTGCAAATGATGAAATGACAAAATAAATATTGAGCGAGTTTCACTCACGCAACCTTTAAAGTATATCAAACTTTATCGACCAGCGATTTCCCTACAACATCCATTCGCGTCTTGACGCTAACTGTCGATTCTCATCTACTCGATAAGTATCGATTCCTCGATGTCTCGATACGATAACCTCCTACGTGTCATAGTTGGCTTTATGGTATCATCCCACATGCGATGACGCTTTTACGATAATAGCGGGGCGTTTCCTGCTGGTGTTTCGTGTAGACGAGAAGTATTGTTGTGGCGCTTTTAAATCGTCAGTTAAGTTATATTAATCGTTAATTGATATTTCTTGACTTATTATTTACACAAATGCCTTCATGGCCGAGTGGTGAGTTGCTGGCTTGATATATACAGGTCCTGGATTCAAATCGCAGTAAGCAATGACTTGCTTTTGGATTGCTATCGCGGCACGCTCGCTGCGCTCGCTCGGCTTGTGCGATGTGGCACAGTTTTTGATTTCTGTGCAGTTTGTTTCTATGAAGTAAATAGTCGTTGAAATAATTCAGTATCAATTCAAATATTTTTTTTCAGCCCGAAGTGCCCATATAAAGTTAGTAACAATTTTTCTTTCAAACTAATGTTAGTAAAAACAATGTTTAATTTTAATTTTAGAACATTATTTACTTAATTGTATGGGCCGTCACCCACCTCATGAGGAAGGGTGAGTCCCATCGGTCAACAGAGACCCGGAGAATAATAATATTTGACATGAAAATATGTGGACTGAATATTCTATAAAGTAAATAGTCATTGAAACAATAATATTCGAAATGAAAATATTTGGACCGAATCTTCTATGAAACATTTTTAGTGAACCGAAATTCTATGAAAATTCTGTCTGTGAAACAAGGGATCACCGGGTTATTATACATAATACCCCAGAACTGTTTTGGAGCAATCGAAAGGTCTACCCGGTAAAGTTTGAAGGATTTCGGCAGATGCAGGCTTCCACGCTGAAGACCTATATAAAACCTGTGATCAGCAGTGGACGTGATAATTATAAAGACAAGTAAAAATAATTACTGAACCCTGTAATGGCGACTGAGAAAGAGTCTTTGCAGCAAAATAATATTTTCACATGTTTTGGGAAAGTTAACTACTGAATCAAATTATTCTACTTCAACACCTTATAAACTGTTCGTCTGCATCAGCACAGGGCTACTTTCTCGTCTCTGGCGCCTATTCCTAACAGTTTGTGAAACAGCCCAGCTATTTTGGTGTGACATAAAATCTAGCGTTAAGTTTAGTGCAACATCAAATTTTGTTATTGCCAGAATATTGCTATATTGTAATACCTTTGTTTCTAATCGAATGTTTGTTTACAGTCGAGGTAGTTGAAGACAGAAGGATTGGTTTTTTTGTAATGTAGTTCTTTAAGAAGGGTTAGAAAAGCTTGTTAAAGAATTGTCAGTGAAGTTGTATAAAATAATAGTACACTATAAGATAAAAATAAATATACTTTATTGTACAACTACAAAGAAAATAATTACAACAGTGCTTAAAAACGAATAAAAACTTAGTCTAGTACAATTTAGGCGGCCTTATCGCTAGGAAGCGATCTCTTCCAGGCAACCCACGTGTAAGGAATTTACTAATAAAATAATAGTAGTGGGTAAGGTAATGAGAGATCAATACCTTACCTACTACATCACTATATATAAAAGCCTACGATAAATACCTGAACTTACACCAAGATCATCTAAAAACGAGGTTAACTTTGTAAGCAATGAGTTTTAGAGATGAAAATGAAACACAATGCAGTATTTAGCGAGTTTACAACTGTAATTCAGGTTGTATCCGTTTTCAACCGTTGTTGAGTGCGTCGTGGGTGGCGTATTAGTTGAACTACCCAGTTTGGAGCCTGTATGATTCTGGCTTTTCAATCCTGGCGAGAACAATGTAAACTCTGAAAATGGAGCGAAATTAATACCTTGATCCAAAATTAAGACATTTTGTACGACCTGGCTAGGACTGTTACGCTAGCCGTCTTATGCATGTAACATGTATTAGGATCGGGAAACATATGAACAGGGTGAGAATTAATGAATATCTTTCTCAGTAGTAAAAACGGGTGGTATTTCTAACTTATGTAATTCTACAACATAATACATTACACTGATAAACCGCAGTGAGGATCCCCATCCGTATTCATATATCATCAAGGTGCATAAATTAATCTAGGGATTATGTTAACATCTTCAAAGATTTATCATTACAGAACTGAACGGACATAGAATACAATTATAATCGGATAACGTTACAAGAATTAACAACATCTGGTTAAGGTCACGAACGATCCCACTAGATTTGATCTCTTTTAGAGACAAGCTCACCTGTAGTGTACACTGTACATTATTTGCTGTCAAACATTCTGCTGATTGACAAATGTCTGTGTACCAATATGAAAACATAATTGTCATAGAACATGTTTCACCGTTCTTAAGGAGGACTGTTGAATGTTAAGTCAGGAGAATAATTCAATTAGCATAGCCCTTTCTTAGAGCATAATTAAATAAATAATTGCAAAACAACTGTTACTACCTATTATGAAAATGAGATTTCTTACTAACTTTTTGACCAATAGGATTTTGTCAGCCTTCAAATAACCTTTATTTTTACTAACATAACTCAATGTCAATGCCGCTGCTGCCAATTCTGTTCAAAACCTCATAAAATAATATAACACAATGAAAATAATTTCCTAAAACTCTATTTACCTTAAACAAAATACCAAATCTAGTCCACACAATCACCGAGCCGCCTTTGACGAGCCCAACAAGTTTCCCACAAGGCGGGCGACAAGCCCACAAAGAAATTTGTCACTCGCGCCGTCAAACATTTGCTGTGTCGCGCCGCTGTGTGGCGGGTGTAAAAGCCGTGACGCGGCACGCCCCGCTCCCATTGGCTACTGGCGTGAGATACGCGTGTTCTACTTTTAAATTCGGAGTTTAAAGTTCCAAAAGTTTGTTGATGTCATCGTTGCTTGAGTGACCCGTTGGTGCAACCGAAACAGGACCCCTAAAGGTGCGTTTAGATCAAACGAGCGAATGCTTATTTTATCCCCACTCCATCAAATTATATTTGTGTAAAGAGACAGAACATTCTTTTGTTGTTCGCGGAGAGCCTAGAGCACGAGCTAGAATGCTCGTTATTGATTCCTCGTACTTTTTCGTTAGAATTCTTTTGGTGTAAATGACAAACGAATCATTAACACTAAAATATCACGAAAGAACATTCTTGCTCTAGCTCTATGTTCGTGTAGTCTAAATACACCTTCACATGAGTTTACGCCGGTGACAGTTGCTAGCGTATGTTGTCAAGTTTTTGTAAAGTAAAGTAAGGTAAAGTAAAAAAATCATTTATTCATTTAAGCACTTAAGACTGTAAAAAAAAAGTATATAGAAATAATAATAATAAACGTAAATAAAATAGTACAATATTAGTACATATCGTGAATATACATAATGTGATTCTATATACCACCGGTTCGGACGTTGCTTCTTATCGAGAAGACTCCGGCAAGAAACTCAATAGTTACTCTTTTTAACTTTGTTTGTTTTACTAAAAATAAATTCAGAGTACAGTCAATGAGAGTAGAAAAAAGGACACAATATTGAGCAGAGGAGCAGATTATTCCTACTATGACCACAAACTTTTGTCGTTCAAGTAATCCTCTAATAATAATAATAATAATTTTTATTTAATAATAATAATAATAATAATTTATTTATTGCAGTAAATGTGGTACATATAGGTATTACATTACATTGGTTTCTCACATTTAACCAACAACAATTGGCATGCAATACTTGAGAGACAGGCACTTAAAATCGAACATGAATTAAATAAAGAGATTAGGATTAAATTGTTTCAATTAATTACATAATTATTAAATTTAAATTTTACTATCAATAAATTCATTAACACTATAATAACATTTTTTAGTCAACAGCTTGAATAAGGCACATTTAAATTGTTTAGAAGGCAAGGCTGTTATAGCCTCCGGCAACTTATTATATAACTTAATACACATGTTATATGAGTTTTTTTGCCAAACTGTCGTCGAACCAGATGGCACCACCAAACTACATTATGATCTACATTATAATAACCTTGTTTCATTAACTTTGCTTTGATTGCAGACTTAAACTTGTGAAGAGGTAGATCAACAACACTTGTTGTCTAGGAATCGATCGGTACATAGTAACATAAAAACATGAATAAGTCTTTTTTACCGTAATTTTTCTATAATTTTGTGTTTGTTTACAGATATTTACTACTTTTATAAGTATTTTAAGTAATTGAATTCATGAATTCATAAAATGACTTTATGTATCTATATAATTATCTCACTATCTTACACTACCTTACCTATTTCTCTTTTTAGTCTTGTAATTTGCTCTACCTGCAGGTTGCCTGGAAGAGATCGCTTCCTAGCGATAAGACCGCCTACGTTGTACAATCTAAGATTATGTAATGCTAATGTTATGATTTGTGGTACAAAGAGTATATTTATTTTATGTTATAAAATGACATACAACTGTAATTAATTAATTATCGTAGTTTACTTGAGATAAACCCATGGTAGAGATACTGCTCAGTGCCTGAGAACATTGTTTTGATGGAGCAATACAATTATCCGTGTGAAGAATTTAAATAAATAAAATAAATAAATATCTGGGACAATCTACACCAAGATCATCTGACCCCAAACTAAGCAGAGCTTGTACTGTAGATGTCAGACTCATAAACATACTTAAATATTTTTAAATAAATACTAACACCCAGATACAAAACAAACACAAATATTCGTCACATGAATGTTTGTCATGGGTGGGGATCAAACCCGCGACCTCCGGTGCTAAATTGCTGCCATTGCACCAACATGCCAGTTATTTACAATAATAGTATGTATATTTGTATGTAATCACGAGTAGGTAGCCTACTTATATACTTTCACAATTGGAAACCAGTCTTAACTACAGTTGATGACTATGGGCCTAATGACCAGGCTTATCAAATTCGGGTTGGTGATCGCAAACCCGGACTTTATACCGAAAAGTCCGAGAAAAACACTTTGGACTTTGAACCGAAAACTTGGCGATTTTAGTATCTATTTAGAACTATTTACAGGTATGTTTATGAGGCTAATTTTGAAAGTTTATCATTACCTACCTAGACAGGTAAATCCCATTCTATTTGAGGCAAAACTATTACTTACAATCTAGTAGTTTTACAGCAAAATCAAAATTTTATGTTGCACTTATGAGATTTTATGTCAATCCATAATAAAAAGCTTATTTACAAGATCGAAGAGACGATCTTGTTGAAAGCTGTTCAGATAGTCATTGTTTAGTTGTTCGTAAGAAAGCTGGTGCAAATACAGCATTATACGTCCCACCGCTAGGCACAGGCATTACCTCAACTGTTAGGTGGTACGAGCGAGTACGAGAGAGGTACCCATATTCCAACACATTCGATCAAGGGCCTTATTAAAATTTCTAATAGCCAGTGAAGTTAATTCCCTAAACTGAGGGTAGCAAGCAATTTCGTCGGTGAATATCCAGTCTAGAATAAGCATTGTTAAAAGGTAACCCCTGCCTAGCTGGAATGAAAGATCATATTACGAAATTGCTGGCTGAGCTCAGTTTAGTGAATGAAGTTGACAAGTTAAAAGGGATTATAATAAGGCCCCAGCGCCGATTATCGAAGAGGTGAATGTAAAGCCAGTGGTAAACCTTAGTCTCACATTTTATCAAGTCGCCTTTAGGACTCCGAATGGGCCTAATGACTGATATCTTGCGATGCCAGCCGGGAGTCCGGGAGCAACTGCTGAATGCGTTAATTTTCCTTCGCGACATTTTTTTTTACCAGCTTAAACGAAACCTTAACTGTGGAAGCGTGGACTTTACGAGGCAACAGAGTAACGAACTCATTCTAACACTAGCACTGTTCTTAATGTTGTCCAGTGTCTGGCCAACAATAGGCGCTTCTCGCCAGTTCTGGCCAACATTTTACTGCTTAAACTACTTTGACTGCGAATCTTCGCGCTTGGAGCACAGCAAAAAGATTCATAGCACAGAGTAATAATACTGCAGAAGGATGTAGTACGAGTAGACGGCAAGATAGTGAACATATATATACATGCTTATTAAGCGTAGAACTGTATATTTTGTAATTCAAATTTATTGTAAGGCGGTAGTGTAAGCTTTAGCTGTCTGTGGTTTACTGTTCATTTTAAAACAATTTGGAATTTGATTGGTCTATATACGAGTACTGTACCACTCCTGGGCAAAGACGTATAACATTGAAAACAAGTCATCGCTAAAAGTTATGGGTATTGGCTATAATATTCTTTGTTAAATAATTCCGGCTTTCTTGAAGTAACTAACGCCTCCGTGACCGAGTGGTGTCAGAGCTCGGACCGAAACCGAGAGGTCCCAGGTTGAATTCCCAGGTCGGGCAAAGTGTGTTTTCGGATTTTTCGAAACATAGCACGGGTTTGTGATCACCAACCCGCATTTGGCAAGCGTGGTGATTCAGCCAATACCCTCCATCCCCTCCATTGTAGCGATGACTTGATTTCAATGATGGAGGCCTTTGCCCAGCAGTGGGACAGTATATAGGCTAACTACTTTACTTTACTTTGAAGTATCTGTGTCATATCTAGTCTACAAGCCGCACCGGCGCACACGAGTATGCTTTTCGCACTCATGCCGTAAAACGTATTTTGCATACCAGTAATATTTGCTATGCTCGTAAACTCGAGTGTGGCCGGACGAACACTCAAATCTATACTTATATTATAAAATCGTTACAGTAAAGTGCAAAGTATAGTACAAATTGTTATATCGTCTCCATTTCGTAAGTCAAAAGACTAACAAAAAAAAAACTAAAAACGAAACGCGTTGCAAGAATGAGTATTGAATTAAAAAATTTAATTTTCCGCCTATATAGGTTATCAAAAACGTAAAAAAAAAAAAAAACTGAATAATAATTCCATCACAGTTAATTCCCGGTATAAATTCAATTGCATCATGGCAAAAGTTCCTAACAAAAATACCAGCTTATAGAATACAGACTATATAGTACAGTCATTGAGATATGTGCAAATAACCTCACATTAACATGAAAGCTTTTACCCAACAAACTAAGTCGTTTGTTAAAATAAAAGATCACCTACATTTTAAAACTACGTGACTTTCATTATGTCAGTTTAGGCAATCGGCACTTTCAATCTGAATTAAACTTTAAAGCGCCTGGCTGTAAGATGTATTTCAAGCAATATTTGTTGTTTTAGGATGCGGCTAGAACAGAAGCTGTGAGTTTCGCAAAAGATATCACGTTGGTGGTTATACCAAAACATGGATAAGCAACACGTCATTCGAAATGCATTTGACAAATATGAAACGTAAATTAGCGCAAATTATAACATTCCTGTATTGACAATTTGATAGGTTGTTTTTGAGAATCACTTTTTATGTTATTACTAGCTGTCCATTGGCATCTTTGCCCGCGTAGACATTCGTCCAAGTCAATACACAGCCTTAATTTAAAAAAATATAAAGCCTATGTCAGCTTTATAATGGTGAATGAATATTTCGGAGGCTATTCAATGTAAACAAACAAACAAAACACAAACAAACAAAACACAAACACACAAAACACAAACAAACAAATCTTTCCTCTTTATAATATTAGTATAGATAATGCCTTGTCTTGCGACATCATTGCATTCCAAGCTTTCGGTACAGATAATCCTCCCGATAAACAAACGTCACAAGAAAACAATCAATACTAGTCTTAGAATAGGCAAACTAAGTTTTTATACCAGGTCACACCAGTACGTCTACCACGAGTTGCCGCTTTTAATTTACATCATCGTTCGCGTCATAAATGTATTGGGATTTGACATTGCTATGTCATGTCATGTGTCATCCCAATACAATTTTTTTACGCGAACGATAATGTAAATTCGAAGAGGCAACTCGTGATAGACGTACCGGTCTGTAAAAAATAATAAGTATTCAAAGGCATATTTTGGAAGTGTTGAACCATGATGCTATACACTACGAATGTGGCTAAAAAGTAGGAATTTATAAAATCAATGGCTGTCTTTTGCAAACCCCGAGCGCCCCGCAGAGTGCGATAGAAACAGATTCAAATATCCAAATTGTTTGTGACTATAGAACGAAATGAGAAATAACTTTGCTAATAAACCTTGCTGCTAAAACTGTTTTAGCATGATTTTAAACTGCGTTTAATAGCATAGTTATTTCTAATTCAAAAATATGATTTGTTAGCGTTTCGGCTCATATTGATCATTAATTTTTGCAACTATATTTCGCATAATGTCAAGTCATTTACCGTGAAAATGTCCCAATTTCATAATATTCTCGCTCGTTTGCAAGACCCGGCCTCACGGCGAGCTGTTTAGCTTGCTAAGTCAACAAAGCTACCGTGCTACTTAATGTATTGTAAATACGGCCTGTTTGCTGAATACGCTACCTCTCTTGTGCCAGGCTTTGTTTGCGGCTAATTATTTCAAGTTCAATGTGACTAAGTGAGAATTTTATTAATAAAAATGTGAAATCAAGAAAAGAGCAATCATCCGCTACTATTCCGGAAAATGTGACTTGTAAATCTTACTGCATAGAATTAAAAGCATATGTTAAAAAATTTAAACTCTAACAGTTATTCAGACTGCTTTCATTTATTTCAAAACATCAGTAACAAGTGCTCTACATATTTTAAATTAAATTCAAATTGTAGAGTAATATATCAGATTTCTTCATGTAACTATCACCTCTAAAATTTTGACAGAAAGTATAAAAACTCTCTTCTGAAATAGTACGAAGATGGTAGTAAAATAATTACCAAGAACATTTTCAATAAAATAGTTATCAAAATCAAAACGACATGCTCCGACTACAAACTTTAATCGATACGTGATCAACTGCCCAATCTCACATTAAATATAACATTTCACATTTGTCAATAATCGATTCTAAATCGATTAGTGGCGATTATCTTCCCGAGTGCCCCGGGCCGGACTCGATAGAATTAAACAAATATCGCTCAGTCGAATATAGCGTAATAAATATAATTTATAATGTTTATTCGAGTGTTATCAGCACCATCTTGGAGACGCCCGCGATCGCGGTCCAAGAGCCCGGTGGTGGGGCAGAGTAAGACACCGATACAGACGCATTGAATCTAATACTTATCCTGGGTTTCAAAACAACTAAGATAGTCTAAGTTAGCATGCAGCCGACTTCGTTGGGCGAATTGTATGCGTCTGAGTGTTGGGTTTAGCACACCAGCAACAAACAAACTACATACTAACTAACCACTTTGTTCATGACTAGCATTTAATTATGACATTACTAGTTCCCATAGTTATTAGATAAACGAAAGAGAGACCTTTTCTCAGTGGTGAGACATTAGTTGGCTTTTAATGTTGTGAGAGAATTTGACTATAATCTAACGAAAAGTCACAAAATAAAACCACCATGCAGGAAATAAAACCACTGTTTACAGATTATACTCGTACTATTATTTATAGTTCTATGGGTATTTTTCAAGACAACATAATAATTAAGAAGGCAAAAGTTAGACTGTTATTTGATGAGTGGCTTAAATTGCAATGTATAGATAACTAAACTTTTCCTGATTTTCGTGTAAATAAATACTCTCTCCCTCTAAACTTGACTACTCTGCAGAAACTATAAAAGAAATAAAATCGTTAGCGTTACATATGACCTGGGCAGTCTCTCTCAGGTTGTTCAAATATATCTTATCTCGTACTTAAAGAAATTAATAATTAAATACATTAATTTATGGGAGGGGAGGGGCTTACCGTGGCCTGTGCACAGTCACCAACGCAACTTGCTTGCTTACACAACTACACCTGTGTATATTGAAAGATAAACTTCTGCGAGCTTTCGTACACGAGTGGAAACATATTTTTCAATAATTATTACATCGGATGATGTTTCATGGTACCTATAAGGATAAGAAAAAACATAACGTATTGTGACGTTTTACTTTTTTACAACTACAGGTGAGATTTTTTTAAAGTGTGCTTAAATGAAATTGACAGATTGAATTGGCAGATAATAAACAAAATTTTGCAGTTTTATGCACTTCCATGATTTACGCAAACTCCAAAAAAGTTATTTAATATATTTTCGAATTACAAAGGCACCAAAAGTTTTTAGTAAGTGCTTCACGAGTTACAAAATAGAATAAACGAGTGACTGAGAGGCAAATTGAGTCTAAGTCTTGTCTTTGTGCTTTTTCAGAATAAACAGAAGCCCACATAGTCAACCAGTGTCTGTTCCCAGCTATTTTGTAGTATTTTAAATAGGTTTAAATTACGGAAATTTTGGTTTGTTTGGTTCTATTTTATCAGTGTCAACCATACTTATTGTAATTTATAATGTTTCTTAATCTGTTTATATTATAGTATTGATATAGAAATGTGTTGTTATGTGAAACAAGAAATGATAATTTGTAAATACATACTTTTCAATCAGTCAAAATTCATTTATTTCTAATTCATATATTCAAAAATAAATGTATTCATATTTGTCGGCACGACTGGCATTGCCTGCTGTAGCAAGATTTTTCGTCTTGACTTGTGTGGTGTCTCGGGTTCGTTTCAATTTCGGTTCAAATTCAAGAAAACGAACTTTTCTGAATTGCCTCAGGTGTAGTATGCTGGGAGACGCCTCTGACTCAAATACATAAGCGCCAGACTACACACCACTTGTCATGGTCTCGAAGTTAGGATAAATATCCTTGTGGTAATTAATTCCGACAGGGAATTAAGCCAGGGTCGTCTCCCAGCACACCCAGACCCAAGTCAATTCAGAAAAAATCATTTCCTGAATTGACCCGACCGGGGATCGAACCCGGGACACCACGCAAGTCATGGCCGTAAAACAGTGCCACAGCGCACTGCGCCAACTTAAATTGTCTGTTACCTGGTAACTCAAGGATATTTATCCCTACTTCGAAATTATTACAATCGGTGTGTGGTCTGAATCATTTAATAATTTATTTATTACGAGCTGCCCTAACAGACTTCTGTCAAATGTTTGACAGCTGGTTTCCATTTTGCCCTCTTTTCTCCGACTTGATTTACATTTACTATTATTTTTCACAGATTTTTTGTTCAATCTTAATAGAATATAGCCTTTAACACTCCTGAATAATTTAGCTTTCTGTTAGTGAAAGAATTTTCACGATCAGATCAGTAATTTTGGAGCCTATTCATTACAAACAAACAAACAAAAAAACAAACAATCAAATCTTTTCTTTTTATAATATTAGGATAGACTAGCTGTCCGTCAGCGGCTTCGCCCGCGTAGACTGCCTTTCCCGTTAAAATAAAGCCTAAATTAAAAAAAAAGTCTATTACATTGGTGAAATATTTTTGAAAATCGGTCCAGTATTTTCAACAAACAAAGATACAAATCTCTCCTATATAGAATATGATGAATGCATAGAATGATAACAGCAGTAACATACATTTTATTTAAGCCTAATAATAAACCTGTATTCATAAATGAATAAATGATTATGATGTTTATTTGTAAACAGAATGTTCTAAAATTCAACCTTATGAAAAAAAACAGCTATTTATTTATGAGATTTAATTCAGTACGTCAACACACATAGTATTTTATCAGCTACAATGCTCTTATCACGAGTAATATAATATTACACTCACAATCGGTTCGATCTAAATCGATTACTCGCGTTTACACGATCTTTAATCGATATCGGTAAGTTTCATCTCGAGATCGGATAAGAAAGCAGAGAGAAAGGTCGCTTTGTTTCTACTTTATTGTCCGTATAAAAGGCAGACTTAATGCTTGCAGGTGTTGTCATAGGTTCGTAAGGTACTGTCTTTGCGGTTAGGGGAGTAGAATACTACCGAGGTATCCCTGCCTGTTATAAGAGGCGACTAAAAGGGCCTTTGGGGTCGCGAAGCGCCGAACACACGCAGGCCCCCCGCGATCCCGGGTCCCTTCCATTCTGCGCCGAAGATGACCACTGCCAGGTTTTAGTGGGTCTCTGTTTTCCCAGGAGTTTAGAGTCCCACATATCCCAGTTGTCCTGAACCTGGGGAATGCCAAAATGCATTTCCTAACGCAAAAAAAAGGTTTGTAAGGTACTACTTTGAATGTTTTGGCATTTAACAATGCTTGTTTCTATCGTAAGGTACTGTTTGTTTTGGGGTACCTTATAATTTTATTCTAGAATTAATATATTCTCAAAAAAGAAGTTATATTTATGGGTTAACAACCTTTTTGAGAAATAATTGGAAAATACATGATTACTCAGGAGTACCTTTGTTTTACTTTAATAAGAAAGTGAAATGATTGAGCTTTCCAAAAACGTTATTTTTAAGTGCAGTACAGCGTTTCTGAAGAAATTACTTTGAAATTCATAGGAAATCGATTTAGTAACTAATAACTCTGATTTAATTAACCAATTTAAGCCCTATAATATCATCAATAGTAATAATTTTAGCGAAACGGATTTTACGAGTCAACCGCCATTTCTCCTGCCCACCCTGAAGAATCGTGGCCTGTACAGTGAGCAGTTTGGAACGAACTTATTTGAACCTTATTTCATGGTCAATAAAATTCCGAATTAGTTTTCGTAACTGTACAGTGTGATAGCGTAAGTCATTGACAAACATCGAAATAGATGACGCAAGTCCGCAACATTCATCATTCGCAGCAATAAAAAAATAAGTATAAATGTTTCATTACTGCTGAACATAAGCCTTGCTTTCCGAAGCGACCGGTTGCAGGCGGTCTGCTTCCTTCGAAATACTACTACCTTTACCAGGTCGTCCATCCGAGGTGAGCGTTTCTTGTTGCGTTTGCTTCGAAAAGTTCGCCAGTCTAGAACTTTTCCGCCTCAACGACCATCAGTTCTTCGTGCTACGCGTATGTGCCCTGCCCATTACCACTGCAACCTTCACGTAGCGAAACACCGAGGAAAGCCCTCGCCAAAGCTCGCTGAGTGTCTTCGAGCTTTCTCATGAGGACCTTAGTCAGAGACCATGTATCAGCTCCGTTAGTGGCAACGTACACTGATTGTGTGCTTTTGTATTAAAGCACTGAGGTATGTTGGACGTGTAATTAAACGCCAGTCCTACTGTCACTTTTGTATGAAATTAATGACTAATGTAAAGTAAGTTTATTTTGACATCTGTTGCCATAACGATAGAGCGTGGACTTAATAAAACAACGTTGAAAGAACGTTACCACGGCAAGTTCATACGTATCTACTCACGTCATCCATACTTATTTATGTCTGTTCCGTGAACGTTAATGCAATTATGAGTAAAACGGGCGAAATAATTAAAATCGCAGGCGGTTAATGCGTTTAATAGATACGATGACGATTGCGAACAGAATAAAATCAATTGATAAAGGCATCGATAACGGTGAGTGGGATGATAAATTAGTAATTAATAGTTAAAAGGTTTTCGTGATCGTTTCATGGTGAAATGGTCTGACCTGTGGAAACAAAGAGGGGAATTTGATAATGGGAAATGTATAAAAGACTTGAGGTCAATGCTTCGGTGACCAAGAATATATTTGGCAGTTAACAATTAACTAAATAGGAGTTCCGAATACAGAATTTGAAAAGAAAATTAGGATAATAACACCAAAATAGTGACGCCCTTGATATTGCCAGCGGTCAAAGGCTGCTCTCACCGCTTACAATTAGACAGCCAGCATGCTATTTTGCACCGACCGTAGTATAAGCAGAGATCGTACCCCAAAATAAGCACCGGAACGTGATGAACGAAAAATTTCTGTATTGCAACACATAATTTCAACACCAACACCTGCCAAACTGAGAAACAGTTTATCGGCAGTAGTTTTCATACAAAGTGAACGTCGCACAAAATTTCACATTTACACACAATCAATTTCTTAATTTAACACACAGAAATACATCTACATCTGATAGCATATTTATTGCACCAACGGGCCAGTTGATGAAATGCTTTATGCATTGAAATAAATAAATAAATAATTTTTTTTTTTATTAATATTAGAAATGTGGAAGTATAGTGCCCTCTATTATATTGTCATGTCCAATCCGGACCCATAAATGTGCTATGTATCTTATTATAAGACCTTTATTATACTTATGGAGTGCAATAAACTGATTGAATTGAATTGAATTGAATAAATCCTATTCCTATTATCAGCATGTAAATAGTGTAATATTTCAGTCAAACTATTTGCAGTTCTGTTCGATCAATTACTATCATGTGAATGTCGTTGCAGCGACCCTGTGACACCTGCTAGTGCATCAGTCAGCGACCACGCGTGCGGTCGCAAGGGATCGGTATATGCAATAATGCATAATAAACAATTGTCACATTATGTTTATTTATGATATTTACTATCATAGTATTATTTTTGGTTCGTTAATTTTTATTTAATATATTTTTGTAATAATTTTTGTTTGACTTGTCATGAGTACTTTTTATAAGTCTAAATGAATAAAGATATTATTTTCTTTACTTAACTCAACGGTACAACATTTGAAAACCCAAGCAATCTGGATAACAGTGGAAGGCTCACCACCACCACGTTGGGTTCTGCTTGGTGAAAAGTGGGGTTGTGTGAAAACATATTTTGGCGTCTCTTTATTTATTAACGTCGGGAAATCCTTATGGATACCTTGCCGCCCGGGAGAACGACGTGGTTATGTCGAACTTCTACCGACTAAAACCCCACGGTACTCGACCTTAAAACTTCAGCGGCGAGGCGGGGTCCCTAAAAAGTTTCGCTACGCCCCGCTGCCAGTGCTTCCCCGTATTGGGGCCCCCTCCAGCCGACCCCCAATGAAGGGGGGAGTCCACGGATGTACCTGGAGCATACAGGTACTTCCGCCGTTGCGGTAAAAGTACCCCTGTACTCACGCCCGCTGGCTCCCACCGTACGCGAACCCTCCTAGGTCCGCAACCACGATCCACCTATAAGGTGGATCCGCTGCCGCATCTGGCGGTGCGGCCCCGCCGAGCCGCAGTGCATAGAGGGGGCCAGCCGCGGATCATTGACCCCTCCAAACGGTTGTGTACCGCGGCCCCCACCTAGCGCCCTAAGGCGCTGCGCCCGTGGGCGCCCCTTTGGGCGGGCAGTGGTAGGCACCATACCACCACCCTCCTGGCGGCAGGCAATGGGTGGATGGGACAACCACCGCACTGCCATGCCTGAGCCCTCTTAGCTTCCCGGTGGTTCCACCTGCAACCAGTACTAAGCCCGCCCGCCACGACAAGGCGAAGGCTCCTGGGGGGGATTATGGTGTCTCTGCTTAGAGCAGATTTAAAGCAGGGTTAGCCCTGCTTTAAATCTAGTTACTTCGTAGGACTCTTTAGTAATAAAATGTGAGACAAAGAAGTTTCAACGCGCGAGTTGTATAATGCTTTGTATTTTATACATACATCATTATAAGGTAGTAAAAACAATCACTTCCAAAAAGATAAAATGTGGAGAAGTTAAAATTTGGACAACTGAGGATCAGATCACATGTTTGGTAAGTCAGAAGCAATTATGCCCAAGTCGATCGAATCGCAAAAGTACTTTCAATTATTCTGGTTTCTTACCTTCTCCCTTCTTTGCTTTTGAAGGTCAGTGTTGACTTAGCTACAAAATTATATCAAAAGCTATTCTTAATTTTTATCTGTTTGCGATGAAACAAAGAGAAATGACAGAGATTTGAAAATAAACAAAATGCAAGTATAAAATAGTAAAGTAAGTAAGTAATTAGCCTAGATACTGTCCCACTGCTGGGCAAAGGCCTCCATCATTGAAATGAAGTCATCGCTTCAGGTATAATATGCATTTACAATAATGCTTAGCAAGGGATTAGTTGTAATCTAGACCGACAGGGCGCGCGTGAGGAAGCCTGTGGGGTCCTGGTGCTGAGGTTTGATTGGCCGGCGTCACGTCTCCGCCCATCACGTGATATTTGGCTTCTCTTATTGGTCGCGGTGGCGTAGACATTATTTATTAAAAACTTTCAGAATGATTCCTTCATGCATGAACCATCCCCAAGTGTAAAGGTGAGACGCGTTTAGCCAGCGACAAATGTGCGCGGTCACCAGCCACGAGCCTGCGATGCATCAGAAGGCCTATGGCTAATGTCACATGCAGCCTATGAGTTGGAGTTTCAATGTAGTCAGGGGTAAGATAATATTTTATTTATTTGTGACTTAACTAAAAAAAAGGTGACGTTGCAACTGAGATATAGCAGAACAAACTTGAGGGCTTTGCAAAAAAATTGTTGGATGTCGCGGTAAAATTGAAAAAAGAAGCGTACCTATAGCTAAGAATTACATTTGTAACAATGCACAAATTAAATGGCCTTATGGCTGAAAGCGATCTCTTTTGCAACCTACAGGTAGAGAGCAAAGTGTTAAGAGAGGGGCAAGTAAATATTACATCAACTCAGTATCACTTCAGTAGATCTGCTATGAGTTTCCGTCACATAAAGGCGTCGTTGCTTTCAGAAATATGTATGCCATTTTTGGTTCCATTTTAAGCCACTAGGGGCGCTGTACCGAAATCCCGTGAAGAAATGTCAACGTGGTTCACGCGGACGCTAGCAGCTTAGACCTGTAGCGCTGGGTTTTGAGATTTTGTTTCTAGTGTTATCTGTTAAATTTCATTAACAACAACAACGATATTTTTTTTTTTTTTGATTAAAAAAAAATTATTCATTACTAATGATTAATCAATTTATTTATATGTTAATTTATTTTTTTGTTTTATTGTGTTATTTTTTAAAATGAAATTTTTAATTGTTTATTCTATTATATATTTTTTTTGTTTGCACGTCTTCATAAATAGATAAAATATGTGTACAACTGTCTTTAAGAACATCATGTAATCCACCATATTTCTGCAAATAAATATTCTATTCTATTCAAAAATAGTTAAGTTCGTTTTTAGGCATGTAGTTTCGGAATCCTATGTCCAACCTAATACATTAATTTGTGTCATCTTAGGTAGTCGCATAGGTAGAAACTTAGGTATTTGCCTTTTCGGTCAGTATTGAACAAAAATAAAATTAGAGATGAAAATTTAAGTATCATGATGATAACGAAGTAGTAACTGATGCACAGAGGCATTTCGTGTCAGCTCTGTCCACAGGAACCCTGACATTTAACTAATGCCTATCATGTCGCTCGACTAGCTCTAAAAGAGTATTACAGTTGGTTAAATAGGTGTTATGTGTTTTAGAATACTAATATCTGTTGTACAACGTATTTTGAGTCGAATTTATCCACGACGTTAGTATAATACTTGTATATTAATTTTTTTATCACAACTCTCTGTACAAGCCTCAAAGGAAAATGCAAGTTCTGAAAATTTACGTGTTTTTATTTATTAAGTTGTAATAGAACACTACATTCTTAATTTGTGTCATTTCCATCTACGAAATCTTATTATTTGAAAAAGTCAGCTTTGCTCGAACGAAACGGTGCGAGAGTTGTAACTGTTGTTACATACTGTTCTTAAGACAGTTTGCGCTGGACGAAGATGACACAAATTGGGTTTGCACACTCCGCAGGCACTTTGCATATGATACTATTAAGACTTTTACCTGAACAAATAAATAAATAAATACCTGGGAGAATGCACACCAAGATTATCTGACCCCAAACTAAGCAGAGCTTGTAATATGGGCGTCAGACACTGATAAACATACTTAAATATTTCTAAATACATACTTAAATAGATAATAACTCCCAGACACACAACAAATACAAATGTTCGTCACACAAAATAGTCAAATTGTTGATTTTGCGACAGACAGATGTGACACAAAACGCAAAAAAAGGCTTCTTAGTTACGATTCTATCTACAGGCAGGAAATAAGCAACTTAAGAATTTTTGAAACTCACTTGTATGACCTCAAAAGCGCTAGCGCTTAAGAGCACCAATGAGAGCTAGACCGCACCAATGAGAGCTAGACCCGTAGCGCCTAGCGCTACGGGTCTAGCTCTCATTGGTGTAAACTCATGTTAGACAGACATGGGAGAAAGATTCGTTAAGTATTGCTCAAAATGCAAAAGGGCATTGCCAAGGTTTGGCCCAAGTGATGCCTAAGAATGTGAGTTGGTCCAGTAGTACTGTAGCATTAACATGAATTATAAAAAACATATTTTATAAAATAGGCAAATGCGTGTATTTTTAAATCATTGCGTAAAATCACGTGGGTGGGTAGGCCACCCCATCCCGCTATTGCAGACATTGCTTGTTTAAATAGAAATAGAAAACATTTTTTTTTTTTGCATATAACAACAGAACAAAACAACAACAAGACAAAACAATACCATCAGACAGCGACGTCGCGATGCCCAAAAAATAAAAGGACCTTACTCAGTATTCAGCCTGGGCTTTGAGGCGCTGATTTTCAGTGGGCCCGAAATGAGTAGACACTTTACATCTGCATGTTTACACATAATTGTATTAGTTTTGTTAACTGACTAATTAGTTGTATTTTATATAGTCATAGCATCATTTATAATAATTATGTACTACAACATCAAAATGAAATTAACACAATTATAATTATGTAATTTAACGCACAATATCTCTAAAAAATATTTAAAACAACAGGTTGTTTTCCTTGGACTCCTGGGATAGATTTTTATGCGCTTTGAGTTACAGATAAGTGATAGTCTGAGGAACAAAATGCACTATATGAGCATTCTAGGCAGCACTTGGTCTAATATTCATACAAAATTAGGCAATCTCCTTTTTGCTGTTAGTAAAACAGATTCTACAGTTTGGAATGAAGTTATTAATTTCAGCCTATTGAACGTTTAATTACTGAAATATAATATCTGAAGACACAGGGACAGTTATTAAACGCCAGTTGCTATGAACCTAACATATCCAGTGTTTAAAATATCACTGGTATAGCTGCAAAGTAAAAACACTATATTGCCTTCCTGCTTACATCCCTGCCTTCACTGACATATTGGCGGATTCCTTCTAACTAATGACATTGTTTGTGATACAGCGAGTCCGGTTTATCGCGGTTCCTTATCTCATTCAATATAAGATACAGTTTTGTTTGAATTTAATTAAATGTCATGTGTGGCCGACAAGATTAAGGGGTCCGTATTAAGGTCGTTGCGGATTCGATAAATAAGGCTGGAAGCCATTGCGTGTGTTCTAAGGCTATGATTGAGGGCTATAATTAGTTCTTCTTAGGGGACGGTTTAATTATCTTGAGGACAAGTAACCGTTTATGTGATTATTGCAAGTTTTTAGGGTTCCGTAACTCGAGAGGAAAAAACGGAACCCTTATAGGATCACTTTGTTGTCCGTCCGTCCGTCTGTCTGTCTGTCGAGATTCTTTTTTCTTGGGAACGCGTGAAGTTATCAAGCTGAAATTCATATCAAATACTCAAGTCTACTGTCCCTTGGAGCTGTGAAAAAATCAAACTTCTAAGCCAACGCAATCAAAAGATACATCTGTTTATGCCGCAAATTTCCACAAATTTTCGACACTCGCAAGGGAATCAAAACCTACAGGGTACTAAGCAACGTCGGAAACGTAGGAAAAATTGCTAAAAATATTATTAATAAATATACCTACAGGTTTGTACGGAACCCTCGGTCGCGAGTCCGACTCATACTTGGCCGGTTATTTTTTAATCAGTAAATGCTGTTTAACCGTTATCGTCTAAAGATTTGGATTGAAGCGGACAAAAATGTTCTTTACGTTTGTAATATTTTTTAAATGAAGCACAAAAAGCATCAAATAACATACTATTTACCTTACCCCTTTATTTTTCTAAACTGAATTAATTTTATTAAATCGCTTCACTTCATGAAATGATAAGATAGCATTTTACATTTAAGTTCAAGAAGCCGATACATTTTTATGACCTACGTGATATCACAATTTAAAAATTGCTGATTAGGAAAGGGCTCATTTCATTCTCATACATTAACAAAGACTCGTACATTTGCTTTTTTTTAACATATAACGATAAGCAACAAACAAAGGACAACAATCAAAAACCACTGCATTTGCATAATGCATTATAACAATGAGTAACACCGAACAACAGACATGTCGGAAAATCCTCACCAGGGCATGTTAATAGGGCATTACTCATGTCACTTGCAGAAGTTACGATATGTTGGACTTTCAACTGGTTCAAGTTTGGCTGACTTTATGACGGCAGAACGTTTCAAGGCTGAATGAACAACAGTCTAATATCTCTAGTGCAAGCTGTTGCCAGCGATGTCGTCCCCTGGACGAAAAGTTTTCTATTTCCACCTGAACGTCAAAACTTTTTTTTAAATTAATCTAAAGTAGCTTTTATTTGAATCCAGCAGGAATGAGGTAGTCAGAAACAACTCGACTGTTGCTGTCATGGTGAACGGATGAACATTAGAACACAACGGGGTAGGTGGTGAGCCTCCCACCATTATCCGGGCTACAATGGTTTTTATTGGTGTTTTCCATCACCGGAGAGTAGGTAAGTCGCAAAGACAAAGAACACAAAGATGGTTTAGACCAGATTTGAACTAGAGACTACGGGTGTAATTTTAACCCCTAGCCTCGGCCCCGACGCTCATAAAATTATATTATGAAAAATAATTTCAGGGTCTGTCTAAGGGTTATTTTGAGGATAGGAAGATAGGATAACTGTAGGTGTTCCGAAAAGGCTACAAATTACCTTCCTGCAGACAGTTATTTCGTAATCCATTGTTTCTTAGCAAAGGCAATTGCGATTATGAATTCAAAATCTAGTTAAACCCAGTCAGTAGGCGGAGATGATCAGTTACAGAGGCTTAATACGTTTAGCTTAATCTCGATTTACCGATCACTTTGGGTGGCATGTAGGCTTACGTTACGAAATCGATGATTCATTTCAAGCATATTGAGTCAGGTTGATTTTCTGAGGATACTTTCATCTTAGCCTCACAAAGGCTGTAGCCAAGAGTACGTGCTTGCGAAACCTTCCAAAAGTGTGGACATTGCATATATTCAAGTTTTTGACAATGAAGAAACTTATTTTTGTGTTGATCTGATATTATACTTCCCAAAAAAGAAGTAATAAATATAAATAGAACTAATTAAGTAGTTTTTTAATAATACTATTGATGGAAATCAGCCAAATTCAATCTCGGTCCTAGGTATCGTGTAAATTGAACTCGCGCCCTCCGCGACCCGGGTGGATATCCTTCCAAAAGCTGCCGAAACCAATTATAGACCTAGCAAATTTCTCTAGAGTACTTTAAGATGGTTGATAGTCACAAGGCTCACTTTTAATTATTAGTAATTCAATTAAAGTGTAGTTAAAACTAAATTAATATCTGAGACTCTAAGGAGACACCTGATTCAAATTAAGCAGAGCTTTTATTATAAGTGCAAGACTGTTGTTATTAATATTCTAACTTAGTTATTTATAAATACATACCTCAATCGATAACGGACACAGAACAAAGACAAAGGTTAATTTTAGGTGGGGTTTGAACCTACAGTTAAGGCGCTATCACCAAAAGTACGCGCGCGGTTGTGCATCGTGATTTATTGCAAATTTTGGGGTATTCGCATTACGTTTTTAGGTCTAATTTACTGATACGATCGTGAATAAAACTTTATATTTCGTTTTAATAAAGATCATATGTGTACTGACATTCATTTTTATTAGTAACTAGCTTACCGCCCGCGGCTTCGCCCGCGTGAACTTCATTTCTGTAACATGTATATATAAAATCTTTATAAATGGTAGACTATGTGTTATTCTGATGTATAAGCTGCATTACTGTGAAGTTTCATCTAAATCTGTTCAGTAGTTTTTGCGTGAAAGAGTTACAAACATCTTCACAAACTTTCGCATTTATAATTTCAGTAAGATTAGTAAGATCATGCCTTATTCAAACCAAAACGCTGTCGTAAACTTAGGCTATTATTCGGGAAAATTTAGAAATTAAGTTTTGAATTTTTTACAGGTATTGTGATGAAGCATATTCGTGTTCACTATGTGTCAACAAAATTGTATGCCTGACGTTTTGGTCTTTTCTTTCTGCAACTATAGTAAATATTAATAAGAGATTTAGCCACTTGAGGTTGACACTATAAGGCTTTTTCGTAAATCGAGGTGTCGAGATAATTCATTTTATAATAGAGAAAAGATTTTATTAACAAATGTGTTTCATTATTGTGTCAATACGAAAGTTTGGACTGTGTTTTGCATGTATTAAACAGTAAATCTTTTCATCCGAAGGTCGTATATTAGGCGCTTGAAAAGTTGGATCATGCGCTCAAAATACGGCTCTAAAGTTTTTCGAGTAAAAGTACATTTACCTAATGCGCCAAAGTACTAGTACGAGTAGAAGTTGGCAACACCACAGCCAAAGGTGCTTTTTAATACCCACTTAATACCGGGTGGTTCAAATGTCTCGGTGCCAAGTCAGCGGGATTTCCCTGACTTTCGCACGCGCGTCGCGTCGATTATTTATCAAATCGACGCATGCGCGGAACGATTGACAACACAATGCAAGTGGTTAAACTCGTTTAAACCAGAGAGTGCTACTGATGATATACAATGGATTTAGAAAGAAACATTGAAATTTAAAAAGAACGATTTTTGGTATCCTTTGGTATCCTTCGAAGGTGTAATCCTTCTACAAATGTGCAATAAACAATACTGAATGTAAAACAAGCTTTCAGCTTCTTCTTAGTCGGACACTCTTGGAGAGTGGTCGTGGCTGATGATGGACATGGTTGCGGCTCGCCGTCGCCGCTGGCTTCTAAGGCAGCCGCGCTTCGCGCGATGTTTCTCCACTTTTGTCGACTTTGTGCATTGCGAGTAAACCGTACTGCGGTCGACTGCGTCGATTTCCCAATAAGGTCGATCCAGCGAGTCGGAGACCGGCCTCGTGCTCTCTTCGAGCCTCTCTATTGAGTCTTCGTTTTAGCTACTTCGATCAAAAAAATATGTTTTGTATGAGATTTGGCAAGAAGATTTTTGATTAGATCAACGTATAGCTCCCTTATGAAAATAAAATAAATTAAACAAAACCTGCATCTGTGACATAAGTAATTATTTGCATCACACAGCACATAATACGTAATACTGAACAATTGTATTTGGTAAATCTCATAAATATTCAATCTCATTTACACTGTCAAATTAACTAGCAAACACTTTGGAAACGTTAAAGGATTTTGACAGCCAATCTGCACAGGTTCGAGATCAAGGCACACATCATTTGTAATGTCATCTCAGCACGTCATTGCAAATCAGTGGCGGTGACGTGACACGTGTCAACTTGCCTGAACACCTTTGGTTAAACATGTAACGCTGGGGGCAATTCTTAAAACGTTAGAAAACGATGGCTGGGTGATGAAGTTGGCTGCTAAGTGTGGGCACGCGTCTTATGGAAAGAACAGCGAGGCCCTTCTTTATTTTATAAATTGGTTCTTAAAAAGCAGAGCTATAAGCACGCCAAAGTTTCTAAGAAAAAAAACAGCTTATTTAATACAAACGGTTCGGTGACTCCTTCCTTGTCCTTGTTCTACACGTGGAACGCTCTTACAACACCTGCGACAGGCCCAGGGTCTTCAAACGTGGCGTGTAAAATCATTTATGCAAGCCTTCGAGATGAAGTGGAACACCTCAGTAATTCCTGCATTACAGTGCTACATATCTGACACTCTATATATCACACCCTTACGAATATAAAAAAAATCAGACCTAAGAGTAATCAGAGTTTTGTTTTGACTGGCCTGTTGGTGCAATGGCAGCGATCCTGCCTTTAGCAGCGGAATTCGTGGGTTCGATCCCCACCCATGGCAAACATTTAGGTGACGAACATTTGTGTTTGTTGTGTGCCTGGGTGTTATTATCCATATAAGTATGTATTTTTAAATATTCAAGTATGTTTATCAGTCTCTGACACCCATAGTACAAGCTCTGCTCAGTTTGGGGTCGGATGATCTTGATGTAATTTGTTCCGGATAATTATTTATTTTTATTCATTTATTATGTTATTTTAATACATGCTATTCACGGAGAAACTTAAAATTTGTCGCTACATTGACAGTTAAATAATTTATCGTTTTTTGAATCTGTTTTGTCTGGAGATAAGGATTATACGAGTTAATAGGCTTTGTGGCTCTTAGTTCATTTATTTAAAGTAACAAGAAATCAATGCCTTATTTTGAAGTCTCTTCATTGTCAAATGTGATTATTTTAATGAGGATTTCCATACTCACGTCATGTTTAAATTTCAACGTTTCAGTTTTATACATATGTAAGTGAACGTTTAGGGGATCCGAAATTGGACATGTGAGTCAGAATTTGCACTAATTTAATTTACACCAATTTTAAAGGCTTTTATTGCAAAGTCACACACACACATTTTATGTTAAGAAATGGCATGACGTTCTTAATATTATGTAACAATACTGAAATACACAGGTGAATCTAGTCTGGGCAGACATCTAGTCTTAAGCACATCCTGTATAAACAGCTTTTACGCGACGAGTAAACAGACGGTAGCCAAGGGTCCTTGACTACCAGTGTAGGTAATACTACACTCAACTTATCAGCAAAGCATAATAATAAAAAAACAATCAAGAACATTTAAAGTGAACGAAAACAACTGAATACAAAAAAAAACATATACTCGTACATATTTTTATGGACATGTGTTTGAGATCCTGTCCTGTTTTAGAGTACTGCATTGAAAAAATGCACAAAAATCAACTAGCTAATCAGAAGATTTAAAAAAGCCAATATTCCAAGACAAGATTTCGCTGGACTAGCCGGTAAGAAAATTTCCATGCCTCAGGATATATGCCAAAAGCAAAAAAAAACAATGTTAACAGCGACCTGATTAATGGGGCAGGGTTCAGTTTTGTACGTCACGTAAGTAAAACCACATCGTTTCACTAGTTTAACTCAACATTGAGAAACGCGCACGCATCGAGAACGCAATCAATATTTGCAAGCGCACTCACCACTCCTGCGCCGCAGCTGACGCCCAGGGTTCAACAGCCTGTTTGCAAACATCCCTGTTTGGTATTGGTTGCCCTTGTTTCCATAAGCTTTATGCTGTTAAATTCTGTTTGTCTTTAAAATCCTCCGTATTGTCTGACGTGTTCCAAAAATATTTTACGGTAAGTTTTCTTTTAATTAAATGTTTAAAGTCAATATTTCACACTTAAAAAATATTTGAAATAGAGTTACATATTCTTTGAATAGTCAAATTTAAATACATATAGTGAAATAAATAAATATACGTTACTACACAGCTGATCTAAGTATACATGATCAGTTCATTCTGTACGATTGAAGGGAAATAATTAAAAAAAAAGTTAAATGATCCCTATTTACAGGCTATGCAAAGGCTTATCCTTGGTGTTATAATGTGTATGTATTAATAACATACTTCGTTAGTTAGAAATTTTGTTAATTACAAAATGGTTGAACAAACAAAGTATATATATATATAGGTATTGAAAATGTAAACGCCTAAAATACTTGTAGCAAACTCCTCTGCTTATCTTGAAGTTATATGATCAAGGTGTAATCTGTCCTAAATATTTACTTATTATAACTTACCAGCCCTTTCCCACAATAGCAAAACAAGCAAACCTCATTATCCTAAACACTATCGCACTAATATATCATTTGCTCACCCAAAAGTGCCAAGTACAATGAGTCATAGTTACACAAGGCGGCCGCCCACTCGGCGCAAGCGCAGCCATTGTTGCACACGAGATTAGAGTAACAAAAGTAAATTAATCAGTACGAGACTGACTCAGGATAAATCTGAGTTAGTGAACGATGTGTGAAGAGTTACGGATGTGGGATCTATAGCTAAACATCCTAATTGAGTCCCCGCGGGGTTCAGTAAAAAAAGGGAGAGGAGCGGGCGGCAATTTGCCTGCCATCCGCTTTTCCCCGGCCCCATCTTGTCCTACCCCCACACCCCTTAACCCCGCAAGCGAGGACACAATGAGCGGTCTAACTATAATAGAGAAAGAACTTAAAATCACATCAGTTGTTTTGCTGACAGTAACTCAGTCAGTCAAACCCCGATCGACCAGCTGATCAAACGCCGCAAGTGGAACTGGATTGAGAACACCCTCCGAAGGGATCCCGATCACATCCCCAAGCAGGCTCTGGATTGGAATCCCCAAGGAAAACGCAAACGTTGGCGCCCTAAACAAACCTCGCGGAGTACACTAGCGGAAGAGACAAAGAGGATCGGCAAGACTTGGAGTGAAGTCAAACGCGAAGCTCAAGACCGAACGCAAATGTGAAATACTTTGGACGCCCTCTGCCTCATCTTGGGGACATAGATCTTTGAGGAACTCAGTCAGTCACAAGTAATTTAATATAATAAATTTATAATGTAAAATGAGTCTTGAGTAACTTGCAACATTGACGACCGACTTGGTGTAATGGTTAAGAAGTTGGCTACTACACCAGAGGTCGCGGGTTCGATCCCCGCACAGTACAAACATTTGTGTGCATGAACATGTCTGTTTGTACTGGTCTGGGTGTCTCCTATGTATAATAAGTATGTATTTACAAAAGAAAATGTATTTAAGTATGTTTATCCGTTGTCTAGTATCCCATAACACAAGCTTTAATTAGCTTACTTTGGGGCTAGATGGCGCTGTGTGGAATAATGTCCAGCGATATTTATTATTATTTATTATTATTATTATTAGCGGCCTTAATGTTGCTCGAATTCCCCGCTAGGTGGCGCGGACTCGATACCATATAGATAGATTTGACATTTAGGTGCTCGCAAAACGCGATGGTAAAGTCATTCGCATCACTCACTGCAACTTGCACTCTGCACTCCGTTGACGCGTGCTCTTTGGGGCATAGCCATGGGTTTCACTATTTATTTATTTATTTTAAAAAGCACAGCCACATCATACATATTTAAAAGTTACAAATAATCTTATTCTAAGTATTATATCCTATATATATCTCTACACGCCTTAAAAAAAATCAATTCATGTGAAAATTTGTTTAAAGCTTTCCAACGGCGCGGCGGCGTTTTTAAGTCATGCAGAAACATGCTGCATTACAAATTCAAAATATATAATATTTATGTTTTTCGTACATCCATGTGCTCATAGTAAAGTGCGTGCACATCATTGATCCACGTGGGTTTGTTTCGCTTAAGCATGATAAGTTATAACCACTGTGAGTGTTGCTATAATTAAGTGATTAGATTGAGTATAGCTTTTTCTCTTGCCTATGTCCGATAAGACATGATCGACAACGTTGACATGATTGGCTGTAGCACGGTTTCTGACCTTGGCTTGCGTTGTGTTGCGACCTTGGCACGATCTTTTTGAAATTGAAAAAAATAGGTCTGGGTGTGCTGGGAGACGCCCCTTGGCGTAATTCCCTGTCTGGTACCTCGTAACGGATATATATCCTGACTTCGGGACCATGTCAAGTGGTGTGTTGTCTGGCGTATATTTATGTTTATAAAAGGAGATGAGATCCTATGATTTAGCAAGAAGTCCGGCTCTGGTTCGCTTCATATGAAATGACTTCCGTATTTGGCTCTGGTTCGCTTCATATGAGAATAAAATGACTTCCGTATTTCTGTTGAAAGCAGGTTACTGTTTTCAGGGGTCTTTCTTTGTTTTTTCATGAGTTTCACTCTTGAAAGAGCATTGAAATTCCACTGGATCATGCAGAGTCTTATACACCATAATCATTATCTTCCGTGAGGTATTGATGGAATAAGATCTATTGTTTACGCCAAGATAGGAACTAGAAAAAATAGACCCGCTTTTTAAGCTTGAGCCAGGATCACCTAGAGCTCAAGCAGGACTCGACCCCGCGCCTTCACAATTCGGGTGGCTGTTTTCCCAACCACAACATTGATGAAACAACGTTGGCTTACAACGTGAAATACACTACAACAAACAACAAATTCACTAGGTCTGTTAATGTCCTTGATAGCACAGTTGGAAAAGAAGCCACCCAAATTATGGAAGACGCGACAAATTTTTCTAGTTTCTTTCTTTGTCTTGAAAATAATGCATTGTTAAATGCTAAAAATAAAAATTCACTTATTCTAATGTTTATCTAATTTATTGAACTTTATTTATAGTTAATTAATACTCTGTAGCTCTCACATTTAGTGGTCGTACACGTGGGCACTCCGAGGGAGTGAGATCGGTTTCGCATTGTGCTATCACTCGTCAAGGTCGCGATGAATGAACTAGTGAACGGATGGTCCAGGTCAATCGATCACTACATTCGGTGTTAAGGTTGCGTGCCGGCGTGGGCTGTGATGTTGACTGATTTGTTTTTAATTTATTCTATGATGAGTATGAGTAAGAAATTCGTATTATTTTAAAGTAATTACACAAAAATAACATGACTCTATTTTCAATTGAGTTTATCCTTTGGAAAAAACTAAAAATCGTTAATTTTTAGGCTAGGTTTCTTAAAAAATTACTCTATCCACTGGTAGTTCAGAAATGTATAGTTAACGAGATATCTGTGTGAAAATATGTGTCTTCTTGACGGATAATGGCATGGAACCTTAAAAGAGTCAACGCACCTTTCCCAAACAACATTAAACTACTTAACCTTCGAGACGGACACACGGACAAGTCACATTACCCGTGCCAATGTTTGTCTAACACATTCTTGCTCTCTTAAGCATGTTTGCCCACAACTGGACAACTTCGTCCGGTCCAATTTGCGAGTTAAAACTCGATTAGCCCAAATCTCTCGAAAGCAAACTCGCGTATTCAGATCACTTTGTCTAAATATCGAGTTCCGTCTGTCTGTGTGACAAAGATATAAATATTAGGATGTGCTTTTTAAATTACTTTCACAATTTACCAAGTGGGTAATTTATTTTTTCACGTCATTTGAATATGTATGCAACTCAGCATGCTGCACACATCAGTCAGAATTTTCTTTCAAATTAAGTAAGATTCGAGACGTTCTTGATTGTACTTTGTCTATACTAATATTATAAAGAGGAAAGATTCGATTGTTAGTTTTTTGTATGTTTGTTCGTATTGAATAGGCTCCGAAGCCACTGATCTGATTGTAAAACTATTTCACTTACAGAAAGCTAAACTATTCAGGAGTGTAGGCTATATTTTATTATGATTAAACAAAAAAATCTGTGAAAAATAATTGTATATGTAAATCAAGACGGAGAAAACCGAAATATGATATTGGACAACCAGTACGTCTACCACGAGTTGCCACTTTAAATTTAAATTATCGTTCGCGTAAAAAAATGTATTGGGATTTGATATTGTCATGTCATGTCATGACGTGTTTTCCCAATACAATTTTTGTACGCGAACGATAACGTAAATGTAATCTCGTGGTAGACGCACAGCTGTCAAACATTCGACTTTGTCATGTCATATCATGTCAAATCCCAATACATTTTTTTACGCGAACTATAACGTAGATTCAGAGTGGCAACTCGTGGTATACGTACAGAACGAAGTCCATTGGGGCAGCTCGTGTTTGAATAAATACACATTGGTTATTAAAATTTCCATCTTTGACCGAATGTTAATAAATGTGACTTTAGATTTGACATAACAAGCATAATGATCAATAACAATTACATTTCTCAGTCATACGTGTTGATATTATAGATAGAACTAATTGTTGTTCTATCTATATCTATATCCGTTCATTTGTGTACCACACATAGATGCTTATATTCTCTTAAAAGCTGTCCATTAGTGGCTTTGCGCGGGTAGACTATTTCTCCCGTTAAAATATTGCCTATATTATTCGCTGAAAATTTCACTTTAAATTGGCTACAAAATTTTTAAAATCAGTCCAGAAGTTTCGGAGCCTATTCAATAAAAACAAACAATCAATATTTTTCTCTTTGTGATATTAGTTAATATAAATAATTAGTTAAAAAGAAATGAATCGTTCTTGACTCTTCTTCAAGCTTATATCTTTGTCACAGATCTCATTCCATAAGGCTGGTGATAATGGCTGGACAAATATTGTCATATCGGTATAGAGATCATGTTTTCGAAACGCGATCCTTTCTGAGGGCGTGAGTTAATTTTGCACAGCTTTTACTGGGGTCAGTGACCGATCCAGTTGTTGATGACTTGAATTTGGAAAATAACAGTTGATTTAAGTAAGGAAAATCAACTTGCTTCAACAATGAACAAAACAACACAACAGAAGCTTGAAAATTCAAATAAATAAAATGAGGTAGGTAATTAAACAAATAAAATGAACTGAGTATTGTTATGATTACTAAAGTCATGGAAATATTTCAGTACATTAATAAGTTTCCGACACCTGTTATACAAACTATAGATGATTTTTACGTTACAAATTAATTTAGCATTTAAATTAGAAATATGGAATTGAAATTATTATATAATTAATGACCCATTAGGTATCCAATTTAATTATTTTCAAATATGTCTATGCCTGATATTTGAAATTTTGTTGTTATTTTATTTTTATAGTGTAAGTTAATATTTCTACGTATATACGTACGTATTTTTGTTTTTCTGACCATCCACTGTAACCTATGTTTAACAAATAAAGCGTTTGATTGATTGATTAAAAATTCTGGTTAATTTGGCGTCATCGATGTAAGTCTACAATTCTACATTGAATAATGTCGCAGATATTAATTGTTTTTTTTTATCTGCACACTAGCTGTCCATCAGCGGCTTCGCCCGCGTTGATTATTCACCCCGGTAAAAAAAAATTGAAAAAAAACATAGATTACTCGCTAATAATTATATTAGTAAAATATTTTTTCAAATAGGCTCCGAAACTACTGGAAGTTTCAAAGCCTATTCAATACAAACATACAAATAAACAATCAAATCTTTCCACTTCATAATTTGGGTGTAGAAACGTTCTATTTAATGGCCTGCCGCAAATTCAAACTCAACCACAAGCGAAAACTTCAACAAAAAAACGGCGTTGACCCTAAGCCGCAAAGCACAAGTGAAGATAATCCGATTTAAATTCATATCGATATCGTCGCGCGTGCGCGCTGCGGTTGGAACGCGGCGCACGCGCCGACGCGCTGGAGGCGCAAGGCTTTGCGGTTTAGCTGGAACTATCCACTTTTAACGGAATATGAATATTTTTGACCAGTCAACACACTAATTGTCATAGTCTAGAGGTTATGTTAAATATTTTTGGGTTATGAGGTACCAGACAAAAATTTAAGCCAGGGGCTTCTCCCAGCAAAATCACACCTGAGACAATGTGGAAAAGTTCGTTTCCTGAAGTACTACAGTGCACTACTCCAATTGGCAAATAATAGTTATATAGCCTATTAATCGTAAAGATTACTTGGTTTCAAAGAATTCATTTGTTCAGGTATTGTTTGGTCAACTTCAAGATTATTAATTGACACTATTAACAAAAATCGTCACCATTTGATATCTCTACTTACTTTTTAAGGAAAGTCTCCCTAAAACTAAAGACACAGTAGTTTAGGCGCATTCCGTTCTTTCAACGTGCTTTATTCAGGATCACGTACGCGACGGTTACTCGTTCAACTGCTTGCTAGTGCTTAAACCATTAGGTATATTAGTTTAAATTTTGCCGGAAAAATAATCAATTAGTTATCTGTTACACACAAAATGATACTTAAACATTTTCCAATGACTTTTTGCTAAGAGGCATAGAGCACATAGTTGAAGAGTTGTGATGTTTTTCGGTACATTTTATAAAAAAAAACACTGAGTTAATAATAATAATAAAGCTAGGGTAGTGGAAAGTTATTACATCTTACACCAAATTCGAGTAACGCCTAAACAAACGTAGACTGAAAACTTTCAACATTGCTAAAGTTCGATTTACATCAACTACTTGATTAACAGGGCAGTATTAATACGGACCGGTCTTTTTGAATAATGATCAAGTGCATCGGTCAATTTGATAACTTTATTACTCTGGCCGGTAGAAACTCGTGTTCAGTTTAATGAATCTACGTTTGAGGTAGCTTGAATTTATCACTTTGACCGGGTAATATGAATAATTTCACTGTCAGAATCGTCATTAGGCATATATTTTAAATGAGGCCAGTTCATTTCTAGCACTCGCCGGCCGCTGCCGCGGCATGCTCACATAGCTCGCTCGGCTCGTGCGGCTGGTTCATGTAAGCATAACTTGCTCGTCGCTTCGATCCTCCCAACCTTATAAACGACTTCTTACGGAGTAAAGCACCTTCTGATCAAAAAGGTTTTTGTAAGTAAAATTTAACAAAACTAGTTAAACCAAGCAATGCATTTTGTCAAAAGTTAATAATGCTTTACATTCTTTAATTAGCTCAATACAACTTGATAGTTAAAGGCAAAATCTATTTATTTCACACATAGCCGGAAGACCATTCGGTATTCAATACAATCCCTAGGAATTGTATACCTTGCCTCAACACACCCGGCATTGAATGGAATAAACAAAAACACCAAAAATCAATTCGTTTCATTATTTTGCCCAAGACAAGGGGGTCAGTAAATAAATAAATAAATATGCACTAGACAACACACCTCTTGTAATGGTCTCGAAGTAGGGATTAAAATCCCTGTGTTACGAGGTACCACACAAGGAAGTAAGCCACCCAGACCCGAGTCAATTCAGAAAAGATCGTTTCCTGAATTGACCCGACCGGGAATCGAGGCGAGAAACCGTGCTACAGCGCAATACGCCAACCGTGCCGTCATTATTCATATTGACCGAGAACAGTTATAAATCAGGCCGTTTTACTCACATTGTCCATTTAACAAGGGCATTATGCATGCAGACCGGTCTTTCTTAATAGTGCCCGGACTTATCAAGTGGCCCATAACATATATACCAATATCTGTCCTAAACCATTTGATGCTACTGACGTGATAATAATGTTTCTTTCAATAACGAGAAATCTTGTCTACATTAAGAATAATCGTAAAAAATTATAATCCAAAACTTAAATACAGTGTAGGTGTCATTGCCAGAACTTCGAGTTTCTGTAATTGGGTGAAATAATAACCACGCCTACACGATAGGCCTACACTGGGATGGTACTGATATAGTGCAGGACAAGGAAAATGAACATCTACTAATAATATGACTCGGTTGTAATGAATTCCAATATTGTAAAAAAATATCAAACGCCATCAGCAAAACGAAAAGAGTCGCATTGTATTTTTTTATTGTGAATTCAACGTGAAAACGGTATGATACAACCGAAAACTTTGAGTTTTGGTTTATTATAAATAGTTAGGCCGATTTATAAAAGCCAACTGAATTGTTTGGTTTATTTTAACTAAATATTTAAAGGTTTTTCGAATATTTTCACTCTATTTTACAGAAAAAAATCGTTTTGGTGTTAAAAAAGCATTTCGTAGTCCAATAAAAATAATGAATTAGTGTAACAAAAATTGACACAACAATTTTATAGTCAGGTAGGACAATTACCTATTTACATAACCCACACAAGTTTTTCGATTTGTATATCCCATATTTAAACAGAAAAGTTTCATTGGTAATAAAGAGTTTATACTTCATCATGTCTGCAAGTGTACACCTACTAATGATCGTAATCATCGTAATTTATTTGTATGTACTAACTTTTGACGTGTGTTCGTTTCGATTATGCGATTATCACTTAAATATCCGAAGTGATTTACAAATGCTCAATACGATTAACTTTATCAATTTACTTAATTATGACAGATTAAATTCCAAATCATGTATGATTAGGGTTATTACGATTACTTAGTATTAGGCCCTAGAAATTTGATGAAATTTGATTACTGGTACGATACGAAAACTCTTAACTAATAGTCAGTAAACTATGAAATAAATAATTATATTAAAACTAGGTACTTTATTAACTGTATTTTTATTGTTATTTCAGTAATCTACTTGCAAATCTACTCGTATTAAAACAACATATTCATAATAAACACAGTAGGGGCAAACGATAATAATAATAATATAATAAATCCCTGGACATTATTCCACACAGCGCCATCTAGCCCCAAAGTAAGCTAATTAAAGCTTGTGTTATGGGATACTAGACAACGGATAAACATACTTAAATACATTTTTCTTTTGTAAATACATACTTATTATACATAGGAGACACCCAGACCAGTACAAACAGACATGTTCATGCACACAAATGTTTGTACTGTGCGGGGATCGAACCCGCGACCTCTGGTGTAGTAGCCAACTTCTTAACCATTACACCAAGTCGGTCGTCGAACGATCTTCAACGAATCGAACTCGCGATCCATCCTTTGTGGAGGTAGTATACCTAGTATTAAACAAAGCTCTAACGGGTTCGGCCCTACCAAAGAATATTCAGACCAGATGAATGGAGATGGATTAATTTTTTTTCGAGCGTATAAGGTCACTTTGGCATAAGCGCTTACACGTGCGTTACATATCGCAGTTAAAAAATCCAAACGAGCGTACACGGGCTTATTGCAGCGTGTTCGCTCGAACCGATAGTGGTGTCAGTGGACGGCCCGCGCTCACACGAGCTTACATGCATGCCAACGATCGTACGTAATGTGTGTGGCAAATGGCGCGCCTGTACGCACCCACATGTGCTTCCAGAAAAAGCGTGGGTATGTGCGCGTTTAAAACACGAGTCTGAAACCGCTTTATGTACCTTATAACCATCATACCTTATACAATGTATTCCAGAAATAGCCGTGCTAAATATTCAATAAATTGCCAATAGACATAAAGAACCGACCACTGAATCAATTTAAACATAAATTAAGAAATTGGCTTGTTCGAAATTGTTTCTATAACCTGGCTGAATATTTTGATTTGAAAACAATTTGAATTATTGGGTTATGATTTAATTGTATTTGTGACTGTGAATGAATTGATTTATGTATTTTTGAAATTTGAAAGTAATCATTTTTTAATTGATAATATTGATAACTGAAAATTGTATTTGCAGGCCTCAAATGGGTGAATGTGTCTTGCTTGCTATTTTATCTTTACCACCTTTAATGTACCACATTCTTTCAAAATAAATATTCTTATTCTTATTCATAAGTTTGTTATAAGGTGCATTAAGACCAAACGAAAATAGAGCTAGAGCTTGAGCAAGGATGTTCTTTCGTTATTTTTTAATGTCAATAATAATTAATAATAATTTACACCAAAAGTCGATTAAAATAATTCTAACGAAAAAGTAAGAGAAATCAAGAGCTCTAGGGTCTTCGAGAAAATAGATGGAACAACGCAAGAATACTATATCTCTGTTTACACAAAGAGTGGGGAAAGAATGAGCATTCGCTGACTGACTGATTCATTTAGGAGTAGATGAATGAATGTAACAGACAGATAAACAAATGTCAAAGTCATAGTGAGACAACAAAAAACAATCCTTTCTTTTACTCATACATTATTCAAACTGCATTTAATGCGGTTGCACGCATTAGCTACTGTATTATTAATTAATTTGCTGCGTTCCAAATTAGACCTTAATATGAAAGGCTAAATCCTGTTATATTTCTCTCGTAGTATTTTTTTATGACTTAATTTCTTTCAAGTTTTTCAAATGTGAACTTTAAATTAAACAGCGTTGGAGTAGTTTTGAATAAATTGAAGCACTAATTTTACGCTCCTTAAGATGATAGATTTCGATTTATTTTGTATATATCTACATAGAGTATGTTTGTATAGTAAACATGTGAAAAATCAAGAGCTATAAAGGTAATTATCCCCCAAGACTGCTAAGTCATTTTAAGCGTGGGAGAATGCGATTAGTGTACACGATGGGCGTAGTGCGCTCGAGCATGGTTTCTCGCCTTAACTTGCGTAGTGTCTCGGGTTCAATTCTGGAAACAATCTTTTTTAAACTGACCCGCGTCCTGGTGGGCTGGGAGACGCTCCTGGTCTAATTTCTTGTCTGGTACCTTGTAACACAATGATATTTTTACCCTTACATCAAAACCATGTTAAGTGCTGTGTTGTCTGGTGCTTATTTATATTCATTTATATAATATTTCATGCCTGGACACTAAATTTATGAGAAAAGACCACTTCTTGTCTTGACGGCTTCATCTCTCCCACATCGCTCAGTTTTCTAAAATAGCTTTCAGCATCTTCTGCTGAAACTTCTAGGCCTTTACGCCAGAATTTCACAGTATCTTCCTTATTCTTATTATTACCAATCCAAATCCTTAACAGATGGTAAACATTTTTTTAATTTTTTTTATATTTATTTTTGTAACTGTCACGTCTCATTATTTTTGCTTATGGTGGTGTGTGATACCTAACAAAACCTACTTATTCATTCTCGCTTAAATTGTACCTCATCCATCCAAATGTTATTTTCTAGTTGAAGTGGATAACTCCACAACCCAGTTCTTGAAACTGGTCTACCGCTGAATGTTAATCATCCTGACAGGATAGCGCGCACGGTAGCTGACTGTTCGATTCTCAGTTGATGTAAATTTTTCCTTACTATTTGTTCTCTGGTGATGTATTCAAAAATATTCATTTGTTATGTCAATGTGACATTTGAAATCCTGCTGTGAAAAGGGAAGCTGGATACTTAGCATTTAATGACACATCCCTATTGTTTGTTAGAATGGTTAATTAATTTGGTTGCTTATCGATACTAGTTTGAGGTATAACATGTATTCTAATATTCTAGTATTATTTTTCCAGAAAAAGCTTTGTGAGCCAAAGTCGTAAGCTAAGTAGGGCTAGATTATTTAAAAATATACAGAACGCACTATTATTATGTGATTCGTTTTTTTGGTTCTACAAACAGTGGTATAAAGGTACGATTAACTTTAAATTCACTTTATAAACAACATCACAGTCTTATGGGCTTACAAGCCATAACAAAAACCCAGTTCATTGTCTTCTCATACAAGCTATAAACGTAAATACGCGTTTTATCATACAAAAGACGGTAAACATCGGTAGTATGCAGATTTGATCGTTGAGCGATTACTACGAAGTCTGTTAACACCAACTCTGCAACGGATTTGTTTGTCCTCAAATGACTTATATAAAATGTTGCACTGTCTGTATGCATATATTATTATTATGCGTTTTGGTAATGGCGCCTTCTGCCTAGGCCCAGATCGATTGACGATGTTGTTATCACATTTTAACTAATGATAAGTACATTTAAAAATTCGCATCTACATAATTATCTGATAACAAACAATAGTAAGACATACGAATAGTACCTATACAATTTGAATACTCTTAGTGTATCAAAATACAGATACTATTCGGAACGCCTAGGCAGGAGGAACACGCAACTGAATTTGTACTTGTCACAAAACTTTATCAAATGACATATCCCACTCAACGAAGAAAAAATATGGGAAATAATTCGTGCAAAAGCGAATTCTGGCATGAACAATATAAAAAACCTTTTTTGAAGGAAATTTTATGTGGATTTCTTGAGTATAAGTTTTTTTCGCTATGAGCCACCGTTTACGAGTTGTTTAAGAAAAACTTAAAAAAAAATACCTTTACACCCCCCCTTACCCGTCAGCTCCACCCCCATCTATCAGTACTTTGAGTATGTGGCTTCCGACACCATTCCCTACATTTGTGCCAATAATCGCTTTTACACGAATTATTTCCCCTAGTTGGCAGTTTTTCGTTTTTCATCTTCGTTTTTCATTTTCGTTTTTCATCTTCGGCTAACACTTGCATTCAAAATACAATTTAATAACATTTTCACTTACTTTAAAAAAGTACAGGGAGAAACATAGTGGTGCGTTGGACTCTGGTCTGAAAATAATGGAAATATTCGAGTAACCGCGGGCCACAAAGTTAGTGCGGACAAGAACTTAACCATTCCGAGCACGTGTGTGCAAAATACAATGCGATGATCTTCGGCTGACTAGGGTCGACTAAAAAGTAAGTTTTAATACGGGTACAGTCCTGATGAGCTGTTTTTTGTAGTTGTAATGTACTGATTCATTATATTTTATAATTGAATAATGAATTCATACAGTTTATACAATATCCTAATTGCTCAAGATGCTTGTCAAGTGCTAACAAGTCGCATGATGATCTTACTAATATCATATGGATAAAGATTTGAGTTGTTTTATTGTTTGTAATGAATATACGCAAATACTATAGGATCAATATTAATCTGTCATTAATATAAATCTACATTATCAGCGACTAACATAGATTCTAAATCAATATTTTCACTAACGAAATTAGTAAAAGAAATTAGTCTTAAATTAAAAAGTGCTTACAAACATTGTTGATTTTACCAACCCGGTGACTGCTTAGTTATATTTTTTTTATTACTTACACATAAAACGTTGTAATACAAATTACGATTACATCTTAGGTACACCTTTTTTCTGGCTGAGTGTTCTACCAATAAAACGACACGTGCTGTCTTGTTATCTTGTCCGTGGCATATCAAGGACCTTATTATTGAAATCATCAGCTATGGCTGCCGCCGATTTGATTATACTTTGAATTTTTATTGCTCGAAACAAGAAACTTTATTGGTATACCGATACGTATTTACGAGATGATGTAGATTGGATCGATTACAATCGTCCTTATTCGTAGGAATGTTTATTTTATTCCCTTCAAAAGATTTTCTGCACCTATAATAATCCTCTAACAATGTGATTATTACGACCTTAACCCGTTAACCTTACCCAAGTCCGCGTGGCATCCAGCCAACTGGTGGTGGCTTTCTTTGTCACCGGCTATTGTGTCGATGCGAGATTAATAGCGCTTTGTATGTTGCAAGTACCAATGGTACAGGTTGATATAAATAATAATAATAATAAATATCCCTGGACATTATTCCACACAGCGCCATCTAGCCCCAAAGTAAGCTAATTGAAGCTTGTGTTATGGGATACTAGACAACGGATAAACATACTTAAATACATTTTTCTTTTGTAAATACATACTTATTATACATAGGAGACACCCAGACCAGTACAAACAGACATGTTCATGCACACAAATGTTTGTACTGTGCGGGGATCGAACCCGCGACCTCTGGTGTAGTAGCCAACTTCTTAACCATTACACCAAGTCGGTCGTCAATATCGTATGTGGTAGTGTCGTATATCTATATGTGGTCAAGATATAAATGCGGGAATTTTGAATCATCAGATATGAATTGTGGCAAATCTTAATTCTGTATTGAAATAATAAGATCGGCACCAAACCATGTTATCTTGTAACCGATATAGTTCTTAGAATCATCAAGCTGAAGTGGCAATGAACATGCTACATCGCCTGCAAAAAATATAATTTTAGCCTTCTATTAAACAAGTTATTATCTCCGGGACACCGTCCCAGAACTAAATAGTCTTGGTGTTACATTTTTAGGCTTGCGGTTTCGCCCGAGTGAACTATTTTTCCCGTTCTAATGTAGCCGAAAATTAAAAAATAGCCTACTAGCTTTCCGCCCGCGGCTTCGCCCGCGTATTCTTCATTTCTTTGTTAAAATCTTTATAAATTGAAGCATATGTGCTATTCTGATATATAAGCTGTATTACTGTAAAGTTTCAGATAAATCCGTTCAGTAGTTTTAGCGCGAAAGATTAAAAAACATATACACACACATACATCCATTCACATTAATAATAATAAGTAAGATATAACTCGCTGAAAATGTATTTTTATTTCGGTAGAAGAAATAATAAATTCGATCCATCGGTTTTTGAGTTGACAATTTTTTCTGTTATAGAAGTAAAGATGAATGAAGATGTATGTAGTTCTTTATCTTGGTTTATGAACTGATAATTTTCGAGTCAGGCAGTAGTAATCAAGTATTTTAATTATGGTGCGGATCACTTTACTGATACGCGAATTCTTCTCACCTTCTCTCCCAACATGACATTCAAAACCGAATCGCAAGAAATTCCGAATCTAGCTAAAACGTTTATTTATCTACCCATCAGCGGTGAACAATTTAGACCGGGCCGTGGGAATGTTGCGAGCTATCTGCCGCGATCTCATCCGATAGGCGAGTTATCTCGCGCGATCTCGCACGAGCTGCGCTTGCGCCGGTGCCCGCTTAAATAGCTGACGCGGTGCGCTGGGTGCGCTAGTATGTTACAATTAAGAGTTTTTTAATGCGAATCAATGACTTTCAATATCCAAGGATCTAGCTGCGCGCAGATGCGCGCTGTCAATGGGATAACGAAAAGTGTGCCATTCTTACATATTATTTGTTAGTTAAAATTTTATCTACTGCTTCCTTTCAAACATGATGTATGTACTAGGTGTGCTTGGAGACGCCCTTGACCTAAATACTTGCCTAGTACCCCGTATCACAAGGATATGTACCCTTACTTCGAGACCATGACAACTGTTGTGTTGTCTAGCGCAAAAAAAATTGCCAGAAAGAGAAAAAAGGCAGGATGTCTACGTCACGCGTACTATTTTTAAGTTTTCCAACTGTAGTACGTGCTTCATCCATTTAATGGGAAATCATTGATGCGCATGCTGCAATTTAGGCAAAGAAAATAGACAATGATGGAGTCACACATGGAAATAGATAACGCAAGTAACAACTGAGTAAGCTTAAGTGATAGGTTTACCCTATTATTGTCTGGTTTTTAATCGAGTTTATAAACAGAGGAATGATCAATGTAAATTTACTTGCTTTTGATATTCGTTGACTTGGTTTGGTTTGAGCGCTGACTGAATGAAGCAGCGTCAAAATAATTGCTCTCCCTTATCTTTACATATTTATGTCCGTGAACTAGGAGCTCAACAATCGATTAATTGGTCTTCTGGTTGAGTTAAAAAGAGCGGTCTGTTGAAGGACGTCGATTCGTTCCTTACCCAAGGAAAACTTACATGACGAACATTTTTGTTTGTCCCGAATCTGAGGCCCGTATTCTGAAACAAAATCTGTACTAGAGTGATGTTTTTGTATGAACTGACGTTTTCAAATCTCTACTCAAGTACAGATGCTTGAGTATAATTCTAGCCTGAGTGTGATAAGCTTTAATTAAGTAAGCTCAAAACAATGTTTTAAGTTCGATTTAGGCAAATTTTCTAGAACTGAGGATTCATTACTGTAATACTTACTATTTATATTTTATGCACCAGACAACACACCTCCTGTAATGGTCTCGAAGTAGGGATTAATATCCCTGTGTTACGAGGTACCACACAAGGAAATAAGCCAGGGGCGTCTCCCAGCACACCCAGACCCGAGTCAATTCAGAAAATATCGTTTCCTGAATTGACCCGACCGGGAATCGAACCCGGGACACTACGGAAATCGATGCGAGAAACCGGGTTACAGCGCACTACGCCAATCGTGTCGTTTACTTTACGATAGTTGCTACAGCTACAAGTTTTTTTAAATCCTTAGTTTCTTTTGTTTATTTTAACCTTGAACTCTCCAGTTTAGTGTTTATTTATTTATTTATTTAGAATAGGTACACAGACAGATTACCATCGTTACATGGCTTTATATAATATTTTGTACACAATAGGCTAGACAATAATCCAAAAAGTGTGTACACAGCATGATTAATTGTTATTTCCTAAGGACGGTTTTAAAATACAGCTAAAAGATAATAATAAAAAGTAAAAAGGTAAAAACTAAAAGTAAAAAGGAAAAAGTTGAAGAGTTACGAAAGAAGTGAGGAGAATTCCTGGCCACTAAGAAAGTCAGATATGACCTTTTTATATTTTGTGAACCTGTGGTTAAATATGTCTACGTCAATATCTTTGCTACTGCGAACCAGCTCATTATAAGTGCGGCACATTCTAACCAGAGGGCTATAAAACGACGTGTTATTCTTATATACTTGTATTACGAAGGTATTTGGACAACGCGACCGGTGCCGGATGTTAATTTTCAATTCCGAAAGTAAATTTGGTGCATCGATGGATGCATGAAGTAGTTTGTGCAGATACAGAAGGTCGTATCTTCTTCGTCGCGTCGCCAGGGAAATCACGCCAAACTTCGACAGCCTATGACCGTAGTTTCTGAGGGATCGCCCTAAGTTATGTTTAAAAGAAAGGTAGTTTAAGCATTTTCTCTGAACTCTTTCCAGGCTATCGACGTGTACTTTATAGTAAGGAGACCAAACCGGACTGCAGTATTCTAGGACACTTCTCACCAGGCTAACGAAGAGACACAGAGTGCTTTGTGGGTTTTTGAAATCTGTTGTTTAATGTAACCAAATTCGCAGATTTGCAGCCGACGGACAATTTCATAGTTTATGCGCGCAGCATGCGCATTGGGCGACATTCTTGCGCCCGCGCATATACTTGTGCCGGTTGGCGCGTGCGCGATTGATTTGTCGACCGTTTGTCTGTTGGATCAGCTGCTGTCCGAGTCTCAAGCGACCAATCGTCCTCATTTTCATAGCTTTAAGATTTTAACTTGATTGCTTGACATAGATTTCTGAAAAAATCCCTCAGAAGCCTGTATTCGCCATAATCCTGTGGCCTTTATTAAGGCAACCGTAAACCTTTACATATATTTAAGCCAATGGTCGAAGAACATTTTCTTGCACTTTGACACTACTCCTTTACTTTTATTGTTTTTCCGTTTTTATATCCTGGTCATTTTTGGTTATAACTCAGCTGATTGCAATGCACGGAAATAAAAAAAATTAGATGTATATTTTTTCTTTCCTCATATTCGTAGTAATAACATGTTAACTTTAAGTTGTTCTTAACTTTTCTTCTGAGTACTTACTTGCCTTTCTTGACCATTTTCCTCAGCCTGTAGGTTGCTTGGAAGATATCGCTTTTTAGCGATAAAGCCGCCCAAATTGTACAAAGTACTCGTATTATTACTTTGATTATTTTAGCATATTACAATGCTTGTTTTTCTTATCCAAAGATAGAGAAATTGGACTAATGGACTACTGAGCTACCGAAACCGAAACTGGTTAGAGCAGTCACCCGGATTGTGAAACACGCGGGTTCGATTCCCATTCGCAATCGATTTTTACCAGTTTTTCTATCTGTACAATGTTTGTTTTTTTATTTAAGATTTTATTATTTGTGTGCAATGAAGAGTATTTTTTACTTATATACTTACCTTGCGCAGGGGCCTCGTTTGCCTTCAAACCTTCAATTGATGAGCTTTAATTTAAGACCATTGTGCCCTAACGGTCATAGCATTAAATTATTCTAAGTTACTTCTCTTTCTGGTTAGTCCATCATCTCTGAGCTTCGGATTTTGGTGCAATGTAAGTTTTGAGCGGAGCAATAAGTCACCCTCGGCTTCTGCCAGTAGCTATTTTAGTAGCATCTTTGAGTTGACTAAATCATTTAGCTGGTAATCGACTGCTAAGATTTTTTCCTCCGGGGCTCTCAATGATGATTAACTGTTAAAGGTTTTCATCCCCGCATCTCATTATAACCAAAGTAACCAGGTACTCGTTGATAGCATGTTGTTAAAAATACGCTTCACTACCATTTGCGATAGAATTGTCTCTTTCGTGTGTTTCTGTGCCGATAGCTTGATAAAAGTACGTTGCATAACATGCAATTGGAATAACAATTATTATTCCTGAAACATCCAAACAGATTCTTTTGCTGACATATTTTTGGTTTCCTTAAATTACGATTTAGGATTCAAGAGATAATGTCGTATAAACCGTTGACACGAGCCAGCAATGATAGGCCCGTAGCTCTGGGTTTTGAGGTTTCGAAAATAGTAAAGTTCTTTCTTTCTGGCATAAATTTTCGGAATAATTTGTCCTCAATAACTCAATTGTACAAATTGCTTGTTTTACGTGTTACAACTGTTTTTATTCCCATTTTGTGCAATAAAATATACCTATATATCTATTAATTTGTGTCATCTTAGGTAGTCGCATAGGTAGAAATTTAGGTATTTATCTTTTCGGTCAGTATTTGACGAAAAAAAATTTGAGATGAAAATTTTACTTTCATGATAATAACTAAGTAAGTAGTAACTGATGTACAGAGGCATTTTGTATCAGCTCTGTCCACAGGAACCCTGACATTTAACTGATACCTATCATGTCGCTCGACTAGCTCTAATAGTACATTATGATATAAGTGCGGTAAGTTGAAAATTACAGCCGAGGCGATATTGCTACAAGAAAGCATAGGCTGTAATTATCAAAGCGCACGTATGTCATAAGACGTTTTATAACATATTTGAGAGGAAATAAATAAAAATCGGACTTTCTAAAACAATTAAAATCTTTAATCACTTGATAGAGCAGTTAGAAAATGTTTACTTGTTCACAAATTAGCGATGCGCGCGCATCAGCGCTTTTTTTAAGGCAAAAGGCATTAAAAACAGCCAGTATTACTAATAAAGTAAATTAATATTTCTGTGTTTTTGTTACAGATGGTTGTAATTTATTGTCAAAATTAAATAAATTAAAGAATTAAATGTTTATTTATTATATTTCATCTCCCAAAGTTAATTTTATTCATAAAATGTTGACCTCTTTTCTGACATAAAAACTCTTTGCTAAAATTTAAAAAAGTACCGTTCGTTTTAGACGGAGCATCTTGCTAAACCGTACGTTTTACCATAATAAAAAAAACTCGTGCGTTTTACATTACATTACCGCACAAGTGCGTAATGAGATACATTACGTTATTGAAATTGGTGAAATAAGAGACCCTTTACGAGCAAATATGTTATAAAATAATATTACAGTTAGTTAAATGGTGTTATGCGTTTTAGAATACTAATATCTGTTGTACAACGTATTTTGTGTCGAATTTATCCACGACATTAGTATAATATATTCATTTTCTTACCACAACTCTCTGTACAAGCCACAAAAGAAAATGCAAGTTGTTAAAATTTACGTGTTTTTATTTATTATGTTGTAATAGAACACTAAATTATTATTTTGTGTCATTATCATCTACGAAATATTATTATTAGAAAAAGTCAGCTTTGTTCGAACGAAACGGTGCAAGAGTTGACCATGTGACAGTTTGCGCTGGACGAAGATGACACAAATTAGGTTTGCACAATCCGCAGGCTATACGCAGGATATGATACTTTAAAGATTTTTAACATATAATTAACTTTGGCAGTTTTATTTTGAATAAAAGTATAGCATACAAATAGCTGAATTGCAGATTATGCGACAGTCAGATGTGACACAAAACGCAGAAATAAGCTTCTTAGGTACGATTCTATCTACAGGCTGGAAATCAGCAACTTCAGAATTTATGAAACTTATGACCTTAAAGTAGCCTAGCGCTACGGGTCTATGAGTGCATCATACAGGGTTGGTGAAAACTTCCACATTGTTTCACTTGCTATAATTCTAGCACATATCCTACGCTGAATAAAATAGGGTCTATACTGCGAAAAAAACATCGGATGTTTGAAGCCTTAAAACAGTGATGAAATAATGTTGTCTTGCAACGTAAGCATGTACTAGAAAGATTCGTTCAGTCCATTGATATTTCGAAAACTGCCAGATTTCTTCAGTGTCCGAAATTCGAATTTATCTAGTTTTCTATCTTTCGGAACGGTAATAAAAAATTTAAACTTAGATAGACGATTAAGGCGGACTGATCACTACAAAGCGATCTTCACCAGCAATTGTTTAACTCTCCCATTACTCTTTCAGAAATGATTATCGTTCATTTGAACTGGTTGTACCGCTACAGTATATGTGTTGGACAAGCGATCATCTAGAACGAACTCGGAATATAAAACAATAGCAAAAGTGTGACATCATCGCGCGTAACGTGGAAGATTAATGTATTGCGATTAATACCTATTATAAAAAATATTTTTTCGCAGGAGAGCCAAATTCAAGAAAACGGTTACACTGACGGTTTAGTAAATATCCACGTAAAATGAAACGTAACACATCCGATAAGAGATCAATTTTGATTGGTGTAGCGCGACCGCCGCCATGACACATTCTCCTTTTTCTTACTTTCGGAAAAAATACAAAACCACTCGCGTGCACGCTGTGTAAAGAAAAACTGTGAGTGAAATGTGAAGTGGGAAAGTTGTCCATTCCTCTCCGGAGTCTCCCAAGTTCTGTCCGGTGTCTTAGCTTATCAAATTTTAGTTCTTCAATTTTCTTCTGCAGTTTCTAACAAGTCGTAAAAGATTTGACGTAAGATACGGAACAATGCAATTTTCATTTAATTTGTATGTTTATTGAATAAATAAGAAACAAGAATGATTTTGGGTGAGATATATCTATAAGCAGAGCTTGTACTCTGATTATCATATATAGGCATACGTAATTATTAGTTCTAAATACATTTTTTAATATATGACATTATCTGACTACAGAACTAACACAAATATTCGCCACATTAATGTTTATTGTCAAATTGAATGAGACTCTACAAAACTTTGTTTTAATTTTTTTATCATCCGCAAATTACTACGGACAATAACCGCCTCAATGAACAATGCAAAGTAACAGGTTTAAAACCAACCTATATATTACTATAAAGCATTAGTTGCAATTATAAAATAGTTTTTATCTTGCACTCACCCGTAGACGGCTCAAAGAAACAATTTGATAAGTCCATTCGTCACACACTTTGAGCTTTTGACTTAATTTCGTCGCATTATTAGGACATCAAAGAGTGCCGAAAGGCGGTCGATATCAAACGGGCCGCCATCTTGCCAAAGAATATCAGAAGGACTTTTTCGTATAATGTAAGATGAATTCGGGCTCTCATTTCAACACTTTTTATAAAAAAAAAATACGTATGCATTTATGACGACCTAAAAACTCATGCTCACTCAACATAAGAGCTGTAAATTAAATAATACTATGATAGTAATTATAACAAAAGCTGACTACCACCACCGGCTTAGTTGATTTTACTGAAAACTGTTTTTTTTACCGAGAAGACTGTCTTACTGCTCATAACGTAAAGTTCTCTTCATTTTTTTAAAGGCACCTGGCCAAATATAAAAAAAAACCCACTGACTACAATGATGATCACACTAAACAATTTGGTGATCTGCAAACATACCAACTGACATTTTAAAAGCGAAAAATTGATACTACATTCATGAAACAAAAAAACTGCATTGCATCTTACAGCTATAAAGACACAAAATTAGAAACTGTAAACTCGGCTAGATTATTAGGAATACATCTGAGCATGCATCTGAACTGGAAGCAGCACATCCAAGCACTTTTAGCGAAATTGTCATCCTTCATATACGCTCTCCAGCATCTAAAACGCGTGACGGATTTTAAAACTGCCTTCTCAGCTTATTATGCATAATACGCTTAATCACGACTATCATAATTCATGTGGTATAATATTGTGGGGAAACTCGTGCGACAAAGACAAAGTCTTTATATCAATAAAGCAATGCGTGAGAATTTTGACAAACATATATCAACTCGAACCCTGCAGACCACACTTCATCAATTACCAAATTCGAACCCTAATATCTATCTACATTCTTGAGTCATGAAAATTTGTAAAAAAACCCTTATCTTTATTCTCCAAGAAAAATAATTGAAAGAATGACAGAAACCTAAATGAGCTGAAGACATCCTTTTCCAAATTAAAATGAGCCTCGTCTAGTCCACCCACCATGCTAATCAAAATTGATAAAAAACATACAAAAGCCTTCAATCTTCACCAAAGTCTCATTGATGAAAGTTTCAACGAAGACCTATGAAATCAAGTAGTCTTAATACTTGATTTCATAGGTCTTCATAGCAGAAAATGAAAAAAGACATAAAATCAATTTGACATTTGATACTGTGACATTTTCAAATAATTTAATAAATCTCATTGACATTAATCCTATTATTAATAATAATATGTACCTGACAAAAGGTAGATTTCATTTATCTAATTATTATAAACGACAGATAGCTATGTCGCTATCTTATTTTTTTAACATTTCAGCCAATTATTTGGCTAAACGCTCTGCTTTTATTGAGCAGAATGATACCATTATACCACAGACTTTGGAACTTGTTCCAAATAATTTAAATTAGATTCAGAGACAATAGAGGTAAACTCTTGCACATTGTTGACAAAAGAGAAGCCCCAAAATAATTTTATAAACTTTGTGCATCAAAACATGCAAGGCTTCTCTGGCAAAGAATTAGAAGTAGGTTTATTTTTAGACTGTATGGATATACATGTCTTATGTTTAACTGAACACTGGCTGAAAAAAAATGAATGCATGATTAGCATTGATAATTATAGTATCATTAGTTCGTTCTTGAGAAGTTCCTCTATTCGCGGTGGGTCACTGATATTAATTCACAATAAGTTTAAATCTAGAGAGCGTAAAGACATAGTAGCACTCTCAATTGAGCGAACTATTGAACTTGCATGCGCAGAGTTAGAGCAGATTATTATTGTGTGTGTGTATAGACCCACTTCTGCTGATTATTGTCAGTTCGAAGAGACCATGGAAGAAGTACTGAAAAAGGTTTGTAAATCAAACAAGAAGGTGGTTGTATGTGGGGATTTTAATGTTAACATTTTAGATTCTTCTCAGACCTCTGTAAGATTTTTAAATCTTTTTAAATCATTTGATTTACTTAATCTTTTTGATCAACCAACCAGGATCACCGAGTTAACAGCCACCTGCTTAGACAATATTTTTTGTGAAAATATCTCTATTGAGAAATCAATTATAAACTGTTTGAAATCAGATCACTGTGGTCTATTGACCAAATTTGAGCACCGTCATGTCTCTCAATCAGTGGATATTAGTTATAGACCAGTTACCAATAGTCGAGTAAAAAAGTTTCAAACGAATATAAATAAAAATATTTCTAACCTACTGCCCCAAGGTCATCATAACATAGATGATCAGTATAGGCATCTCTTTGAGATAATATTGCATGAACATAACCATATTTTTCCTAAGAAGAAAGTAACTGTTAATAATTTTAAGTTTAAATTTAGTGATTGGGCCACTCCAGGCATCCATAAAAGTAGAAATAAATTATACGAATTATATGGATTAAAAGCTAACTCAAACTGTCAAAAACTAGTTGAGCATGTTAAATTATATTCAAAAACATTCAAGAAATCATGTCATATTTGAAAGTCCATTTTTTTGAGAGACAAAATAAAACTGGCTAAAAATAAAATCAAAGCCACTTGGAACATAATTAATAAAGAAACCTGTAAATCTAAACCTCGCGATCACTCATTCTCTCTCAAAATTCAAAATAATGTTATTGAGTCTGAGATTGAAATAGCAAATACATTTGAAACTTTTTTTTCTAATATACCTATTGTAACTACAAGCACGTTAAATTCTAGTCCACATATAGCTGAGTCCCTGCTAACATCTAGTGTTGATGGGTGCACAAATCAGTTCTGCTTTGATCATGTTGATTCTCATGACATCCTCAAGGTATTTAAGGAACTTAATATGAAAAATACAGAAGATTTGTGGGGTATTTCGATTAATCTACTCAAATCAATCATTAATACGATATCACCCCACTTAGCTAAACTTTTTAATAATTGCATAGACCAAGGTCAGTTTCCCAACTTGATGAAATTTAGTAAGGTCATCCCGCTTTTTAAATCTGGTAGCAAAAGTGACCCATCTAATTATAGACCCATTTCTATACTACCAGCTCTCAGTAAAATCTTTGAAAAAATTATATTGAACCAGCTGCTTTCACACTTTGATTTAAATAACTTACTACATGAGAAACAATTTGGTTTTACTAAACACAAGAGCACAACTGATGCAGGTGTAGCACTTATCAAACACATATTTGATGCTTGGGAAAACAAGCAAGATGCAGTAGGAATATTTTGTGATCTTTCAAAAGCATTTGATTGCGTGGATCATGAAATATTACTGATTAAGCTAAGACATTACGGTGTTTCAGGTATCTCATCTCAATTAATACAATCCTATCTTACAGATAGAACTCAAAAAGTTAGTATCAACGGAACTGCATCTTCACCACCATACGTATGGGAGTGCCCCAGGGATCTATATTAGGACCTTTGCTTTTTCTTATTTATATAAATGATCTTCCTACCTATGTCAAAGATATTTGTGAGATAGTATTATTTGCTGACGATACCTCGTTGATTTTTAAAGTCGACAGAGGTAAGCAAGCATTTGACGATGTAAATAATACTCTCTCAAAAGTACTATGTTGGTTCACTAGTAATAATTTATTACTTAATGCAAAAAAAACAAAGTGCATCAAATTCTCTATGCCCAATGTGAGACAGGTTGATACTATTGTAACTATGAATGACGAGCCATTAGAATTAACAAATTCTACTGTATTTTTAGGAATAACTTTAGATTCTAAGTTGCAATGGGGTCCGCATATAACGGCCCTGGCAGGGAGACTCAGTTCCGCTGCTTGTGCTGTTAGAAAAATACGACTCTTGACTGATATTGAAACAGCAAGACTAGTATATTTTAGCTACTTTCATAGTGTTATGTCGTATGGTCTACTGTTGTGGGGTTCAGCTGCAGACTTGAACACCATTTTTGTACTTCAAAAAAGAGCCATCCGCTCCATTTACAAACTTAGACCACGCGACTCGCTTAGGGAAGTATTTAAGAAGATCGATATTTTAACTGTCCATGCTCAGTATATTTTAGATAACATAATGTAACGCAAAAACTTGCATCTGTTCAAAAAAAACAGTGACACTCATAAACATAATACCAGAAATAAAAACAAATTGAAAACTCCCAGTCTTAGGCTACACAAGGTGGGAAACTCATTTGTTGGTCAATCTGTAAAATACTTTAACAAAATACCTCAAAGTCTTGTTGATCTACCTCTTCACAAGTTTAAGTCTGCAATTAAAGCAAAGTTAATAAAACAAGGTTATTATAATGTAGAGGATTACTTGAACGACAAAAGTTTGTGGTCATAGTAGGAATAATCTGCTCCTCTGCTCAATATTGTGTTCTTTTTTCTACTCGCATTGACTGTACTCTGAATTTATTTTTTGTAAAACAAACAAAGTTGAAAAGAGTAACTATCGAGTTTCTTGCCGGAGTCTTCTCGATAAGAAGCAACGTCCGAACCGGTGGTAGATTCACATTATGTATATTCACGATGTGTACTAATATTGTACTATTTTATTTACGTTTATTATTATTATTTCTGTATACTTTTTTTGACATGTCATAAGTGCTTTGTACAAGCTTAAATGAATAAATGATTTTTTACTTACTTTTACTTACTTACTTACTTCGATGTCATTATTATATTCAACAAAATGTAAATGTATTATTTACTTAGTATAAGTTAAATCTTAAAATTCTAATGTGACACACAATAAACGATTGAAATTGAAACCTTTTCAAATATTAAAAATGTAGGAGTGTCATGCACCTATTTCATCACATATCTTTTAGTCTTTGCCTATTTTTGTAGTGACCTAGTCCCTCTGTATCGTAAGTTTCTTGGTGATATCCATTCTTTTTTATCTTGGCAATGATTTTATTGATTTTGTATTATTGACCGGGCGTGATTCAGATTCGACTTGCTCTCTCTGTAACGCTCAATATTCGAGTAATTAGTTTAGTGGGTTTTGTTTGGGATCGATCGGAATTCGATCCGGGTCGTGTTTTATCGATCTCGTTTGTGGGATCGATTTTTTTGTAAGTCAAAGCGAAAGGTCAAATTTAAAGCGATGTGGAATCAGTGTTCTGACTATTTGAATTGATGCGCTCAGAATGCAAATTGTGCAATTCAACTTTGTTTTTTTTACAGTACAATGTAGGGGAAAGTGGGAGAAATACGAACACCTAAGGGAAAACTTAAATAAAACAGTGGAATTTGATCACAGAGTTTCTTTATTTTTTAAATTATAATGTTTACTTATCTGTCTAACGAATTCACTAATCAACATTTATATTTTTTGAATTAATTGCAACATTACGAAAGAAAAACAAAACCCTTAGTGTTCGGCTTTACCCGACGTTAGTCGGGTACGAACACCAAGTGGGGTAATTACGAACTAACATTATTAATGACAGATATTAGGTCATTATAGAGTTTACTGCATTTTATGATATAATCGTCAAATTGCGTTTCCTGATCGTCTGTAATCAAAGGTTTTTGTCCAGACCTTGGCTGTTTCATCACTTCTTCCTTTAGGTGGTCAAAAATTGTTGTTTTTGGAACATTATAGGTTTCTGCTGCTTTTTGAGATCTTCTAAACTATACTTTGTAAGTACAGTTTAAACGGTTTTTCTTTTGTAAGTACGAGGCATCTGAAACAGTATTAAAAAAAAAGTTAATAATAAAGACCGGGGAACCAACAAAAGGGAGTGGGGTAATGCCGAACGTTCGACATTGCCCAACATGGAGTGTTCGCTTTTACCCCGCGGGATCGAAAATAATAAAATGGCAAAAAACAAATTAGGTTAATTTCTTTTGCCAACTGCGTCACTGTCATTTAGCTGATTAATATGTGATTATTCCACTATTTAAAAGCTAAATTACTATTTTAGATAGAAATGAAGCAACACCAACTTGAATTTACCAAAAAATTACATCAAAAACATAAAAAATATTGAAAATTTCATACCTTGTCAAGTACGTGCGTCCGCGTCTCCCGTGTTGTTGACTGGCACTAGTAGTGGCGTGATCTCCAAAATGGCGGCAAGCAAACTATGGCTATCTCTTTCTAACATATTAAAACCATTGAATTCGGCATTACCCCGCGTTCGCGTTTCCCCACTCTCCCCTAATGTAGTGTATTTTATTTGATACAATGATGTACAGAAAACTGACATGAGAGGCTAAGAGGGCTTCTGAAACTTGAATAAATAACTTGATCATTTATGATAGAGGACTTTGCCCAGATAGTAATTTTTAGGCTTATCACTTATTGGTTCTCTAAATTGAGGATTGAAGAACCATTTTAAGTCTTACATTAAAAACTCTATAAGGATAAAATAGGTGCCACAACATTATTTGTTACATTGATTTTGTGACGACACGATTGGCGTAGTGCGCTGTAGCACGCTTTCTCGCCTCGATTTCCGTAGTGTCCCGGGTTCGAATCCCGGTCGGGTCAATTCAGTAAACGATCTCTTCTGAATTGACTCGGGTCTGGGTGTGCTGGGAGATGCCCCTGGCTTATTTCCTTGTGTGGTACCTCGTAACACAGGGATATTAATCCCTACTTCGAGACCATTACAAGAGGTGTGTTGTCTGGCGCATATATATATATATTTTTACTATATCTTTCTCAATTTTTTAATGCACATGTTTACGAAAATTCTTTATTAACCGGACAATGAATTTCCAAACATTTCCAGCATGTAAAGCCGTATCTCCCCAGCGCTAATGAGATGGGTGTCCACTCGCGGAAGTGTGGGCTCAATTAGAACCTTGCGTGCAACTAGCCCCAGTCACCTGTCGCGACCAGGAATGCCAGCCATGTGTATATGCCTTATGGGTGACTAGCGAGTAATTGCGTACCTACCTTGTTGGAAATGCATAATTTTATTGCAATTTTAAACTACAAATAATAACCTTCTAATCCTATTACGACCTAAACATGCACCTGCTCCTAAACTATTATCAAAACTGTCTTACTCGGAAATGCATTTCTAGAAAAAATAGGACTTTGATGTAATGAGTGTTTTATTATTGATCTAGGCATAAGGACTTATGATAAGGCATCCTGAAGATGATTTCATTGTTATCAAATACAAAATGGTTTAATTTAAATAGATCTGTTAATGTTACTTTGAAATATTTTTATCAAATTGAATCATTTTTTTTTAAATAAAACAGAGATGTGTATGATAGAAAAATGAAATTGTATACACAATATACGAACAAACAAGTGGTTCCTTACCTGAAGCATTTGCCTGTGATGTAAGGTTACAGAGTCGAGCATTACATCAGTGAGTGAGGAGAACCGAGCATTACAGTACGCAAACTGTAATATTACAGATTCGATCATTACATTGGTGAGGGAAAAGCACCGAATAATGTTCTATTGAAGTATTGCTCAAAATCGAATCTAAAATGTAGGTATATTGCAGGCGAATATTCGTCATGTCAGGGAGGCAGTACGGTAATGTAATGCTTAAATTCGAATCTGAAACGTTACATTACAGGCTAATGCTTCAAGTGAGGGAGCACCTTAATTTAATTCTATGTTATTTAGTTGATTCTGTACTAAACTCGCTATGCCCAAGGGGGGCATATGCTACAAAAAATGTAAACCTTTTTGTCTCTAGAGATACTAGTGATTATAATCTGGTGTATTATGAACCCAGAAACTACGAGTATTCTTGTATCTTGAATAGATAATCTTACCAATTAGCCACCATAGCATCGTCATCTGGTTTGTGTATCTGCTACTTCGTAACTCTTCGTACTCGTATGGGAAAATACTCGAGACCAACAAAAGGCTTTCCACATCGGTGGGTGGCAATAAGCTGAACAAAACTAGTCATCAAGGCGTCCGCATTGACGTCACCAGATCAGAGCGTTTCAAAATCGCATCTTAATTGAACGATTATTTAGTTCGGTGCCAGCGCTCGCGGTAAGGTTTGTTGATTCGACTTTGGATTTTTGTATTTAACTCTTCTTGGTAATTTTGTGAGATTGATTTTTCATGACCAAATGAATACCAAATTAATAGTTTTTTTTGGTTCATTTATTATTTATCACTAAAAAAAAGTAGCCAAATTCTATAACTACCTATTTAAACTACTATACCATATCCATAAAATTACTTAAATACCTATTTTTTTGTAAAATACTTATCACAAACCAAAAAAAAAAGACGTAGCAATAACACCGAGAAATCGTTTTTTTTGTACCAACATTTAATATCAGTGCAATGTATGTAGTTTATCAATTTTTTTGTCATTTATTAACATGGTGGTTTCGTATTTTATACTGGATTATTTGCTTTATTTCTAAAAGTATCTAATCTCCTAACATTAAAGCAAGTCCTAGAGTTGTAATCGTGTTAGCCGGGTCGGCGGCGCGCGCGTAGCTCACTCTAATAATGATCAATGATCGGGCCCCCGTCGGAAAAATGCCAAATATTCCATACATCACCTCGTACTTTGAATTTTGACAGGCGGATAGTGTTTGGTAGTCATAGACTAATGTTTGCGTCAGAAGTGGACACGTATTTTTATATTAATTCAAAGGGCTAATTAAACATGCGTGATTGACAATAGTCGTTAGTGTGGTAAAACAGATTAACAACAGGTAAAATAGTTTAAAATGCTGTTTTAGGGTGAAAGCAAAGCAATCAGTAAAAAAGTAAAAAAAAAGTAAAAAATAATTTATTAGCATACCACAGAGAGGCACAAGTAAGCAATAAGAATATAATTAAATTAAAATAGCTGCAGCAGCGCTGGTATTCCGACAGGGCCTTAATGGGGGTGTTGTTCGTCATCGTGCGCATACATGTAATAAAAAATAGATACTGCAAGATAATAAATAAATACTAATAAGAAAAAGTTTTTTAAACAGTAAAAGTGAAAAAATAAAAAATAAATAAATTACTTCAGCAAAAGTTGCATTCCAGAATACGGATTGCAACTATGTACAGGCGGAAATGCCACGCAATCAAAAACAAGCGAATTAATGATGGCAGACTAGAAGACAATTCATTGGATTTTTTTTAAAAATACTTGAGGAAGGATTATTTTTATAAAATGAGACAGTTAGGATCTCATTAGACCTTAAGTTTTGTACGCCATTGCATATCCTAGCCAAATTTATCTTTTCTTATGTTTAAAACACGGATAAATCTCAGTAGCACTTCTATTATCAAACTAACTCTACCAATCCTAAGGTCAGTAACGAAAACTAAAAAATATCGATTGGCGATGTAACACGAGATCGCTTTTGATTACTATTTGTAACGTTTATATTAATCCAATTGAACGGCACTGACGGTGTGATTGACGTGCCATGTAACGAGTCTATTTTGTTGTAGGTCGAATGAGCTTGCCGCAATGGGAATTGACCCCGCGTTTAGATTAAGTAGGTAATTAATGAAGTCTAGGTTATGTTTACTATACAAAACGCATAAACTTTTTATATGTGTTTACCTTTACCTTCGATGACACGATTGGCGTAGTGCGTTGTAGCACGGTTTCTCGCCTCGATTTCCGAAGTGTCCCGGGTTCGATTCCCGGTCGGGTCAATTCAGGAAGCGATCTTTTCTGAATTAACTCGAGTCTGGGTGTACTTTAAGACGCTCCTAGCTTATATTCCTTGTGTGGTACCTCGTAACACAGGGATATTAATCCCTACTTCGAGACCATTGCAAGAGGTGTGTTGTCTGGCGCATATATTTATTTATATTCATTTCAACCTGCTTTTGTTCTTCTCTAATAGCAATGCAAGTGATATTTATATCATAATGCAAAAAAACGTTTTTTGAACCATGTTCAAAATTAATCTAACATGAAAATAGAGTTCAACGAGAATTATGTTTTTATAAGCACTGGAAGTACCCCAATAGTAGATAGTAAAATGACTTACCTCTTTAAGGTGTTAGAGCACTTTTGCCTAATCATCAGCCAAACAATAGCAAAACTGATCCCCAGCTGACCACACCATAGCTCAATCCAATCTTCATACTCGTATAATGCCAAAACATCCACAAACAGACAGACAGACATATTCTAAAACTAGATTTCCGCCCGCAGCTTCGCTCGCCTTATCCTTTTATATTATGCCTAAATTACATTGAATCTTTACAAATTGTAGCCTATGTGTTATTCTGATGTATAAACTTTATTACTGTAAAGTTTCATCTAAATCCGTTTAGTAGTTTTTACGTTAAAGGATAACAAACATACATACATACATCCTCACAAACTTTCGCATTTATAATATTAGTAAGATATTTACTTCGTCTACAGTCACTTGCCTCTGACTACCTCGTTTGGGATAGTCGTGATGGTATGTTATGTTATGATAAGTTACTTCGTATTCAGAATCGTTATTTAAAATGACATTTACGATCAAGAACGATAAACGATATTAACTAACTACTAAAAAAACATTTTGTATGATGTAAAAGTAAAGTAATTACCTTTAAACTGTCCCACTGCTGGGCAAAGGAGTTCATCATTAAAATCAAGTCATCGATACAATTAATGGGTATTGACTTAATCCCAACGCTTGGCAAATGCGGGTTGGTGAACACAAACCCGGGCTATGTTACCTGACTTGGGAATTGAACCCGGGACCTCCGGGTTTCAGGTCAAGCTCTGAAACCACTCGGCCAATGTTTAGATAGTGCATATTTTTCCTTAATCATAGTAAAGTGAGTGATTTAATATAACCGATATTGAGCTCAATTTAAACGTCAAAAGTCTACTGTGCCGTACCTCACTACACATGTATAGAAAATCGTGCGCCTGAGTTGCAAATTTCTCATTAAGGCGTCACTTTTAATCTCTGGGTCCGGTTACGTATCGGCATGTTATAATTGGTGTCTATGTGTACTCGTAATCTGCCGACAAAGGGTATGACACCGGTGACCCCATCACATGTAACCGATATGACCTGAAGCTTACACTGGCAGTTCCCACACATTTTGCCATATACGGCCATCTTTAAGCTTATGCATGAGACCTGACACTTAACTGTTAGCCAAACTAGGCTGTTTACTGTTTTTAAGTACTTTTTCTTGACAGTGCAGACACAAAATAAAGAGTTTACAAAAAGACCGCTCTTTAGTATGATTACCTAAACTTGCCTGGCCGCGTAGGGTTGCGAAGTACCTAGTTTGGTAGGTATAAACCCGATTTGACGAACAGAACCCGCCAAAAACAAAGTTCACCGTGTGAAAAATAGCACCAAGTTTGATTATTTTGTCAAGATCCGAAATCAGGCCAGACTGAGGCCAAACTGACAATGTTATGTAATGCAAAGCAATAACTAAAACGGTCAGCCTCATCTTGATCACCTGCAAAAACGCTTTTCCACGTCCCGCTTGAAGATCGGGACTAAAGAGGAAGGAAACACATGCGCTGGAAGGACTTTGGGTGATGCCTACGACAGAGAAACGAATTGCTCAATGTGGGATAACAATTGCTGGATTGTATTTAGGTGACACCGTAGTCTAGCTAGCGTGGAACAGGATTTTAAAAATCATCACACAAAATAGCATTTAAACATTTAAAATGATACTTAATCATCATTCAAATTAGTTCTATTATACGAGCAAGCATATCTTTGTAATGAATATTTATAATGACTTCCGGATAAACATTTAAAGCTTAAACGGCAACCTTTAATCGAGCTGTGTACTTCATATTTGTATATTAGATCATTATGTTACCCGAAAATCTTTAACTCTGTTGAATTGAAAAAACCGCTGGTCAGCTACGTCACCAAAATAAATAATCATTCTGGTAAACCTAATAAGCAACTCTTTCTTAATAGCAAGGCAGACGCAAAAAAAGCTAAAAACCGACAATTGTTTTACTAAGAAGCAGACCGCAAAACAATTCCAAGCATCTTTTATTTTGAAAATATTCGCATAACCCAATTTCAAACCACATGGGGACTTAAAAATGTCTCAAGCCATATTCAAATTCTAACCACCCAAACAAAAGCTCGACTATGCGCCCCGCAGTGCACTATGGTAACTCATTATCACTATAACAAAGGATCTACGGGATCGTCTCAAAATGAAAGAAAAAACTTTGGAACCAGATTTCGAAGTCAAGACTGTTTTGTTTCTGAGAAACTTAACCGTACGTGGCGAATTCATAATTTAATCTGTTTCTTATTGTGTTGTATACAGGCTGGTGTCATTTTATTTTATTGTTAATATAATAAACCTTTATTGATTAGTTTTACACGAAAGACATTAGAAAAGATTTACATAAATAATATTTTTTGTTGACATCCTTCCCTCCAAATTTCTGTGCCCAACAGGGTCCAAAATTGTGTGAATAATTTAAAATATACTATCTCTATGTAACATTTTGGAACGCAAGTGAATAATCATATAAATGAATTGTTAAAAAATTACTAACTATGTCTGAAATCAACTTAAGTAGCAGTTTTCTAGACTTCAAAATAAAATTATGACTTCCAATGACTTAATGACGATTCGGGAGTTTTGCAAATCCTATATTCTACTCTAGATGAAACTAAGGACTTCCTTAAAATCTCTTTTTTTTTATTGGTAACTTCGCGAATTATAGCCGAAACTTTATTATAATCAGTTAGTGTTGCTGTTATCAGTTTGATATTAAAAAAAAAAACAAATACCTCCCTACCACGCCTTCAAATACTACGATTAAGATGACCCAATTGTCGTCGTATACAGACAAAATATCAGGAAACAAACACAAAGGAGCCAATATAATTAAAAACGGTTATTAAATCAGTTGGCAACTTAAGATCTCAAAATAACTAATCAAAATAAATAAACAAAAGTTTTCCAAATCAAACGCAACCTGTATATCTTCTGTCATCTGAAATTCTTGCCCCACGCTGTTAAAAAAACAACCCATAATGAATCGTAAATATTCCATAATCTGTCATAAGAATGAGTAGCACACACTTGTCATCTTTTAAATTCAACGGCCACATTCTGAATTCTACTTCTTTGCAATAAGAGTTACAAAACGTAAGATGAATAAACAGTGTGTCTCGTTAAAGGATTAGTTGTCAATGAAAAGGGCGTAATTTGTTTGTGGTTTAGTTGTCGAGATTTATTGTTGTTTGGACGGCTCAATTCGTTGTGACCGTTTTGTTTTTTTTTTCTTTTCTTGAAATGGATCTGGGACTGGTTTTTACATCAGTCCTTTCTAATTACAACGGATGCAGTTTTGCATAGGGTGATCCCTAAGGCATTTGCATACTTCAGGATGTCTGCATTTTATTCATTGAACCTAGTTGAATAAAGACTGGAAAACCTTAGAAATTACAATTGAAATCGGACAAAAAATAAAACTATGTAGGTGGGTTTTCTATTCTTCAGCCTAAAAAAAATTTATCAAAGTCACAGAAGTTTTATTATGATGAACAGGTTTCCCTACCTCTTCTTCTCTAAATGGTACGCATACACTAAATAGTACTTACTCACCAAAATGGCACCTATTCGTTGTCGCGTTCCGTATCTAAGTTTGGCTAAACCATCGCACTTTACAGATTGGAAATGTAAAGTGAACTCTAATTCAAATTAATTAAAGCTGCTTTTCCAACACATGTGCTATACGTTGCTGTGGATGCGTTTGATATCCACCAATCACATTAATTGATCCACATAGCATAGCGTTTGTGGAAACGGGTTCTACAAAGCTATGTCTTTAAGATAACACATGACATATACATGGATGCGTGATGTGCGTGCCTTACCTACTGTCGATACATTGCATAGCTCAAGTGGCACATCTTCCTCGCACAGTTACATTGTGGCGGCACATCTTCGTAGCACATCCGTTACATAGCATGGAATTAGTGGAAACGGGTCTAGTTTCGTCCTAGCACATCTCTGGGGAAAATGCAGTTTAAAGACGCTATTTACAAGTAGCCACCAAACATTATAGCAAGGCGACCTCAAAGTTACGATCATGCATGTAAATCAAGGATCCACTCGGCCAGTTCTGATGATCAGATTGCGGAATAGTCTAATAAGTCAAATCTAAATGCTAAGTACGGAAGATAAATAGTCTTAATAAACTAGAAGCACACCGATCTTCTGCCTACGCGTCGTGAGATATGCGATTCTTACCAGTAGCATGAACTTGAACATTATTTAGCAAGTTAAATTTCTTCCTGTGTGAACCGTTTAGTTGGGACTGTGGACGTGTTTGTTTGTTCGTTTACCTTTGACTTATGTAAAAAAAATATATGTTTGTTTTTTTACTCCTCTGTAAGTTTGAACGGCTCTTCTAAAATTCACGGTGGTGATGTTACAAAACACATTATGTACATCGTATTTTTTGTAATATAGCCCCGGTTTGTGATAAATTATACGAATTTAAGCGCGGTTATTTACGCCGAAGTGAATATTCTTCAATGACTTATCCTGAAACAACTACGCAACCAATTTCGTCATTGATTACTAACGTAACTTCTCCTAATCTCAACTCACTTTTTTAGGTTCTATAAAATAAAAATTATTGTAAAATTTCAATTTACGCAAGCAAAGTCGCAGTTCAAACTTGTACTTAAATAATTTGTTTTTTAATGCCGCAACGTACTAAGATAGCTAACTTGGCGAAGTTTATTTGTGTAACTAGTCTGTGGTGACATCTCGACAACAGCGTTAGATAGAATCAAATTATTTAACTACCATGTTGCAGAGATCTAAACGCATTGATACTTTGAAGTTTTTAACCCTTTCATAGCGAACGTTATGCATATGTCCCAGTGTATTAAGGACTGATGGGATAATATGTCCCACGCAATTTTTCACAAGACTATAACTCCGTTTTACTGTTAAAAATGGGCTTCTGTGTCCGAAGTCGATCTAGGCTTATCAACTCATAATTTTACAGGAGTAGTATTTAGTTGGCAACATTATTTTTTATGTCTGTTTATAGAACACTTTCCAATAAATCACCAAAGTTTACCCCTATGACGGTTCTAAAGCACAAATCTGTGTGGAAAGTAGTGTGCAGCAATAACAAATGGAATAATATGAAATGGAAAAGAAAATGACCATAACTAAGCAGAGCTCAAATTAGAAGTGTCAAACTGAATTGTAAAATTGGTGTTGTAACTGTAAGGGAACTATAATAGTCAGCAAGGTGAACAATTAAAAACTTCTATTCCCCTAGATGACTAACCCCAATTTAAGTTTTAGGCACCTTACCCACTATCAAGAACCCAACACCGCTTAAGAAATTGTAGTTATATCTTAGGAGGTGAAGACCTTATTTGCATCCATACGAACAGCTCAATTTACGTGCGGACGAATCCGCTACGATTTATCTCTCTTTTGTAAAGGATCAATTCACTGAGTCGAAGTATAAAACTAATCTCATTGCGGCTGCATTAGCAGTCCGCGGAAGTGTAAAAATATAATCTATTTTAAACATTTGTCGTGCGCGCGCGTCCGTGCTTAGCGATTAGCGGTTTCGTGGTTTCGCGGCTCCTTGCCAGTTCGTTACTGTTAGCTTTTCTCTTGTTTCCGCCATTGAAGGGCTACTTTTGAGTCGGATTCCAACACCAGATTACCACAACATAGACATGAGATGATTTTGCACTTTTTCACCAGAGGCTGTAGCTAAGAGCAACAAGAATAGGTATGACGTTACGTTTCGTCTGATTAGTTACTACGGTTACTAGAAATACCACACTTAAACCTTTGTTGGCTTCGCTATTCCTGGCTATGGTGGCTGAAGCAATTGTGGGGTTGAGTGGGCAAGGAATTTCAGAAAATATGATTTCGGTGGTGCAGCTTATGTTTGCAGTGTACATTTTTGGTTGCATTGTATGATATGTTGTCACAAGCAAGATAGTAAGTGAGAATATGCTGTTGCACTGTCGCACTGCTAGGAAGTCTTCATCATTGAAATCAAGTCTCCGCTACAATTGATGGGTTTTGCATTAAAGTATGGTTGCCAAATTTGGGTTGGTAATAAAAGATTCTAAGATTTATTGCACACATCTAGTTACAAAGTTTTTATATTGTTTTTTGTGTCCCAAAACACAACACCCTGGTAAGGCACAGCAATGTTATTTCTGTAATAGTAAAAATTACATAAAATTAAATTAATAATCATAAAAACTTAACAATTTCTTAACGTCTATCAATATACTATATATTATAATAATATATTAGATAACATACCTAAATTATAATAACTTTTTCGCTCAATTGTCGTTAAAAATGTTTGCAGATCATAATAAAAAAAACCTTTTATTTCCAGAAGATTCTAGGTAGGTACAACATTAATTTATTTATTTATTAATTTAATAACATTAATAAATAACATTAATTTATATATTTGAAGACACGTTCGGCGTAGTGTGCACGGTTTCTCGCCTCGATTTACGTAGTGTCCCGGGTTCGATTCCCGGTCGGGTCAATTCAGGAAACGATCTTTTCTGAATTGACTCGGGTCTGGGTGTGCTGGGAGACGCCCCTGGCTTATTTCCTTGTGTGGTACCTCGTAACACAGGGATTTAATAATCCCTACTTCGAGACCATTACAAGAGGTGTGTTGTCTGGCGCATATTTATTATATTATATTTATATTTATTTTAAACTTTTACTGTTCTGCAACCCCTCTCGTGGTGAAGGCCTTCTTCAAAGATTGCCACTTTTCTCTATTTTGGGCTATTAGATACCATTCGGGGCCGGCAATCTTTTCAAGGTCCTCGTCCCTTCTCGCTAGTGGTCTTCCTCTGTAGCGCTTGCCCGACGGGCCCTTCCATAGCGTGACAGTCTTGGTCCATCTACGGTCTTTGAGTCCAGCCACATGTCCGACCCATTTCCACTTCAGCTCTTGGGCATAGCTTAAGGCATCTTCAGCTTTAGTTGTAGCTCTCATTTTTGTGTGGTTTATTTTTTGTATGTTCCTAATAGCATTTAGCATGCTGCGTTCCATACCACGCTGACAAGTATTTTTTGTTTTTTGTTGTTTTTGAATACTTCCATGTTTGATATGCGTATGTAAGGCAGGGAATGAGCCATAAGTCCATTACCTTCTTTTTTAAATTAATGGGTAGTGCGCTTTTGAGCACCAGATCATGACAGCATTTATTTACTAATAATTATTTTATGTTTTTGTAAAATTCTATACATTTATTTGTTCCTGTATATATTTTCGAATAACAAACCCTAAGTTCTGAAAAATCCGAAAACACACTTCTGGCCACTTATGAACTCAGGGTCTCCTAATTTCCGGCCGATCTTCATCACTACTCAACCACAAAAACGTTGTTGACGGTCACAATATTTATAAATCTATTTTTTTTCATCAAATCACTCAAATCGATACAGAGCATAACCAGCAGACAACAGTTTAATTTTAACACAGTGGACTTCAAACCGTATTGAATGGACCTTCGCCCTTTGGCTTATAAGCTAGACCACCAACAATTGCCCAACAGTTCAGTCAAAGAAACAGTAAATTGCCATAAATTCCTCACATAATATAGCGCTAAGACTTTTACAGCTTCCCCTATTCTGGTCGGCTTACTTCCAGTCATATAATGCCCCTTTTTCAAACACTTGCTGTAGAATTAAGAGATCAAGGTATTATGGTGTTGCAGCCAGAGTGTTAATCAAGTCAGTTGATAATTTAATGTAGTTAACACTTAAGATTTTCCCGTGTGAAGACTTCTGTGGTATGTCACCAAAACCTTGAAAAAAATTGTTAGTTGTCAATCAGCGTGGTAAAATCTGTTAATAATTTGATAGAAGCAGTTGCCTATTTAAATATCTGAGTAAATTTACGAGGCAAATAACACCAAGATCATCTGACCCCAAACTAAGCAGAGCTTGTACTATACGTGTCAGAGACTGATGAATATATTGATATTTTTTTAAATACATAATAACACCGAGACACACAACAAACACAAATGTTCGATACATAAATGTTTGGCATGAGTGGGGGTTGAACCCACGACCTCCGGCGCTAGAGGAAGGATCGTGCCAACAGGCTAGTCAAAATTTACTACCCTTTTAGCCTAACTTTAAGAATCTTTTAAAGTATTCAGACTATTAATGCGATATAAACACACTTTTTATATTTAACAATCAAACTAAATGACCTCTCAATACAATTTAGCGTTCACTAAAATTAATGGTTAAAATTAATATAATTTCTGTCAAGTTTTTAGCCTTCCACATCGTCTGTCATTCATTCTCAAACGGAAAGTGCCAAAATCTGTCAGTTTGTTGATTAATAGTTAATTTAATTAACGTTAAAACCGACCGATTAGCCGGTCTGTTTGGCAAATAAAAAACAATGATGGACGAACAAGGGCAAATCTTAATATATAAACTGGGATTGATATGACATCATCGAACCAAAAGCAACTCTTGACATTGGCTGACTTGTTGTAAGTGTTAGAATTTGTTTATTTAATATCGTAGAAAAAACAAGGTTTACAAACATGCTCCCTAGCCTATTACAAAATGAAAATAATAATGACAGGCGTTAAAAAACTCTCCTAATATGTATAATAGTATAAATAATACAATTACAAGTTCCTATACGATTATACAAGGGTTTTCTCAAAACTAAAGTTATTTACTCAATTCGCAATGTGGTGGTCAACAGTATGAGAGGGTTACTTGGCATATTTTATGATTAAATTTAGTATGCAGTAAGAATATCACAAACGACCGTTGCATCCAATCTAATCGGAATTCAACCTTATTTGTTAATTTCGTTACAATACGTTGGTTCGTATCCACCTAATTATGACAAAAAGATAGTATAATAAATTATGTTGTAGAGAAACGGCAACAAACAGTTTTTTACAGAACATATTAAACAAACTATGAATTGCCGTAGATATCATCATAGTCATTCGTAGAAGTTATAGGATATCTAATGCTGATCACATAATTCCACAGTGACTCATTGTTGATCTCCTGTAGCGATTCTATCAATCGATTATTTATATATTATATTCATGAGTTACCCCTTTTAGGAGATGATTTCAAAATTAAGATGAGGTAGGCAGTTTTTTCACTTTAACAAAGCATGAATCTATATTATTTGAAGCTGAATTCCTATGGACGGTCTTAACACGTACTAAGAACATTAAATTCCGTCCATCAAACAATCCGATCCAATTACAAAAAGTTTAGTCAAAACATGGCAATGAAATAACAAAAAAAGTGCAGTATAGCATTTTTTGTTCGGTGCATCCTGATGAAAGAAAAAACCAATTTGGGTTAACTCGTGCCAACCTTCGAAGGTTGCAGATTTGAAGACAAAAAACATTTTTTATGAAATTGAATGGTGCACTCATTTGTGCTAGGAGATTATTCTGGTAAGATTGAAGTAAAATAATACGATATAGTTTTTGTAAATACAATGAACACGGATACATAACGTAATATAACGCATAAGTAGGTAGTATGAACAGGTAATTAAAGCAACATTAATTTTTTTTTAACGGCTCGAATGAAAAATACGGGTGAGCAAACATAGTAAGAGTTCACTTAATATAACACGTACGACAATAACAAAACTAATCAAAAGTTGAATTATTTAAAAGAGATTTATGGCACGTGTCACATTTCTGACTATTGGAAAGATTCAAGTTACCTATGAAACCCAGAAGGTTTAATGATAATAATGTCGATCACTCGTTGTCTTAAAACGATGTCACTTATATCTATCTTATGACTGACTAACTTTCCGCCCGCGGCTTCGCCCGCATGGACTTAATTTTCATTACATAGGGATTTTTTCCGATTTACTATACTTGTTATTCGCAAAATGCCATCTTAGTTAGCATCTACATAGTTAGCGTCCGTATTTTTTATGTTCACGATATTATATCAGAATCATCATTAGATTTATCTATGTGGAATTCTCATTATGATGAACTTAACTTTTAATCATGAGGATTGATATGCTTGTGTTCTAGGTAATAATGCTCCAAAACTACTTTTTAATTTACATTATTTTTCAACACATAACATACTTATAGCGACTTATTTATAAAAGATAAATGTATTGTGTCACGGACTTTTTTATGGATCTACTAAAAACCTATATTTTTGTAGTAAATTGTATGCATGTATATTCAATAGTGGGGCCAGCGAACGCACGAAAAGATTTACGGTGGCGCTTTTTTTTTCAGATTACTTGATAAGTTTTAATTCATCTGGCTGAAAACAAGTTATTTCAAAAAACACTATGACTATAGCAATCAAGGATCAGTAGCTTTTTAACAGTGAAATAATTTTTAAAATCGGTTTGGTAGTTTCGGAGATTACCTGTCCCAAACATGCAAACTCACAATCTCACGAACTTACAAGCGCTTACCTCTTTATTATATTAGTATAGATTTATAACTTTACATTTTTTTAGGTTGGGTGGTTTTAGTTTGGGTGTTCAAGATTATTTGCTTAATCCTCAAGAAAATCATTTTAAGTAAAATGAATTCTTTACTGCTACTGTTTTAAGTTACATAACATTTTAGGTTCATTGTGTGCGAGAAATAACTAATTAACCACTTACCAATATTGCAGCGATGACTCAACAATTTAACCTTTCGCTTGGAAGTAGGCCACTCAGGGATAAAAAAGAAGCTGCTCCCAACCTAACCACCTACTGTAGTTACAATGCGTCACTTAATATCCCAAAAGTGAATCTCGATTGCAACCTTAGACGGTCCTAGCGATGATTATCATAAATGCTGTAACAACGTGCCCGCGTGGGCTCCAATCGGCAAAAACTCAGTCCAGTAATCACAGGTCTCGAGCTGTTTATAATTTTTGGATCATTAGTGATTTCGCGTGGCGGCTACCGGGCAGGAGTCAATTTTTAGTTAGTCTTGCTCTTAGGTTATGGTAAAGGGCAGTTTCTATGCTCACTTTACACTTGCACACGTTTTCGGGTGAATTCGATTAAATACATTTAACCCAATTTTTATACCCCGAGAACAAAATTGTGATGCATTGTTAAATTGGTTCGAAATTGAGCTGCGATATGGTTATTCACTTAGGTTCAGATAAAGCTCTACAAATAATAATTTATATACTGTGCTTATTTCTGGTGAGAAGAAGACCACTGGGATTAGGCCTACGTGAGGTGGTGCGGTAGATTACCCACTCCACCTCAACCCACTGCCAGCCACCTGCCGCCTGCCAATACCGGCTCCCTAAAACTCCGGTGAATCGATATCTTGATGCTATTATGTCGTGATGGTACCGTTTTTAGGTGCCATTTCGACTCAACAGAGGCGTTGTACGAAATCTCTATACAAATATTTCACGCGAACGATAACGTAAATTTAAAGTGACAGCTCATGGTAGACTTACAGGATGTGAACTTCGGCAGCAAGGCGGAAAGGAAGAATTTGCAGCACCCTGATGTAACCGCTGCTCAGAACCTGAGTTTAGTGACTTGTGTGAACAGAGCCTTAAGAGCGGCGATCAGTCTCCAAATTGTACCGTGTGTGGAACATTACAGGATGTACATCATTTATTAATGGAATGTGAGCAGAATCGTCACCTTAGAGATATAGTTTACAGTTTGTTTAATGGAAGTAAAAATGATATTGGTTGTTTAACCAATCTCTCAGCTGAGCCGTCCCCAGAGGCCGCTAAAATTATCATTAATTTTGTAATTTCTAGTCTTAAGTTGGTTTAGTTACTAAGATTAGGATACAATGGAGCTGGCATGATCGAATCTTCGATCAAAGCTTCAAAACAAATAAAGAAAAAAAAAAGAAAAAAAGAGCGGCGATTGAATGAATTATTTTTCTCACTTCCTGGTGTTTTTATTTCTTGTACAGCAGTCTGAGCCTCACATGAGTTATTACTCTGTAATAACCTAATAATTGAGTCAAGGTACGTCGTTCCAGTTCTGTATGATTGAAATTTTGCGGCTCATTACTATGGGGCAATTTATGTTTTGGTAGTCTTATGGATGGCGAAGACAATGTCTTTAGGGGTGACGCAAGGTATTTTAGGATTTATACCGCGGGCTAAAATTGAAAATACTAACAAATTATAATAAGAATCGATCTAGCGTCATTGCAAATCTAATGTAAGTATTAGATTTGCAAGGACGCTAGATCGATTTTTGAAATAAATAAATATCTGGGTCAATTTACTCCAAGATCATCAGACCACAAACTAAGTAAAGTTTTTACTATGGGCGTCAGAGACTGATGAAACATACTTAAATATTTCGAAATACATCAAACTCAAATATCTTTATTTAAATAGACTTAATCAATACTTTTAAATAGTCAAAAAATAACTAAATAATAGACATCAATACTATAATAATATTAATAAATAAACAGTATACAAACATAATAACCTCAACTGTTTACTCTTTTTTGTTTCTCTACCCGGAGGTTGCCTGAAAGAGATCGCTTCTAGCGATAAGGCCGCCTAAATTGTACTAATATGTTATTTAAACTTTATTTTTGTAACTGTTTTATTTGTGCAATAAAGAATATCTAATCTAATCTAATATCTAATCTATACAAACATAATGCGACTCTACCACCGCGTCGGAAGAGTTGATTCTTACTGAGAAGACCCGGCGAGAAACTCAGTAGTTACTCTTTTAAACTTGTTGTGGTTTTACAATGCGAGTTGGTAGAGTACAATTTGTTTGTTAAAAAAAACTGCTTAAATTCTAACATTAATAAATGGACAGAACAACCTAACAAGTACAGCAAAGTTACATAATATAAAGCAATAGGCTGGATACTAAAATGGATGATAAAACCCAGACATACTCGTACATTTAACACAAATTTTCGTCACACGTTTGTCATGGATGGGGATCGAACACAAACTCCGGCACTAAAGGCAGGATCGCTGCTATTGCGCCAACAGGCTAGACAAAAAATTTATGGGGTGACATTTTGGCCTATACTGAGAGCTATCTACTGACTGAAAAATACTCTTATGTATATGAACATCTTATTGCAATTAATATGTTATTTTCAAAATATATTAAGATTATGTTTTCTAATTAAACACATGAGAGGTATTAACAAGAATTTACTCGTAGTAACAAAATGTTAATTTTACACATAAGAGGTTTGAAATTTGCATCAACGCCATATTGAACTCTATACTTCTCAAGTGTTCGATATTAAAAACACACTAAATTTATGTATGTAACAACCATGTTAACAAATGCAAAAGTATCTGGCACTTTTAATCGAATGATACTAATATAACATTAAATCAAACTGGATGTGCATCAATTGATTGATTATTTAATTTATAAATAAAAAATATCCATACTCATTTAGGGAAAACGTCATTTTAAAGGATAGTGTACATTCCCCCATACATTGCCGCCTAAAAACCAACAGTCATGAAAAATAACTCTTAGGGTTCATAAATACATACACTTTAGTGTCAAAACGTAGTTTACGGACGAACACTTCTGAGAACTCGTTAAATATCAAAAAACTGAAATTTTTTGAGGTTATATTTAATAGTATAATGCGAAGTTTTATTTACGTGAGTGGAACTAATGTTCTTCAAGCACATATTTTGTTGATCTGCCACTTCTGCCAATACCATGGAACCAGTAGCTGAGCCACAATTGACACAAAATGTTGATTCCATTGTGATGATCGTAAATCCGTAATTATTGTTGAGTTAGCTATGTGCAGGTTACAAAGTCTTTAAAAGGTTAAATCTAAAAGGAGGTAGGTCACTACAGAGAGCCATCAACGTCCGTTTTTTAAGCCTAGCCATAAGAATAAAATTATTAATATTAAAACAATAACACAGCATTGCAAATTGAAAGCGAAAAGTACAAGACAGATGCCAGTATTTTTTTTTTGCGTTGAAGTGTCAAGTCAACCAAACGTCATTAATTTTTTTTTTGGCTTCGCACAAAGCTGTTTTAGCCAATGTTTACTCTGATTTAAAATAAAAAGTTGATTAAACATCTATCGCATTGACAGTAATGTATTGTTACTCATTTTCAAGAGCCTTTAGTAAGTTCACAACTACATTTTCTTGCACATATAAGGTTTCTTTTGTCAAGTCAAAGTAAATAGAAATATTGTTGCGATGGCTGAACAACAGAGAGCACAGACGAAGCAACATAGATGGTAATAAAAAAAAGTTTTCGTACGGTAAATCGTTTCAGTATTTTTAATTTTGATATCAAAAATCAGAAGTGTCCGTGTCAATATAATAAGTGATAATTATGTCTTAAATCATGGCCAGAATTATGACAAATGTCAAATGTTAGTTGGTTCATAGGCCAACTTCGGCACTGTCCTTCATATATCATTTTAGAATTATTTTTATTTAGCGAATTTTAATAATTATGTATTCATCGCTAAAGCAACGGTATTTGTTGCTGATTCGCTGCCACCACAGTCATGGGCACCTTTCTACGTTACTGCCTGATATCTGTTCCCCATGCTTGAAAAGGTATGGGAAATATGGCTCCATGCACGATTAGGTGCGTTGCGAGCATCGCTCTGACCGAACCCATCTATCAAGCCGTCATCGCATGCGCACGCAGTTTGTCCATTTGACTTGACGATTTGTTATTGTTGTAAAAAGGAGAGCTGAGCAAAGTCTCAGGTGTTTTATTTAGGGTTTTCGGAAATCTCCGTGGAGGGGGGGGGGGGGGGGGGACGAGCGCTTTCAATCAATTTCAGTCAATTACTAATTTAATTTAAACTAGATTTTAACGAAAAAGATCTTCGCCGTCATCGCCATTGGATGGAGGGTAACAACTCAAACCATTATTCTATAGCTGGAAATATTTCTGAATGACCATTATTTCAATCATTTCTTCTAACCCAATGAAAAATAAACATTCCATTGGCAAAAGGATTTTGATCTCAGACATATTTTTAACCTTTATATGACAGTATTCAAGTAACAACTTCAACTTTAACAATTCTAAGTTAGTGAGATGGGTCGTCGCAAAAAAGGTGGCAACTGTCACTCCACTCCAACCGCGTACTAAAATTAGTTAACACCACATTCAAGCCAAATACATGCTCGGAAAATACCGTCCTCACCAACCAACCTCATTTACATAAACGAAAAAAAAGGCAATAAAAAAACTAGACGCCATCATCCATTCAAGCATCCCGTGTTCGAAATTCGAAATCATAGCGCGTCCTGACGTTTCCTCTACGTGCCGTTTCCGGTCGTCGTACGCGCATACGAATCCGTAATCGCGCAAGCTTTTACATATTTTTTTCCAGCTTTTTTATATGTATCCTGTATTTTGATTAATAGTGCAGAGATAGGTCTGTGAAGGAACCATTAAAGGCCTAGTAGGGTTCCGTTGATGTATCGGTTCGGAGATGTTCGCGAGTGGTTTGACGCATCGTTATACTTTTAATGTTTGCTTTGACGGTTCGTTTTGATTATGCGAAGAGTGATGGACAAGGGCCATTTATCAATGTTCACATTTAGGATTGGACGATTTTCTGGACTGTTTTTCTGGCAAATAACAAGGAATGTGATGAGTTAATTATTTTGTTCTCCACAATAAGTGTGTCCTACGCAGGTAAGTGTTAAGAGAAATTGTAAACAGAGTTTGTCACGCTTCTGATTTTTATTTTCATTTCTAGGGAATGTGTAGGCTATGGTCACTATCATCAACATCAGCTATCATTACTAGAAGCAGTAACACATTAAATTGATGCACATAGGCCTCCCAGTCCTGCGATACACATTTCAAAAGTCACGATTTCTTCGGTGGCCTCTGTTCTCCAAAACAACTTACCAGGTCATTCGTCAGAATTCCAGATGGGCCCTACTAAAGATTTTTTCTGATGCGATTATATTATATATAGTTAATTTATTTTTGAGGTTTTATAAATATTCCCCTAAAAATAGTCTAGACCTATTGAACAAAATATAGTGCACCCGACTAAAACGGTCATAGATTAACGATGCGCCGTCCGTCCGTTCGTTGCCTATGCTCGTTAACACGGATCACGTCCGTGATTGGTCGTTGACAGATGACTTCATCGGTGCGCCCGCGCACGACGTGACGCGAACGAGAACGACTAAACTATTTAACAGGCAAATTGATTTGCTTAGCTAGTTGTGCTTGTGGACGACTTAAAATAGATCTTGGTTAATTTAGACTTTAATAAGTGTTGGTGATGTAAATTTACCTATTTATATGCTAGGGTAAAACCTCTGTCTTAGAAATTAAGTCGTAATTGTTTAACCAAATGTAGTTAGTAGGTATATCGGTAAAGACAAATATAAAGCTATCAATTTTTATCTTTGAACTTAAAACCTCTTGGTCAATCAAGTGTTAGCAACGCGGTTTTTGAGGCCTTTGTCGTTGTAGTGTGTAGGTTTGAAGGCTGCAGTGACCCATCTTGATTCATATGGTCAACTTTCCCAAAAGGACAACTTTTTAAAAGATTATTTAATTTCGTTCTGAGGTTATTGATATTAATATAAGGCCTCCTACAATTCAATTAAAAACGTAATCCTTCAGATAAAAGCCTTTACATTATTTTTAAATTAAATTGTAATGTAAAAAAAATATATTTAAAACAAGTTGTCCTTTTGGGAAGGGACCAGATGACCCTAAACCCAGTGACCACTTACCAAAAGTTCTTTAGGGTAGTACACACGAGTTTACGTCAAACTTCGCCTTGCTGAAATAAGACCCATTTTGCAAAGGTAGCATCACAGAAGTTGCGGGAAAAAAATAAAGTTAGTTAAGTTAGTTAGTAAAAAAAAATAAGTTACAGCAATGTCCAAGTTTACAGATTCACAGCATATCACCCATGAATAAAATCAAAATAATTCCAGACTGAAAAACCATGAAACGATCTTCATCGAAAAATACAGGATAGACTTGCGAACGACAAAAGGCTTTGATTTAGCCAAAAAAAGCCAAAACTTGTATAGTGTTTTTTTTTTGCATTTACTAGTTATTTACACATAGAAAGAAACTAGAAAAACCGTTTGAGTCCCTAAGATCAAGTAGTTTCGAATTTGTAATTAAAAAAAAATCATGAAACACAATCAACTTATAATGAATACCCAAATCCCTGCTTATTGGTATGATTGGCTTTTAAAGCTACAACCAAAATCAATATAAAACACTTCATCGCCAATAACAACATGTAGATACGTCTTCGGCAGCCAAAACAATCTAATTCTAATTTCATCGCACGCGCAGTATTCCGGTCACATCGCGGTCGCAGCCGATGGAGGGCGCACGTTAAGTATAAAAGATATAATGATCTATATACGAGTTGTACACGAGCGAGGTGCTGCCTATTGAATAGTTAACGAGTAGGCCAAAGAGTTGCGGTCAGAAGTGAGAAGCGGTTGATAGTTGCAAGGGCTGGCATGTAATGACAATGTAAAGAAAAAATATATGTTAAGTATTGCAATTGTACGGTACCAAATTGAAACAATTGAATGCAAGATGTTGTTGATCGTTTAAGAAGATTTTTAACGAAGTTTCTTCCTAATCCAGCTAGTCATGTAAATAAATATTCTTGTAAAAGTGAATTTTAATCTGCTATTTTAATATTTAAACACCTCTGTTTATCAGACTATTTGATCACAATAGAAATGTTTAAAGTTTTTAGAGGTAAAAGTAACATCATAGCAGTACTTTTTTATGCAACTTAAATCTTCACTATTCCAAATTATCGTCTGTACCTATAATAGATTTATTTACTTAAGAATTTTGGTTTTCAAAGGATTGTTGCAAAAACCAATATCACATTGAGTATATGTATAAACACTCAGGGGCGCATTTAACCGTCCACCTGAACCATAAAGTTTGTTTGTGTTAACTTACAATTTGATTACTAGCCGTAACTTAATGGTGTGTCTATGTGTCATTATACATAACAATAATAACAGCGTTTTGATTGCTTTTGTGATTCTGATTCAAAAATAATCAGTTTAGTCGAAATTAGCTATTCGGTTAGTGTGACGGATACATTTGTTTCTAAACCATTGTGATACCATTTCTTTGAATGAAACCGAGGTGTTAGGGTGTTGTGATTATATTTACACCAAAAATAATGTATTGGATGTAGATGGAGCAATCAGTGAAGTGGCACTTGCAGTAGGCAGTTAATTTTCAACTAAAATTAACTCAAGCCTTCTTTACGTCAAATATTCTTTGCCAATAAATTCTAAAACTCTTATTTAAATGTTCCATCAGAAGTAAAGATACGATCTTTATGTACGGGATTTCCGGCGTCTCCTGTCGGCCTATTGTGTCTTGTAGATCGCTAATTTCTATTGAAGTCTATCATGTAAGGCTTGAATTTTATGACCATATTAAAAGAAGACCTCACTGGTAGATGTGGAATAATTAAATACCAGTTCTACTGTAAGGGATTCTCTTTATGCTATGGAATAAGTATGTCGGAAGTATCCTCGATTAACTCCTAACATATATTCTCCAGAGTCTATAAAATCTTTTTGTGCCGAGCACTATTAACATAACTTTCAAAGGCATTAAAAATCCGCTGCTGAAAAAGGCTTATCATGATATACTTTTACTATATTTTTAAAAGGACTAATTTCAGGCGGCTTGTATGCACTTGAATGCATACAAGCCGCCTGAAAATCCAGGTTATCAGTCCAACCTGCGGGTAGACTTACCTTGCACAATTTCCATATTTCAATTAACATTCTCCCCTATAGAACTTAATTCCTTCGCCTCCCACACATGCTTAAATATGAATGATTACCAGAGACTTGACACGATATACGTACGTTAGCATGTAAATCAAATGACGTAAACGCCATAGTCAAGTGGCTTTTCTGATGATGTTCTCCACAATCTTTGATAGGAATATTATAATTAAATAAATTCATTATTACAACGTATAATGAATATTATGTTGATAACGTGATTGTATTGACGTTTTGCAAGTACCTACTTACATTACAACAGGCTTATTTTGAATAAAGATAATTTTCAGTTACAAAAGCAAAACGATGCAAAAGTTCCTAAATATTATAAGAAACTTCGATTGGTTCATTTTAAGTGATAAGGAATATAAGCAATGAGTCTTGTTGCCATATATGAGTTAAAGCTGTTACATCTTGGGTCTCTCCAAGCATTATAGATCACAGCATCACATTCTATACTAATATTATAAAACTGAAGATTTTTTCGTTTGTTTCTTTGCTTGAACTCGCTTATCTCAGGAACTACTGGTACTGATTTGAAAAATTCTTTCAATGTTAGATAGCCCATTTATCTAGGAAGGATATGGGCTATATCATCATTCCACGCGGACGAAAACGCGGGCAGAAGCTATAAAGTATTGAGTAAGCTAACGTATGTGTGCTATCTAACTTAGTTGCTTAAAATATGTTAGGTACTAACTTTTTTCATATTTATTTTCTGGTGTTGTAATCAAGTTAACTATCTAGTGTAGTAAGTATATTCTAGTGTAGTGTCACCCAGTGCGACGTTTCATTCGTGAGCTACTTAAAAGGTTTCCTAGACTACGAATACTAAGTTCAATTAAGCCTACAAACGAAGTTACCTCTCATCTCTAAAACACTGTCCGTTAACTTCCATTTTAATTAAGTGAATTTCACTTTAAAAGCTAGATCGATCGGCTGTTTAGTATGATGCGTGCGCGCGGTCGTGTCGACGATCTACAAGTATAGTTGCCTCGCATTTGATTTGGATCGGCGCGGTCTATTCTAGGAAACGTGTCATGGAGTCATAGTTTAAACAATGAGCGGGGCAAAGATGAATTGGGGAATAGAAGGTAAGGTAGGCATTATTTGGCGAATCGATTTCACTAATGTCAAGTAGCGAAAAAGGACATCATGATGTGAAATTTTGATCAGTGGGATTATTATTTCGTTTATCTAATGTAAATGTTTAAAGAGACACGGAAGCGTTTGGCCGGTGAGTAAAGATGAAAAGTTCTGTATCTGGATTGAGTAGTGGATGAGATTTTCCGTCACCATCTATATGGTGGATATACTGATGTGGACAGTTTGGGAACAGACGCAGGAATAAAAAATGTTTAATTACAATGGTCAAAACAACCAATTGATGATAGAACATAAGAAGCAAAATGTTTGTGTATTCTCATGATGTTTTAGGAAAAATGTTTTGATGTTATTTTAAGCTGTATTTTTGAATTACTTATATGTTAACTTTCCTTAATATAGCGTAAGACATAAAAACGTTTAGATTTTCCCGTAACATTACCACTCATTTAGGTGTGAGGTACGGATTCTGAGGACATTGTAACTTTAGCTCGAGAAATCTTATTTATTTTGTTAATAAGGTACGCACTATAAGTGGACTACTACACTCCACCTGCTAACAAAATAACCTTGAGGTCCAAATACGAGATTGGCAAGTTCAGTATTGGAGTGACCACTGAACTGGTCAGCTTCATCTTATAGGCTTGCAAATGATTTGCCATCTCAGAACCACCTTAAAAGTATGCATTAAACTAGTACCTACATCCATTGATCTATAATTGTATTATGGATCATCTGTACGTCGGGCGTGGGCGCCATACTGGCGTGACCGCGCATACACATCGATCCTAATCGATTGGTATCATGGAATTAGTATAGTATGCGGTTACGTAATGTAATTATGTATGTGGGGTGCTATAAGACAATAGAGCGAGTGTGTGATGTTAATGTATGTATAATTTGGTATTGATATCATTTTGCTATGGTACGACGTGTCAGTATTGTCTGTGGTTGTAATAGTGTGCTATTATGATATTTTAAGTGTTGGGTTTTTTTTGGGAAATTTATTTCCTCTCTCTTTGATACTAAATGTCTTTATATTAAATATATTTATAGATCGTTACACGATCAGTGACATTGGTCCTCTAAATAAGCCAAACGTATACTTTGGGTAATGAGAGACTGATATGAAAACCTAAATAATTAATGTTATACTTAAATGGGTAGTAACAACAACCCAGATTTTGAATGTTAATGTTATTTTGAGTATGTCCAATTTGATATTGTTTTAAAAATATTTTAATTAATATTTAATATTTTAAGTGCGTTTTCGGGTTTTTGGGACCGGGATTGTAATTGTGGATTGTGACCACCAACCCGCATTTGGCAAGCGTAGTGATTTAGCCAATACCAATAATTGTAGAGAGGACTTGATTTCGATGATGAAGGCCTTTGCCCAGCAGTGGGACAGTTTATAGGCTAATTACTTACTGGATAATATTGGATTGCAATTTCAAGAAGAAACACTGTCAGATAATTGTATCTCCAGTAAAAAAGGTCAAGTATTTCTCGAGTAACCTTTTCGTTCGTGGTTCCGTTTATGCAGTTTTTTTTTTATAAATATGCGCCAGACAACACACCTTTTGTCATGGTCTCGAAGTAGGGATAAATATCCCTGTGTTACGAGGTGCTAGACAAGGAATTAAGCCAGAGGCGTCTCCCAGCACACCAGACCCAGGCCAATTAAGAAAAGATCATTTCCTGAATTGACCTGACCGGGGATCGAACCCGGGACACTACGGAATTAAAGGCGAGAAACCGTGCTCCAGCGCTCTACGCCACACGATTGGCGTCAAGTTTTGAATTTATTTTAGCTCGTAAACAGTTGGGTGTGCAATATTGTAGATGATTGAAAACCTTCGTGAACTGTGAACGGAGCTCTTCTTTAGTGTAGAGACTACGAAATCCAAGGAGTAGTGCAGTTTTCAAGTCTTATTTATTTTTAGTTTACCACAAAAGGTTAAAAGTATTAATTGATAGTAGATGATCTTGGTGCAATTTGTCCCGTGTTTTTATTTATTTATTTTCTTTTACTAGTTTTAAATTAGATGAGCATTACAACACATTAATAACTCTCGTAAAACTCTAAAATAAATAAACTTATGCGATTAAGATCGCGTAACTTAACTCTGCTGCTCAGACATAGTTTTATTGTGATTATATCATGTTTTTTTCCTACTAATTAATATTTCATCTCCACAGTTATTTGTTCACATAGGATAAAACAGTAACAGAATAAATATACACAACTTTGCAGGTACATTACTTAGATTCTTAATCATCTTAAGTTGTTAGCTCTGACCATCAGTTTCGCTAAAATTGTTAAAAATTAAGTAGGCTTTATTTCAATGTAGTATTAATTTTCTTAAATGAGCTTCATGAATTTGACCCTTAACTAGTGCGTTGTAAAGATACTAATTAGTAAGTGAATGATGTCCTAGTTAGTGAACGAGTGAATGATGAACCACTCATGGTATTTAATTTTCATGATGGTTTTGAGGCGAGACAAAAGTGTTAATTTTCTGAAATGTCCGTGAAGTTCACCCTTAACATACTGTGTTCTGTTGTAAACATAATTTGTGAGTGATTAACGGCTAAATGAGCGAAGTTGTGAAGAAGTTCTCGTGTTTTTGAATTTAACTACGTACATGTCGAAGTATTCGTCGAGCAATTTATTTTTGGTTTTAAATGGCTCAATAATCTTACTATGGTTTTATTCATAGTAACAATGATTTAAAACAGATTTCCGAGTAAGCTGAGTGCTCTGGCCAAAATGTAGAGGTCCTAACTTTACAAGGTTCACAACTTTCAGGAGCCAAAATGTTTAGGCTCTTTTCAGAATTAAGACTCAAATAATGACTGGTTTAATAATACTTAGGAGTACTAGTAAGGTTGGTGTTATTTGCTGAATACTATGCCAGTACAAACTGAAAAATCACACATGAGCATGATTTACTCACTTATTTATGATATTTAAATATTAATCAAAACAAATACACGTTATTATCAAAATTAAATCTACAACAACGAAGACGTTCGAGGCGAGAACAATCGTGATCTCAACTCGTGACGCTTGTCTTGCTGAGGTCAAAATAATACAAATTATAACCATTCGATTAAATTAAAAACCAATGATCGTATCGAATTATTTATTGAATGAATCGATGATCTAATTCTACAAATGCGAGGCTGTAAGCAATAGAGCTATAATAACAGAGACAGGGAAGTACTGTACAAAATAGAAGCATGACTAAAAAAATTACGTCATGACAGAGCACATAATCCAAAAAATATTTTTCCTTTTATATAAATAAATAAATAAACATGCGCCAGACACACCACTTGTCATGGTCTCAAAGTAGGGATAAATATCGCTGTGTTACGAGGTACCAGACAAAGAATTAGGCCAGGGGCATCTCCCAGCACACTCAGACCCGAGCCAATTTAGAAAATAATTGATGATTTTTACGACGTTAACAGGACCGATTAGATATTTTTTTAACACACATATTTAAATGATGCGTTCATATAATGACAGAGAGTTGTAGGCTACTGTATATCGAGCATCCATTTTTTCATACATACTTCCTATATCTACATAAGTCAAGATAGCCATTTTAGTGAAAAACACTCGTATCCCCCTATTCCCGGGACGGGACGGGACTGCTAATTCTACAAAACGGACGATTTACGAGTTGCAAATTGTTAAAAAAAAATACAGAAGTTATTTCATTTTACTTTTGAATTGTATGTATTTTTGTGGATATTATCAAAATTACCAGCCTAGTTTAAATTAACTACATAAGACAATATATATATAACTAGATAGTTATTTATGTAACATATGGTATGATATTACAAAAATATTTTTATTCTGTGGTCCACAAGCATGCGTTTGATAAGGTGCAATTATTTTCAGGCCATAATCTATCTAGACATTTAAATGGCCACAAACTTCTATTCTGATTTTTTCAACTGACACTTCTTAGTCACTTCAAGCCTACATACCAATTTAAGGAAGTGTGAGAAATAGGTCATTAAGTCCTCGTTGATTTATAGTATCGCACGCCGATCCAACTATGCGTTATTTATAGCATTTCCGCGGATACACTATACTTATGCGGTGATCAATAGCTGCTAGTACATCTTGACTGGCTAGTAAGAGATGATCAAGGTTGTGAACCTAGATAGACAGTAATATGCAATATTGAAAGATTGAACTGCACTCTACTTTGTACACAACAACAAATTGTTCTCTACTAACTCAAACAACTTTATTCAAATAGACTTTCACAATGAGTACTTTCAAATCCTCAAATATAAAGCAAGATATACTAAATAATAAACATGAATACTATATTAAAAAGACATATACATACACAGTATAGAGACATAATGCGACTCTACCACCGCGTCGGAGTTGTTTCTTGCTGAGAAGACCCGGCGAGAAACTCAGCAGTTACTCTTTTGAACTTGTTTTGCGTGCAACAGGCGTAAAGTACAATGTGTCATTTTGATTAATCTAAAGAATAGAAAACAATGGAAAAAAACAAACAAAAAAATATAAGCTTAAGGTTATTTAAACAATTAAAAAATAAAAAATTTTAGTCAGTATAAACTAAGTTTTAACTAGGTATATCATTGAAATATCTGTTACAATAGAGTTATCTAATCCCGCATCGAGCAGAGAGCTTACACCCAGACATTTTATCTATAAGGTAGTCTTTTGTAGTATATTAGCCCTTTCTTAATGAAGCTGCTTTGATGTGATTTTTGAGTCTATATAGTGGTAACTCACAAATGGTTTTTCGGATCTTGTTGTAATAATCGCATTGTGCAATCAAATGACGAGTAACTGCTGAGTTTCTCGTCGGGTCTCCTTAGTTCGAAACAACTCCGACGCGGGGTAGAGTCGTATTATGTTTGTATATTTTTACATTCATATTATTATAGTATTTTTGTTCATTATTTAGTATATACTTTCTTTTGTTTTGACTATTCCTAAGTACTTTTGCAGTCTAATCGAATAAATATATTTTGAGTTTGAGTTTGGACACCATATTCAATTTAAAATACAAAGCAGGTTCACTTGTGATCGGCCATTTCTGATACCTTTCTACAACATTAACGTATTTTTCATGCTTACTATTTACTCTAGGAGTTTATCAACATATTTATAGCGGGAGGTCACTCACTCATCACGAAATCTCAGAAACTACGAGTGCTAGGATTTTAAAATTTTGCATGGGGGTTTTTTTGGGAGGTAGGTGCTAACTAAGACGGGATTTTGCTTACAATTTATAACGATAAGTATCGTTAGTAGGAAATTTATGTCAAAAAATGTAATCCGCGCGGGCGCCAGTGACAGCTTATGTCATCCCCATACATTTGAACGATTTCTATTGTAGAAAGCATCGTGACGTGTTGCTCTTGGCTAGCCCCCCAGTAGTGTCTCCGGACGTTTGAGTGTATAAGAAAAAATAAACTTGAGTAAAAATATAATACAGTCTAGGTTCTAGTTGTTATAATATATTATGATAAAATTTTACATAAACAGAGCCGTGTCATCGATAACATCAGCACGAAATTGTTTACTTTCGTAACTCCTCGGCCCCATTATAGAATAAGTAGTAAACTCTTGTCCGTCGGAATGTTCAAGACATTATTGAATTATAACTTTGCGCGATCTTATTTGTCTTAGATGAGGAATAGTATGGTTTGATACTAGGATTAGGAAATTGTGTATTTAAACAATACTAATTTCTTCACGCGGAAATGTTAAAATATGTAAAAATCAGGCAGCAACGGTAATTCTTTCAACATACAAAATATCATAAGGCCCTTTAAGAAGAGAGCATTTTTCTTCTTAGAAGGCGAGCATAGCTTGTAGGCTTAGTGTTTTTTCAAGCATAATACCCGGTTTTTAAATCATCAGTGTTATTATAGCAAAGATAGCAAGTATCATCCATGTCTGCCCTAGATGCAATGAATGTAACAAACGTGTTTTCCTTGATCCGAGAATGCAAATCGATGCCATAAGTCAATTTTAATTGATTCAAGTGTCAAGATTCTCAGTCAGCGTGTAGATCAGTATGGAGGAAGAGCTCAGCAGTCGGTGCTTTGGTAGTAAAAAATTGAAATATAATAAATCAATTTGGAGGTTATATCCGACGATCGGCGCCTGCGCCAGTTCACGACTGACGGGTTAGGACGTAGCCATATTGATCTATGGACAGCCTTTTAGAAGTATTTATTCGGTAAAAAATAAAAATTTACATATTGTACAAATTATGTAAATGACGAAAAATGTTTTATTGTTGCACTAGAATGACATTTTCAATACTTAACTTTGAGAACATTTTCACATTTGCGGCTCTAACTGTGAATTTCAGAGCAACGGTGCAGTCACCATGGGTACCCATGTCGCAATGGAAATTAACTTGCCTATAGTTCCAAAGGACGGGGATTTGATTGGTTGTTAAATAAACTCGAAAAATAATGTAAAAGATTTTTTTTTAATGTATGCGGATATTTTTCGATCTCTGTCATCCTTAGTACAAGCTCTACTTATTTTGTGGTAAGATGAATGTTGATGAAAGAGGACACCGCTATTATTTATTTAGTAGATAATTTACATGAAAATGAAACATTTATAAGAAAGCAAGAGCTTCTAAGACAAGTCTTAGAAGCTCTTGCAGTTCTTTCTATTATTTCAAAGTATTTATTTGCTCTTATTTGTCTATGTTGTGTATACCTCTAAAATGGTGATTCTAATAAAAACAGTTTTTTGCAACGATAGTAACGGTAAACTGTTTTACCTATTTTTCTCGACGCTCGACGACGATGTCCGCCTGTGACCCTGTGACGCCGAAACGTCGAGAAAAATAGGTAAAACAATTTACCGTAATTTTGCTTTGTTGCAAAAACTCGTTTTTATTAGAACTAAATAAAATGCAACAAGAAAGTTTAAAATGTTATCTAAAATGGTGACTAAGATCAGCTGTGGTGTAGAGAAAAATATGTTTTGGGATCGGTGTGACCTCGTCCTAACGTGTCTAAGCATAGTGTCGTGTCGGTGTGTCCCGATCTGTTTCGAGCGATATTTACTTATTTATTTACACGATCATTAATACTTGATTTATGGGCGCGATTCGGACCACGGTCCGCCCTTCAGTCTGGTTCGGTGAAAGTGGCGTGCGAAAGAATGTTTTGTTCTACGGATCACCTTGTTCGGTATGGTGCGGTGAAAGATAGTTTTAGTGGTAAATGGTTCAGAGATGCAAATAGAGAAATATGTTTGGAATAACAAGGGCTAATGATGAAAAGTGAAGACGGAAATGTGAAGAATGTTTCTGACGCTATGAGGCCGGATGTAGAGGTTAGTATGATCATAAACTATTGTTTATCATACATACCATCACGACTATATCCCAAAAGAGGTAGTCAGAGGCAAGAAACTGTTCTCGTCATGGTGAATGGATCACTCAGAAGCCCACTTTTCACCAACGGCATTAGAACAGAAACGTTTGTCGGAAATTTAACAACGAAAACAAAAATTTTGGTTCTAGTCAGATTTGAACTAACTATTATTTAAATGGGAAGAAATTAATGGAATTGGAAATAGGCACTCGGAAAGATTTCGCTCTCAAATGACACTTGTATATTCACAACGGATAAGTTATGTGGACTGCGGCCTGCTTGTAGGTAATACTTACATACAAACTGGTCATAGATGGTCTACTAAAAGCACCAAAGCAGTTACGCGCGGAGGCCCCCAAAATCAGAACTCGCCGTGCCATTTCCAAGACTCAAAGGTAGAATACCTAGCATCCACTCCTTCGCCACAAGCGTCGTACCATTACAAGGCGACGCCCGTGTAGTCACCGCAAGTAGGCTTTCTTCACTGCGGGATTCTCTCTCACCTCACTCTATAGTTTGTTTTTTATTATTTGTTTAGAAATTTAACAGTAGCACCATACGCACAAAAATCAAACGAAGCTTCATCATAACAAAATGTTACCAAATATACTTTGACAGCCAAACGATCGAGTTTCTCTTAGAACAAATAAGTTCAGTAATTTCGTCTCCTCAAGTGTTTTTTGAGATTATTTTCGGGAAATGAAGCATTCAGTCCAGTTACCCTCGGATTTCGAGGGCCCTCCGATGCCACTTGAGTCGGGCTTGGCCAAACAGAATGCGCCATGGGTCAACAGGCAGATTTGGGCGATCAGACGCGGATGTAGGTTCTGGAGGGGACGCGGTAGTATAATAACTTCACCAGTTCCTTGTAAATCAAACTATGTATTTTGACTATCAAAATAATACTACATTTTAAATATTATTAGGAATCGTTAATGTCATGTAAGTATTTTAGAAATGTCTTAAACCCGCCACAGCGAGATTAAACATGGCTGCACTTATATTTACCTTTTAAGATAAAACTAGTTGTAAATTTACTAGATTCCTTGACCATACAATTACTTCTTACAATACATCTTTGGATACAAATAAAGCTTGTGATGCAAGAAGTGAGAAAAAATTTATTTAATTCTTATCGAAAGTTGAATGTTTGTAAAATATATTTCTGCCGGATGTTGGGGTAAAAACATTAATGAAATATTCATTGTTTAATGTCAATAAACATGAAATTCCCCTATGTGAATTTTACCTGCCTACTGAGGTTTCAAGTTAGATTCTCGTCTGATTCCTTGACCGAGTTAATACTTCAGTATTTTCTATTGTTAAAATGAATGTGATATTATATTATTTTATTATCTTTTTTTTATGTAATAGGGAGCAAACGAGCTGGAAGGTCACCTGATGGAAAGTGATCACCTCCTTCCATGGACAACTGCAACGCCAGAGGTGTCACCGATGCGTTGCTTGCCTTTTAAATGGGAATACGTTCCCTTCCTGAAGGCTCCGATGTCATATTCCTTTGGAAATACCGACGCAGGAAGATCATTCCATATCTTGGATGTACGCGGAAGAAATTGTTTGCCGTATCCATTTCAATCTTCTAACATCAACCCTCAAATAAATTCGGTGAGCTCGCGTGGGCTCTGTTATCTTAGAAAGCAGATTGGAATGCTCGTGTAATACCGGAATTCCAATAATAAACACCGTATTACGTTTAGTTTGCTTTATTTGATCTCAGTCCACGTACTGCTGTTTGATTTGGAGGCGTAATTACCCTATATGCTAAGTACCGACGCTCGGTTATGGGAAATTGACAAGAAAACTTTTACCAATTTGAGCTCAAAACTAGGTTACTAAATTATTGATGTAGTTTTAAAAATGTGAATAAACTCACTGTATACAGTCGACGAGGTGCCCGTGGCTAAGTGACGGCAGCGGATCGGCAACGATCCGATGTTAAGCAACGCCAGTCAGGTCGGGTTATGGATGGGTGACCATCCCGACCGAAATTAAGTGATGTGTTTTTCGGGCATCTCCGTGCTTCGGAAGGCACGTTAAACAGGTGGTCCCGGCTGACGTCGCAAGATATTAGTCGTAAAGCCTAGTCAGAGGCTAAAAAGGCGGCTTGATAACGTCTGACGGTAAGGTTTATCACTGGCCTTACATTCACCTCTCCAACAATCCGCACTGAGCCCGCGTGTTGGAGTATGGCTCGTACCACCTCATAGTTGAGGTGAGGCCTGTGCCCAGCAGTGGGACGTATAAGGCTGTATCCATCCATCCATACAGTCGACAACTTATGATGAAGTAATTTTTCTTAGTAAATAAAATATTGGTATTTCTTAGACGATTTCATCGCCAACTTCAACAGAGTACTTACATGTGAAAATCTATTGAAATGTTAGCGACCTTTGCTGTCACAAATATGATGTTGTTTATCATCCTATCTGCAGAGCATATTATTTATTTTTTGCTACTGTTCTTCGTTGATTTTGCAGGTAAAAGATTTAAACGAATTTAATGATACTATCAAAACAGAAAATATTATTCAACATGCCTCTCCAAAGTGAGAAATTCATTAAACTGAGGTTATCTACAGAGGAAGGGCTGATATTTCAAGCTACCAGACAAGTGCAAGTTTGACTCCGGGACATCGATTTTCCTCACAAACAATATTTTTTTATTTAGAATGTTCTGCTGTACATATTCTCGTACGGTTCCGTTAATTATTCGGTTTTGCATTAAGTTCAGGCTTACGGCTCTCGTTCACCTGAGTGCTGAGTGAGAGAAATGAATGACTTCACCATCGTGTTTTGTAAGCACGTAAATGTCAATTAGTATGGAATAGAGCAAGCGCCATCTAACAGCCAATTCGGGCAACATTGAGGCCGCTAGATGGCGTTGACTCGATGCCATACAAATTCGCGTTTTTTTACTCGCAAAACGCGAGTACGCACGTCGCATGTCGCACTCTGATCCGTTATCGGCCGAACTACTCGTATGCTCGGCCGAGCAGTAGTTCGGCCGAGCATAGTCAAACGATTAGCCCGAGTATATCTGTCCGTCATTGGCCGACACAATTTGATCAGCCGAGTTTGGCCGATGACAGCCGAGCATAGTTCGGCCAATAACGGATGAGGTGTACGAGAGCCGTTAGGCTTTGCTATTTGAAGTCAGCATTGATTTACATTGCAACTCAATATCATCTGTGTCATCACAGACTAATGTCGAGTTAGTTTAGTCAACAAAACTTTTTGAATTTCTATGACTAGTTGTACACACGAGTTCTTGTCTGGCTTTCCACCATATGCTTCTGACATAAGGCCCATAATGCAATGGTTTTGTAAAGCCTGACCTGTCTTCCTCCGCACAGTCTGATCAAACACAATTCTACAAGGTAAGATCGGTATTTGCTAGACCACATTTTATCACGATGTGCCCCTTGCTAAAATGCCGGAGGATTTATACCTTAGATTGTTGAACACATTGTCCGGTGGTATTTGACCCCGGTAATAGAATTGTATATAAACATATATTTTAGGACAGTTTAGAATTAATTCTGAAAAACGCATGCGAGATCAAACGCAATCAAAACTTGATGTTTTAACTGGCAAGTAGTGGTAAGGTTTGACAGTTGGACAGTTGCCAATGATATTGTTTAAAGTGAAATTTTAAATATATTGCGTAATAATAATTAAGAAGAATAACTGTTGTAAATTTTACCAATTATTTTCATTCTTTACTTTGACCGCAAGATGAAAATTACAATCAAAAATAAAGGTATGCTTGCTTACCTCAGAATTTGACATTGTGACATGATGACAAGAAACATTTTTTTAGTAATTTATACGAAAATAAAACTGTGCATTAATGAATAAAAGGAAATATAATATTTAAAAGTTATTAATACTTCAGTTCCTCGAACCAATGAAAAAGTCTAAAACTAAGCTATTTTTCGTTGCAGTCGGAACCCATTTTGCCCCATAATCACACCTTGCCCCTTGAACTTCGGATCCAGTGCTTTAAACACTCTTCCACCGTTTGGGATTATTATTATTTTATTTTCCTGAGTACAGCTGCTCAGGCAAAGGTCTCAATTTCCTCCCACCTAGATAATTTTTTCTTAAAATTACTTTATCAAATTTAAAGCAAAAGAGACTAAATAATAGTCTTAAATACTATAATAATATGGATATATAAAAACACAGTATACAGACATAATGTGACTATACCACTGTGTCAGAATTTTTTTTTTTGCTGAGAAGACCTGGCGAGAATCCCAGCAGTTACTTTTTTAAACTTTTTTTTGGTTTACAACAGGCGTTAGTAAAGTTAAATGTGTCATTTTGATACAAATAAACCTAATGAGTCTAATCTAAATAATATAAAACAACGGGGAAAAAATAAACATAACAACGTTTGGTTCTGCCAATCCTATTCAGGATATGTCCATGATACTCGTAATTCAAGTCACCACTTTGCCTTCTAGGATTACTGAACTCACTTCTGGAATGAATAAAACAAATATTCAGTAAAGCGAAATATTTCAGCGTACCTTCTAATGTTATCGCGATGTACCCCTTGCTAAAATAGCCGAGGAGCCCACAATGTCCGTCGGTATGCGACCCGGCAGTGCACCAGTGACCCCAGCGGTATCGCGCGGCTTTCGTCGGCCGATCTCGTATTGTTCTTTGGGCGCGTGTAAAAATGTGGACAATAGGGTAGATGCGCCCTCTGGCGGTCAGCGAGTGTAGGCTCTGTGTAGTCTACCAGAACTGAGATGTATCAAATCCCTTAAAATTCAGTTGTAGGTAATGTGCTTTAAAAATGATTTGCCTAGCCTTGTGATAAATATGAATGTAATAAGAATATATATCTGGGGCATATCGACAGGAACATGTTACCACAGATTCAGCAGAGTTTGTACTCTGGGTAACAGAGACTGATGATCATGCTTGGATATACCTAAAAACTTATTTCAATAGAAAATATCACCATTTTCTCTACTGTTTTAGTTTTGGACTTTCAATGGGATTAAAATTATAGATTTTGAATATATATAAATTTGATTTCACTTCTAGAAATGTAAAGATAGAAAACTAGAAAAAAACTATTTGGTTTAGGCATCAGGCGTAAAGATTTATATTCTTAAATCTATACCAATATTATAAAGAGTAAAGATTTGAAGGTTTTTTTCCCATTGACTAGACTTCAAAACTACTGAGCCGATTTCAAAAATTCTCTCTACAGTATAAAGCTACATCATCAGCGAGTAACATAATCTATAGTCGCAACTCATTATGCCTTGATTTTTATGCTAAATTATTATTAGAAGAATAATAAAAATGGTTCAAGACCATTATGCGTCTCCTTAATAGTCCAATTGAATATAGCCCAACCGATCGTTATGCTTAAAACTCATTATGCCAAAATCCGATTATGCCAAAGTTTCATTATGACAGTAAATACTATGCAACATTCATTATGCCTAAGTAAATTAGTCAAAAAATTATGCAAGTAAAATAGGCTTGATTTAGGCTATTATGATTGAGCAAAAATAATAGTATTTGTAAATCAAGTCGGAGAAAAACGGGCGAGATATGATAACAGACACCAGATGTCAAACCTTTGACAGAACGAAGTCTGTTGGGGCAGCTTTTATTTTGATAATTTCGTGTAAAGTCAGGCAGATTATCTGCCATAACCTTTATAAAACCTACAAAACTAATACGCGACCCATAACAAAAACATAACAAAATTCTGTACACAAGCAAAACGTGTCTGAAACTTATCAAGTCTATGGTTAAATAGCGTTTAGTTTCAAACCATTATGTTAAGCCTTAGCGCCTTCTCCCAATGGCTGGGAGCCCATAGCCCGAGAGCCTCTCCTGCGCATTGTTCACTATTCAAGACTGTGACTATGCATATTGCTCGCCGCATTTATCATGCATTATGCCGGCAATGAATATTCCACTGTTAACGTACATACGTACGTACTGGCTTAATTTATTAATTGTACCCCGTGACCCGAAGCTCCGCGGGAATTTATGGGGCAAACTTATCGCTGCAACATTAGTCGGACCTGGAATTAGTGAGGTTAAAGAAAGTCGCATATTCTTAACTTGCTGTCGCTACTGCGTCCTCGTGGAGTTTTTGAAGCTTTTTACTCTACGCATAAATGTGAAATATTCTAAAATATTCCGATCCAGCTTTTATAGTTAAAGTGAAATAACTTTCTAAAACATACAGACAGATACACATTCTAATAGTATTTTTTTCCTTTTCAACATTCCGCTTTTTCAAATACTACTTCTTGATGCAGTATCCTGAATGAGTTTAACTGAAATCCCTGAAAATGTGTATTAGCAGCTAACTTGATTGATATCCCGCTCATTGCCGAACTTCACTCCAAATTAAGTAAGATCTACTGATATATCTGAGATATATCAGTAGATCTAATAGATAATATAATATATATATATATATAATAGATAGTAGATAGTAAGATATACTGATGCTGCCTAACTCAGAGTTGTTTCAAGATTTAGGTGCTCAGTTAATTTCGGCGCGGCCTTAAATACCACCTGACCTATATTCTCAAGCCAGGCATTTGTCAAAGAGTATTTCAGATTGTTTGTAATATAGCTTAGGTTTGTTATCACTATCCACATTAGGTATGCTTGACGATAAGGCTACTGGCCCGTTATTAGTAGAAGTTTGCCCAGCTAGTAAGACAGTATACGAGTATGTATATTTAGTTATTTTATTTCGTAGTAACTGTCTGCCTAGTCATTTGGACACAACAGCTCCTGGTGGTAAGTGATGGTGTGGTTACTGATGATACATGAGTTCTTCAACTCATGAAATTCAAGACAGTAACAGTCATTTATTAACAAAGACCTATTATAATAACTAAGTATCTTTTAAAAAAAATGATTAACCCCTCTCAGAGCACGAAAAAAAAATTTTGTGCAATTCTTTCATCTATATCTGCCACATGAACTTGAATCATAAAATAAAGCGAGCTACACATTCCAGGTAACCTAGGACACACCGCATTCCTAACACGAGCGTGTTCAATAGTAAACCATATCGTTGGTCGTTGGGACCGGCGTAAAACTGTTATGAGCATTGCAAGTTTAACTTTTACCGCCTGCTATTCTGCGACCCCTAGGGCCTTTTAGACCCTGCGAGATTGATCCGATCAGATCGATCGAACTTTACATTTATCATAGTAGTAAAATTCTATTTTTTTAAACTAGGTATCGAAAATCAATTCGGGTTATGTCCTTATCGGTAATTATAGAGCACACGAATTATTAGGTCGGGTGGTCGGCATCAGCTATGATAAAATATCCATGGTTGTTGTGAGGTGACGAGATATTCGAGATCTTCATTTTTTTACCTGTTCCTGATGCAGCTTTTAAAAATACATTTAAATTTTATTTTGGCATAGTATGCACAAGCAGCCATATCCATGTTTATGATATTCCCAAGGTTAAAATTTAAAAGCGTATTTTTTTGCCAATGTCGTAAATCTCCCCCGAAAACAACAAAGAAGGATTTCGAGATGGAAATTGTTGATTCTTCACTTCGACACGCCATAAAATATTTAGTCGCAGGTTTTAAAAGAATCGTCTGCTCGCGAAGCTCTTAAATTCAACTTAGGTAACATATGGTTGGATTATAAAACAGCAGAAGTGTGCTGTTGTGTGGAAATAGGGTCGCTGCGCGCAGGAGTTCTTTACTGCTGCGCTTGCGCATCTCACTACTATTTGAAATGGCAGCGCTAAAGTGAAGTGGTGGAATATTTATGTATGTATTCACTATATTACACAAAGTCTGTCTGTAATAGTCTACCACTCGACAAAGTTTAAATCAAGAATATAACCCAGTCTATTGCTTCAATATTTAGTTGACTGAACGATAGCAGACTCAATTGTTTAAAAAGTAACATCAGTATTGTAAGACTGTTGTAAAAAAAAGTTGTTGTAATACACAATTTTCAAGAAAGACGTGACGACACGATTGGCGTAGTGCGCTGTAGCACGGTTTTTCGCCTCGATTTCCGTAGTGTTCCGGGTTCGATTCCCGGTCGGGTTAATTCAGGAAACGATCTTGTCTGAATTGACTCGGGTCTGGGTGTGCTGGGAGACGCCCAAGGCTTATTTCCTTGTGTGGTACCTCGTAACACAGGGATATTAATCCCTACTTCGAGACCATTACAAGAGGTGTGTTGTCTGGCGCATATTTATTTATTTATTTGTTATAGTGCCACAAATGTAATGGTGAACTAACTTGTACTAAAAACTTTCTTAGGGTAAAAACAAAGTGGAGGTCTAAATCTATAGAGTACGATCTTTTTTAGAATCTCAGTTATTATACTAAAAAATAACTTTCTCTATATTTTTTATTAACATTGCATCAAATCTTTTAGCTTTAAATTTACATGTTTATAAACACAAACTCAAAAAAGTGTAACATTATAGACACACAATAAAACACAAAATGACCTTCACATTATTTAGTCCTGGGATCGAACCCAAGACTTTTAAAGCTTTAGACAGAACTTTTTCCCAGTTCACCATCGGGTCAGTCATATCTATCAATATTAACAAAATCAATCTTGAAAATGTATGTAGGCGCAAAACTTTTGAATGACTGCACCTTTTTGCGATCGTCATTGTAAGGACAAGGTTCATATCAAAGAAAACTTTAAAAAACAGAACATAATTTTTATGACATGGCGTATAGTTTAACGGGTGCAATCGGAACCGCCAAAATCATGTAATCGTCGCTGTTAAAGCCGCGGGAGGAAAACTATTACCATATAAAACTCTTCCGTTGGGTACTGACTGGCAGACAGACAACGCTCAACCGAAACTACTGGGCGTAGGATGCTGAAATTTGTAATGTCATTGTTATGTCCAGCAGAACAACAAGAGAGGATTTTTCGCAATTCCTTCGGTAACAAATCAAACAGGTACGGTACAGGCGAACGAAGCTAGTTTGAATATTTAACAACTCATGATTAATGAAAGAGATGAAATCATTCGAGATGAACCAGGAAACAAGAACCAATGCTAATCACAAACTCTACATTTTCGCACATTGCGAATGCATCTCTAGCGGTACAGTCAAGATCACCAATTTCGACAGATACGGTCCTTAAATCATTAAGATAAGGTTCAAATGTATGTTGGCGCTTGCAACTGTACAGCGTTCTGTGACCTTGTGCTCTCGCGATCGGACATGCGCGAACGCAGGCTGGGAGCGGACCACGTCATGTACGAACCATCGTAGGGTTGAGTAGCTAGATCTATGGCTAGTATAGTATTACAGAATATGATCAACAGATTTGTAAATTTAAGAGCACAGCGGATTCCTTTGCCCAAAATTTAGTTGCCCATCTGGAGGGTTAACATGGGCTTTACGACAAAATTACTCCACGCTTTTACCCGCCTGTAAATAGCACGAAAAAACGTGTGACTTTTATTCGTGATACGCAACTTGGATGTGGTAAACGACAACTAAAACAGTGGCAAGACAGTCTTGATTTCCTGCTAGTGAGTGAATAGCCAGCTTGCAAGGAGGTTGTTCGTCAGCTGGAGTATGAATCTTATCTAAATCAACCCATGACGCCACACGGCAGGGCCTCCCCCCCAATCTCCATCCCAAACGATTATAGGCCAATGTTGGCCAATCTCTACACATCTAGTTCGTCTTGCCACCTTCTTCCAGGCCTCCCGCGCGGGCGTTAGCCGTTGGGGTGCCATTCTGTCGCCGTTGATAAGTAGCTGAAGTTAATAGGCTTAATTATCTCTCGCTGACTGAAAGCTTCCCATAGGCTTAAAAGGTAATTTGGTAATCAACCCTTTGTGCTACTATACTTAAACTAATGTAATAACTCACCATTCTACTGAATGGATTTTGATGAAGTTTCATTTAAAGGATGGATTGAAATATGATCTACTTTAAATTCATATTTAGTACTACGTAACTACATAAAAAACCATACCCTAAGCTAGGCGTCTGGACTTATAATAGTCAGTAACTATACTAACCTTCTTGATACTAATGCTTAGTTATCTGAATAAATTGGTACGATCATATCCCGACAGATGTCTATGGAAAAGGCCTTTGACCACCAATAGGCACTTAATAAAGCTTTCATTGGTCAGGCGAGGAACTGCGTGTTTAAATTAAAATATAAATGGGGCCTACAACCAGCATATTGTCCGTTATTGAACGCCCTGAGACATGGGTGGAGAACATTTGATTCTATAGTAACAGTTTTTTAAGCTTATTTTGTATGTATGTGTCGAGTTTGTTACTAAAATTTCGTGGGACTTTTACGATAAAGAAATTATTTTATTAAATAATCTCGAACTGCAGTAGCCTGCTCGCACACGTCCGATAATCGGTGACCGATTTTTTGTAGGAGAAAAATAGAACGTACTGATAGCAATGGAGCAACGCACACGTCCGACAAAAAGCAGGTCAGAAATAATATGAAATACAAAATCGGCCCGATTATCGGTCCGACAAAAAGTCTGACGTGAGTGTGCACCCTTATTGACTCAAGTCAATACTGCAGTTCAAATGTCCAGAGAAAAAAGTAAAGAATCTTTTGGTACAAACATTTTGGGTGACAACAGAGTTTGTTCCGGGACTGACACTCTTTAATTTAATTTATTTTACTTCACACTCATTGTATTTTTTACAACCTTAAAATTCATGAATATATTCTTAATGGGCTAGCATTAATTATTTATGCCAGAAAAATATGTTTACGTATCATTAGATACTTGACTTCATTATTTATCAATCGCAATCATAAGAAGTCCATTGCTTATCTACTGGAAAACACATCCTCTGAAATCCTTAACCCTAGAAGAAAACACCGCCTACATCATAACACTAATAAGGATATCTAATGATATCATTAGATGTACCATATAAATCCCATTTAAGATTCGTTAACCTGTAAATGTTGACTACCCCTTGCGTATAGGATGCGTTGGCGCGCAATATATCGTGCGCATCGCGGGTCACACAGCGCGACCTGCGCGCGCATCTAAACTCATTAGTATTGCCTGTGTCAGCTGGCCAGCACTAAAAACGACTAGAACTGTGAACGGTTAAAAATTGCTCATTTAAAAATAGAATAAACGGTAAACGGTGACGGTAAAATAGAACCACAGTTTTAAGAATGTATTTTTGAGATATCTTATTAACTGGACCACTGCATCACCTGAGTTATATTTTCTTAACTTGCCTTTTAAAAAGGAATACGCTTGCTATCAGGGAGGGATAATACGCTGTTTTCCAAGTACAAAATAGGAATAATCAATTTGTAAGGAACCTCCAAAATAAAATGTCTTTGAAAAAAAAAATCATCTGTGTAGTTTCTATATCGTTCACTAAGTTTGCCATAATTATCCTTGCGTATAAATAACTTCGTAGTAATTTTATTCACCGAGCTTTTTGTACGATCTTTTTTGATTAAGTTTATTTTTAATAAATGTTAAGTCATGTTATCAGCTAAATGAAAATGCCTACATTTAAAACCTAGCCAAGTCTAGCCGTTCTACTCGCAGTCTTTTAGCTTTAACCGCTAGAGCTTTTAGTTTAGAAGCAGCCGTAAATAAGGCGATCCATTGTATTTATGTGTTATGTAATTTGAGCCACAAGCACACTAACATGCTTATTTACTGTTCTTACGATGTGCTATAAGATCCGCAACAGAAGTATACTTATAAAGAAAAGTAACGGCCTATTCTTGTCTACCGGGAAAAGACCTAGTAGAATCGTAGGAATTGTAGCAATTACCTACAGGTAATTGCAACCATTCTTTTTTCTTTTTCGGGAAATTCAAATGGCGAGCTTCATAATATCTTTTTTGTGAAAAATTTGAAATGACTCCGTTGCGATGAAATCGCCTAAATCCAACATTTAAGTTTAATACCGGTTATATTTGTTCGTTTGTGAAATATAATTTATTTTTACGAGGAAAAATGTAATAAATATATTTAATAGATTAAATAGAGGAATTGGGAGGCCGAGATGGAACAAATATAGGTGTTCATAAAGTTTAGATTGGCGTGTATCGGAATGCAACTGAGAACAATTTTTATTCGGTCAGTTAAGGGTAGTTTTATATTTAGCCATGATGGTTTTGCCTTCTTTTTTGTTCTGTCTTCAATGTGCTTTAACAGCGAAGGATGCCATCAGTGTAGCCGAATCATCGAAGTTTTGCCTGGTACTTTGTGAAGATTCGTGTGATGAAAACTTCTCGTGGTTTTTTTTTTGGTTATGGTGAACGGTTTCTTTTTGGCAAGAAAAATTGGATGTAAATTGTGAATACATAAGGTTTGTTCTCCCAGTTCATGGACCCACGAAGTTTGAGTTCATCACTGGTGATGAGAGTTGACAGCGGAAGTTAAAGTTTTGTAGAATGGACTTGTTTGTTATTTACATCAACTGTCTGTTATCGTATCACCTATTTAGGCCACCCAAAACAAACAACAGACCTGTTTTTGTATTTTTCAAGACTACTCATGAAATTCGTATTTTTATCATATAACATACAGAAATGATAAACGTGATTTTGTAAACCTTTTAATAAGAAACAAAAATCTTAATGGAATGCAGATGAAAATGCACTGGCTTTTTTTTATACTGCCCGTCCAGATGACCTCACTCCACCTGATGGAAAGCGGTCGTGAGGTCCAGATATGAGGTTGACAAGCCCAGCCATTCAAACGAATCATTGGGCTGGCCATCCTCACCTTGAAGGCCTGCAGCAATGCCTTTTCACGCCCCGATTGAAGAAGCCGGGACTATACAAGGAAGGAAACACATGTGCTGGAAGAGCGCTCCACGTCTGGATGGTACGACAAAGAAACGAGTCACCGAACCTTTTAGTTCGGGCCAACAAATGTTGAATAGTGTGTGGATGACGCCGTAGTTCAGCACGCGTGGTATGGGAGTGGAAAGGTGAGGGTGGAATAAGCTGGAATAACTCGTCAGAGCATTCCTCATTGTAGAAGCGATAGAGAACACTTAACCTGGCAATGTCTCTAGGCAATTGGAGAGGCTCAAGGGTCAAAGTGGCCTCTGGGTTTCTAATAATATGGATAGCCAGCCGCTGCAACCTGTCAAGAGCTTCGAGTAGGTAGGTACTTGGCGGAATCGTCCCAGAGATGAGAGCAGTTACTCCACACACGAGCGAACTTGTGTCTTATACAAGAGACAGAGCTACCCAGGCGTGAAGAATCGTCTCACTCTGTTCAGGATTCCGAGTTTACGGGATGCAGTTCTAATGAGACGCTCTCAATGTAGGCTGCTCTCCTGATTAAGTTGTAATCATAATCATTAGGATAAATTCGGAATAATCTGCCTTAACAATAAAATACTTTTATTCCTGTTGCAATTTGCTACATCATGTTTGAAATCATGCTTTTTTGGAATTTAAAGACGTTCTGCTGACTAGAAGAGCAAAGGATCAGCGTGGCTTAATCGCTTAAAAATAAACTCTACCTATTTACATACAATGTTTTTTTTTGTAGTCTTCTCCAACTCGTTGAACTCTAAGCACTATAATTTCAAAAAACGTCCATATTAATATATCACATAACTAGCGCGTACGAATTAGTGATGTCGCAACGCTCGAGTATCGACGTCAACATCAGCGTCTCGAATTTCCCTAATTTACATTACAATCGAACCTCTTCGTAATGTACGGCTTGAGAGGCGAACAAATGCGTGTGTATAATTAAACTGAGTAAGGCTCACTTTATGTAAAAAGAGAGTCAAGTTCTACAATGTCAAAATTGTTAAAGGTGTCTGTTTTTTATTCTTTGTATTTTTACTAAGCCAATTAGTACAAAGCAAAGACCTCTCCCACTTTTCTTCAAAGTATTCATATGGAATGGAATGTAGGCTATGGAAGAAATAGAAGGGATTATTTAAGAGGGGTACTTGTGGAAAATGACGTAAAAAGTGCCTTTTTATGGCTAACAAATTAAGGGGAAAGGAAACTCTGGCTAAAATGTCAAGCGCCTTTGAAAGAAATTGAATCTTACCGGCGACTGTTTTTTTTGTACAAAAAAAACTTTTTTTTTCGTTCAATAAACTTGCGATCATATTGATCGGCAGAGAGCTCTGGCCATTTCAGTGTTAACTGGGCGGTGGGGGACGCCCCTGGCTTATTCCTGGCCTGGTACCGCGTAACACAAGGATTTTTATCCTTACTTCGAGACCATGACAAGTGGTGTGTTGTTTGGCGCAAAAAAAAACTTGGCCTGCACACTGCCCTGTGTTAGATTTTCGATGTTTTACGAAACTGTTTGTTTTATAATCTCCCATCCGTTAAATGTTACGCTCACATGTAACGGTCCTATTAAAAACAATGTTCTACTTGATAGACTGAATCAATAAACCGGGTAGACACTGATTTTATAATTAAATTTAATGTTGGGACGTCACGCGAAATTCGAGTCGACAATTTGTCGACACCTTTCGAACGTTTATCGATTTCTATGTTAAGGTTTTTGGGTATGTTTGGGTAATATTCTGAATCGATTTTGTATTCTGAAAGTATGGTTTTGTGTTCAGTTCGATGTTTCATTACTTGTTTACCTTTTTTGTTTTAATTGGAGTAGTTTGATCCAATCAGTAGCATTTCTGTTGATCGTTTATTAAATTTTCATCAAACAATAATATTTATTTGATTCGGTTTAAGTCCAACAAAGCCTTTGTGGAATGAGAGAGTAAGTTTTTTGATTGTGTTTCTATTGTTCAGGTTTTTGCATTGTGTGCCATTGTTTGCCATTTTTTTCTTAGGGTTTTCTTAGGAACACCCGTGTGTTCCGCTGACACTCAAGGGGTTAAATGAATTATGGCAGGACACCTGGCGTTCCATCTGTTGGAAAGTAGTCAATCTGCAACTTAGGGATCACTGATGCGTTGCCAACTCTTAAAGCCTGTCCATTCTCCGCAAAGTCTGCCTCTACAAAATTAGACGTATCCTTTCAGTGGGAAAGCCGGTTTACTGACAAATCGTCGGCAGTCCATGTTGCGCACCTAGATTTGTTTCTCTAGATTTGGTGAACGTCCATACGTCTGAACCCATTGTCATTATTATTGTACTAGCTTTCCGCCTGCGTCTGCGCCCTCGTGAACTTCATTTTTATACATTAAATCTTTATCAATTGTAGCCCATGTGTTATTCTGATGTAAAAATAGGCTATAATACTGTAGAGTGTCATCTGAAACCGTTTAGTAGTTTTTGCGTGAAACGTAACAAACACACTTAAATGTTAAAATAAATAGTGTATAATATTAATAGGAAGTAGGATTAGTGGGATGTTACAGCACGCGAAGTGTTAACAATATCTTAGATATATGAAAGAAGTTTCACGACTCTCTAATTAACAACGATGCTTCAAAGACATCTGACACCGTTTTTTTGTACCAATTTGCATAAAAAAATAATTGCAGTGTTGTAACAATATTGTATTTGCAGCTTAGTGATGTCTTTATTACAAGTGCTAGCGCAATTCTGCACTTATCTGCCTACGCATGTTTTAATTGATGTTGCTCTGCCCGCCTACGGTTCGCCAAAGTTGGTGCTTGAGTTACATTACGTTCAAGAGTACAAAACTCTCACAACATAGTCCGGAATCCGATCGCAAGTTTACTTGTAGCAACGAGTACATGATCATGGTACTCAACCATACCCCCTTATATGCTAAATGTTATCTGAAATTTTAGTAATTACTCCAATTCGAGTGCGATTCATAAGTGTAATGCTAGTTTAATATGAAATTTTGTAATAAAACACACGGAGTGTCACTTGGTTGCTTAATTGCAGCAACAATTAGAAAAGTTTTTAAGTTTTTCTACTTTGGTACTTAAACTTTGTTTGGTAATGTTTGAACGATTTGATTTTTTCCTTAACTGACAATTTTTTCCCATAGGTTAGACCAAATTTGTATCAAATTATTACCAAATTTAAATAAAATTGTTAACTACTAGCTATAAATTTTATCCTCTATCGTGTACCCTTTGATGTAAGACATTTTGCGTCCTTACCTTGTTCTATAGTACTTTAAATACCTTGTCTTTTTAATTTAGATGCTTTGTCCCAATTCATTAGCAATCATTCAACTCGTCTGTTCGTGTTCTCTCAGCGACAACTTGGGCCTCTTCAAGATTAGTGTGAATAGGCTCTTACTAAATAGACATGTACCATCATCAATCATTCATCATCACATTTCTGACGATCAGGTGAGATTGTGAACATCTACTGCTTTTCTGCTTAATTTTGTTGTTTGTTACGATACATCTCTGTAGTTGAGTGGTTGAAAGTAGATTCAGTTTCGAATGAGGTCGTAAGGTCTGATTTAGGGTCGAGCGGAGAACAAGTATGTATTGGGATGCAGACAAGATTTCTATATACCTATTTGTATCAATTATACCAGCTGTAGTAGCAGTTTGAAAATGAAGAAATATATAGGTTGAAATCGATGCAAATAACCTCCATTTTACAACCAACCTAAAGTTATATAACGATGCTTAAGCCTAGCTACAACTCATGAAAGAGGAGGCCCAGATGATAATGATTGGTTCTGTTAGCCTTGTTAGCTATAAAGTTACCCCTTGGTATACCAGGTGTATGGCAACGAACCAGGTAGCCGCTTGCCACCCAGTAGTGTGCTTCATCCTGGAGTTACTTCGCTTATTTCAAGGCACGGTAACGTAAAATACCTTTAAAATTTATGTGTTCACCTTAAGCTTAAATGTAGGTACATTAACAAATTACACACTGACCCTAACACCTCTTAAGTTACAGTATTCTCAAACCAATAGAAGTGCATTTACTCCTATAATTACTAATTACGATTCTTAGTAAATCTCATTGGCTTATTAGCAATATATCATTTGAACTTACCAACGTGCGAGACGCTATGAGAAAATTGTCTGTAATTAAATCTTAAACTAAGTGTTAGCGATCGCCATTATCTTCATCAGTCATATAGACAAAGATATTTTTTTAATAACATAATCATCTGTGAACAAAACTCTTTTTATATAAAAGAGCACGCACAGGCAAAAGAAGTCATTAAATACATTTTTATTTTTATTGTCAACCATTTTGTATCGAAGCGGTGTTGGTTTAAACAAAAAACGTGACGTGCGAGTCGGATTTAGAGTATATGGACTTAGTTATACTTAATTATGGAATGTAAATTATTTTTTGCATCGGGCGTTCGAAAACAGCATAATTTTCTTATATCTAAAAAACCTGGTTGAAATATAGGATTCATACGAACTTTAGAATAAGGGAAAAAATTGAGAACTTCGATATTATATCCACAATGCACAAATATTATTATATTGTATTGATTGTAAATGAACATTATCAAGGGATAGGCTTTTGAGGATTCCAAGAAAAATTAGAAATATATCAATTTCCTACTTTTTCATTATAAATAAGATCTGATTTTGTTTTCAACGTAATTCAATTTGTTTAATTTCCTGCACCGTCTGTAGTCGTAATCTGTAAAGTCGGCCAATTGTTCTTTCGATTCTGTGCGATGAAAAATAGATATGTAAAATATTTATTTAAAAAGTTTGTTAAAAAAATAACCAACGGAACTCCAAAAACCTGAGAGAAAGTGTGCGTGAAAAGAAACAATATGATTACACGTTTCTTTAATTTGTACAACAGGTATTGATGTCAGCGATGATTTATGGATACAGCGGCCTAACAGCTCTTGTGACTGTGCGGATTTTTTGTGGGAGCCAGGTGACCTGGCGACCTGATCGCTTGAGTGATGTGGCTAATCAACGTGTCAATTAGATTGTTCAGTGTTAGTGACGACCAGGTGATACCTTCGAGAAGAAAGTAATGGAAAATTTAGTTGGTACTTTTTTTATTACTAGGTCAATCTGGTTTCACGAAACCTGTGATTTATATGTATTTCTGGTATGTACCTCCTGTATGTACGTACCGTAGGGGTACGAATACTTTAATTAAACAGTGTGCAGAATTCGATCACACCGATTTTTTATGACCAGAAAATACTGTTTGAACAGGAGAGATGATATAATAGATGAAAACACTTATATAGTCCCAGGCAGTAACTTACTGACGTCCGCAATTGAAAATTCATTTCCATGGTACCGTGCGCTCCTTGTACTTTGTTTTTTTTTTGTTCAAACCTTACTAAAACCATTGCAAAATGAGAATTATGTCAGCAGCATAAAATGACCCTGTAAAGGTTGATGTGAACGCCTCTGTAGGTACGTCTATTTGTCCAGTGACGGTTATTTATTGTTCCCAGAATAAATAATTATTACGGAGACATAATAATTAAGAAAAGTCTTCCAGACCTATTCAATAGTTTACCTCAGAACATTAGAAATAAAAACAAAATATTTCATTCATAACAAAGCTGAAAAGGTACTTCATGTGTTTACCAATACGTTAGTTAACTTAACTTTTTTTTATGTTATAGGGAGCAAACGAGCAGGATGATCACCTGGTGGAAAGTGATCACCTCGGCCCATGGACAAGTGCAACACCAGAGGTATCACCGATGCGTGCTTGTCTTTTAAATGGGAATACGCTCTCTTCTTGAAGGCTCCGATGTCATATTCCTTTAGAAATGCCGACGCAGGAAGATGATTCCATATCTTGGATGTACGCGGAAGAAATTGACGCGAAAAACGTACGGTTGTTGAGCGCCAGCTATTATCAGGAATAATCCTGCAGTCAAAGCAGTTTGGCGGGCCGTAGTTTAGTTTTCAAGTCTATAGTTTTTCCTCAAATTGTAGATACGAGTAGATCCTTCCTAAAACTAATATTTTTCTGAGAGGCTTCATTTGTTTTTAAAATTTATACTTAAATATCCGAGAATAGCTTTTTGCATCAATGACCAGTAATTTTTTTATTTATTTTTTATTTTTATTGAACCATAAAAAAAAATTACAAGTGCTTCTTATCATTGTTTTCTGCCAAACTGTGCAACAGTTTGTCGGCAGTGGTTCCCGTGGACATGCTTTAATAGTTTTATATCCTAGCTTAACCTAGGTACATGTATATGGTTTTAATTCCATATTATTATTACATTGTTACATATTATTTAAATAAATTACATATTACGTAGGTATTTCATTCATAACATTCGAAGAAAATATTAATGAGTATTATTAATTTAGTATTGAGTAATATTAGCGGTTCGTTATAATTGTACGAGTATATCCTTATTTTGAGTGTTCGTATTACATAAATCTCTGCTTGCCGTCTCAATCCCGCTCAAAGGTCAACTTACATAAGATCAGATCATCCTGGGTTAAGATTTAAATCAACTATTGTTGCTCTAAAGTCTAAACAAAGTCGGGACACGATCGCGCTCTCATAAGTTTAATTAAATATTTATTCGTGTTGGGCGGGGCCGCACCGCCTTCCCATCGATATCGATATTGTTTTCTAGATTCAAGATTAACGATGAGGCTATAGATATGGCGGATGATATCATTCATGATTAATTTTATTGTATATTCAGGATTTATTTATTTTGCTCACTTAGTATTCAAATAACAGTCGAGAAAAAATCCTCACCAACTTGTAGGCAAGTTCATTAGAATAAATCAAACGTTTAATATTGCTGGTATTACTGAAAAAAAAAAAAACCTCCCTCTTATAGTCCCGGGTTTTTCAAGCGGGGCGTGAAAAAGCATTTCTGCAGGCCTTCATTCATATTCATATTCATATTCATTTATTCATTGCATTCATGTTGTTACACTTTTATAAGATGGTACATTATGGTGTCCAGGTATTACAAAGATGAGGATTCAAGATGAGGATGGCCAGCTCAGTGATTCCTTGGCATTACTGTGCTTGCCAGCCTCATATCTGGACCTCACGACCGCTTTTCATCAGTGGAGTGAGGTCTTCTTGACAGGCAACCTAAAAAAAATACTTTCTTTGTTAACAGGAATAGATAATATTTAATAAGAATATTAGGTTGCCATACCTGCTGCTTAGTTTGCTCGATGTAGGCTATCCCCGATATTGATTCACAAATGTCACTCAAGACAAATGTCAGCAGCAATTAATTCCATAAGTTATAGTCATGCAAACCCACTCAAAACCCAAAAAAAATATATGCATTTGCAACATAAGATGCTCGTGAATCAATCACCAGTTTGTACGTATACAAGTAATTCAAAGTTAGAGATACATTTTGACGAAATCATCGCTTGTTTCATGGCCTCAACCAAACGCGACCTCCGTACCCATCCATTTTGATCATAGGAAAGGTCAAGCAGACGATACATATCGACCATTTTTATGATGTCAGCGAAACTGAAAGTGACTCATTTCTATTTCTGAAAGAGACATTTTGAATTGTGAGGGCATTATACATTATATTTATCTTTTTTTATTGTCTTAAATAATAATATCCTGCTGTCAAAACCAATACCATCTTTCTATCGGTTGGTTTAATCTGACCATACCTTTTTAATTATTTGATTGTTGAGTATTCGGTGATTACCCCAATTTAACCCAAACAAGTTTAAAAGAGCAACTGCTGAGTTTCTCGCCGTGTCTTCTCAGCAAGAAACAACTCCGACGCGGTGGTAGAGTCGCATTATGTCTGTATACTGTGTATAAATATATCTATATTATTAAAGTAATTTTGTCTAGGATTTAGTATATCTTGCTTTAAATTTGGCGATTTGAAAGTACTTACTGTGAAAGTCTATTTGAATAAATTTATTTGAGTTAAAATTTTTGAGTTTGAGAATTAACAAGGAAGAAACGAAGGCCCACTTCCTTTTCGGCTGGCCTGTTGGTGCAATGGCAGCGATCCTGCCTTCAGCTCCGAAGGAATAACAAAAACAAGGTATGTTTTTAGAAATATTTAAGTATGGTCTTCAGTCTCTGACACCCATAGTTGAAGCTCTGCTTATACTATTTTCACTCTAAGATGATATGCCTGACAGCTCTTATTGTTTCATGTCACGCATACTATTTCAAACTGAATAAAAAGACTCTGGCAAAAGAAATTTTAATAAACTATTAAAAAACTAATAGTCCTTTCGAAACTCATCCAGTTAATTATTGTTATAATTATTAACTGTTATTAAATGAAGTAAATGAAAAATAAAATAAATATATCTTTACAGCACCTGATGCGTGAAAAGGAACGCCATTCAATAGTGTATTGACACTACTGAATCGACAAAAAATCGTTGAATACATATGTCATTCACGTCAGATACAAATACAAATAAACTTTATTGTGAATCACAGGTATAACAATAATGTTCAGATCATACATATTTAAGAGTCTCACTGTGTTCCGCCTCACAGGCATACAATACAATAGTAATCATCTTAATCCGAATGTCCAATTTTATTACAAAGTAGTCAATAAAAAAAAAGTAATTAGATAAATCAGTACGAGTGCGTCTGCCTTGTATGCGGTTTGTGTTTGCGTTACGTCTGAGTTGCGTAGATATTTGTTTGTTTTGACTTTTGTTGCTGTTTTTGTTGAGTTTTTTCGTTTTAGTTGTTTTTGTTTGGTACGATGCCGAAAAATACCAAAAAGATTGTTTTGAGTGCTCAAAGCCGGGAGTTAGTTTTTCGTTTGAGGGACTACTTCGAACGAGAGCGTACTAATGTGGTCCCGTTAATACCGATCGAAAGAGTGATAGACCGAGTTGCGGCAGCTCTGCACATCGGGACAGCTACCGTTTCTCGTATAACAAAAGAAAAATATGTAGAAACTGGAACAGAAGACAAGAAGTTATCCACTCCGAAGAAGCGTACAATAAGCGCAAAGCTTCATAACTGAAATAGATTGCTTGTGACTTTATAATTGTAATATTGTCCTAGTTCATGATTATAAGAAGTAATCATCCCTAAGCCATATTTTCATTAAATATCGTCTCCTCGCCCGCTAATCCACGCCACCTAGTAAATCGAGTATAAAGTACGTCCTGTACGTCTACCAAGAGTTCTCTCTTAAAATTGACGTTATCGTTCGCGTAAAAATTGTATTGGAGACATGAAGAGCCCTAGGTTATCGTTGTCATGAAACAACTACTTTTCGACTAAATAAGATGTCAATTTTAGGAATCAAGTAGTATTTTTGGGGCACACGTAGTTGAAATTATATTTAATGAGTGTTTAAACAATGTACCTAGGCTATTGACACAATATTTTTTTAAATATTCATTCATGAGTTTTTGTTTATTAAATTAAATAATGCGGCCAAAAACAACATGTCTCCGCCGTTTACAACAAATAAGATGATGAAATTATTGAAAGAGGCATGTCAATATGTAACCGGTGAAAAATGGAGAAAGGGCGTTGAAAAAACTCGTCAAACCATAATGGAGGACTGGGACAAATACTTCCACATTGACCGATTATGAGACCAGCAAATAATAACAGTAGAAGACGATTCCGATTCTGATACCAGATCACAAGAATCAAGTTCTAGCAGTAAATAATTATTATAGTTACTATTCTTTTCGAAAGACCGCGTTTTATTCCATAACTTATTTGCCATAGCCCGTTTTTTAGGAATTTATTTAAAAATTTAAAATCGGTAAATCCGATTCTATTTCCTTTGCCAACTTATCCGACATTTTGAAACCATTGATTAAATTTCATCCGTTGCATCACTATAATTTGTCAATTATGAACTGTCAGGGATATCATCATACGGCGAAAATAGTATAGTTTGGGGCCAGATCATCTTGGTGGAATTTGTCCTAGATATTTTTATTTGTTTAGATGTAGTTTTGTTTAAGTGGATAACGATATTTTTAACTATTCTATTTAATAAGTATGTAAAGAAACTAGCACTATATATATTGGGTGATTATCAAAAGACTTACAAAAACGATATGGCATACTCAGTATGGGACGTAGACACTATCTAAGTGAAAATTAAATATTTATTTATTTACTTCCATTTCAAGGTCACCATACAAATCAGTCGAACAGTCGGTAATTTTTGTATGAAAACTTTAACATTAAAGTCAATTGAAAAAATCCAATTTTTAGTTACATAGTTACTACATTAATTACTGAGAATTTCATATCGTTTTTGTCAGTCTTTAGATAATCACCCGGTATATCTCTGAATCTCAACAGAATTCTGAACACAAAATCAGCACATGCAATATTAACTCGCAATGCAGGCCGTACATGCACGGGTCGCAGGTTCGAGCGCTAGATGTGGGCGGGTATTAATTACTGGGCACCACCCCCGCGTGGGAATCGAACCCGCCATCGACGTAGGAAAATTGTTCAGGTGAATCGATCGGACCTCTAGGTCTTTTTGGTTTGAAATTAATATGTTCTGCTACGGCCTTTAATATAGGAAACTATTACGATTTTGCTGTATCAACTTTTGTGTTGGCGTTCTTTAAGTCTGAGTTATTTATTTTTGGTTTGGCTGGATCATGTGTCAACTTATGAAGGAGCTACTTTCGAGAATTGGTCTTCTCAAGTTTACTACCATTAAGTCTTGTAATGTAAGCACTAATTATGTTATGGTTTACAATTGCTAATATTTGTAAGTGACTAACCTGCATTGTATCCCCTTTTTTTAAGTAACGCCTGAGTTTCTTGCCGTGTATTTTCGGTAGTAGAGCCATATTATATCAGATGTTTGTAATATTTGTACATAAATTATGATGTGTCATTAAAAAAATCCTCTACACTGAAATAACCTTGTTTCATTATTATAATTTAAGTAGTAACAAACTTAAGAAGAGGCCGTGCAACGGAATGGAATGACGAAGTGCAATTTAAGGAATCTTACTATAACTTTTAATGCATTGGCAATTTAATGAGTGACTTTCATTTGATGTGCGAGTAGCAAATAAATTAATTTTAAACTTCCCAGCCGTAACTGCATTTAATTCACTAAATACTCAAATAAAACTCCTTAAGTACCACCGTTATCAAATTAATTGTAATAATTAATTTGAAAACGGTGGTACTTAGGGAGTTTTTTTTTTTTTATACTCAAATAAAACTCCCTAAGTACCACCGTTATCAAATTAATCAATACAATTATTGCACACCGTTCCGGCTATCTGTAATAGCGAATGTTGGTAGTAGGCACGTCGGGAACCGATAACCAACGCTCATGCGAGTCAGTTTAGTACTACTGCAAACTTGTATCAATACTCGGAAAACACTAAACAACTCAAAGATAATTTCCATTACTGATAATGCTAGCTGTTTTTGTCTCACCTATAAGAGATAGAGTTCACTAGACGCGAAAACTGTATGATTCTGTGTTATTTTTGCATATAATTTTAGATTAAACGGGGTGACTGGGGATTCATTGGCATCCTTTTAAAATAAGAACCTACTCATGATATACAGTACTTGACCCAAATATGAGGCTATTTAATGGGTACAAAATTGCATATATTCAACCTTATAAACATCATGTTTAGGACTCGGCAATTGTTTAAACGGCTTAAAAATATGAAATTTTGCACCTATTAAATAACCTCTTACTTGGGGTTAATACTGTTTATCATGTGTAGGTTCTCATTTCAAAAGGATGCTAATGAATCCCTAGTAACCCTGTATATAGATTATGTCTGTTTACTGTGTATTTATATATTCATATTATTATAGTATTTATGTATTTATTTAGTATATTTTGCTTGTAATTAACAAGCTTTTGCCCGCGACGTTTCACGCGCTTACATGTTAGGTCCCGTTTTATCCCGTTTTCGGTAATCTGAATCCAGTGGAACTCTTCAAGGAGCTAAGTGCTAAATTTCAGCTTTTAATGCCCAGTAATTTTGTCTCCACATCACGACTCGGCAAGCGTAGTGTTGGACGTCCACCGGCACGTTGGACCGACGACCTAAAGAAAGTGGCTGGTAGTGACTGGATGGCAAAAACGGGAGATCGGGCTTTGTGGCGCGCCCAGGGGGAGGCTTATGTCCAGCAGTGGACTGCTATAGGCTGAAAAGTCACCTGGTTAACTAGTCAGATTTCTGACCAGACGGGATAGGTTACGTACAACTACGTCGTACTTTACTTACGTCCACGACTGAAACTTAGTGTTGCATTTTTCGGACATATCCGTGCTTAGGAAGGAATATCGAGCAGTTGATCCCAGCTGTGTTGCTCAATGTGAGTTGCTTTCTCTAGTACATACATTTGAGCCTACGCTCAACGTAATTTATATTTATTTATATATTTATATCTCCAACAATACGCACTGAGTCCGCATGTTGAAGTATGACTCGTATCACCTTATAATAGCTGAGTGAGGCTTGTGCCCAGCAGTGAGTGGTACTTGTAAGGCTGTTCTTTAATACTGAAAAAAAGTCATTTTTTTCTAGTACATGCCAGACATGACGTGGTTGGTTACTAAGCCACAGATCTTGACCATCACTGCACCTTAAGACAAACATTTTTAAAACATGTATATTTATTATTTCCGGTGACTCCGGCTAAGTGACTTTTTAGACTGGCCTGTTGGCGCAATGGCAGCGATCCTGCCTTTAGCGCCGGAGGTTGTGGGTTCGATCCCCACACATGACAAATATTTGTGTGACGAATATTTGTATTTGTTGTGTGTCTGGGTGTTATTATCTATTTAAGTATGTATTTAGAAATATTTAAGTATGTTTATCAGTCTCTGACGCCCATATTACAAGCTCTGCTTAGTTTGGGGTCAGATGATCTTGGTGTGAATTGTCCCAGATATTTATTTATTTTATTGATTTATTTTTAAATAATGTTTATTAATTTATCAGTCTCTCACATCCTCGATCAAAGTTCTTCTCAGCTTTGATTCAGATGATTATGAATAGTGATGTATTACTTACTTGCCAGATTTTTTCGATGAAAATGGCTCTATAACACTACGTCTGTCGACAAATTAGACACAATAGAAACAACAATACAATATATAGCCTCTGGTGCATGGACTAACAAATTTAGCATAAGCGGGTAAAATATTTACTAGCACTTGAATGACCCCTAAAAATTATCAATTAAAGTTACAGTGTGTGTTTGTATGTGTTGAGAAAGTTTTTCTTTGGAGTGTTCAATTTTAAAGGTCCTTTTAGGAGAAGTTAAAATATATTTGTAGATGTGGTGGATCTTTTGGATTGTATGAAGAGACCACACCAAATATTTCATTCTAGTGATGATACTGCCTGAATTTTATCTGTGTACCTGTTGTATTATTTGTTTTTTTTCAAAGCGTAACTTGTTGCTTGAATGAATATTTTCACATTTTACAATTACTTAAATATGTATCTTATTCTTCGAATGAAAATGAGCTTTACCCATGCTGACCAATATACACTCTCCTTTACTCTACAACAGTGGCATATGTAATTGAAAACCAATAACTTGTTAATGGAGCCGCCGTTGAGCCAGTGGCAATTACACAGCGAATTATAATTACTATTTTAATCTTAGTTAACTTAACACTAAGAGCTAATGATATCAAGGTGTTAAGGACATATTGAAAAAGCTTTTTTAATGAGTCGCCTTTTTCATCTTCACAGACTGTGTTTCAATTATTTTGGAACGATTGATATTATGAGAATTGTAATAGGTAAGAAGTATTTTTTACTCAATGTGTATTTATCATTCATAAATGATCAAGCTCTAAAGCAGTGAAAAGTTTAGAAAGGTCAGGTCAGGTCAATGTCAACATGCAAAATGAAAAATATGACAGTAAAAATTTGTTGCAGGATAAAAATATATTAACATGGAAAACTAAAGTTCTTACATTCAAATTATGTACAGCTTGTAATGTACAAAAATTTATGTAGTTAAAATTATTGACAGTTAAATAGTTTTCCAGTACTTGAACTGGTCTTCTTGAATATGGCATATATAAAAACGAAATGAATAATTTTGATTCTCCTTGTTAATAAAAAAGGTGACCTACCACCAAGTTCGATATTGTAATTTTTTTGATAGTAAGTAACGTTATCCCTACTATTATATTCTTATTTATTACTTTCATTCTGTGTCAAACCGAACTATGTTGCAATCGTTATTACTTTTCAATATATTATTCCTCTGTCTTTTTACATTTTCTGTTCTGTTAAAATTTCTCCCTAACATTTTAATTATAAATATTCAAGCTTGCAGCGATTTTCCTCACAATTTCCAAGTCTCTAAATTTGCATTGTATTTTTTTAAGAGTTTTTAGGAATAGGATATCAATATCCAAATGCTTAAGTAATGCAGATCAGCTGAGCGCATAAGATCCGCACTGCGTCCGCGCACAATCTAAGCTCGACCGCAACGCTGATTTGCGAAAATAAAACGAGACCGGATTACAGACGGCGCCGGGATAATGGAATAGTGTCGGGATTATAAAGAGATTTTGTCGATAAAAAGTTATATCGAATTGCAAAACGTCGATGCTTAGGTCTTGAAAGTGAAAAGCGTGATGAACTGTCGTCTGATTACAAGGAGAAAAGAAATTAATCGCAGAGATTATATTCCAATGAGAAAAATTGTATGATACATTTTTCAGAAAAACGTAAGCCATACCTTTCCGCCAAATTGAATGTGTACAAATGCAGCGATATCTCTTCTTGCCATCGAGGCAGATCACATTAAACGACAATGTAATTATGAAAACTGTTCCAAATGTGCAAAATTAAACATAAACGTCAAACCTAGAAACTTATTGGTAAATATTTTGATTAGTATAACAAATGCTACAAAAATTGGCTGCTTTGATATAGCGTCGATATTGATCACAATATTTTAGATATTTCAATTAATTCAATTGTATTCGCAAGTCATCATATAAGATTTATGATCAAAGCTCTCTAGACACACAAATACTTCATTCAAAATTAATTGGAACTTTTCAGAACACAATAAATCACTAACTAAGATTAATATCGATGTTACGACCTTTTCCCAACTCTGGAACTCGGAAGATTCCGCACAAAGTAATCATTTGTCTACTTGACTAAACTGAATTATATTATTTTTTATTATTATTTAATAATGGCCGCAATAATTGAAGGCTGGATGAGGATCGTCGGCTTCTGTTCTAACCCGACTCATTGCTTGTGCTTATTCGATTCATCGTATTTAAGGGGCAGATGTTTATATTATGTTGTTACAAGTTAGAGCTTTTATATTTATTTTTAAAATATTTCATTATCATATTTTAATATTTATTACATACATACTTTTTTATGCTATTACATGCATACTTTTTTATTTAGTAAAATCAGATTTCTAGACACGCTATCAGTTTACTTTTCCTTTAAAACACGATTTTGGAAGTTAAGCAAAACTATGCTATCTGACACGTGATAAATAATTTCACTAAGATTTTTTCAAAGGCTTATCTTCAGACTTAACTTTGGGGTTACTATACCCAATGCACCAAAGCCAGCGGTGAGTGACGGTACTTAAATAAAATATAACTTTACCAGTAGTTATAGCAGATAAGTTTTTACTTACTGAGATCTTTGATTTCATACTTAAGTATTATTAAATTCGATCATAATATACCAAAGATACTCCAACGAATTAAAAGTGCCTCGGGAGGCATCAGATACTTTATGATCGAAGTTTATCAAACCCAATATTTTTACTAATTCCAATACAATTTAATTTATTTATTACTAATATACTTACCCTTAACTCTTGGTTATTAGATTACGAATGAGAACCCATACAGTGGCCGCGATGCCGGCGGTTCGCACGATATTTACTATCTGTGCCCGTCACGTGACTTGGCAGCCTCAATTACATTGAGATTTGATTATATGGATGATGTATTTGTTTCTGCAATGACTGCGAAGAAGCAAAGGTTAGGTAGGTCTGGAATTAATTTGATTTCGTCTTTGTTATTGCAAGTTCATACAGATTTGACCTTTATTCTGCGCAATGAATTACAGATTTGTCATTAATTTGAATTAATTACAACTGAATACGATCAGTTTTAACAAAATATCAGAAAAAGTTAGTTGTTATTTTTATATCAATTTAATAAAACTTGGAGTCTTATCGATTAATTTAGTTTATTGAATGATTTTTTACAACAGTTGTTATCTTGTTTTCAAGCATGACAGTTATTAACAAAACTTTTAACTACTTCAACTTTATTTTTGAGTCATTAAAGGTAAATAAAACTCCGCCGCGGATGCACTATCGCGTATGTTTATGACATCGGACGAATTAAAGGAGATGGAGTCAGTGTTGTATTAATGTAATGACTCGAGGTCAGACGGCTAGGCAAGCTCGGGATGGTATTGTTTCCAATAACGATTGGCTTGATCACCCCAAATTTGTGGAAATACATAGTAAACCGAAATAATTCACGGCATTACGTTTCACTAGCGCTAATGAATTAAAACACGAGAGTGAATGTTTATGTTTTGTGCCATCAATAAATACTATTTTCATTAATCCAGCTTCTCGATGGCAACTATCGCCAAGCGAATTCACGAGAGAGCTAAATAAATTTTGTGATAAAATTGATATAAAAGTTTTTTTTTTTTTTTTTATATTGCTCGTCAAGATGACCTCACTCCACCTGATGGAAAGCGGTCGTGAGTTCCAGATATGAGGTTGACAAGCCCAGTCATTCAAACGAATCACTGGGCTGGCCATCCTCACCTTGAAGGCCTGCAGAAATGCCTTTTCACGCCCCGCTTGAAGAACCCGGGACTATAAGAGGAAGGAAACACATGTGCTGGAAGAGCGTTATTTAATAAAGGATGTGAGTAATGATAGTTTTGTTCAAATGTTAATAAATGAAGTTCAAAGTAATAAAATGTGGTCCATGTGTTTTGAAAGATGTAAAAAGAATACAAAATAAAGACGACCAAAGAGTAATAATAAATGACTTTCATCTTTTGCCCAAAAATATTACTTTTGGTCAGGTCTTGAGGTAGACGTTACTGAATTTGTAAGAAGATGTGATAAATGTCAAAAGCAAAAACACTCATCGCATTACACTAGAAAGATATTCATCGAGAAAAATATTTTTAGATTTAGAGGGACCTTTAGATAGAGACAATAATGACTATGTATATATTTTAACCATACAATGTAAACTTAGTAAGTATATAGAAGCTTACCCTTTATGCTCCAAAAAATCTGTTGAAGTAGCTAGAAGTTTTGTTAATAACTTTATTCTCAGGTATGGGATTCCAGAAGAGATTGCCACTGACAGGGGAACCGAATTTCTGTCGTCCACAATAAAAGAGGTATGTAAATTTTTAAAAATAAATTAATTACAGTAAACGGCGTATCATCACCAGCGTATCGGTGCATTGGAAAATTCACATACTACACAGTGAAACTAAAAGCACATTTAAGAAAACATTAAGCTCTATGGCCGTCAAAGTCTCAAAGCTTGATGTGTCGGTATTATCACATGACTCTCCAAAGGTATTGGAAACTGTTACTTAAAAAATCAAAACACATATCAGCGGTTGTATTTAATTATGGACAAAAAAACAACATCTATAGTTATTAAAAAAATTAAAAACTTCAAAAGATTAAACGTTCCTCACACTGCTTGTTACTTATCGGGTAAAAAAACTTAACAACAGCTTCATGCTCATGCACTTTGTAAACTTAAATAAGTTTTGGTTCACAAAATTCAAAATAAAACCAAGAAAAAAGCACTTAGACAAATACAAAACAAATAATTTGATTATTCAGTAAGTTGTCAAAATAATAAAAATAGTTAAGGAAATCGTTCGGTAAACAAAGCTAAAGTTTTTCACTAACCGAGCTTACTTCCTCTTTTGCTGAAAGTATGTTATTTTGAATGTAAACGAACTAACTATGTAATAGAAATTCATAACATAATTTTTTAACATTATAACGTAAAAAGGATAATTTTAATGCATCGTAATTCCAAAAAAATCTGTTCTAGAAATCCAAAAAGCTCCATCATTACCTCACACTGATTTAAATAAATCAATTTTGATACCACCCGAAAAGAGTGTAAACGGACTTTTACAAAAAACATTATTGCGAAATTTCCATATTTTCTCGGCATACGGCCGGGTGTACACTGTAATGATGCTCCGTGGGCCCAAAACGCTGGCCATTAAAAACAATAAGCGGTCCGAACGCCGGTCGGTGTAATAACTGTTTTTAAATTGATTTTAAATTTCACAGGCTATTACTTAGCCTGTGTGCGGACGCGAGGGCTCTGAGGTGACTAAAGGCACATTCTAAGGCATTTTGTCTCTAGGTCTGGTTGTTTATGAAATATAAGTTTTACCGAAAGACAAAAAAAAATTAAATAAAATTTGTTCCAAGTGATTTTTAAGCTTCTGAGTTCACCAACCCGCATAAAGCAACCATGGTGAGCAAATGAACTACTAATGGTGATACCAATGACTTCACTTTGGTGATAACAGTCACAAATTACGCATGCGGCGCGGCGCCTCTGACAGATAGTCCGCTTAAAACAAACCCGCCATTTTGATCACGCACACAGACAAAGTCAGTTTACGGGCGATACCAGTGAGCTTCAGTGAGTCGGCCAGTCGCACTGTCACGAGTGTTTTTGTTTTAGTCGAACTTGGTGCAATTTTGCACATGATGAATATTGTTATTTATTATTATTTATTTAATGTTCATTTAAGTATAAAACAGACTTTTGAACTAAATGATTTCCCGCAAAAAAAGCACAACAGTTTCACTGCAGGATCAGCCAGTTCACTTGCTGATAATAGATGTTAAATAATTATTCTGACTATTAATATTAGTTAATTACGAGTAACAGAGTGATAAACACATTAAGTGTTTTTGACCGGTTCTGTCAAGTAGGTATAACCTACCTACTTTATTTTAAGAATTCATAGCGAATATAGTAGTAATCCTGGGTGGTCACGCAAGTTTAGGAAAAAGGCGCGAGCGGTCCTTCTATCATCTTTATATTTTGTGTAATAGTGATCTCCTAGCAATGCGACATAATAAAGCTTTATTTATATTTAAAAAATTCACAGATATAGAAAAACAAAGTCCATTTTATTGGGTCATTGTAACACTTACAAAATATTTGCGTGACACCTATTTATATAGGTCACCTTATGGTGAAAGAAAGAAAGCCATGTTATGATATCCTAGAAACTTTCATTACTATCATCATCATCAGTCTCAGTACTCTCAGTTTGAATCTACACATCTGCTGCTAAGCATTAGACGTCCACCATAATATATTTTATACCTTGAATGTTAACATAATCAACCAGATACAAAATCGGTTAGTAAGAACTTTGATAATATTTTCTCATGGTGCAGAATACTAGTGAATGTGTGAAGGTGTGAAAGTGTAATTATCTCATGTCCAAAACTCGGAAACCATAAAATAATCGCCACCCCAGTCAACCCCTAACTTGGCTTGACCCTTAGCCGCGGCCTCGCCGCTTCCGATGACTATAAACATTATCATTACACAAAATTAGTATTATTTGTTACAGCCTACGTCTGCGCAAGCGCAACGTTGGGAATTTCGTTATTTATAGCTCACTCGGAGGTCGATAAAGAACTTAATGAGGGGTGAACGCAGTCTGGCCTTTGGGTGTTAGCAAATTAGTTCTGATCTTCGATCATAGATTGTGAACGAAATAGAAAATAGTATGAAGGGAAATAACTTTTAATTTTAGTCATTGGTGCTCTGATAGCTACTATTACTAGTGGAAGTTGATACACTGTAAAATATTTATTGGTATTACGTTGACCATAACTTTAAAAAAATACATACATACATAACATCACGCCTTTTTCCCAACGGGGTAGGCAGAGACCACATCTTTCCACTTTCTTTTTCTAAAAAATATCGGTCAGAAATCGGTTTTAACCCAAAACCAAAAGGTATTTTCCTTAGAAGGAAAATACCGTTTGTAACTACAACATTCGATTCTAAACTATGAACAAATTGTTTGATTTCAAATTATTATAAATAATGATTGCATAACTTATTATGTGATGGAAAGTGTCGCATGAGTTGTTAAAATATTTTTTTACACTAGTAATTTTTATTTCTAATTCTGTCACCTAGCACAGTCAACAAAATATTCAAACAATTATAAGCTAATTGTGATTAAAGTAAATACATAACAAAGTGATTTCGTTTCGGTTTACTGACTGAACATCAACTGTATCACGTTTAACAACAATGTTTACCAACACCAAATTCATTGCAAATCAACTAACGTCCATCTCGCCCGAGGCCTTACAAACTAGATCACTGCTATCTCCCATCAATACCTGAGCAATTACCTTCTGATTTATACCCACCAATTACTTATTGTCAGCACCTATCCGTATTTAATTGTTACAATAGACCTTATATTTATGACAGGGTTTTTATACCCGGACCGGACCACCCGGGGAGATCGTCTTAGAATATTTAAGTGTAACGATTTATGGAGGCATTCAGTGCTGGCAACATTGGCTTGCAAATCTGTTTTATGTGTTATTTGCTACTTTGCTGGTGGAGCGTGGATTGTTATGTGTAATTGGCTCGTGTGTTTTTATTTGATAGTTATTTAGGAGGCCGCGGTCGTAATAATGATCGTGATTCTTATTTATTGTAATTTATGAAACACTAGTTTATTTATTACTTTTCTGTCCCATTATACTCGTAGACGTTTGATTCAAAAATAGGGTAGGTGACTATTTCTGTGTTGCGGTGTAATCAGAGACCTCTAAATAATAGAAACATTGGTAAAATAAATATTCCGAAAACACGAAATCGTCGAGATATGACAATTTTAGAAAACATGTTTTTAGACTTGTCCAAAACGCTCCCTACGAACTGTCGCAAGATGCTGACATCAAAGTATGCCTATTTCTATGCGTTCTGCAAGACATTTGTTTGGTAGCTATATACAATTTTGCGTTTATGAAAATGGTTTCTTTGCAAAAGTTACTACAAATTGTGTGGATTTTCGAATTTTAAAAATAGACTTGCCCACCCGAGTTTGAAGAGCTATTCAATTAATTAGTACCTAGGTCAACGAACTAAAAGTTTTTATATGCTTCTTCAGTGTATTGTTTAATATTGAAATATTTTTTTTGAATTCGAAGATAAAAAAAAAAAATATTAACCCGACAAGTACAAAGAATGAAATAATAAAGAAAAACAATAAACAAGTAGGTGATACAAAAATTGTTTTTTACAAAATAGTAATGATGTTGTCAACTACCCAATTGTGTATTAGCATATAATATACAGATTTAAACACCATTATTTAGGATTAACATGATTTCAGTAACACATTCATACGAGCATCTCTTTCAGTATTGTTTTTAGCCTTACATCTCAATGCTAAAAGGAAAAAACGCCCTGATCTGTTTGCCATTAATTGCCATGAAAAACTATGGTGGAGAAATAAAAGGTTGGGGAAACAGTTTCTTCGCACTTTTTAAGACATTCAAAATTTTTTTTAAAATTTATTTACATTTAACTAAAGTATGTAGGTGCCATTTTGTTCGATTACTTTTTGCCATCTTGTAGGTAGGGACATGATCCCATTGCTATAGGAATTTTGAAACTTCTGATCACAATACCGCGACAAGTGGTTTTGGCAGTCCTCTCGTGATGTTAACCTGACACTGCCTAAATAATTCTGAAGAGACCGAAACAGGTGGAAATCTGAAAGTGCAAGGCCAGGACTAAAAGGCGGATGCGTTAACACCTCCCAGCCAAACTCTCTTAATTTTTGCTGAGTGGCTAAAGATGTGTGAGGTCTAGCCTTATCATGGTGAAAAACCACACCTTTTCTGTTGATTAATTCCGGCCGCTTTCTCTCAACTTCTTGCTTTAATCTCATCAGTTGTTCGCAGTAGAGTTAAGAATCGATGGTCCTGCCTGGTGGTAACAGTTCATAATGAATAATGCCCTTCCAATCACACCACACACACAGCATCACCTTGTTGCGAGTTAACCCGGGTTTCGCCACAGTCTGTGAAGCTTGACCGGCTTTTGACCACGACCTTTTTCGCACGTTCTTGTCGTACGTGATACACTTTTCATCACCAGTTATCAGTTCTTCAAAAATGGTTCAGTTTCATTACGTCATAATAACGAATCACAAATGAGTACACGGTTCATTAGGTTTCTTTCAGTGAGCTCGTGAGGTACTTAAATATCGAGCTTTTTCGTGTACCCAGTTTTTTTCAAATGCGCTATAATTGTTTTGTGGTCAATTCCCAGTTATACAGCGACGTCATAACTACTGATATGCCGATCTTGCTCCACTTTTTCAAAAATGGCATCCATTTTATTCGTAATAGGATAGGGCGACCAAAGCGTGCATCTTTGACATCAAAATTTCAGGATTGAAAACGCTTAAACCAAATTTGTGTTATTCTCACAGACACTGCACTATTTATTTATTTACAATGTAAACTTACAGCTAGGGGGCCAACACTAGGTTCATAAACATAGCAATTTTTTTTCGCGGTTCGCGTTGCATTTTTACCTTAAGTATTTAAAATTTTAAAAAGTATCGAATTTCTGCATTAGATTCACTCATCTTGACAGTAAGAAAAACAAATGAAGATCTCACTCATTTTCCTAATTTTAATTTGGAATTATCTTCTTTTAAATTTAAACTTTTAATGATACCAAAACCAGCCAGATACAAATAGTTTTATTACAAGTTCATACATACTACGACAACGAAGACGATGGACGTTCAATCAGACAACGAAGGAACTCTCGAACGCTATGTTTGCTATTCAATATTCTAAAATATCCCGATGCCCCGAAATACCCCAAATGTAATTTTAAATATAGAGATGAGTGCAGCTCGTGTAACCAAGGCTCAAATACTTTTTTCAAACTTTACACTTCTTCCCATATGTCCCCTTCACAAAGTGTCATGTGTTTATAAATAGTTAGAATTTTTAGTATGTATCCTTATGAATATTCAATATGTATTTATGTGATATTTAAGTTGGAATATATTTTATCTAAGTAAACTGTTGGAATATATTTTATCTAAGTAAAAAACCCCCACCGTAGAGATTTCTGCTTCGCCTGGTAGTTGACTGGTAGAGAATGCATTAAGGCAATTAGTCCGCCAATTGTACTTTTTCATGCAATAAAGTATTAATAAATAAATAAATAAATACTATATGTGAAAAGACTTTTCCACAACCTAATATTCTAATTAGCCTGACTCCTGCCATCGCTTCTTACATCTTCATAGACATAGAGACAAAGGACTCACGCCCCAAAAAGGGTACCAAATCTGTTTCTATTTATTTATGTCCACGGCTGATTGTGTGGCAGGTTGTCACCGATGAAGGATTTTAAAATATTTTCAGCTGTGGTCGACAAGTTCAGGCAGCGGCGTCGCAAGTTTGTTAATTTTAATCTTGGTTCTTGTATAATTTGTTTAGTACATTTAAATTTTACTATTCGCCTTACAAAGCAAATATTTTCACGCCTTTAAATAAAGTACTGCAAGTAAATATTGATTTTCCGTTGCATCCCAACACAAATTGCTTCTTGCTCTCAATAGCATCAAATAACTCTGACATTTGGCACAATTTTGCCCCATTGCCGCAATCGATCGGAACCACCACAATCGAATCGATCCATTAAATCTGATATTTACATAACTCGTAAATTCTGCTGGCGTTAACATTTTGTGTTGGTTATTACCGCACATTACCTGTGGTCGGTGGCCATCTTTGACTGTAAGTTATTTCCACCGCAGCTCGGGAAACGGCGGTTCCGATCTGTAGGAGTAAGGAACCATGAATGATTGGAGGAGGTTTTTGACAGATAGATGTAAATGTATATGTCCTAATCCGAGGCCTAATGTGCATTTTGAAAAACCCTAGGCATGCCACTTAAACTTTTCCAAGCTGTATTTAAAGTCGCTGTGAATTAACAATGAATCTCATTGATCTTATTGTACTCGTAAATGCGAAAGTTTGTGAGGATATTTGTTACCTAAAAACTACTGAACGGATTTAGATGAAACTTTACAATAATACAGCTTATACATCAGAATAACATAGCTACAATTTAAAAAGATTTTATGTAATTTGGCCCTAATATATAACGATGACGCGGGCGTAGCCGCGGGCGGAAAGCTAGTTTACAACCACCCTTAAAAAATACTGACAAATTCATTCATTTTCAAAGAAGGCGCGGGGCGGGTTGATATTCTGATGGTCGGAAGATAAGCGAAGAACAATAGGCAAACGTAATGGTTATGCCAGTTCCCAGTAATTGTAGCAATAACATGACTGTGAATGAATCATCTTCCACTACGAATTACATTTTACTAACGTTGGTAAATTTTTGCATATATCTGGCCAGCAAGAGGAACGGGCTTATGCTAGACTCGTTTATATAAACCTGGCTTCGTTGATAAACATCTGGCTCTTGCTTTCTTGACCAGTGGCAAGTAGTGTCTGGATAAGAAGTCCACCCACACCTCAACACCTGGGTCCTTTGAAGTGAAGAACTTATTATTGCCGATGTTAGGCAATTTTTGACCAATTGCGTTGTAACTACTCCAGATTATTCGTAGCTCCACGACCGTGTGCAACTTTTTGTTCAACTGTGCGCTATTGATGCGTTTACGGGCCTCCTGGCAATCGTTTTTGTCGCAGGCTGCACTACACCGTGTTTACCCATTGAAGGTTTATAGACAAAAACCATAGAGTGAATTCAGTTTTGCAACAATTCCGCGGTATGTAAACGGAAATTGTAGTGAATTGCGACTTTTGTATTTACTGTTTTTGTCTATTTGTACCATTGTGTGGTACCTACAGGAGTATGCCATATCGTTAACTCTTTTGATGATAACCTGGTATAAGCCTTTAGTTTTTTAGTTTTTAGGGGAATTCAGATCGACAGACACACATGGGACAGCTTGCAAATACCATTTCCTGCCCCTCTGATATACATACCTACATAGATTTTTAAATTCTTAAATTGACAACAACAAGGTAACTTCAGCATTATAGGCAGGAGCTTTTACTCTTGTCAAAATTATTATTTAAGGTAAGCATATGCATAAACAATACATGTTGGACATACATTAAAGGATGAGGAACGAATTAAATTGCACCTACACATTCTCACTACTAATACCTTCATCATTTAAATCAAGTTATCCTTACAAATTAATGTATATTGGCATAATTACCGCGTTTGCCAAACATGAATATAATCCAATTGTAGCCTATAATACAATTAATATTGCACCTAATGCTTCAAACTAACTTGAAACTTATTTCATACTTATTAATCGACTAAATGCGAGAATATTCCGAATCAAACCTTCAATTAAACAAGGTGAACGAGCCAATAACCGGCACGCCTCTGATATAGCCCATTTTTCAAACCAAATATCATCTGCTTATATACTGTCGTAGTTACAGTTAACGGTCTTACTTAACTATTGCATTACATTTTGGAACCTATTTGAGGGACCAATATCAATTCTCGGTAGTAAATTTTCAGGTATGAAATGATATTTATTAAATGAAAAAAACCCATTGTATTGACAGAAATGGCGTAAGTAAGCCTTAAGTATAATCTAATCTTATTATATCATTGTTTCGCCTTCATTCGAGTTTTTAAAAACACGACTTTGGTATTGATAGGCCGTTAAAAGAAATTAACAACCAAAATATCAATTGGAACGATTAACTGGTCGGGTTTGCTCTCACGAAGAAAACAAAATATAGTATGATATATATTTTTTTGGTTCTCAACTACAAGGAAAAGGCGTGCTCTGGCATGCTATGTGTGTACAAAGTATTAGTGTTGTTCTGATTCTAGAGAGGTTTTTAAGCGTGTTAATTATAATTTGATAGTCGTGTCTATTAGAAATTGATTTAAATAGTCTTTCGCTTTGGTCTTAACATCACCGTTAAGTAGTATGAAATTTGCAATAACAAAAAAATTATAAATTTATTATTGGCGGGATTTTAGAGATCGTTAGTTAATTTTCAAGTTTAAAACAAAATCCTTACTTGTGGACCAACTCGAAAGCAAGCTTAGTGTATAAGCTAATTAACTGTGGCAACAACCTAATTACAATAATGTTAGCCTTGTGTTTTTAAAAGGTACATTCATTTGTGGTTTCTGTATACTACTGCTGGTTGGCAATAGTCAAAACAGGCTAAGTCAGATGACAGCATTGGCAGCTTCTAAAATTCCAACCCCTAGCCCTATAGTAGGTCTACCTTGAGTTTCCGCAATGTTAACTGCGATAGTTGACTTGAGAAATTGGTATGCCATTTTAGTTCCATTTGTAATCACTAAAGGCGTTGTACCGAAATGCCATACAAAAACGTCAACGTGTACGCTAGCGATTGTCATCTGTTTAAACTCATGGAAGCGGCATATTATGGCCTTACAGGGTCGGCAACGCGCGCAGGATACAATAGGGTAGGTGACTATTTTTTTGTTGAGGTGTTATCGAAATACCTCTCAATGATAGAAACATTGGTAAAACAAATATTTTGAAAACACGAAAACTCCATGAGATATAGCAATTTTAAAAATCAGATTTTTGGACTTGCCTAAAATGCTCCCTACAAACTATCGCAAGATGGTGACGTCACAGTATGACTATTTCTATGCGTTAGACACTTGTTGGCAGCTATATTAAATTTTGCGTTTATGAATATGGTTTTTCAACAAAAGTAACTATACATTGTGTGGATTATCGCATGGTATACTTTTTACTATTTATTTTGCAATTAATAAATAGACTTGCCCACCCGAGTTTGAAGAGCTAAAAAATTAATTATACCTAAGTTCAAAGTTTTTATATGCCCCTTTTTTATAGTATTTTTTGATTATTTTAAATAATTTTTAGAATGTCAACTACGCAATTCCATGTTGCGAGCGTATTCTTACCAACAGAAGGTCCACATGCTTGCTTGCCATAGCCTATGTTTAAAAAACCTGGTGGTCTCAAGACGCACGAGAAAAAGCAGTGATGCAATGTAAAGAAGCAGAGATGCGTTTTGACGAACCGATTGGCGAAGTGCACCGTATGGCGGTTTCTTGCTTTAACTTACGTCGATCGGGTCTGGGTGTGCTAGGAGACGCCCTTAGCTTCAATCCTAGTATGCTGCCTCGTAACACGAGGATATACATTTTTTTTCTGAACTATGACAATCATTTATACGGTCTCTGCCACTATACTTTTTTTACTTTTTTATTCAAAACAAAATATCTCAATTACACTTCAAGTTTCACATTATATTGAATTGAATATCTGTAAAGTTTCAATTGTTTACCAACTTCATAGAACTTAGTGTTGCAAAAAAACAGTTAGAATCATCGTAAATAATTGGGGTTCCGTGAAAAAACCAAACTAAATGGTAGGTGGGCACATTTTGTTTCATATGTAATGCGCACTTACCTACAGCACAAAGTAGATTTTCAAGTAACCAACTTACTTCTCAACATGTCAGAACCTCAAAATTACGCCCGCATTTAAACAATAATTAAGCAATCAGCAAAAATCTCGTCAAACCGTTGATACAGTTATTCACGACTTTAAAAAATGATGCCATTTCAACTTAAACAAATTACAAAAGCGCTAACAAGGTTTTCGGAGAATGCGATGCCATCCTAAAATGCACCGTGCTCCTTTTTTAATACAGTTCAAAAATAAATAGCCAGTTATGTAATTCTGCGTTCAGTAAACGAGATAATCGTTCATATTTCGAACAGTCAAATATTTAAATTTGAAAATGGAACTTTCCCCACGGGTATGCCTCGTTTTTGGACAAACAAAGTTTTTTTTCTCGACACGAATACTGGATGGACTGGCTAGCTGTTCAGAATATTCAATTTGCGATTTTGTTTTTTATTCGAAAAGAAAAAAGACATCGTCAACGTCATGGCATTGGGGTGGGAGAAAAACAGCTTTACGTTACTGAGAAATGAAAAAACTAAATTAGCAGGCACATAGAACTGAAAAGTTTAACAAAAAATATTACAAAAATTTAGTGGCTTGTTACTCTGGTTTTGGCCATTTGGTGAGCTGTATTTCATTCAGCAGAACATTAGGACGGATTAGGATTAGGTTATTCATCTTCTAAAAATACCCATGTATTCTAAAGATAATAAAATGAAGGTGTGAAACTTATTTTATATTATACTTCATCAATATTTACCTAAGTTGTCAACTAGCCACATACATTTATACTAAAAGATAAAGTTTAATTATTTTAACGTTCAAAGAAAAGCACCATAAGGTAATTAAATACCAACCTTTTTTGGTCCTAGACTGGCGCCTTCTCTATTTAATTTGGTTATTTTTTGTACCTAGTCTACCTATAGGTACGAGCCGGTGCACATTCTCTGCTTTGCGATGGCTGCGTATTGTCTCCTTGCGTGGCGTTTATACAACTTATGAGGAAATATATAGAGTTGTATTTGTTTTTTTTTATAGAAGACTTGACAGTTTGTGTAAGTAACTATCTATTTAATTACATTTATGGAATTTATAAAGCTTTTGTGGTAGGAAATAAATATACTACACTCAAGCAAAGAGTTTAAAAAGGCCGCAGGATTCTAGTAAATGCAGGAAGGAGGAAATCCAGCAGTGAGTTTTATGGCTGATTACCGTTTATGTAGCAACTAACGTTGTCAAATCTCTACTAGAAAGAGGTCAATGCTAGTAACCTAAAAAAATATTATGTCTTATCAATTTCTTTATTATTCAGACGAACAAATCTGGTTCCGTTAAAGTCAGAACCCTTTTATGTAAGCAACAGTTATACATTTGAAAATTTATTAGGAAATATTTGTCACACTAAAGTGATAGAATGTACTACGGAAACAGCTCAATATACATCAACACCACCCAAGCTTAAGCAAACTCATTGCATTTTGAACCTTCGCCACAAAAGATAGCCTTTAAGATTGTTCTGTTAAAACAAAAAAACTTAAACATCAAGAGGGCCCTGAGAAGAAGCTCGGTAGCCGGTGAACAAATCGCTAATTTACATATAACAAATACTGAAGTCACGCTTTCAGTACAAAAATCGTAAGTTTTGAGTAGGACGGCCCGGGCGATGTTTCTGGAGAAATGGCTTCTGAGCTCGTGCCAAGATTGTGTTAAAGTAAACTCGATTGCGGATAGATAAGATATAAAAACATTTCAAAATGCAAATGAAATGCATAAATACGTCTAGGCATTTCTATGGATGGTTACTTGACCCCAAATTATGCAGAGCTTGAAGTATGTAGATGTCAGATAGATCATACTTTACTCGAAATAAATAATCTAAATAAATATTACTGAGACTAAAGAAGCAAGAAGATTTTACAGCATAGTAAGCATAGCTTGTGCTGTGGGTGACAAAGACTGATAAACATATTATAGAGATTTAGACTATAAAAACTTCTAAATACAAACTTTAATAAATCATAACGCAATGACCATAACATACCATCACGACTTTATCCCAAAAGGGGTAGTCAGAGGCATGTGATTGTTGCCGTCATGGTGAACGGAACACTCAGAAGCCCACTTTTCACCAATGGTATTAGAACCCAACGTGGTAGGTGGTGAGCCTTCCGCCGTTATCCGGGTTGATTTAGTTTTTTATCGATGTTTTCCATCACCGGAGAGTTAGTCGGAAATTAAACAATGAACACAAAGGTTTTGGTTCCGGCCACATTTGAACTCGGGACCACACGATCCGCGATCCGAACGCAGTGAAACAGAATCAATACCAATGTTCGACTCATGCATTTTTGTTCTTGGTAGGAATTGAACTTATTATCTTCATTGTTATAAGATGAGTGTATAGCTAACGGGCAAGTCAATTATTAGGGTTCCATACCTCGAAAGGAAAAAACCAAACCCTTGTAGGATCACTTTGTTGTCCGTCCGTCTGTCTGTCTGACAAGACCCTTTTTTTCAGGAACGCGTGGAGGGGAGGTATCAAGCTGGAATTTGTATCAAATACTCAAGTTTACTGTCCCTTAGAGCTGTGAAAAAATCATACTTCTAAGCCAACGCAATCAAAAGATACAGCTGTTTATGCCGTGAATTTCCGCAAACTTTCGACACTCGCAAGGGAATCAAAACCTACAGGGTTCTTCCCGTGAACTCAGAATCTTAAAATTTGGTACGAAGCAACTTCTTATAGCACCAATAAAGTAAAAATATTTTTAATAAATATACCTACAGGTTTGTACGGAAATCTCGGTGCGCGAGTCCGACTCGCACTTGGCCGGTTTTTCTTATAAATATAGAGTTAAAAAAGCATAATAACGTTTACTTGCCTGAATCCAGAAACGACAATCGTGTCCCTTTCACATAAAATTGGACAGGACAGGATCAATTTGAAGGGTGCTCAGCTTTGACTGACGATTCAGGGTTCAGGCATCATACCTACAATATCACGAATGAAGTATGCAAGTATGCCTACATTGTTTTCAACATTCACTGCACTTATAATAAAATTAAAATGTTGAAATCATATAATCCGATGTTATTTCACAGCCTAGACCGAAACGCAGTCTGAATAATAAACCGTCAATCTGTCCATCAGGCTTAAACCCATGAACCCTGACCCTAGATCTTCGCACTGAGCCAAAGGTGAACTATAGTTTCAATCATAATTAGCTTCATTAAAATTTCAAGTAATTATCTTCAAGTATGAATATTTTAATTGCATATAATGTAATCTTAAATAGAGCACACGTTTTTTATTTGATTTCTGCCTTGAACTCTTCGTCGTGTCTAATATTTCTGTTGATGCCGTAGTGTTATAAGAATATATCAAAGCTAATACGTCCTATTGGGTATCTTAAACGGACAATATAAACTATACAGTTCACTTCACATAAAAAAATCAGCAACAGCTACCGCCGGCTGCTGCCTGGCTGAATTTGTCCAAATGACTTTAGTTTTTAAAACTCAAATGAAACTCATCATCCATTAAGCAATTTTCAAGTAATGCAAACATCCAAATTGACCGACACAAATTCTTAAAAGATTATTTCGTATTCAGTGACATTCATAGCGCTTAATATGATTTTTACCGAAAATATTCAGTGCACAGTTTATCAGCGTTTGCTCTATTATTACTGCATAAGAAGGATAATTGGCATGGAAGATTATTATCATTTTCATTCGCAGCCTTAAATCATTTACATCTTTAAATATCAGCCCATAATTAGGTTTCCAAACAAACCCGTTCATAGCGTTGAAAATACAAGCGTTTGCGCGCGTTGGGATCTTTTGTATGAACGCTTTGAACCTAAAGAATTAAGTCTGCTAATAAGTACTTTTGAAAAATCATTAAAAAAAATGATATGATGCTGGGTAAGCACGGGTGAGCTCAGTGCTGTGAGCTCACGTACAGGTTCAAAATCCAAGATTCGATTTTGAGCGATACGTTCATATACAACTTTACTCTATCTCACTCTCACTCAGTGATGAGCATTTGCTTTGCATGCGCTGTAATAATCCCTTATTCGATTTGGACACTACGCAACAATACTTCCATACCGAATGAACATTATTCGAGGATCCCATCGATTGTAACATAGAAATTCACTTCCTGAAACAACAGAACTCCCTTTCTGAAATATTGCTAAATAATTGTAAATTGACTTTACACAACAGGCGATGCCACCGCTAATTTGGTCTCTCTCTCTCTCTGTTTTGTAGTTCTATATTTTCGACTGACTGGTATTGCTTTTTCATACTATCATGTTCATTATAGTGTAAACAAATAAATAAATTCAATCAGTACGTACATCTTGCAGTAAAAGTGGCAATACGCCATAACCCTAGTTTACAATCACAACCAGCGCAGAATGTGAAAAATCCACTGTTTACTGACTTGTAAATTTTCACATATACGTCTAAATAGAGCCATAGCTCATACAGATAGGTTTATACGTTAATTGCACTAGCCGCTATTACTGCAGCGGTTGTAAAGAGCAGTTCACATTGGTGGCGGAAATATCACATTAAACATCAGATGTTTTTATTCTGTGTAATCCAGATTTATCAAATAATTTGACCTTAGGACTTTTGTCGTTACTTATTCTATATGGTAGCACTTGCTATTTTATTACTGGGTAACTTGTGTGACATAGTCCGTAAATGGGTTTCAAACATGTCTTTTTTTTCAGCAAAATTCTTATGCCTTTTGTGATATTGTTGTTCCCCATGATTAGGTTTAAAGACATTTATTTCTTATGAAAAACTACAAGTTTTACTTAAAATGAAATTATACAAATTTATCAAATAAGTAATCTATTTTCTAACTTTTACTTTGATTAAAGGAGAATGCCCAAATAACTGGCAGTTTGTTTCGCTATCAAATTTATGATATAGTTTATTTTTCTAATTAATTTTTGTACTTTTAATTCCAGTCGCTATTCTTTTTGCAACTCTCCGAAATTTCATTTTGAATTCAGCAAAAATAATGACTTGGAATAGATTAAATGTCACCTATGTCACCTATTTGACAGATTAATCGAAAAAAACTGGCGTTCGTTTTTGACATGCGTATTTTGTAGAGTTATTACCTCTCCAATACCACTCCTAATTACTGGGCAGTGGGAAAAGGAAAGGAAATGAAATTGTACAAATAAAAAACGAGTTAATTTTAATTGGTTTCTTATTATTCTTCATTTTCATAAATATACTCTTCAAATAAATTATCTAAAAGTTGGGCTGGTGCATAGATATAGTTTTGGCGGCTGCAACTCAGATACCAAGATATAGTAATATAGGTATAGTCCCTTATATAGGAGCTGGTGCAGGCTTAGCTTGAAGAATATTTTGTAAGCAAGCATGGCCTACGTTTTCACGTGAAACCTAAAAAATAAAATAAACATTACATTTTTCACAAATGATGTTTCTTTTTTATCACATCCTTAATTATACGACGACCGACTTGGTGTAATGGTTAAGAAGTTGGCTACTACACCAGAGGTCGCGGGTTCGATCCCCGCACAGTACAAACATTTGTGTGCATGAACATGTCTGTTTGTACTGGTCTGGGTGTCTCCTATGTATAATAAGTATGTATTTACAAAAAAAAACAATGTATTTAAGTATGTTTATCCGTTGTCTAGTATCCCATAACACAAGCTTTAATTAGCTTACTTTGGGGCTAGATGGCGCTGTGTGGAATAATGTCCAGGGATATTTATTTATTTATAATTATGAATCTTAGATTGATTAATTGTTATTGAATGATCACATAAATATTAAAAAAAGTCAAGTCACATTTTTAGCTGTTTTAAAGATTATGATGATGTGTTTTAGCACAGTAAACGCCACGACATCGGTACTTCAGCAGTTGAATGATTATATCAAACATAATATGACTTACCGGTGTGGGTGAAATCTAGGATGTAAAGCAAATTGTAGGTTTCTTCATAAACTTCGCTCAGTTGCGTCGATGCAAATTGCGTTGTCCAAGTGAACAAGTACACCTTTGCAGTGGATTTTCTATGATTAATTTAACTGTCTTATAATCACTTTGTCTTCCAAAAGTCAATGGTGAAATGGTAGCCTTCGTCGTTACCATTTTATCATCGAATAAAACCAAAATAGGAATATGTGTTCAAAATAAACTGCATGCGAATCAATGATAGTTAGGCAGACCTTCAGAGTCAAGCGGCATGCATTTGTGTACTCCGTCGAACAATTAATCAAAATTTTGACAGCTCGCATTATTGATTCATTTTCCAAAAATAATAAATTTTATTTAAACGAAAAATAAAGCAAATGTGTGGTGTTCGGCAGAATTGTGGTTAAAAACTCTGAATCGCCACTAAATAGAAGAAAAAGAAGGAGTGTGAAGCATTTTTTTAAAAATCGTAATTGGCATTTATCATGTACCTATGTACTAACGTCCTAGGCTCGATGCGGATTTCTAAACGGTATGATATCTGACGGCAGATACGATGGAAACGGGAAGCTGAACTACATTTTCATTCTAATTCACAATTATTATCCTGAATAGTTTTATTCCGGAGAGTTAATAATTTAATATTAATAAATACAATAGTTAAAATTAAAAAAGGAATGATTGAAGTAGCAAACTTGTAGCACAATGTGTATTTAGGGCCTATACATGGGCATTCTCTTTTATGAAGAGTGCTCAATGCATCGGTGAAGCAACCTTCATTTATTTCTGCGTATACTATGGTTTCAATATGTGGAAAACTTTAGAATTTATGGAATGATGTAACTGTGGAACAATCTATGAAATTACACAAGAAATATGACTTCTGCCAAAGGTATATAAATCTTTGGCAGAATACTGTGTCCTGTATTGGGTGATAATTCGAAATACCTAGCCTACATTCAATTAAACTAAATTGCAAATTTATTTGTTATTCACAAACATTTGAATGTTTTAATATTCATGCACCTTTATATTTTTATCTAAACAAACACATCTCATGCTGTATTTGTCTCTAAGGTTGTATTTTTTAAATAAGTTTATTCGATATCCGTAATTCTTTCTCATTGAAGAACTGTTGAGAAACCATTATCAATAAATAAATGATCAAAACTATCCTAATTAGACGTGTGGTTATGACATTCCAAACATTTCTAAGTTTTATACTTGAAAAAAAAAACCTTTTCAAAAATGGATAAATAACAATTAATTCTAGATTCTGAAGCTAATTTAAACACACCTTTACAAGCGCATGCACCTAATGGCCGACCATTGTGCCGACGTCAGGTGTATGTGAAATATTTTGTAACATTCGACCTCACGCAACAGGCGATAGGTTAGCGAACAACACTCCACAGCTATTTATTAGTACCTGGAATTAATTAATATGTAGGTTTACAGCCTCGCCCGTTTCCTATTGCGATTGTCGTTTGTTATGAGCCGGGAGAAAGACTTATGGTGATACGTGATGTTGGGAAAATTTCGTGTCGGTGGTTAGACCTCTCTTCCACTAAGTAGGAAAATGATTTGATTTAGGACCCGTTTAGCGCATTGAAATAAATAAATCTTTGAATAGAGATTAAATAGGACCAAAAGTCTTGGAGCATTCAGACAAAAGTATAAAATATTAGTTCATTAAAGTCACAAAAAATCATTTTTAAAAGCAAATGCTGATTTTTTGGCCAAGACTCCTTAGTAAGATTATCTCATCGTCACTGGTGGCAAAGTCACGACAGATAATGTTCATGACGTATTCTGTGTCATATTATCGGCATATCATTGAGTCAAATTCATTTAACAGAATCACAAAAGAAGTACCACAATTTCGTACTGACAAGGAACAATTGGTTGGTACTAATAAAGTGGCTGGTAAGTCTATTGACTCTAATATATAGTATACCTATCTAGTTTCCATTATCTTAAATACCTGTCGATAACTTGCTCTTTTATTCTAATGTTGTTAGGCTATAATATATAACTATTTGTAACTCATTGAGAACTTTCAAGTGTGTTGAGAAAATAGCTTCTGTTATGTTTCTATCATTGGAATCAAATTATCATTGCATCTGATGAATTCATTTGAAAACCTTTCACAGTTCCTAAAATTCTTCAAATCAGCACCAGATGACTCATCTAGTGAGTAACGAATGCTTCGCGAGCAGTGTGGGCGTGCGACCGCAGATGCCTTATCTAGTTCACGGTTATGCCTATGTATCTGTTGCGGGCCTATTCAGAGTGACGAACTATTCGCCAAGAGAGCAATATTTGCCAAGTTTATAAAGACATTTTGAGATGCTGCATCGGCGAGAGCAATGCAATAAATGCTAAGTAATGCTTTTCAGGTGACCAAATATGAGCGAACACCTGCTGAAATTCAGGCTCCTACGCCCGAATTGACGAACGTCAATCAAAACTGAGCAGTCCTTACATGTAAATCCGTCTCTTTCATTTCTATTGACATGTGACAGGGCAGCATCAATTTGAGGTGTCCTCAACTTTTGATTATCGTTTTTGGAAACGGGGCCCGGGGGTTAGCCCTGCAGGTTGATAGTATAAAGGCTGATCACCTCAGTAAATTGCAATTTCTACAACATCTACTACATCTACTGTAACTTCTTTTAAGCGATTATTAAAACAAAATCCTGTGTTACAAAAATTTACGTAAAATGTACACCATGTTATCATAAAAATGCTTATACATTCATAATTATGAATAGAAAACTACTAATGCTACCTAAAATAGTACTGTTCTAGTACGATTAGTACTTTATGGTAGATACTATTAAACAAAAAAGCCCGGGAGAAGATTTTTCTGTTAAGTCACAATTGCATTCGTGCAAAGGTTGCTAGTTCTTTATAAAGTTATCACTTTAATACCGTTATCACGCCGCAACATTACCGAGCTTCATGATAACCGCACTCAAATCACAAAGCGCTTGTTTGATAACGAGCACTCAAGTTGGCTTGTAATGAGATCGTGATTTAAGTTTATGAGCTATTCCTAGGTTGGAAGATGGTAGGTGACATTTGCAGTAACAATGGGACTGTGGGATTAGAATCCTATGACATCATGGGCTGAGGATTTGGCGTTTCATTTACTGTTTCTATAACACAATTATTGCTTTAGTCGTCTTCTTACATAATGTTTATAACACACGTTGTAAACCATTGAACAATATTCTTTATTTATTTATTTATTTATTTATTTATTTGCAAGTCACATTACAAAATGTTAAGGTGGTATTAATAAAGTAACTAAGGTTTACATGTGACGCCCCGCAAGGGCACAGCAATAGGAGAGGGCTAACATTGTTTTAAAACTTTTGAAGCATAAACATATTCTTAAAATTAATAACATTATTAACATTATTAAAAAAATCAATAACATTACAAAATAATATTACAAAATAATACTAACTAACCTTTAAATTTAGAGTTTGCTAAATACAAATACATCCCTTACTTTTAAAGAGGCACATTAAATTTATTTTTTGGTTTAATTTGATTTGTCGTCGAAGTATTCTTTTAAATTATAATAACATTTGATGGAGAGAAACTTCTTTAATTCTTTATGAAATAGCGTTGGTTTTTCTATATTTTTTAAGTAATTTGGTAAATGGTTGTAAATCTTAATCATCATAGGACGAGGGCTTGATGCAACTAGCTTTAATTTTGTAAATGGTACCTTGAGTTTATTTAGATTGCGGTTATTTCTTTTGTTATTTACTACGGGACAATATAGGTCCGGGTGTTTCCTCACAAACTTACAGGATTCACAAATGTAAATACAGGTAAGGGTAAGTATTTCATATTTAGCAAAATGTGGTCTACAGGATTCTAATTGAGTTATATTTGTTAGTATTCTTACACACTTCTTTTGTAAAATAAAGACCTTTTCCGCATCACAACTGTTTCCCCATAAGATTACGCCATAGGAAAGTCTAGAATGAGCGTATGCATAGTATGCCGTAAGGGCAGTCTTAAAGTCAGTTACTCGTTTAAGGTGGTAGAGAGCATAAATAAAGGAAGATAGTTTATTTAATAGTTTACGTATATGGGGTTTCCAACTCATGCTTTGATCCAGGTCTATTCCCAATAGAGTCGCCGAGTTTACCACTTCAAGTTTAATGTTTTTATAGTGATATGATATTTCTAATGCTGTTTTCTGATTTGGTTTAAATTGAATGATTTTAGTTTTATTTAGGTTAAGTTGTAAGTTATGGATTTCTAGCCAGTTAACAATAGTATCTAATGACAAATTTAGTTTATTTTCTAATTCACTGGTGTTAGCACATGGGATAAGTACAGAAATATCATCTGCAAAAAGAATACAATCGTTAATTATATTTGGGAGATCGTTTATATAGATGAGAAACATAATACATCCCGAGACGCTACCTTGCGGGATTGAACCAGTCACGGAGACTCTATCAGATCGAATGTGTTCTATTTTTCCTACTTATAAACAAGTCACCATACTTTCTATCATTACCAAGGACAATCAATATTCGTGTGAACATTCGTATTTTTTCTGTGTTTGGATGGTATGTATACATTCAAGTTTGAATAAAAAAATATTTTAATCTGTTTATCGCCCATCAAAATGTTCTGCTTAATTTGTTATCAGGTGATTTTGCTGCAAATGGCCCTAAATAATTATTAAGATAGGCTTCAATCTATAGAAGGACTTTTAACAAAGTGTTTTTGGTAATCTCAAATGTTAAATTAATTCGCTCTGAGCAAGCGAGTAAGGCACAGCCAGTGATATAGTTATTCCTTCCAACATGTTTTAATGCTATTTACTAATAGTGTTTCTTCTTTTCAACAAAATTGATCATTCAGTTTTTATTTATGTACGAACCGAACTTTACCGGTTTCAAAAGAAGAAGTTCAAACATTCGGCCACGGAGCGGTACAACGGAACAAAACGAGTTCACACAACAAACGCCATAACTCAAAAACCATTAAACTTTATCGCTTATCAAATCAATTTAATAGCAAGCAATTTGAAACTATACTTTCGACTATCAAAAAAAATACAGAAAAACCATTATTTAATGACCTCCTATCCAGCATTTCGCTCTATGTTCAGAAAGGTCCGATTAAAATGGTCAATAGCCGCTATCTTTGATTTAGAAAAATAGGCTCTATGTTTAGAAAAATAGATATGTCAATGCTCAGAGAGATAGTAATAAAACAATCTTTTGTTTCGTATTTGTATTAATGTGCTCGTTATTTGATTATACGGGAAAGCTAAGCCGATTTCTGTGTTATAGTTTGTATTAATAGAACCGTATTCGTATGCTGTTGGGTCACTTTCAGATTAAGTGTGGTCGTTTGATTAAAATTGTGTGTAATATTGAATGAAGATAATTTAATTCTATTGATTTAATTGTGATCTGTTCTGTTTTAGCTGCGGTACTAGTGCCGTACTATTGAATTAATTAGATAATGTACTATCCCATTGCTAGGTAGAGGCCACCATCATTGAAACTGTGTCATCGCTATTTGATAACTTTTTTATTTTTGATCTGCATACGAAACAAGATCATCTAAAAACAAAACTGTTTACACAGTGTGTCAAATTTTCGATTGGTCATGGCTTGACCAATACAAAACCAGCTTGTAATTTTTAAATAAAAAAAAACCTTGACCAAATTGAAGTTTAAACTCAAAAGTCTAGAATATGTAGCTTTACTGTGTCTTTCAACCGGTTGCAAGTCGCGTCTGTCTTCAAATTTAACAAAAAGAAAGGTAACATTTATTAAAAATATTTAACTAAACCCTTTAAGGAACCCCTTAAGGTTCCTTAAAAACCATTTGTTTTTTTCAGTAAGTTGTAATCTGTTCCAGTCCGTAAGCTAAATCGTCTCTGCTGAAAACATTAAATGGATTGTCCTTAGTAACTAACGATTAAACATACATACATACATACATACCATCACGCCTTTTTCCCAACGGGGTAGGCAGAAACCACATCTTTCCACTTCCTACGGTCCTGACACACCTCTTGCGCTTCTTCTACTCTCATTAATCTTTTCATACTCGTACATACTCGTCGATAATGGGTACTCCTGACCTGACCTTTTCTGAGCACGTCTTGGACTTGTCCTAAGTGCGTCCGTCTAGGCCTTCACTTTCCAACAGCTCCATCCACCCTCGCCTTGTAAATTTGTTTCGTTAATAGCCTTTCATCCATCCTTTCCATATGCCCAAACCATCTTAGCAATACCATCTCAATTCTTGTGACAACATCCCCTTTCTCACCGCAACGCTCTCTAATTATGCTATTCCTCACTTTATAACTCAATGTCACTCCTGCCATACTTCGCAATGTTCTTATTTCCACTGCATTTATCCTACTTCCATGCTTTTTTTGCCATACCCAACTCTCACTTCCGTACATAAGCGTCGGCACTTTCTGGCTGTTCATAAAGGCATGCAGCGCTCCATTTACATATTCCCTGCATTCACTCTTCTATCAATATCACCCTCATGCCTTCCATCCCTCGTGACCTAGTCCCCAGATACACAAATTCTTTCACTTGTTCTACTTTTTCACTTTCAATTAAAACATCACTTTCTGTCATATCCTCCTCTCTTTCAAAAACCATGGATATTGTCTTACTCACGTTCACTTTCATACCTCTCGCTTCTAACGATGCATTCATTAATGTTACCATTTCCTGCAACTCGTCGGCCGACGACGCCAGTATGACTTGATAATTGCAAAATAAACACTTCAATTACATAATCGGTACCACAACTGCAATCACAAAAAAACAATAGTTTAATCAAGCCAAGGGCACGCCCACATTTTGGCACCAACACATCGGTTAGCAATAAGGCCTGGCTTTTGTACCCCATTGGAAAGTAATTGTAAGGCAAGACCCACACCTGTTAGGTCGGCTCCCACGTGAAGTGTCTATCTTGAGGATGTTTGAGTGCGTTGTGGCTATGAGTGCTCTCCATTGTAAGGGTTATCAAGTGTCCTAACAAAAGAAGATAGTAATTGTAAAAAAAAAAACTAAGCTGATTTTTAAATTGAATTTACTGAAACGTCAAGGTACAAAAAATATTAACACGAACGCATTAATTAATGGACTCGAAGAAGTCGCCGTAGCCGGAATCGGCAGGGACCACATTAATAAAGTTTCAGCATTATTAGCATATAAGCATATAAACCTCCTCCAAGGCAGCGTAGCGTTCTAGCCTCATCCTCATCAAAATTCACTACCTGCCAGCCAGCACCTTTTTGCAAGTGATATCTATGCCTGGCCAAAGGATCTCTTGCACTATGTCCGCTTAAACAAATAAATCAAGCTTTAATTAATTTTATAACTTCAAAAAAAAAAAACGTTGATATTAATATGTTTAAAAGCCCTATAATCTTGCGCCTGCACATCTCTACGCAGCATGCATGTGTAACTAATATTGGTATAAACTAATCCCAATCTAGATTAACTACAAATGGAGCTTTAAGCTTTAAGCTTCAAGATTGAAATTGTAATAATAAAAACCGATATTGATTCTACTGATGTTTGTACAATAGAAATAATTAATTCAAAGTTAAATTTAGTGAAGGTCGTTACTTTATAATGGTTTAATCGTACATCTGAATTAGTTGATAAAGCGTGGGTGGCGTATTGTGATTATTTAATTTGTTTCGGGCCTACGTGTTTGAGTCATCGGATTAAAATTAATTGGTGGAAAAAGTTACATTTACGCCTACATACTCGTAATTCCTGTCACGCACCCTTTAAACTATAAATGACGTAAGTTTTCTGCGAAGTTGTGCCTATTAAATGAGAATTTTTTGGTTATTAGTGAATTATTTAGGAATTCACAATGAAATATCAAATAAACACAGACAATATTATTTACAAATATGTGATCAGTTTTCCCAGTTGTAAAGCTGATATTTGTAGCAAATAAGGCTCCATTGAGGTGGCTAAGTAACGGCAGCGGATGGGCCACGATCCGATGTCAAGCAACGCCAGTCAGGTCGCGTAATGGATGAGTGACCATCCCGACCGAAATTTAGTGATGTGTTTTTCGGGCATCTCCGCGCTTCGGAAAGCACGTCAAACAGTTGGTCCCGGCTGACGTCGCAAGATATTAGTCGTAAAGCCTCGTCGGAGGCCCAAAAAGGCGGCTTTATGACATCTGACGGTAAGGTTTATCACTGGCCTTACATTCACCTCTCCAACAATCCGCACTGAGCCCGCGTGTTGGAGTATGGCTCGTTCCACCTCATAGTTGAGGTGAGGCCTATGCCCAGCAGTGGGACGTATATAAGGCTGTATTTGTAAGGCTTTATAAACAGAAATAACTGTAAGGAAGGTATCGGCAATAATCCCCCAAAAATAATAAAAATGTCAAATTACAAAATAGGCTTATTAAGACTATCTTCAACATTTTATAATGTGTCATTTCCCACCCAAAGATGGAAAACCTAAAAATAAAACATAAAAAAGACAAATTCAGGTATTAGGCACGAATATACCAATAACTCCTTGCAAACTTAGCGACTGCTCTTTAAAATAACCTACCAAGTCCTTAAACGTACCTCGGGCCTAATTAAAATCCCTTAAAACTTGTCAAGTTCATTACCTAAACTAAGCGTAGCCATCAATTTCGTAATAGCCAGGCAGCGGTTACTTGGCGCATAACGCATCTTCAAGGCTGGATATTTACTGACGAAATTGCTCGCTACCGTCAGTTATAGGAAAACTTGACTGGAAATATGCGATGGTATTAAGGCCACTGACCAATTCTACTGACTATGGTGGTGATGAAAATGACAAGTGACTTGATATGCAAGCATCAAACGACTTTTATCACCTCATCAACTTTGGTCTTCATTATTTATTAATTTGTTCAGTTAAATTCATCGTAGTGAAAACAATATTTGAAACCAATAGGCACCTAAATGTGTGCTATTATTATGACATGAACATGACCGTGTGAGAAATCGTGATATCGTGAGAGGTGCGCGGGCGCATGGTGCGCATGCCCTCTGGTTAGGGTTGGCAAATTGAAGTGAAAAAAAAAACTGAGACACCTGGCACCAAAATTCTCTTATCTATGTTTTCAAGCGCTGGTGATTTTACTAATGTTTCATATCACATCACACCCAGACACGAAACAAACACAAATGTCTGTCACATGAATGTATTTCCTGGATGTGACTTAAACCCACGAACTTCGGCGCTATCGTCAGTTCCATAAGGTACCATTGCATTTAGAGACCAGACTGTGGAAAAAGATAACTTTCGTGCTGCAATGACCAAAAAGAACTAGCTCTGGCCGGAAAAATCAATCAGATGTAAATTCGTAGCCAACTTCACGCATCAGCACTGCAGCAGACGACCTGTCGTTGCTAAACTACTGGTTTCTATGTATCCTGAATTCTATGCATCTGAACCTACGAGTACTCGTTTTTCGAGTTGGTCCATTATACATATTTTGGGAATCTCTTCTGTTCTTAAATTGCCACGTTCTTTTTTCTAATCTTAATTTACTCAGTTATTGGTTAGTATCTCCGTTTAATTTGCGAAAAAAAATATTGTCTATCTTTCTATCTATCTATTTGAAGTGCCAGCCCTGCGCATGAGTCGCCAACTCACCCGCACAGCGATCACGAGTTAATTGTTTCGTTCGGGATGGTATTTTGCACTTCGTCAGACAATAAGATTTATACTGATGTCGGTATTAATGCCTGCACACACTCGCTATGGTTAACGTGTTTTTATGAATAGAGATAACCATCTGATGCGCGTGAGTTGATTTATTTGAACGTCAAGATGGTTAAGTAATGAACGTATTTAAGAGTATTTGTTTACAATTAGATAGAGATCTGAAGGTTATGGCTTAACGGGAATGGAATTAAATAATTAAGAAATTTAGCTCGTTAAAAGCGTATTGAAGATTTTTCAACAAGAGATTTCAACAAGCAAGGACAAACTGGGACAGATTCTTGTAATGAAAATTGGTAATTACACCCGGGCACAAATACTATTAAATGGAGATTTAGAGATATTAAAAATGCTGAAAGTAATAGTAATTTGGGACAGAAACAAAACAGAGAATTTGATAGCAGTGTGTCAATTTTCAAAATGAATAGACTTCATCAAATTTTTAGTCATATGAATGTTTGGTGGGGTAAAACTGCTAAACCATGTAAGACCAAATAACATACTTAACTATTTAAGTGGAAAGATGGTGGTTTCTGCCTACCCCGTTGGAAAAAAGCGTGATGGTATTTTTTTTATATTGCCCGTCAAGATGACCTCACTCCTCACCTCATATGAGGCTGACAATCCCAGTCATTCAAACGAATCACTGGGCTGGCCATCCTCACCTTGAAGTATATTGTATGTGATTCAGCGAATGCTTAGGGCCCAATGAACCTTCCCCCAAATTCTGATGTCAATCAAAGTTGAGCACCCTTCAAATTGATGCCCTCCTGTCACATGTCAGTAAAAACCATGTAAGAGCTGTTCAACTTTTGTCTTATCTGAATTCTGGCGTTAGACGTTGATTTCAAATATTTCTTATTCTTATTGAACTTCAAGAATGAGTTAGGCTCCCAAGGCAGTTACAGATCTATCTGAAGGATCCGCGAATGGTGAGTACGCCAGGGCCGGATGCGCGGAGTTCCCATGACAATACTATCAGCGAGCCAATGGGAGCTGCGAGTCGTGCGAGATGCGCGCGCGCCCGCGTATCGACGCCCACGCGACAGCAAACGATAGATTAGTGTGGATTAATTATTTTATTTTTCATAGGATTTATAGTTATGAATATTCAAAGGAGTGATTTCTTTTAATAATTATGGGGTAAAACCCCACAATTTTGTGTGTCACTTTTTTGTTTACTTTTCCTGTAACCCTGGTCTGCTGGAAGGAATCTCTCTTAAGAGATGAGCTCACCTGTATTTTTGTATTCCTGAATTGTATCCATTGTCACTGCATTTTTGTGAACGCACTAATAAATAAATAAATAATGAATAAATTTTAATTTTACTTTTACGCCATACTTCACCTTACATGGTAGATGGTCGATGCAACCAGATGTGGTACGAGTAAATTGTGTTGCTGTTTCTATTGTGTCGTCGACAGACAACGTGTTACTATTTATCTGTTCTTCCGCGTGGACTTAGCTTTAAAATCGTCATGTCCGTACATTTTTATTTGTATTATTTTTTAGTTTTCATAGTAACTAAGTGTAGGCACGTATAAAGTTTTATGAAAATCCGTCCATTAGTTTCCGTTCCATTCTCAAAAGTAAGTGTCGTTCAAAGATCCATAGAGTTTTTTAAGGCTTGCCTTTTGACTATATTTTAGATTCAAACTAACTAACTAAAAGTTTTAATTCTATTACACATAAGTTTTAATTATATATACCTTTGGTATCTCAGTTTACTAAGAAAAACATGGGATTGATGTATGTTTTTAAATATTCGAGTAAAAATTTGAATGATAAAATTTAAATGAACAAAAATGCAGACGACCAGTGTCACCTGTATGTACTATACATACAGGTGACACTGGTCGTCTGCATTTTTGTTGTGAAGTATTCAAACCAAAGGGGTTTGAACCTCAGTGGCATAAACTGTTTTGTTTTTATTCGATCTTTCCGCGCACGATGAAAGTGACATGGATAGAAGACGAAGTGTCACCTTTTTAAGTTATTTGGAGGTAAAGATCGAAATGAGTAAAGTGATATTTATTGAAAATCTAATAATTATGAGGCTTTTATTATTGTTCGGTTAACACTTATTTTAGGACATTTGAACAGTCTGATATCTTCTTCCGCCATCTTCCCACATCCCAAAGTCGTCTAGAAAAAATCGCTTTAAGCGATAAGGTCACTATTTGCATATCCTATACTGTCATAAACAAAATTTTATTTCTCCTATGCAATAAAGTATATTTGACTTTAATTTGAAACCTTTTTGTAGGTTTTTACCAAAAAACTGGTCAAAATCACATCATTATTTTGAGCACTTTCAAATTCGGACTCCACATAAATGCGATAATACACACAACCGTTTAAATGACCTGAAATCTGTTATTTGGTAGACTAAATAACACGAAAGTCCACTTATTTCGTTAAATAATAGTAATCACACACAATCAAATAACTCGGAAACGTGACACGGTACCAAATTGAAATATTTTTTTGTTTTGTTTGTGTCCTCTATCCAAATATACCACTTTTATTGTGCGCGGAAACTTTGAAAAAATCAAAATGGCGGCTGGTAAATCCAAAAATGTTCAAAACACCTTGCATAAACTGCGAGCAGATTCTGTAGTATTCCTTATTGTTTGGATTATCCACTGTAAACGTTCGCGGCCCATACACCGTGAAGCAGGATAGAGATCTATCTGAGCCGTATGCGCAGGCCCGTCTCTCGTACATTTTGTTACTATTCACATTGCCTAGGTATTATTAACTTCTTGTCGGTTTTATCCATGTGTATACAGATATAATGTGCCGGGCTGAGACTGTTCTTTGGTGTACGCTTTGAAAGTTGATTTCAGCTTTATATACCACTATCTTTTCACCAGTGGCCGCGTGAACTATTCAAATTTGTCTATAAAATACAGTGGATTTGCTCGTTAGGGGGACATACAAAATCCTCACTTACTGAAATGAATATTGGTTTAATCACTAACCTTGCCACAAGTGGGTGGGTAAAGACAAACTCAGGCTAAGTGTGCCAAAAACCCGAAACCCTGGTTCAAACAGGCAGGTTCCATTTGACCCAGGACTACTCTTATCACCCGGCCACTGACTGCATTGTATTCTGTTATATATCTGCACAGACATATTTCTGCATTACATTTTACAACATTCCTACACAATCACGGTTTAGAACCTTTGACTTCTTACTGTCATTACTCAAAATCACCTATCCGTAACGGCAATCACACTCATCGTTCGAGAATGACTTCATTCTCCCATATCCGAAATATCGGGTAACTTTAACGACGGTTCCCAACCTTTCGATAATGCGATGTAATGATAGTTGGATCCCCGAATCAAAGGCGGTATTAAAAAGTCATCATCACCTCGTTGAACTGATGCCGGAAGGAGGTCAATGGTCAACGGGATTTCCTGCACCTGTCAATTTTTTGGGTAGTTGAAGTATGTTATTTGGTCTCACATGGTTTAGGAGTTTTGTCACCACCAAACATTCGTGTGGCTAAATATTGTGTTAGTTCTGCGTTTGAATAATCATTAAAAACGTGTCTCAGTAAATACGAGTCGTGTGCCTATCCTTCAACTTCAGCCGATAAAGGTTTGCCTAGGCTGAAATTTCGTGATTTTGCCGTTCATTTGAGGATGTGCTTAAAATAAAGAAGAGAGAGGTCGATTAATTTAAACTTTTTGTCGATTTGCCCGAGTAATTACTTAGATAAAGATATAGGTAAAAATATTGTTCCAAACTGTTCAAAATTATAAAAAGTAAACTTAACTAAATAAACTAAAACTGAACATATCGTTTTAACGATTATGATTTTCATCGGTTACAAAGTTCAAACAAGACCCCCACCATGCGCTAATTTGATTTACCCGTATCTTTGAGTACACCTTGCATAAATTAACCTGGTAATGTTATAGACCTTGGTCGAATTACCATATATCATAGAAACATACAAATAAACTAAATATTTTTATGAAAACTTGTATGTTGTTGAGAGAAAGTAACAAACTCGCTCTTTCTGTTTTCAAAAATAAATAACTGTCATTTCTTCCCCTAAAAAAGTTAGCCGCATTTGGCGCTCAATAATACTATCACGTGACAAAGTTAGCGCAGTCTTTGACTTGTAGATAAAGGCGTGTTCCCACAGGCGGAGGGTGCCGCATAAATTATCGGGAGCGTGAAGTGTCGCCGTATTGGAACACTCGTGAGTAATGGCGCTTCAGCGCCACGACCCGGGAAGGTGGACGACACACTCGGTTGTCAAAATTAACCATTTTCAGAATCTACTAGGTAAATGACTATCGCAGAATAATTCTTGGTATTCAATCTTGGCGAGCGTAAGGTAAATTCTAGAAGACTTAAGATAATCTAGATTAACTGTTTTGTGATATTGAGCTTAAAGGAATAGAGCTGAGACTCCTTAAATACTGAACATTTGGTTTTAAGGCGCATCCATACTCATCCTCGACGACACGGTTGGCGTAGTGCGCTGTAGCACGGTTTCTCGCCTCGATTTTCGTAGTGTCCCGGGTTCAATTCCCGGTCGGAACAATTTAGGAAAAGATCTTTTCTGAATTGACTCGGGTCTGGGTGTGCTGGGAGACGCCCCTAGCTTATTTCCTTGTGTGGTACCTCGTAACACAGGGATATTAATCCCTACTTCGAGACCATTACAAGAGGTGTGTTGTCTGGCGCATATTTATCTATTTATTTGTCCTCTAATCACTCATCCAGATATAATTGATAAGATGAAGAACATATTCTATATGCATTTACAAAAATAGAAACGAAACACAGAATCTATTTTGTTAAGTTGGTTTTTATTACAGACTGATAGATTTATGTTCGAAAACAGATCATATAGTTGGACTATGAAAGAAAGTATACATTATTCTTCAGTTTCAACTCAACTATGAAACGTTCAACAACTATTAAATTAGAAAAATGTATAAATTTATTTTGCAGCTTACAAATATATTTTTTGTCAGCCACTTGCAAGTGTACACACAGCTTAGTGTTAAACTGTTCACACCGCACAGTTCGGTTATTGAATTGAAAATAGGATTAGGACACGAAGGGTTATACTAGAACAGTTAAGATTAAGCTAAGCATACATTTATGAAGCTGCGTTAGCTAAATAAAAATGTTCGGGGTTCAAAAGAGTTCACACCATCCCAACTTTAGAAACATCACACAATCTTAAGCAGCCTTAACCACTAGCAAATCTTTGAAGTTTTGAAATGGCCCGTGTTTTTTTTGCCAATAATCTTTTTAGTAAGTCAGTTAATACTAAAGCATAGGATCCGTTTGAAGGCTTCTGTGAACAACGTTTGGAAATTCAGAATGGTAAACTTCTTAGTGCCTTGTCATATCACCTTTCCACAACTAAAGTATTGTTTTTGACCGTACCTGACTAACAGCCCAAAAAATGTTATTTGAATCAGGGAAAATTATGAGAAAAAAAATATTTCGCTGATTTGAATAATAACTTTTAATTGTGGCGACTGAAAAATTTGTTGCGAAAATATTTTCAACCATTGTGTACTTCTTTCAGTTAAGAATGCGGCTCTTCTGAACCAACCTTAAGCGAATCTCGATAGCGCCACAAGTCCACGACGTCTTATTAAATCGAATGTAACAATAACTGTTGGATTGAAAAATTGCATAATATGCATCGGATTGACGCCATTCACGTAATTGGGAATTGCACGGACACGCACACAACTACAGTGAGAACGTGAGAAATTGAAATATTATTTTAGTATTGAAGTTGAGTGTCAAATGCCGTTAGTAGTGGAGATATTTTGTCTGGATGTCACGATGGTTTGTTAGAAAATAAACTAGCAAAGGATTTTAAATAGGAAATAAATTGTTTTATGCATAGGCAAAGGCAGAGTTGGAAAACAAATATAACATTGAAATGTAACATTAATTTACATAACAGTACACTTTCCAAAGGCACAGGCTATTATGACTTATATTATTTAAATTGGATCTTTTAGCCCCGAGTTCAAATATAACCAGAACCAATTTTTGTGTTTACTACAAAATTTCTGACTAACTCTGAAAATTGAAAAACATCGTTATAAAATCAAACTAACCCGATTAACGGCGGAAGGCTCACCACTTGGCTAGTTGGATTCTAATAACAGCCCAAAAGTGGGCTTCAGAGTGTTCCGTTCGCCACGACGGCAACAGGCACTTCCCTCCGCCTTTTGCGACTAAGTTTTGATGTTATGATGTTAATTAAAATTCAGTGCAGCAACTATTTATGGTGGCAAAACATACATTTCAAATTAACCAAAATGTTTTTTGCTGTTGCGGCCTGATCTGGTTTTTGATAATCGTGTCTTAATTAAGGTTAGCAATAAGGTTCATCGTTTAAATGAGATTATCGGTCTTACTAACAATATACTCCTTGCTCGTAGATTTTTTTGTACTAATGAAAGTAATAATTGATTCATGACCGGACAGCATCAGAGCTTCGGTGGATGCATCAACATCAGCAAATAATAATTAAAAAAAATCATTTTTGTGTCTAAATAAAAATAATTAACTTACACCAAATGGCAGTAATTTCAAACTTGCAGCTTTCAATTTAATAGATCTAGCCGAGTTTAAACTTTAAAGCACTTAACTATCAGTCGACTTAATCAAGTGAACCTAACTACTCAGAATCACCACAAAAAGAGTCCGGCAGCTTACACGAAGCTAAAAGTGTGAATGAACAGGAAATCAGCTCTCAAACTAGCATAAATGATCTATTAGCCCAGCGGGCAGTCGTACGCAAGTGCGATTCATATGAAACGATCCATTTTCCATTCCATCCATCCGTCAAAGGACGACTTCTAATCACGACCGATTGTTAGTGACTGAAAGTTATTGTTTTTAGCTGTAGACGACACGATTGGCCTAGAGCGCTGTAGGTTTTTTTTTCTGAATAAGCTCTGGTCTTGCTGTGCTGGGAGACGCCCCTAGCTAAAATCCGTCGGTAATGACGTAACAACGTCATTTATCCTTATTTTCAGACCATTACAATTTTATTGCATTTTATTCACAAAAGTTGGGAATGAAAGCAGCAATCTTTTATAGATGGATCGGCTGAAATAAGCAAATATTAAGTTAAGTCCTGCCTTTAGTACTTGAGGTCGTGGGTCGTGACAAACATTTATGTGGCGGACATTAAATGTTTTGTGTTTATTGTGTGTCTGGGTGTTATTATCTATTTATGTATGTATTTTTATAATCTTAATCAGAATCATAAATCTTTATTGCTTCATGTGGTTTAACAAGTTCTTAAAACTAAATAGTACACATGACCCTGTTAGGGCACTGGAACATTAAAACAATTGCAACATTAAAACTATTTTGAAATATTATAGTTGTTTATCAGCCTCTGACGCCCATTAGTACAAGCTCTGCTTAGTTTGGGGTCAGATGCTCTTGGTGTAAATTGTCCCAGATATTTATTTAAGTAAAAACCGCATACCCTTAAATAACCAGTAAACTTAACATGAAGTTATGGTAAGCGCCTTTCCTTGCCCTAATTTGTGTGTGAACATTGTTCTAAAATAAAAAGTTATCTTATGGTGAAAATCGTCCTTCGGAGGATAACACACTCTTCCCGGGAGGCCTTTGGAGTAAAAGGCAAGGCATTTGAAGCCGTTAGGCCTTGTTTAAACACGTTGCGCTCGCTTTTTGTTCATTACTTCTGGATAATCGGGTAGCCTATTATTGTTCACTTGTGCACTGTGGTTAACAATCCTTTAGCGACATTGCGATTTTTTAATGACGAAAGCTTGTTGCATTTCAATGAGGTATACCTACAAAAGATGCAGGCAAGTTCTAAAATGGAGACCATTTGGAAGTTAACGCATAAGGGCATCCTTGGTATTCACGAATAGGATTTTTTTTATCTATAAGAAATGCTCTCTGGGCCTGAATTTAGAAGGTTTGTTAAGCAATTGACTAGCAATAGTTAGATGTCATTTGAGAAAAAAAAGTTAGGTGATAGGCCGATATTTACTGGAATTACTCTGATCCTAGCGGGCATTAATATGTGCACCGTGATGAAATTTGTCACGCCTTCTCATGTCATGTAATTGACCGACTGAAAAAGCGTGAGATAGTTTTGTAGGTAAAAAAATCCATAGCTGATTGTCATTGGTGCTCATAAAATGGCACTTAAAACTGGAAGCTCGGTTAATTCAACTACACAAACTAGACGCAACGCTCTTAATAAACATAGTATAGAAGTAAGTGTTAATAAAAACCGTTTTATGCTTGCAGGGAAACACAAATCCAGGAGATAGCGAATCGGTTAAACCATTTCTGAACGCATTACTTTTGCTACATAGATATTAGTTTCACCATTTATTTCTTCTGACATACTGTCATGTTAAATAGTGATTTTTCTTCTGTCCTTTTCCTATTTAATAAATAATAATAAATAAATAAATATCCCTGGACATTATTCCACACAGCGCCATCTAGCCCCAAAGTAAGCTAATTAAAGCTTGTGTTATGGGATACTAGACAACGGATAAACATACTCAAATACATTTTCTTTTGTAAATACATACTTATTATACATAGGAGACACCCAGACCAGTACAAACAGACATGTTCATGCACACAAATATTTGTACTGTGCGGGGATCGAACCCGCGACCTCTGGTGTAGTAGCCAACTTCTTAACCATTACACCAAGTCGGTCGTCAAAATCGTAATCGTCGTATTTGAATACGGCATGCTTCAGTTTTGATGCAAACTATTTCTTCGATGCTCTCACCGTACCATATTAAAATACTTATATGTTTCGATGAAAGTATGTAATTGACGACGGTAAGAGACCGGACGGGATGACACTCGTTCCTTGGAGCATGGGCCGACCGCTGGTGTGGGATGCGACCTGCGTCGACACGCTGGCCCCTTCCCATGTTCCTAGTACATGCAAACAGGCAGGCGCGGCGGCTGAAGCGGCTGAACATAAAAAGACACAAAAGTACCTGAAAATAGGATCAGGGTACACTTTTGTGCCTTTCGGGGTCGAAACCATAGTCCGTGGGGTCCAAGTGCACAAAACCTCATTAAAATACTGTCTAGAAGACTGAATACTTTCACTGGTGACCCAAGAACTGGTACATTCCTCGCGCAACGTGTGAGCCTAGCCATTCAACGGGGGAATGCTGCCAGCATCTTGGGCACCTTACCACAGGGGCAAAATTTTCTAAGTAGTTTTTAGTTTTATTATTTAAATTTAGGTTTTTCTTTTTAATTTTTACTGAACTGTGTATATAAATATCATTTAGTCTATTTAAATAAAAAATATATCCATAATGTAATTGACAATAATTTATTGTGTTAAGTGTTAGGTAAGTCTCGCTGATCCAGCAAATGTTTTTGTTCTTTAAAATGTAAAGTAAATTGCAGTAATTAGCTTAAATACTGTCCCACTGTTTTGCAAAGGCCTCCTTCATGAAATCAAGTTTTCGCTACAACTTATGGGTAGATGTTAGCCTAATACTTAAAAATATCACCCAAAATTAGTTCAGAAAACAAAGTGTTGCAATGACAATCCTGTGTTTTCTGAACACTACGTCTCTGTGTATTCGAAAAAGGTGCTTGATTATCAGACGAGTTAGCACGAGAAACAGTTTTGATAAGAGTTTTCGTGTAATTTCAACTTCCTTCAACAGTTCCATCCTTTATTCTTATCTGCTAAACTTTAAGGTTCAATTTCGCCCAAACTTTTGTTATTCAGCATTTGCTCTTAAAAGGTTTTCCGTCACGTATTATACGTCCTTATATATTTCAGTGGCATCTTTTATCTTTTATGGACCTTAAACAGGCCTCATTATAGGCAATTAGCGAGACACTTTTTGCAATTTATCCCATTTATTTAGTACTAATTTCAGGTTTATGCAGTTTTAAGATATGAAAGTGTTGTGCGTTGTTTATTATTTCCTGTTATTAAGAGGATCATCAATGTAATGTGTTAAATAGTTATTGCTACCTAATAAGTGTGAGAAACATAATTGCATTAATAGATTTGATTGAAACATTGTAGCATTATACACTTTAACTAGGGGTTATCTATCCTTTAGGTTGGTTACTTGCCTTTGTCTTTAAAACAAGGAGGAGTTTGGTGTAGGAATTAGCATTCTTAACTCATACTCAAACAAAGCGGATACTGAAATCGCTATGACGATTTAAATAAATTGAACAACTAATCGTAAGTGGGGGACAAAATGCACCAATTGCACCGAGGCAGGTCCACTGGGGATCTTCTAGCTTATGCCACTCACACGTGGAGTGAGGCCATCGAAAGGCACGGTGAAGCCTTAGCCGTATCGCTTGATATATCCAAGGCCTTTGATAGGGTTTGGCTCGGCAGCCTTATAAACTTAAACTCAAATAACTTTGTTCAAATAGACTGTATCATTACTTTCTAATCGTCAAAATTTACAGCAAAATATACTAAATAATAGACATAAATACCATAATAGTATGGATACGTATATAAACAGTATACAGACATAATGCGACTTGTTGTAATAATGTATACCTTGCCCCATAAAGGATCCTAAAACTTTTTGTAACCTAAAGAGTGGAAGTGCAATTTTATCCTTATTCCTAGTATTTTTGCAATGTATGTTATAAACAAGCTTCCCTCGTTGGGATTACCTGTAGGTCTTTGCAACTGGATCAAGAACTTCCTTGAGGGGCGTTCATTCCGGGTCGTGCTTGAAGGGAGCGCGTCTCAGGAACAGGCTTTAGATGCCGGTGTCCCGTAGGGGTCTGTTTTGTCTGCAACACTCTTCTTGCTGCACTTAAACGATCTGCTTGTGCCCGGTACTTTTGGGTATGCCGACGACAGCACAGTTGCAGTTAAATATATGTCCAGTGCAAGGGCCACTAGGGAGGAGGTCCAATCGTGCCGAAAGGACTTGACGAATCGCATGAATCTGGTCTTAAAGCTGTGTCCGACTGGGGCTATGACAGTCTGGTCAGGTTCAATGCAACTAAAACGCAGGCGTGTTTTTTTCACCGCTAAACGTTTTTCCGGAACGTTTCTCTGCCCATTACCGACCACATTCAGCTGCTTGGCCTTGAGTTGTCTGCCAGCCTCAACTTTAGCAAGTAGGTACATTGAGTCCTCTGATAAAACTGCTGCGAAAAAGCTTGGCGTCCTATCCAGGGTTAGGTGGTATTTTACTCCGGCACAGCTGCTACAGTTGCACAGATCAGGCCAAACATCCAAGGTATAATTGATTTATGCGTGCAGCTTCTACAAAAGTAGAACTGCTAGCAGTTCTTCAATTACATAAATGTTTCCCAGCCTTAATAGGTCGCGATAAGTCGCGGATGCTGCGAAAGCATAGCGTTATCGTTGCGATTAGTGTGGACGCGCCTCTACGCGTATCGGAAGATCTGAGAACATTCGATTTTACTTCGAAATAAAAGCAGCTGTAAATCTTTGGTTCAACACTTCAACACATTTATTATTTTATTTATTTAATCGTAAGGCAAAATTTGTCAAAGAAAATTATTACAATTTTAATTAAAGGCACTTCAGCCACTTGATTGACTCGTCGTTCAGGACAAGCAGGTCCTCAGGACCCACCAGCATATCACGTTTTAGGACATTCTACTTCAACACAATACGATTAGGACGTTCAGATTCCATACATTCAAACTTTGGCGTTATAAAATGATAAATCGGTTAACATTTTACCTTTCTTTTAGTAGATATGTTTAATTTCCTACAGTGTCGGTGGCAAATAAGCGAATGGTAAACAGTTACGACATCAAATGAATCTGTGCAGCGCTAAAGGTATCTCGCTTTGTTGACCCTGTAAGTCTATCTGAATGAAACTTTTGTATATACAGCAAGAAGAAATAAGGTCTTCCAGCTGGTCAAACAATAACTACTCACAAGCTCTGGCTACCTACTACATTATTATACTCACCAGCATCAAGACAAAACTAAAACTGCCAAAGGAAAAATAGATGTTGAAAACAAGACGAGGAAGAAGAAGACGACCACCGTCATTATTAGTGGGTAGGGGTGTCTTTTTTCCCAGGAAATCCAAGTCCCACATATCCCAGGTGTCCCGAACCCAGGGCCTTGGGAATGCCTAAATGCATTTCCTGGAGCAAAAAAAAGGGTTGTCCCCAATGGGTCTGGGTGTGCTGGGAGACCCCCTTGGGTTCATATCTGTATGGTACCTCGTAACACAAGGATATTTATCATTACTTCGAGACCATGACGAGTGGTTTGTTGTCTGGCGCATATTTATTTATAATGTTAAGTTTATGTCCAGTTCTGTGAATGCACATTTTTTGCAAAATAGTTCTCCCAAAAATATTTATTTCAACACAGAAATCTATCTGCAAAGTCAAAGATACTATATGAAGATCTTAAATAAAATATTTTCGCACAGAGCATTACTGAGCGTGTAAGCTCCCGGTAAGGATGGTATCAGAGTTCGATTCCCGCTGAATGGGTGATGTTCCATTCATCGCGCACGGAGGTACAAGCTAGTGGGTTTTATTTGTCTGTTTGTTTGTGGGATGGTGCAATACGAAGGATATAGCGATTCTAATTTATTTAAATTATTTTTCAAATAGAGTAAATCAGTTTAAGCTTCAAAAAACTATTGTAAAATGGGTGCTAGGTTGGCAAATTAAGATATAGTCAGTCGATTTTACGATTACTATGCTTGTACTCGTAGTAGTGACATGGACTAACATACCAGTATGACACACGCTAGTGTGCGTGCTAACAGCGGGAAAAATTTACACTAGTGTACACTAAGACCATGTGTATGTACACGTCACTACTACAAGCATAGTAAAAAGGTCTTCATGAGATAGAACGTCTATACCCACATGTAACGCTCGATGTGTTGTCGTGTGTACATAGTTTAATAGTTGTTACAGTAATTAATCTCTATCATATTCCACTGCCGATCAGAAGCCTTCATCATCATAACTGTTATCAAGTCTTGCACTATACTTCCAATTGAAAGGTAAAGATTTAATCACCATGCTCGCCAAATGTAGGCCGGGCTTGTGATCCCGACTTGAGATCAAAAAAGATAATTTTTCTGCTTTTTCATAAAATTCCAGCAATATGTACAAATTAACTATTTTTACTTATTATGCTCTGTACATAGGTAATTAAACTTCACAAGCTGAGTGGTACTTAAGATTCATGTTCCATACACACAATATACTTTTATGCATATTGAAAATGATTTTATGATGTTCTCAATAAGTTTTAAGACTTTTCGATACGACCGTTGGAATTAAAGAGCAATCGCGAAATAAAAAAACATAATAATTAAGGGTCAGTTAAATATGATATTAAATCAAATTTAAACTTATAAAACAATCATTCTAGACGTAAGATTGACTAAATTTTAATAAATTGACCAGAGATAAGATTAAGAGATAAGATTATTTATTTCTTATTAAAAAAATACTGAATGTGTATTTTTTTACATTGTTTTTTAAAAAAACCTTAAATAATTTAAAATTGAATTTGAAAAAAACTATGTATGTACCAGTTGACCGCCATAAAAAAGAACTCTTGCTCTAGTGTCCATCACCCATCACCAAGTCTTGTGATTCAAGGTGCTTCAAACGCAACACAAATACAAATATTTACTTTAAATCAGTTCCACTATAGATAAACTACTCGTACAATGCCTAAGCGCAACCATGAATGAATCCGTCGTGACGCGCGCGATAGCATCGCGCTGCGCCGGCGCAGTTGGTTTCGCTTATTAATATTTTAAATCGTATCGTTTTCCCATTTTAGAATTTGAGATAAACAGTGAATTTGCAGTAAAAATTAATTAAAAATATTTTAATAGAATGATATTTTGTGAAAAATTAACCAGTCTAGATCTAGAAGAAATTTAGACTAGTTAATTTTATGCTTTTTTCGTGTTATTTTTTAACATTTTAGAGCGCCTTATTTTATTTGAGGTATAAAATTTTATATCAGATCGTTATCTAGACTTAATTTAATGTTCTAAAATTCCAAATAACACAATAGAATACGTTAAGTAGGTACTTAAAGTTTCAGTTAAGAGTAGGAGTACTAAAAGCCATCTGCGTGTACTCGGTCACTGTGTCGAAACAAGATTACATGTTGTAGGCATTTACAATTTTTTTTTTTTTTTATAGAGGGTTTCTTGAGACTGCACGTAATGTACCTAATTCTAATCATATAAATATGCGTTCTAAACATGTAATTAGAATGCAGAGTTATGTGATTAACTCTTGAAGAAGATATATTAAATTAAATCCAGACACAAAATCTGGCTTATATTTGTAAGAAAATAAAAATAAATAGCACGTTCTATCTGCTTACTTAGCTAGTTAAATTATTTCTTTCAGTTGTTTAAAAGTACTTGCCATAAAACAAACGAACGATAATACTCAAAGTAGTCTCCGGTCTACTACACAAAACTTACTGAAGATACCTAAACATAATAATTCCACGCGATATCTAAGATCCTTCAAGATCTACGCAGCAAGCATCTGGAACAATCTACCTCCTCCTATGAAGTTGAAGATGAGTGCTGATTGTTTCATAAGAAAATACAAAGCTGCCGTAGTGAGTAAACAACTTGCTGCGGAAGACCTAAGGAGTGGTTATTGGCACGTACTGAAAGATTATTTTAAGTGACCACACTAACACTACACACACACACAACACACACACAACACACGCACGCACGAGAGTACTGTTTTATTTGTTTTTTTCTTGTATTTTGTATTTATTTTTTAAGCCCTCAATAACATTGTCCCGTCTAACACCAACAGAGAAACGGATGTGGATGAAAAACAGCGCTATTTAGGAACCCGATTTCAACAATAGTAATTTTTATTATTGTTTCGTTTTGAAATTATGATTATGATTGAAAGCAATAAATGCATTTTTACTTACTTACGTTTTTACTCAGTTGTAAGACTAGCTGCTCGGTTAGCGAAGGTCATGCGTTCACGTCCCACCTGATACCTATCAAGTTGAATTTTACATAGTTACTATTAGTAACGTTACTAAACTTGACTTGTGTTTTCAAGACAGTATGTCAGTAGTACGTCGTACGTTAACAATACGTCTACCACGAGTTCAAATTAACACTATCGTTCGCGTAAAAAAATGTACTAGGATTTGACATTGTCATGGCATGTGTCATCCCAATACATTTTTTTTACGCGAACGATAACGTAAATTGAAATTGGCAACTCGTGGTTCGTACAGGTTTGCTACCACAGCACGCACCAGTGCGTTATGCGTGAGTTCAGCTGACACTCAAGGGGTTCAATCGATTTCATATTGTCTTTTTTATTCAGCAGTGAATGGGTTAAGCCTTAAATCGTTGCTAACCTTACACTTTTAACCAGCCTATCGCGATCATCTTCGATACATGGTAAGCTTGCAAATGATTATCTTTCAATAATGAACTATAAACGATGTGTGTCGGCTCTTTAATATAGGCTTAAACAAATTCTACATAAGGTCATAAATATCAGTTTTACTATCCTTAGACTAAACACTATACTTAGGAGTTGTAAACTTTGAGACAGTTTTACTATGGGTTTACTGATTTTAGCAGTGTGGCTATCTTACAAAGGAAGCCAGTTTTGTAAAATTTTGCTCGTTGACATGCCGGGTGATTATCAAACTCAAACTCAAACATATTTATTTAAATAGACTTAATCAGTACTTTCAAATAGTCAAAAAATAACTAAATAATAGACAATAATACTATAATAATATGAATATATAAATAAACAGTACACAAACATAATGCGACTCTACCACCGCGTCGGAGAAGTTGATTCTTACTGAGAAGACCCGGCCAGAAACTCAGTAGTTACTCTTTTAAACTTGTTGTGGTTTTACAATGACAAACAAACAACAATCAAAAGACTTTCATAAACTATTATACTAAGGGCTGATTTTTCAATCCTCAGATAACGAAATTTATCTGTAGACTGTTGTATTCGAAGCTTAACAAGATTTTTAATTTTTCGATGGTCAGACAGATGTTATCTGATGAATAAAGCCACTATCTGAGGAATTCAATTATCTGCTTATTGAGGGGCTGGATAAGATTTGTCTATGCGTTTTCTTTGACAATTTGAGGTTATGTGGTGTGTCATATGAGATTATTTTCATTTTGTTAAGGAGTGTTGGTGTGTTATTACAATTATAAACTTTTTACCACAACTTTAGACCACAAAAGAGCTGAGGTTGTTTTTCTTATACGTCAGTGTCAATTCGTCAAACGTCAACTTTTGTCTTGTTTCATTCTAACATTGCAATGATTGTATAAGTGCATCTCGCTTGTGGATAATCAGTGTGAAGTTAGCGACATGAGTACATAGACAAACGATAGATAGCTATTCTTTGGATAAAACACGATCGACAAATTGAAAATATCTATTCGCTTGATAAACAGTCAGTTAAATTTATACTTCAGTTAGCTTTCTAGGGAACAAACTAAGAATTGAAAAATTGGACCTAAGTACATCCACTTACTGAGTATACCAAATCATTTTTGTAAGTATTTTGATAATCAAACGTTAAAGGTAGGTAGGAAATCACATCTAGAGATAAAAGTTATAAATAAAACTTTGATTTGATTGGTAAATAATCACGGAAATCTCCAAAAAAAGTGGCGTTGGCAATCCACCCTTACTCCTTTTTCCTTTTTACTTTAAATTATTTCATTATCATTACTTTATCAAGTAACCATCAATACATTTTTAGCTTACTTGTACAATAGTTAATATCGCAAGGCACTCTACTCGAACTCGCAAAGGAGATTCCCGTAAATTATCGTTAACGCCCTATATCGAGGCAAATTGAAAGGAGTACCTTATCTTTTCCCATATGATCTCATGTACATTACTTCCAATACTTCCTTATTACTAATAGGGTAGAGCACAGAATCCAAAGTTAATGTTCATTACAAAGTATTTTCATGGTCAGTTAAGGTTAAATAATGTTCCGTACCTTGTCAAAGGAGCATCGTCTATAATAATAAATTTTGTAAGCGTTAGTATGTGAATTTATGTGTTTTTAGGAAGTATTGTACGTGGCTCCTTGGGCTTGTGGATAGTGCATTGTTCTTTCTCGATTGAACAGAAAACGTACAACAACAAATTATACTACTGTGACTAGCCTGTTGGTGCAATGACAGCGATCCTGCCATTAGCACCGGAGGTCATGGGTTCATGACAAAAATTCATTTAACGACATTTATGTTTGTTGTAACTCCAAAGTAAAGTTAATTGTCATGTATTTCAGTATGAAAATGTAAAAACCTTTTTTTCAATATTTTAATCTTTTGACGCACCGTAATACTAAAAATGGACGAGGTGTTATTTCGTTATTGTTTAATTTATTCAGAAAATTAGTGTATTTTGAACACTAGGGAACTTCAAAATGCAAACCGATCGGTTCCGTGTGTCTGTCTGTAATCTTATATTTAAGTATGTTTTTAGAAATATTTAAGGATGTTTATCAGGGATAGAAAATAGTGCATTGATAAAATGCTAAAAATAAAATTTCACTCATGTTTTTCAGTCTCTGACACCCTTATTAAAAGTCCTGTTTAGTTTGGAGTCAGAATATGATCTTGGTGTAATTTCTTCCTGATATTTATTTATTTTAGGCATACATGGATTACCTTGATTTAGTTTTCCATTTGCTTTTCTAATACTAAGGTTTTTAGAATTTCGGGTAACTATTTAGAAACCGTGGTGTGGAACAGCCTATAAATAAAATATTTTACTTTTTGTTAGACCTACGAGTATAAATAATAAAGTAAAATACTCGAATACGCCCACCTTCCGTTTCCGTATACGTTTCCGTTTTGTTAGTACAGGGCGATACAGAGGCAAGGTTATCGTCGATTTTGTCGAAATAAACTATGCTATCTCAGCGCTTTGGATGTATTCCAAGTTTACATTCCAGAACGTAGAGCTACGAAATATAAATAGATGGAGGTATATAGTGCTTTTAGCCGGCGGTAACTACACACATCAAAAGTGTCTAGGGATCAACATATATTTTTGCAATAACTTTTCTCCTGATTGATATTAATTAAAATTTTCTTTAAGGATTCATCAAATAAAGTGTTTTCGTTTGTCTACAGTAACGATAAACCAAGTCACCTTTGCATTAATAAAGAAATTTGCCATTTTCCTAATAAAGGGATTTTTGACATTTGAACCACTAACATTAAAGTTCGAAAAAAAGACTGAAATAACAGTTTTCTTTAAAATTTTATTGGGTAACTTAAACAATTAATAATCCGTGTTTCTACCGCGAACACTAACAACACAAGAACATCGGTTTGGCATACTCAAAATGAGTTCATCCAAATCACGCTGTGGAATGGCCGCCCATGTTCGTTGCAACAACAAAAAAAGGTCTTCTTGCGACTGGATACCCTCCATATTCGGCAGAGCTCTTCTCTGTAGCATATCCCATGCATGCTCAATCGGGTTCAAGTCTGGCGACTGAGCAGGCCAGGGCAGGACATTGATGTTAGCTGCGGCGAGAGTCTGTCTTACAACTCTTGCGGTGTGCGGTCGTGCATTATCATGCATTAACTGAAATAAGGGACCGATTTGCACTTGTAGAGGCACGATGACGTCTGATACAATCGTCTCAGCATAAATTTGAGCGTTGAGGTTGCCTCTGATCCAAATCAACTCAGTTCTTCCGCCGATCTAAATACCCGCCCTTACCATGATGGTTCCACCACTATAAGGATGGACTTCCTGGCAGGATTTTAATCGCTGTTGGCGTCCAGGGGTTCTCCAGTGTCGTATACGTCTTGTATCCGGTCTCATACCAAAACGAGACTCATCAGAAAAGCACACGAAACGCCATTGTTCTTCTGCCCAATTTCTGTGTTCAAGAGCCCATTGATATCGAATCATACGATTGTGCATTGCTATAGGTGGTACCCTTAGCGGTCTTCGGGAATGAAGGTTCACTTCATGCAAGCGGTTTCTGACTGTTTGGTCGCTAATTAAGTTCCCTGGAGAGTGATGAAGCCTCACGGCTAACATCATGGCGGTTATTGATGGAGCTCCTTGAGTTGTGATTTGAATGTATCGGTCTTGTCTCCGTGTGGTGCAGCGATACCGTCCTCCATGGCGCTCAGCCACGGTACCAGTGCTTCGGTAACGTGTTCAAAGTCGACTGATAACACTCTGACTTGTATTCAGAGCTAAAGCCACAGTACGTTGCCGGGAACCAGCTTCTATCATTCCCACGGCTCTGAGCATTTCTTCCCTGCTTAAATGACGTCGCCGCTCCATAATAACGTTGGTTTTAATCAGTAGTAGGGAAACAGTAGCACTAATAATGTCTTCAATGCGTTGTATGTTTTTATAGGGAAAATATTGACAGCTGATTTTCATCTTTTACTCGAATTTGATTGACAGTTCCTGTTTCAAATTATGAAATGCACCAAAAAGGATCCATATAAATTTATAAAATCATAAATTTATTACAAAGCCACATCTCAATCTCAAGAAATCCGCATAAAAATGCTTGATCCCTAGACACTTTTGATGTGTGTACATTGGCATCTCCCTGGTAACTTTGAGGCTCTTCTTCGTGTCGACAGCAACATATACGAGTATCTCCTACCAGTATTCCGCCACCTCAACAGCTTATTCATTGGCACATAATAATATTAGGTATTCGTGTGTACAGCTGTCCAGACATAAGTAGTAAACGAGAAGGTAGCTCATAAACACATTAAAAAGCACCTTTCTAAACTCTTTATTTGGTTTTTGGCACCCCTGGCAACCTGCAAATAGAGCGACGCGACGCACCGCTCCCACCGCTCGCTCTATCCCAGAATTTGTTTTTATCATCAGTCAAATGAATTTCAGAGTTTTGTAATTACAGATTTTTTCTACTGTTAAATACTAAAGGGAAATAATAGATTTAGGTGAAAAAGGTTTTGAAAACTTTTGTATGTTTGATTAGCATTTGTTTCGATAGATATGCTTTCATTTTAAAACCCGCTCAAGACTATATACCCAAACACGTGGTTTTACAGTTAATTTATTACAAACAAACATAAAAAAATGTATTTCTTCATTATAGGAGTTCAGAAAATAAACTGCCCACTCTAAACCTAACGCAACTCCTGCACAAGTATGGCTCGAGCCGGCCCACGCTCTGGGAAAGGCCAAAGATGAGCGCCGTGCCCTACACACGTCTAGGCGGCCTAACATATTAAGTACCAACACCTACCTGTGTCTAAGCTGGACTGTACTATAGCGTTGTTAAGAGAACGGGATCTGGGATTGTTAATTACTTATAGTTTATTTAAAGGTTCATTATTGTTGTCTGAACAAACCCACACCAAGATACTATATCAATCGGGCAAATGAACGAAAAATAATATAAAACTTTTGATTCTGGAAACTGACTCCGACTTTACGGTCACTTTTATTTTTGATAAATACTTTATTAATTTAACCCAATAACTAAATGTAAAGATGTCTAGAGATTTTCGTTCAGTTATAATACATTTATGTTCTATATTAAAGCTAAAACAATTCTTTAAGTACAGTTGAGCACTGTTTCAGGTTTTAAATAACCATAATTAGCTTGTAACCCTTAGCAAAAGCTAAATTTCAAACTGAAGCGATATCAATAAGTCCAAAGAAAGGTAACATTATTAACACTTCAGTTCTGTGTTTTCAGATGGAGAGATAAAAACGGATAGACTCCGGTGGCTGTACTACACCGAGAGGATTGGAACACAACAGAGTGTGCAAAAGGTTTATGTTGGACCAATCGTTTATCGACGACTGTTTGACAGCTTTTCACCAACTTCATCGTCAACTTCAAGAAGGTAACTGGCGAAAAGCTGCAAAAGATTGTCAAATTTTAAATCACTGAGCAATGGGGGTAAGGTAATTATTCCCTTTTTTTAAATGATGATAGATATAACAGATGTGACCGATCTGACCGACCGACTTTATTAATTTAACAAAACAGAGTTCCATGAAATTTAAAACGTGGGAACGAGACATTAATGAAAAAACTTTAAAGTATTTTAATTACAAATACTCAAGTAATCAACAAAAGCATTCCAATTCGCGAATCATGCGCACGTTTTAATAGCAACACAGAGACCAACGTAAAGACTCTATTTTAAAATACAGCTAAGTGCTTTGAGAAACTATGTTGCCATGGGTTCTGTAGTGTAAACTTCTCTCATACTCGTAAATACCCAAGATACACCATTAAGGCGGGTACAGACTGCTGTAACGTAACATGCAATGTAACATGAAAAGAGCATTCATAAGTGTGGACGAAGCGAGCATGAACCGAGCATGTACCTACTCGTATCTGTTTCCGACATGCACGCGGCGAACATAGCTCAGTCTGCCGAAAAGGGAGTTCCGCAGTACAGATACACACACCCGTCCACACTGGCGCTCCGTGCACACTGCGCCTTTGTGTTCGGCGAAAAAACCGACAAATGGCGTATCGCGGCGCGCAAGTGCTGAAATGCTCTGTTCGTGCGCGTAGGGTGCACGGTTCGTCTACACTATAGGAATTCTGTTACATGGTATGATTCATTGCGACGATGTGGACGGCAAATTCTTTGTTTTTGCGTGTCACATTGCATGTTACATTTAGTTAGTCTCTATCCGCCATTACGAAGAAAATCGACTCCAAAAAGTGTCCGATGCTTTTGTTAAAATGCACACACTTACCTTAGCCATAAATAACATTTTAGAAAAGCAACCCTACTCTTTAATTTTCAATGCAAATTCATAATCATAATCTAATTATCGAGTGTTTGAGTGCTAAGTTTGTTTTTAGCACCCTAATTCCGAGATACTTTTTAGGCGTTTTGGGATATCTTGGGTACCTATTTACTATTTAAATTGAGTGTAAACCAGACTGACGCCAAAAAAGCCCCAAAAAAGCGCCAAAAGCGCCTAAAAAGTGCCTCTCTCCCTTTCATTTCTACTGACTTGTGACAGGACTGCACCAATTTGAAGGGTGCTCAAATTTGACTGTTGTTTCTGGATTCAAATTTGACTAAATACAAAGTTAATTAATTCATGGACTTTTAAACCAAAGAGTGGTAAATTTTAATTCTAGCTAACTGTGAATTATTTGAAATAAATCAGACAACAAAATCAAAAATAATACTATATGCTATTTTGTAGATAGTGATGTGGTTTTTCCGAGCTAAAAAGCATGCTACATAATCTGCGCTGCTATTAGATTAATGCTTGGAAGAAAAACTCTAATTGATTACAGTCGGACTGATCTGAGCAGCAAGAGTCATAAATATCTTAAATAAATTTAAGGAACTCTAAAAACAAACTTGATTTATAAACAAGCAAATCTCATTTTCCGCGCATCACTCACGCGTCATCGGTTTAAAAAAACGATCCATTGTGTTAGACCAGTTGGTGTTGACCTCTGCTGTTACCATTTGTTCAATTTTAACGTAATGGACATAGAGTATTTCATATTAAGTGATTGAAGCTGTAATGCCTAATTGGTACGTGCATCTTGGAGACCTTTTAAAGGTGTAAAACTCAAAGTGGACAGACTACTTACCGTTTACAGGATTCTGACGAACGCAATCTGCCTGGAACCGGCCGCTCCGGAAATCTATGTGGCTTGTGTGTAATCACATGTTCAGCGATAGGCCTGAATGAAACGGGCATGTTTGATATCTTGACTAGCTGTCAGTTTCGGCATGATCAAAATTACAGAATAAATTAAATTCAGGCAGGGCACAAACTCTGGACACTTTTGTGTCTTGTATCAGATACAAGCTACCGATGAATATTTTATTTCTAAAGAACCAGTATGAAATCATCCACTCCCTGCGCATACGTAAACATTTTTTGTGTCCAGTTGCTTCTACTTAACACATAGTCAAAAAGTGTTCGGTGTCGGTAACTGAAAACTGGTTTGCGCTGGAAATGTAGACAATCTATTTAAATCAGACAATAAAAAGAAAAGGACAATAAGATATAAAAACTTATTACAATATCAACCATATCGTAATAAGTATTTTTTTAAATAGAAATTCCATCGTAAGGTTTTTTACCTACAATCTAATAACTAACAGTCCCATCAATCGATATCTGTCTAATCTATGCCAATAATTTGTCAATCAAGCACCATAGGTGCCAGGGTTCACCCTACACTGGTCGGAGGCCGAAGGCCGAACACTCTGGGTACTTCGTCGGCATCCTCCCACGGTCCCGCGACCTACGGGTCTGGGTTCACGTGGGCAAATGAAATCAGATGTATCAATCATGCAACAATCACAATCGTCTGTGTTAGTGATGGACTCGGACGTGAGGTTTCTGTCGATGTTTCAGTCACTTCAATAATTTAAAGGTTTGACAGATGGGTTTCTGCCTTTTGAGATAGAACAAGTTGGTTCATTCACACTAAAAACTACCTTAATATTGTCTTGGCTTTGTAATGTTGACTTTGTTCTCTTGATTTTTTAAAATATATATCTTGTGTAAAAATGCGAAAACACCGGACAATAGAAGATAAAAATTATTCAGTTTGTTTGCACTAATTGATTGAACTTTACCTCAAAGCAACACTGACTGGTTTTTCTGTTTTAAATCTTCATATAATTTACAGTAGTTATTTTTTCATTAAAATGGGGTCAATAATCAATTCTATCGTCATCATATTGCTACAAGATAAATGCACGAGTCACAACACTAGGGAATCTTTCTGTTCGTCTGTAATATCATTCAGGTGTGTACCGAGATATAGGTCGCGGTGTCTGAAAGAATAGAAGAGAAATCAAATTTTCTCGAGGTCAGCAATTTTGCAGTGCCAATCTTGGGCAAAGGTAACATTTTACGTTGTGATAGAAAAACATTATTTCGAATTGAGATAATGTGACGATGGTTTTTCTATTTGTGTTTTTTAATTGAACCATTCAATGAGATAACCATATAATTTGTTTTTTAAACAGACTGCTTTTCGGATTTCCCCGATCTTCACGGATTGTGATTTATCACACTACACCTTGAGTTTGATTTCGTGTCATAAAGAGTCTGGTAAAAAAAAATATATGTGAGATTGTTTCATTTTATTTAAATTACAGAAAACTTTCAGTGACATTGGATCGTTCGATCACTTTCATTTGCATTTGCACCTTTTTTGCATATATATTAAATTATTTTGTAACATACGATGATTAAATCATACATTTTTGCTTCAATTGTTACCTACCTGAATGAAAATACTATTTTTATATCAAAAGCGTTCAGCCGTTCCTATTAAATACTGTATTAGTTCACACCAACAGTTCACAAAACTCAGTCATGACACAAAAAAATGTTGAACTAAAAAGCTAAGCCCGGTATTGCGCGAGTAATGACACGACATAATGACAGTCATGTTGTATTATGTCAAATTATTTCACACCGATCGGGAAAAGTCAAGGTGACCGATTGCGAACAGACGAGTAATGATTCTGAGATCTATGATGGAAGAAGCAGTTGATGTGGTTGTTTGGAGAGTCCTATTTAACTAATTGTAGACTAGCATCTGTGCGTAGTTTGATGTCTCACGAGAAGAGTAGACAAAAATACTCCAATCAAATGGAGGCACACAATACACATAGTGCCACAAGTTTGTTACTTTAATAATTCATTTTTTTATTGTAACTATTGTATTCAATAATAATATATTATGAACTCTCCGAAAAAAACCCTTCAGGATAATAGTTGTGAATTAGAATGTGAGTTCCCCTTTCCGTAGTACCTATCTACCGTTAGACACCGTTCGTAAATCCGCATCGAGCCTAAATTAAGATGTACATGCACATGATAAATGCCAATTACCATTTCTTTAAAGAAATGCTTTACACTCGTTCTTCTTCTTTTATTTTGTAGCGATGACTGGGATTTTAACCACAATTCAGCCAAGCACCACGCACGTCAGTTTTTATTACGAATATTACTTAATGAATCAAACTGTAATGTACTAAGAAATTATTATAAAAAATATATAAAATATTGAAAAAGTGTATAAAAATATCAAAGAAACTCCAGTAAACAGATACATCAATCAGATAATAAATATAAAACCATGTGGAAAATAATGAATACTAAGACTGGAAAACCTAACAATAAACACACAAGAACTTAAAATTACAAGTAAATAACGAAATAACTGAATGCCCAAAAACAGTATGTGAAGTATTCAATGAGACATTTTCAAACCCAGGAAAAAAAATAGTAATCCAAATACTCACCACCATAAAGTTTTAAATTCACCTATATGCAGTATGTATTTATGTCCCGTAAATCAAAAAGAAATAGCAAAAATTATTAAATATATTAAAAATAAAATAAGCTGTGGCGTGGACGATATTCCACCTATACTTATCAAACAATGTGCAAGAGAACTGTCTGAACCACTAACACATCTTATCAATCAGAGTTTTCATGAAGGTGCTTTTCCAGACTTATTAAAAATATCATTAATTAAGCCCATACACAAAAAAGAAGACACTACTTTGCCCAACAACTATAGGCCCATAGCACTGTTGCCTAGTTTTTCAAAAATATTTGAAAAGGGCATGTGCAATAGATTGTATGCGTTTCTGGAGAAGTTTGAACATTGTCATAACCTGTGTTTATTAAATGTTAAGAAGATTATAATGTTTACACTACCTTACAGTAGAGGTTTGCCACAGACAGAAAATGAGATGAGGTACAAAATGAATTTGACATTAGATACTGTGACTTTTCATAACAGTAAATTAATGAATGTAATTGACATCAACAGATTAATTAATATGAATAATTTGCATGTGACATATAATAATTTTTATATTTCTAATTATTTTAAGCTACAAATAGCACATTCGCTATCCTCTTTTTTTATTTCTCCAGCCAATATTTTGGCTACTCAACCTGCTTTTATTGAGCAGACAGACTTGTCGACTTTGGAACATGTTCCAAATCATTTAAATTAGATATTAAGACAACAGAGGAAACCTCTAGCAAACCTCCATCTATGACAAAAGAAAAGCCCAACAGTAATTACCTCAATTTTGTTCATCAGAATATACAGGGCTTTTCTGGCAAAGATTTAGAGGTAGGTTTGTTCCTTGACAGTATGAATATAGATGTTTTATGTTTAACAGAACACTGGCTTAAGGAACACAACTGTCTGTTAAGTTTTGATAATTATAGCATCGCTAGTATGTTCATGAGAGTTTCTGCTATTCGGGGTGGGTCACTAATATTATTGCACAATAAGTTAAAGTATAAAGAACGCAAAGATGTGGTAGCACTCTCAATTGAGCAAACTATTGAAATTTCATGTGCAGAGTTAGAGCGGATTATTATTGTTTGTGTGTATAAACCACCATCTGCGGATTATTCACTGTTTGAAGAAACTTTGGAAGAAGTGTTAAAGAGAGTATGTAAATCAAACAAGAAGGTGGTTGTTTGTGGTGATTTTAATGTAGATATTCTAGACTCTTCTCAAACCTCACTTAGATTTTTGAATCTTTTTAAATCATTTAATTTATTTAATATTTTTGATCAACCAACTAGAATCACTGCGTCATCAGCTACCTGCTTGGATAATATTTTTTGTGAAAATTTTTATAAGGAGAAATCAATAATTAATTGTTTAAAATCAGACCATTGTGGTCTGTTAACCAAATTTGAGCACCGTCATGTCCCTCAATCGGTGGATATTATTTTCAGACCAGTTACTCAGAAACGTATAGAAAAATTTAAACACAATATAAACAGTCAACTTCCTTACTTATCACACCAAGACCAGAACATAAATGATCAGTATGAGGATTTGTTCAATCTGTTATTGTATGAACATAACACCATTTTTTCAAAAAAAAAAGTGACAGTTGATAAATTTAAATTTAAATTCAGTGACTGGGCTACTCCAGGTATTCATAAAAGTAGGATTAAATTATACGAATTATATGATTTAAAAGCGAACTTTCATAGTCCCAAACTAGTAGACTATGTTAAATCTTACTCTAAGATATTTAAAAAATCTTGCAATGTTGCCAAGTCCATGTTTTTGCGAGACAAAATAAAACAAGCAAAAAACAAAATCAAAGCGACTTGGAACATTATAAACAAAGAAACTTGTAAGTCCATACCACGCAATAACTCTTTCTCACTTAAAATTAAAGATAATATTATTAAGTCTGACGTTGATATAGCTAATACATTTGAATCATTTTTCTCTGAGATACCTTTTATTACTACCAGTAAACTAAATTCTAGTTCACTGCTAGCTAGTTATCTCCTCACATCAAGTGTTAATGAGTGCGCCACTAGTTTTTGCTTCGATCATATATCTCCTCATACCATCCTCAAATCGTTTAAAGAACTTAACATAAAAAAAACGGAGGATTTATGGGGTATTTCTGTTGATATACTTAAACCAGTCATAGATGCCATCTCCCCTAGTTTAGCGTTACTTTTTAATAACTGTGTAGACAAGGGTCAGTTCCCTAATTTAATGAAATTTAGTAAAGTCATACCCCTTTATAAGTCAGGTGAGAAAAGTGACCCATCCAATTATAGACCTATCTCTATTCTACCAGCTTTAAGTAAAATTTTTGAAAAAATAATATTGAATCAATTACATTCTCACTTTGCTTTGAATAAATTATTACATAGTAATCAATTTGGATTCACTAAAAATAGGAATACAACCGATGCAGGTGTTGCGCTCATCAAACACATATTTGATGCGTGGGAAGGCAAGCAAGATGCAATAGGAGTTTTTTGTGATTTATCAAAAGCATTTGACTGCGTAGATCATGAAATCTTACTGATTAAGCTGAGGCATTACGGTGTTTCAAATATTTCACTTAGCCTTATAGAATCTTACCTCACTGATAGAATACAAAAAGTGAGTATCAATGGTACGAACTCTTCCGGTGCCACCATACGTATGGGCGTGCCCCAGGGATCAATATTGGGTCCTCTGCTGTTTTTAATCTATATAAATGACCTGCCTTATTTTGTCAAATACCTATGTGGGATTGTATTATTTGCTGATGACACTTCTCTAATTTTTAACGTAGATAGAAGTAACAAAGCACTTGACGACGTAAATAATACTCTTTCTAAGGTACTGCATTGGTTCACGAGTAACAATTTACTGCTTAATGCTAAGAAGACCAAATGTATCAAATTTTCTATGCCCAATGTAAGACAGGTCGATACCATTATAAACATGAATAACGAGCCATTAGAGATTGCGAATTCCACTGTATTTCTGGGAATTACTCTCGATTCCAAGTTACAGTGGGGTCCGCATATTTCTGCCCTGGCAGGAAGACTTAGTTCGGCAGCTTATGCTGTTAGAAAAATAAGGCTCCTGACTGATATCGCAACAGCAAGATTAGTGTACTTCAGTTATTTTCACAGTGTTATGTCGTATGGTCTTCAGTTGTGGGGCTCGGCAGCGGATCTCAACACCATCTTTGTTCTTCAAAAAAGAGCCATCCGCTCCATTTACAACCTTAGACCACGCGACTCGCTTCGTGAAGTATTCAAAGAGATAGATATTTTAACTGTGTACTCTCAATTTATTTATGATAATGTAGTATATGTCCGTAAAAACTTGCATCTCTTCAAGAAAAACAGGGATGTTCATAAACTCAATACCAGAAATAAAAATAAGCTCGTAACTCCCAGTCTAAGACTGCATAAGGTAGGGAAATCATTTGTTGGTCAATGTGTAAAATATTTTAATAAGATTCCGCAAACTCTTGTTGAACTGCCTCTTCACAAGTTTAAGTCACAAATCAAAGCTAAGTTAATGAAGCGGGGTTATTATAGTGTTGACGATTTCTTAAATGATAAGAATTTGTGGTCATCTTAGGTATAATCTGCTCCTCTGCACACTTTTTTGTCATGACTTTACTCTGTCAATTCCATTTTTGTGTATAAAAACAAGATTGAAAAGAGTAACCATCGAGTTTCTTGCCGGAGTCTTCTCGATCGGAAACAACCTCTGAACCGGTGGTAGAGTCACATTATATTTAATTATGATATGAACTATCATAGTATTATTTTATGTAAGTTTATTTTTATTCAGTATATTTTTGCTACAATTTTTTTTTGTTACATGACATGTCATAAGTACTTTTTATAAGTCTATATGAATAAAGATATTTTTTACTTTACTTTACTTTACTTTACTTTTACTTTGATATACTCGACGAAAATCAAAACGGTTTTAGAAAGTCTAAATCAACAACAATAGCCGTATACAAATATATACAAACAGCTCTACAACATGTAAACAATAAAAACTACGGGGTAGGCTCATTACTTGATATGTCAAAGGCATACGAAAATGTTGATTATAACATCCTATTGTCAAAATTATATGGTTCGGGTATAGGAGGTCCAAGTTATCACTGGTTTAAATCCTACTTAAAGAAAAGGAAACAACAAGTACAAATAGAAAGCTATGAAATACAAAATAATCAAATTACGACTACAAAATCTAATGTCAAATATCTAACTTGCTCAATACCTCAAGGAAGTGTTCTTGGCGGTGTTCTCTTTCTTTTATATATAAATGACCTTCCAAAACTGATTCAGAATGAAACCACCTTACCAGTTCTTTTTGCAGACGATATATCCATTTTAATAGAATCCGATAACTCTAACACCGCTCATTCCAGGCTAAACGACACAATAGAAAAAGTAATGAGCTGGCTCAAAGACAACAACCTTTTAATAAATTTTAGTAAAACGAAAATCATACAATTTAGATCTCACAATAAAACCCCCTTAACCATTACTAAAACTTTTGCAGGTAAAGAAATAGAATTAGTTGATTCATTCAATCTTCTCGGCATTATTATTGATTCGAACCTAAACTGGAAGAAACATAATAATATAGAGCACGTCATATCAAAATTATCAAAATTCACCTATGCCCTTTTTGAAATAGTACACAGCACCACCATAGAAGCAGCCTTAGCAGCTTATTACACCTATGCATATTCTCAACTAAAATATGATATAATACTTTGGGGAAATAGTACAGACATTGATGAATTTTTTATAAAGCAAAAAAAATGTGTCAGGATTAAAGCTAAAATTTACAACTCTCAATCGTGCAAACCCTTTTTTTTTAAATTTAATCTACTTACCTTGCCCTCTATTTACATCTACGATATATGTCTGTTTACTTTTAAAAATATGAAAAAAAATTACCAAAGTTAAAGATACACATAGCATTGACACTCGACATAAAAACAGACTCTACTTACCACCTTCTAGAATTAAAATGTTGCATACGAGTCCATATTACATGGCAGTAAAAATATTTGATAAATTGCCACTTCATATAAAAAACGAACCAAATTTAAAATCATTTTCACGAAGTCTACGCTGTTACTTAATATCAAAATGCTACTCCTCATTGGGTGAATATTTTAATACCCAATAACAAAATAACATAATATCTGTAATCTAGTCCGCTCTATCTAAGTAGGTACATAATCATTGGATTTATATTTAGTTTAAGTAGTTACATTAAGCTGCCCTTAAATTTGCTATACCTTCTGGGTAACTAGGTCCTAAGTTATTTCTATCGTTATATCTACCACCTGTATAATGTAATACACCTAGTAAGCAAATGTGCATAAATAAATAAAAATAAATAAATATCCGTAGAAAATAAAACTGTTTATTTTCAGAAATCGAATCAGTAACGCGAGCTGTCTAAAGGGAAATAAATTGTTGAACGGAGTACACAAATGCATGTCACTTGACTGTCTGCTTACCTGTCATGTGGTTCGCCTAAGCAGTTGATTTTAAACGCAATTTCCCATTTTTGTTCGGTGATAAAATGGTGACGACAAAGGATAACCATTTTACCATTCACGTTTTGAGGATAAAGTAATTATTTAGTTATTTTAGTTGACGACCGACTTGGTGTAATGGTTAAGAAGTTGGCTACTACACCAGAGGTCGCGGGTTCGATCCCCGCACAGTACAAACATTTGTGTGCATGAACATGTCTGTTTGTACTGGTCTGGGTGTCTCCTATGTATAATAAGTATGTATTTACAAAAGAAAATGTATTTAAGTATGTTCATCCGTTGTCTAGTATCCCATAACACAAGCTTTAATTAGCTTACTTTGGGGCTAGATGGCGCTGTGTGGAATAATGTCCAGGGATATTTATTTATTTATTAATTATGAGACAGAGACCCCATTAATCAAATGAATCAATGGCAAATCCACTGCAAATGTGTATTACTTGTTCACTTCGACTACGGAATTTGTGTCGGCAGTCGTTGAGAGAAGTGAACGATGAAATCTACAATTTACTTTCCATCGTAGATATCACCCATACCTGTAAGTCATATGTTTGATCTAATAATTCAACTCCTGAAGTAGCGATGTCGTGGCGTTCACTGTGCTATCATACACATTATCATAGTCTTGAAAACGGCTAAAAATGTGACTTGACTTTTTTCATTTTTAAGTTATCATTTAATACAATTATTGTTAACAGTCATTCAATCTATAATTTATAATTCAGGGATCTGATGAAAAAACAGAGATCATTTTCGAAAGTTTTACAGTCAATAATTTTTATTATTTTTGGTTTCTTTCACGTGAAAACGTAGTCTGTGCAGAGTGTTTTGCTTGCTTACAAAATGTTATTCAAGCTTATCCTGCCCCAGTTCCTTAATGAGGAACTATAACCTATATTACCATAACTTAGTTAGCTAAGTTGGGGCCGCGACTACGACATACATGCACTTGCCTCATTTTTAGATAGTATATTTGATGAGTATGTTTATGTAAATAAAGAATAAAAAGAAATCAATCGCATTGAACTTGTCTTTATTCGTACAATTTCATTTCCTTTCTCATCCTCAGTGCCCTTTTACTTCTCCAAAATCATCACCATCCGTGCGGTCTATCCCGGTTGTGAGTGAACTCACACTGGTGTGTGGGGTCCCAAGGTCCGCCTTTCTTATTTTCTTGGCTCACTTCGCGCAGTCTTGTTTTTACTTCTCCAAAATACTCATGTTAAAAAAAAGCCAGTTTCTTTTGATTATTCCTTAAAAAAGGACATTTGATCTATTCCAAGACGTCATTTTTGCTAAATTCAAAATTAAATTGCCGGAAACTGCGGACAGCTGCAAAAATAATAATGATTGTAATAAATTGTACTTAAATTAATAAGAAAAATAACCTATATTATATTAAGGGACAATAAATTTGAAAGCGAAACAAACTTCCATAGTCACTTGTACATTCTCCTTTGCTAATTTCTCGATTTTGTCTACCGTCCTTGACAAAATCGAGAAATGACAGAGTTTGACTGGAGTATCTTTTGCTTACTCTTCTACTGCGCATCTTAGCCCCGCTGGTTGTATCATTTTATGAGTGCATTTTTTTTATTTCGATATGCTGGTAAACATATTTTCAATTACGGCACCGTGTAGAAAAATCTGAGATAAATTTAAATGGTTTTAAGATAAAGTATTCATTTATAAGACATAAAATGTATATATTGCGTAGCTTGGCGCTTAAAATATGAATGACGATATTATTCACAATCGGTTTAGATATTATGAAGTTATTGAGGAAATGAACATCTTAACATAGGTTTGAGTACTGCAGTTGGTTACTTGCATCACCAGACGCTATATCAATATTTGTGTGAACCAAAATACAATAATATAGCCATATACTACATGCCACGTCCATTCTAATCGGAGTTAATGTGTTTCGCACGTCAACAAAAGCCATTGAAATCATAATAACGGTGCAAAAAAACCACGATCTCCGGTAAAGCGGTGGATGTGTCCTTAGTCTTAATGATTAGCGGGTTGTTGCTGCCGCAGAGGTCTCGGTATGTACTTGTCTTGTAACATGGCAAGTTATTTTAAACGGAAAATATATCACAATACGACTGGAAGTTGAAACGTATCTAATCGCAAACTAGGCTAATTCCTGCAATAAGTGGCCTGTTAACGCAATGGTAGCGATCCAGCCGTTAACTCCGAAGGTCGAGGTTACGACCGCCCAGGACAAACATTTATTATTTTTTCTGTGTCTAGGTGTTATTATTCATTTCAGATATTTAGAAATATTTAGGGAAGTATGTCTATTAATTTCTGACAGCCATAGCTCCAAACTTTGTTTAGCGTAGAGTCAGATGATCTTGCTTCCTTTATTTTGATTTAATTCGGCAATTAATTAGGTTTAAGACATTTATTTATATCAAAAGATTACAATAATTACTTATAGAGAAAATAACTATTTTTAAATTACAAAAAAAGATTAAATTAGCGTAAGAAACGCGCGCGCGAAACAATGTGGGTACGCATCAAAAAACTCGCACTGTGTAGATGCTCAAACCAGCAGCGGGTTGACTCAGCTCTAAGGCGGCCTTAGAGCTGAGTCAACCCGCTGCAAGGCCGCGGTTACATTAAGTCATTCAAATGAGCAATTTGTTAGTTACCAAATCAGCTCAATAGTGATTGATCCTTTAAAATGTGGTCCTTGAGTAACTTTTTAAATGACTGGAGTGTTTTAGCGTCTTTAATACTTTTAGGTAACACGTTGTAAAACTGTGCACCCTGAAACATAATATTTGTTTTTCCGTAGTTCGTTCTCGGAGTTCGTTCGAATTACCTACCTAATATTGGATTGTAAAGGTACTTTTAAGTTTTTCTAAAACAAATCGGATCGAACGAGGATGTCGATTTGACAGTCCTCCTTGTGGGATTGTCTCTACCAAATATCAACGTGTTCTTCATGAAACCAGGTCGTGGACTGGTGGAGACCAAATGGTTTTCAGTGCGACATCTTCAACATCTTCCATTCGCCAAGACAATTCTCCTCCTTCGCAGCTTCTCCGGATGCGACTCCACCACCACCTTTGCGATCTACGGAAAAAGCAAAGTGGGGATTGCTAAGCTGGTCACGGCTAAGCCAGAATTGACCCAAAAAATCTCAGACATTTGGGGTGTGGTTTGCGATGCGGCTGCCGGAAAGCAGGCATCGCCTGCTCCAGTGTCTGCGTAGTATGCTCTAGCTTTCATACTAACGGAGTCCCTATCGGAAGCACCATTGACGATGATGTTGATGATGATATTTTAGATTTAGAAAATAGTAAGAATTGTTATAATACATAAGTTTTTTTTTATTATTGTTTCGGATCTTCATTCTTTAATATCTTACTAAATATTGATCTCAGAGAAGCAGTGAATAGAACCTTTTTTGTAGAAAATTGTTTATAAATACTTGAATAAAAGTTTTTTTTTGCTAAGAGACACCGTTTACGAGTGATTTAAAAAAACTTTAAAAAGTACCTTTACAAGCCTTTTGTTTTTTAAGAGTACTGGTGACAAATCTTGATTACTAGTAAAACAAACAAAATGTAGCTACAACAATGCATAGTGCTTTTAACTATGATAACAAATACTCTTTTGTTTAAACAATTACATAAATTACTGTGTGTCATTCATAACCTTAAATCAATTTGATAGGGTTTGTACCTCTGAACGCCTCTGCGTTCACATCAACCTTTACAAAACCATTGCAAAATGAGTCTTATATCAGCAGCAAGGTTGATGTGAAAGTCTTTATACCTTAACTGACACCCATATTTTTACACACTTACAGAAGTAAAATTCTGCCAAGTTCTTAAAAAGTTACGAAGACAGTAGGGTTATGGACTTGTGATTATCAATTAAAAGAGTTATCCTCTTATTCATAAAAACTTAAACAGTGCTTCAAGACAACTTTACCATAGTTATGCTTTATTTTTTATGAATAACGGAGTTAGACTTTTGAGGCTACCGCCATTAGGAAGTAATAATAATATGACGTATGCATAACTGTATAAGTATAAATTTTTGCCTATGATTCCATCATGTATGGTAAATAGAGATCTTTGCCCCACTTTTCATCTTTCGAATTGTCACTTTCTAGTTTTAGTTTTTAGTTTTTTCTTATTTATCCCTTAATAAAAAAATAAAGAACTTTGCATAAACGGCTACAGTGCCTCCTTGACCTATCAAACTGTTTCCTAAAAACTTAATTATGGAGAACGGGATATCTTCTGTAATTTGTAAATATTGTATTTGTCACTAGAAACTAGTCACCGTGACGTATAAGAGGTGTTAATATTATTGATTTGTTTCGTCGTTTAACACTTTTCCAGTTGTTTTTTTTAATTTAGCGTGACGTGTTGCGAGACTCCACTTCGTAAATTTGATGACTGGCCGTATTTGAGAGTGGTAGTTGTGCGGCCACGTTGAGCCGGGATGCACAGGGGAGACCAGCCGTTGTATATAAGTACCTTTAAATAAACGTAACATTTACGAGAATACATGTCAAAAAGGTCTTAAATAGCATAAATTGTCCATTGTATTCGGTCTGCATGCAGACGTGTTAATGCTTAATAAGCTGGTTTTTACATAATCTTGAACAAAACTGTATATTCCTTAACACTATAAAAACATTTTTCTAACAGCAATATCGTTAATTTTTTCTTAAATAGGTTTTACTATTTTTAATTATTGCAAACTGTTGTATATAGAAATTCACATTTTGTATATATTATTTTTATATAATATGTTAGTAGTATAATTGAAAGTTGAAACAGGTAAAATAGTATGCTTTTTTTTTTACATTGCCCGTCAAGATGACCTCACTCCATCTGATGGAAAGCGTTCGTGATGTCCAGATATGAGGCTGACAAGCCCAGTCATTCAAACGAATCACTGGGCTGGCCATCCTCACCTTGAAGGCCTGCAGAAATGCCTTTTCACGCCCCGCTTGAAGAACCCGGGACTATATGAGGAAGGAAACACTGGAACGGCGTTCCACGTCTGAAAGGTGCGACAAAGAAACGAGTCACTGAACCTTTTAGTTCGGGCCAACAAATGCTGAATTGTGTTCGTGAGGCCTAGCTCAAACACTGGTCGAGCCGGTATAAACTGGTTTCTGGCAACCTGGCAGTGTTGTCTTGTCATGTCACGAAGCGGTTTTTGAAGCTTTATCTCTGTTCCGTTTATTCACACATTTGCCAGCCGCATCACTGTGCCACTTTGTTTGGTAACTGTGCATTGTCCTCCCTGTGTTAATTAGTACCACTGCTTCACCCGGTGGTATTTATTTAAAAACTGAAGTCGCAGCCACAGTGGATTTCTTCCCCTGATGGGTGCCAGATACTGTTAAACATACTTACATGTATATTTTTCAAAAACATACTTATAGTAATAACACCCAGAGGCAGAAAAAGCACAAATGTTCGTCACATTAATGTACGTCATCTTTGACCAAGGTGAGTAATAACCCCAACCTTCGACAATAAAGCAGGATAGCTACCTTTTTGCCAGAGTTTAGTCATTTTTTTCTGACTTCAACCCGTATGACCCGCGTTACTCAACCTATTATGTTGTCTATTTTAATATGTATTTACTCAGGTAAAACGTTTTAGGCATACCTACAACCTCTCCAGTTTACGATACACTTTGCAAATATGTGGCATAAAATGCGTTCTCTCGGTGTGAACGTTGCCATAACTAACATCGCCAAGTACGTATTTGCATTGAATCACTATAAAGAGCAGCTTGACGCCAATCACGCCTGTGATTAATATAGTACTTAGGCTGTTCCAATTATCTGTCCTGGGTCCTGTCTCGTTATGATAATTATTAATTTATGTTACTGTAGGCCTGGGTACTTTTTTTCTTAGGATATACTAAATTTAAGACAGTCAAAACTGAATGCAAAGTTAAAATTTGCTTTTACAATCAAAACATTACTTGCAGTACCCATACTAGGTTAACTAGTCTCGTGGGTGGCCTTTACTGATGCTTATTTATATAGCCTTTACTGATGCTTATTTATATATTTATTTGCTTTGTTAAAATACATTTTATGCACTAGTAGTAGTATTAGTGATCTACTAATACAAACATTTTTGTTTTGCTTTATTTTCAATAGCGTTCCACCCGCGGCTTCGCCCGCGTTAAGGCGATTTTAGCCGCCAACTAGCGCCACCAATTGATTTATTGTATAACTTCTAAATTAGACATTGTTTTTAAAGCTGAACAATGAATATCTCAAAAAATATTTATTTTAAATATTGAATGTCTGTCTACGACTTTTCATTCGGTTTTTTAGTTTTAGATCGCGTTTTTGCGCAATGTGGCCACTTTTAGCAAAATCGCGATCTAAAACTAAAAAATAGAATGAAAAGTCGCGGACAGACGTGAGTTGGCGGCTAAAAACGGCTTAACGTTACATATTATGGCCTAATTACATACAATCTTTATACATTATAGCCAATGTGATAATCTTATTGTAAAGTTTCATCAACATCTGTTCAGTAGTTTATTGCGTTAAGGAGTAACAAACATACATACTCACAAACTTTCACATTAATAATAATATATTAGAAAGATGTAACGATGTCGTCAAAAATTATTTCTTTCTTTCTTTCTAATGGTTAAAACATTCGTCGGAACGAAAAAGATGTAGAGTTAATATTCGGAGCACGTAACATATTATATTTAACATGATAAAGCGAAAAAAATTAATAAAGAAAACACATTCACACGTAAATTAATGAATTATGGCATGTTACCGTGTAATGTGTTAGTATGTGCTTTTTAAACTCCAAACAACAAATATTTTTGGTTCCGCTTAGCATAAAGACTCATTTTCTATTTTGCTCATTAGAAAAATGTATTTCCTAAAAACGTGTCGGACCTTGGGGTCACGGCTTCACATCCCGGGTCAGCCAAGTCACGGGTGACCTTTTTAACGAATCTATAACAGAATACTAATGAATCTCAGGCAGTAATTATGTGGGTGGGGTTCGAGACCTGATTTTGCTCGGATTGTTTATTGGACTCATTAATGTCTAGTGGTTATGATGGGTGTGCCTGTTTGAATACGATTAATTTTGATATTGAAAAAAAAATACCTATGATTTCAATAACACATTGAATTTTGTTTTGTATTTTTACTCATCATAAAAACATTACAATGCATGCGAAGTAATGCGACGAGTAAGTTTTATCACACATTATTGACATATTAAAAAAAAAAAAACTTTATTCCAAAAAATCCATTACAATTTTGTTTACGGGGCTTCCCGGTAAGTAATCAAAGATACTTGAGCTGGGAATACCTCGTTCTTCATCCGCAGGTGTTAATCTAGGATTTGAGTATCTAATATAACAAAGAGTTTCTTTATAAATAAGAAAGCTTACTTAAATAAATTAACAAATTAGAATAAGGGATACGTTTTATTGTGTTAGCAAAAAGTAAGTGTGCCTAGGTGTGTGTGTGTGTGTGTGTGTGTGTGTGTGTGTGTGTGTGTGTGTGTGTGTGTGTGTGTGTGTGTGTGTGTGTGTGTGTGTGTGTGTGTGTGTGTGGATGTGTGTGTGGGTGTGTGGGTGTATGTGTGTGTGGGGGGGTGCAAGTGGTATATATTGTGACTGCTTTTTTTAATATGCTTTGTGGAGTGTGTTTCCTATAATTCCGCAATTTAATCTCAAGAAGTTAATAAAATTCAACCACTTTAAAGTGCATTTGTATTATTTAGCTACTCAGGACAGGAGGTGTGGTCCGATATGAATCGTAGCCAGTGGTGTGACCCTCATGTGAGCCCTACGGTTATTACCTTGGGATCAGTTTAGGAGTGCCACCCACACGGGAGTCACTTCCAAGGGGATTACTAAATAGTCTATACTATTCTCAATAATAGGTCTTCAGCCTCGTCATATGTTAGTGGCATAATCCATTTCGTCAATGTCTGTTTGCAACTATGACATTTCATAGGGTAAAATTTTAATAACCTATTTATTTTTTTGTACAAAAACGTAGCTTGAGAGGTGTATTCCCTTTGAGCAAAAACTGTGCGTACGCTACGTCCATGAGCCACAATGTCATTTCTTCTCCTATTTAAAAGCTTCTGGTCAAAGGGTAAAGTTTTATGATATTTAAGTAGGGTATTAATTATATTTAATTTTCTAACTGAAAGCAGTGAGCTCACCATATAGAGGGAGGCAGTTGAAAACCTGTAAGGTTTAAAATACATAACCTTAATGAGGGATCTTTGTGCTCTTTCTAGTTGCAAGAAGTTAGTTTTGTCAGCTCCTCCCCATATTGGAATGCAATAGGTAATGACAGATTGCGCTAGGGCTAGATAGATTTTATTTAAGAGGTTTTTACTCATTATATGCCTAAGAGATTTGAAAATCCAAATCAGCTTTCTGACCCTGCACGAGGTCAGTTCCATGTGTGGGTGCTCAGCCGTTGGTCTAACAAGACCCCAAATACCTCATAGAACTGACCCTCTGTAGATTCGGGCAATTACATACAAGGTGAGGGAAGGAGCAGCTATGTATTTTAATGCTGTAGTTAGGATCTGGTTGAGAATTCTGATATGGTCCAAAACAGATATATTTATTTTTCTGTATGTTCAAGGTTAAAAGATTTTCGTTAAACCAATACAAAACCCTAGCCAGTCCACTCTCAGCCACCATCCTGACGTTATCCCATGTTTTGCCGGTAAAAATGATGGCGGTGTCGTCCGCGTAGGACAGAATCCTCCCCACAACGTTCCCCAGATTACATAATTCATTGATGTATATCAAGAACAGTGTCGGACCAATGACACTGCCCTGCGGTACCCCGAATACCACGTTATCCTCCTCACTGAGGTATCTTTCGATTTTTACAGCTTGCTTTCTGTTGGAAAGGTAGCTACTAAAAAGGGAGAGGGCAGAGCCCCTGACCAATGCTCTCAAGCCTACGCACAAGGATGGAGACAGAGACCGTATCGAAGGCTTTTTTTAGGTCGAGGAACACTACACACACACTTTTCACCACTATCAACCGTGTTAGACACATTTGATATGAGATCAGTGATAGCGTCATTTGTTGACAAACCTTTTCTGAAACCATACTGGTTGTTGGATTAAATCTTATATTTGTTAAGATATTTTACTAGTCTAGTGTTAAGCAGTCTCTCAACAATTTTTGAAATAGCTGTGAGCACAGAGATGGGTCGATAATTATTAACATCTTCTCTGTCTCCGCCCTTGTGTACCGGGGTGACAACAGAACGCTTAAAGCGTCTGGGAAGACACCTGTATTAAAACATAAATTAGCCAGCCTGCAAATAAGAGGGGACCAGAAAATCTTTTGAGAGTTTTAGGAAGCGAGTTGAGATACCGTCCCATCCAGGTGCGCTCTCAGAGTCCAAGCTCATTAGTACACTCTCAACCTCAGTCGGGTGAGTATCTAGTAGCACAAAAGAGGAGAGCTGTGCGTAGGGTGTTAAACTGTTAGGTTTTATTGGTGTGAAGTTACTTGTTATGTTGTCAGCTAAAGTTTGACCAATGTCTAAAAAATATTTGTTGACAAGGTTGACAGAACTTTGAGGGCAAGATCCCGTATTATTTATTTAGTTATTATGAAATAAGTGGCATTGACAAACGATGGAGAGCGGTACACACCAAGTATAGTGTAGTTTGCAATGCCAATTTGGAGACCAGTGCCATTGATTAGGTTTAGTTCTTTAATTTTTGCTTTCACACTACTCCTGATGTACACCACTACTCCATCGTTTTGATTAAGCTGTTTCAGCGTTTGATAGTGAGTGTAGTTAATAATACGTGGGTTAGGTTTCAAGGAATTTAGTCTACATAGCAGAGCTATACTTGCGTAAAATGTAGGCCTAAATTAACTTACTTGCCGTCGGGATGTTAAGATTCACATTTGAAACTCGTTAGATTAAAAATAGGTATAGTACATAAATGACAATATTTCGTGTTGTAGATGCAACGTTAAAGTACGTACCGTACCTTGAAACCAAGTCACATTTTTGTTCCTGCAACCTACCATGAGATAATATCAGGAACATCAAAAACAAACAGTTTTTAGTCACCTACACCTACAGGTGAAGTTATATTCAGGTAAGTATCCGAAGTTTTTTTTTGAGTGAAGGACCTTTCTCTATTTTGGGGACTTAGGTAATCAATAAGATCCAAGTCATCGAATTTAATAAAGTTAGATACTCAAGAGAACGCTACGGCTGTCGAGTGGTAAGGGCACTTGGCCCGAATTCAATTCAGTTCCTTCAGTTATCACCAGGTCAGGCAAAGGGAGTTAGCGCTCACCAACCCATATTTGGACACATAATAAAATCCATGATGGAGCACTTTATGTGACCTCACACAACGTAACACACAATCACGACTATCGTAACTACTGAATAGAATAATACTAAATAGAACAGGGGAATTATTTTGTCGTTAATTCAATAAGGTGAGAATATCATTAATTTTATGTCTTGTTATGATAACCTCTAAATTTAGGTGTAGCATTAACATTATCAATGGCTATGACTAACCTCGTAAAACCAATACAATATGACGCGATAATCTTAATAATTCCTTATTGTTCATGTAGCCAAATAACTTATGTCGGTTAACTCTATAAACGATAGAATTTGTCACATTTCGTCACAGGCCGCGTGGGAGGCCTATCGGTTTGACACTATCTCACCTGGTCCATTTTATGTGAGCATTGGCCGACCTCACTATGTTCCTGTCAAATGTCAACTGTCAAAATATACAGCGCTTATCAGCTGTTAGTTGGGCTACGTCAGGTTTGGGGTTCAATGAATGATCAGAAAAACGGTGGATCTGACCCTAGTTTTAATTTTTGGATGAAAATCTCTTTGATACTGCTGTAAAACATTGTATTTATACCGACTGAGAGATTGTGTTACGAATACGAAATAATTATATTTTCTTGATATGATGTAATCATCAAACTCATTGCAATCCTTTTTACTCAAAACCACGCTACTTCAATGAGAAGATAGTCTAAATAGAGCACTGATTTTGTCACTAACGATGTACTGAAACCTTTAGAAGACTCAAAGAATGCCGATAATTTTCATAATTTTGTGTAGTTTTTCTTTCGAATTATGACAGTCAGACCCATCAAAGCTATGAATGAACCACAGATTCCCAGATATTGCTGTGATATCGACATACGTAATTTCAAAATTTATACGGAACCACGTAAAACGTTTCGTTTAATATGAGCTTTTCGTTAAAGTCGTGTGCCTTGTTTAGCATATAAATTGTGAATTTCGTACGCGACGCAATTTACTGTCAATTAAGATTATGTTTATCGCAGATGTTATTGTTGTTCCGATAGATTTTATGTTGAAATTTATTGAAATAATGTATTGATGAACATCGAGACTGGTGCTGAACCTTAAAAAGGTCATGATGAGCATAAGTAATTATGGTTTAATTTTGATGTTAATGTAAAAGTTGTCAAAAAGTTATTTTGAGTTTTTTCAAAACCTTGGCTGATAAAGACAGTTTGAATCTACACTTACCTAAAAAACAAAAAATCGAACTACCTTAGTTTTGCAGATATCGTCATCACTATTATATTAAATAATACCAAAAATTGTAACGGCAAAACCTTTTAAACTGAGGTCGTTCGATTTCTTTGTTCCCCAGTATATTTCACAAAATCAAGTGTTTTTTTTAATACGAAGGCTTGGAACAGAGGTGTTCATATCAAATACGGACATCTTTTGCTCTGAAATAAGACCCATTGTGCAATGGTTGATGTGACTGCCTCTGTACCACCACATTTGGTAAGAAAAATAAAAAATAAACTCTTTACTAAAAATATTATAATAAATCATCATTTTCCGTTATATCGTCATTTTACAACTATAATCAGTATGTCCGTAACGTCGTACTATTTTCCATTGAACTTTTTAAATTAGTACAAAAGCCGAGTTCCTTTTCTCTATTTGATTCATGAAAACAGTTAGACCAAAACTTAAATTTGGTAAGTAACGAAGCCTTTTTTATTCTTATAAAGTGGTTGCTTGTGTGATACCACACGCAAACGAATGCACAATGTAAGTATATGCTACAATACAGTCAGCTCTTCCTGCAACGAAAAAGGTGTTCTACAAAAAACAGGGTCATGCAAAACTCCAAACCTCAGTTTTGCTAATTCAATAGTAGATCAACAAAAAACAGACTGGAATAGACACAATCGGATTAAATAAGTTTGAAAAACTAATCAAGCACATAATTGATAATTATGTCTGACATTAATGCACATGTTATTTGTTATTGTGAAGTGATGAGAAGGAAAACCGCCACGACCTTCATTTTGTTTTTGTGCCGATCATTTGGATCAATTTTTGTCTAATGACCTGTACTGTGTTGCTTATGAGCTTTTATAATGTTATGTGGGTTTTGATTATGTTTTTAATATAACGTCACGATTTTTTGCATCATGCGCGAGGTTGTAGTCTGAAACTTAGTGCTGCATAGAACAAGCGCTAATGCGATTGAGCACGAGTTTTAACCACAAAATAAAGAGTTTACAGCAAGCCCGCTCTTGCCTTTTCCAGTATAATAACCGAAACTTACCTGAGCGCCTAGGTTTGCTACTATATTCGCTTTAAATCTATAAAATGAAGAAGGTAGGTTATCTACTTGACCGCAAGGGGGGCCCGGGGTAATCGGTGATCACCCGGCGCACTGCCAGCGTCCTCAGTTGGAGATAATAATAATAATAATATCTACTTGACAGAACCTTCCAAAAACAACCAGCCAACGTGAAAAATTGCAATTGCAAGTTAGACAAAAACAAAAACACTCGACAGTGAGACTGGCCGCGACACCAATTCTGACCGGTATCGCATAGCCTGTAAACTCACTGTGTCTGTGTGCGTGTGTAAAATGGCGGTTTGTTTTATGCGGACCATCTGTCCAGGGCGCTGCTCCGCATGCGTAATTTGTGTTTAACCTGCATTTGTCAGGAACTGATGGACATTGAAACACTTTTGTAGATTTGAATATCCAGAACATTTATTAATTTTATTTACATGTTAAGAAGTAAATATTTAGAAATATCAAAGTGTGGATATCGTTATCTCACACCTTTAGTAGTTCTTTAATTGAATGGATTATACTTTTACACTAGGTTGTAACTTTTGACATTTGTATTCATAGTTTTTATAACTAAATATTATCAATTGATTAATACAAAATCTGAGTGGTTTGAGGTCCATTAATTTTGATGTAAGCGTTCTAGATATTAATTAAATTAAGATGATAATTTACTGATCCAAGCTGTCCCCGTATCCACTTTTTAAAATAATTTAAAATCTAGCAAAACGTTTCGCACTGACGTTTCATCCAACGCAACCTACGGCTGGAGAGCCAAACCATGTTTGTATTTTTAACGACACAAACGCACTTCGACGCACAAGTTTCTTATCTCATTCATTCATTCATTCAACGCACTACTTAGTCCCTATCCGTCGAGTCGTGATGATAAAACGGTAACATGGACCACCCATTTGCCGGCCGACACCGCGTATGCCTTGTTTGACCATATATGTGCTGATGTTAGCGTGGATACGTCACAGGTAATGGTGACCCTAAATAGTATACACAATTTACGAAAGATCCAGAAAAGTAATTAGCCTATTATCCTACTGTTGGGCAAAGGCCTCCATCAATGAAATCAATCCCACCAATTCCAACTAACGTTGTGAACAACTCGAGTCCTTTAGTCTTAGTTCAATATACTCGGCTCAATTTTACAAGACTCAGTGTAGGAACTATACTCGGAGTCTTGAGTCGAACCGAGCTTCAGTCCCTTCACGAAGAATCGAGCGCTAAAATAGAACTTGACTCTTAAAAGAGCTTACCCTTAAAAAAAAACTCGAGTCTTACACAGAACTTAAGTCTTAGAAGAGCTCAAGTCTTTTAAAACTTTTTTAATAAAACATTTTTTCATCCTTCTGGTTACAAACATATCCTGCTTAAAAAAAGAAAACTCCAAACGGAAAAGAACTTGAGCGCGACTCGCCGCGTAAAAACGACTCGAGCGCTAAAAAAGACTCGAGCTTCATATTGTGATCAAGTACTTATATAGAGACCCAGTTTTCTAGTCTTGGAGTTTTGTTGTAATGATTCAAGTCGTGTAATTTGTCAGCCGAGCTCAAAATTCAGGCCTCAAAGACTCGAGTTCTTTACAACTCTAATTCCGACCCATCAATTGTAGCCAAAATATGCACTGATTAAATTACTAATAGTCTTTGACTGCCGCCAAATTAAACATAATTGAAAATCTATTGTTTGCCGGTCACCAGTGACCCCCACGGCGTCCACGTATTAACTAGACATCAGGATTGCTTGAGTAAAAATGAAAATGATTTATTTGCTTTACATGGTGATGCAAGGATAAAAATAAATAAAATACTAACCATTAAGATCAACTAAAACGGACATTAGATAAATGCTTCAGTTAAAAAATCGTTGAAATTATGATAAGCAATTTATATTTTCAGTTTCACGAAGAATTCGAGTATCTCACAACGTCCTAAATAGCCACCCACTACTTTTAAAATATTAGTTTTTGTAAGGGAAAGTCTTATCTACATGTTCCCAACCTTTGCTCCCTTGTTTATCATTGTAATTGGATTAAACGATTTTTTCTGTCATTGTTTTCTGCGGCTGGCCATTGTTCGTGTCTTTTAGTTTGTTTGTTTGCCTGTCCGTACGCCCAGACTCGATAAGAGCAAACGCAAACGAGACTTGAACTATATATTTTTTATTAAAATTACAAACTCTCATCTAAAAATTAATCGGTGAATTCAAATTATTCAATTATCTTTATGGAGGATAATCATTATGGAGATTTGTTAAATGCTTTAATGTCTGATAAGAAATCACCATAACGTAACTGACAATTTTTATCAAAATTAGTTATTTAGTAGTTACTCAAAACAAAAAGTTCAGTAAAAATAATTTTACAAATAAAATAAATTTTATTATTATACCTGCAAATTTATAATAATATATATGAAAATCCTTGACTAGCTTGAGAAATATAGTAATTTAGTCATTTGACTACTCAATACCGGATAGATAGGTACTCAATTTCAAAATACACAGTTTTTTGATGTTAAATAAGACCAATATGCATCAATTATTGTGTGACTTAATTAAAACGATAGAGGCCTTTGCGCATCACTGGAACAGTATCTAGGCTTTTTATTATTATTTTAATGAATAAAAACTCTAGTAGTCTGCGTAAGCCCTTAGCCGGCTGTGTGCTAATAAGCTCTAATGCGATTCAATATTTCATAGAGATAGTAACACGATCTATGGTCTGTGGATAATATTACAATAGCATTCGATTTGGAGCAACTTTGTCTTGACCTTTGTTTATTTATTTACATACTGGTTGAACCCCGTGGTGTGGTTAGTAATTTGTTTAATTTTAAGCATTAATGAAATCATTGGTTTTGTTTTTATTTTCCTCTAAGATATTTTAATCATTATTCTTAGGAATTTGAACGCGATTGTAGATACCCTGTTTAAGGCGCTGAAGAGCTACGGTCCTTCATGTAACGAATGTTTGATTCTTTTCTGTTTCTGTATACCCGTATTATGTGTCTGTATATTGTCTTTCAAAAAAGGTATTTCAAAGTATTTACTTCGTGTAGATATCAGTCTAACATATTCATTGTACAATGTTTCATCAGTTTGGCGTCAAAAACTCTTTAATCCTATGTAGCATAATTATTTCGCTGAACTATTTAACCATTTTTTCTTTGTACGGTGTTTGTAATATATCTATAGCACTTACTTTCATTTAACAAAATTTTCATACAGTCAAACCTGCCATCGTAACGTCAAAGTCCATCAAAAACAAGAACTAGACGGACCATTTAACTTTTGATGTACCACCGACACTTTAAATCGATCGCCCCCAAATTATATATCGGCAAAATTTAATGAAAGTTCCAAAAGATCAAGAATACTCCTTACGGGATGTTATGGGGTACAATCAGAGACGTGGTCGGAGTTTAATGACGGAATTTACGAGGTGTTTCGTGGGTAATTTTGCGCGATTTATAGTTGAATTTTGTTGAAAGCAACCTCATTTTTTTGAGAAGCTGGTTTTGGTGAACTTTATCTGGAAGTTTTGATTGATCACTCTTCAAATTCGATTCTTTCAATCAGTTGTGTTCGGGGGTTTGAATTTTGAATTGGAAGTACGTTACATATTATTTAGTACTTTATTAAGATAAAATTATTTATCTAGTTAGCAATATATAAACCAATCCAATTTAAAATATGACGTTTTTACAGCCTGCTAAAAGGTAAAGATAATTTACATATTAATACGAATTTATAAAAAGCCTGAAATCCCAGTAAACCCAATAATTTTGCGAACAATTGAAAAAAATACGAAAAAGCTTGATAAGTGGTTAACTTTATAAATATTTCACTACACTACTCTATTTTACCGGATCTGTGCTGAGCAAGGCTCAAAAAATGTAACAATGCTATTAGTGGAATTTTTCCTCGCACATTGCTTAGCTTGCTCGCACATCTCTAGTGAAAAATGCTGTATCTATTTTTAAGACCAATTATTAATACCCTGACTTCAAATGCAAGAACTAAAATTTACCTAATACTCTATCAAACCACTCTCCATGTATTACTCGTATCGATACTCATACTTGCCATAACGTTTATTGAGTGCTAGTGGCTTTTATTTATATTAATGTTATGTTAAAATGGAGCGTTTTAGCAGTAAATACAGGCAATTTAGATCATAATGGCTGTGCGTACGGCCATTAAATTGTGTGGGTCAAGACACTAGCGAAGCGAGTTGTAAAGAAAAAAATAAAGTTGTTGTAGGTGCAGTCAACTACTTAGCTTGACATCTTATTATGAACTTCATTACCACGTCAGAACAGTATCGAGTCCATAGTGTGGACATTCATGAATAGCCCGTTAAGTGATACGTCTAAGGCCTTTTCCTCACGGGATCGGTGCGTTAATCGTTTTGATACCGCCTCTGGACCGAATCTGTACAGCTTTTCCGCAGTTCCAGCACATGTGTTTCCTTCCTATAGTCCCGGGTTCTTCAAGCGGGGCGTGAAAAGGCATTTCTGCAGGCCTTCAAGGTGAAGATGGCCAGCCCAGTGATTCGTTTGAATGACTGGGCTTGTCAACCTCATATCTGGACCTCACGACCGCTTTCCATCAGGTGGAGTGAGGTCATCTTGACGGGCAATATAAAAAAAAAAACATTTACTGACAGGCTCTGGATGTTTTCGGTACGGTATTGTTCTGGTATTGTGATTGATGCGAGTAGGGCGTGCGACGGCGGCAGAGCTGGCGGGGGTGAGACGGGGGAGGCTCGGCGCTCTGTACACACTATGCAGAGGCTCGCGTATGCGATGGGTAAATAAATCTGTACCGGAACGAGTCGGTCTGAAAACTTTCCTTTGATTACATGCGCCTGGTAAAAAATCTGTACAGATTCCGTGCAGAGGCGGAAAGAGTTACCGGAACGAAAACGCACCGATCCGGTGAGGAAGAGGCCTAAGTGGGCATAAACATACATACATACATACCATCACGCCTTTTTCCCAACGGGGTAGGCAGAGACCACATCTTTCCCACTAGCTACGGTCCTGACACACCTCTTGCGCTTCTTCCACCCTCATTAATCCTTTCATACATGCTCGTCGATTATGGGTACTCCTGACCTGACCTTTTCTGAGCATGTCTTGGACTTGTCCTAAGTACGTATGTCTAGGCCTTCCCCTTCCAACAGCTCCATCCACCTTCGCCTTGTAAATTTGTTTCGTTAATCGCCTTTCATCTATCCTTTCTATATGCTCAAACCATCTTGGCATTCCCATCTCAATTTTTAATACAACATCCTCTTTTACACCACAACGCTCTCTAATTATTCTATTACTCACTTTATCACTCAATGTCACTCCTGCCATACTTCGCACTGCTCTCATTTCGACTGCATTTATCCTACTTTCATCCTTCTTTTGCCATACCCAACTCTTACTTCCGTAAGCGTTGGCACTAACACCCCCGCATGAACAGCCAGCCGCACCTTCTCGGACACCTTCTGACTGTTCATGAAGGCATGCAGCACTTCATTTAACATATTCCCTGCATTCACTCTTCTATCAGTATCACCCTCATGCCTTCCATCCCTCGTAAACCTAGTTCGCAGACACACAAATTCTTTCACTTGTTCTACCTTTTCACCTCTAATTAAAACATCACATTCTGTCATATCCTCCTCTCTTTCAAAAATCATGGTTTTTGTCTCACTCACGTTCACCTTTAAACCTTTCGCTTCTAACGACGCATTCATTAATGTTACCATTTCCAACTCGTCGGCCGACGACGCCAGTATGACTTGGTCATCAGCAAGGAGAAAGCATTTAACAAGCAACCCATCCATTCTCAGTCCATAATCACTGTCTTTCAGATCAGGACATAAACACCCGCAAATAAATTGCTCAGGTTGCCCGGATGTTCACGAATTACTAAACGGGTGAGATGATTCGTAGTTATAGAAGTCAGGATAATTAAGGACATTCGCTGGAAGAATTTAAAATCACTGGTGCAGCTCACTTGGTAGGTATTATATTTTATTTAGTTAGCAGTGGGCACTGTGCTCATGTTGCAAACTGATGGTCAGTCAGAGGGTCAGTGGCCGAAATTGAAATCGGGGCAATTTGCTAGCGAACGCAGATAGCTTCTGTGTTGGGTGACTCTCCTGCCGGATGGCCTGATACCTAAAGGTTTTCAGTGCATGCTACATCCAGCCACTCTCAACATCTACGGGGCAAGCTTATGTTCAGCAGTGAAAGTCTAATCTCATGGCTTATAATTGTAATGAACATGATGTTAAAAACACATAAGCAATTTCCGCAATCTTCTTTCACTTATGTTGTTGTTATATTTAAGCGTTATATCTTTAATATTTATTTCTTGGCAGTTTTGCGTGATCAATTCACTTGTTTATAGTTATTTGATTTATTTTGTCGATGTTCTTTTTTATAAGCTTAATTTTATGATTCTGAGAAAATATTGGATCTGTGCTATTTTAAAAATAAGCAGGTGTTTTTTTAATTTGTTGGTGGTCTAAATTTTTTATAGAAAATTTAACATGTAATCATTTCATGGTGACAAATTTAAAATTCTAATTTTCAATTAATGAACCTTTTACTAAAACTATGCTCTTAAGCATTACCAATTTACCACCAATAACTTTAAATAGTTTAGGACAGGTAACGTATGTTAGTTTGAAAATTGGATAATTATAAGTAACAACGTAGGTATATAATTACGAAGTCATTAGGTGGTAGTGAACGTTATTAAGCTCCAACAACTGTTTGTAAGATCGTTGTAAGGTTAACATGAACGCAAGTAAATATATGACATCCAGCTTATACGTTTAAACACTGTACACTACTGTACAGGTTAAACTTTGACGGATGAATTGTAAACTACGATGACGTAAATAAATATTATTTTCGCAAGCTCCTTGATATTATTCGACCTCGTGGTGTTTTTTTAAGAATTGCTACATAAAGGTTGCCATAGCAGGCATTTTAAAAATAAATTTGATAGAATGAGGATAATTCACAATAGCAAAACAGTTTAGAATTCGACTATGTTTAAATAATGAATAACATTGTTAGCAATTTCATTTCCTTACGTTCACGTTATAGATATAAAGTTGTGTGAGTTCTGGATATTCATTATTTCTAGTTAACATCACAGAAGGTGAAACTTTTGTGAGGATAACTCGTCTTTGAAATTAAATCTTTACAATAATATAGAACAAACAACATAAAAAAGTTAAAATACGAACATTTAAATCTGTAACAATCTAAAGAGATCATACGCTTCGCATTATCCAATCAAAAATTCATTACTGGATCAACTGTTTCAAATAAATCGTCGTCGATGACGACCATTAATCAATCGATTCAAGCAATCGGAGCGATTCGATTCATCTCTCGATCATATCGATTCGACTCGGCGCTAACAATCGATCCTAAAAGCACTTATGAATAATTCTCGGTCGATTACGATTGTATGATTAAGTGGAGTGGCTGAATGTTGGTTTAAACAAAAGTGAATGTTGTATGGATTTTGCTATAAGAAAGTTTAAATTAAAACTATTACATAATCTATTTACAAGTTTAGTATAGAACTGTAGCAAAACAATGTATTTATTTGATATTACTTATCATTCCGTTCTTGAACTTTAATCCACACTGAGATTGGTAAAGGCAATAAGAAAATTGTAGATAGTACTTATACATGTAAGTTTACTTTTTATTTTCCCATTTTTTACTTCCAAAAATCCAACTTCTTCATTGAACTTGGATTCCGTTTTCATCCATGAATATCAGTACTGAAAAATGGAACCACTTTGAAGCCCTGTTTCAATCAAATAAGGAATGAAATCCTACTAAATTTTGATGAAAATGAATTTTGTTAAAATTGGCAATTGTTTACTTTTTTTGTTGGTTGCAGTTACATATTTCTTAAATTTAGATAAGCTATTCCTTATGTAACATTGCTTGACAAGACAACATTACTTGTATTATTTTGATATCAAAAAAGTAAAACAAATTACTAATAGACTAATTTGTTTTACTTTTTTGATCCTCCATCATTAAAAAAAATCTTCATTTCAGTTGTTGAGTATAAGTTGAAAGATGACTCAATCACCTTTCCCGCCAAATGCGGATTGGTGTTCTTTAAATCTTGTTAACTAGTAGCAATTGTTCAAGGCTTATCTAGTATATCTATAGTCTAAACAAAGCTCAGTCTTACCTACAAGTCAATCTGAATTTAGACCAGACATTCCCATAACTGTGTCCCATATAACACACGTGCTGTCTGTATCTCGTGTCGAATTATGCTAATAAGTCGGCGATACTTAGAGGTTGGTGTGAGTATAATGCAGTCTGGCCATTGTCATGCGATGACTAACTACAGTTCGCTGCTAACCGAATCGGTTCTACTAGACAATAGCAAAGATTAACTATGGCAGTTGAGGTAGAACAGATTTTACCTCCTGGCTTAAGGTTCTTGTGAGGTAAAGTTTCTTTGAAAGTCAGCTTTTTATCTATGAGTATAGTTGGTTTTATAAAATGAAAAGCCAAAATGTTTTTATGCTCAGCACTTCAGGGTATTTGCAGTTTTAACTTCTGCACCTCACGTTTTTTTTATTAAAAGTGTGAGGTTCTGGTGTTGCATTCGCACATACACGCACACACAACATGCAATAGTATAATTCAACTTATCATTAGTAATTCATCTACTCATTTCTTATCGCTGCCTTCGATATTGACCTCTTCCCCATTCACAGGTTGCAAACTGTGATTTTTTGGCAAGTCCTCTAATGTATTGATAATCTTAAATATATTAGATCACTTAAACTTTGTCTTAACTACCACACCCTTTTTTATGAAATTGATGAAGTTAGTCAGTAAAGTAAATCAATTTTTAACAGTTTCGTTTTGTTACAGAATTCCATCACATACGAGCTTGCTTTTACAGGAACTGCAGCATTAGATATAATTTCTTTGGTTTTTTCGGTAAGACTTGTTACTGTTTTAAGTATTATGATATACATTTTTAATGACATATTGTTAAAATGAAATTTACGGATTTCTTTTTCATCTATAGTGCACTGTATAAATATCGTATACGTTGCATTACAATCCCTTTTGTATTGAATGGTCCTTCCTATCTGTACATATTTCATCTGAATTTCATTACAAATTCACTATTAATAATTTATCTGGAGCCATGTGGGCGTTCGGGAGACAATGCAAGCAGCCAGCACTGATTTTTACCAGCTATAGTGTGGCAACCTGGCATTCATCAGCCTTGTTAATGGCATTAGCTGTATAAGGGCCACTATCCCCGAAGAGTATTGAAGTTGGGTATGCAAGCAGGAAGTAGGGTAACGACAAGCGCATTTTTTATATTCATGTTGCCTGAGTTGCGTCGTGGCTCAGGGGTTAAGCATCAAATCAAATCTGGGCAGAACCAAGATGGTTGTGCTCATTGTTAAATTTCTGACTAAGTTTCCAGTGATGGAAACTTCCATAAGAAAACAAAACAACCCTGAACGGTGTAAGGCTCACCGCCTGACACGCTGGGTTTTTAATACCACTGGTGAAAAGTGGGCTTCTGAGTTTTCCGTTTACCATGACGGATGACGGCAACAGTCACTCGCCTCTGATTACACCGTTTGGGATATAGTCGTGATAGTATGTTATGTTATATTATCTGTCAAGATGACCACACTCCATCTGATGGATAGCGGCCGTGAGTTCCAGATAAAGGTGGCAAGCATAGAAATGCAAAGCAACCACTGAACAGGTCAGCCTCATCTTGAAAGACTACAAAAATGCCTTTTTACGCCCCACTTAGAAAACCCGGGACTATAAGAGCAAAGAAACGCAAGCACTGGAAGAGCGTTCCACATGTGCATGTACGACAAAAAAACGAGTCTCCGAACTTTTAGGTGGGGGCCAACAAGTGCTGGATTGTGAGTGGTACGCGTGGAGGTACGGGAATGAGAGGGTAAGGATGAAAATAGCTGGAACGACTCTGCTGGGCATTAAGACGAATAGGTCTACGCAGCAACGCATCCATGAACAGTGGTCTTTACAGCTGCATTGTAGCTATATGGCCGCTGTATTGCCTCGAATTGGTTTGCTTTAATACGAATATTATTTATTGCCACCTTAATATTGTATTTAGAGTCGGCTGCAATTTCTGAATTGTTGGAATGTCGGCTTGGATTACTTCAGTTAATTTATAAATTATTACTTATTTACATATTCGTAAGGACCTACAAGTATTCAGTGTTGAGATATTAAGTAGCCGAATGTTTTTGAAGCAAAAGTGCGAAAACTGGGTCAAGTATAATCGTAAATGTGTCAAATTGTGGTCACTCTACTTTGAGCGTAGGCGCTGATTATTTACAAACCTATTTACTAGCTACCCCGACAAACTTCGTGCTGTCAAAAGTTATCAGCAAATGTTTGACAGCTGGGAACACTTTATATTAGAAAATTTAATCTGTTTTTTTTTCATTGATGATTCTGACCGTTTAAACCTTCCCTGAGCTTCCACAAATATTTCAAAATCAATATAAGCTAAATCGTTTTGGCCATTCTCGAGTTTTAGCGAGGCAAACGAACAGCAACTGATTTTTATATCTATAGATAGATCTGAATTCTTCCTCAACTTAATTTTTCTTTCTTTATAAAAATCATAATTTCAAGATAAAAGTAATTTAAAATAATAACTTACATAAAAAGTAATTAGCATAGGCCTCCATAATTTAAATCTAGTCTTCGCTGCAAATGGTGGGTTTTGGCGAAAACACCACGCTTGCCGATCACTCTGATCACAAATAATGTTCCCATAAATCCGAAAAAAGACTTAAACAGGTGTTTCACCATGTATCATTGTGATATTATCAGTAACGTACCTATCAGCATAGAAAGAGCTGATTCTTCTAATATCTTGAGGAGTGTTAAGCTACAGAGAAAATAATGCAATATATGATGCAGAAATAAATGTACCTACCACTGACAGAAATAACATCAACAGTAATTTCTAATATTCACATTTAAAAACTTTATTTAAAAAAACTTCATTTAAATCTCGAAGTGCAATAAAATATCACATCTAACTGAATCTCTTACTTTTCTTATCGTGATCCCAGTAATATACTGTCCCAATTCAAAAATTTGCTCCAATAGATAAAATACAAAAGATTTTTCAAATTCACCGCATACCGGCCATAGTCCATAACTTTAGATCACCGTTGACAATCGTGCTTTCATAACTTACGAGCAAAGATATCTATCTCCTCCGAAAAGCTGTAATAAATAAGGTCTTTTTTCTAATAACATAAGTCGAATCTGTCGCTTATTTACGACTTTGGGTTCAAACAAATCATCGCTTTGTGTTGCCCATTCATTCTGAACCGTATAGGAAGTTGACGATGTGTTAAAATTTATGTGGATTATCATGAAGTGAGGTAGCGGATGCTTAGTGGTTGCTAGATGGGGTACGTGATGTCGAGGCTCTATATAAAGTAGGTAGCGTAAGAAAACCTGTTTCTGAAGAGAAATATGTAAGTATTTTTGTCAAGCATATTTATTAAATACTTATCACAAAATAACAGTTAGTAGTCATGAAAAAATTAATGAGTTTTTTCAGTTATTTACCCGAAATACGTTTCATAATAACCTAACACAAGGAGACTAAGGTTTTTTATGACCAACGGCCATCTGCCACATTACCTAATTTAACCAGAGCTTTTGAATAGCACATTAAACCGATATGCAACATCCTTCAAAGCTTTATATTCCTACTTATATAAAGCCATGATGATGAATACATAAGAGGTCTGAGTATTGAAACGTTCATTATTTCGAATTATTTGAACTTAAGTAATTGATGTCACTTCCAGAAAATATTTATGCATTGACACTTACAACAACGGACTTAATAAATGTCAAAATATTTTCACCCCTCACCATTTACGGGTTAACTAGGGTGGCAAACGTTTTGTAGGGCAATGTTTAAATTTTATTTATGAGCCGTGATGTTTCAAGTATACCATAAGGACTCCTCTTTGATTCTTTTACATCAATAACTTCAAAATATTAATAAGTGAAAATAATACTTATAATCGTACACGTAGGACTCAAGACTGTTGGATAACGTTACAATGTGATTTAACTTGGAGAGTCTATAAATAAAGTTCGGTACAAAACTGTAACAATTGACTTTAAAATCCTACTATTGTAGTAAAGGGCGCGACCAATCTTTAAAAGATTTGTTCTGCTTCTAAATGGAGAATCTATGGCGCCAATATTTGATGTAGTTTAAAAAGTATTTGAAAGCGTTGCTAATATCAAGTAGGTTAATGCCTATAGTCTTAAATCTGGTAAAAATAATTCACAGGATGATTTCAGATGAATACAAATTTGGAAATCTGCTGATTTTGATTTATAAAAGCAGTAGGTACGAGACGAAACTTTAAATTAGTTTACTAAGACTTAATCAACCTCTCATTTTTCATAGTTTCTTTCTTCTTTTCAACCATTCAACTAACCGTATTTTTGTTATACAGCTCACAATTAAGACGTGACTTACTTTTTGAAACAATGATAGAATATTTCAAAACAGCATGTGCCTTATTTATTATTAGTTTCCGATATTTCAGCAGTGTTGCGAACACCATGATCAGGGAGTGGCTGAAGGTCTTGCGGGTGAGCTGTTTTTGGCATACATATCGGTAGTTATCCCGTTATGAACACTTATAACATTAGTGACCATGATAGTTAAAAGTTTTAAAATGGTCATAAATAGAGATTTCGCGTAAGTCTGACATTTATACCACGTAAGACAGATTGGCGTAGACAGGCATCAAGTCATATAGTCACATGGGTTTCGAGATTACACTTTAATAATAATAAATATCGCTGGACATTATTCCACACAGCGCCATCTAGCCCCAAAGTAAGCTAATTAAAGCTTGTGTTATGGGATACTAGACAACGGATAAACATACTTAAATACATTTTCTTTTGTAAATACATACTTATTATACATAGGAGACACCCAGACCAGTACAAACAGACATGTTCATGCACACAAATGTTTGTACTGTGCGGGGATCGAACCCGCGACCTCTGGTGTAGTAGCCAACTTCTTAACCATTACACCAAGTCGATCGTCAACTTTGAAATGTATTCACAGCTAAAAGTCAAAACAATATATGCCAGCTTAGCATTTTATACCTATTTATTACCTTAAATCTTGAGTCTATTACCTCATCATAACTTAGTTACAACACTATCTTTATTCGGGACCCAGACCTGAGAAGCAATTTGACTTAATAACTAGAAACAATAAGATACAATTTGTGTCATAAGCAAATATGAGAAACAATAAACAAGGACTTACAGACAAACAAACAGACGGAGACGTGGTTCTCGCGTTAGTCACCGAAAGCTCGGGATATGCTAATAAAACAAGAGAGATGTAAATCACATTGGGCCAAGGTTAGTGAATTGACGTAGGATATATTGTAGAGTCAACATAATAATATTATTAAAGTACCACTTAAACAATACAAGAAAAATATATTAACAATTTGTAAAGAAATAAATTTAGAGCTATTGTAAAATAGTTTCAAGATTTTGGTGCAAAATGTAAATGATAAAATAAATAAATATCCGGTACACATTACACCAAAACCACCTGACCCCAAACTAAGCAGAGCTAGTATAGGGTTGTCAGAGACTGAAAAACATACTTAAATGTTTCTTAAAACATAATTATATAGATAATAACACCCAGCCACACAAGAAACACAAATGTGCATCATACTAAGATTCTAAGGAGGAAAGATTTGAATGTTTGTATTGAATAGGCTCCGATACTACTGGACCGATTTTCGAAATTCTTTCAACAATTTAAAGCTACTCACACGTTACTCGTATCGGGAGGTGACATAGGTTTTATTAAACAAAGATAGAAACTAGAAAAATCGACTTGATCCTGGGACTCAAGCAGAATTTTTCACTCAGGTCGCATTTTTATTGTTAACTTAGTATAAAAAAGAGCATAGTTTAATGCTAAAAATTAAAATTCACTTATAGGTGTTTTTATTAAGGCTTTATTTTGACAGGTGACCGCGGTCTACGTGGGCAAAGCCAATGACGGACAGTTAGTTATCCATCAAGTAATTGTTATCTGTTTTGACTCTAGTGCTTTATTTTAAGCGGCGTGACCTCAAAACAGGCACTCCAACGTCACTGCAAATATGAGTACTCGTATTAAACATAGCCCAATAAGCGTACCCGCTTTATGAGTTGCGCCCACGCACAAATTTGCACCAGGCCGCAAAAGGCCTGTTTAAGTGCAGCTTGTAATGTTTTAGTTCAATATGAGCGAGTAAAAGTGTGAAAATGAAACTAATATGGGTTTTGTTATTTGGATGAGATAAGCGGAGAGATGAGCCGTGAGAAACGTTTTCCATCTTCTACAAATATAAAGCGAAAGGTCTCTCATCACGAAATCTCAGAAACTACAAGTGCTAGGAGTTTCTAGTTTTGGATGGGGGTTTTTTTTAGGTCGCAGGTACTCACTCAGACGGGGTTTTGCGAAATTCGACTCTTAAAAGGTTGTTTTTGGAGTTGACGGTTCGTTTGAAACTTCGTTACTACAAGTGCTAGGAGTCTCAAATTTTGCATAGGGTTTCTTTTAGGGCTAACGGGATTTTGCGATTAATAAATAACGACAAGTATCATAAGTCGGAAAAAATCTTGTATGTCATAGAAATGAAGTTAACGCGGGCGGAAAGCTAGTTAGAAATAAACGCCATTTTATACTACTTTCGCCGTATGATGATATCCCTGACAGTTCATAATTGTCAGGGATATCATTATACGGCTTGTCATTGGCAAAGGAAATGGAATCAGATTTACCGATTTTTTATTTTTAAATAAATCCATAAAAAACGGGTTATGGCTTTTAAGTAATAGAATAAAACGCGGTATGTCTAAAATAATAGTTAAAAAATTGCATACAAGGCAGACGCACTGGTACGGATGCGAATGACGTGATTACACTTTACAAAATGGTCGCTCCTATTCCTCGATTCGTTGTCGATTTAGTAGTGTCGATATATTATTGAATGGCGTTACTTTTCGAGCATCAGGCGCTGTAAAGATATATTAATTTAATTTAAAATACTTCATTTATTAACGGTTACTAATAATAACAATAATTAACTTGATAAGATTCGAAAGAACAATAGTTTTTTTAATAGTTTCTTTTATGTCATAGAAATGAAGTTAACGCGGGCGGAAAGCTAGTTAGAAATAAACGCCATTTTATACTACTTTCGCCGTATGATGATATCCCTGACAGTTCATAATTGTCAGGGATATCATTATACGGCTTGTCATTGGCAAAGGAAATGGAATCAGATTTACCGATTTTTTATTTTTAAATAAATCCATAAAATACGGGTTATGGCTATTAAGTAATAGAATAAAACGCGGTATGTCTAAAATAATAGTTAAAAAATTGCATACAAGGCAGACGCACTGGTACGGATGCGAATGACGTGATTACAAATTACAAAATGGTCGCTCCTATTCCTCGATTCGTTGTCGATTTAGTAGTGTCGATATATTATTGAATGGCGTTACTTTTCGAGCATCAGGCGCTGTAAAGATATATTAATTTAATTTAAAATACTTCATTTATTAACGGTTACTAATAAAGTTTTTTTATTTATAGTATAATAGATAATAGTAGGTATAGAAAATAGTATAATAGCTTCCGCCATTTTGACAAACCTTTTGAAATGAATTACCTTGTTACGAATATGACACGGGTTTACATTTGCCTTGTTTGATAACCTGGTAACATCCACCCAAGGAACTTATTACAATATCTTATGACTTGTCAAGTTCATTACCCAATGAGCAGCAAGCAATCGTAATATGATCTTTTGTTTCCAGCCAGTCAGCGGTTACCTGGCACAAACGCATCTTCCAGGCTGGATATTTACTGATCAAATTGCAGATCACGCTCAGTTTTGGGATCAACATAACTGGAAATTAGCGATTGTTACAAGGCCCCAGGGCCAATATTCATGGCACTTTGTTGTCAATTTAAATTAATAAGTGCAAGGCAGTGGGACAGAATGAAAGCTAATGAAATCAAAGTCATCGTGGCAGTGGAAAACATTGACTGTATTAGTTGATTCATCATCAAACTTGCTGGTTGGCGTTTCCGTGTCCGGGACGAATGCTTTCCCCATTCAACAAAGTAAAATAGGAGTATAACGAGAGACTTCGCCTCCTTATGCGTGTTCTGCCGCTTGTACAGAGGCGTTCACATCAATCTTTACATTAGGGCACCTTATGCTGCTGACATAAGACTCATTTTGCAATGGTTTTGTAAAGGTTGATGTGAACGCCCCTGTACAACGGGTTTTGTTCTGAAGAGCTGTTTAATATGATGCCCACGGCTACTTATTACCATCGCACCGCTCGCCACCGACAGGGAGTTCATCCTCACACTGCATCCGCCATGGTCTCGTACAGTTCGGTTTCAGAGATGTTTCCTTTTAAGAACGCTTAAATTGTGAAATGAGGTTTTTCCAATGAGTATGGAGTAATATAGTATGGAGTTCTTCAAAGGGGGTTTGTAAAGGTTTTTGAAGGATCGACAACGCGCGAGTGATGCCCCTGGTGTTGCACGCGTCCATAGGCTGCGGTAACCGCTTACCATCAGGTGGTCCACGTGCTTCTTTGTCACCGACGTAGTGTAAAAAAAACATTTTTGCATTCATTTCTTTCTGGAACCTAGCTGACAGGATTTAACACACGTAAGTCAAACATTTAGGGACTACAGCCTTAAATTAGTCTTCAGTAGACAGTTAGTTGGTTCAATGAGATTTAAATTAATTCTATACGTAGAATATCAAACACTGATTAAGGGATCACTTACTTGACACTTAACATAAAAGCGTTCCATTAGTATGGTTATCTAAATTGTGTCTTTGTGGACTATAAAGTGAGTTCAAATCATCTATCCATTGTTTGTTTGTGGTACCACATGCTTTGTACTATCTGCCCAGACATAAACATCGTCAACCGTTTTTAATAACACCGTCCACAACATTTGTCGCAAAAAGCGTACTCCGCAGAACAACATAATTTTATATGATCCCATTGATAAATGGTTATCGTAAACGTCCACCGTAAAAGATTATCTCTAGGCGTAACGCTGCACAAAAACTAACGCAGTGCGCATGCGCTAACGAAGCTGCATTGTTGTGGAGTATAGATCCTGAGTAAAATCGAACGCGTGGTGCGCGCAGCGGGTGCAAGTGAGGAGCGATGCGTGTTTAATGATTAAAGGATGATTCACAATTTACGGAGTGTAATATAAATTGGCAACGAAAATTAAAACCATCTTTATGAATACTTTCTTCATCATCATCATCATCATCATCATCATCCGTGCGGTCTATCCCGGTTGTGAACCCACACCAGTGTGTGGGGTCCCAGGGTCCGCCTTATTTTCTTATCCAGACAAAAATCTAAAACGAGTAAATTGTGCAGTTCCTTTTTATACAAAGTAATCAACCACTGCTATGACGTTAAAAACTTTTGCATATACATAATAGATTTTTGAAGAAAAAAAAATTGTTGCCATTTTTCGTTTTCGGCACAGGTTGTGATAAACTAGTAACTCTTTTTCAAGGCTCGAAATTTTCAAACAAAGATGAAATGCGTCTTCTTATAATTGATTGATCTATCGAGTATCACTTATGTAAAGTCATGGCATAATACTAAATCAAATAAAAAAACTGAATCTAAAAAAAGACATTTTTTTCAGTCATTAATTTTATTCATTTAAAGACTAAGCAGAGGAAGTAATTTAAATTGGTGAGTTTGGTGACTCGCGATTCTGTAAAATTGTTGATATGAATATGTGATTTTTGTTTCTTCTTTTCCCTATAGCAGAAGGTATACTTATCTATATGTATTGCCTTGAACAGAATACCTATGTACCTAAGTACCTAGTTTTATTGAATGGTAAACTCACGATGTTTCTCAAGTGTAAAGCTTAGTGGTTTTTTAGAAATTATCACTATGCGAATGTATGTAACTACTTTTATTTGGTAAATAAACGAAAAAAAAGAATTTTGGGTAGGAATTAAACAAAAGCGCCATAGGCACTCTTACCTAATGGATAGAGATTATATACAATTTGTAACATTTTTTTAGGTCATTGTAAAATTTCTCGTTTCTTTTTATTACAATCGCTTTCGCTTATAGCCTACGTCGTGCTTTACAAATCCGAGCAAAATCGAACTGGCGTCCAACAAAGGCCGTACTCAATACAAATCGACAATAGCCGGGGAAGAAACGCAGAATTTATCACCTACTGTTTCTTGCGCATGCTCACGTATGAACCGTAGCTAAACACCATACGTTGTATGGCAAACAATCACTTTGCACAATGAACCTTATATCAAAAGATGTAAAGTCTAAAAAGATTAGGATTGCACAGGCTGTGACAATGTTCTTTTCAGATGTCTTTGAGGTATTCGGTCTTTCGGTTTGTCAATTTCGAGAGGAGGAAATGGAAAACACTTCTGCTATATTTTGAGTGATCTTCAGTGCGGTTTAAAGGTAGTTAAGAAACAGTATTCTTTTTGTTAGTTAACTATCAGGTCAATCTGGTGGTATATTTATCATGGCTTAGTTCTGGTCCAGGTATATGAACCTTGTTTAATATGGTTACATGGAAACCAACAGTTTAGACGTACTTTAAAAACACAGGCGCTTAGTTAATAGTCAGCAGTAGTCGTGGTTTGTCCCAAGAAATCCAAAGCCTGTGGTATCAGAGAACAGGATCCTAATCAATCATCCAACGGAAATCATGCAATAATAACATCTGCGTACATTATCGAATGAAAAACCTGACCATGTACCTATGCTGAGCTTGGTTTGGGATCAGATCCCAGTTTCTCATTTTCAGTATCGAAACGAATTCTGTTCTGGGTTAAAAATATTTCAAATGCTTTATATTAGTAGTTGTAACCATCGTCAGAGAATTATTTGGAACTGAAAATAACAATTCACATATCCTATAGCTAGTTTCATTTCAATCGAAAGTCAAGTATTTCCTGAAATATTTCCTTCGGGTGTTCAAAAAGCGCTTGCCTTATAATGATAAACAAACTCGCCAGGCCTGTTGATTACAGGCCTTACCTCGCCAGGCCTCGATAGCTCAGTTGGAAGTGCAGTCACCCGGATTATGAAACCGCGGGTTCGAGTCCCGTTTGACCACTAGGATCAGGTCGATTTTTTCTACTTTCTTATTTTGTATGGAGAATAATGCATTGATAAAAAAAAAAAAAATTCAGAAATTCCCACCCATGACAAATACAAATGTTTGTCATGATGGGTGTGGATCGTACTCAAGACCTCCGATGCATAAGGCAGGACCACTGCTAACAGGCCAGTCAAAAAAACTAAGATTATTCAATAATTCATAATTTTTCTTACCCAGGATTTGACTATTTCCTGACACTAACACTTGTCCAAAGTGTTCATATTATATACTTTTTTTTCGCAGCATTTACAATGTTTATACCTTTGTATTGTGAAATCGTATCGTTACCAACTACAATATTGCGACAACGGTCGCATTTCAGTTGTGAATAACGCCTAATTGAGCGATGCTTATCCGCCATTGTAAGAGGCAGATGTATAAAAACGAAGGGACTGTCAACCGCATAGTAACCGGGTTATATAATTTGTGTATATTCTAGACAGAGGTTAAGCAACAAATAATTCTATAAAATATGTTGTCACTGTTAATGTTTACTTAATGATGAAAAATAAAACACTAAAAAAATGTTTTGGCCTCGGCATCGCTTACCACTAGGCGAGATTGAGCCCCAAACGCAAACCCAATATCTGAAACAAATTACACCAAGATCATCTGACCCCAAACTAAGCAAAGTTTGTACTATCGGTGTCAGTGACTGATAAAAATACTTAAATATTTCTAAATACATACTTTTATAGATAATAAATAACAGCCAGACACACAACAAACACAAATGTTTGTCATCGAAGCCACGACCTCTGGTGTTAAAGGAAGGATCGCTGCCATTGCCCTAACAGGCCAGTCACACTATACAGATTCATAAAACCAAAAATCATGAAAATGTCCGATGTTTCGCCGATTGACTGTACCAATTCATCGATGATCACACGACTGGGGCGTATATGTTTGACATACGTTACAAAATTGTTGATGTGCGATATGTTAACACGCTTTCTTTTTATTAGTTTTGTTAGATGTTGCCAAATGTTAAACTTTATTATTTGATTTATAGTAAAGATAAATCATAACATGAACAACATACGCAGAATATTATGCAGTAATTTAATATGTTGGCAGATATTTTATTGATTCCAACCTCAGTCGTCACATAGCCAGCCATTGATAGTGGGGTACCTAATCCTCACAGCCTGAATCTCTAGACTCCTTTTAATTGGTTTCTGAGACGCTAAGTTACCATGGCGCTTAAATTAAAAAGAGTCATATTTTATGAGGTTTTTCCAGTGATCTTATAAACATTTTAACAGGGTCAGCAACGTGCAAGATCATTTTTGGTGTGGTCTGCAATGCTTTATACGTTGTAATTTTTTTTCAATATTTTTCATAATCTAAACAAAATGGCGTATTTTATAAATGTAAATTAGTCTTAGAAATATTGATAACGTAATGCGGGATAACTTTTTTGTTTGTCGCTCAAGATGAATTAATTGAATGTGAAATGATGAATCTTCAAATGAGACTGTGTATTTTTTTATAGAAGAGTGAATAGCCAGATGGAACCAACAACAGATGCAAAAACTGTATCGGTTCAAAAACACGAACATTATAACCCTTAAATGTGTAAATAAAAAATTCCATAATGTCTGATATCGGTCTAAGATACCCACAAAACGCAACCACTAAAAAAACCACTCGCAATCAATAATGAGATAAACATCGTCACCTGGTCGCTCGGACCCGCACAGATGTTGGCAACAATGCCCGGGATATTCGGGAGGCGGTGACTGGTTAACTGATCGGGACAGTAGCCGGGAAAGGTGGTTGGGGATACGACTAGAAGAAAAATATGGACATGTTCTGACCCTTTTTATTCTACTATTTACTTTTTTATTAAAAAAGTAAAATGTAGATTTCGGAAGCTAATTTCTGTAAATCGCTGTAAACTGCTTACAAAATTTGGTGTAGCACAGAAAAACGTAACTTATTTTGTATGTTTGCAATTAGTGGACGTGTGGACTTTATGGTTTCATAAAAATACTTTTAAAACGCTACAATTTGAGTACCACCGTTGACGAGATAACTTAATCATTCTCCTTACAAACTGCATTAAATGGTGCCATCGTAAACCCTGAGTAAATTAATGTTGGAAATAACAGTCTTTATGCATGACTTTAATCTCACAGATGACATCATGTGACGTAGAATAAGTATTTATAATATTTTACAGCCTGTCTTGTCCACATAAACCTAATTTACTGGACTAATCCCAACAAATTATGTTACATTATTATATGGGAATGGCAACAGTAATTTATCTTCGCTAGCCACAATGGTAAAAAGAACAATTGTTCAAAATATTGACACGTTTTTGTTCAAAACATTGTTTGGGGTGCTTTCGACCCCCCACTTAACTTTTCATTGTCCATTTAACGCTAGCTGTTTATGGTTTGTTTATGATTTTCCACAAAACAGAAGCTTAAGCGATTTAAATTTCATCGTTTTGTTAAAATAATCCTATTCATAATACACAAAGATCATGAACCAAAACCTACTTAGTAATTATTTATTATTCTTAACTTATTAAAAGCAGATACCATTGAAGACTGAACACCTAGAGACAGTGTTTTCTAGACTACCACAATGTTAAACAAAAAATATATAAAAGCTTGGGTGCATTTATTATGTAGTGGACACATACACTTTTTGCTCTTTGGAACGCTTCGACAGAAGATAACATAATGTCACATACCATCACGACTTTATCCCAAACGCGATAGTCAGAGGCAAGAAACTGTTGCCGTCTTGGTGAACGGAACACACATAATCTCAAAATCTCTCTCAAAATCTCACCACTGCTATTAGAACTCAACGTGGTAGAGTGGTGAGCTTTTCACGTTATCCAAGTTGATTTGGTTTTTTATCGATGTTTCCATCACCAGAGAGTTAGTCTGAAATTTAACAATGAACACAATGTTTTTGATGCTGGCCAGATTTCAACTTGAGACCACAAGATCCACGATACGAGTTAGGGTGCTTAACCCCTAGGCCACGACTTTGACAGTTACATAACAAAACCGCTTTCTCTCACACTGTATCCCACACACTTGCATATTTTGTCCTACGCCATAACGAAAAACAGCATCAATGGCAGCATTATCCTGCAATATCGCTTGCACTTACTGTACTCTTACACAATGACACTTCTGTCAAATAGCAAACGTATATCTTCAGTGATTTGTCAAGGTGCTCCAATCTTTGTTTGACTGTTTTTGTTGTGACAGTTATACATTGGTCGGTTCGAGAGCGTTTGATGCAATAATGCGGTAACCACTTTTAAATATGATACACTTTATAAATAACTTCGTTAACATCTGCTGTAGCGTATCTAAATATTCCTCTGTGAATTTTTTTATAAAATGCTCAGAGACGCCTGTTCAAGCTTAAAAGTACTTAAAATCATCTGTTCACTTAATTTTGAAATAAGAGATTATTTGGCTGTCTGCACTAATCTTAAGATAAGATAAGATAATTCTTTATTTGCATAAAACATGGTACATTTGAAGTTCTTATATTTATATTTTGGACATGCATGTTTTATCGATCAGCGATGTGCAAATATTTTGTCGTCATGCAATTTATAAACATCAAATTGGGTCATTTCACAATAATTATCCCAAAGAAAATAAATAAATAAATTACCTAAATAAAGTTAGTACAGTAAAGTTAGTCAATAAAATTAAATTCAGATGTCAAAAGTTCAGTTAATAATCACGGTCATAAAATAATTCTCTGGTAGTACAATGTCAACAATGAAATTGGTAGTTAGCATATAAGTATAAAAGAAAAAAAAAACATGTCAGATGTCAATAACAATTCGTTTAAGGTGACCAGCACGGCAGAAATTTATAAATTCATTTATGTCATAAAAGCAGTGGTCAAGTAGAATTTTGTGGATATGCTTTTTAAAAACATTCAGATGTGCATACTGAAAATGGTTCGGTAACAAATTAAACAGTCGACTTAAGTTAAGACAGTTACTTAAGCATAATTAATTAAATTGAAGATTATAAAAGTAATAGTTACACAGCCACTATACATTCTTAGTGACGGCACGATTGGCGTAGTGTGCTGTAGCACGGTTTCTCGCCTCGATTTCCGTAGTGTCCCGGGTATGATTCCCGGTCGGGTCAATTCAGAAAACGATCTTTTCTGAATTGACTCGGGTCTGGGTGTGCTGGGAGATTGACTTGTGTGGTACCTCGTAACACAGGGATTCAATAATCCCTACTTCGAGATCATTACAAGAGGCGCATATTTATATATATATACATATACCAAACCACTTAGTAAACATTCATATGTTGTTGTAACTGTTATTAAGAAGGAATTTTGTCGCACAGGCCAAAAGTTAACGGGTGTGAATATTCAAATGGAAAATTTGTAAATAGTTTTCATTTCATCATTGTGTGTATTGAACAGACCCAGATGTAAATTTGGTTGTAAAATGTAAGACCTGTCTTGAAGATATCACCTTTAAGTACCAATTTAATATAGAAGCTCTTTGCATGGTGATGTACTCAAGTTTTATCTCCAAATACTAAAAAAATTATAATGTGCTGTAAATGGCTATAGAATTGCCATGGAATTTGCTATTGACTGGCCTGTTAATGCAATGGCAGCGATCCTACCTTTAGCACCGGAGTTCTTAGGTTTGATCCCCACCCATGACAAACATTGATGAGATGAACATTTGTGTTTGTTGTGTTCTGGGTGTTGTTATCTATACAGGGTGACTGGGGCTTCATTGGCATCTTTCTGAAATAAAAACCTACTAATGATAGACAGTACTTTTCCCAAGTATGAGGCTATTTCATAGGTACACAATTTCATATTTTTAAGCCGTATAAACAATTGCCAAGTATTAAACATAAAGTTTATAAGGTTAAAAATATACGATTTTGTACCTATTAAATAGCCTCATACTTGGGTAAAGTACTGTATATCATGAGTAGGTTCTTGTTTTAAAAGGATGCCAATGAATTCCCAGTCACCCTGTATAGGTATGTTTTAGAAATATTTAAGTATGTACGAGTATATAAGTGTCTTACACCCATAGTACAAGCTCTGCTTAGTATGGGGTCAGATGATCGTCGTTATTTGTCCCGGATATTTATTATTCATTTTGTTTGAATCTTAAAATGTGTTGAATGTTTACGAGTTTTCAGAACCTCAAATTCCAGATATAATGTGAATAGCAACAATGCAAAAAACTTACACTACAAAAGGCTGACCCAAAAACGATAAAACACAAAACGTGCGATTCGATGCATTAATCAAAATATGGGTCGCAAAAAATTTAGGGACGCGTGGGCGAACTTGGGAACAGACAAGATATACCCGTGAAAACTTCAGTGGTGACCCGTATTAATCATTACTTGGAATTTCAGCATTATGCAATGCTCATCTTGATATCTGGAAGGGAAAACCAGAAAAAATCAAATTTCGGCCCTTGTCAAACAGGATTCGAACCCGCGTCTTCCGCAAATCGGCTGGCTGGGCGGCTGCTCTTAATACTAAGCTACCGAAATCTTAGATAACCTTAGCAATTATTTCTGGGTATGTGTACGTTGCAAACCAACGTCATTCCATCAAAGTTTTGAGGCAAGTAGTAGTAACACCCCTTATTAAACCTAAACTTGGTATAATCATTAGCTTTCAAGGGTAATATAGGATTCAAAGATGAAAATTGGCCACCACGATAGAGTTACTAGGCGGCTAATTGTAAGCGACTATTATGTGCTGAATCTTGTTTTTTTTCTAATAGTCATACTAATTTTATATTCAGCAATTAAATGTTTTTATTACGTTTGCCAAAAAGTATATAGTTTTCAGTAGCTTTTGCTGAAGACGCTTGAGTGTTTCAAAATGTTCCAAATAAATACTTTTATCATTACTACAGTTTTGGTTTATGTGATATTTAATAAAATATCAAATAAACCAAATGACTAAATAATTGAATGAATGATATGATAATGATAGCGAAAAAATCATGTTATTGTTGTTATACTACTAACAAAACTAACTTATAATAAGTAAACATTGTTACTAACATACTAATTCTACTATGCATGGATATCTGAAATGAATGATTTTTTAATTTTTTAATTTGAGTATTTTATTTTTATTACTGCAGTTTTTTCGCTTAGTCTATTTTCATTCTTAAATAGCGAATATTGCAGTTCATATTTCATGTTACTAACAAACATGAATAACAGAAGAAATCAGAAGTGATCATGCGGATCCCTAAAACACACTTCAGACTTTTTGTAAATTCTTGAGTATTTTATTGTTTGCTGTCCGCAAACCCATTCTGTAGGACCAACAATAAAATATAGAGCGACCTTTGGTTTGGCAACAAATGATATGTTGAGCGTTCTAAGAATTCAAAGTATTGCACTGACCCTACCTATTTATGATAATTTATTTGTCTGGCTCAAGCTAGGACTACAATAATAATTTGTTTTTGGAACAGTTGCACCGTTATCATCTGACCTCAATATAAGCAGAGCTTTTTATAAGCATACTTACATAAATATTTTTGAAAACGTATTTAACTGAATAATGATACCTACCAAGACGTGAAACCAACACAAAATGTTCGGCAAATTAATGCTTATCCTAAGTAGGGATCCCCACCCCCCCCCCCCCCTAACTCTGTACAGGCAGCAGATCGGCCTGTATTTGCGTAACTTTGGTTAGTACACAGATTTGTTTGGCCATGATATCTTTTATTTAAGTTGGTTTTAAAAGAACCTCCCACAAAAACTGTAATAAAGAGTCTTAATTTTGCGACAGTTTTTTTTTAATGATATTGTTGTTTTTTTTTTGTATTACAAGCTTTTTTGCAAATGAACGCAGTTTAGAATAATGAATACCTATCTTTACGAATACTAATTCGTAAAGCTAAATAGTAAGAAGAAACATTTTTTGAAGCTTTGACAAAGATACTTACTTAATAGTGTTGTAGCTTGAAAAGACACTTATTTAGCCATAAAGTTTTAATTGTCGCAACATAACAGCTGATGCGCGCGCAGATCTGGAAGTAAACGTCATGTTTACATTCAACATTAAAACGATGACAAAGTTTACCGCGCTTTGTGTTAAAAGTGCTTGACATGAGTTATGAGCGTAAGCGTCTTCCTAAAATTGTCCTGTTTTAAATAAAATAATGATAGGGTCAAAAATTTGATCTCTTTAGAATCTTTACTTTCCATTAATAACGCCAAGTAAGACTGATGAAAGGTGGGGGAGGATTACCAAACGGCCAGTAGGGAGACCACTCCTAGGCGGACCGACGACTTGAAGAATGTGGCAGGAAGCTGCTGGATGCGGAAATTCAAGGACCGTGTTTGTTGGCGCTCTCTAAAGACATAATATGTTCAGCAGTGGACGCGTACGGACTGAAGATGGTGATATGATATGTAAGGACTAATGAAAAAAATATTTTTAAATAATCCACATTGTGTCCATTGTAACGCCTCCGTGGCCGAGTGGTTTCAGAGCTCGGCCCGAAACCCGGAGGGTTCAATTCCCAGGTCGGGCAAAGTGTGTTTTATGATTTTTCGGAACATAGCCCGGGTTTGTGATTACCAACCCGCATTTGGCAAGCGTGGTGATTAAGCCCATACCCATCAATTGTAGTGATGACTTGATTTCAATGATGGAGGCCTTTGCCCAGCAGTAGAATAGTATATAGGCTAATTACTTACTTACTTACTTTTTTACACTGTATTTCGTTATTGTTGGTCATGCTATTCATCGTAATATTTTATTTTTTTGCACCAAAGCAAGTTAAATAATGTTACTGCTGAGTTCTTCGCTGGGTCTTCTTAGTTCAGAAGAAGTTACCTTCCCGTCACGAAATGAAATAACTTCTTCCTATCAGCATAACAAAAAAGTTTTATGTATAAATTACCAACGCTGCCACATCGTTAGACTTGGGCCACACCGACACGCCCTCGGTTTCAGTTGTTTTGTTTCATTTGTTGCGCTTTCGCGGACTTTGACTTTACGAGCTGCGTCTGCGCAGGAAGACCGCTCGCTCTAAAAACGTAATTACCCTGTATATGAAGCTAATGAACTTTGGCTTCAGTTGCTATAAAAGTTGCGAGATAAGTTTAATCTTCGAGTTATCAAGATGCTCATGCGCATAGTTTTGTGCAATTATGTTGTAAACTTTTCTTGTTGGTTATACTTTTTTAATTAATTCATATTTCTTGATTTTATAATATTATGACTTTAGTATTGATTTCCAGAGGACTGCAGTCAGTCTGAATCCACCAGGATGTTGTGGCTTTTATCAGCTATTCCATATTACATGTTCTGATAAAATAAATAGTTCAAGAGTATTAAGATTACAAAATATGTTAATGTATTAAGTACTTATTTTGTGTTTAAATTAAAGTATCCTTGTATTTTGTGCATAAACAACGGCAAAAAAGTGATTAAAATTATGTATTTGTGATTGTACCTAATTAGTTATCTATATCACCACTATTAGCTACTTACTGAACCTTATTCCGTGCTTAAATAAATAAAGCAAGATTAAAAAATCACTCACACTCTCACATAGCCTGACGTAAGAACCGCTCACAGTCAGTATCTAGACCAATGAAAATTTGAGCTGAATTTTTGACGTTTATGAAACATTTCAACATGATCTAGCTTTGGCTTTACACGGTAGAAAGTCTCTGATTATTAATATAATAGAATAAAATATATTATATTGCATAAAATACTGGTATCACTAGTAATTAGATAAAAGTCAGATCGTCAGGTGTAAAAATGTATCAGATATATTTATTTTGTTCTATTACCATTATCCAGAGAGATTGCCATTGGCTATAAAAATTTAAGCATTTTTTCAGTTACTTCAGTCAGTCCTCACTTGACTGGCCTGTTAGCGCAAAAGGAAAGGGACCGTCGTGAGTTGTGGGTTCATTCCCTTCCCTGGCAAAACATTCATGGGGTGACTTTTACATTGTGTTTTAAAGTTATTGTTTAAATAACCATGTTTTTAAAACACTTTATACTGTCTAACAATTCCAAATTATTAATTTGCAAAAAACATGGGTGTATTGTATACAGATGTCAAATAAAAAAATAGTGGCACCTTAATCAGCCTGATTCGGCAAGCAAATTTACACATAATTTAATTAGTTACAAATGTTGCACTGGAAAATTATTACAATTAGATTCAAATTCATATTTACTTTAGTTACAAAATTAGTCAAAAGTTCAAAATAAAATCAAATTAAAAATAACAATACCAATATAATTCAAGTTCATGCAATGTTACATTATTTTGTCCGTCAAGTATTAAGTTACAAGCTCTTCAAAGTTCGAGGGTGACACCATTGTAAGCGGTCCTAAAAGTTTTTATTTACCTATACTGTTGAAACATCCAAAATAAACCTCTCTCACACAATTTCCCACAATCCCTTGTCACAGTTAGCGCGCCGCGCAAGACAGCTAACGCCATCTGTCAACAGCACCCGGAACTACAGCGCGTGGGTCGAGCGCGCGCGCAGTTAGCGCCGCCTGATTTATGGAAGTGTCTAGCACCGTACCGTATGGGGGAACAGTGCATTCTTAAAACCATGGTTCTTATTGGTTTCTATACGTAGGTACATATTTCTGTCGTTACGTAAATATCATTATTTGGCCAATTTGTTAACTGACATATTTATTTCTAAAAGATATGAAAGGTTGAGTGTACTTTTAAAGCAGTACATTAATTTTCAAAAAATAAGTAAGAATCTATTGTTTGAGAAAATGATTGAAATTAACGTTTTGAATAGCACATGAGATTATACAGTACTAGTTTTCTAATTAAATGTTATATATTTTTTGAAGCATTTAAATAGAAAAAAACATTCGTTTGAAGGAAAGAATTCATATAAGAACAAAATATAATAAGACCAATTCACACTTAAATTAAGAATTCTGAATTTTTAGAAATTCGTTATCCAAACTAGGCTAAAGTTAGATTATCCTTATTTGAAGCATCCGCAGGGCTTCCACTGCTGGGCGAATGGATAAGTTTTCCGCTTTCGTGCTAGTTTATCTGGATTCCTATCAGACCAGTTCTCATAACTTTAGATAGCAATGTGGAGTGGATACGATTAACAAAAAAATTAAAATTATAATAAAATAAATAAATAAATAAATAATTATGGTTATTAATTGCTTCATATTTGAGTTTAAACGTATTTAATTGAAATTCGACCAAACGTAATCATAACTAAGGCATCTTAATTAAGATCAGTGTTTAGCGGTGACATTATAATGTTACAATCTCAAATAAGACGAAGTGCAACACGTCAAGGTACAATTCATTTACTTTTAATCTTATTAGAAACTCGCTTCAAGCCATGCCTAATTTCCAATTAGTTATCGCAAAAGTATGTAATTGCCAGACTCATATTAAGTAAAAAGCTGTTATTATGGTTATAAATTTTATCAGCTGACATTGTGTCGACTTATTTCTTGGAAACGCGTCCCTATTCTGGATGTTAGATGGATTTCATTTTTTGAGATATATATTTTTTATTTAGATATTAAGCTCTAACTGCCGCCAGAATATGGCACATTGAAATCATTGGAAGAGCTATAGGTACATAAAAGCCACATGTAAAACCGTATTTTTCACTATTTCAAGCTAACTTGTGAACTTTTACATTTTTCGCACCTACCAACCTACAAACGTAATTTTCAGACAAACGAAACATCTGAACTTATTGATCATGAGAGCAAAACATCCAATAATAAAGGTAAAGTTGTAGTAAATAAAATTAATGTTACAGATTTCAATAATCTAGCTAAGCCTATACAAAACAGAGACTCCAAATATGACACGCGTGTCGTTCATGATCAATAAATAATACGTTTTTTATTGCTAAATTTGAAAAGGGTTCTTTTTTCTGTGTTGAAATCTAAATCTAACAAGTAGTACTTAAAAAAACATTGCCAATTTGTAATACAACATGCACGGACCTTCATTTTGATTATTTAAGGACTTCTATTTCATTAGGTAAAATCCAAGTGAATCCTGGTTTCCTCAATTAATCGCAGCTTCTAGAATACCCCCTTTTGCGCATCCGAAACCGTCGCACGCACAAAAACGTCAGCGCGGCAATTTGTTGCCCCCGGCGCGGCGCGGGCGCAGCCTTAAGACGTGCCGACAGCCGCGTGGCAGGTCTCTGAAAAAAGAGTACATTGTGTTTAAAAAAACACCGAGACTTCTTACAACAAGAACACCGGACCTGACCCTAAACTATGAAAGTCTTAAATAGTTAAGGCTACTGTGTAACGGTGTCAGATACTTAAAGTATGTTTATCATACTTTAATACTTTAAATACAATCAGATACTTAATGATACCCTAACACAGTAAACACAAATGTTCGTCGAATCGACGACCTTTGATCAGAGATTACTTAATAGCACAAAATAAAGAGTTTACAGAAGGACCGCTCGCACCTTTTTCCAAAACTTGCTAGAACAGCCTAGGGTTACTACTATATTCGCTCTGAATTTTTAAAATGAAGTAAGTAAGTTATACCTACTTGACAGAACCGGCCAAAAACAAAATCGATGATGTGAAAAATTGTACCAAGTTCGACAAAAACAAAAACACTCGCGACAGTGCGACTCACCGATGCTCACTGACTTCGCTTGTAAACTCATGTCTCTGTGTGCGTGCGTCAAAAATGGCGTGTTGTTCTAAGCGGGCTATCTGTCAGAGCGCCGCGCGTGTTTAATTTGTGTTAATAGTTACTAACGTAATAGATTAATCACATCAATAGTAAAATGTCAATTTTTTTTATTCATAAATGCGTGCTGTCATGTGTCAGGCTTAGGCATATATCGCCGGGGCTACCTCTTTCGACTCTTTTTGTACCTACTACAGTACGTCATCGCGTCCAGATGAACCGTAAGATTCACATACAAATGCTCTACGCAGCTGTTGACAATCAACTGCCAAATGGCTGTTCCATGTCCCGGCAGCTGGTAGGCAGTTTTCACGTGCAAGTTCGTGAAGTGACAGGAGCCTGGTTTGGCGTTCAAGGCATGGTCGTTACATTGTGCCGGCAGGCTAGTCAAATCCTTTTTTAAATAAATAAATAAATATGCACCAGACAACACACCACTTCTTATGGTCTCGAAGTAGAGATAAATATCCTTGTGTTCCGCGGTACCAGACAAGAAAGGGGAGTCACCCAGCTACCCATACCCGAGCCAATTTAGAAAAGATCGTTTCCTGAATTGACTCGACCGGGAATTGAACCCGGGAAAGTACGGAAGTCAAAGCGAGCAAACGTGTTACAGCGCCCTACGCCAATCGTGTCGTCAATATATGTACGAGTAGGTGCATAATATTCGAGATCACACTCCAGCATTATACGAGTATTTTCTAACTCCAAATTAAATATGATAGACTTAGTAAAACAGAACAAATTAAAAACAAACATTCATGTTTGTGACATGAGTTTTGAACTGTATTTGGATTGGACGGCCTCTGACACGGTCGTCAGGATCACAACACATTATGGCTACCAAACTTGTGCTAAAATTACTTAACTATGATCAAAAAATACAAACATTTTAAAGAACGTTAGCAAGAGAGGAAGCTTAAGGCTGCCTGTCCACCGAAACGTAGCGAGGCAGCGGAGCGGAGTTTTTTTGCAAATCTCAACCAATGGGATTGCCTTTAATTCTATTGGTATAAAGTTGTCACATCACGTAAAATCACGACTATCCCAAACAGGGTAGTCAATGACAAGAGACTGTGGTCAAGGTGAACATAACAATCAGAAGCCCACTCATAACCAATGGTATTGGAACCCAATATGTAGGTGGTGAGACTTCCGCCATTATTCGGGTTGATTTGTTTTTTTATCGGTGTTCTCCATCACTGGAAAGTTGATCAGAAATTTAATTCAACAGAAAACACAAAGATGGTTTTGTCCAAATTTGAATTCGGGACCACACAATCCGAGTGGGGGGGCTTAACCCCTGGGCCACAACACGCTCCAGAAGCACCACCATTCACCATTTGGAATACAATATTGACTTAAGAGCGTTTGCTGGAGGTAGATCGTGAACGTCGCATTTATTTAAGATTTTCGTATTTATCTCTCGCACCTTTTAATTTTATAATTATAACTGTGTACAGTGAATTTTCACGTTTCATAACAATTATAAAAAAAACGGTTTTTATATTTAACTTAGCAAATAATTGGCGACTACCTCATTTTGGACCATTAAATGTGTTTTTATATAGTATCATGCAGTAGAGAGATAAATTATAGTTTTATTTTAATTAAAGAAAAAATTACATCACAAAAATCTTACAAAAATGCAACGTTTTCGGTTCACCCCAGCGAACGCACGTATCGGTTTACCCAAGTATATCTGTTTCTTTGACTTAAAATATTATTATAGACATACCCACTGGCTAGTAAGCACTTGCGATTTCCATTTAGTAACCGATATTTATAAACATGCGTTCACGCAATCCCAGTTCACAGGTCGTGTCCTGATGAGCTAGGTTTTATGGCTGCCGACCATTTCGCATAAAATGTACATCTGAAGCAATCCGTGCTGCGTTCATAAAATTTGCATTATATTCTACGTTCTTTGATTTTTAGATTAGATTCGCCTTGAGTGGACTTTACTGATGGTATATTTTATGAGCAAGCGGTGTAGTTTTTAAAATGATGTCAAAATGGGAAAATATAAAATGGTCTCCTAAAACTAATTTTAAACCATAAAATATAATAGAATTTAAGGCTCTGCTGTAACGGTGATAACCATTTGCTAGCTTGCCCTGCTTATATAACCTCTTTACAAATTGACATAAAGGTCAAATAAATAGGTTCACAAAGTGTCTGTCTGTTCATTAATGCGGTCATTTAACTAGCAGTTCCCAGTTACTTTGTTTGTGTGAATTTAGTTAATAAAACTGTTATGTATATGAAAATAGTGCCCTTAAATTGATCTAGTTTTTTTAAGTAAATTCAATTAGGTTTAATCAACCAACAAAGTTGAGAAAAAAACGGGTAAAACGTTTGGTCACGCGCAAACCTGGACTTGGTATCGGTAGCAGGATTTTGGGTATAAAAGATGACCTACATTATTTAAAAAAAAACTTAACAAATCACTTTTTGTCTCAAGTGTGAAATATTATTTATAGTGATTAAGTTTTTGATTTTATATTTTATAAATGGGATCTGATTTAGTTTTTTTGAATAACTAACTCTGAATAATTATAGATGGTGTGGTGTGTCTTTTCTTGCTCCAATTTCCTTGTTGCACAGCCCAAAATTCTTATGTTATCTGTTAAACCTTGCGGTTGACTGGTAGAAAATGCCTCTATATGTGCACTAAAGAATAAATAAAAAAATAACATCATCCTCATAGAAAATACCTTGTCATTTCTTTATTATTATTTATTTAACAGTTCTTTATTTTTTTATTTTTCATGCATGTATGTTATGCATGAAAAAAAAATTAACTGTTTGTACTATAAGCCCTACACATTGGTACAGATAAAAATACCTTCTGACGTAACGCCCTCATATTGCGGTCAGACGTCTGAACCGCACAATTAAATACCGCATTAATTACCTTGTACTTGGCATATGTCACGCATCCCCCCCACGCGTGATCTACTAAGCCCCCACTTTTAGGAGGGCAGTCATTGCCCCCCTATAACGGTCCAGGCGGGGCCTACGCCGCGCACGCCAATCGCGCAAACGCGCGCGCACATCTAAGCGAATGATCTAGCGTGCTTGTCATTTCGCGAACACCCGATTGGCCGGAGATAAGTTTTCATCACGCCACAAATTTGGACCGCGATCTAGTTTCACTCCGGTCGATCGTAAATGTCACAATGATTTACCGATCGAACTTTGACCCAATTATTCGTATTTTTTCTCAATGGTAATTTATGCTTATAAATGACCATTCTAAACTCTCATTTGCATTTGAATTTGTGTTATATTTGTTTAACAAAAGGATTGGGTAGAATAAATGTTGCTAAAGCGCAATGCATCTCGCATTGACAAACCTCTGTAAGCGGTCAATAAATATCGCAAGAGCCACCTGCATCCACGCTGCGAGTCAAACAAATAAATTACCCAAGAAGCGAAGACCTAACAAAATAGCGGCGCACGGCCATACAGTACGTGTTTTATGGACCTATAACGCATTGGGAAAGTAACTGTAAATTGTGGACGCGGCCTACCCAACCGGCGTCCGCGTGCCGACTGACTGATGAGCAAGCCATAACCTCTGATAATAAGTGAAAGGGACGGCGAGAGAGCGCGTGAGGGCGCGGAAGCGAGATGGCAAGCGTATCTTCTTCGGTGATCGAGAAGTGCAAGATGAGTATACAGTCACACACGGACCACATCCGAGTGAGGCTCGGGGACGGTTTAAAAAACGAACCGCTCGATTCACGCTGCGCGTACGCAAGGGCGCGCGCGTTCGATTTTCAAATTCGCGATACTTTTTTTTCGTATGCGGACTGAAACTTTTTTGTTTGCTAAGGATTTTTATTTGTGCCAGTGATTGTCAGTGCAAAGTGATATGATGAGTAACACATTTATGTAGAAGTCAAACGGAGGACGATATTTTTTCGCCATTTCGAGGGGAAATTCCAGTGATCAGCGGTTTTTGCAACAATCAAGGTTTGTTTAACTTTCAAAAATGTTTTATCTCCATACTTTAAGGCAATCATAATAAAGAAGAGTGTTTGTTTCTGTACAAACTTCTCTCAAAGGATTAGGGATTATCTGAATGATAAACCGTATGACCATTATACTTTATAAAAGAATTGATCAATGTGCTAATAGTTTTATAATATATTTTTAATTCATACATAAAAGAACATCATAACTTTTGATATTTACCTAAACCGATGAAACATTGCTATTTTAAGATCTGATGAATATAAGTCCTGTACTTATGTTTTAATAGACTTAGATGTCTATTAAAACATAATTACAAAACTACATAAATAATAAACACGTACTTCTAAATACGTTTATTGAAATTATTTAAAATTATCATAGTTAAAAGCTTCATTGAAACGATTTAACCACGATCCACGACTGCTGAACCCACGATCTTAAATCCTGTTAGAATCTGATTCATCTTCATGTGAACACGTCATCATATCAATATGTAACTTAATCCGTTTAAATGTTGACTATTCCACAATACTACGAGTACATGTTAAAATAAGATACGTAGGTACACGATAATAATGGATATTGATAATTTCAGTATTTTTTTACCATTCAAACTGGTTGACACTTTGATGGATAGAGTCCTTTTGAAAGGCTTTCGACCTCAAGGTGGGGAATAAAGCAAAACTTTTAGTGTTCAGTATGTAAACTGCGCTTTGAAAGCTAAGCCACGTGAAGGATCACAAACTCTTACTCGGTACGGTACGTTGAAGTGGCAGAACTTGAAGAAAGAAGACTCGTAGTATGTCCTCCGGCGAACTTATAAAGACTGCAGGTTTCCGTAAATGTGGGCTACCAGCAACTAGCCGTCCTAAAAATAAATCAAGTCATTTGTTCAGCTGTAGTATCTTGCGGCTGCGACTGATATGTGTTTATTTATGTTACTCATACCCTGCAAACTAGCATGAAGTAATCCAAAAGTTTCTCAGAGAGCGTCCCTAAGAGCACCACATTCACACCCGTAGAAACCTCTAAGTAAAAGAATGTATAATATATTAAAATGACAAACTAAATGACGATAAATGATTGACAACACGATTGGCGTAGTGCGCTGTATAACGGTTTCTCGCCTCGATTTCCGTAGTGTCCCGGATTCGATTCCCGGTCGAGTCAATTCAAGAAACGATCTTTTCTGAATCGAATCGGGTCTGGGTTTGCTGGGAGATGGCTGGCTTAATTTCTTTCCTAGTATATTGCAATACGGGGATATTAAACCCTACTGCCAGACCATGATAAGTAGTGTGTTGTCTGGCGCGTATATTATTTTATTATAATAAATATTAAGTAGATAATTTGGCACATGTCTCACAAGTAACTATCAACGCGACGCTGCCGATGCTGAGTTAGGGACAGAAGCAAAAGAAAGACTTACCATGAGGCTACAATTACTCTGGAGATGAGCGTGCTTCAAAATGTTACACATCGCATCTTTATATCACGTTTGAAGGTTTGGTAGTCTTTGGCAAGATGGCAAACGTGATAACAATCTTAGCTAGAGGTGTTGGTTGAGGCAAAGTTTAGGGTTTAATGGAATTAATGTTGAAAATAATATCTTTGTTGGCTGATGGTAATTGGTTCGCGACATGTGAAGCAGAGGTATTACTTGTGTGGCACTGGTACTGTAAGAACCTTCAAAAATTTGAGCGTCGTAGGTAGGAAGCATTTTAAAACCAACCGTACATGGTCAAGTTATGTGATTCAGAAAGCACGCCTAAATTTCTGATTCAGATGAGAGTTTTAAAGCCGCGTTCAGGATTTTAGTAAAATTTTAACCATAAATCGGAACATTTGGTTATAAATACTCATTTGATACGGCACGGGGCAACGACCCCACAAACACATTCGGATAAAACCACTTCCGACGAATTCTATGCATTAAGAGTGTATTTCGAATTTGTACGTTACTTTGATGCAAAAAAAAAGATAGTAAAATATATATATATGTTTTAAGATAAAATCTATGTTTAAAAAGATTTACATTTTCATGTCTATATGATTTAATCGCTTATCTCTGGATATGCATCTTCGTAAGTCTGTAACTTATAAAACATCATATTATTATGATAGGAGTTATACGGCACTATGATGATTGATCATCCACTCAACATTTGAGCTACTATTAGGTTTTGAATTGCCTAATAATATGAATAGTAAGTTTAAATTAAAAAAATGAATTAACCTTGAAACATTAACACGCTTCGCTACGTTATACACATAATGCAACAAATGATTTTGATATGTTGTGTGTAGATAACAAATTGTGCATGGTTGGGAAACGTCTGCTGAAGTCCACTGGTGAACAAAGGCCTCCACCATGAAACGTTACAACGATTGGCTGAACAATGCCTAATTAAGTGAGGAAATACACTTCCAATTAAATGAGCCTGAACATGATTTGATTCAATTTAATACAAAAAATAACAAAATTATGAGGTCAATGATTTCTTGATAAAATTTGATCTAACGGTGGCTCTACCTACGAGTACTTTGTTATTCGTTTTTAAACCTAAACACGTTAAATTACTAACATAAATAAATGAGGACAAATAACTTGATCAAATGCATCATTTCGATTTCGTCCTTTTGTTAACTTGTGGTTAATAATACAACATCATCAACAAATATTACATCTTTCTATGATACTACTATAACTTTAGAAATAAAACCTGATCTTTCATTCTAATTTATCATATTTTAGTACATTAAAAACTTCAAACAAACCATGTTGGCAAGTAGGCAAATAATAAAATGGCTGATATCACACACGAATCGCTGCAGAATTACGTTAATATTGATTACGAAGATCTAAAGATTGATGCGCGCGCGTCCATGCGTCTAAATATTAATCGTCAACAGTCCATCTTTGTCTTATTATAGTGTGGTAGGTTTCAGCGATCGCGATAGTGTTTTAAAATTATACGCTTTAATTAATTATGTCGCAATTTGTATGGATCTGACAGGAAATGTGAGTTACTCTACTCATGTTGTAACAGGGTATGGAAATAATTTATATTTTTTAAATAATAGAGCGAGATAATGATAAGAGAGCGTGTGAACATTTGGAACGGTTCTTACCGAAATGGTTGACCTTTTTTAAATCAAATGCTTGTATGCTAGTTAAAATGAACACCATCAGGTTAATTGGAGATATCTTTTCGCATTCATATTAAATATATTAGAAAATAGCTGCCCCAACAGATTTCGTTCTGTGAAGAGTTATTTAATAAAGTGGTTTGTATGGGAAAAAACAGTTTTTTATTCAATATTTTCCTAGTAATTTTAACGTTTTTTCTCTCCACTGGAACCTCCTTTTAGCTTAAAAAAAAGGAAATAAAATGCTTTTTACGAGTAGGTTAAACCGTTCTCAAGTTTTGCGCTTAGCACTCAGCTTACACATTCGGTGATTTATTTAATATGAGGCTCACAAAACAAGTTACAGTCAAAAATACAATATTAGCAGTATAGCACAGATCTAGACTATAACTCTCAACACGTGGGCTCAATATGCTCTGATTTTAATGAAATAAAGAGGGTTATTGGAAAATCGTTATTACAAATAACAAAGACCTAAAATTATGTTAGCGGTTTCATTAAAAAACAGTGCATGCAACTTAGTGAAGTTATTTTTATAAAATAACATAAATCAAGAAAATTATTAGCCTATCCAGAGAGAATTCTACAAATTTCTTTCTTAAATTTCAACTGCCCACTCGCCAAAACATCCAAAGAAAAGTGCACAGTTTCATTATATAGACGACACATTCTGGTAATAGGATTGTAAAATGAGGTGTTATTTTTATATACTTGAAGGCAAAATAATTTAGGTGAAGCGTCCCGGGACCTAAACCGAACGCTGAAATTAAGTAAAGACAGGAGCACAGGGGAATCGATTTCGGAGTGTATAATTTTATGCAGGCAAACCAACTCACTGCATTTTTGCCTAGATACAAAAGACTGAACTTCAAAATGCTTAAGCCACGCATCGTATGATCGGTATGTGCGGCCCAGGTGAATTAAAAATGATAATTTTTTTTTTATAGAGATAGATACAACCAAACTTTCAAACCTGTTTTTTTTATGAAATTTTAAACAAACGATATGACCATTTTTACACTTATGCAGATATACTCGTAAGTAAAAAAAAATATCAGGGTATGAAAGTGGTATTACATAAATATAATTTTTGAATTTATTATTTCTTACAATATAATAGTAGCATGAAATTACAATAGATATAAATTTAGATATAAATAACATTTATTGACCTTTTGCGCTACTTGCAAGTATTCTTCCCAATATGCTACGTCACGCCATTGTAACAAAAAACAGTAAGCAGAGTAAAATTTCATTTGTGTCTCAACCCTTCTGCTTATCTTAATCAGGTAATATGTATGCGCACCGCAAAACACGGGATAAGGGAATTTAAAAAACAAACCAGGCTCCCGCTGTTTTATTGCAAGCCTATTTAGGAAATGGCAATAATATGACGTTTTAGGTATTTGTAGCAGAGTGTGGTTCAAATTCATTGCCAAGTGGGAACTTGTCCATTCTAAGAATCATCTGATAGCTCATCTTAGAACTTCAGGCAAAAAGTAGTTCGTCACAATAGCTTGAGATACTCAGAAAACATAAAAAGGCTGACAGTAACAATAAAAATTTACTTACGTGAATAACAAATTTCACATTTTCTAAAGTTATTACAACGGAAAAAAATACTGTTTTATCACACATAAAAACAAAAAAAAACTTTTCACTTTTTAGGTAGGTACTCATGATATTTCAAAGAATAAAAATCTTAACCATTTTAGGATTCATACTAAAATTTCCAGTGCTATGGGAATTTAAAAAAAAACTATTGCTTTAGTCGTGTCCACCAATCAGAAATACTTGTAATTTTAAATGATTTCTTGGCGTGTGTTATAAAATTTGCAACAAAATCATCTGTATTTCTTATTTACATTACTAGCACAAACAAGAACTATGTAATAAGTAAGATATTGAGTAAGAAATAATGATTATTTGAACACAATGTCGTCGCTTCTGAGACAATACAATCGCACCCAAATAGTTGTAAAGACCTTTTAACACGTACGTGTCAAGTAGTTAATCCATCTTTATTGCAACAGATGAAAACGCATTTCCTTATCGGCAAAACTATAATTAACAGCAAAAACAACACAATATGGATTTGCTAGACCGCACGTATTTACGTCATAGACGGTGGTAGAAAGTGAAGATACAAGCGGCTATTACTATTGAGTATTACTTTATAGGAATAATATCATTAACAGCTAGAATGCTTGTTTGTAAAGTGTACGTAGTTAACAAGATTATGTTAAATCAGGAGAAATGACACAATAACACAAAATTTCAGAAAAAGCTACATGAACTGTAAAATTCAAAATTTTATTGATTGTTTTCTAAATTCACGACCAACGAAAACATTATTTTGAATACAAACTTGTTGGTTTTCTATTTTATTCTCACAGTAATTTTCATTTAGTAAATAATAATTGATTATTGTATTTTTTTCTAAAATATTCAAATGGAAAATTTTCAGCTCGAGTATGTAATCGTAATTTTGAAAATAATTATCTGTTAAAAAATAAAAAAAAAAATTATGTTAACCGCTACCCGCTTCTTCTTTGCACCACTAGAACAAAGTTGAAAGTTTCTAAACTTCTAAGGTTTTTACAGCGGGGTGTGACTGCGGTCACCCGCCTGATGGCGTTTTCACCTTTTGTGCCTTACGAGAGTGTGGTCTTTACTGTTTTACGACGACAATATCGTAAGTATAGGTGCGTTCCGTGAATGTCCCAGTTTACTCTTCAGAGAAGTTGAGTGACAGTTTACTTCACGCAGAGCGCCTCCCTCAACACCAGCGAATATTTGTTAAAATTAACTTTATCGAAAAGCAATGACGAAAAATGTTTTCTGTATAGTTTAAAAATAAATATATGCAATTCCGTAGCTGTAGTCATTTCACAATCGCACCTGGTGGTCAGTGAAGATGCTGTCTTTTATGGTTCATGTGTGCTCAGTTCGTGTTGACTAACAATATTTTAAATTTTATGTTGCAGCCATTGAGTTTATATAAAGAGCCGTCCTTGATTAATATGTTTTAAATTGGACAACTCTTGGTTTATTTATTTTTGGTAAGGTATTATATGAATAACACAAAATACTGTCATTGTACTGCAAATCTATGCAAGTGACTTGATGCAGATTACCTGCCACCGGCTACTCAAGAGAATATGCAAGAAAAACTTCTCACAAAAGATGTGGTATGATAAACAGCCATTGTGCACTTACTGCAAAGACATTAAACATTAAACCTAATAAAATTATTGGATTCAATGCAGTTAGCTGTCGACATTAATGTAATTCATAATTTCAACTAATAACGGTATCACAGGTGAAGTGTTGTTAAAATATGCACTTTAACAGTATTTTAATTAGCGGTAAAATTAGCAGAACACATAATTTATACATGTTCATAATTTCCTATTTACGAGTACTTGTTCCTAGTTTTAACGTTATTAAATAATTCGAGTACAGTAAATTCACTTTAAAAGGAAGTGGCTTTGTACACCAATACGCGACAAAATGGCCCAAAGAGAAAGAGTTATTATTACCAAACTGAAGCCACAGAGTAGGTACTACAACAACACCCAAACATTTGTTTTCTGCCACTCTTCAAACAGATAATAATTTTAACAGACTTTATTAGGAAATATATTTTTATGAACATTATATTGTGTGTGGGTACAATTAATTAATTAGCACACACAAACAAAATATATGATATTCATTATGAACTCCCTATACCTGTTAGTATTCATTATTGTTGTATCACTTTGAACGTACCGTTAATGGTGAAAAAACAGTCAGTTCCTGATGTTTTACGAGAGGATTTCTCCCGCGTTCGGGCGTTGAAACTCGCTACCTGTGAAAGACTTCAACGCGTGCGCATAGTTCTCAATGCGGGCTGTGGACAAAGACTCGTGGGTTTATCGCTAGTTTCGATCGAAGATGCTGCGATTTTGACTGAGTTCTATTTGACGCCAAATCCTGAATTGGCTAGCAAGCTGTCAAATAGCGGATTGCTGACTCTCATTCCAAGTATGAAAATTTGTGGGCGGACTATGTTCCGAAGAATCCGAAAACACTTTTTATCCAACCTGAGATTTGCACCCTTGCTTAGCCTGTGGGTTGGGTGTGGTAACAGAAAGACAGTTCAAAATATAATCTATGCGAGGTTGACTTGCTAGATAATGAAAAGCAACATCAATTCCTAATTAAACTTGAGTCAGCGTGGAAAAGCGTGAAAAAGTCATTCTGCTTGCGACGAAAATACGAAAAGGTACTTGTTCTATTCAAAGTACTTAATCCGCGTTACTTAGTAAACATTGATGAAATCATCAACTAGAAAACCTGTCCTAATGATTTTATAATGAAAAGCTGGTACATAACAATGAATCTTACCCGAAAATGATGTCATCATTATATAAATAGATATTTATCTCAAGAATTAAATTTACATACACTAGGTTTCCTGGCATCGCTCGATTTAATTTACAATCAGTTTCACATTTTTAATATGTATAACATTCTTAAATATTAACTATAAATTATTATAATGAGATTCACCTTTATGCTTCTGTTCATAAGTTTAAATAATAATATTAGAGGCATAGACTCGAATATGCTGGACTATTTATTTTTTATTTGCAGAGAAATCTTATGGCTTTTTGTGCGTCTAAAATGTTTAAATATTACCAAAAAATAATCAAAATAATGTAGATTGCTACAACATACTATTGTTTTTAGGAACAATTATTACTGACATTTACTTGTTCATTTTTTTTTAAATTATTATACTCTCTATCCAACATTTTTTATTACTAAAAACAGTTCGACGGTTCTGTTACTATTATAATTAATATTTAAATTATCTTGTTTAACGCTGTGAATCTAGAAAAGGCAATAACTGTCATAATCAAAGATATTCTTTATCATTTCTCTACAGATCCCTAAAACGGTATATCTTATTCCAGATTGAAACAATACGTGACATTAAGGAGTTATATATTTTCGGTTGTCATTTGAAGCGTATCAATTTAGAGATAAAGTCAGATTTAAGTAGTCTAAATGTTGCTTAAGCGCCGGTTTTTACATAAGGAATTTAAAAGGATACATCGTAAAATTAGGAATTTATGCAAAATAATACTTATGCCATATAAAAACAATGTAAACAGTGTCTTGTATTTTTATTAGTATCAATGCAAAATTTGTAGAAGTAAAAACGATTTTTTTTTAATCGTATCAGGGCAGGAAACCAATATTGCGTACCGAAAACCACAAAAATGAGGTATTGCGGTCCCAATCATTAGTAGCACCCTATGTTACATGTACTGGTTCACCTTCCGTTCGTTACATCAGTTTGAAAAATATTATTCTTTCATTAGTTAGTATAAATAAATAAATAATAAATAAATAAAATCATTTATTAATCAGACAACAAGATCCAGAGTGTTAGTAACAATAGCTTATATCCTATGTTAGTACAATTCAAAAATTAAAGTAGGTTACAAGCGACTTAATTCTATCAATAAGTTTATCAATAATTGGACAGCCCCCACGGTTGGCTATGGCATCCAAAACACTATTGCGGCTGTCGCGAACCCGCCTGAGCAATGAACCTGCTTTTTTGCGCAATATTGTCGGGAAACTGTCGACCTGCGCATCCGCGAACATGCTAAAATAAAAATAAATAAAAATGTCATAAAAATGTTACATAAATGTTTTTCTAAATTTTAATCTAATTCAGACAGACCCAAATACTTGTAGTGATTGTAGGGTGTAGACAATAGGTACTTGTATTATCATCTTACATCCTTAAGGTGTCCACTACTGAACACCACACGTAACACCGTTACATACCTTTACTAGGGAATGAATACTCTCTTCTTGTACATGTTACATCTCATCTCAGTACCCCTAGTGTACGCCGATGTCAGTTACTGTCGTCTGTTGTTAAGATTTTGTCTGGAATCACTTACTTACTTTTACTTATTAGATTGGAAAAATACACTTCCATACTCTTTACTTTTCAAAGTTCCGTAGTACATTTAGTAAAGTTTGTTTTGTTGGTATTAAGAATAAAAGTTAGTCAAAATGTTTTTTTTACATCCATGCCTCATAACGGCTTAGCTAATTTCATTTTAGTGAGGTTCCATACGTTCGTTCGGACTAATTCACCTAATTAACTTCTTCATATAAAATTTTATTAGACGCCCCACTAGGAATATGGAGCTCTGTTGAAAGGTATGCAAGTATGCTCGTAAACCTTTATGTTTTAGTATTTTAAGTATTAATTTCACCGTCCAGATGAGGAGCATTAACTGACATATTTGTCATAAAGCCTTTCTTTTATGGACGGATTAAGAGAATGCTTAGCTTTTGCGTTTAGTTCCATGCAAATTGAAATATTTTATAACCTTTTTTTTAATACGGGCATGTTTGGTGATTACCAAACATGCCCGTATTAAAAAAATTATAATAAATTAAAATTATATTAAATATTTTATACGATTGTATAAAATATGAAAAATTTATTACGATAGGCGTAGTGCGCTATATTACGGCTTCTCGCCTTGACTTACGTAGTGTCATGCCTCCACAGATTTGTAGTTTTGTAATATTTGATGTGACATGAAATGTACATACTCACAGCCATCAAGCGGCATCACCACCACGACTCAGATTGAACTATCTAAAATAGTCAAAATTAGCTTTGCAATAAATCTTGCAGCTAGGTTTGTAGGATAAGGTTTAATTCAAACTGGGATAGTTTAAATTATTATGTTTGTGGTTTGAAGTGAATCAGCACTTATAAATAGCTCGGGTTCGATTTTTTTCGGTCGAGCTAATTCAGGAAACGGTCTTTTCTAAATTGGCTCGGGTGTGGATGTGCTGGGAGACTTTTTATTCCTTGTCTGATACTTCGTAACACAGAGATATTCATCCCTACTTCGAGACCATGACAAGTGGTGTGTTTTCAGGCGTATATTTCCTCGTTTTTATTTATTACAGTATTGATTCAGGATTATACCCGAAGTTGTCATATATTTTTCTTCCTAAAATAAATAGTAAATTAACAACTAAAAATTGACTGAGAATATGAAGAAATCCTGCCCATAACGCATAGCAGTCAAAATTGGGGCTCATATACTTGGACTTATTTTGTGATCTAACTTTATCAAAAAAAACAAATGCTATAAACTTTTAACGACTAAGATCGAACGTAAAACTAATGAAGTTGCTCCCGCCACTCGAGCCGATTATGCTAATCGATTACGAGAAAGTATTCTAGCTCATTAGCGAACAACGAGATTACGTTGCACCGATTCGTATGTTGTGTTCAACTAGAGGTTAGTTCCGGCGATTAATGTGCAGAGCCGAAAAATCGCTATTAATTATTTCCTCTGACGTGTTAAAAAACCAACTAATAAGCAGTAAAATTAGATATTACTCGTAAAATCATAAGTTTGTATCAGATGTTAAACCAGTTAATCTGCAGTAATCGAAAAAATACCCTTAAAACCTTGTATGGGACTAGAAAAGGATCACGTAAACCAATATTTTTAAAATTCATCAGGTTCAAACCACATTGAATGCAAACTAATAACACAATTTATTCATCGATTTAAATACGATAATATCTCCTTTTAATAAATATCTTCAGATATTTCTAAAATCAAAACCATTTCACCTGAAACTAAGCAAAGAAGACAATATGTATCAGATTATGTTACTATAATGTCACTTAGAATTGAACTTTTGACGTTACATTACAAGCTAGTAAACAAACATCTCATCAAACTAAGCTTATCATCTACCTACCGAACCCCAAACCGCAGAGCGCTAAAGTGTCCGAACCATTCAAATTAACTCGTCTGTCACTACGACGTTTAAAATCTTGACATGTCACGTCAGAATGCGCACGCGCATATCTTGCACTGACAGCTGGATAAAATGAACCTTCATGGTTAACAGTCGAGAGTAAATAAAATCAAAATTGGAGCAAAAGCATTAAAAAAATATTTTTCAATGCATTTCAAGTTCTTACAGCCACAAACTGACCCTTTTTTCATTATAAATAACGCAATTACGCTTCTAAGATTAGGCTAGCGTACTTATTCGCATGCACTAGCTCGTAGTATTAAAGAACTCGAATAAAACTGTAAACAAAACGTGTCTTAAGTTTTCAACGGTAAACAAAGAATTAGATCAAAAGCAAAAATGCGTACAAATATAATACGTTCAATAATGTTCTGTATTACATAACCAAAACCTTGTGATTTCAAAAATCTAACATGGCTTTTTTCTGTCCATCAAATCAATGTTTACACCGGTAAAGCTCACACGCGGCGTCATGTCATGACAAGACATATCACATATCGCCCTGACGCACCGCGACCCGGATCGTGGCCCGGAGATCGCTCTCGTTTTTTACTAAACTAATTAAAATGATCGAGGAAAATGTCGACCGGAATGAATGGCAGTGATGATGAAACGAATGAGTCACGTCGATAGTGTTTTCTGTTTACTCCGATTTTAGGAGGATGTTGTTCATTCTTAGGAAATTATAAACTCTGTCCGTAGTTTTGTATTAAGTTGACTTGGATAATGGGTGGGAAAATTGCATTAAATCAATAAAAAAACCTTATCGTCCCCCCGTGCTTACTTCGTTAAGCAGTTGTCAAAAGCCTTGATAACAACAAACGGTTTGATTTGTTTCTTGCCTCACATGCACATCTACAACCATTGAAGCCCTTGAGTTAAAATATGGCTCATGCCACCTCATGAACGAGGTAATGCCAGCAGTGGGACTGGCAGCAGTGGGACGTACAATGCTGCATTCGTTTGTTTTTCTGTCCTAACGGCGCAGTTGCTTAGTCGTTAGAGGGCTCTCCCCAAAATCAATTAGTAATCGAGGGAAATATTGCATCATTGACCTGCGTTAAGATGCTATATTAGCCCTAACCATAAATTACTTTAACAATGACTTACCTCATAAGTGGTTTTGCTTCGAACTAAGAACTCACGGAACTGAATTTTGCGCCGAAGTGAGCCCTCAGATACGCGACACTCGAAAAACTACGTTCAACGGACGAGTGGGTTCTCTGTTACAAGTATGGGGTGTGCGCTATCATTATTCGGTCCGCATAATTCCTTGCCACCAACATTACAGATGATAGGGTTAGTAGTTTAACTCGTTATAATTTTATAATTTGGCTTCTTTTTTACGATTACGGCGTTTTCATAAACACTTTAGTGCCGTTAAATTATTTTAATATTATCACTTGGATCTCGATGGTCCGCTAATGAGGAAACTTTATGATATTAGAAAACGTGATATTGTGAAATACTTAGATACTTAAATGTAAAACAAACATTTTAATAGGTACAGTGATTTTTGATTGGACCATCAAATATTTAAATATTCACTTAAAATTTTTGTGTTAGAACATTTAGCAGATTTTATAGTTATTTATAATGGTTAAATTAAAAACACAATTACGACAAGGCCGGCTGGCAGGTTATATGAACATAGAAAAACATAATGTATAATTTTCTGATATTCTGCAGGTTAAATTAAAATATTAAAACAATGATTTCATAAAAATACGTTACACATAAGATAACTTCTTTGTGGAATTGATACTCGAATTCGATCAAATATAAAATAATCATATCCACGTGGCATGTGCTGATCTTATGACAGCTATGGTGTAATGTAATTATAATGTTTACATTGGCAATGACATCTACGAGTACGTTCATAATTTTGTCCTTACTGTAGGTGCCAAAAAATGTTACATCGCACTTTTTAACGCGCATGGTACAAGTTCACATGTGGGTCGCAGTGATTTTCGAGGGAATACGGACCACCCGCATCGATTTTTTGCGCCAAGGGAAATTACTTACCAATAAATCTCTTTTGACATTTTTGCTTGAACGTCAAATTGTTTAACCCTGTTTTGGTCGATACATTTCACGTCCTGTTTTTTGGAAATGAAATTGTGTTATGAAAATAACGTTTAAAAATCTATAGAAATATTTGCAAAAGGTTTCAATAAGACATAAGATGTTAAAAAAGATTTCTTCTTCCTTGAGTTCACTAGTATCTATGCAAAACAGTAACAACTGGTTTACATTACATATAAATAAGTTTTAAACAAACAATGAATATTACGTCAAAATACATACCTGTAAATTAGATTTTAGTTTTTATTGCTAAATAATATCTCGAAAAATATAAATTAAAGAATAAAATTCGTCTATTAATATATTCACAAAATATCATTTGAAAAACAGCTTCAGCCTTGAATTAGCAAAAAAAATCTAGTACCGCATATTATATTGAACCATTACGTAATCTGGATCATCAGACCGCATATTTGACGAGAAATAAATTTAAAGACTAGATTAGATGATGTCACTTCTATCAGAGGTCGTAAACCTTTGTTATTGTTATATTATCATTTATGTTATGCTTATTATAGACGAACCGCTTTTAGGTAATTATTACAAAGTCAAAACAGTTGGATTATATTTTTGTCATTTTTAAACGATCAGGATCGTGTTTCATGCGATAAACCGTGATTTATTTTAGAGTGAAAATTTAAATGTAGTTTCTGAACTGATCCTGTTATAAATGTTGCTTAACACTGATTGCCGCTTTGAAAATTACTCGAATGTAGGCCTGACTACTTTTAACCATGAGATTACTTCAGGGTTATCTTCACTTGATATTTAACTCTAAAACTCATTCAACCTCAAATTTAGAAGCCCAATTTTGAGTTATTATTAGCTCTACCTAACGAGGTTTTAGTCCTTCAGTTGTTCACGTTATTCGTAATGCTCTTGCTATTGGGCTTAGGCAGAGATCTATAGAGCGTACTTAGCTTAAACTTAGACTTATCTCAGACTTTGAACAGCTACTTACTTACTTCTCATCGATATTAAATTATTTTTTGTCTTTGTTAAACATCAACTTAGATATTCGTTAGTAATAATAATAAGAATGCTCAATAAGAAAGATAATAATTAATGTGATTAGTCTGCGCTGTGCTTAGCAAAGTAACTTTAGATCTCGGCCTTAGAGTAGCCCAGAGCAAAACGCTTTCTAATTATGAATGTGGTCTAAGGTGGTACATCTCAGCCTCACAAATGCCTTTACATTCCCCTCTACAGTGAAGCCCTGAAAAAAGGCTGCTAAGAGTTATTTTTCCACTCCCATCCCATGCATCATATCCCGTGATTATTTGTTCCACTACTAACTACTGTGTTGCAGGAATCCCAACGAAACAAGCTAAAATCCAGTTTAATGAAGTTTTACATATTTTATATAACCAAATATATATTATGTCGCAGTCGAGAAAATTGGGCCCAATATTTTCGGATGATGTCACTGTGGTCAGAGTTCAAAAGCCTGTTCGGTTGTTACCTATAGACGCATAATTATAACAGATTATTATAAAACTTGCTAGTAACAAAAAGTCTTGCTATCGTAGGTAGAGAATAGATCAATATTTATTTATATATATATACACATATAAAAATGGTACATTATTGTTTCTTATTTTTAGGTATCGTGCATACATGTTTAATCGATCTATCGATATACAAATGTTATGATATCGTCATGCGTAACTAGTTGACTGAAAAGGTAATAAAAACATTAAACACTTGATATGCGATTGAAGTAAGTACATTTAGAATAATTTCAATTCAATTACAATTCAATTCCAAGCCTATTATACTAAAACAAAATGTCAGTTCATTAAACAAAAAATAAATAAATAAATGTCCGTCCATTATACATAAATAGAGAATCAGTCAAATGCATATCCTCAATCTGCGGTCAAATGTTAACAAAGTCACAAAGCATCAATGTTAATTACGTAGAAAAAAACATTACTGTTTAATTGTGAAATAATATTGCTTATAGGCAAGCCATTTCAAATTTTCGTAATTTTGGTATTTTAATGTCCGTGAACATAGTAAGAATGTTATTTGAACGAGGCCATTGCCCAGCAGCAGACATAAATGGACTATTATCTACTTAATGATAATAGATAGACAATGTGAAATAAATATTACATTTTATTACAGTTAGAATTAAGTAGTCAGCAAATTGATATGGCGTCATTTTGCCACTCCTCTTGGGACGACAACTTTGTAAGCTCGGTGTTAAAATATTTCAATAAAACGCAAAAGGTCAGAGTTTAATACCTGTCTGCATTTTTAAAAAATGCCTATGTTGTAAGTTATTCAATCGTAATGCTAAGTGTTTTCGACTCCTAAAATTAAAAGGCTTCAGAAGTTGATGATGTAATTAATACTGTAAAATACCCCATTGGGTACTGTATTTTCCTGGTTTTATTGACTAAAACTTCAAAGTAGAAACCAGGTTGAAAAACGAGTGTGCTACCTTTTGTCACAGCCGCAGTCAACAAGTTAACTAGAAAATCATAGTTCTAGCTCGAACCGGAGATTTACTCCCAAAGAAAATGGCTGTTTTCCGTCAGTTTACGAGTTGTAAGAAAGTAACGTTGTGGTTTTGAATGCATGGAAATAATTTTACGATGCGTACGCGGCGAGTTTCCCTAACATGCGAGAAACGTCTGAACATTGTGTAACATTATAACAAGTAGGAAGTGTGTTTATTTATCTATATCTCACTGAAGTTGACTAGCCGTAATTGGTGTAATGGGTAGATGACCTGAATGTAGTGCCAAAGTTCGTATAATCAGTCCCCACTTAGGAGAAACATTCATGGGACGAACTTTATTTCTTTTATATTTTTTTCACAACCTCGTGAAATATTTAAGTTTGTATATCAGTATCTGCCACTTATATTACGACGACACGGTTGGCGTAGTGCGCTGTAGCACGGTTTCTCGCCTCGATTTCCGTAGTGTCCCGGGTTCGATTCCCGGTCGGGTCAATTCAGGAAACGATATTTTCTGAATTGACTCGGGTCTGGGTGAGCTGGGAGACGCCCCTGGCTTATTTCCTTGTGTGGAACCTCGTAACACAGGGATATTAATCCCTATTTCAAGACCATTACAAGAGGTGGGTTGTCTGGCGCATATCTATATTTATTATATATTATATTATATTTATATAGCTAAACTTCGATTTTTATTAAATAATCTACATAGCAAAGCCTTTTTTACCATAGAAATTAACTCAACGCTATTATTGATGAGAGGCTCAGGGTAGGAGAATACCTGTGCTGTCTCGAAGCGCCCGTGGAAGAGACCAACCTGCTCCTTATTAGAGCATTATAAAGAAGCTTTAAATAAAACGGATGAGCACCCCACCAAATCCTTCAAAAGTAACAAACCTCTTTACAGCTCCAAATGCAAACATATTCCATTCTGTAACATTATTATCACCACGTTTGCTAAATGCGGTTTTAACACCTATCCGGGCTTCTAACGGAAAAAACTTGATGTTTTTTGAGATGATAACAAATAATATTTCCATGTTATGTTTCACTCTACGAGCCGTCTGTACTAGTTGAGACAATATCATAGTATTTATTTTTAACAGCCAAACAAGCGTTATAATAATCTAAATCAAACCTTACGTTACCTTTTCTGAAGACGAACTTTAAACCTCAAACAAATTGAACTAACTACCGCTAGTAAGTAATTGACTGAATCACTTCAACCTACAGTTTACCCACGACTTTTCCCTTACAATACTTTCTGGCTTCGTTAGAGCACAAAGAAATATATCTCCAAGGGCCTTTTCCCATGGCCGATCTACTGCATCGGAATCTTTCGTGCAGTAGCATCTAATTAGAAGTCTGCTAATTGTTTTCAACATTGCTCAGTTAATTTGCGAAACAAAAGTGCGCTCAAACCCTGGTCTGCTTGCTGGTGGTGCAAGTTATAAGACATGAAAAATAATAAAAAAATGATTACTTTGACTATTTTAGCGTTTTACAATGCTTGTTTTATATCTAAGGATAAAAAACTAGAAAAAATCAATTTCGGTACTGATGAGCTCGAGCGGGAATCGAACCCGCGTTTTTCACAATCCAGGTGACTGCTCTGCTCTAATCACTGAGCTACCGAAACCTCAACGGAACTAACATTTTTTTCTAGTATATTATGCTTACGTTGCAAGCCAACGGTATTCCTTCAAAGTTTTAAGGCAAGTACCTTTAAACAACCGAATAAAGATTTTTTACAAATATTTCGGTAAAGATAAAACAATTATGCTATTTGATTATTAAGTAAATTAAATTGATCTAGTTTTCTATTCTAAAAAAAATTGTTCTTAGAAATCGATATCATTCTACTTGCCATGGCCAGCCATTCTCATACGATAGCACCGCTATGATCTTACAGATCTTAGGGTATGTACAGGTTCATTCCTCAGATGTGATGTGATGATGAGAAGAATCTCAAGACACGTTGATTAGGAAAATTTGTATTTTCGTAAGCATTCTTTTTGTGGTGCTTAATATTATAGTTCTAAGCAAAGTCATAGTTAATACACATTCGTTCCTAAGATCCTTTTTTTCGGGGATGTTTAAAATATTCAAATGAAAGAGTGTTGTCTGTCGTAAACAATAAGGCTAACAAGTGCTTCTTTCGGTGCTTAATCTACAACATTAAATTTTAAACATAGTTTTAGTTTGCTCACATATTATACAATAAAATCTTGTTATAATGGATTTAGATTTGATACTAAATGGGCGTACGAAAATATTTATAATTGTTATTTAAACAAAAATTGTCTGCTCAAATGTTACGAGCTATTCCTCTACTATGCATGTCTTTCTATCACATGTTTGCCAATAATGTATTAAAAAAGGAAAAATAAATTTAAATTTAAAATTCGTGGAATATATTTAAAAGAAAACCAACCCTCTGCATTGTCTGCTAGAGTAAGTCAAAACTACGAGTAACACGCTTTCAAGACACCTGTTTCCCCAACTTCACACCCGCCTCACACCTATAACTTGTACCACCAAGCCCATAAGCTAGTCGTATGACCCGCCGGTCAGATAGGCGCATTTCCCGCTGCTCTCACAGGCATCGATTAAACTTTAGTCTCCAGTTAACTGTGCCCATCTATGTGCGTAAAAGAGATCTTACGGACAAAACATAGATAAATATCCACTATAAGTTACGACTTTCACTATAACTCAAGCGATATAAAAGATCTTTACATTTATTTACTTGTGTGCTGAAATTACTTTATTATATGCATAAATATCTTATACAGCTTACAGTTACTTAATAATAATCGAATCCTATGAAAAGACTAAATTATGCTGTTTATCAGTAGATGAGTAATAAATAGCTAAGGTTCTAATTGACAGATGCTTCATTGAATCTTCGAAAAGAGGGTCTAAATGGGTCACTAGACAAAATTATCGATGTAACATATAATATAAGTTCTTTGTAATGGTAAATTGAGTAAAATAAAATGATAAAAGTCCTAGCATAGTTATTAATTAACCTTGTTTACTAGAACTTGCTCGTCTGCCTCCTAAGTCAAGGACTACTTAAGACCCGTGTCTCGTGACTCAATTTACAATCTATCTGCGTTTGTAGACTGTACCCTTTGGATTAATTTACGTGATCTATTCTAGTGTTTCATTGGTTCTCAACATGTAAAGTGAGGTTGATTAGTATGAAAAATCAATGACCGTACCAATACTGTCAAGGACTTATGGCTGACATAAAAACTACAATTTTATAGTAAAAATAGTAAATAAAAAATATTTATAGTTCAATTACCCCCTATCATGATCATTTTGAGCTACTAGGTCTAGTCTTCTATTACTGAGTTTACGGAGCTTCCTGTAAAAAGCATTGTAACTGCCAATGGCAAATATTAAACACGCTTCGGCTGTCTCACTGTAACTTTACCTAATTATTATTCATAAAACTCGACATTGCTTCGACAAAATGTTTTTCTATGAATATATAGGAAGCAGTCACAAACACATTGAATCCTCCTTTTTTGTATTAAAAGCTAGCGGCCCCAACAAACTTCGTTCTGTCAAAAGTTATTAGCAAATGCCAGCTGTGAACATGTAGTATGGAAAAATGTTTTTGCTTTTGTGAATTTTTTCGTCAATTTTCCAATGTTTTTAATACTTATTATCCTATTCCCGATGTAGAAAAATCCAAAAGCACAAGAATCATGATAATCGGTCCACCGGTTCTTGAGTTACAAGTGGTGTACTTACCACGACTTTCTTTCATAATATACATAGATTTAACTATTGTACAATCGTCAATGATTCATAAAGCACGGATTATAATATGTTTAATTTGTTCTTCAAACATTGAACCTAACAGTCCACAAAGTTTGAGAAACTACGAAAATCGTTATTTACGTGACGTTCTCAATTAGGTCGTTAAAGTCTACACATTGTGTTCTGACGTCGTATTCGTTTAATTACAGATTTAATGAGCGATACAAAATAGTAAGTGTATGCGCTTCGTAAGTTATTGGGCCTTGTAAATTAGTAGCGTGACCTGGTTGTTTTCATTTTTTACATTTAACTTTTGCTATGTAGTATAATTAATTTAGTATCAATAATAAATCTTGAACCAAGGTTAACTGGATCCAAACTGAGCTGATCATATTTTTGTGTAGGTAGGTATACATGAGTGTGGAGCTGATAGAGAGAGATAGAGAGCTGGTAGCAACTTTTACCTTTAGTTTTACATAATTTTACATTGTCAACCTGATTCTTCCGTTAGATACTATGACCACCTATTAACCCAGAACTTTAATTAAAACTTAGTCTCCCTAGCCCATAAGGTACAAAGTTAAGTAAGGAATCGGTTAAAATCTGAGTTTTATACTAGAATCAGTATTTTTATTGATCATAATCTTGAACTCAGGTCTTAAATTAATATTGTTTACGTAGTTGAATACTAGCGCTGATTTTAAATGTTCTTAAAGAATAATTATTACATTAAATGATGATGTTATGAGTACAGTAGCTGCCGATGATGGTTATACTGACGGTGAAGTCATCAAAGTAATTGGTTGTCATCGCCACTGCTCATAGGAATGAGCAATGGCGACTTCTGCCAGAGAAGCTGTCTTAGAGCCAAGAAATTCAAGGATTTCAAGGATCAGATCAGAACTTGAAACTCAAACTCAAATAACTTTATTCAAATAGACTTTTACAGTAAGTACTTTCAAATCGTCATATTTAAAGCAAGATATACTAAATAATATACATAATTACTATAGTAATATAGATATATAAATACACAGTATACAGACATAATGCGACTCTACCACCCCGTCGGAGTTGTTTCTTGCTGAGAAGACCCGGCGAGAGGAGAGACAGGCTATATTTTTTATGATTTAGGCTATATTTTGAGGGGAAAGACAGTCTCGCGGGCAAAGCCGCTGGTGGACAGCTGGTCGATACTAATATTATAATGAGGAAAGATTTGTTTATTAGTTTGTTTGTATTGAATAGGCTTTCACCAATGTAAAGCTACATTATCAGGGAGTGTCAAAGGCTATTTATTTTTTTCACTTTATACTATATTTTGACGGGAAAGATTGTCTACGCGGCCGAAGCCGCTGACGGGCAGCTAAATATTATAAATAGGAAAAATTGTATTGTTTGCTTGTTTTAAATAGTTTAGGAAACAAACGGACTTAGAAAATTCTATCACCAATTTAAAGCTTCATTACTAGCGAGGAACATAAGCTATAATTTTTTTAGTCTATCTTTAAACGCGAAAAATAGTCAGCTAGTAGGTAAATAATAAATAGTATGTTAGGTCAGGACTTAAAGCTAGGAGTAGGTAGCGTTCGTGAACTAACTAGTCCCAATTACAACCATCGTTTGTTTCGAAGAGGAACTTAATGAAGAACCCTGGTCTAAGCTCACTTTCTATTAAGGCGCAGCGGCGAGAGTAAAAGTGGTTGGGACGTACTGGTATTCTTATTTGCTTTGAGTTGTTCAGTTTTACTGTTTGCAAATGTTTTCGAGTTGAATAGGTGGACTGGTTTTACTAGTGAACCGACCTGGATTTGCGTGCATTTTTTTTCTTATGCCGTGTGAAATTTAAGATGCAGTCAGGAACAGAAGCAGCTGATCTAGTTCTTTTCATAGTTGTTCCCATTCAACCTGCCATTCATAATTTACCTGATATTCTTTATAGCAACTTGGATAAAGTTAATCCGAGCAGGTAAAAAAGTGTTGAGTTATTTTTTTGCTGTCTGTACTTATAAAATAGTGGTCAGGCGACAGATAAACCAAGATTTGACAGTCATATCATGAAAAATATTTTTTTGTAAATTTATTAAGTTTTCTTTGAGGTAAGTAATTATACATTAACCGCACCTTTGTGTAGCAGTCACCCATAAACGCTTGTTATTGCATCACTAACAAACAAAATTCAAATATTTTAGTAACTTGCCAAAACATACGTGATCTTAACAATAGTGCAACCATAACATACTCACGTGACAAGTGATGTGAAACCCGGTGCCTCTCGTGATCTATGACTTAGGAATCCGTTTTATGGGCGCTAAAACCCTTGTTTTACAATCATTTGAAACAAGCGTAGGCTTTCATTAAGGACAAAAAACATAATTTACTAATAATTAATGAAACTTCTGAAAAGCTTCATGAAAATGACACGTGAAAATATTTGATTCCACAACGAGTCACATATCTTACAAGTTAATTATTGTCAATGATGTAAATGACCATGATTTACTGATTCACTAAGTAACTTAAATGTTACGAATTTATTTTCTATCATTGTACTTTTATGTTACGTCTATTTTTATTTATTATGTTTTTATTGGTCAAAAACTTAGATAGAAAAACAAGAAAATTCAGCTCAATTCGTGACCTCCGGAGTTGGTGGCGTACTTTACTTAAAAAAAGTCAATTCTTACAAAGATAAACTTAAATGATAAAAAAACCAACATTATCTAACCTAAGACTCACTCTTACCCACTTTTTGCCGGTCGAAAGTCAGCGGGTCTGTTTAATTGGCCGGCGCGAAGGCCTGCGCTCGCGCACGTCACTTCTGACACGTTGCATCGGATTCGGACTAGGCTAAGACCGATATTTGACAGGAACGAATTGGGCACATTTTTAATGTGCGAATTGCGTTTGGATTTTAAATTGAACAAATAGATAAATATTATTACTGCATTTAAGAATAGCAATGTACAGTCAAATTTAATATTTAAAACAAATGTGATTCGATAGTCTAATCGCTGAAACCTTCGTCTCTCTATTCCGGTCAAAGAAAGGAGAAAAAAAATCATTCAAGCTATTAAATAACGTATAATCAGGCCTCTGTCACTCCATGTACTTGCTCGCGATTATTACCTACAAGCCGCCGGGTCTCCCAGAAACCGGCAGTTGGTGGTCAATGTTATTTACCCATCGACACGTTCATTAAGTTAAACTTTAGTCTCCAAACTCTGCTTTGTTTACTGACGACACGATTGGCGCAGTGCGCTGTAGCACGGTTTCTCGCCTCGATTTCCGTAGTGTCCCGGGTTCGATTCCCGGTCGGGTCAATTTAGGAAGCGATCTTTTCTGAATTGATTCGCGTCTGCGTATTTGTGTGGTAACTTTGAGTTGGTACCCCTGAGAGTTGTGATGTCTGGCGCATATTTATTTATTAATTTATTATTTAATAAGCAGAGCTTGGTATAACTTTGGGTGTCAGACACTGATAACCATATTGAAAACTTTCCAAATATCGTTCCTCCTTTCTTATAGGCAGGACCATGTGCGCCAACAGGCAAGACAAACATTTTTTTTTAGAACTATGGTATGTTTATGGCTTAGTAAAATGTGTTTTAAACTTCAGCTGGTCATAAAAACTACTAACAAATGAATCATTTCCTCTGAGATAATCGCAATCTAATTAAAACTTAAGATCAACATTGACGATAAAATTTTACGAATTTAACACTTCATTTAGTAACTTAATCCGCCAACTGGACTAATTTTGAAACATTTTTATAACTTTTTTTACTGTTTCATCAACTAACAAAGTTTATATCAGATGAGGATCTAGGGAATTTCATACGATTACCAATGAAGTTATTATTGTTGACCAGATCTAGTTAAGCATCTTGGTCTATTTAATTAAACCGAGTTAGAGTTATAAAGATTTCAAAGATACGCTCGGCACTGCAATGGAACTTTTTTTAGGGTACCGAAGGCAAGTATGAAAACAGAACTCTAAGATATAAGCCTCTACTTACTCGTAATTGGTATAAAACCCATATAAAATAATATAGTGTAATGACACACAATAGTATTTCAATTCACGAAGCGACTGGTTGTAGGCAAAATATTTGGTAAAATCTTGCAACCTTCCAAACATTTCCTCAGTTTGGACCAAGTTTGCGATTTCTAACAAATTTTTTTTTTGAGTTATATTTAATTTACATTTGAGTTGATACTTATTAACTCGCCACGACATTCACATATTTTGCGGCTCCTAGCTTGTAACATTTAAGTACCAACATACAAAGAGGCAAACGGTGGCAAATAAAATGAAATCATATAAGTAAAATTTATTCATTCTTTTTATTTGAACCATCAGATCATAAGTCGTTTCTCGCGCTTGACCAAAATTCCCACTTATAAAATACTTCGACTCTACATTTAAAGCCGATACTTCACTGCTCTATAAATTCACCCATCGACGTTCTTTCTTCGTTTCTACAGCTTTATTCAGTTATGAGTTCTACATCTGACGAGTTTCCATTGAACTGGAGTATTCGAGATAAAAATCAAAATGGGAGGCTATTTTTAAATAAGTGCCTCTGAATTCTCTCGCTTAGTGGTGAGCTGGGTTTTTAAACAATTATTGGTCAAAGTTACTATGAGATTTCGTAATTTTTTTCACATAAGTATAAAAAAAATTTAATATCGCAGCTAATACACATTACACATAAACATACAATTTGTAATGCCTCCATGGTGAATGAAATCTTAGGTCAGACAAAATGACAGTCGAATTAAAAATTTACACCAATCTTAAGTGAAGCAGTGTTAATTAAATTAAGACCAAAGTTGCTGTTGTTTTAATTAGAGTAAACCATGATTTATCAGAACCAGGAAACAACTGGGAACGTGGGAAAATGTTCTTAATTGATCCGATCGGGAAGTGAATCCAACGCAGAAATCGATAGGTTTGAGAGCAGTTCACCTTTTAGGTTCAGTCAGATACTCTCACGCCATAATACCTACTGACACATTTTTTATGTAGTTGGTGTTTTTCATTTGGAAACAATTCACAAATCTGATTGACCGATTGAACAATAATTAGGAGAGATATCTATATTCTGAAAGTACATTGTCTCAAATCACAGCGAACTATACTTCTTTGACAATGCGCAAAAATGATGTGATGATCACCCATGATGAATTGATGATGAAAGTTTCAAACTAACGCCAAAAAATCGTAAATGAATAAACAACGTAACCTTTGGGTAATTTGAAATTCATTTAGGCGTTACTTTGTTTATAATATAAAAACATAGACATAGAAATGAACTATTTCATTTATTCGTATCGTCATCATTGATTTGCCTCACCATCAACTAAAACGAGTCAAAGTTGACTGACCCAACATCTAAGACTGCCATAAACCCCAAAGCCAATCCGTGTGCCACAGAGGTGCCTTATAAAAAGCAAGGCTGTAAATTGTCATAAAATTAACATGAAATTACAATTTAGTGAAAGGGATTGTTAACGAGTAGTTGTCGAAAGTGTGCGTCGTGATATACTAGATTGGAAATTGTGGATCAGTTTTTTCCGGAATTTCAGCTGATAACCACCAGTTTTATTTACATGCTTAAGCAAACCAAGACCAACACTATTTAACCTGGTTATTCAAATGTTCTTAAATAGCCCAAAATAATGGAACAGGGTTGAATTTGATCTCATATATGTGTAAGCATTAAGTAAAGAAAATTATGTGAGCAAAACACCCTTCGATGAGTGGCCAAAACACTCAGTTTTTGAATCTTAGGAACTTTTCATTCATTCCTACCCCAACTGGGTTTTTGTACACATCGGTTGAAGTTAGTTGAACAATTGGCTAGAACAACGTCTAAAAGTAACTTAATGAATGACTCACATAAAAAACGGGTGTTTTGCCGTCAGGTGATTTTGCTAATGACTTGTGGCTATTCTGTAATACAGGCCTATGAGATCTACCATATAAATACAATATGCGATTAATGTAGGTGAAGATCGCCAACTCAGCATGAATGTCTTTTCTCCTACATTATTCCCTCATCAAAAGATTACGCGTGAACTAAATTTTATTGAAGAAAGCATCTAACGATTCTAAAATGAGCATTGAGTCATTGTTTGAATGTGAATTATTTAAATTTATATCGTGAATTCGAACAGCTATAATCGGATTTGGACAAATCGCGTTCATTCCTGCCTAATTCTCAGATTCGATATCGATTATGCGGCTGAGGTTTTTAGAATAAAATTGAAATTTAACGGGGAACGGACGATTTACTCGCGTGTCTACAATAAGCTGACATGTCGTTATGTGAATTCGAACTGTGAAACGTAAAGGCGTAGGAATTTAAGAATTTGTTATTTTGGAATCTGTCACATTTGTAATAGTGATTATAACGGAAGCTGCACGACTATATTGCTGTTATTTGGAATACAATTTTATGTATTCAAAGATATATTTTTTAATACTCAAGGTTTGACTATGTATTGCGAAAAAACAGGTAAATGAAGTGGGAATTATTAAGATTTAAGTTTCAAATTCAAATTCAAATTCAAATCATTTATTGCATGTCACATTACAGTTTAGGTATGGTTTTAACGGATAAAACACAAGTTAACAACGCTGATTGAAATCTAGCTGTAAGTAATGCTTTCCAATTCATAATTTGTTACATTTAAATAAAAATAAACATATTTTGTTACAGGTACACAATCTATAAATAATGAAACTACAACTAAATCACACTTTCTGGATCTTTCTCTCCATTATTTTGACAGTTTAAATACAGTACAGTATACAGTTGTAGATACCCTTTAAATATCATCGGCTAACCAAAGACGAGTAAAAACCTAACTTATCGATGGCAAAAATCATTATATTTATTGGTTTCTGAAGTGTGTACGAGTAGGTAGCTGTTGTAAATTTAGATCGTTATATATATATTTTTTATCGTTATATTTATCTCGAATTATTTGACTGTTCCACCTTGAAATCCTAGAATACACTTCGAATGACACGTTTTGATACTTGTTATTAAATGGTCAAAATCAATTTAAAACAAACTAGACCAGTTTTGCACCGTGACGAGTATAACCATAAAGATGCCGAGATTAGACCCCAACTTTTTGTTTTAAATTAATTAAAATTTTAACCGGGCAGCGACCTGATTTCAACTATATTGTCATGTCAATAAAATTATTGGAAAGTCATTAAATACTTATCGAAATTCAAAATCTGGACGGTTTAAATGATTATGTTGAAAAATGTAAACGGAAGTAATAAAATGAAAATAATATTGCAATAGAAAAGTCGTAAATGGTTATTTTCTTCACCTAATTAGAACCATTAATGATTAGAACGACTGGAACATTTAAGAAGGAAATGTTCAAATTACAGTTAATGAATCATATGGCGTAAAATTTTTGTAGGAATAAAAATGCACTTTAAAACATGAAATCAAGGCAAAAAATGACGATAATTTACCAATTACTTAAAGCCTACCTACTCGTAACTTATTTTACGGTCGTTCAAATTAGTGTCTATAGTAAGTGCAAGACTGTTTGACTATCAAAATCAGGTGTTGAATGAGATCTTTGACTCAGTCCAACTTCAAAACCAACAATTCATAACCACTGAGCCAATGAGCCTGTCAAAAATACATAACGAATAATTTTAGTGGATAGACATGTTGATAAGAAATTATCAAAAAAAAGGTTGTGAAAAATGCTGTTTTCTGTAAATTTTACTTTATTTCAATGTAAGTTTTTTGTTCTCTGCCAGTAGGACTTTGTGAGATTTTAGTGTATCTTATTCTGACAAAACAAAATTAAGAATAAAGTGTTGTTAAAATTACAAGGACAAAATTTCCCTTTCAACTCTCCCGCTTAATAAAAGAACGTAACTGCCAATTTATGTATTACTGCACATAATATTTTATGGCTATCGCGGGCGAGATAATTTCATACCGGTGGTCTACTTCAACTAATAACCAACAGTTATCGGATTAGAGCTAATGCTGGCTAGTTAGCAATTATTATAGGCTAAATGACGGCTGAACGATTTATCTGTACTGAGTAATTCGTTCAAACTGAGCTTTAATACGCAGGATTTATTTTGGTTTTAGAGATTGAGTTAGAAGCATTTACTTAACTTGTACTTAGGCATGTTTTTTATATTATTGGAATGGTTGTTTTTAGCATTTTTTCATTTGACAGTATTTTGAAAGAAATTTTTAAATAGGCCGAACAAAGGCATTAGAACCAAAAATTTAATATTATGTTGGGGTTTATACTGACAGAATTTAAGAGAGATATTTGTTTTTTAAGTTGGTTTTATTTGTTTTTTTAAGTTTCGTTCATATGCTCCTAAGAATTGAAGAGTTCCGTTACTTTGTCATGGGTCCCATAATCAGAACCTAACCAAACTCTCATCAAACTACCCTTACAGGATACTCTTACCAATAAAAAAAGAAGCATCGAAATCGGTTGGCGTTATATTGAGTAAATCTAGATTTGAGTCTTTTGTAGTTTTCGCATGGATGTCACTGTTAGAACCGGACCAAGTTAAAATGAGACTACACGGGATGCACCAGCTTTCAAATAAAAGAAGAAATTTCAAAATCGGTTCCACCCAGTCCAAAGTTATGATGTAACAAACATAAAAAAAAACATACAGTTGAATTAAGAACCTCCTCCTTATTTTAAAGTCGGTTAAAAAGAGAAATCATAAGTTTTTATGAAAAAGATATATTGGATGTTTATTATAACGCTAAAAATAATGAATGCTCATGAGAATAAGATATCAACTAAAAACAGCCACTCTTAATGTCACATTGGCGCTGTAAGACAAAAAATGTCAATGACAAAACTATTCACTGCTAAACGTATCAAAAACCGTTCCCATAAACAATACGCTTGACAGCATTAAACGTAATGGCCGACCCATATCGCGCATCAAAAACATTGTCTCAACCAAAGTAATTTATTACCATGTTTGAACCAGTTCCTGAATTTGACTTCTGGTTTGTACACCATTGTGTCCATAAGTGGCGTAATATTCAAATAATGGACCTAATTCTTTAGAGAAATTGTTGTACTACATCTCGTACTTTGCATAAAACTTTAACCTATTTTAAACTCTATTGCTTTGATTTAAAGTTGATGGGTGTCATTTTTTCACGCTACCGAATTTGAGTAACAGTGCAGAGTTCATAATATTAAGTGATCTGTATTGTTCAAAACCGGTTTTTGAGTTCAGAAGGGTTGTATTTATGAAGTGGCACTCCATTGTGTGCTCTTATGAATAATTGAATTAATGCATCAAAATATATCAGTTACAACATTCTTCGTTTTGGGGTCAAAATTGTTTGTACCGATTAAAACATCTGATTGTATTTGGTTATTTGATATCTTATTCGTTGATATTATCAATAAAATCGTATATTTTGAATCAACATGTAAATAATAGTATTTATTTAAATAAAGCAGTGATATAATTAGCATAGGAATATTTATATAATGTGATAGACCACACGCGGATTTTTAATTAGTAAAATTTAGGAGACAATTAAAATTGATAAAAAGTCAATACATTATCGTCATTGAGGACAAATTTCTTGCAAATTTGCGAAACGACAATATTAAACATGTTTCTCGCCGTTTGAAGGCTCAATCACCAGATGATCTGTTTGACACCTGTCTCTTAATTTATTTATTAATTAACACCCATACAATATACATAATAACCTAATTTAGCCTTTAAAATCACACTTTATTTTTCTAGTTATGTTATTTGTCAATCAAGTAGATACATGCATAGCGATTTCATATGAGTTAAATGAATTATGTAAACTAATTATTAATAGTTTAATATAATTACATAGATGACATAGGTGCTCAGTAGCACAGCTTTTTAATTAAAATAAAAGCCTGAGTTTATTTTTCTAGTTACATATATTATTTAAGTTAAGTTGATAAGGCCACAGGCGTTTAATTTTTCTCTTCTACACCAGGTATCCTAGCATCCGATTCAATACAAATCTGTATTATGGGTGCTTAAGAGCACCTAAAGTGAAAGAATGATTGCTTCAATATCTGAGTGGTAAGCCACTCAGATATTGAAGCAATCATTCTTTGAAATACCTATTTCGAAAAAAGTATTTCGTCAAATACCGTGAAGTGATTTACCCTTCACAGTAAAGCAACCATAACTAAACACGAGATATCTCAAGACGTGTGTTTTTATAAATCGAGTCACATCACATCTCAAACGACAATTGATTGGCGTATGTTCGTAACGGTTTTCAAAAAATATGCTACGGCCATCGATCGATTTATCTATGGTTTTGTTGCCATTCAAAAAACGTTATAAACGTTAAACTGGAGATAGAAATAGACGCAGTTGAAGTTTATTAATGCATTATAATCGAGTATTTAGATTTTCTTGGTAGCTTCTATTTATATTTTAGGCTCTAGTTATATTCTGTGCATTGTTATTAACGACCACTAGTATTTATGAACATGTTGTTGTTTTGTACTGGATTCAAAACTCAGGTCATGGCATGGTGGAACACTGAACGTGTGCAAGATTGATTGGCAATCATGATTAGGTCATGTTAGAATGGTTTAACCTTTTTTCAGCTGTATGTTTACAACTAGCTACAAAACCTACCTACTACAGATCTTTTTTTAACTCCATACATAAATGCGACAAAGTGTGAAGAAGGTTTTTTTATGTAATACTACAGTTATTATTTGTGACTTTTTTATTAGATAGTTTTTTATGATTTAAAACTTACATTTATTTAATAAATATGCATTATTCATTGAAAAGGGTCATAAATATATTTCACTTAAACACAATTTCAGAAAGTCTGCTACAAAACGCAGACATGATTACGAAACCACACACATTTATTTCCCATACACCTCGACCGCATCTTGCTTATGCGCAGGTCACCGTTCGACCAGCGAAAGTATTAGAAAAACATATGGTACGTAACTAATTCGAAGCTTACTCCAGTTACCGATGTTCCCACGAATAAAAATGTTATTACTAAGTTATTAGTGCAGAGGTGGCCAATTTTTGTTTTTGTGGCGCATAAGATTCGTTCCGCTGTGCTCTTTTTGGTTGGAGCTTTAGTTTTATAATGATTTTATTGCTGCATTACTTTTTATGATTTATTGCAAACGTTGACGGTTATTTAACAAACAATTTTCAGACCTGAAATTCCAATATTTTCAGATAATTCGTGAAAACTCAGTGAATAAATGTGATTCTGTTACTAGTAAAGCTTCCTCAAGCTATTCTTCAGTTTTACCTTATAAAAATTTCATTCTTGTTTTACTGACGTAGGAGTTCCATTCAGGTACGTGAAACGTTTTAAACTAGTCTGGCAAAGTTAATCCTAAATGTTTCGTTTACCGACTGCAAATATCCAATTGATGCCCTATTCATGATGTGCTTGTAAATGTTGTCAAATGGTACTCCTTTATTCTGATTAATAAAATGGCACCATTATTCTACTTTTTAATTGTTTTTAAAACTCAGCTACAAACTTTGGGTCCATTATGTCAAAAAAATTTAGATTAAACAAGAGTTATGTGGCTAATATTAAGTGAATAATTAAGATAAATCATTTTCAACACATTGAAATTATGCACGGAAAATTATGTTAAAAGTTGGTCGACGAAATAAGGCAGAACCTTATCCAATTATTTAATTTAAAAACATGTTAAATTGTTAAAAAAAAAGTTTATCCGCAAGTGTTAAGTGGAGCGCAGTGATTTACACTCGATCGGTAATGGCATTATAATAGTGAACGGTGCGATGGCCCCTTAATGATTCAGAGTGTTTTGGACAGGCCCAGTAATTATGTATTATGTGAACGTTAAGATTGTAATGGTTAAATGAAAATTCGCTCCAATTTTGAAGTAATGTTATTCTGTGTATCAGTTTTAATTTTATCGATTATTTAGTATTTTGCAATAGTAGAAAGGTCCTTGCCATATTTCAGAGTATTAACCAACATTTAACTTATATTTTAAGCCAAGTCTAACAATGCAAGGAAACAGTTTTATTGAAATCCTTGAAAAATAAAAACACACATACTACTTGTTTAAGCCAATTTTATGAGACGTTTTTCCGTGATTAGTATCATTTATAGATATTCAGAGACGACACGATTGGCGTAGTGCGCTGTAGCACGGTTTCTCTCCTCGATTTCCGTAGTGTCCCGGGTTCGATTCCCGGTCGGGTCAATTAAGTGAAACGATCTTTTCTGAATTGACTCGGGTCTGGGTGTGCTGGGAGACGCCCCTGGCTTATTTCCCTGTGTGGTACTTCGTAACACAGGGATATGAATCCTTACTTCGAGACCATTACAAGAGGTGTGTTGTCTGGCGCATATTTATTTATTTATTTATTTATTATGTTGAACGACTATATTTAATTATATCATAACATAAAAAAATACAATTTTACATCGGTTACTATATTTATGTTAAGCATGATTTTAGAACTGCCTTTTTTTATACAACATAAAATGGACTTTGCCCACGGATAAAAAGTCAAAAATCTTTTTCAAAGCTATGGACTTTGAGTAACTGTTTCCAACATAATTGTCATCCGCATTTCGCAATAACAAATTCCCAAACATTACACTACCAATAAACCAGACGTAATAGTCAATCCTTCCGCGCAATCTGAATTTATTTGGGAATCCCAGCATAATGGTTGCCGGAGTGTTACCATTTTTTACACACACAATACACAATAGCATTGTTCGGAGTTTACCAACAAACACAGTGACAATCTGAAGCGTGATTAATCCTATAAGTACGACTATAAGTGCTCCTTTTGTAGTAGTGGGTACTGCCACAGTGAATTGTGTGGCGTTTTTGTGACGAAATATTTTATTCATGGCTAGGGGAAGAAATTTGAAGTTTTAAGATATTTCAAAAGTAAAAAGTAGTCATGCTATGCTTTTTTAAATTCAGTTAAGTAGGTGTTTATTATTTGCCACATTTAATGTTTTTGTGACTTGTCATGATCTCGAAATTAGGATCAATATCCTTGTGTTACCAGACTTGAGCCAGGGGCATCTCCCAGCATACCCAGATCAGAGGCAATTCGGAAAGTTTTTCTCCGAAATTGACCCGACCGAGAATCGAAACAGGGACACCACGCATGACATGGCGAGAAACCACGCTACGCCGATAGTGTTGTCAAATAGGATGGTTTTGAAAAAAATTCATGACAAAAAACAATTAATACCACACCTTATCTTTATATCACGAGAATTCACAAAACGGATTTTGACGTTCACCCGTGAATCTATTTTTTTTTAGTAAACCTGACTAGATTTTATTGAAGACCGCAAAGAATATCTGCATTGCACACTAAATTTGCGTAACGGGTAACAGCTAGGAATTTCAATTGCTATAATTATATTTTTATGAGATGGTTTATAAAATGTCGAATACATATTTGGGATGAGGTTTTGCACTGCAACTAAACAGTCGTCCCGATTCTAACGTCATGCTCCTCAGCAACCCCTATGGCTGTTAAAACATTTTCATTCAACTAAAACAATTGTTCAAGTTGTATTATTGAACCTTTTACAAACCCATAGGTTAAACAGACAAAGCCGTATCAATCACGTTTTTCATGTGTGTTTATGATAGCAATGGATTAGTCCCGATTTGAATCAGTCACGATAGCTCTATATCTACAATGACTTATAACTCAATCTGCCTTAAAGGGTCTAGTTACTTCGGCATATCGGATCCGAGCTAATTTATGATTATTTATCATTATTGCTTCATGGCTTGAGCATCCTTAGAAGGTAAGCTGTTATGGGATTGTGTACAGAATTATTGGTTCGATTTAGAACAGACAGATGTTTGAGTTATTGGTCGACGGGAACGACTTAATATTTCGTTGCTTGTCGACTTTTGCCGTTTCTATTTCTTTGTGTGTTTCACTTTGGCGTTCGGCAATCAAATCAGGGACTCATGTTGTTTTAAGTGCTACCATAGAAAATCATACATGTACAATATTATCATTGTTATTAAACGTTGTATGTGTGAAGAGTACAACATATAATATACATGTCTATCATGATCATGAGTATCAGTTATGTTAACTACGCGCATTGACTGCAGAAATTTGTACCTATGCCAATTTTGGGTGTATTTTTATTCACAGAGGCACTGCACTGAAACGTCACCGCTAGTGATAACGATTGTCATTAGTGTTAACTCATAGTAGGTATACACACAAAATAAAGAGTTTTCAGAAGGACCGCTCGCACCTTTTTCCAAAACCTGCGTGAACCGCCTAGGGTTACTACTATATTCGCTCTGAATTTTTTAAATGCAGTAAGTAAGTTATACCTGCTTGACACAACCGGCTAAAAACAAAATGCATTATGTGAAAAATTGCACCAAGTTCGACAAAAATAAAAACACTCGCGACAGTGCGACTTTCCGACTCACCGAAGCTCACTGACTTCGCTTGTAAACACATGTCTCTGTGTGCGTGCGTCAAAAATGGCTTGTTGTTCTAAGCGGGCTATCTGTCAGAGCGCCGCGCATGTCTAATTTGTGGTATACAGGTTACGCTATGTGACTAGTCCATAGCCACTTCACTTATTGACTTCTAGATATCCCCATTCAATTCCAATTAATTCTCAAGGTATTTTTAAAGTAACTGACATTGAGGCTTTTTATTATTCTCATAGCAACAACCCCGTTCCAGATGTTTAATAAACATAATCTCATGTGGTTAGGAAGTTGTTCGTGAATTATTATAATCTTGGCCCTAAGCTGGTCGGCGTAACTGTCCACAGTAGTTCAGCATTCAGCGAATAAATAATTCATACATAATTCATTGAATGCAATAGGCAAGATATACGAGAGTCTGAATACGTTTCAAGTGACAAATCGTTGAAAAGTAGACGGCGAGCGTTTGGAATTTCTTGATCATTTTTTGTACCTATATATTGAAACGTCATTTTGCTTGATTAAAGTGATGTGTTCTGCAATAAGTAAATCTAGGCTATATTGCTCTTGATGATTTATAGTCAGGTTTAAAATATGGCATTTAATATTTTCATAAGACCCATTAGCGTACTGGTTTCGAGTGCCAGTTAAATCACCAGCGTAGGTTCGATTTCTTCACAAGTGCTGATGAGCTAACACTGATTATTTTTGACGGGTCTGGCTTTGTTATCCATGTTCTCCATCACACAATCACTCAATATAAATTATGTAAGTCACACCGGAACAGCTGCTCTACTTGTATCAAGCCAATCAATATCAATTGTCACCTGTGGGATGGCTCAGCCGAGTACCAGTTAGATGCATTGAACTCAGTGGACCGAAGAGCTGGAGACTTATAGTCGTCCATGAGTCTCCTGATGCGCTCGTTGGAACCAAACTTCAGAGTTTGGAGCATCGGCGTAAAGTCGCCTGTCTATCGGTTTTTATGAGGTGTATTTTGGAGAGCGTGCGCAGGAACTACACAACCTGATAACACCCTCTACTTTCTGCCACCGGACCACTAGAGGTCGGGAGGGCTTTTACCCCCATGTGGTTGACTTTCTAACAATCCGCACCCAACGGTTTGCTGCGTCTTTTCTGGTCCGCACCGCTAGGGAGTGGAACGCTCTCCCTGTGGCTGTGTTTCCGGATACTTACAACCTTGGTATCTTCAAGGCCAGAGTGAATAGGTATTTTCTGGGTAAGCGTGAACCACCAACATCGCTTACCACCAGGCGAGACTGAGTCCAAACGCGAACCCATTTTTAATAATAATAAAAAGTATTAAAAAAAAACTCGATACTGTATTCTTCTTCTCATAAAAACTTTTGATCATGATTTTAATATTGCGAAATAATGTAACCGAAAAAATTAAGTAACTATTCGGAGCCGGATACCATATTGTACAAACAGCTACAGATTAACTTTAAGCTTCCGTCAAAAATTGACATCATTAGTCACTCTTAAGAATTTGAACGTCAATTGAACAAAAACAGTTGCAACAAATTGAATATTCCCACATGTGAAGGTGAAAATCCTAGGGTAAATACGGGATCATGCTACATTATAAATGATGATAATCATGCTATGGTATTTCAAAACGTAAATGGTAAAGGTATTAGTGAAGAAGTCGTTTGAAAGGGAGGATATATCGTTAGCGAAGACGGTATTGAAGTTTACAATCAAAACGTAGTTTTGTGTGATGCACTCAAAAGAAAGGGCGATCCGCATGTGTCCTTGATTAATGATGTTACTCCTGAACTATTATCACTAGATGGCATAGGAAGCGAGACAATTGTCAGTATAATACAAGATCGTGACAAAAAATATTACCACAATAACACTGCGGCTGGTATTTTCAATCTCTCTAAAATAAGCATTGATGTTGATAGCAATAGGGTCGAAAGTTATCCGAAATGTGAAATAGTAGCAAAGTTAGCAGTAAAGAAGCTAATAAAAAGTTGACTAATGATTTTGGTTTGGGATCAAAATTCACGTTTTTTTAGTAAGGTGACTTGTTTTGTTACACTTAACGCTTTTTACTTGCAGCATAATGTTCAATGATATTAACGATCTCCCCTTTGTCCGTCTGTATTACGATCATTTTTTGTATCTTTTATTTTGTTTTGTACGCCACTGTTTGGTTTACGTTGGCTATTTACATAAACAAATAAATGAAATCACAATTCATTATTATACCAGTTTATTATTATCTCCAAAGAGATATTCATTTGAATTTATATATTTAACTATATATTATTTTTTGATAAAATCTCTAGAAAATAAGTGACCAATTGACCCCAAACTTTCACTTGATCTATGAGAATCTGTGCTGATTTAAATAATGACGAAGCAATAAACAATGTTATTTTTTATCATTTAAACATACACATAAATAAATGCGATGCTAAATAATCATTTTTATTAATGTGGTGCCTTCTCTAAATCATTCAGACTTCCTGTTGTGTCCGGCCTGTGTACGACCTGAACATCGCCAGCAATAAAGCCAGGAGGCGTGAGGTCACACAAAATTCAAAGCTGCTATCAACACAATAAGAAGATTATTATATTCATCATCAATGTCATCTAATACTCGTACACATGGCGTATCGAATCCCACTTCCCAATACCCAAAGCGAACATTACAGCGAAATGTTTCCTAATCAGTTCTAGAAAGTGTTCATTCTCACATAAATATCATGGATAACAAAATATTAATACAGTTTATGTGCTTACGCAAAACGACGACGCCCCAGTTACCACGCCATCTGGTTCTGCCCTCGGTACTAAGTTCAGAGACTAGTGTTGTGAAATATGCGAGTCTTCAGATCTATTTAATTGTGAGACTTGTTCCGGAGAATTAATAGGACTTTGTGACCAATTAATGTTTGTTGACAGTGTTTGTACGGAAAATAAACTTCAAAGATACAATAGGTTCACAATACAATGTAGATAGGTTTCAGTTGAATAATGAAAGTGAGATTTGATTATTTTTATTTGCTACAAAGATTATTATTTTAAAAATGATAATAATAAAATAGACTGGAAACACTGAAAAATATTCTAGTTTTAATTTAATTGTTGTTTAGATCTTCGGCTAAAGGGAAGGTGACGGGACAGTGTCGTAACATCAATATGATGTCCCAAATGTGAATATAAACTTTGTAAATCAACCCAGTTTTTCTGTTCGACCTCGTAGTTAAAGTATTTTTACCTATTACGAGTAATTAATATGATATTTTATATTTATACTTATTTAACTAAATTTATTAGAGATACAATTCCGTGCACGTCATTATTTATTTTAAAGGTTAACACAACTTTAATCGTCTCAAAAAGATGACTCGAATGCTCGAACCTAATACAACTCTATCGTGGACTCGTATTTATTGGTGTAATTTTACACGCTGCGCGGGCGCATTCTAACGAACTAGTTACCTATGACGTTGGATCACCTTAGCTCAAAGAATAAAAAACAACTACCTTTATCTAAGTTTCGTCGTTACATATTATTTTTGTTATTGTTAAATAATAACGAAGAAACCTTTAAATCTTGGGTGGTTTTATTGCACTTAAGTTTATTTTAAAATTAACAACCAACGGAAAAATGAAAATGATAAAGATTTGCCATCTGCTTAAAAAAATGATTTTTTATATTTAATGTTTTGGAGTAGTACATAGTACTCTCACATCAGAAACGAGGCCTGTTGGAAGTTATTAAAGACGTCAAAACTTTACAACCATATCATTCAATTGGCCCGCCAATGTTAATCTTGGTATAAACTCAGATTTACCATAATCCCATCAATAAATCTAATTTTACTATTTCCTATACATGTTCGTGCTCTGATTCGGACTGAGTTTTATTACATTCCCGTCCATTTTAATCTTGAGCGTAGGTTTGGTACAATACCAGTAACTATCATGTTTCTAAATATTCTATTACCAATGCACGAGTTCACTACTGGTAAGTGAGATAAGTAGTCTTTACTGTGCATGGAATGAAGGTACAATATCAAGTTATCTTATTGCTGACACTGAAGCACCTTTATTTCAGCTTGTGTTTAAACATGTTCAAATAATGTCGTAGGATAATCAGAAACCGGAATTTCACGAAAATCCTACGACGATCGCTACGCACACTAAAATAAGTAGTGACATCCAATTTCGATTTTATAAACGTTATTTTCAAGAAGCTCACGAAAATCAAGATGGTCCTACGACATTATGCAAAAGTCTGGCTGGTTATGTATTTGGTATAAAAAGCTCGAAATCTCAAACTATGAAAATTAAGTACCAACGGAATTTACGAGGACATCTAATAAAATATTTCTGAAATCTTTGTGTCCATTGATAATATCCGACTTACTCTCCGTGATGGAAAAATCAATAAACAACCAAATCTACCCGGATAGTGGCAGAAAGCTCACCACCTTCCACGTTGCGTTCTAATACTATTGGTGAAAACTGGGCTTTTGAGTGTTTCGTTCACCCTACAGTCACTTGCCTCTGACTACCCCGTTTGGGATAAAGTCGTGATGGTCTGTATGTATGTATCAAAAAAATTAACAATTTTTGTTCCTTCTTGAAAACATACTTCTTCTTACACAACTCTCGAAAACGTAATGCACGTTCCATTTAAAGATACGTGTAGTTTAAATCACGGGGCTTTATTTATGACCTACAAGGTCGTAGAACGCCTCGGTAGTGTTTTTGCCAAGTTTGATAGCAGTTTCTCTTTAAAGATTTAGTTCACGTTAATTGGTGGTTCATAAGAAATATTTATTTACATAATTATTTTCCATATTTTGGTACAAAACACGTTCTCAAGGTTGCTGTAATTAACAACAAATGAATAGGTATAGGTAGGAATATAACTTAGATGTTGATTAATACAAAATTTTCATCACTATTTTTATTTATGTTTTCAATGTCTTGCTGGATATGTTCATAATTTTATACTATTTAACCATCAATAAGAGTTCCTTAAAATAAAAACAAGTATTCCTTAAATTCCTCTTTTTAAGGCGTTTGTCCTTGTTTTACTTAGGTACGTAAATATGGTTAAAGATACTTTATTTCTCCTTAGAATACAATTCACTTACTGAATAATAATCACCATAGTTATAAAGTGAAACCTTAATCATCAATTTACTCGTGCTTCGAATTTGTAACACTGCAGCACTGGTATTAAATACGAATGTCAAATAAAACCGGATACAAAACTAACATTTTGTTAACGGACTTTATTACTCGAAACCTTATCTTCTTCTGACCCAAAAGCTTCTTAATAAATAACCGACAAACTTATCAGCCCTTTATTCAATTATGTTTATTTATTCACACGATCTTGGCTCTCGTTTACACCGCGGGAACTGCTGGAACCGCTTTGTATGTAGTACAAAGCGGTTCCATCTCATTAAAACTATACCCGAATTGATTCATCGCCACAAAACTGACGAATGTACACACTTACTATAGATTTTCGATTCGGAACGTTTTTGATAATAAATGAGATTGGAAACCTGAGGTACTATATTATTTTTAATTAGTTCCTGATCTTGTACCGTGTTTTAATTTAGTATAATGTTGAGAACTGATAACAGTTGAGATGTTATGTAACCTTTTTTTAATTACTAAGTTCTAATCTAAATTGGAATTAAAGTTTTGAATGTTAAACTAGTTTGGGTTAAAGCTTAGCAGTGGATTAGTACTAAAAATAGTATCAAATTCGAGTAAATATCTACTAGATTCACTTTTTCTATTCACTATTTTTTAAATCAATAATGTTGGAGAAATGCGGGATAAAATAGTGAAAAACAAGTTTTATTGTCCTTCAATTGCAAGGGAATGAATAATAAGTAAGTTTTTTAGTATCCGAATAGTAAACGCTCCAGATTTGCCGCTTTGTCCAGATTTTTTTCGAACAATCATGGTATTTGCCGTCAAGAAATCGTAAAGGCAAGCCTATGAACCTTTCAGTTTGACTGGCCTGTTGGCGCAATGGCAGCGATCCTGTTCAACATTTGCGTTTGATGTGTGTCTGGGTGTTATTATCTATTTAAGGCCGGTATTCTAGAATCATACTCAAGCACTGATCTGTACTTGAGTAGAGATTTCAAAACGTCAGTTCATACAAAAACGTCACTCAGATCTATACTCAAGTACAGATTTTGTTTCAGAATACGGGCCTAAGTATGTATTTAGGAATATTTAAGTATGTTTATCAGTATCTAATATCCATAGTACATGCTCTGCTTAGTTTGGGGTCAGATGATCTTGGTGTAAATTGTCCCAGATATTTATTAATTCAGTATAGATCTATTCTTTAAAGTTGTCAACTTCTTACCTAGTAGGTAGGCTTACAACCTACTATCTAACACTTTCCACAAAATATGACTCAACCTCATACCTAATTATTTAAGTTTCACAAAGCAAACCAAGATGCTATCTCCGCGATCTAACAAAAGATATTACACTGCTTGTTTGTAAATCCCCATGGGTTTATTACCAATTTTACTGACGTATTAATGGCAGAACATAGTGTTAACGAGCCTTAATATTCCATAGTTAAAATACCTTCTCTGTTGTTCAAGGGATCTGATAAAGAGAGTTAGACAAGCTCAACGCCCTTTTTGTGCTATACTTAGGCTTTATCGAAAGGTTATTCTTCAGAATAGATGCTATTGTTAGCAAAAAGTTTATCTTTTGTTATATTTGTGAATTAAGATCGAATAAATAAATAAACATTTTTAATCACATAAAACAAAGAAACTTGCAGCAGAGTATAACTATAAAAACATATAAACAAGCGCCAGAAAACACACCAAATTTGTTATGTTCTCGTAATAAGGATACATATATTGTGTTATGAGTAACCTGACAAGTCGTTAATCCAAGGGTGTCCCCAGTACATCCCAATACGAATCAATTTATAAAAGTTCATTTCTTTGATTGTGACCCGGCCGGAAGTTGAGCCTAGGACACCACGCAAGTCAAAGCACAGAACTGCGCTACTTGTGCATAACTTTAATATCAAAACGACAAACGTCTATTCCTCGAGAAATGAAATAACAAATCGATTGTGGACTGAATTGAAGGACCAATTCGCTTGTCTATTTTAATAAACTAAAATTATAAATGCTTATACAGCTGAAGGTTTTGGCTTGTGTAACTTGATATGCGTGAAGTCACGTCTTGTGAAATCTTTTGGAAAGTTTCAACCTTATATTTGTTTATCTCCGATTTCATTGTTGTTGTGTAAAAGTCACATATCATCCCAAAAGGTTAAAATAATGTTTAATATAGATGCAGTTTTAAGGACTGACGTGACATGCTATAAGCATCCACGTGACAATTTTGTTTAAGCAAGTCTCCTCCGTGTGATTACAGATTGGGAATAAACAAATTACTTTGTTGATACACAAAAATAGCAACTAGAAAAATTCGACCTGATCCTAGGGACTCAAGCGGGATAGTGTCCCTAGGATCAGATCGAATTTTTCTAGTATCTATCTTTGTGTAGAAAATAGAGCATTGTTTTAAGCTGAAAATAAATATTCAGTTGTTCTTTATTGATCATTTATTTCTGTTTTTATAGATTTAATAAATAAAGGAAAATCTTGCATTCAAACTTTTAGACCAAAATCTAAGCAGTGCTTGTATTAATGTGTGTAAGAGATACATTAATAAATAGATATTCAGTGCAACAATAATAATGATTCCTCACCTGAAGGGTGGAAGTCAAATCTTTATCCAGGTTTATAAAAGACATAATAGTTAAACACTGTGCCAGCAGGGCAGATTGATTAGTTGTTAAAAATAAAGAGAAAAACCTGTTAATCGTTTTACAATATTTACTTAGGAACAGTAAGAAGCGGTTCTGTTCTCGCAAAGTTTCAAATGTTTTATAAAATAAAAAATATTTTAAGTACCTATTTCGCTTATTTTTCTCGCGATTTTATTGCATTAGATAATTTTACAAAAACATTGCGTAAAAGTAGAAACCGAACGACTTCTTTATTCCCAATTTAATAAGGTAAATTCCCAAGCTATCGCACTGCGTGTGTCGAAAGACATCATTTATCAAAATCAACTCCTGGTCTAACCGCTGCGACTGCCACACACGCTGTTTTTATTTTTTTTGCTATAAACCTAACTCCTCGAAAAATAAGGTGAATTTTTGTTTGTCAAATTCTTGTGTGCTAAACTTTGCACAAGCTTTGTTTATGACAAAATGTCACTCAAGGACAGATGCACTTTAAATGTTTATTAATGATGTTATAGTTTAAGTGGAGGTTACAAACGATGCGGTGAAGATGCTACCTACGTCATCGCGTGATAAAGGTCGGAAAAAAAACTTTTCTGAATCCTAAATAAGCCTCAGTTTTTCAACTTTTAGGGGTTACACACTTTTGCTTGGAGGCCATGTTATAGTATATTCCTATTATAATGACAATAAATATATATACATGTTGCTAAACACTCAAATAACTTGGATGCTGGTGATTTGCTAGATATTTACCACGTTGGGTTCAAATACTATCCGCAGTGTGGGTTTCTGGGTATTCCATGCGCTACAAAAGCAATTAATTTGCAGTTTTCTTAACTTCAGGAATAGCGCCTTTACTGTTCAGCCATCAAGGTGTTGACATGTTTGAAATGACATCAAACAATAATTTTGAGATGTTTCACCTAAAATGGCAATTCAAAGGGGCAGGTCTTTAGACGATTTATCAATGATTATGTAAACAGATATTCAACACAACACTGATTGATATTGACAAATATAGCTCAAACCCTATTCGTATCTATTTTACGAGACGTAAAACCTAATTTCTAGACCAAGAGACAAATGGCATCTATTAAATTCTATGTAAGGGCAAAGAGATCAGAATATGTATAAAAGCATAACACAGAATACGCACCAATTCAATTTTCCTTAACAAGAATGCTGTTTTGAAATGTTATTGTTAAAATAAAGCTGGTTTACAATAATCATAGAGTAATCCCTTATTAGGTGACCCCTAGTTATATTACGAGTTTCACTTAAAATCACATATAAAGTATACCTTGAAGTAGATTTTACGACCACCAATTTTAGTTATGAAAATCCTCTAAGACCACCTAGTCATGACCTGAATTAGGAAAATGTTTTCTGTCGCAAGCTGTTGTTCGATTTCAAACTTTATTTTGTACGTAGTTAGAACGGCACATTACACTACTGGCATTTTCTGTGGATAATATCGTAAAATGGACCCGGTCTTGTTATGGTTCATCTTTAAAGCAGGATGACTGTCACAACGTACCGTAATATTAGAGGAATTCCGTTAAAACTGCGCAAGATTTTGTAAAGTTTCTATATTTTGTTATGTTAGTAGTTTTGTGCTGGTTTCAAGACATAAAAAAAATGACTAAAAAAATGAAACTTGAATTAAAAGCTCGCTTATGCAAATAAATATCATTAAATACAAAAGAGAAGAAAAAACAGAAATGATCATCCTATTAACCACAATAGGTGACTTCAAAATGAAACTTTGTATTTTTCTTTGGTTTTGTTCCATTTTGTTTTCAAAAATCGGCAAACAAGTTTATCAAAATTTTATTTTGTAAAAAGTTTAAAGCGGACTCTTTTTTCATTATTTGAATATTTAACTCAATTTGAACCTTATTTGAATTAGATGAAAAATGCTGCAAGCTTGCTTGCAGAATTGCTAATCATAAGCTTTTCAAATTCGCTAAAAGTTGTGCGTCGGTGTGACGCCCAGCCAGAAAAAGCAATATTAAAACAATAAAACTTTACACTTAACTCGTCCAGATTATGTGTAGGTGATCAAATTTGGAGCACGCATGCGCATACGACAGTTTTATATTATCAAGAATAAACACAATTAGGGTCTTAAATGTAAAACGGAATTGTAAACTAAATCATTTGGCACATAAAAGTCTGTCGGGCGAATCGTTTCTGAATTTTTAAAAGGCTATAAAACGAATCAGTGAATGCTTTTAACACGTGCTAAGATACATTGTAAGATTTCAAGTAAAAAAAATACTAATTTGGGAATTTTACGGTCAGTGAGCGCTTTAAATGTGATGATGAGCGAATTACTTTAAAACTCAAAATGTTCATTGATGCTTCTGAATCTGTCACTCATTCAGCGGCTAGAGTCCTATACCACCAAATATTTGTTTCTTTGTTCAAGTTTCTATAATACGAGGAAAAACCCTATTTTGTTTTGTCTTATATTATTACTTTTGGGTAGAATACGGTTTTACAAATATAAAGTATGCAGAGCGTCGTGACCTAGTGGTTAAGCACTCCAACTTGGATCGCGGATTGTGTGATTCAAATCTGGCCAGAACAAAAATCTTTGTGTTCGTTGTTTAATTTCCGATTAACTCTGCGGTTATGGAAAACATCGATAAAAAACCAAATCAACCCGGATAGCGGCTGAAGCCTCACAACATACCACGTTGGGTTCTAATACCATTGGTGAAAAGTGGGCTCCTGAGTGTTCTGTTCACCATGACGGCAACAGTCACTGACCCGTAAAGTCCTGATGGTATGTGATGTTGTAAAATTTTATTTATAGCAATTTTATAAAGACCACCTAGGTTATCTGACCCCTAAATCAGAAAAGCTTGTACTATGGGTGTCAGAGACTGATAAACACAGTTAAAAATACTTAAAAACATACTTTTATAGATAATAAGACCTAGAGACAAAACAAACACAAATGTTCGTCAAATCTATAATTTGTCAAGGGTAGGGATAGACCCACGACCTCCGGTTCTTAAAGCAGGATCGCTGTCATTGTACCATTAGGCCAGTCAATTGTATATGGTGTTAAACTTTGAGCTTTATTTCAGATTCTTTAAAAAAGTATTTCTCATTATTTAGCTGAACTGAATAACTTTTACTTATAACTTTTTATTTTTTACGTAACTTGTTCCCGAAATTTTAAAACGGACAAATTTGTAAATATTATCATCAAAAAGCAGCCCGTTTTTATTACAACGAGAATTTTTATAAAGTTTAAATGCCTCGTGACAGACTTTTCACACTTTTTCCACCTACGAGCCCGTTCGCTGGCGCATTTACAATTCAACCTAAATCGTATGGAAACGTATCGCACTAAAAACGACGTAAACATTTTACGTGTGTCTACAAATAGGTGCGAATGTTAACCAGAGATCGGTATCGTGGTGCATCTTAACACGTTTTATTAAGTTATAGACAAAAGCGTATTTTGAAGAACTAGAACAGACATAGAGCTTCAGGCACAATCTGTCGCGTGATCCTGTTAATATAAATTAAGATTTTGAATTATTTTGCATACCGAAACACTACGCACATACCATTTTATTTGGAAAAAACGAACTTAGAACAAGACATGCAGTTCTACTGTAGCAAAAATGTCTCTATCTGAGCATGTGTTTCGACACGGTGACTGAGCAACGCTGATTTACGGACGGAAGCATAAAGAGGAGATTAGTGGTCAAACAACTTGGCTATATGAAAGATCCACATGAATATGGTTGTGCATTGGGTAAGTTTTGAGTTAATATTTAATATAATATTATTTTATTCTTACTATAATATAAAGACCTAATCAATTAAATGGATTTACAACTTCAACGGTGCTTTTTTTGTGACTGCATCACTCAGTGAAAACAGTGGCGTAAGATTTATTTTTTCCATAAATAAGAGTTTGAGTCACTTGTTAAATAGTGCACAACTCAATAGCTAATGAAATTGCAGGAATTTGCAACAAATTCCAAAAATTAATTGAATTTAAAACAAAACAAAAGTCTGATCAAATATCATTGAATTTCTGCTCTACCTTGTAGCTTGGACCATGCAAGACCGTGGGTGGTTACGACCGATAGGAATAATACCATCATCGCATACGCATAGGAATTGAGACGCAAGCGTCACCGGCTTATAGCTCGGCATTGGCTTGGGCACTACCTTATCTAGTGCCCTGGTTTTTATCTTCTTTAAATGGTGTATTTTAGATATGATTTAAAAATTGTATCCGTGTGGTCGTGATCTGGACTTTTAGCATATAAATGACGTATTATCATAGTTATTGACCGGTCGACCAAAAAAAGAAAGACAATTGGAAGTCGCTAAGGTTGTCACGGTGGTTTACGTCTATTTCAACTACAAATCTACCTATAATTAATAAGAATGTGGCTCTTCAGATCAATGACGATAATCACTCAACAGTTTAGATAGTTTGTTAAAAAAGATAAACTTAAAGGTGTTGTGGCTTTCTAAGAAAATTTTAAGATATTCAACTAATTATGGGGAGGGCCATGTATTTTCAGTATGTGAAATAAAAAAATTAAGAAATCCGTGAGAGAACCGGAGCTGTTTATGTATTCTAGCGGTTAAGAAAATTAAAGTGGCATTGAGCAGGCAGAAATCAAAAATGTAAAGAAAATATGACCGTTGAGGAAAAAAAAATTAAAACTGAAAGACACAATCTATTAGCAAACGCAGCTTTACCCATCTACAAGTACATGTACAACCTGATAAAGGTTTGAGCTTGGCCTTAATCAGAAAAAACGGCGGTTATCTTAAAAATCGTAACCCCAAAATCCGAATACCAAAAGCAGCTAAGTACAGTTTCAATTTTGCGCTACTGAACGTGCAACTACATTACATTCAGATACAAACTGAAACAATTCGTCTTATTAATACCAACCAACTCGTAAACGCGAACGGTGATTATTAATACCAGATTGAACGCCTCGGTCGGAGGGACCGCTGGTGATAAATGACCAGTAATTGTATCCAGTATCGTTGTTTTATGAAAAATGTGGTTCGGTAATCGGAGCGCGAATCTGCGTTATGGATAGAGGGTGTTTTTAAAGTCGAGATAGCATTGTACCTTGTGTGGCTTGAAGTGATAAATTATTGGCAGTATGTTAAATTTAATGGACGTGTAGCATTTGAGATCAGTAGGTTAACAAAAACATGTAGAATTGACCTAATGAGGAAGCTCCCTTTCTAAAAAGCCCAGGGGCCTTAATACATCCCTTAAAACTTGTCAAGTTCATTTCCTAAACTGAAAGAAGCGAGCAACTTTTCCATATGATCGCTTTCAATACCAGCCAGTCGTTACCTGGTACTAACGCATCTTGTAGGCTAGATATTTACTGACGAAATTGATCACTTCCCCCATTTTAGGATATTGACTTGCCTGAATATAAGCAATTGTAATAAGGCCCCTGAACTATCGATACATTTTGCAATGGCTAGAGATGATCTGGTGAGGTCGCTGGTTTGTTTTCTATTCATGAATTATTAATATGTTATTTGTTTTTTCTGAGATTAATATGAATTTGAAAATTAATATTGTTAATATTGCCCGTCAAATGGTTAGATGACTTAATTTCAACTGATGGAAAGCGTTCGTGAGGTCTAGAGAATATGAACTGAGCTAGCCATTCATCATCTTGAACGCAAGCAGAACATACAGTTATTTGTAAAATCCTTCAGCAAATGCTTGCTAGGTTCGAGCTTATATAATCTCGATGAATGATAGCACAGATATTGAAAAGAAATGCCAAGATATAATTTCAATCTGCACAAAGAAAATCTGAACACTGCACTCATTCATTACTTGCCGCGAGAAATTAAAATCTGTTCCCGAATCGATATCTCATGTAATTGTCTGTAATAACCCTAAAATACCGTCAGAGGTGTCGATTTAACTTGATACCGTTCCGTTACTTGCAAAATGCAGGTGGTCGATTTAAAAAGAATCGATGTGATGAATCGATGATTCTGCATCAGTTTGACAGATTGTAGTGTTGTAATATTCAGTTGTGTCATCGTGCAAAGTTATTATATGATGTTTGAATATTTTTTGCCCGTAATTATGTGTTGCTGAAAGTTAATGAGTATCAATGCCAATCAATCCTTGATGTTGAATTTGCAAGCGTTATCATTATGTAATTTGTTTATCATTGGCATACAATATCAGATTACTTAATGGTTCAGTAGTAGTTACGGCAGCTCAAATGACTTTCGTTTTAAAAAAAAATAACAATCAGGAAGAAAAATGCATGCATGCACAAAATTATATGTCTTGCCAAATTAAATAATGTGTTTGAGCCTTAAGTCTTAATAAATTTTTTTTACGTATTTGGTGTTTAATACTCAATTTGTTTTGAAGCACTAAAATATCATGAACTCAGGCGTACGCACTTTAAATGATTGAACTAATAAAAATGTCACCATACAAAGTTTTTCCTCAAACTTTCTATTTACACCGCTCAGCTCTTTATTGGCATAACTTCTTGAATAGATCCCGACGTTCCGCACTGGTACTATTTGAGTGGATGTCAATTCACTGGAATTGGTACGAAGATTTCACTAAACTGTTGTCGTTAGACTGGGAAATTCGTCAGTTTCATATTCAACCTTTTTTAAAATAAGCTTTTCACAAGCTGTCTTTTTAACAGTGAAAACTTATGTTCAGAATAGTTTGATTCTGACTAGTTCTAAGTCTGATAAGACTAACCAGTTTTATTGGTGAAATATTCAGTACAACAATGTGCTGAGCTTTTATAATCAACTGGTAGCTAATTTTCTTAATAATAATTGGGTGTAAAAAAACACTTTTGAATCTTGCCAGCATTAAACATATACTCGTAAAACTATTATTTTTTAAAAGTATTGCAAAGTAGTTATTATTTTAAGGTTTTTACTAGAGTATCTTACTTAAGCAATGAGCATGTGTTATAAAAATCATCCATAGACTGCGTAGCCCTAACTCCAAAAGTCTTGTTCCAGTTGTTCATAAAAGGCTTTTTAAAAAGTCCAACTAAATAATATACACACGACCGCAACTCAAAACATGTCTCTATTTGATGAGCGCAAATTGCGTATCGGCAAATTTACTGTCTGTCCGTCTGTTGCCGGCCGTTAGATGTCGCGATGTTGGCTTTTCACACAGCCTCGCGGAGCGCCGCGCGCGCCGCTTTGAACCGACGCAGACGGGCGGGTGGGACGCTTTTACAGCATAAATTATTTAATCTACCTACGAGTACTTTGGTTAGTACAGGCGAAGTTTTTAATAATAGGAAAAACTAGTTTAAATAAATTAAATAATTTAAAACAAAAATGTACACGTCGAGTTACGTTTCGACTAAGTTTTCGTTGTGAACTGACATTGTCATTCTCAACGCAAAAATGGATCAAGTCTTTATAGACTTCACCTTTGTTTTTCTTTGCGCATACAAATCCGACGGATTTTCTTACAAGAATTGTAAAAGATAAAATAAAATGTTCAATGCAAAATAACATACAAGCTAATAAGAATCTTGCTGTATACTTAGATTGTCAGATGAGTGTTAAAAATTGACCCATTTTTACAGTAACAATGATTTAGGATAAGATCTGAAAACGCTCGTTTGCACCAATCCCATTTGAATAAAGAACGCGCTTCAACAAAATTTGCCGTTCTTCTGTATTGACGGCCGCACAAACCAATCAACTGAGAACCTGACAATTGCCTCAAATACCTCTCCCATGAGCTAGTTTCTCCCAAAAGAGCGGGGAAGAAGAGCTCAGCTAAGTCTGGACACTTTGGACATGTGTACGCTGAGAAACAAGATTGTAACGTACAACGCGCCAGGGCTTTCCATTGTTTGACATGCCATTACGTGTTTGAAATTAGAATGTTTCTTTGAACTTTTAAATTCCGTCGAAAGCCAGGTCAAATGGTCCCTAAGGCGTTGAAAATCATAATAAATAAAATTTAAACTTCATAATTTAATTAAAGATCGTAATTGACAGCTCCAATAATTATAAATTGAAATGCTGAAACGTTGCGAAAGTGACGTAACGAATCACTTGTCAGTGTGAAGAATTAATAAGTGTTCATGATGATTAGTTTGTTAATCGGTCTATCGAATTTCGCTACTGTATGATTATTGTTAAATGACTTTCCGTTCTCACGGTTTGATATATCACTTTAATTACGTTTTTATATAATTAACGATTCAATATTGCACTCAAATCATTTCAATCTCAAGTTGTCTAACGGTTTATAAAGTAAAAAAATAGATGCTAGAGAGTAAATTGTGTGTTGAACAATTTTTATTGCACTGGATTTTAAGATATGTTATGATAGTTTCAAAAATTATCATAGCTTCAAATGGAACGTGCAGTTTTAGTTATTTGAAATAAAATCAAAATGATTTTTGTTCACAAAGAGACTTCACATTTGAACTGAAGAAGTCACATCTATTTTTAAGAACATGAAACTTGAGAGGAATTCTCAATGTTTATTATCAGCGTTAACTTAAATTTTTCTAAAGAAAGAACGAATGATTAACCATTTATGACTCATTAGGCTCCAGGCAAGCTTACGAAATAGAGTCTTGTTTTCGTCATTTAGATCATTTTGGCTGGAACAGAAAAGTCTATGTAGTTTCGAAGAAAGAATACCCCCAACCCCCGCAGCATCAGGTATTAACAAGCGTCTGTACTGTTTATAATGTGCTGTAGATATTCTAGCGAACAGAACATGCTCGTAGGGTTTCAAAAAACCCTACCTAAACAACTGCAAGTCGACACTACCAACCATTTTCCTGTAGATACATTATATTACATACATACACGTTATATGAACTCGCTGCACGAGGTTGACGCCGCTGGTCGCCAAATGATACGCTTCCAGTTTCAGGTGGCGTTTGTGGCTTGTAGCTCGTGTGTGCCCACCCTAAAAAAACTGTTCTGTCGCTTGCGAACCAAATACACAGAAGATATTAGTCTTATAAGACTGATTACGTATAAAAGATTCTAAATTACGTCATAAAGGCAAAGTTTATTAGACTAGATATTGAATAGATAAAATAAATTAGTAACGGTGAGACCTTTGCCCAGCAGTGGGGCATTACAATATTAATGCATGATTGGTTTTGTGGGTGAATGGCTCTTTATAATGTGTATCTAATATTTCTAAAGATCCAATAAAAGGTTTCCATAAGTTTAAATTGTATGTAGTTATGAAGCTAATCTTTTCCCTTTATTAGTTTGAGTACACGATGTGCGAGAATAACAACATCAGTATTAGTTATTACTGAGTGGATGTTTCTCTGATCTTTGAATGACAACTATAAAAAAGTTCACTGTTATAAGACCTCTCTTTCTCTAATTTAATCTTAAGCAACTCTTATTTCCGTTTTTATAAATGAGACCAAAGAATGAATAGCAATAAATAATAAAGATTCAAACAATAACCGTATATCGTCACCAAATGGACACATCTTTCAAAATATAGACTAATTAATTAACTGATGTCACGACAAAATAATTACGTAGAGGTAATTAAAAAATAATTTCCCCAAAATACCGATAAATTACGTTTCGCTTATTAATAACATTACCTCGATCGTGACCAATTGGGTGTTTCCGGAAGGTGGGATTTACATCAAATGATTTTTATAACATCGTTGCAATCAAACATAAGCTTTGTTGGATTGGATGGTAGTGACTATGTCTACCCCGCGCTAGCTAGCTCCTAGGTACTTACATAAGTACCACTAATGTCACTTTAACTCTCAAATTTTGATGTTAATTGAAGTTGTGTAGGCCCGAGAGGGCCTACGATGCACTCAACAATTCCAAAGATAGGTGGCGGGACGATGGATCACGCACGACCCTCTGCAATGAGGAATGTCGTATTTCTCGAGGAGGAGGAAAAAGAAATATAGACCTTTCAATTGTTATGGCATATTTTGGGACAGCATCAGTTCGAGTGGTACTTAGTATTAAGGACGGGATTTGCGTAGTGCGCTGTACCGCGGCTTCTCGCCTTAACTTACGTAGCTCAGTCTGAAAGCGGGAGGTGTACGGTCTAAGTCCCTAGTCGGAGAAAGTGTATTTTAAGATTTTTCGGAACATAGCCCGGGTTCGTGATCACCAATCCGTCTTTCAGCGATTTGCCCAACAGTGCGAAGTATTCAGACTAATCACTTACTCACTATTTTACAGCACGATTTAAGTCGCATTATGTAAATGTTTCTTTTCATTCGGTCGTATGCGCGTGCGCCTGGTTTAGTCCCCAGGCAACGTTTTGAAGCCTGAGTTTGATTAATGAATTTCTTCATCCGAAAACGTTGGGCTCAGTTATTTATCCCTTAGGGTGATTGCACTCATTTTTGGGTAGCCCTTGGTAATTAATATAAGCCATTTTAAGAAGATATTGTAGGGTGTTGACTGTTGAGGTATTAAATAAACAAATGGTGGGAGTTTAACTAAGTTACAGATCAGGACATGTTTTAGATAAAGATTTGATAATACACGTATAATTCTTCAATGTAAGCCCTTTGCCTGCCCAAAATACAATGGAAAATTGCTGTGGGTCAAGGGATATTATTTTGTTTAAAAAAATAGTCAGATTTAAAGAAATAAAATTGTGAACACCTCATTAAATATTCACGAACAGTTATGTTTGTTACGAATTCTATTGTTGATCTCGTAGTACAACAACACATTGTTACAGTTTTCTACAAAAAAGTAGAGCTGATGTGAGATTTCATGGGTTTCACAGTTGGCAGGGTTGTCAACTGTTGCTTCGTTTCTGTCACCACAAAAATTAGGTCATTTTAGAAGAACAAAAACACAACAATCTGTTTTAGCATATACATTATTCGTATTAAAAAAGGTTGCTTTTGAAAAATACTAAATTAAGATATATTAGCCGACTTGTATCTATGAATAAAAAGTAGCCAATAAATGCTTTGTACTCTTCTCAACTGTTGCTTGGCAGTATTCAATTGCGGATAAAGTTATAAACAAATTAGTAACGTTAAAAAGTTTGTTCTTTTATTTAACTGATTTTCAAGAATATTGTAGGAGCCATCACAATTTAATAACGTACAAAAACAAATTGCCATTACTGATCTAATTTTTAAAATATAACGCCCAGCCCTACAATATTTTGACCCATCTCTTTGTTGAAAATCTACTATGCATTTTAAGAGAAAACATGTTATGACCAAAGCAGAATGCTGATTAGGAATTCCGTTTGAAAACAAAAAGGACCGTTAAATTGACGGGTCAATGGCCAATAAGATTTTATGCACCAGTTCTCTGATATATTGTCCTAACTGACCAGCCTAGGTTGACCTACCAAACGAGAGGCGTGTCATAAAAGTGAGAGACTTCGAAGATGGGGTTGAGGTCCCTTTAGAACGGACGCCTTAAATTTAGCATAATATGTGAAAAGAAAAAGTAATAATTTTGACTTCGACAAATGATGACTTTTTTAAGTCTTTTGTGCAACTCGAATATGAAATATCACGTGATTAAGTGAAACATCATTCAAATAAGATTAGTTTACGACAGCAAAATTTTTTCTTAGTTTTAAATTTTGTGTTGAAAGTCATAACCTAACTCTGTTTTTCAATTCCTACATAGTTATTTGTCTTTTTAGTAGCTATAAAATAAATATGTATAAGTAGTTATAAAATAACAGTTTTTTTTAATTATTGTTAAACTAAGTACGTCTTTAAGTCTCTGTTAATTTAACAGCAATATGAAAAACAATTAAATTTTGATTTCAACTGCAAATGAATCACATGATATATTTTTTATAAATAACAGTAAACCACGCCTCAAATTATTAGTATATACTTTTAATATGGCAGCTCGAACTGGTTATGGAAATAAAATGTCCCTTGTTATAATTGAAGGTACCTGATAAATTGTGAAGTAAACAAAAGACAAGTGACTTTTAATTCCATAAAAATAATCACTTCGAAGCAAAAATCAAGATAAGCAACCAAAATGAAAAGGATGCGTTCAACAACGGCTTTTTAATTTCCTTCGCGACGCTGTCATCTGATGTCTCAATTAAGTTAACAAACATAATAGGCAAGTAATTAAACCAATTTGTGGTCGACGTTATTAAAGTTTAAGAGTAAAAAACGACAATTTTGGTCACCCGGCCGCGCGGCTTCAAGAAATCTCACTTAAAAATTAATGAGAAATAAATTGTCGATCCCTATCTGTAATTGAATGAAGCCGTTTAATATAGAGCTCAAGTGCCGGGCAACCTTATTGGCACACTGCTACGGATTTTTGAAAATTTTAACATGGATTCTTATACGTTTTTGCTTGTACAGATCTGGCCGAATTATTGGAACGCCAAATTATAGTATTTATAAGACTACATAAAGAAAAAACATTGTTTTGTCTGTAATTTTATCAAGCGGCCAATAATAAAATATCACGAAAATTGTAACATTTACATTTAAATAATCTTTTTGTACCGTTTATGCATTCTTTAAAAAAGAAATGATGATAAAAGGCATCATTACACTCCGTTAAAATTGAACTTTTACTTCAAATTGAAGTAATTCTATCATTTCATTAAACTCAGAAAGCTTTAAGAGAAACAATTACAAACAAAACTAAAGGCTGAACCGATTAATGAAAGAGTGCACGAAGTTTCGGGTGAAACTGCTGACAGGCAAGCATTACCACGCCTTGTACTGGAGACCTATCAAAATATAATTACACACTGTTCCAACCGAATAAAAGCCCTTAAAATTCGCGTGAAATCAATAAGAAAACGCTCCTCGAATACGTTAACCCTTAAAATACACGTCATCGGCAAACAGGACCACCATGCTTGAGACTAAACCTAAGTATTTATTCATAATATTTCTTTGTTTTTTGGGAAAATCGCTAGATAGTCACGTACGCATGTGATGACAGTGTAATGAGCCGTGGCTACAGATGAGCACACCAATATTTAAGTAGATGATTCAAATTTTATTGGCATGTTTTTTTTTATTTGTTTAGTTAAATACGGCGTGTATGGCGAATGAAAAACTAATGAAATTCAAACTTGCGTGCAAGTGTTATTTTGACCATAGATGTGGCGTAATAAGCTGCGTTAATCTCAGATATAAAAATATACGGGATGTATGAAAAGAAATAAATAAATTGAAAATCACATTAGACTATAATACGAAATCATTCATCGACATAAATATCTTATTTTCTTACACCAATGTTACCATTATATCCGTTATTTCACTCATTTACTGCGCCAGTTAAGGGTTTAATTTTAACTCTGTTTAATTTTGAATTCAATTTCAACGCGTCCGTTCCCCGGCCAGCAGTGTATGTTTTGGCAAGACAGTCTTAATTGGATGCCTTGACGGTCTTTGAGAAAGTCGTGATGAACCAAGAATTTTGACAGGGAAAAAAGCTCGTGGATTGTTCGGGTACGAACGTCCCGTGCCTAATTGGCAGTTGAGTTCAGCACGATGTAGATTAATGGAGTAATTAGAACTGAGTGTAAAATGACTTATTACACGCATACATCTTAAACGATTAGTAGTAGTAATTAGTTTATACTCTCTGGGTAAGGGCCTCCTTAATTGAAATAAAGTCAATGCTACTATTGCCGGGAATTCACTTAACCCGTTCACTGCCGAATAAAAAAGACAATAGGTAGTGGATTGGTAAAACGCACCGGTGCGTGTTAATTTTCGCGCTTGCCAAATACGGGATAGTGCTCACATACCCGGGAACATAGTATAATCGACCTGGACTGGATTTTGAACACAAAACCTCCCGATTCAGTTCCAAGCGCTTGTGCTACTTGGCCACGGAGGCGTTTAACTTAAACAATGACTAAGATAAAATTAAAATATTAACTGTCATGATCATTGACTGTGGCGTTCCAAAAGTAACAAACAATGTCCACCGGAAGGGCTGACAAAAAAGTAAAGGTCAAGTTAGCGTCACAACAAAATAAACAACTGTAAATTATGTCAAATCAACTGTGGCGCAGGCCCTAAGGAAAACGCGATTAACGAAAAACTCAAGCAACCTGGGTAAGGCTAGCTCGCCACTTTGGGTATCTACTGATAAATACGCATGTCAATAAATTAGAGTGCTGTTTCTTAGGTATTGTGAAATAACTATAAGACAAACCCAAATAGTCCCATGCATCGACAAAGTTTTTAAATTGTCAAATCAAAATAAACAATATTATTTTATAACTTTGAAATTTCATTAACATTAACATCAATAAAATAAAACGATAACGTTATAACAATACTGTAAACGGCTTAAACTTTTTGAATAGTAAATTGCCGTTCAAACTTTTATTTCCAAATCATTGAACCAAATAATCGAATCGTTTAATACGACACGTGACAGAGCTTTTTCGATGTAGATCGACGAGTGTTATAGTAATTTACTGTCGTTTAAATCATTTGTAATGGCATTCAATAGAATCAGATTTTGGAGTACATTTTTGCTTAGTCATTTTTGTCGATAAAACTAACAGGTTAAACTTATTAATTTGATTTTAAAAATTGATTTAAGTAACAGCTATGGCCTCAAACTTCGTTCGAGTTCATTTCAATTTTAAAACTTTCAGATTTTTCTACTTTTTATATAAGTGCAGCTCTTCTAGTAAAAATCTACACATAGGTTTTCTAGTGATCCTGGAGTTAATGAAATAGAACACAGACACATATTCATAAAAAGTTGTATTTCGTATTCAGTGACGTCATATTATATTTCGCAATTGATTGGTTACTGTTTCATTATTAAATCGGAAATGGAACATAACAATCTTCTCCTTAAAAAATATTTCCTACTTGCTACCTAAAATTTAATAATATATCCTATTAAAAATGTTCATAACGAAAACGTCGCGTGCTAACGTTGTATATTTTGCTAAACAGTTCCACAAACGTTCAGGTCGGAACTGCACTTTTGCCGAAATTAAATAAATGTCGAATAATAACATGCTGCAGGGACAGGGTTAACAAGGTGGCGTGACTGAGCACTGTTAACATATCCGAGATTTCTTGTTGGTCGTTTTAGGGTACGGCTTTCAGGGTTAAGATCGGTAGTAGCATTTTATAATTTTGGTCGAAATTTAGATTTAATAAATGCGTATTAGTGTCATGTAAATATTATAGATTCTCTGTCGTTATGAAACCATTCACAACAGTTTTTTGATTGAAGTTAATTATTAAAAATAAATAGTTGTTGTTTGTCAGTTCCTAATTTACTAACATTACTTTTATTAAAAACTTAGGAAATGTAACTTCTGGTTTAAACAGAGTATTTTTGGCACGCATTCTGCAGGCGTGATGTTCAAATCCAAAAATTATTATTCTACCAATAATATTGGGGCCTGTGCATCTCAAAACACGTTAGGTATTTGGTATCAGTTTATTTTTCTAGATGGCAATGTTCAAAAAACAGCAAAGATCTGACTGAAAGGCTACAAAAATAGGACATGCGGTTAAACCAAGTGGGTAAAAAATAAGGAGCATTTATTTAATATTGATTACAACTACAAAGTATTTTCATTGACCCGTCTTTGGTCATTCATCCGCAAAAGCCTTTTATATATTCATAAGGAACCATTTTCGCTTAAATGCAAATTGCTCATACACATAATTGTAAAAGCAATTCGCTCTTTTGTACAGGCGATGACGGATCGGGTGCGGTCCAGAGAACAGTTAATGGATTCAGGCGTACGACTCTCCTGGGCCTTTTTTGGCAGGAGAAATTACTGCAGCGATTACGGGTTAACGACTCCAACTTGCCGGTTTAGATACGCGTTGGAGGGTTAAGTATTAATTGGGATTAGAGTTTGGATGCTAATGCATTTTGAGAGTTCAGTTCATTTCTTCCTTTTGAGACTTTTATCTGTTTCGTTGGCACCTTTAATCTTGAGTCCGGACTGCTAATATATTAATTAGTTGTGTTAAAGTATTCATTATTCGATTTTGGTAAATTAAATTGATTGCGTCTCAATCGGTTTGCTGCTTTTTGAGTTATTTATACATCTAGGGGTTTTTAACTCTACGACTAAATCAAAGGGCAGCATTCTAGAATAATAATGTTACTTTTATATACTTATTTGAGTGACGTTTTATCAATCAATCCTTGTAGTGAGTACGTCTACCAGGAGTTTGCAATTTAAATTTACGTTATCGTTCGCGTAAAATAATTGTATTGGGATGACACATGACATGACAATGTCAAATCCCAATACATTTTATTACGCGAACGATACTATACATTTAAACTGGCAACTCGTGGTAGACGTAGTGATCTATTTAAGGATGAATATTTTGTATTTGAAGCAAATTTAATAACTAAAAAACTGATTACGATTATTAAATCCTGCGAGCTTTTTAAAAACCTTAAAGATATTGTTCCAATGAGTTTAAAGCTCGGGACGAAGAACGACTACTCGCACATAAACTGAGAAGTGTTTAATATTATCAGATATCACGACACGATTGGTGTAGCACGGAGTGCGCTATAGCACGGTTTCTCGCCTCGATTTCCATAGTGTCCCGGGTTCGATTCTCAGTCGGGTCAACTCATGAAAAGATCTTTTCTGAATTGACTCGGGTCTGGGTGTGCTGAGAGACGCCCCTGGCTTATTTCCTCGTGTGGTAACTTGTAAAACAGGGATGTTAATCACTACTACGAGACTATTACAAGAGGTGTGTTGTCTGGAGCATATATTTATATTTATATAAGTGCCCTGACTTAGAATTTTTGCTCAAGCATCGATACGTGTGCAAAGTATGATTCATGCACATTTCAGTTTACGAAACTATACCATACGCATATGGCATGATGGTTTTAACAGACTAATAAATAAAATAATAAGTTAATATCGTAGTAGTCGACCGACTTGGTGTAATGGTTAAGAAGTTGGCTACTACACCAGAGGTCGCGGGTTCGATCCCCGCACAGTACAAACATTTGTGTGCTTGAACATGTCTGTTTGTACTGGTCTGGGTGTCTCCTATGTATAATAAGTAGATATTTACAAAAGAAAATGTATTTAAGTATGTTCATCCGTTGTCTAGTATCCCATAACACAAGCTTTAATTAGCTTACTTTGGGGCTAGATGGCGCTGTGTGGAATAATGTCCAGGGATATTTAATATCTTTTCCAATCTGGAATTCAAACCCAAGATCACTCGATTCTGGAGCAATCACTCTCACTACTTGACCATCAAGACGTGACGCATATTATTATATTTCTTTTTGAGCATTTAGCTCTGGATGTAAAGTCCGGTAGCACCTGTCGAAGCTATTGGCTAATCAACAGCAATTTATTATAAGGTTTTCCTTCTGAACCGCAAAAAGGTTCGACGTCAATTTACAGGTTCCAATTTTTTGTCCGCCTTTAATTTGTACGGGATCGATTCGTGTTGTCAAATGCACATTTATAAATCGGTGTGATTGTATCTCTCTATCTCTTGGCGGAATGATATATCAAAGTCCAGTATTTAGGTTGCAATCTTAATAATTTTATCTGATTATCCTCCTTCGAGATACGTCAGTTTAATTAAGTAATTTTTGGTCTCCGTTTAAAGTTTAAACATTGTTGATTGTATCAACGGGTTCGGAACCGCCGTTTTCGGAATAAAAACAAATGATTGTACTTTGTCATGTGTTAACTATACGGTAATCTTATTGTTGGGCGAGTACTTTGCGGTTTCAAGTTAAGACTGTCGGAATAAAATGTAATGAGATGCTTAAGCAGCTTAAAGATATGGAAGTAATAACAAATTTTGTCCATGTCAGTAGAAATTATGAGCCCAATATTGAATATATTTGGATGCAAAATATTATTGTATTAAGGTTACTCTAGAGTAAATGCAATAAATCAGACGCAGGTTTCATTATTAATGCTTAAAATTAGTGAAATATTTTCTGATAGTTCAGGTTTATCTTTGGGTAAGTTATTGCCAATGCTTTGTTTTTGCGTTAAAAAAAAAAAAAAATACTATATCCGTGGTTACTGTTTTTTTTACGCAATTAATTAAAATTATATCATCTTATCCGTCAAAAGTCATCTTGTAATTTCTTTTTTTATTTTCGCGTGAAGTTCCGGTTCATCATTTTTATACACGGCAGTCAAAATGAGGCAATCTCTTCCATTTATTTTTGCCAATTTTGTCGTGGGGATAATCTGTGAATGAAGATTAAAAAACATATTTTTCTACTTTTATTTACTTATCCATTTTAGATTTTTTAATGCCCCAGTTTCCAGTCCCATTTGCTTTAGGCGTATACATGTCTCTCTAACATTCACACCATGAACCACTCTGATAGGCGTCAGTCAGCAGCCGGAAAGGCATAAAAGGCAACGCTAAACTTGGTCTTAGCCCCTGCTTTGCATGTACCAGTTAGATTTACAATTGGTTCGCTTCAAAAATGGCAACCAGAATTGTTTCACGTACTGACGTGACGAGTGTGGGGACTCGCTAAGGGCATTCTGTTTGGGGTTGAGCCGTTCTCACGCACGCCAGACGCCAACCCAGATCGTGGACACTAGATACATGGCGAACTCTCGTCGACTGGTCAACTGTAAATTGGTTCTGTTGATTGACACTAGCAAATTCATTTGAGATAGGTTTAGTTAACGATTTTACTAAGCCTGAGTTTTTCATATATAAGCTTTTAGTGTACATGTACCTTGTATCTAACAAAGGTCTACTATTAAGAAGTGGCTGTAGCTTGGAAGCCAGGGGTACAGGGTTCTATTCCCAGCTCGAATGCGGTATGTTCCAAAACCCGAGCATGGCAAGAAGGTTACTTACACACACCTTACTAGGTGTTTTAGGGCTTTCTATAATAATATATACATAATATAATATAGCTGTGAAAATTTTAAGTTGTAGTCCGAAGTATTCATAAAATCACATATATACATAGTTTATTATATTATATATGGACTGGCCTGTTGGCGCAATGGTAGCGATCCTGCCTTTAGCGCCGGAGGTCGTGGGATCGATCCCCACCCATGACAAACATTTATGTGACGAAAATGTGTGTTTGTTGTGTGTCTGGGTATTATTATTTATTTAAGTATGTATTTAGAAATATATAAGTATGTTTATCAGTCTCTGACGTCCATAGTACATGCTCTGCTTGTTTGGGGTCAGATGATCTTGGTGTAAATTGTCAGAGATATTTTATTAATTTATTTATTCAAAGTTTTAGAATCTGCAGGTTAAACTTTCTTGAAGTTATCTGAATAACCATGATGGTGTTTAAACCTCCTTTTCAATAAATTAATTAAAATATATAATAAAATATTAATGGAATATTTCCAAGGCTTCTGTAATCCGTTCAAAATTTAAATGAACACCCAGTTCAAGTAATAATGATGCCATAATCCATCGCCGGCTAAGAAACTCAACGAAAAATGTGATTTTAGGCCTAATTGGTATTTGATCAAACCGCCATATAAGATTAGTAACATTATCCTTAAATCGTTAAACCAAATTAGATTCAAACATAACTTCACCGATTTAAAAGATGTATTTATTGATCATCTATATTCAGTTCGATAAAACGAGGTTCTTAATCCAAAATGTATTTTATCGCCTCCGAATGATTTAGCTTTTTAATCGTTCAATTTATATTTCAAATGAAATAATGCCTATTTTGGTGGAACGCAACAGTAAAGTTAAAGTTAAATCTTGGTAAACATATTTCAGTTCTATTCTCTACTTTATTGCAGTAATAAATATGTGATAAGTTTCTTTAAACGTTGGCTATAAAAGCACCTGTCGGCGACCTAAATGTTGGTCGAGACTCGACTATAAAAATCCAACAATAAATAATATGGAGGCGTGTGTGATTCGGCGATATGGGGCTACTATACGCGTATTTGGCAACAGATATGAAAGTGAGTTATTGGAAGATTAAAATGCGATTTCTGATAGCGAGGTACGGAACGGCGAAGGAACAGGCTTGGGCTAATTTATTGAAGATATCAGGCCTGAATTTTGAATTGTCAATAAATCATGGACGCGAAATTGTGAGAACATTCAGATCACATTTGGGCGATTTAAAAACTCAATTTAAGGGTATGTTATTATAACATGTCCCTGCAGAGAAAAAAATATGCTTAACACAAACTTCAACGTAAGTTGATATCTTTTTTTTTAAATGTAACTCATTCCGTTAACTTGTAAAATGGTATCTGTTCAGAGCTATCTAGAAGTCAATTGAGTCAAGAAAGCTACCTACTGAGATACACACATAGTTACTCCTGAAATATTATATTAAAACTAAAGGCTATGAAACAAACTCAGATTATTAATTTGGTTTTGTGTAGGTAACTGCCAAAAAATTGAAACGATTAAAATATTTTTTATTTTAATTCTAAATTTTCTTTAAATATTGACATATTCATTTTATAAATGAAATCCTCTTTCGGTTGAGATTCAAATAACTAAAAGTATTTAATTAAAAATGTTTTGGCTGAGAAAATTATTTTGAGAAATCAGTAATCGAGCAGTGAAATAGATTTAGCTGAATAGACTCAAATAAAGTATGATTCAAACCTAAATACGACACTTGTCATGTTTATTTGTTAAAACACATTTATAATCGTGGTCAAAAATGTCATTACAAAATTAAATGATGACCTTCTGCGAGCTCTTGAAATCATTCAAGTATATCGTGACTACCAATGTTTGCTTAGTTTTGGGGTTCCGTATGGGACAAAACCCACTTATATTCAGTCACGTTTGAAAAAATGCTGTTAAGAAGCAAGCATTTAGATCACCTGATGGCAGAGATGTACAAAATAGTTCAAGAAATCTATATTCTTTTTCAATTCACTATTTTTAAATAGTAAATATAAACCAAATAGTTTTGCGTTTTGTATTTTAAATGCTGAATGCAAAATAGGTATTTTCAAAATACTTTTTCCGAATACAAATACTTTTTTGTCCAATTCAATTTACTTTTTCTCTTTAATTACTTTTATATTGAAGGGGTTTCAGATCTACTGTAGTATTGGCAAAACCACCCTCACTGGTAGCTGAGGAACTTTACTTTGATATTTGCAATAACGCGTCGGCGTCACGTTCGAAAGATAAAGATAATGTCCGTCGTTGTCACTTAGTAGACAGACGTTAGGCGCGTAAGCGCGTCTAGCCGTCAAATTGGTCAATTTTGTAAGACAGGTCGATACCATTATAAACATGAATAACGAGCCATTAGAGATTGCGAATTCCACTGTATTTCTGGGAATTACTCTCGATTCCAAGTTACAGTGGGGTCCGCATATTTCTGCCCTGGCAGGAAGACTTAGTTCGGCAGCTTATGCTGTTAGAAAAATAAGGCTCCTGACTGATATCGCAACAGCAAGATTAGTGTACTTCAGTTATTTTCACAGTGTTATGTCGTATGGTCTTCAGTTGTGGGGCTCGGCAGCGGATCTCAACACCATCTTTGTTCTTTAAAAAAGAGCCATCCGCTCCATTTACAACCTTAGACCACGCGACTCGCTTCGTGAAGTATTCAAAGAGATAGATATTTTAACTGTGTACTCTCAATTTATTTATGATAATGTAGTATATGTCCGTAAAAACTTGCATCTCTTCAAGAAAAACAGTGATGTTCATAAACTCAATACCAGAAATAAAAATAAGCTCGTAACTCCCAGTCTAAGACTGCATAAGGTAGGGAAATCATTTGTTGGTCAATGTGTAAAATATTTTAATAAGATTCCGCAAACTCTTGTTGAACTGCCACTTCACAAGTTTAAGTCACAAATTAAAGCTAATGAAGCGGGGTTATTATAGTGTTGAGGATTTCTTAAATGATAAGAATTTGTGGTCATCTAAGGTATAATCTGCTCCTCTGCACACTTTTTTGTTATGACTTTACTCTGTCAATTCCATTTTTGTGTATAAAAACAAGATTGAAAAGAGTAACCATCGAGTTTCTTGCCGGAGTCTTCTCGATCGGAAACAACCTCTGAACCGGTGGTAGAGTCACATTATATTTAATTATGATATGAACTATCATAGTATTATTTTATGTAAGTTTATTTTTATTCAGTATATTTTTGCTACAATTTTTTTTTGTTACATGACATGTCATAAGTACTTTTTATAAGTCTATATGAATAAAGATGTTTTTTACTTTACTTTACTTACTTTACTTGACTGGTAATGTTAGCTAAACTTAACCACAAAGTATTTTTGCATTTTAAAATTTTAAAAAATGCAAAATACATCTCGAAAAGTATTTCAATAAAGTAAATACAAAATAGGTATTTTGCATTTTGTATTTGCATTTTAAATAACAAGTATTTCAAATAAATCGCATCAATGCCTAATAGTTAGTAATTAAATACATATTTGGAGCGTATAGAAATGTGCAAAACAAAAATTACTACTCAAGTTTTTCTCATCCTGTCAGGTTAGAAGATTTTTTATGTCGTCAGCAAAACGAGCAGTTGAGAACCTTTAGGTATTCCATGCTGTCAATGAGTGATGTACTGTAAAATGTTAGTAATTAAATTTGCTAGTAATCACGTTGGTGTGAGTATCTATTGTCTATGGTTTGAAAGACAGCTGAACAGCATAGTTAAAAAGGGTGAGAATCAGTAAACTATCCTTGCGTCTTCATCAGTATAATACGGTCTACTACTGGAAGTCACATACCTAAGTTCGTCTCTGAGGCAAATGTTGTCATGTTTCTCACTTTTTAGTTAAAGTGCCTACATAGGCCAAACTACTTACCAATAGCACAGAGTCACAATATGACTTACAATGAAAAATAGTGTAAGGAACCACCACTGTATTTCAGTAAAGGTTGGTATGTTTTTTAGAAGTAGTCTGCATCCAATTCAGTACGTCGGATTCCACTCAAGTATGAAAACACTTGAACAACTTCAGATTTTTTATTGGTGATTTTAATGTCGTAGTAACTTCTGGCTTGCTACTCGATTTATCATCACTCGAATGGTTTCTTGTTACAAGAAGATAAAGGAGAAAACTGTCAACACGAAACAATAAGGAAATCTGTAAACTTTTAATTGATATACATATAACTGTTACTTTTGACATCTTCATCAAGAACGCTTAAAAAAACAAAAGCTAGGTAATTTTATGCATACGTTTTCAAAGAAGATTAGATCATGAAAATACTTATGTCAAATAGGTAATTTGCCACATAAACATACTTATAAATTTAAAAGAAGACTATGATTTTAAGAATAATATAATAATTAGGCAGATGATTTATGCTCGTTTGCTTATCGATTGATTGTTATCTATATCAATTCATTTTATTAACGCTTTATAAAACGGAAACAAAAATATCGATTCCAATATTTTATAATATTACATACTTGTACATAAAATTATTATTAAATATGATAATTAGCATCAAATTAGTAACAGCTATTTTAAATTATATATTTCTTTAAATTGATTTAAATACATTATTTTCGAGTTCGTATCGAGTTGATGTAGTTATCTCTAAGGTAAAATTATTTATGACTTCATTACAACTCGATGTATTTTATAATATCACTTTATTGAGAATAGGCCAGGTCACCTCAAAGCTGTGACGCGTGAATCCTCTTAGAATTAAGCCCAGCTTTAAAAATGTAGATCTTACGAGTTTAATTAATCTATTTTGAATGACAAAAGAATATTTAACTATGCAATAATACAAATACGTCGCATTAATTTCATATTTGCCAACGAAGTATACATGTTTATCGTGGTATTTTTATTAAAATTTTAATAATTCTTAGTCAAGCAAGTCTGCAATATCATTATTAAAAACGGTAAACATGTTGATTAAGGAAGTCTTCACAAATTGCTACTAGAAAAGCGCTGTGAGTAGTAGTAATTTCTTCAAATTTGAGAAAATCGGTGGATGTTGGACTTGTATTTGTAATTCAGAAAAAGTGTCTCAGGGCCATGTCTGGAGCTGGAACCATGGATTACTGCCGACCACTATGTATAATATAAATTTGTTAACTTTGTCATCCGTGTATATTTTTGAGATTTGTGTTTTCACCAAAAATAATATAGACTTTTTAGAAAGAAACGTGATGTCCGTCAATTATCAACCAGGTCGGAATCGTTTGGTGGTGCCGTCTCGTTCGACGTCAGTTTGGAAAATAACTCATATAACATGTGTAGTAAATTGTTTAATAGATTGCCGGAGGCTATTAGAGCCTTGCCTTTTAAACAATTTAAATGTGCCTTATAGAAGTTGTTAACTAAATTTTTTTTAATAGTGCTAATGAATTCATTACTAGTCATATTTTAAATAAATAAAGAGATTAGGATTACCTTATCTCTTTATTTAACTCGTAATTTTAAGTGCTTGTAGTGACAAGCACTTAAAATTGAGTGTCAATTATTGCATTGTTGGTGAAATGTGAGAAACCAATGTAATGTAATACCTATATGTACCACATTTACTGAAATAAATTATTATTCTAGTCTATTCTTTTGTTTTAGAGTAAGTGGTTAGATATACGAGTGTGAATAAGTACTTATGTTGAATTTTTCCATAGATCTGATAAATGTTATCTCACTATAGGCTTCATAAAAAGAACTGTAACTGGATCGAATCAAAAAGAAGAGAAAATCTGTTCAAGCTAAAGTGACAGACACGAAGTACCCTGTTGAGGTGTTTTCTTTAAAATCGCAATCATTTGTTGGCAAACGAAGCATCAGAGGTGACCTTATAAGGATTGGTTACCAGATAAGGTTACAGAATTTCAATAGGTGCAGGCTGCCTTCGACCAGCTACTGTGGATTCTTTAGCATGGTAATGGTATTTGGACGTATGGCTTCAAATGTTGATAATTATTAAAACGGTTGCAAATCTCATGCACCAATATCACGTTCAGATCAAAATCTGTCGCCAACGGTTCTTAGAAGTGGATATTATCTCGGCGGTGATTAAAATCGTCCAACTTAAGTTACTTACAACATTTCCCTATGAGAAATTCAAAAAAGTCAATCTAGCTTCATAGGAATGTTGTAAAGTGTCAGCGTTAGGGCTACCAACGAGATTAATATCATGATTAGTCTAATGTTAGGTGTGCTGCAGGGATGCATCTTAGGTAATCTGTTGATAAAACTATAGACATCATCCTTATCAAGATAAATGATCAGGCTATCCTATCGAGAATCAAGGCCACTGTCATAGCTATCAGAATTATAATTTCTTTCTGTTGTGGTTGTAAGCATTTACGTTCAAACATGTGTTCACCTACCCAGGTTGTTTTCGTCATTAATGACATTTATAAAACATTTTCTTCATAAAGATAGAAACTGGAAAAATTCGACCAGATCCTAGGGACTCAAGCAGGATCCCGCTATCTTTGTATACAAAAATTGCATTGATAAAAGCTAAACATTCAAATTCACTTATTATACATTATTAACAGACCATTGTATGTTCTGCTGAACTTAAGCCTATTACATAGATTTCTTTTGTACGTCGACATTTATCAGACACTCTAACTTCCATTAAAATTAAGGTGGTTTCAGTTCAACGGCAAACTGATGAGTTCATCATTATTAAAAAAGTGAAAGGTCACCTTCATTGACTTCTGAGCGAAGTTCTTTCACAAGTAAGTACTTCTGTGAAGGTTTAAAAAAAACGAACTAAAATAATTTTTTTTTCTGGCAGCCCTATTAAGAGCAGGAAACTGGACTGGTGGCATTCAGTTACCATTTCTGTTTGTTATTGCAATAAATACCGACTAGTAGTCGAAATGACGCAATGTATAACACAGTTAATGTTCTTGTTTAAAAGAGAAAAGTTATTGTTGGAAACATCTTAATCGGTTTATAGGGCTATTCCATTTTCGCTCTTATGTTGATAAATGTCAACTGCATTAATATGAGTGCTTCTTTAATGAGAGCAAAAAGTATGTTTCACTTCCACGTTAATCAATTAACATTACTTTAAGGACGTGTATCAATGCTGAATAAAAAGTCAAATAAAAGTTGAAGTTGATATAGTATCATCATTTCAAGTTGTGTCAATATGGATCCAGTTGTTTTATTTTTGTTTTCTATGTTCAGAAGTTGTAATTAGCCAATGTACTGTCACACTGCTGAGCAAAGGCGTCCATTATTGTCATCGCTACAGTGAAATTGAAAAATATTGACTTAATCACCAGACTTGCCAAATACGGGTCGGTGAAAAACACATATACATAAACACTGATGGCATAAACACCGAAAAATACGAGAACACTGTTGGCCTGATTTAAATCCGGAAACTTTGACTTTCGGGGTGAGCTCTGTTCAGAATTTTATTATAATCAAGGCAAGGTTCTTTTTTTAAGAATGAGCTCTGATGAGCTTGTAGGCAGTTACCTTAGAAAATGTAGACTGAGACATCATGCAAAACCACAACAAGTTTAAAAGAGTAACTACTGAGTTTCTCGCCGGGTCTTCTCAGTAAGAATCAACTTCTCCGACGCGGTGGTAGAGTCGCATATTATGTTTGTATACTGTTTATTTATATATTCATATTATTATAGTATTAATGTCTATTATTTAGTATGTTTTTTGACTATTTAAAAGTACTGATTAGATCCATTAAAATAAAGATATCTGAATTTGAGTTCGAGTTCATGTTGTTTAAATGAACTCTACATATTTTTTAACGACACGATTCCCGGTCGGGTCTATTCAAAAAATTATCTTTTCTGAATTGGCTCGTGCCTTAGTATGCTGGGAGACGCCCCTGGCTCAATTCTTATCTGTTACCCCGTAAAACAAGGATATTTATTCTTACTTCGAGGCCATGACAAGTGATGTGTTGTCGGGGCGTATTTATATTTATAATAATTTTATTTTTAAATATTCGGAAATGAGGCTGTGAGAAAACGCCGCAGTAGAAGACTTAGACCTGACCTTTTGACTGGCCTGTTGGTGCAATGGCAGCGATCCTGCCTTTGACGCCGGAGGTCGTGGGTTCGATCCCCACCCATGACAAACATTTATGTGACGAACATTTGTGTTTGTTGTTGTTGTGTGTGTTATTATCTATTTAAGTATGTATTTAGAAATATCTAAGTATGTTTATCAGTCTCTGACGCCCATAATACAAGCTCTGCTTAGTTTGGGGTCAGATGATCTTGGTGTGAATTGTCCCAGATATATATTTTTTTATTTATTTATAGATCATTTTAAACTCTTTCTTTTTATTCAACAGATGAACCAACAATGCAAAGTTTGCGGAGAGCCAGCCGCCGGATTCCACTTTGGAGCTTTCACCTGCGAAGGGTGCAAGGTGAATATTTGTTTATATTGTTATGCTTGGAATAAACACTTTTATTGAAGATATTCAACAACTATTCGTTCTGCTAATATTGAAGTTGGTATCTTGGTAATTGATTTCTATAATAGTTTTAGATTCGTTTTATTCGTGATAACCTTTTACCTCTTAGTTTGATTTTTAGGCTGTTTCTTAAAATTTTACGCAAGTATTGATCTTCGCTTGTGTAGAGATCAGTGTCTGTCTTTTTTTAACCTAAGAAAACATAGACTTCTACTTGAATATATATTTTGGCTGAATAACGGTCCTGACAAAATATAACTGCTTCGTCTCGAACTGGTTGAAAGTTGCTCTAGAAGTGGGAAGCATTTAACTAAGTACCCCTATGCCTATTTTGTGAAATATCTAATCTATTCGTGTAAACATCTTTCCTACTTCCCGTTCTTGCCAATAAGTAATTGCAAATCTAAAAACGAATTATTTAGAATTTTATTGATGTTATCTAGGTATAGACAACTAAGTATAATAATTTTAACTATTTCTAAAAAACAAAATGGTAACCAATGTAAAAATAGTTAACTTTTGAAAGAAAAGCATTTTTTTAATTAACAGTAATTTCAACAGATTTTCTGTATACTGTACCATCAAATATGAACTAAAACAATATAAATTTCAAACTTTTACTATATTTTTTGAAATTTACGTTACGAACAAACTAAAGGCTTCAGATTTTGGCTGAAATGGTTTTATAAAATCACGAAGTAGGTCTTAAAAGGTCGCCATACCATCATGAAAATATGTATTTGTCATTCAATGAGCCCTTAAAATTACTGTTGAATTATTATTCCTACAGTAGGTAGCAATGTCCTTTTGATTGATGGAGACCGCGCGGAGTTATTACGTGTCGATTGGCGATAGCCATCTTGAAGGCAGTCAATTAAATATTTTGTGATTAATTTACGATAATGAATCAACTGTGGAAGTTTATGTCATGCTTTATGTGCTTAGTGAGGATTAATGTATTTAAAATTTCGTCTCTTTCAGTTTTACAACTGACTTGACGTGTCTCCAAAATAAATTATTTTTTAAAGTTTGTTCCATTTTCTTACAAAAATAGAAAGAGACAGGAAAAAATAACTACTAGCAACCCGCTTTGCTTGGCTGAGAATTTGAAGTGTAATATTTTCGGACACACTTGTTTTTGAATTTATCTTACAACAAACACAAGAAAATTCAAATATTTTCTCTTATTTCGCACAAAATGACTTTAACTGTAGCCAATAAATACGGCAGTATTTCTAAACAAAATGTCTCATTTGTATAGTAAAATTTGGGTGGTTTAGGTCCTTTAAGTTAAAGTTTACACACATTTTTCCATCTTGCGTCTATGTTTGTCTTTCTGTCATGTCTGTTTTTGTATTAAAGGTCTATTTATTTTTGAACGCCACTAGTGTTTGAACCTGTCAAAAGCACTATCACAAGTGCATCATGACATGTAATAATGTCTGCGATCGGCTCGCTGCAAGCAATTTGCTACTCCGAATCAATTTGTGTGTTTTTTGTCGCACTATAATGTCGTTCGAGATTCAATTTACGCGCCACCTACCGGCTGTTTTGTCGTAACGGTCGGAATTGGATGTAAGTGTAAAGGTACTTGTATAAGGTAAAGCTTTTGCAATTTTTTTACATACTTGATCACCAATCCGCTTTTTGCAAGTGTTGGTATTGGGCCAATACCCATTAACTGTAGCGATGATAATTTGCAAGTATCTTTTTCTTACACTATTTTCTTTGAGGGGTCTCTTTTACACAAGTGTACACGAAGACTAGGTTATTGCCGGCTTTATTTTTTTATTTCAATTTATGAATAGACTTCTTTATGACTTCAACCAAACAGAACTTTTACAACGGTCATTAATAGAAATACTTACTTACTTATTCATTACTCAACAATCATTTTACCGCAGGTATCTCGTTTTTATAGTGGCTGACATAAACTGGTAGTAATGAATGTGTGTATACTCTCTAAGAGAGAACATACACAACAGGTATAATCAGCAACAGATGAAGCAAAAAATTCTAACAAAAGCTGAATTTATGATTTCCACTCGATATCTTTGAGGTTCGAAATTCAAATTTTTTTCGTTATTTATCTTTTTTTTTATATTGCCCGTCAAGATGACCTCACTCCACCTGATGGAAAGCGGTCGTGAGGTCCAGATATGAGGTTGACAAGCTCAGTCATTTAACGAATCACTGGGCTGGCCATCCTCACCTTGAAGGCCTGCAGAAATGCCTTTTCACGCCCCGCTTGAAGAACCCGGGACTATACGAGGAAGGAACACATGTGCTAGAAGAGCGTTCCACGTCTGGATGGTACGACAAAGAAACGAGTCACCGAACCTTTTAGTTCGGGCCAACAAATGTTGAATTGTATGTGGGTGACGCCGTAGTTCAGCACGCGTGGTACGGGAGTGGAAAGGTGAGGGTGGAATAAGCTGGAATAACTCGTCAGAGCATTCCCCATTGTAGAAGCGATAGAGAACACTTAGCCTGGCAATGTCTCTACGCAATCGAAGAGGCTCAAGGGTCAAAGTTGCCTCTGGGTTTCCAATAATACGGATAGCACGCCGCTGCAACCTGTCAAGAGCTTCGAGTAAGGTACTTTGGTATCTACATTTTAACAATTGCTACTATAATTGGCACTCCCTAAATTGAAGAACAATGAAATCCAACCAATCACTGACCAAGAGAAAGGTTAACGAAACCATATGTCACCATTTTAAAATACCAACACATAACGGGCACAATTCTAAAAACATATCTCAAACACAAATTGGCCTATACATCACCATAGAGGTGCCGAAGTCTTTCAAAACCTCACGGATAGAGATTAGGAAAAATAATAATTACTTATTTAGAAATAAATTATGTGTGCATTATAATATAAATCAAAGGAAAATTAATTTACAATGAGATTATAATAAGGTCTTAATGAGGATTTACGAAATGCCTGTAGTTATAGCATGTAAATGAGCTCATATAATATAAATTGAAGGGAATCTAATGCGATGGTAAAGATCAAAGGGGCTTCGTTAGTTCAACAAATATTATAATAATTAAATTGCACGTGATTTTAAAACTTAATATTTAACGGTTCTGTTTATAGAGACCGACGTGTTGAATGTATTCTAAGAATTTTGTGAGAAACAACAAATATGATAACATTTAGTAGAATCGTAGTCTCACGATTATTTCGAAGGATTTTTTCTTTTCTAGTCAAGCCCGGCTAGTTTTAATGGCTCCACGTTGGACTTACATTTTCGGAGCTGAAGCACCAGCTTCATGTTCCTCTTAATAAACGGATGTCTTGAATCCGGAATTTATTCAAAAATTTCCATGTCACATGCTAACGTATACGTACGTACGAGTATGTTGTGACTTAGGGTTTTTTAATAATTATTTTTAGACTTTTGAGCCTTTTGGGCACAGGGCTGTATTGGTGCATGGGGCATCAAGGTGGTGGACGGTTGCTATAACCTAAGCATGCATTTTTTTTTATATTGCCCATCAAGATGACCTTACTCCACCTGATGGAATGCGGTCGTGAGGTCCTGATATGAGGTTGACAAGCCCAGTCATTCAAACGAATCACTGTTCTGGCCAACCTCACCTTGAAGGCTTTTCACGCCCCGCTTGAAGAACCCGGGACTATAAGAGGAAGGAAACACATGTGCTGGAAGAGCATTCCACGTCTGAAATTTGGTGGGTTCACATCTTAGCAACAACTAAGAAAAAGGCCTCTTTACAATAATATCACTACTAGTAATTAATCTACAATCTCATTTCGAAGCCCCCTATACTATGGGATATTAAATAATTATTTTAGGGAAGACTTGTTAAGTAGGTATTAAACCATTACACCAGTAACACAAAGTTTCACACTTTTTTTCTCAGACACACACGCTGTTGTCCGTAACGTAGGTTACCCACATCCTACTTGTACAGTCACAAGCAAAAAGCATTATGTTTTTAGATGACAGCTGTCCAAAAAAAGCTTATTTTGGTTTATTTAAAAATATTTACTTTTTAACCACAAATATTTTCTCGCATTGATACCAGTTCATACCTGTCTTATGTAAACTACCCTAGTTATTAGGGATTTAGAAGCAGTAAGCTGTAATTTTAAGAAAATTACTACTTTAAAACTAGATAATTAGTGCGACATGAAAGTGATTTAGCACTTTAGAAGCGTCTTTTAGCCAAATAGCTATGAATTTTAAAAACTTAGTTACAATCATAAACATTGATTTATTAAAATGTTGACCCCTAAACTCAAAGGCAAATACGTGTATATATTGGTATTTCCTTCACTAGTCTGGATTAAGTTAGCTTCATTAAACAAAAAGTATTGTCAAGAATCATATTCCATGATATTTCTCATATATTTATAACTGCATTCTTACAATTTCTTTTAAAGTTTTTCCGCTGTGACAGTACATTCTAACACGATTTATTATATTACCACGGAACCGCTGATTAGTTATTTAACATAATTAAGTATTTATTCAAATGATATTAAAACAAACATTGGAATCGGACAATGCGTGGGCGCATAGCCGCTTTATATGTTGATCTACACCCCTACTTCTACGGGTATCGTGTTTCCTTACAAATAAATTAAAACTGTAATTTACATGGAACAGTTTGGCTTTCTAATTAACAGCACAACATTTTGTATGGGATAGATAAGTTAAATAGTGTTATTGAATAGATAGAGATTATTAAAATGGATGAAAACTAGTTATCAGATCTTTTGTTTTAGTAATTGAACGTTAGTTAAAATTAACGAGTCAGATATAATGTCAAGATTTGGTTAAATTGTAACTTAATAATTCGGATTTGTATTATAAATACTTATTTATTTAATTATTATACGAAAGTGGCCCTAAAACACTAACTCCCGAATTTTGAAATGTAATAATAGTAAAAGTAAGAGTTCTATTGATACAAGTGTTTTAGGACAACTTAATGGTTTTAATTAGTCTGTCAGTATTTAAATTTTCATAGTACTAATAAATGATCGATTCATTTTCAAAATTTGATTTTTGACCTTTTGTGATCAATTGATGCTCATAATCACTGCTCTAATCAGTTTGTTATTGGATAAAAAACATTTAATGCAAGTATACCTACAGTATACCTACAGTTTTAATATTTTACTCAACAATCGACTTAATTTCAAGATCATGTTTTAATATTTATCCACAATGACCTACGACAAATATCTTCATCTCCTATTATTATGTATGAAACACACAAAGCCGTTATAAATACTAAATAATCTGGAAATACAACTGAACAGGCACACGCTACTGATTTATAATGATGTTGTCTTTTAATGGATTCTTGTAGTCATTAATTACACATGATCTATTTTCCATTATAATGTATGAATATGTATGACAAGTTGAATTAGGCTTTTTCGTGTTCATATTATAATTTAGCAGATGCTTCTACTTTAGACTAAAATTTAGTCGAAAATTATGCAAGATGGTTTTCACTTTTGCAGTGCAAGAATCTAAAGAATTTATTTTGGGTTGGCTTGGTATTGACGGCGCGAAATTAGTAATTTGATTTCAAATATACTGAAATCAAATCAACAATAAAATATCATATGGAACGTCAACGGTCGTTCCATTTTTAAAATTTGTTTAATAATAGCAATCATATTTTTTCAATTGTATCTTAATTGGAATCGTAACTTTACACATTACGATAGTACGTTTTTCACGTGTATGTACAAGTGTCTTTCTATTTTATTTATTTAAGGAAGTAGATGTCGCCGGTATAAGCTATGGGGCGAGAAAAAAGGCAATAAGCTATAGTAAAACAATGTTCTGTTCTTGATTCAGAACATCCTTTCAATTCAAACCATAAAAACAAGCAATTTCACACATCGTAACATTAGCCGAAGTAACGCACCGAATAAAACCATTAATCCAAATCAATATTATTACACTGTAATATACCAAGTAGCGTGGCGGTCGGAATTACATGGAACCCTGTGAAATTACAAGCGGGTCAGTAATCGGACGGCCGATTACAGGCCAGTCTCAGTGATCGGTTGTAATTTGCGCGTTTTTCAATAATCGGCTTTGTGATGATACGGTTCGTGTAAGTGCCGATTTATAGCTGTTTAAAAGCTCTTAAATAGCGTTTGGACAGACCCCGCACTAGATCAGGTCACGACTTCGAAAAGTGTTTTAGTGAAGCAAATTGTTGTGTGAAGTGATGCGCTGTTGTTATTATTTCCTGGGTGTACACTTTAGTTATCAATTTTTTTTTTTTTCAAGTAAATTTTTTTCTAGACAACTTGAACCAATGAAAACTGTATTGACTTTATTGGAAGAAACACACACAAGAAGTAAACTATCGTTGAAATATATAAGCATCCCTTCGCAAAATACTTCAAATCCATTCACATATCCGTTTCAGGTATCTCATCTCAATTAATACAATCCTATCTTACAGATAGAACTCAAAAAGTTAGTATCAACGGAACTGCATCTTCCGGTGCCACCATACGTATGGGAGTGCCCCAGGGATCTATATTAGGACCTTTGCTTTTTCTTATTTATATAAATGATCTTCCTACCTATGTCAAAGATATTTGTGAGATAGTATTATTTGCTGACGATACCTCGTTGATTTTTAAAGTCGACAGAGGTAAGCAAGCATTTGACGATGTAAATAATACTCTCTCAAAAGTACTATGTTGGTTCACTAGTAATAATTTATTACTTAATGCAAAAAAAACAAAGTGCATCAAATTCTCTATGCCCAATGTGAGACAGGTTGATACTATTGTAACTATGAATGACGAGCCATTAGAATTAACAAATGCTACTGTATTTTTAGGAATAACTTTAGATTCTAAGTTGCAATGGGGTCCGCATATAACGGCCCTGGCAGGGAGACTCAGTTCCGCTGCTTGTGCTGTTAGAAAAATACGACTCTTGACTGATATTGAAACAGCAAGACTAGTATATTTTAGCTACTTTCATAGTGTTATGTCGTATGGTCTACTGTTGTGGGGTTCAGCTGCAGACTTGAACACCATTTTTGTACTTCAAAAAAGAGCCATCCGCTCCATTTACAAACTTAGACCACGCGACTCGCTTAGGGAAGTATTTAAGAAGATCGATATTTTAACTGTGCATGCTCAGTATATTTTAGATAACATAATGTATGTGCGCAAAAACTTGCATCTGTTCAAAAAAAACAGTGACACTCATAAACATAATACCAGAAATAAAAACAAATTGAAAACTCCCAGTCTTAGGCTACACAAGGTGGGAAACTCATTTGTTGGTCAATCTGTAAAATACTTTAACAAAATACCTCAAAGTCTTGTTGATCTGCCTCTTCACAAGTTTAAGTCTGCAATTAAAGCAAAGTTAATGAAACAAGGTTATTATAATGTAGAGGATTACTTGAACGACAAAAGTTTGTGGTCATAGTAGAAATAATCTGCTCCTCTGCTCAATATTGTGTTCTTTTTTCTATTCGCATTGACTGTACTCTGAATTTATTTTTTGTAAAACAAACAAAGTTGAAAAGAGTAACTATCGAGTTTCTTGCCGGAGTCTTCTCGATAAGAAGCAACGTCCGAACCGGTGGTAGATTCACATTATGTATATTCACGATGTTAAAGACAAACTAGAAAAGCCAGGGTATTAATTTAATATTTACGGGTGATACAAATATAATATTTCTAATTATAGTTTTTAGAAGACCCGAGGCCCCGTTGCCTAGAGAAGAACAATAACAACCCTTAGCAACCGGGGTTGCCACATCTGTCGCCAACATCCTCCCCCCTGGTAAGAGCTCGCTCTTACCAAGAAGTGTTATGGCGACAGGGTTAACTTAATTAATTTTCGCGCAGGGCGACGCAAAACTCCTGCGCGAGTTTCTACGTCCGCCACTCGCACAACCCCATCCCTACCAGGGTATACCTTCACAACCCTGCCACGAGGCCACAGTCCACGTGGCAAGTTTCCATCACAGATAAGTACTAATTCGCCCTCGAGAAGGTTGCGATGTCCTTCTGACGCTGGGCCTCGTGGCAGAAGGTTGGGCAGATATTCCTTAACCCAGCGGGCCCAGAAAATGTCGGCGAGATGTAGAGCCTTCTTCCACTCCTGTCGTCCGATGAGGTCTGCTTCCGAAGTTGGTGGCGATGGTAGGCATGACGCAAACCCAAGTAGAAAATGGTTGGGAGTTAAAGCCGGCTCATCTGCATGCGCAACCGGCACGTGTGTCAGCGGTCTTGAATTAATTACTGATTCTGCTTCTGCTAGTAGCGTGATGAGAATCTCCTCTTTGGGTGCTCTCTCTTTGAGTGTTACGGAGAGGGCGCGTTTCACAGATCTGACTAAGCGCTCCCAGGCTCCTCCCATAAAAGGGGAGGCAGGTGGGATAAACTCCCATTCAATGTTGTTAGAAGCAGCAAAATCTAAGATTTGGGCTTGGTTTATTGCGGCCCAAGCTTCTTTTAACAGTTTGCTCGCGCCGGTGAATGCTGTGCCGTTGTCGGATAAAATCTTCACAGGGCATCCACGGCGAGCTATCAACCGACGTAAGGCCATAATGGCACTACCAGCGGTAAGGCTTCCAACCACTTCGAGGTGTACTGCTCTGGTAACAAGACACGTAAATAGTGCAACGTATCTTTTTTCTCGTGAGCGCTTGACTGTGACCTCCAAGGGCCCAAAGTAGTCCAATCCGGTAAATGAAAATGGGCGATGGTGATGCTGCAGCCTTTCCACGGGAAGGTCACCTGTAGGCGGGACTGTGGGTCGCGCTCTTCGTAGACGACAAAGGTGGCACTTGGCGGCGATAGCTCTAACTGTTGGTCTCAGATGAAGTATAAGGTACTTTTGTCTTAACTCATTTACAACGGTTTCGTTGTTCCCATGCATGGCCCACACATGATATCGAGAGATCAGCAATTTTACTATGGGGTGCCGGCCATCCAAAATTACTGGCTCACGCATTTCGTGAGGTACTCCTGGTGCTAGGACGATCCGCCCCTGTGCTCTAAGCAGACCATCTTCACCCATTACAGGGCTGAACTTTTGCAGACGGCTTCTTCGCGTGTTCTTGAGGTCCTCAGTGAAGGATTCTTTCTGGGCCTGCCTTAATAAGTATCCTTCAGCTCTCTTGACATCTTGTGCGAGTAGCGGACGCAGATTACCACTTCCGAATAAAACAGCGTCGCGTGTTTCTTTTGCTCTCAAAATCCGCGCGAACTGATAGCATCGCGCGGTGACGCGTAGTAAGCGCCGCCAATCGGAATATTTATCTGCAGACAAAAGCGAAGTGCAGTTAATAATTGCTGTAACTACTGTGGGTCTCAATTCAACATTGCACTCTGGAGAGATTGGCTGGTCCGTTTCCTTAGGCCAATCTTCCTCCCGAAAGTTCAAAAAGGAGGGGCCCTGCCACCACCTCTGCAGGTCAACAGAATTACAACGTGTAGCGTCATCAGCCACGTTTGAAGCTGACGGAACCCACCGCCATTCACCAACTTGGGTGAGTTCTGAAATTTCACCCAGGCGAAAGCTGACAAACGGTTTATAAGCACGAGCATCGCTTCTTATCCACGATAGTACAGTTTTAGAATCACACCAAAACACCCTCCGAGATGCATGAAGCCTATGCTCGGAAGCAATTGTCTGGGCTAGCCTAACTCCCAATAAAGCTGCCTGAAGCTCCAAACGTGGTACGCTCACCGGTTTTAAGGGAGCTACTCTAGATTTGCTTGCAATCAAGGCGAGATTGCAGTTGCCATCTTCGAATGAGAAGCGCCAGTAGGCGACGCAAGCATATGCAAGCTCGCTAGCATCTGTAAATGTATGGAGTTCAATTTTGACGTATGTAGAAACATATTTATATGCCCGAGGTATTTGGGCTTCAGTTATCTCATGGTACCACTCCTCCCACAGCACGCATTCGGCAGGCGGAAGAGCAGCATCCCACGAGTTAACTAGCCGCCAAGTTCTCTGGAATAGAATTTTTCCTTTAGTGATCTTGGGTTGTAAAAGTCCTAGTGGATCATAGATACGCATTAAATCCCTGAGTACTTGGCGTTTAGTAAGCCTGATACGTGGGGGAACGTCAATCTTGATTTTAAAGTTAAATGTATCGCCAAGGGGATCCCAGTGCATCTCAAGAACCCGAATATCAGGCTGCGCTGGGGTCTCACATAAATTGAGATTGACATCACCCGGGTCCTCTTTGAGAAGATGTGGAGGAATCAGTCTTAAGGCATCCGGTTTGTTCGACACCCAGGATCGCATTTCGAAGCCACACTGTGCATGTACATGTAAAATATCAGCTGCGAGGTGAACTGCGCTGTCTAGATCATCACATGAACCAAGATAATCATCCATGTAATGGTCTCGTATAATAGACTGGGTGGCCTCGGGATATTGATCCTGAAAGTCACTGGCGTTCCTATTTTTGACATACATCGCGGTAAAGGGTGACGCAGAGGCGCCAAAAATCAGAGATGACATCCTAAATTCCTTCACATCTCCCTGGGCGGATTGCCAAAGGTAACGCTGACAATCTCTATCCTCGTCTCTAATCTTTATTTGGGGAAACATTTCGCGAATGTCCCCATTCAAGGCGATCTGACCCTCACGAAATCTCATTAAAATTCCGAGCAAAGATTGAAGTTCGTCAGGTCCCTGTAGGATTAACGAATTAAGACTTACGCCTGACGTTTTGGCGGACGCGTCGTGAACAATCCTAAGCTTCCCTGGTTTGTTCGGGTTAGTCACCCCAAAATGAGGTAAGTACCATCGGCGTGACGACGAACTCGCGTGGCTATGACTATCTAAGCATTCTTCAGCGTAGCCTTTTTCTACATATGCTTCAATGTTGGCTTTGTATAATTTTGCGTATGCGGCATCTTTATTAAAATGTTTTTGCAAACTCCGAAATCGGGACAGGGCCAGCCTGTAGCTATCTGGAATACTGGGTTCGTCTTCACGCCAAGGTATCCCTACCTCAAACCGGCCATTTTCTAAACGGCGAGTTGTAAGTTTTAGAATCTTTAGGGCACGGTCGTCTTCTGAATTAACTTTTTCGTCGTGTTTAATGCCAATCGAGTCTAGGCGGTAGTAATTTCTTATAAGGTTATCTAACTCGTTCTCAACCGTTGTTGAATGGTTGATGAAACAGTTGTTGACTGTGTGCACAGAGGGATACAAAGGGGCCTAACCAAATAAAACCCACCCTAAAGCAGTGTTTATAGCAGCAGGTTGAGGCAAGGTCCCCGTTCTATTTTCATGGCTCACAAAAAGATGCCAGTCTGACGTTCCTATTAAAACTTTTGGGGTAGCTTTGCTAAAAACTAGCTCCGAGGAGATATCATGTAGGTGTGGAAAGCTCGTATCCCTAATCGTGACTTCTTGAGGCCTCAGTTTCAAATCAGGGACAGCGCGAGCCCTATGTATAGTGAATTGTTCGCGACGGTATTTACCGCAAATCTTAAAATCGAACAGTTTAACTGAAGTACTAACTCTAATACCTGCGATGGTTTCAATACGTATAGCTTCTGCTGCCCCCGAAAGACCTAGTTTTTGTGCCAACTCCGAATCCAGAAGGGTTACGGTGGAACCGTCATCTAAAAGAGCGTATGTCTCTACTTGTCCATTTGGGCCAGAAAGGATCACCGGTAAAACTTTCAGAAGTATGCCATTCTCTTTTTCGGGAACGCAGGAATATGCGGTATCAGCGATTTCATCGCAAGGTAAAATCTCTTTGGGTAGTATTAAATTCTCTTTTGATGAATTTATGTTAGTCGTTTCTTTTGCAGCAATCAAATTGTCAATGATGTCAGATGTGACAACGGATGTCGATGGCACTAGAGTGACGGTTGACATGACGTTATTTACATTTGGTTGAAATGAAAATGAAGATGTTTTTTGGAAATGTAAAATTTTGTTGTGCATTTCATTACACCCTTCTACGTCACAGGCCTTCGCTCTACACTGCTTGTAGTAGTGTTTGCCCTTGCGTAGACATACCTTGCAGATTTTATTGTCTCCGACCCAAGTAATGCGGTCGGCTACTTTTAACGCCATAAACATGGGGCAAGCTTTAATATTATGATCATCGGCCGAACAGTACAAGTATGTAAGCGAAGACGCGTTGACACTTTCAGGCATATTCAAAGGTGTGGTGAAATTGGGTGATGAAGATGAAATTGTGTGATGAGCTTGTGCGCTACGGAATGGGGCATGATGGGTGCGCTGAGCCTGTGCGAACTGCTGCACCGCCGCTGTTTTTGGCTTGTCGGGGTGTAGAAAGGCGTTGAAAACTCCACAAGGGCCAAATTGGGCTTGTTTATTGGCCTCCGCTTCAAGAAAGTTTGCGAAGAATTCGATCTGCGGGCGTTCAGAGACACAACGCTCCGCCGCGTAGTCGCACCACTTGTTTTGCAGCAGCGGGCTCAGCTTCGACACTAAAACATCAATAAGTTCCGGTGAATGTATATAGGGTGAATGATTTAATAAACTGACTACACTAACGCAGTTTTTTACTTTGCTTGCAAAAGTAGCTAGAGAGTTAAGGTCTGCCCCAACTTTAGCCATGTTTCTAATTGAAGCTAGCTCATTGAGAACTAGTTGCTTAGGGCGAGCAAAACGTGTCTCAAGTGAACTCATGACAGTTTCAGGGTCAGTGGAACATAGCAGTAGAGAAAAAACAGCTTCTTTAGCCTCCCCTTGTACGGCATTTCGTAGCCTAGCTAGATTCTCACCTGCTGAGAAATAAGGTTTGGTTTCATCGAAAGTACGTTTGAATAGTAACCAGTTTGATAAGTTTCCGTCAAAACAAGGCAATTCGACGTAAGGCTTAGTCTTTTGACTAGATGAGGCTAAGGAGGTAATGGCGTTAGTGAGTTTTTGGATATCACTTACTGGGTGTGTGGTACAATTACCAGTCGCTAAAGGTTGTGGAGGCGAACCGTCCTTGGCCAGACGACGCGGCGGTAAATAAACTTCTGCTACAGCATCAGCCTTCGGCGAGGGGAGTGCGGTGTCACACACGTGGTTCGCCTCTGGGGCGTCGTGCGTCAAAACAGCCGCCATACTCGGCTCACGCGGAAGAATATCCGCTGCAGGAGCTGCCACGTCAACTGCAAAATCACTTTTTGCTACCCAGTTTGCGGTGCGATTGCTCCGTGCACTTGATATTTCGCTCCTCGCACTGACAATGTCATCCATCTCCAGTTCAGCGATAGTTGCCTCGAAAGCAGCTTCGGCCACCTTGCGTCGAGCTGCTGCTGCCGCTTCAACTTCTTCCTGATCGATCTCAGCGAGCCTTCTTTTATGATACGCTTCTGCAGCTTTAATACGCGCGGCTTTCGAAGTGCTTGAAATAGATGATGTTGCTCGGGGCTCCCCCATGTCCTGGGCGCTTCTGGCTTTCCGGTTTTGCGAACGTGTGAACATAGTGTTACACGGAAGATGAAACTAATTTTGAAAAAATTTATGCTGAATTCTTTTTATTATTACTCGAAGGACCAAATGTTAAAGACAAACTAGAAAAGCCAGGGTATTAATTTAATATTTACGGGTGATACAAATATAATATTTCTAATTATAGTTTTTAGAAGACCCGAGGCCCCGTTGCCTAGAGAAGAACAATAACAACCCTTAGCAACCGGGGTTGCCACATCTGTCGCCAACACACGATGTGTACTAGTTAATATTGTACTATTTTATTTACGTTTATTATTATTATTTCTATATACTTTTTTTTGACATGTCATAAGTGCTTTGTACAAGCTTAAATGAATAAATGATTTTTTACTTTACTTTACTTACTTTACTTTACATAATTATACACATTGATTTCTAAAAATTGTCGAATTAGACTTTGCAATATATTTTATATATATTTTTCGGGTAGTGTCAACTGCCTTCTTCGCCCTCTCTAATAAAGACCGTGTAACCATGCTTACCAAATAGTAAAGAAAGGGAATTGTAAGCTAAATAATGAAGTTAACCCCCATCTACAATAGAATAGACTTGTTTTTTGTAAAGCGTGAACCAAGATTCGGATAGTCTGTCTATTTTACCGTTTCACTAAGCTTGTAGTAATGAAATGAACTGACATACCAGTATGACAAACACTAGTGTGCGTGCTCGCAGTGGGAACAATTGATGACACTAAGACAGGTGTGTATGTACACGTCACTACTACAAGCATAGTATAAAGGTCTTCGTGAGATAGAATGTCTAGAAGTAGAAGGGTTAGTTTTATTACAATACTTTACCTACACATCATATTTAAAAATATAGCAATAAAAATGTTCCTGATTTAAGATGTAAGTCTTGAAAGAGATCAAAATGAAAGCCTCACGCATGCGCTGTTATAATGACGTTTAATGCGCGTACGAACATTGAATAATGTATGAGTACGTTCCGTATTCGGGAAAAATTGGTGCATGTGTATTTTATTTAATATTTTTTTAATTTTTGCTGTCGTAAATTTTGTGTAACAATTTCAGAAGGAAATAATTTGCAATAAAATTCACGGTGGCAGTTTTATATCAGTTTTAAGCTGTTCATCGTTAACTCTAAAACAAATGTATTAGTTTGAATGCAAAGTTATTGAAATTACACTCTTGAACAAATTTCCAGGTAATATCTTTTATATAGAGTTATGGTTGCAAGTGTCAAAAAATACGAATCATCATCATTACATTACTTGCAGTCATGGAAAACAGCTTAACACAGGTGTTTCCCAAAGCCTAACACTTATTGTTCCTACTTCTGGACCAACAATTAGTTTCACCTACTAAATGTATACTTTAAATACAAATATAAATTTGAGTTGCTATTAGTACTGCGATAAAATTGTATGTGGGAATAAAAAATAAATACTATTAAATTACTAACGTACTAGAATCATTTTCATGAGGGTCTACTGTCACAAATCGTGTAAAGAAAGAAAGGCTAATTATCATTAATTACATACAAAATGGCTTTGTTCAAATCACATTATTCAAGTATTCGAAGGTGAAGGGTAGCTTTGCACGATACTGCAGATTAACAAACTTGTATTTTCCGAATTACTGAACGGCGTCAATAATACAATTTTATGATCGCAAACCCACCATCATGCATCATTAAGGTTAACCGTTTAAGTACGAAAACTCCAGAAAAAGTACGAAAAAATACGCACATTAACCAACTAATGAGACACTGTTCTTGCTCTGATTATAAACTGACACTTCATAATTATGTCTGTTTTACGACACTATAAATTCAAAATACAAAAAAATATAGGCTACTCAAAACAAGCTTAAGAATTTTATTTTTAACACTAAATTTATTACTTCCTGGCTAATATATATTTCTAATGATATCAATCGTTACATTCTGATCATTAAATTAAAAATAATAATTTAATTAAGAAATCTTAACCGTATGTTTGCAAAGCCTAATGTCGATATTTAATTTAAAAGAAAAATGTATTGAGCATAATTTATTTAAATATTAGTTTATCTTGCATAATATCAACTAACCGTCTCTAGTGTATAGCGGATTTCACACTTTATTATTTTTTAAGAATGAATATTCATGTTTTATGCTAATTAAGCCAAGATCCTAGGTCATTAAAGGTTCAACGTGATTTTTAGGCAGCTTATATAAAAAAGATACACTGCAGCGTTACTAGTAGCTCTTTGTTGAATACGAGTGCATGAGGCAATCTTTACTAGACACCATTGCACTGTTGATTAATAAATGCTTAGGAAAATTGGATTTTAACAACTGTCGTGTTTTAAGGTTGATTATTCAATCCTCAGATAATGAAATTTATCTGTAGGATAAAGTTTATTCGAAGGTTAACAATATTTTTAAATTTGTCAGATAGATGTTATCTGTTGAATAAAGCCACTAACTGAGGAATAAAGTTATTTGCTTCTTGAGGGGCTGGATAAGATTAATCTATACGTTTTCTTTGACATTTTGAGATTACGTGGTGTACCTATATTATTGTAATTCTCACGCACACACATTCTGTGAAGAGGAGAGGCAGATACTTAACTATACAAACGCTAAGACCAATAGAAAAGATCGAGTTGTAAAAGAGAGACCTAATAATTTTAGTACAAGGTATGAAAAGAAGTTTTGGAGTGTTATTATGATCACAAACTTTTTACCACAACTTTAGACAACAAACAAAGCTGAGGTGGTTCAGTATCACGTCAGTATCAATTTGTCAAACATCAACTTTGGTCTTGTTTCATTCTAATAATATCTATTCGCTTGATAAACAGCCAGTTAATTTTATACTTCAGTTAGCTATCTAGTGACTAAACTAAGAATTGAAAAGTCGGTTCTTAGTCAAATAAAAGGGACGTCGCCTGTACGTTATTCCGCAGTGATTGTACAGGGAGCGCCATAAGCCCAATGTCTTGCTTATGTAATTTAGGAACTGTTGAACACCATTTGGCATTTAAATATTCAATTGCAAAAAAAAAATAAGTGCTTAAAACTGCATGGGCTTAGCATAATAATGAGCTTGAAAATAACATTTGCATGGTGTTGACGGCAATATCAGCTAACAGTCAAATACAGATATCATTGCCATACATACATTTACTTCAATCGAAGTATTGGCAGTAAATAATGGTTCACATTCATAATCTTATCAATCGCATCCCATAGACCATAATACAAAAAATATACTTGTCAGTTCAACTTATGTCACGGTTCATATAGGTGCCGGTTTAGACTACTATGTTACTTGTTAAACGAAATCACAGATTACATAATGTAGCTGCGACATAACGATACATTTCAATGTAGTAGCACCTTAGGCCAACAAAAACAGTTTATCAAAAGCAAATTAAAATGTCTATAGAACGGCCGGTAACCCAGAGAAAGTCTGATTCTTGACCTCCTGTTTGTAGAATGCAATATTTGAATATTAAATCGTGCGATATTCTCTTGACATTTTTAGAAGCAGTTCGGACAATTTCGTTATACAATTTAATCATCTAAAATTGCGAGTATTGAATAACATAATTATGCACATGTATAAATAGAAGTGCCCAATTAGGAAAAACCATCGATATTACAATTTGTTTATCTTGGCTTAAGGTCCTTCCTCGTAGTGTTTTACTGTCTTAGTAATATTTGCATGTATACTAGTGAAAACTGTTAGGCTAGTGTTAAGTATATTTGATTTTTATAGTGTAAAACAATTCAGCTGTTTGTTTTCCTTAAATATAAAATTAAAATAACCTACATGATGATCCTCTTCATTGAATTTCTAAATGTCATATCAAAAGCTTAATGGAAACCTATTTGACCCAATTTTGAGATGTTATTTATAAATGGTGTAATAAAGTGTCTAATCTTTTTTTTCTTTGTAGTTGTCAAGCGCCAAAACAAAAAATGACAAAATACATTTATTATCTAAAATATAAACTAGATTCCTGAAAGTAAAAACAGTTTTTACTAATATTAGGAATATTTTAAATTACTTACAACCTTGGTGTCTTCAAGGGAAGTGTGAATGAGTATTTTCTGGGTAAGCGTGTACCGCCATCGGCCTCGTAATCGCTTACAACCAGGCGAGACTGAGGCCAAACGCAAACCCATTTTAAATTAAAACAAAAAACTTAAAAATGTTACAGTTTGAGCAGTATTTTCAATATGTCAAAAAATTTATAAAGGTGATTTTGGTGAATATAAATATTCTGTTCTTAACTTTCTTGAAAATAATAATGAAATACTTAAACGTGATTAAAATAGTTATAAGAAACTGTAAAAAGACTTGCCAAGTTCACTCTTCGAAACATGCTGCATTCAGCAAATCGTCACATTGACAGCTCCAAATCCAAATTTAACCATCGTTAACGGTCTGTACTTTCTTTTCTTTTGTGGAGTTCGTCTCGTCGTGGACAGCACGTCACTATTTCGATCATTGTACCGATTCTGAATCGAGCGTGATTATTCCTAACCTTAGTGCACGGTAGTGGTTAGACCAAGCTAGCAGTGAAAAAATGGAAACTGGATCTGAACTTTATAAAGAAATGTAAGAAAAAGCTTACAAATCAGTTAAAAAAATTGCAGAGATTATCAAACGCGGATCAGGTTTCTCTCCTGATTTTTTTATCTTCTTATAATGTTAATCGTAAACAAGTTAATGGTATATGGCTGAAGTTTAAGGCCCGTATTCTAAAACAAAATCTGTACTTGACTATAGATCTGAGTGACGTTTTTGAATGAACTGACGTTTTGAAATCTGACGTTGAGATTAGTGGGTGGCTGCGTTTCTGGAATTTATACTATTTTGTTCTGTTAAGGTCGAAGGTCATAGACATGTAACTCGAAAAACATTTTCAGTTAGTCCTACTGCTAAATGTTGTTATGAAGAATCCGACCTGAAAAAAGTAACTAAAACACACTGTACAGGTTAGAATGATGTGTTGTCATTTTAAATTGAGTTTGATTGCAGGAGTGAAAATGTCATTGAATCAAAAATATTAACATGGTTGTGTAAAAACAGTTACATTAGTTTTACCTTAATTATTTCACAACTAACCAAAAAAGGTTCAATTTTTCACAAAATGTATTGTGTTTAAAAAAACAATACACTGTATTCATCTTACTTTTAAACCAAACTTGGCTCTTTTTTTACCTAGTATTTTGGAATACGATTTACAGCGACATGCTAACGGTAGTGGTTTGTGATTCCAAAACGCTGATTGGGTCTATTGTTGGCGCAAATAAAGTACTCATTAAAGTATCTGAGAAATGATGTGTGTGTGAAAATCGATTAAATCGATTATTCGAATTCGAAATTTTTAATAGCCATGTTTTTAGCGTGTGACAGCTTTTTATCTTATTTAACACTTCTACAGTTCTTTTGTATATATTTGAAAGCATTTTAAAAGGGTTTCATTGAAATAGTTTTTTTATACATTTTCGGCGTCTTAACTGTTTCACAGTTTAATTACTGGTTAAATGAAAAACAAAAATGTAGTTGTAACGTTAAAAAATATAGCTTGGATTTGCATTCGCCAACCAGCGGAAAAACTAACCCAATTTGCCCATTTTCCAGCTTTTATTAATTACCTACTTTAACAAGAATTTTTTTGTAAGATATATAACATACAACCTTTACCCGCAAATTTATATTCGTGGACTATTTTATAAACTTATAATTTTGGCAAGGAAAATGTTTTATATTTTTTTCCAAGAACCCCGCTGTTTAAGCGTGATTACCTAACTAATTGACACACTTACTTCCGCATTATTATTTAATATTAGTATTGATACTGAACTCACACCTTTGCCGCCATTATGCACTCATACGACCACGGTGGCCCTCTGTTATCACTCAATACTTGCCTCTTAAGATTCATCGAATCGATTAAAACGCCCCTAAAGTAATAAAATCGATTACTTTCTCGACAATTTAGTGCCGTTTCGGTTTCGACGAACGAAATCCTGTTTGGATTAATGCGCTGATAAATTAATAGTTTTAGTGGAGCTTTTTTGGAAAGCTTATTAGCGTAAAAAATATCAATGGGTTACCACAACTTCAACAGGTCAGTTCAACAATTCAACAGATGAGAAAGATCGATTGTTTACAGCTCATTTATTGTAAGTAAATAATAAAAATTACTATATCACAAACGGGGTAGTCAGAGGCAAGTGACTGTTGCCGTCATGGTGAACGGAATACTCAGAAGCCCACTTTTCACTAGTGGTAGGTAGTGAGCCTTCCGCCGTTATCCGGGATTATTTGTTTTTTTATCGATGTTTTCCATCACCGGGGAAGTTAGTCGGAAGAACAATGAACACAAAGATTTTGAATTTAGCTAGATTTGAACTCGGGACCACACGGCACACGAACCGAGTTGAGGTACTTAACTCCTCTCAATAAGAAAAATACAAAATAATTAGATTTATCAATTTTTTTTTATAAAAATAGGAATAATATTAGACTATTATCGCAAGATGGCGGCCCTCCGGCCAAAAAAAACATGTCAGTCGTCTACGGGCTGCTTAAATCACTCTGCTTCGTTCGATAATGTGGCCAACCGTTCTTTAAAGAAGGCAATTTAAAAAATAGTTTTATTTTATAATCTTTTAAATCAATCAATCAACTATCAATTGAAACAAATTGACAACGTTGTCGAAATTCAACTTCAGTTTTAAACAAACCTCTTAGACCCGAAACGTTGTATACTGAGTTATAAATTAGAATAATTACTACTTAATCCGTCACTGATAAATCACTGTTTTTATAGTGCCGTAAATTTAATAAGGTCCCAAATGTCAGTTGGGACATCGTCAAAAATATTGTTACTAATGTAGGAGCCTATGGCAATTGACCTGTGGCACTTGTGATGGCAAAAAAGCTTATTAACATTCCGTATGCACGGCCAATTCGCGTTACGACATGCCACATCTCGCGAGAGTTGTGCTTTTATAGGGCTGGCAATTGTCAGTTATCTATTATTATTATTTTTTGGCACACTTGCAAAATACAAAATCTGTAGTTCATATAATACGAACGTATTGGTATCCTTATGACCGCACGCATAATAAACTTTTGAAAATAAAATCCTCACGAACTATCCCTAGAAAAAATAAGAATTTTATAAACTATGCCTATGAATAATTATCGTTCTCCATGTTTAAGTGCTCCTATATGAACGTCTTAATACTTGATTATCATTGTTGTGACTCTGACATGGTGACTTAAAGATATACTGGTAAAAACTACAAAATTATTGTTAAATGTTTTAGGTATAGCTCTTGATGGTTACGTCAGTTAACTATTATTTGAACTTTAATTTCGACTTCTGTATTGTAAACGTATTCATTATTTTCTATTATTTAGTTTTCAGTTGAAAAAAATATAAGACCAAAATACTATGGAAAGATACGATCTGATCCGAATAATTTAATTTGAATTATAATTTAGCGACTGTTAAATGAATTTCTTATCAATCATGCCCATTTAGATAAGATAAATAAAAAAACGGCACTATTCATTGATTTGTTTTTTTTGTTATACGCTTTAGGTGTGATGAATAAAATATTGTGTAAATCACTTATTGTGAAGTGGTAATTGTTTCATCGTTCTTGATTAATAACATTAAAAAGTCAACAGGTAGCCCAAAGAATTTGCAAAAATCAGTTCTAAGCTGTTGGCAGCCCTATGCCGTGGCTTTCCGAGCAACGCATTGTGCGCTTCAAATGGTCGAATTTACGGGGCGTGCGCAGCGGGCGACGGTATTGCCACTTGTCGCGCCCGCGGCGCGCGCAGACCACCGCAACGCTGACTTATCGCGGCTTAGAGATGCGCTAATTTATGTCGTTTAAGCCGATTGTGGAGTATAAGATAACTGAGTTTTTTTGATATTAAAATTTGGTTTTTGTCCGCAAAGATTACAATCAACACTTTCGTTGTAATTATTTGTAACTTTTTTTTACTTATCCTGTATTGGCTCTCTGCTTGGTCTCCTTAAGCTTTTGGCTTTTTTTATTTGACTGCATGTATAACGTATTTGTAGTTTGCAAATAATTTTACCTATACATTATATTGCTGCTGCTGAATGTAAGTTTTGAGAAGTAAAACAAAGTAAGGGCAATAGAAGAGAGTCGAAGTTGAAAATAGTAATAATATGATAATATCAGTTTTTTATAAAACTATAACGAGCTTTCGAAAATATTTTATTAATCTGCAAATCCATTTAAACCACATATAAACTACTAGCGGCCCCGACAAACTTCGTTCTGTTAAAAGTTGTTGACGAATGACAATATTTTTTTTTTCATAAAAAGTATCCTATATCCGTCTCCTAGTTCTAAGCTACCTCCCCACCAATTTTCAACCAAATCGTTTCAGCCGTTATTGGGTTGTAAATAGTGTAACTAACACGACTTTTTATATATATTTAAATATATACCAACTCGGATCGTGGATCGTGAGGATTTGAATTCGGGAGAGTTCAAATCTGGCCAGAACAAAAAATCTTTGTGTTCATTGTTAAATTTCCTACTAACTCTTCGAAAACATCGATAATAAACCAAATCAACCCGGATGACGGCAGAACGTCACCACCTACCACGTTGGGTTCTAATACCATTGGTGAAAAGTGGGTTTCTGAGTGTCCCGTTCACCATGACGGCAACAATCACTTGCCCCTGACTACCCCGTTTGGGAGATAGTCGTGATGGTATGTATAAACTATATTTTAGCTTCATTAACAGATGCATTTTTAAACAAATGTAAGTGTCTTTCATCTTCAATTAAATTAGTCTAGAAAACTAGTTCAACAAATGGACCGACAAAGTAATACCACAGTGATGCTATATCAGTACTTAAGTATAAAATGCAATGGACCCTGAAATAGTGACGTGTTTAGGGCCTGGGAACACGTGGTCTCGCCGGTCTCTTCATAAAACTAACTGGTGCATACTTCACCCGCGCAGGCGCAGCTAGCCCATAGTTATTACCGCTGTAATAATAAGAAGCGAATTCCCGCGGTTTTACTGCGAATTTGTATGGGATAAATTGGTCGTAATATACAGATATGGGAAGCGTAAAGTCTGCTGATTTTGCTCTGAAATGATTTCTATTAGACTGGCCTAATCAGCGTGTTATGGTTTACTACCACTTAGAGTTATACTAGGAGCATTAAATGTTACGTGTTTTAACGTTAACGTTCATTATTGTAATTACGACGACCTGTTCAGACAGAGGTCCGCGGGTTTAAGTAGTGCATCAGCACCAACCTCTGTTGATGAAATAGTTGGTTTGGGTGCAGACCATGGTGGGTTATTTTTTAAAACAATACTCAACAAATACAAACAAATACAGCCCTATACGTCCCACTGCTGGGCACAGGCCTCACCTCAACTATGAGGTGGTACGAGCCATACTCCAACACGCGGGCTTAGTGCGGATTGTTGGAAACAATACTCATTTTGGCTTATTCCTAAAAGCTCAAGAGCATTTAGTATTCTCCTTTTATTTAAAACTCTTAATTTGAAAACATTTCTAAGCATTTCTTTTTGTGGCCACCAATAGTAACTATTTTTGTCACAGGTTTGATCCAGCTAAAGCGATTTAGACCAAATAAAGGCCGAAATGACAAAAGTAGAATGCAAGTAATGTAAAGGGAATGCCAAAAAAAAAAAAGTAGTTTCTCCTGCTTATACAAGCTTGAGTGTGCTTGGGTACAGAAACTTGTTTCTATCGTCACAATGTTGCAGACAGACTGAATGACATTTAGACACAAACTGAGAGACCGTCAGCCATAAATGGAAAGGTAGGTTATGTTATGATGTCAAGTTTATCACAAAATTTGTCAACAAAACGCCTTGCTCAAACAACAATATCTACAAATGTTTTTTTTACATCATTTAACAATATGCAAAGTAAATCTTAAGGTAATACCGAAAAAAGTAACAGTTGGTGTAAAAAACCAAATTCGAAAAATATATTTATATATTTTAAGAAAAAAGTAAAGTAAAGTAAAGTAATTAGCCTATAATACTGTCCCACTGCTGGGCAGAGGCCTCCATCATTGGAATTAAGTTTTTGTTTTTTTTAAAGAAAAAGTAAATCTTTATTTATTATGTGGGAAAAGTTGATTTAAAACAATCGCTGGGTAATTAAATAGCATATTGTTGTTTTTAATACTTGAAATTTTGCAAAAAGTATTCCTTGTACTAAACCGGTGCTTAAAATTAAACTCAGTATCTCGTCGCCCAGATAGTATTGAAGTATACACCTACCTACCATCCGGATCAGCTGCAATCAATTTCAATGAATTTTCAAGGGAACTGATTTGATAATATTTTAGAACTGATTTACTGCTATTCTGTCAGTTTATAATGATTGTTAAATTTTAACTGACTTAAATAACATCTAATCAATGAGAAAACGAAAGTAACTCAAGATTGATGCCTAAACATTTGTAATAGTATGAACAGTCGATTTATAATATTTAAGCAGCTCCAGTATAGTAATTTGCTATTGCTACATATACAAGTTTATGCACGAATAATGTATTATTACTAGTAGGTACGGTAATTAAACCATTAATTATGGTATGTAAGTACATGTGATTAAAGTTGAAATCTTTTATTTTTAATTATTATTTAGATGATGTTTCATGAGAAAAATTATAGTGTTTTTTAATTATTTATTCATTGCGTGCCACAAGTATTATTTTTTTCTTTGCAAGTTTTTTTGAACTATTTTACTTTTCTTGACGGCAATTGTTCCACCATCGCTTGAATATCAATACAGGTGGTTTGTTCTGGAGTTCATTTTTATTTCATTTGTTAGTCTGTTAAGAAACAAGAAAATATCTCGTAATTGGTTGGCTTAACAAGGCTAAACTATTTTTCTGATACCAAGCAACCTATTATGAGTAATTATTGAAATATAATACCTACTTCAAGTTCAATTTAATGACGTTCATTTTGCCCTTTTTGAATGCCATTCGCTTTAACTTAAGCTGTCATTGGCGCTTATGTCATCCCCATACATTTGAACGATATCTATTGTAGACATCGTCGTGGCATGTTGCTCTTGCCTAGCCCACCTGTAATTCCACCACATATTCTGAACTTCTTCAAATTGGATGAGAAGTGGCACTTATACTATCATAACGGATACATAATAGTCTTTATTGTACATTTACAAAAGAAACTTAATGCTAAGTATTACATCAAAACAATTCATAATTTAGGTGGCCTTATCGCTAATAGCGATCTCTACCAGGCAACCTACAGATAGAGGAAATATATTATATAAATAGCAAGTACGTGCATAAATACGTAAACTTAATGAATAACATAAATAAAATAAACCTATTAGCATAGAGATACATATTAGCTATAGTATGAACGTAAACAAAAAACTTATACATAGATACAAAAACCAATAGCAACTACACCAAAGCTAGCTAAAAAATTAGAAAAAGATAAATATTAATAATCACAGCAAAAGATAATATGATTTGACCTTTTGCCTTGAAGATAGGAAGGGATTGAGATTTTCTAATAGAGTGGGGTAAGGAGTTCCACAATCGTATAGATTGTACAGTAAAGGATTGTGTGTAGGAGTGTGAGGAATCATTTTGTCGAAAGTCATAATTTTCATTTTAAGACTTAGAATTGCACGATATTCTATATTACGTTGCAGTGTTTAAATGGCATTTGTATCATGTAATATTTTTGAGATACGAGTATTATCATGACCCTGTCAGTTCAATCTTGTCTAAGTTTGGCGAAAACGAGCGTAATTGTTTTGTAATTATAACAACAACTTGAAAATGAAACTCACAAAATTGTTTATACTGCGTAAGAGCCCAAGGCTATCACTCTGAAAGCCAGAAGCCTAAGCTTCAAATCACAGATATAAAATATATATATATATATATATAAATATGCGCCAGACAACACACCTCTTGTCATGGTCTCGAAGGAGGGATAAATATCCCTGTATTACGAGGTACCAGACAAGGAATTAAGCCAGGGGCGTCTCCCAGCACACCCAGACCCGAGGCAATTTAGAAAAGATCGTTTAGATGAATTGACCCGACCGGGAACCGAACCCGGGGCACTGCGGGATTCAATGCGAGAAACCGTGCTACTGCGCACAACGAACTACGCAGATCAGGGCGAAGTAAGCATTATAAATTAGCTCAGATTTACTATCACTAATCGTTAATTTTGTAAGGATGGCTGGGTTTCAATGCTGTCTTCGCCCAGCACTTTGAGAGTAGAGTGTTATCATGTGTGAAGATATTATCTTAAAATGTTTTCTTTATTTCAAGTCTATTCCTTCTTAAATGATTTTAATTCGAACATTGCCCGAAAAGAGATAGTTTAACCCAAATCTGATTGTAAATATGCCTGATCTATGAAAGAGACCGAGCCTTAACCAACACTGATCCTCCTAATCCACTATGTATGTACTTCCCAAATTACCGCCAGAAGGTAGAGAATGACCCACCTTCATCTAAACTTTATTTACGACTGTAAACCCATAAAGACCAATAAAACCACAGATAAAATATGTAAACAGCGACACGTTTGCTATTAAAAAAAACTTTTTAAGGTTAAAAGGCGTCCAGCCGTGAACCGGAATGGACGAATCGATTGGGCCGAGCACAGTTATCGATAAAATGTATCGGATGATTACCGTAATGACAATTTATGCGCGAGTAAGGTGGAATATGTAAACGAGGCATAGACAAGTGAAGTCTTGTTAGTGTAATGGGACCACCCAACTTTGTATCCATATACAGATATAAATCTTAATAAATAACGCACGACACTTCATTTATACTGGGTGATTATCAAAAAACTTACAAAAGTTATATGACAAATTCAGTACAAAGTGAAAATGGAATTAACCTTCATTTCAAGGTCACCATACAAATCAGTCGAACAGTCAGTATCATCCTAAAAAAATCACAAAAATTAAAGTCAATAAAAAAAAACCAATTTTCACTCCAATAATTACTACATCGGTAACTGAGTATGCCTTATCGTTTTTGTAAGTCTTTTGATAATCACCCGGTATGAAAATCAAACCCGATCTTTGACGCCTATTCTGACAGGTTCCGTGATTGGATCTGCCATTTCTTAATTGATTTTATGTGGTTCTAGAATATGAATGATAAGTGTTCCACACAAAGATAGAAACTATACTATTTTCACTCTAAGATGATATGCCTGACAGTTCTCATTGATCCGTGTCACGCATACAATTAAAAATAAATATAAAGAAACTGGCAAAAGAAAATGTTATAAACTATTAAAAAACTATTGTCCTTTCGAATCTTATCAAGTAAATAAAAAAACAAAAATAATAACAAAAATAATAATCTTATAAATTTTTGTTATTATTATCAACTGTTAATAAATTAATTAAATGTAGCTTTCAGCGCCTGATGCGTGAAAAGGAACGCCATTCAATAGTGTATTGACACTACTGAATCGACAAAAAATCGATGAATAGGAGCGACTATTTTGTAATCACGTCATTCGCATCAATACGAGTGCGTCTGCCTTGTGTGCTATTTTTTAACTATGATTTTCGAGATACCGCGTTTTATTCTATAATTTATTAGCCATAACCCGTTTGTTAAGAATTTATTCAAAAATTAAAAATCGGTAAATCCGATTCGATTTCCCTTGACAACTCGATTAAATTACATTCGTTACATCACTATAACTGACAATTATGATCTGTCAGGGATATCATCATACGGCGAAAGTAGTATAGAGACATTCGACATGATCCTAGCTAGCTAATCCGGGTGGCTGCTCTGCCAACTGAGCTATCGAGGCAATTAACAGACCTGGCGAATTTTTCTACTGTATTTTACGTTGTAAGCAAACGTTGTTGGAAGGGCAGCCACCCAAATTGCGTAATACGCGGGTTCGATCCCGCTTGAGCACTAGGATCAGGTCGAATTTTCCTAGTTTCTATTTTTGTGTGGAAAATAGTGCATTGTAAAACGCTGAAAAAAAAAACCTTAATTTCAAGTGTTTTGGACATCCGTTTACATAAACTCTTCAGAGTGAACCGAATCCTTTTTGACACGCACGTACGTACACTAGAGTCATCTGTTTAAACTTATATCTGTGTTTGTATCTATGATTTTGTTTCAAGAGTGCGGTGGTTATGGTAATTTGTCGTTATTTAGGCGCCTTGTGAACGTCGCGGGGAAATTTGTTTGAAATTAGATGCATTTGTATAAGGTGATACGTATGCTCAGTACTAGTTTGTACGTTTTTAAATTTATGTACACTTAGATATGTTTGTGAACAAATGATAAGATTACACATTTATTTCATCTTTAACTTCGATTTGAGTCGATCATTACTATCTTACTTTAGTAGTAAAGGTTAGGTAATCTATTAACATTTAAAAAGTTTTTGTTAATATTGTGTATTTAAAAAAAAAAAACTTTTTTAGTATAGTAAATGCAGGTCAAAATTTGCCGATGAATAAAAGATTGAAAAAACTGATGATTGAATGAATGAATGCAAAACTGATGAATGAATGCAAAACTGCTCAATGGAGGCACCGCGTTAACAAAACGCGCGCCTAATTACCCAAGATGTTTGTAAGCTCACGTTAGATCACCTGATACACCACACGCCTCATCAACTCCCAACTTAAGCTTGTAAATGACACCGCACGTCCAGCATTCGAATTGCCATCGAAGTTCTAAATAGCCAATTCGATTACAGTCCCCCAATAAAAAGGCTACCAAATAGTACATTGACCCAATAAACTACTTTGAAAACTTACATAACACAGCCACTGGGGGAATAACAAGCGTATATTTGTTTATTTGTAACGCGTGCTATGCTGTCATCTTTAATTATCACAATTGTCCTCTGCTTTAGCATTATCAGCTTTGTTGACGTAAACTTTTAATTCAAAATCGTTCGAACGAAACCAACATAGATTGTTCTGGTTTTGTCCGCATGTACTCTATTTAAATGGTGGCGTTTACTCGGATTTGCTCGCTGAATCGATAATTCGAAGCTGGACGCGAACTGAGTGTGAAATCGTCTGATCGAGTTAGTTTTATTCAATTGAAATGTTAAATGTGATGCTGGTGGAATGGTAATATGCATTACTATGTCCGATAAACAAAACAAATATTTAAGTGTTTACTTAGTTATATATATACCTTCAAGTTATACAAGCGAAGCGAACCGAGCACGATGCACAATAAAAAACCGCAGATTCTCTTCTAACCACGTGTCAGCAAAGGGAATTTTTTATAGCTTCATAAAGTCCATGTACTCTTACATATTCGGGTGACAATTTTTATTTCAGTGTCAATCTCGACAGTATCAGTTTTGATAAATGCAGATTTTTCTTGCACTAAACGTGCCACTGCATTTTGTGTTCAATGATCTTGAAAAACGATTTCAAATTCGCGACATGATTCCATCGTTCGCTCGGATATATCGTTCATGCCAAACGAATGCCACGTTTTGCGCAATCGAACGTATTGATTACAAATCCGATCACACGTTCTATTGTTTACTCGATAGCATCTCTACATAGGTACAATGTCGTTTGGCAGTGAAAAGTGTTAGCTGGGAGCATTATGACTGTTTTATACTCATAAAATTATACGACTACAGAAGTCAGGGTTTTGTATTCTACTTACGTTTGCTTCAGGGCAAGTGAAATCATGTTTTTTTTTTCAATCATACGTTATTCATTCTGCGTTCCCTCATAGCAATTTTCTTCACAACTTACATATTTAGTAATTTTAAAAACGACAACATTTACAATAATATCAACTGTTTCTTCACCTATTTAAACTTGCTTAGCATGTAAATATGGGAAAACCTAATAATCTCGCCATATATTTAAAAAATATATATTTTAATTAATTATTTACACTAGTTATTAATCATATACTTTTAATTTATTATTTTATCATTATACAAGGCATTTTTTATAAGAATAAAATAAAAGCAAAAAAAAGTTTAAAGAAGTAACGAGCATCAAAATGCTTAACAGACATCGCTAAGTCTCCATACAAATCTTTATTTTTATTTAAAAATGAGTATGTTAATCAGTCTCCCATATCCGTAGTAAAATTTCGTTTGTTAAGGGTAAGATGATATTGGTCTAAGCTTAACTAGATATAAAATGATTACTATCAATATTAAATGCTTTTTTCACGCACTAACTCAACTTACCTACATTTCAAAACAATTGAAATACTACTGTTTCATATCCAGGTTCACCGAGCTTCAGTGTACTAAATAAATATTAATGCATTTTGAAAATCAATAATACATTTGCGAAACAAATACGTCACTCCATTGCGAATCGTAATATCATTCCATTTACCTTCCATAACAAATGCAAGACGATCCAAATTTAAACCACATAGTTTCATACAGAAAGTTCAAAATACTTTGACAGTAATCTATTGCGTGTGTGGTTGTGGATTCCTAACACGGACAAAATTAAAATACAATGCGGGTTGCGTATGTGAGTGTGAGTGATGTCGGTATAGTTGAAAGCTATTGGCCGGCGATTTATCCTTCAATATATTTGTGGCTAGGGCTGCATCGTGAATTTTCATTGCTTCATAATCAGTTTTCATTGATCGAACTGATTTATAAGCTTCATTGTATATGAAGTTACGTACATTCATGAAAACCGGAGTAAATATTTCGATGGTCTTTTTCAAGAATGTTTCAAGTTATTAAAAAATGGACACTTAGTCAATATCTTTCACGAGGATGGTTATAAAATAGATGATTAAGAAATTATGTTTTTCTAATGAAACTGTTAAAAAAGATGAAAAAAATATGGTAATAACTAATTGAAATTAATGTATTTGTATAGAACATTCTTCATTAAACAACATAGAACATTCAATACAGGACGCAGTCAGTTTTACATAATTTGGCTTAGCTGAAACCAACGAAAGAACTTCATGAAAATAATTAATGGCATTAAATTTTACACTAATTTAAAATCAGTTAATATATTCCACATAATGCATTAATACAAAATAATCTCAACATAGAAGTTGTTTGTTTTGCGCTATTTTTGTAAATTTTTTAGGTTTTGCATTATTGGTATTCCATTAAATGTTTTTTTTTTAATTTAAAAACGTATTGTTGACATTTAGCTCTCAAGTTTTAATTCATAAACTGTGCACATTGGTAATGTTAGTATTAGCATGCTTTTGAGTTTGAAAAAATAAATAAATCGTTCCCGAATTGGCAGCCCTGCGAATGCGCGTGCGCGTCGCAATTTGTACCCGGCGTCCGCGCAGCCTTCCCGTCGGCGAACAAGGATCAATCCTGCGCTTATCTTGTTCTGACGCGCATCAATTTGGTTGCGCGTCAAAACATACTGTGAGGGTTTGATGGTTACTTATAGTTGACGGGAATTTTGCTAATGATAGGCTTTTAAGTAAGTATACAAACATAGTGTTACTACCTTTACCCTAGGGTCTACTACACTAAGGATAAGCGTGCAAGATAACTGCTGATTAATAATTTATTTTCGTAAGTATTTGTATTTACTTACATTATTATGTACTGGGCTGAAACGGCCTCTGCCAGAATGAAAGCTTCTCCGCAGTACTTCGCAATGCAATGAAATACATAATTAATTTAATTAACATTAAAATTCAAAGTGGCAAGCCGAAAAAAATATTTTATATTCCATGTTTCATTAATACAAATATTCATGATTAATTTAATAATCATTTTTGCTTTGACAATAAATTTTCAATTTGCCATATTTATCGCTAATTAGTGACATATTTTACGATTAGATTAGGTATTCTAGATGCAGATTGAGGCTATAATTTGTCCACAAAATGGCAAATGTAAACAAAATTTTAATCACTCATAATTATTTTGTAGGTTAATCATATGCATGAGATTTTTAAGAATGAACATAGTATGTCATAAATTTGGTGTTTTATGGGATGCAAACATCGCTTAACAATGTATGTATCATTATCGTTTTTAAAACATTTGACTTAATTCATTGATGAAAAAGATATTAACATATACCTCTTCCATAAATTTCAAAAAACTACGTTTGTTTACCCTGCGACAAGACCACTACTTATACAATTATAGACATTAAATGTAGATGCACATAGAGTTTTCATAACAAAAAATACAAAACTTACGAGTATGGAGGTATCACGTACTCAAAACTCTACTTTCATAACTTTAACTGTGGTAATGATTGTATTTTTTTTTAATTAGGACACTTAGTTTAAAAATTAAACTTTCACCATGATTATTTTTAATAAGATAATAAATATTACAACCTTTTTTTAGTCACCTCCCACTTTTTTCAAATATGTCGTATTCATCATTAATTTATGTTGATCCTTTCGTTCTAACTTGTTCAAGTTACAAGAACGTGTCAGACATGTAGTCAAGTATGTCCTGGACAAAAAGTCTGAAAGGCTAAAAACAGGCCTAGGACAAAAACAGGCCTTGCCTTCATTCTTAGTAGTTACTGTGGAATCTTCGGTTTCTTGTGTGGTCTGCAATGTAATAAATACATACACGCAGCGTACAGGCATTTTATTTATCCGCATTAACAGATAATGCGATAGCCTAAACAGCATTCGTTGTTTAATTGCGTGGAACTATTATTTTAATACCAGGTATTTTACTCAGCGTTGAAGTTTACACTCACCGCAAAAGTCAGTTGAATTTAATTAAATAAACAATATAAAGAGAGTTAAAAAGTATTATTTTTGATTACACATGATCGTTAACAAGTTTCATCTCACACTTTATATTCCTTAGCCCTATCTAGCTTATTTTTATTGTTTAACTAATCAAATTAGCCTCCGTGGCCGAGCAACGCCTCTGTGTTTTAAAGTCGGGCAAAGTTTGTTTTCGGATTTTTCGGAACACAGCCCGGGTTTGTGATCACAAATCCGCATTTGGCAAGCGTGGTGATTGAGCCAATACCCATCTATTGTAGCGATGACTTGATTTCAATGATGGCGGCCCAACAGTGGAACATGTAAATAGGCTAATTACTAACTAATCAAAAGAAAATCGGGAAAAAAAACTTATATTTCTGAAACGAAATATTTCAGACGAACATAATTTTTACTGAGTTCTAAATAATATTTTACAACCAAACGACCATTTAACCATTTGACCGTGAGAACTTATAGAGGTTAAATAAAATGGAATAGCCTAAATTTTATTTTAAAACAAAAGGGCCGATTGAACTGCTCAGTGGCTGATTGGATCAATTAGTTGATTAATTTAATTGAAGTGACCGGAAACAAAAAAGATTTTGATAAATTAGAACAGATATTAATAGTCGTATATCATAGGTAAAACTTGATTGAGTTGGAAATGTGAAGCAAATCACCTCACTCAACCTTAACTAAATTTGATCTTTTTTAGTATTTATTCATAAAAACCTTATTATTTTGAAAGAAAAATTTGTGAAAACGATCGTAAGGCAGAACTCTACAAGTTGACCCATGTACTCGTAAAAAATGAAACAAAAAGTTTGTAGCTATTTTCTTTTTGAAAATATATGGCTATATTTAGCGGTTTGATAAATAAATATAAAAACTAAAAACTGAAAACCACAAAATTACAAGCGATGAAACAAAATTAAAAGAAAAATAATAGCAAAAATTTACTGAAATTTCAAGGATTGAAATTTCATCCTAGTTTCCAACCTTTAGTGATACATCCATAATGGGTCACATCACATTGTTTATTTTTGTTTCAAACAACTTATCCCCTCTCGGATAAAACAAGACGTAACCTTCCGCTGCTTACCAACTAAATTAACATTGGAAAGCCTAACCGCAACCAGAGGCCCTAATCACTAACTACAATAGATTATTACAAGCACTCTGAGCTCTTACCAGCTCATTAGTTGGACAAACAGACAGACTGGGCTAACAGGCTGAGATGTTTGCACCTCCGTATGACCACTTATAGTTCCGTTATTCTGTTTTAAAATAGTATTACAATGGCTTGTGGAAAGGTATTTGAGAAGTAGGCTGAATTAGCTACTTATTTACTAGGACGTAAACGTAACCACACAATTACTTCTGTAATTCATAATATTACAAATGCGAAAGACACTTTGTCTAATATTTTTTTTAATTTTAGCTTTAAACAATGCTCTATTTTCTATACAAAGGCAGAAACTATAAAAATTCGACCTGATCCTGGGACTCAAGCGGGATTCGAACCCGCGGCCTTTCACAATCCGGGTGACTGCTCTTCCAACTGAGCTACCAAGGCCGTTAACAGACCGGGCGAATTTATCTAGTGTATTTTACGATGTAAGCCGTTAACGTTGTTTCATCAATGTTAAAGGCAAGCGCCTTTAACACCCGAATGAAACATTTTTACAAATATTTGACTTTCGACTAAGATGAAACTAGCTACAGGATAAGTGAATTTTAATTTTCAGCGTTAAACAATGCTCCATTTTCTATACAAAGACAGAAACTCCCAGGATCAGGTCGAATTTTTCTAGTTTCTATCTTTGTATACTTTGTCTATTTATAACTTGCTGTACTAACTAAATATAGAAACCAGAAAAAAATGCTCTGGTCCTGGAGACCTGGGCGGCTGTTATTCCAGCTAAGCTATCCAGCATTAACAGACCTGGACAACTTGTCAAGTGTACTTTATATATTATAATACGCATTTGGTCATTATTTTTTGTAGGCAAGAAACAGATAACACTGCTCAAACGTAACTTTGTGCGGCCAGCAACACAAGTAGCTGTGCCGTTTGATTTGTAATAGTACCTGAGCTGAAATTTCTCTGTCAGTGAATTATACTTCCGCAGAGATATGTGACATGTGACAGTTTTTTGGGTACCAACTGTACCCAGCGTGCGCAATATGCAAGTTTACTCAGTGTTGTACTTGAGCTGTAATTGACAGTTAACTTTTAAAAATATTTTCAGTTCAATCAAGTACGTGCATACTAAGGCCGGAAAGCCGGATCTACCATAAACGAAATTAATATTCCATACAACAGCGTGTCTAATTCAAAAATATTTATACAAGTCGGAGCTTCATTAAAAATACCCAAGGAGCATAATCAACCGGCCAATAGCTTAATCAAAATGAAAAGAGAAACAATTTCGCCAGTTATCTTTATACGAACGATTAATTAATCCACATTACCATTTTAATCAATTGTATATTAACGAAAGATTAAATTTTATTTGTAATTAGGTAAAAGCTGATTCGGCTGCATCAAAAGAAGATCCATATTGGTATTCTATTGGTAGTGGACTATCAATGTTCAACCTATAGTGTTATTTAAAATATCTTTAACTTTCATCATTATGGTTATAAGTATAGATAGGATCGATTGATATCGATTTTATAGATCTTTATTGGTTTTTAACAGTACAATTGTATGAAGCCCCGAACTAATGAGAATATTTTATTCTGGAACGTTGTGATACTCGTTTAAACAGTTTACCATGGTTTTGGGAGAAAAATAAATGATGTGACTTCGAGTGAGCTTACTCTAACTTTCGACGACACGATTGGCGTAGTGCGCCGAAACACGGTTTCCCGCCTCGATTTCTGTAGTGTCTCGCGTTCGATTCCCAGTCGGATCAATTCAGGAAACGATCTTTTCTGAATTAACTCAGGTCTGGGTGTGCTGGGAGACGCACCTGGCTTATTTCCTCGTGTGGTACCTCGTAACACAGGGATATTATTCCCTACTTCGAGACCATTACAAGAGCTGTATGTCTGGCGAAAAAAAAAACTTTTTCAGTGGTTTTCGTCAGTTTTGCGTTTATTTTGTTAATATTGTGATGCTGACTACAAACATGAATATTTGTATTTCCACACCAAATTCTGTTCCCCTACCCGTTGGTCAATTAAATGATGAGTATCACCTCAAAAATTACTGCACTGCCAAATAACTTTCGCTTGCCCGTTGAGCGCTACAGCGCAGAAGTGGTAATTTTAATTTTATTTTTACCAGTATTGAACATTTACAGAGCAAACATTTATTTGTATTCTATTTCAGTCTGTGTGATGCTGTTGTTTGGTGCATCCTACAAAAATAAGCTCACAATAGATAAACAACCCATCCACATTTAATAGGAATCCTACCACTCGTCCACCTTGCGACTTGTCCATTAGCACTTACATTGCCTTAAAAACGTCTTATATTTAATAGGCTTTAAAAATAATTCTAACAAAAATATATATATTGATATTAAAAATCTAAACCATTTCCCAAACTTCAACACCAACTGAGGCAAACAAACGGCGCGACTATTAAAAAAATGAAAGTCAGGTGTCAAAAACATTTATCAATTCCACAAACGACATACGAGAAATTAATGACAATGGGGTATCGTAAGCTTATTGTGGCTTATCGAAAAGTTCACCGTTAGCTCTGAAAATAAAGTTGGCTTTACATTGAGCGATCTTTATAAGCTTCCTCAATACGCGAGGCTGGTTGTCCACAAATTTTGAAAAAATCTTAATTCTGCAAGTTATCACTAATATTTTACTGCAAAACCTGTATGTTAACTAATTGGCTGACTTGTTTTAAGAGCAAGCGACTAGCAATTTAATAATAAAACATTTTTTTTGCACCCTTTCCAATTCCCACAATAACCAATATTTTCAAGAAATAAAGTTTTTTTGACACTCTAATTTAAAATCAATGATGTAAAATGCCATAAAATATTCTCTAGATTGACTTACCATAGTTTATTTATTAATATTTACTACATTTTGCTATAAAAGCAAAATAAATTTTAAATAACATAAACTCCGCCCATAATTTAGTTTTAAAACTGTTTATCTCAAAGAAGACAGTTGCTATTAGCCATTTATAAAAGACCACTAGTGGGCCTTTCCAGCCCGATCTTGTTCATTTGCGACAGTCGTCACATGTAAATTCCTACCGACCAAATCACCAGTTGGTTCGGCTTCCCACGACCTCAGAACCACATTTCGCCGTGCTCTATCCAATCTTACTTCCTAGTACAAACAAATTTCCACTCTAATCATAATAACATAACGCCTAAAGTCCCGTTAGGAATTCCTGTCTCCATTCAAACCACACACATGCATAGACCAACACCTTAGATTTTAAATGTGTGGATGCTCCTATTGAATGGATTCGATTTGAACATGCACAGCGAATTGCGATCTAGTACTTTGATTTTAAGCTTAAATTGCCTTGAAGCAATAGGTGGAATATGTGTGTGTAGACCAAGTAATAGTTTGAGAGACGGTGTACAAAATTAGTGCACTAATGCGTTGAAGTCTATTGCTTTACATTTTTGTATTTCATTTTGTAGACCAAAAGACATCAACGACTTATCTAAAAGATATTCAGAGATTTATCAAACATTTTACGTAAACTATAACAGATCAGACAAACCAAATGATCGTGTGGAGTTTATTAAAAATATACAACTTTTCTTCTGAACTGAAAATGGAATTGTTATAATCAATTCAAATTTAATTTTCAACATCCATTTTTTGCTTATATTACCTAAGGATCGCCCGAAAACTCACAAATGCCGAAAAACCTGTACAATACCACTTTGCTACGGCCCATAGCTCTAGGCCTACATTAATAACATAGTGGCTATATGGGAGGTCGCGGACGAGTCGACAGGTGACGTTACGATGCTCTATCGATGTTGCTTGTGTGTGTGTAGTGTCAGAGTTGACCGATTAGGATTGAGACATACAACGGCTGAAGAAATATATATTTATTTAAATAATTAATGAAAATTTGTAGGCTTCTTTGCGTTACCTGAAAGGTAAATTGATTCACAAATTCAGGCGGTTTTAGCTAAGTTTTATGTTTAGCAGTTTTGAATATTTAGTTGTTCAGCAATGTTCTAACTATTGATTGAATTTTATAATGAAATTCAAATTCCACAGTTAAGGTGGGAAACAAAAACCTCTAACTATGTTTTTCTGGCTAAAATATTTAAAAAATTGTCTGTTCAGAAAAAAATATTCGAAATCATCAAATTTCATGAACGTATATTGTGAGAAATTTGAGTAATTTTTTCGTTGATTATGGCAATGTCTTTTGTCTTTTCCACATTGTACTGCGTGCTATGTTTAATTTGTCTTACTTACTTACTTGAGGACAAATGAATACATTTAACTTGACACACGAGTACCATGCATATTGAAGTTTAAAGCTATACCACAATTTTACTAAAAAATACCAACTTATTTTTTTTTTAAATCCGATGTTTAAATTATTTTTAAATAGAATTGCGCTCACTGTCCCCCTACCCGAACATGTGACAGTGCGCACGAGTGGTTCGCTACAGGTGAATGTGTCGCTGTGTGCGTGAGGTCACTGCGTCGCCACGTGGTTTGTCTGTGGGCGCTGGTACACTGAGCAAACCGATCACTTCTTAGGGCGGGGTTATAGTTGTACTTTTTAGGTTCAATATAAATTGTGGAGTACAAGATTGAAGGTTATTTTTGCAAATGAGTTGATGTTGTTATTGTTGTGTATTGTTTAAGGTAGAATCTAAAATGACTTAAAAGTCATGAGTATCTCAAGACTATAGATTACGATACTCTTCGTTCATTTTTGTTTCGTTTTCATTTAAACATGATATGATATGTTATGATAAAACGAAACACGAATCGAAAGTTGACATAAGTAACCTTTTTTGAAAACTTCCTATATAAATTTATGATTATGATTATAGTGAAATCTAGGTTTTTAGAATGGGTTTTTTTTTAAGAAAATAAAAATGTACCTAAGTAAATAATAACTATCTACCTTCAAAATATTACGAAAAAATCATTTACTCTAATGTAAATCTTGCTCAGCCCTGCGCCCGACTTTACATTGTGACAGCTAAAATGACCCGCTATGATTACCGCTCTTCAAAACTGTGATTGCGAGTGGACAGCGCAAATGCAGCTTTTATGTAATTATTATTTATAGAAACAACCCACCGATAGGTATAATGGAGATATACGATTTTTTTCTATCACTTTCCTTTTTTATTCTCACGATTAAGCCGAGCGTTTGCATTTTTGTAGTTTTATTGTTCTTTTTGAAATTGAAATAGGTATTATTACTAATTGTGATTGCAGATTATAACGATACAGTGGATTGTGTTATCGTGCTTCGATTTTACGTTTTTATTTATATAGCGTAAGATAATTTGTATCACTGGAATTATAAAAAACTATCCTTCAGCGACTTCGCCCGCATAAATTATTTCTTCCATTTAAATAAAACAAATAAAAATTGCTTGTGTTACTCGCTGATACTGTAGCTTTATATTGGTGACATGATTTTCAAAATAGATCCAGTAGTATCGGATTCAGTACAATACTAACAAACAATAAAATCTGATCATAAAGCTGAAGAGTTTGTTTGATTGCTTAAACGCGCTTATCTCAGGAACTACTAGTCCGATTTGAAAAATTCTTACAGTGTTAGATAGCCCATTTAGCGAGGAAGGCTATAAGCTATATGTATATCATCATTCCATGCGAATGAAGTCGCGGGCAATAGCTAGTATAAGTATAATTTTTTAGAAGTACGCATGGAATTAATCAATATTGAGCTCAATTAAAAGTCTTCTTTGAGACGAGGGGCGTAAGGTTTTTGCGCTGAAACGTCACAAGTTAGCAAATGTAGTATTTGGCAAGCGTGGTGTTTAGCCATAAATTGTAGAGATGGTTTTATTTTGATAAATAAAGGCCGGCCTGTAGGTGTAAGTATTTTCACTGACTATTTATTATTTAAGCCCAAACTAAAATAACTGATACAGTTAGATTTTTCTTAATTCCGACTTTTTAATGGCAATACGCTCTTTAAGGAAAACGCTGTGCACACCAGATTAAAACTTATCGCTACATGGCAAGAGTGGTTTTTTACTTATTTTTGTCATTCCAAATTGTGTCTTCTATACGTTAGCACTGTGAGGTATTTTTTCTCCCAAACTGCTCTTTCAAGATACCTTACGAAACCGAGAAATAAACATACCACAGTAAATGTATCTTCAGTTTACCGCATACTGATCGCTCTAATCGTCGGTTGTAGATAGTATTACACTATAATTACACTAAACACGATCATTAATGACTGTGTTACTTTATAATTTGGCTCAATACAACTAATTGAGCCGTCCCGATGATGTGTATCGGCGTGATGGACATGAGAAAGAGTTTTTTCATCGATGATTGAATCATTTTGATCTAATTAATACCTTGCTTTTATGAGGTTTACGAGGCAGGTACAGTTGCGTATCTTTATCTAGTTCATTTAGTGTAATATACCATCATTAAATAGATTCTTTAAAAAAAAAAGTTATCATGCCGACTCGTCTCCGTTAGCACTGGTCATGGTTTTCTTGTCTCGGTGTCAGTATTATCTAAGTATAAATAAAAATACCTTGGTTACTTGTAATTGTTTTTTGTTTATGATAGCCATAGTATATACATGATCTACTTATTTAAGCGCCAGATGACCAGTAAAGGGCAGATTAGCAAGTAATTTTATCAAGCTGTAACAAGCTTTTTTTAAATGAGCAGCTCTAACTCTAATGTTATATTTATTACTGAACAATTTCTTCTAAATGACCATACGAGTATGAAAGGTAATGCCATCAAAAATAGAATTCTTTTACACAATTTCAAAACTAGGTAAAAACAATGAGGTCGTGTTTAGTATTTAAAATTCATATAAAATTATCGGCTAAATTAATCATTTAATAGAAATAACTCTGCACTTTAGATTATAAAAAAATACTTATCCAATAAAATGTTAATGCGAATGCTTAAAATATGACATCTTTAATTTGAACATAAATCAATTTTATTTCTAAAATTAAATTAATTATCTTAATTTGATTAATACATTTATTCCTTTTGGCTAGCTTTAAGCATGAAAATAATAATAAATCTTATTGATTGAATTTTCAAAACATGTTTTCATTACATCTTTTTTATAAATCAAAAATGTAAACATAAAATCTAAAAACATAATAACATTGAAGTATTTAATAGGTTCTATTTAAACGAATTCGGTTATATTTTCTCCACAAGCTCAAAATAAGCAAATACAAAGCTTGGGTCAGGTCGTTTTTTTTTTGTTTGTAACTTTGTGTAGCAAAGCTGTTTGTACTTGAGAAGGTAATCTTAAGTACTTAAATTGTATGGCACTTAGTTGTAACGCTTAAAACAATTTTCTATTACGCCCAATTATAATAATCAATGTAAGTGGTATTAATAACCTAAAAAAAGATGAACACAATCACTGTTACCGTTCTAAAGAAGGCCGTCAAAACGAACCAAATTCTAAAGCTACAATTTATCATTTTATCTCTCAATGATTGTGATCTGACCGTAAGAATAATGGTAGTAGCTACTGAAGTAGGTAATTGTTGAGGCTTGAGGCATAAGTTGTTACTATTTTTTGTTTTTGAACTTTTTCGCTTGAGGATACGTTGTTAATTATGATGTGTCTGAACTTTCGTGGGAATAGGTTAAATCTTTGGCCATCTTTATATCGCTACTTAATTTGCCTTTCTCAACCCTAAGTAGCCGACGGCCACAACCCGCTTAGTGCTTTCAAGGTCAAAAAACACATCGGTTTTTCGGCAATACAATCAAAATGCTATAGTAAATAATTTGGTCATTAGTAATTTCGATTTTAATGACCTTTTGGTATAAAACCATCACTCATCAAACTTATTTTAGTAAAATCAGAAAAATTACTAGATTGTATCGATGTAAACTGACTTGACTGCCTGTTGGCGCAATGGCAGCGATCCTGCCTTTAGCGTCAGAGGTCGTAGGTTCGATCCCCACCCATGACAAACATTTGTGTGACGAACATTAGTGTTTGTTGTGTGTCTGGGTGTTATTATCTATATATGTATGTATTTAGAATTATTTAAGTATGTTTATCAGTCTCTGACGCCCATAGTACCTACAAGCTCTGCTTGATTTGGGGTCAGATGATCTTGGTGTAAATTGTCCCAGATATTTATTTATTTAAACTGAAATGTGGTGTTTTAATAGCAAAAATATACCAATTTTTATTACATAAATTGTTGTTTCTTTCAACTAATATTAAAATGACTAAATGGGGTAATAGTATGGAAATGACAGTCAGATTTTATTTGATTGCATTCTGGGTTTAAGTTGAATTTCATGGGGTGTACTTCCCAACTGGGCAAATCTTTTGTCTGAAACAAAAAAAGCCCTTCTAGTATCAATTACGTTCATATGCTCCCCATAAGACACGAATGAAAGACAAAAGCCAGTGTTCCACCGTGCTGTACAGCTAAGCCAATGCAGCAAAGGATCAAAGTAGCATTTTACGGTATCTTTCATCATAGTTCTGATGTAACCAATAATGAACATCAAAATATCACACGTCTTTTGAACAGAGGTGGCACAGGTCAAGAAAAAAAATCAATTCACACCAAACTCTCTTACACTTCATTACTACATTACCGGTAATGATATCCAATCATCGATAAGACACGCTCGAATTTCAATAGACAGACTGACAAGCCGAAAATCATAATAAATGTTTTATATTTTGTATGTGATGGAAACAATTAATAAGCGGGTGCAAGTGTTGAGCTGATTTGAATAGCGGAAATTGTGTGACTGAAACAGTTGCATTAGAAAAATCATTAGATTATGTTTTATAATCAGTCAAGTTTCATATATAAAGATTGAAAATCAATGTTCTTTAGAACATTCATTTCGGATGGTCACATCCGGAAGAAATATTTTTACAAATATTTAAAACATTTATTGTTAAAGTTTAAATATTTGTAAAAATATTTCTTTCGATTGTTTACTTACCTTAGAACATTAATGAAATAACGTTGGCTTGCAACGCTTCCAAGCATATACTGCAAAGATTCGTTAGGGCCAATAAGATTTCGGTAGCTCAGTGGTTAGAGGAGAGACACCCGGTTTGTGGGAAACGCGGGTTCGAAGCCTGTCTGATTTAGAAATGAAAAACAAGCATTGTTAAATGCTAAAATAAACAAAGTAATAATTAAGTTTCAGCTTAGAGTTTTAAATTGAAAAAAAAAAGTTGACTTTAATCAGCGATTAACTAAAATTGTTTGAGTGTCCATTTAATAAAATACTTGTTAATTATTATTCTGTTTACTTCTCCTGATTTGGCTAACTTTCTTTTAGATCATATATTTTTAACTGTTCCAAAATGTTTCATTGCTTGAAACCACTTAATTTATTTTTGTTTTATATGTCTCACTCGCTATACTGATTTAAAAAATAAGTATTTTAGCATAATTTAACCCAGTAGCTATTTTAATTGATAAATAGATTATCCCATCTTATCGTGTTAACGATTGTTTCAAGAAGCTGTTTCAAATTGAAAAAAAGTAGAACCAAATTGGTAATTTATAACTATTTACAAATAAAAAACCCAATTTAGAATGGACAAAGTTAACGACCTAAATTATTGTTTTTTTTTTTCAAATGAATCCCTAAAATGAGACTAAGCTTCATCGTCTTAGTATCTGTCATTTTAGATTTAATTCGAAAACCTATACACTTGGGGCACACTTCAACACGAATCCAGTGGCACGGTATATGATTGATTTAAAATTTGAAACGAATCACAAAGTGATATTTGACGGCCAATATTTATTATCATAGAAAGGAAGGCTTTATTGTTATTGTGTTAATTTCTTTTTTTCATTGTTCACACGTAACACTTTTAAGTATTATTGTACGGCTGTTTCTGTAGAAGAGTGGTAGGGAAAATAATAATTTTCAATTAATTATGAGAGTGGCTATAGCAAGTAGCAAGTGACTCTCATGAATGAAGTCATAATATAAACTTAAGCAGTAAAAGAAAAGTGAAATTGCAATAATTGATTGAACAACTTAAATGGACACGGTCATAGAACAGTTATTTATTCGCTCTGAGATTAATCTTCTGTTTTTTGTTAATTTTCACATCTGTAGCACCAATAACTGATGAACGTAACAGTGACAAAAATTAAAACTTTGCATAAAACACATAAAACAAGAAAATGTAAAGTTCGAGTATAACATTTTTCCAAATTGTGTTTTATGCCCCCAACAACATCCGTTTGAGTAAATTTAGTTCACTAAGGCATTTCGATGCTCAACGTTGTCTGTTAATCACAGCCAAGTGCTTGTTGCAAAAACAAATAGCAATTAAACAAGTTTGCTATTTACTCGTAATTTGGTTCTTTTTCTCAAATCCCCAAGATATAAAGATGATCTGATAAAATGTAATGCAATTTTTAATTTAATTTATCGCTTTCAATCAGTGCAGAGCGACGAGTTTTTAAATCCGAATGAGTTTAATAAATCAATTGGTTATAATTATAAAAGATCATAGCGTGTAATTACTGTAGTGATGCGCTTCCTGGTGAAATGTAACTTCGGTTATTTATGAGGAGAACGGCTGGCGGTGTCTTTTTGTACATTACTAAATACTTTATAAGCTTTTAGAAATATTTATTTAGAGCAGTTCTAAAATAGGCAGAGTAAGAGATAAGAGACTTATCATATACTTTTATATTTTATAAAATAAAATAATTATGATAATGCTATCATCTAGACGCAGAACAAACCGTCCTGTCTTACCAAACAAGGTATTTAATTACATTTTATGGTATTTTATTAATAGACACGTTTCAGGCATAAAAATAAATTCTTAGAAAAACCCTAGTTTTTTTTTCATAAAACAAATAATCATCGCTAAATTCCGAGATTATGATCAAAATGTGAATGCAGCCGGAATATTAATGAGAATATAGAATTCTTATTAGCCTTAGCACGAAAACAAAGCATGCATTAAAGTCATCTCCATTACTTCAAAATAGCCCAAGATTTTTCTTTTAAAGTTCCTGACATTATCAATCTTTTACCTCAAATTTAAACAGTTAAGTATCCAAAACCTGAATTCGGATCAAGCAGGTCCAATTTCAGCCCTGCTTTAACCCTAACTAATCTAATTAAGTATCTCGGAGCTGAGGCGATAGTTCACGTTATCTCGCGTCGAGAATCGCCCATTACCGCGAGACACAGTTCCACACTACGACGGTCAAAGGTAACGAGGTGACACGCTCATGCGAGTAGCGGGAAGAGAATCTGCTGCAATCTTTTTTAAATAAAGCTAAGATGTGACTCATTTTAATTTAAGTACATTAAAAAAACCGCACTTTTTTGTCAAATTCTTACCTGAGGCCGTAATCAAGGGCAAATAATCGTAAAGTTTCCATAATATTTTGTCAAATTTTCCATAATGTATAAGGAAACGAATTTGTATCTACAGCAAGACTTACATTTAAAAAGACCTATTAATATATTTAAATAACTGTCTTATTTTTTTTTATTTAGTTGCGATTTCCTTACCTTAATACCAGCAATATGTCAAATTATATCGTAGGTAGAGGATCGCATAGCTGGAGGATTAGCTAAGAGCAACACACTACTTACGTTTCGACATTGCAAAAAAGTGTGGAACTGACATTAAATGTCATTTCGATCAGACGAGACGAGACTAATGTAATTCCAACTAATTTATTTTCCAATTTGTCATTACGAAACGAAAGTAGACTTGGCTAGGGCCTCTGGAGCCTAAACCAATATTAAAACAATATTCTCATTTGTTTTTAGCTAATTCACAAGTCATTCCTGAGCTTGACTATTTTAATATTACCTTGAGATTATAGTTTGTTGTAGCCGCTCTTCTCATCACTATGTCATCTCCCTGTGCCTGCGCACCTTGCGCTGAGCAACCTTTAACAACATTAAGATAACGCCATACTTATGGTTACCTCATGCCGTAGTCTGTGATTGCCGATATTTGGTGTTAAGTACTGTCAGTACACTTGGAGAATTAAGTGGGAGGATCAGTTCGAACGTAAAATTGATAAGATAATAATATCCTTTATGTTTCTAATTCAGAAAGATAAATGTTTTACATGTCAGACAAAAATGATAGAAGTCGTATTTTAAAGAGAAAATTTGTTGAGACTTTGTATTTTTTTAAGACTATATTATACTTTCAATAAAAAGCAAGCTTTCTTTGCATGAAAATTCAACAATGTTTTATTTCAAGGCGCTGCAATTCATCATATGCATAAAGTTAAGATATTATTTCTAGCCACAAACCCTAACTGCCTGAAAGGCCTACTGTTAACAACAATCTAACATTTTGACGAGAATGAATGTAACTTTTGGTAAATGCTACTTGATGAACAAAGTTTATCAAGAAGGATATTTTGTTTTATTCTTAAACGTGAAAAATACAAAAAAGAATATTTCAACTTAAACTACAATGTACGATGCAGATGTAAAAAACAAATAAACAATCCATCACCGCCGTTATCCAAAAAAAACGCTACAATATACTCGCTGAACAATTACATACTTATTCTTTATTTAAACATTCGCAATTTACATACATGTATAACCGAATATATGCATAACTCATGAATATGAAAGACACGACCACCAACGCCAGTGTAAGAACAATAAATCTCGATTAACCACGGTTTTTAAAATCGATTTTTTATTCAGCAATCGTCACGGTCGGCGAGTTCGATACAAAGTTTACAAGGTGTATTATATGAGTGTGGACCGGTGTGAGACAGTGAACGCACAAATTTCAGATAAGAAAGCGATTGCGTGGGAGTGGATAGCATTGCTAAAATGTGAAAAGTTTTACGTGTAAAAACATGTACCAAAATAAATTATTATCAGGAAGGTCTGACACCAGACTTTTATGTGACTAAGAAAATATAGAACTTTTAATATCTAAATGTATGTAGAAATATTCAGGACAATAAAGATCATCCTGAATATCTCTGTACACCCAAGAACCAACAAATATTTTCATACGCTTATCCAGGATGAATACCTGAAAACCCAAGCGGTGCAGTCATAATAAAAGTACCTACAGCTTTTCTACCCTTTATTTATCAAATACCTATATAACATACCATCACGACTTTATCCCAAGCGGGGTAGTGACTGTGCCGTTATGGTGAACGAAACACTCAGAAGCCCACTTTTCACCAATGGTATTAGAACCCAACGTGGTAGGTGAGCCTTACGCCGTTTTCTGGATTGATTTGCTTTGTTATCGATGTTTTCCGTCACCGGAGAGTTAGTCGGATATTTCAAAGAACACAAAGATTTTGGTTCTGGCCAGATTTGAACTCGGGACACGATCCACGATCTGAGTTCGGGTGCTGAAATACTAGGCCACGACGCTCACTGAAAATACTTATATGAAATGGGAAATTATAGTTTGGTTTGATAAATTGACCTCTGCTTTATGTAGACCTTCCAACAGAGACTGGATGCAGCGATCTGCATCTACTGAAATCGAGAATCGGAGAATATTTCGTCATAACATTTCACTTAATATTACCTTAATAGGTCCTTACCACTTAAACTATGTCCTGTGTACAAAGTAACGTTCGTGACGTCAGAATTATTTAATTAAATAAGTTCCTTAAAGCTTCCTTTATACTTCTTTTATTCTGTAACCGCAAGAGTTGACCAGTTGTAAGGTAGCCCCTGTTAAAAGAGGTAGCGGGCTACCGAAGCTACCAAACGATGCTCAGCTCACGCAACTAAGGTGTCAAGTTTTATGTTCTTGTTCGAAATTATAACTGCCCCATTAATTTGGAGCGACCGAGACTATTCGTAAAAAATACCAAGGAATTTAAAAGCATTTGGAAGGTTTTTTCCTAATGAGTTTATATTACATACTTTATTTAGTTGAGCTCAAGTTTTGCAGTTATTAATTTTTATTGATTCAATTAAATTTGTTTTAGAATAAGCATCTTTACGTTTAAATCTTAACTTTATAAATAAGTCGTAGGTACTCTTATTAATTTAAGAAACCATAGTACAAGGTCTGCTCAGTTTCGGTGAGTAATTTATACAGGGTGTCCGTAGTATCGAGCGATAACCCAGTGGTAGAACGCGTCATTTTTTTAAAATTTAAAAAAAAACCCTACTTAAAGTTTTTAAAATGGCGACGTTCTCTTCTAATACAGACTCCGCTGCTTTAGCGCATGTGTTCCCTTCTTCTTAAAGTCCCGGGGTCTTCGAATAGGGCGTTAAAAGGAATTATTGCAGGTCTTGAAGATAAGGCTCAGTAATCGGTTTGCATTATTGTGCTTGGTGTCATTTCTTAGCCTTTGACTTTTTACCTGGTGGAGTGAAGTAATTTTGAAGGGCAAAAAAATAAGTACATTGTTATAGATATTCGCTCTAAGTTCCCAACTTGTGCTATTAATTACGTAATCACTCTCACTGGTGGCTCTTTATTGTGTGGGGTCATCGCACACTACGGTGTCGTATTGTGCCCACAGTTTATAGATCGATGGGATTTACAACCAACTTAAGGTGTGGTGATAAATTTATAGACGCTTATCACCCAGTAATGGAATGCTGGCTGTAAAGGCTTCTAATAGTTTATTTCTGGTAAATTAGAAGTGTCATTTGATAGGTCATTGACAGTAAACAAAAATGGTGGGTTGGTTTGTTGAAGTATTTTTTGATTTGTTATTCCAATCACTCTTGTGGAGCGCTAAAATCGTTTTGGCCACCGTCATACAATTTGGTCAAAGACATGTTTTTATTTCCTTTTTATATTTTAATAAACTATGATAGTTAATCAGATATTTATGTAAAAGATGCCTTTTATAATACATCATTTTAACAAATAAAGACGTAAAATTTACTTTTCACTTCCAACGTACATACGAGTATTTGAGCAAAAACTTTGGGCTTTACCACGTATACATGCGAATTGAATAAGATAATTTATTCTTAATAAAATAGTAAGTAAGACATTCTCTCATTAGGTAATCATGAGCTTTAACATCTATTGATTTGAAATAATATTTATGGCATGTAATTACAAGGTTCAGGTACTGAATATAATATCAATTTATATAGCGATTTATATCGCTGTTTTACATTTTTATTAGAAGTTGGGTATCAATCATATTTGCTCAAAGTAAAGTATGTTTAACTAAGTACTTAACTAAATTAATCATTAAATACCAATGAAGAAGAGGAGACGTATATGAAATAGACGTTTAGGCGCCTTTACACTCTTTGTAATGTAATACTCTACATGATTCGTTTTTATATTTATAATAGAATATAGCTGTTGCTCGCGAATTCCTCTGCTCCCATTTTCCCACACTTTCCAAGTCATATTTTTTTAGAAATTAGCACATTTTCTTGCCAAGGTTCCAATCTATCTTCTACAGATCCAATCCAGGCGTAAACAATAAACAGGCGTTTTCTAAATAAGTACATTGATAAATACATTTATTTAGCCCTTTTTTTTATTTTTATTAAACCATAAAAATTACAGGGATGCTTAACATTATTTTCTGCCAAACTGTGCAACAGTTTGTCGGCAGGTTTTGGGGTTGACTTCCTGGAACAGCCTGTATTGATACAAAAAATATATTAAAATCGACAATTTGAAGTCATGATAGAAATATTATATGCAAAACAAATGTTTTCTACATAATATTGATACTGCTAACAATAAAAACGTAACTCGACCACTATATAAACTAAATTACTTTATACAATAAAGGCTATGTATGTCGTGTTGAAGACATAAAAAATGGAGTCATTTTATTATACTATACGTACTATTTTATAAGACAAGAAAACACGTCAATAAAATGCAAAACAACGCCTTTTTACGGTTTACATTTAATTAAAAAGCAGTTAAAGTCGAAAAAACTAGTCAAGAATTTTAGATTAAATTAATAAAGAAGTTTCAAAATAATTGGGAGGTCCTCTGGAATTTTGAGTATTTACTGATTAACAATTAGCATAAAATTCATGAAATTTTACTGTTGTAAGTGTTTTAGTAGGGGAAGGCTATTCCGTGCCTAACTAGGCTAATGATTGTTTTTTAATTGAAATTATTATCATAAAAAAATAAAGCAATAGATTGTGTTAATCTTTACTAATATTTTAGGAAAGGAGGAAAGATTTAATTAGTTTTATTACCTACAGTTACATTCAGACATTGGAATTTCATAATAATGATGTTTATGCAAAGGTCTAAAATTTACTGCAGGGCAAAGGTCGTCCTAAAATTAAGAAATCTTGTTTTAAAGCTACTGGATTTCTGGGTGATTTGTATGGCCTACCACATTTTGTGAACACCATTGTGTCACAAGTTTATGAAACTATAAAGTTATTTATACTTAGAAAACAAGATATATTAGATTTATTTATAATTGTAAGGTAGAGGCAGCACATACATTATAAGCAAATAAAAATTATTTGAACGGTTGAATACGATTGGCTTTGGAAATCAACGTTTCTTAATTACTTCATTTACTTTATTTTAATTTTCCTATTTCTGGGCTAGGCATAGGCTATTATTATTACGACACGATTGGCGTAGTGCGCTGTGGCATGGTTTCTCGTCTTGCCGTAGTGTCACGGGTTCGATTCAAAATTCAAAGTCAATTCAGGAAACGATCTTTTCTAAATTGGTTCGGGTCTGGGTGTGCTGGGAGTCGCCCCTGGCTAAATGTCTTGTCTGGTAACTCGTAACACGGGATATTTACATTAGCTCTACTAAAGTGATGTGGTTGTCTGCCACATATTTATATTAAATTATTAATAAATATAAAAAAAATACCTACATATAAACCTATGAAAAAAACTTCAAGCTAACTTAATTAAAGCTTAATTTCGATAAATTAATGTCAAGTTTGTCACAGTACGATTATGTTTTAAAAATATTCCGCGCCAAATTAACGTACAAATTCTCACCGAACCTTATACGAACATCCGTTTTGGAGAAATGCGCCATCGTTGAAGTCGTATAAAAGTTACGTGTTGTATGCGTCCCCGCACGATTTGCATAGATCACGGGGTCACGGCGTAGGCGCGTCGCCGAATGGATCGGTAAGCCATACATTTGCGACATCCTACAAAATCTTGATTCCTAAGTCAATCTTAAAATATCTTTGTTCATATAGACCTGTGCCAGTATTTTAGAATCGTCATCTTCACTAGATTTCAATGAATTTAAAATGAAATTCAAGAATTTATTAATTGAAAAATGCTATTATAATACGCCGGACTTCTTAAGTGACAAATTTTGATATAATTACGGATTGACTTTATATTTTTATTAATTTGACATGTACCTACTTATTGTTGTATTTTTTTTTTCTAGAATGCCTTAGATTTGACATTTTTTTTTTTAATAGTAGTAACTTATATTAATTTGTATGCCGCAGAGGCACGACATGTTGAAACCTAATGTTCATGTATTTATTATCCTATTTGCACACATGTTTCGAACAAATAAATGCATCTTTATCTTTATCTTTATCTATTCACAAAAGCATAACAAAAACGTCTTTTTTACAAAGGGTAAAAAAATATAAATTATTTGTGTACATAAATACACAATAGTTATACAATTAAAATGCAAATCTACCACCGCGTTGGTGGTGTTTCCGAAAAGACTTCCAAATATATATTTTTTCATATTGCCTGTCAAGATGACCTCACTCCACCTGATGGAAAGCGGTCTTGAGCTTCAGATATAATCACTGAGCAGGCCATCCTCACCTTGAAGGCCAAACTTGAAATTCAAATAATCAAATAAAATAAGGAGATAACATTCAAATAATCATTTTAAGCAAATAAAGAAAAAGAAAATTTTGTTTCCAAAGAAATAAATGTACAGGCACTAACAGTAGTTTTGCCTGCGCATGAGTCGTCGAAATTAATTTGCATAAGTTTATAATCGTCATTGGGATGTGGAATAAATAAAAAAAATTGTAGGAATCTTTAGATGGTCCCAGTTCATTAGTAAATATTTTGCAGCTCCTAATACTAAAATGAAGATCGTAACATTAAAAAGGTTAAAAAAGTAGAAATGCACTAAAATGAAGATACTCAGAAAAGTTATTGATCGGAAATCCTATTAATTAACCAGTTCGATACTATGTAAGGACTTTCAGATATTTTATTTTCAATTGAAGTCTGATGTCTGTGGCGGCCGGTCACTGGACAAGCGCGGACCGGTGGAATAGTTCCGAATGTTACACATAGCTCGAGTGGGTTTGATGAACGTTAATTATCATTAATAACACTTTTGATTTGATTTATACACTAATTTGTTGGAGAGAGCGCTTAATTACGAAGATAATCATTTTAGATGATGTCCTATTTTTTAAAATCTACAATGATATTTAAATAACATCTAATGATACTTTGATTGAGTGAATAAAGTGATTATAATAAATAAGCCACCTTAAATACTAAATAACAGGTGTTGAAAAATAGAGCATGGTGCACTAAAATATAAAATCAGAGAAACATTAAGAGTTTTTGTTTATTTACTGAATTTAAAATGATATTCATAGAACTTGAATGAATATTTTTGGTAGATATACTTAACATCGAAAAATACACCAATTATTAATGGAAAAATAGTTACACTCGTTGTGATGTACTATGCTGTATGTAACTTGTAAAAACGAACTAAAAAAACGACGAACGAAACGGCATCGTTACAATATGATATTATGGGTTTTCGCAAAATAAACCTGGTTAGATACAACAATAATATTATACTTTTATTACAACACTTTGCAGCGTCGTTTTCAGTAAAGATACTATTTTGTAACGTACACATACCTATATTGGTCCACTGCTGGCTCCTCCCCAATCTGAAACAACATATTGACACAAACAAATCGGTCATTTTTTTTTTAAACTAACACGATATTATTTAAATAAGACAACTCACTTGATTGATTGAAGTATTATTATATAGTTTTTTTGTTGTTTTTCTCATAGATTTATTTTCACTCCACACAAAGCTCGAGCTTTAAAAGGTTCCTCTACCCAAAGGTTGCCTGGAAGAAATAGCGATAGCCCGCTCCCTAGCGATAAGGCCGCCTAAATTGTAATTGTAATTGCTTGTTTTAAGTAATACAATTGTTTTTATTCCTATTTTGTGCACTAAAGTATATCTATATATCTCACTATGGGCTTCATTTGAAAACGCATGCAGTTATCTCACCTAACTTTCATTTTGCATTTCGTAGTTTGAAATTTTGTGAATGAAACGTATCTTATAGGTATATATATATCGTATATCATAGGTATATGGTCCATGGCGCTAGTAGCTTACACTTTCTTTGTTTATGAATTTCGAGGAATCAATTCTGATTACTGTGCCAACTTTAACATGAGTTACAGGCAGACGGCAGAACGGCAAATCAATACAGTATTGCTATAACAATACATTTGCGTATAGCCTATGTTAATTTTAACAAAGATTACAGTACATTACCGGCTAACAGTAGAATAAATAGAGATATAGGTCAGAGCGATCATGGCAGCGCGCGATGGGCTACCACTCGCACGCATCGCCTCAGGGAGTGATTTTCGTCTTCACTATGTTGGTGCCTTGGTCATAAGGGCAGCGGCTAGCGGGCTCAATATACAGTAAAAACGAACCTATTTAGTAACTAGGTGTTAGCAGCGATTTCATTTGTGTTGAATTAACATCAAAACTTGTCACTCCGTTTATCAATCTGGAGTAACATAAATTGTCTACTAGTTTTATGCTCGTTAGTGCATAACATTTTATTGAGTAAATCGATTCAGTAGTTATGACGTGATGTTAAAACATACAAACAGATGTGCAGAGGTGTAGATGTACTCGTACATTTTGAAATTACTTTGTTGCAGCAGTTATTTTTTGTGTGCAAATAATGTACAGTTAAACATCAGTAAAAGTGACTTTACTAGAAGTAAGGCCAAAGTATAAAAACAGCCAAAAAATATTGCTGCTGGTGAGTAAACTCAAAACTCAAACTCAAATAACTTTATTCAAAGAGACTGTATCAGTACTTTCAAATCGTCAAATTTACAGCAAATATACTAAATTATAGACATAAATACCTTAATAATATGAATATGTAAATAAACAGTATACAGACATAATGCGACTCTACCACCGCGTCGGAGTTGTTTCTTGCTGAGAAGACCCGGCGAGAAACTCAGCAGTTAATAAATGAAAGGTAAACAAGTTGGGTGTATAACTGGGGTAGCTAATATCAATTATGTAAACATTAGCGGTACTTTTACCAAAACTAAATTAAGTTATTTGGCATCCAAATGAATAATATAAAAATATACGAACGCTGTTTGCCCGCTACACGCTCAGCTTGTGAATGTGGACAGTACCTACGAGACCGAGGCGTAACACGTCGTGAGAACAGCGAGTGACCGTGGCACTTGCCACCGGTATACCATTATCTGCCGTGAACTATTGTTTATAATCCGTCTTAATAATGTTCTCAAGAACACATAGTATAGGGTTGCCGGTCTATTTGCTGGCGAAACAATATTCGTACCGAATTGTTTTACACAATAAAAAGAATAATCCTTGTCACTATGGTCTTAACTTGTTGGGGTACATAAATATTGGTTGTATGAATAAATATGTCATACTCATAATAGATTCATTGACCACCTAAAAATAGCAGTTCCGTTTTCGTTGTACCATGTTAAATTTTGATGACACGATTGGCGTAGTGCGCTGTAGCACGGTTTCTCGACTCTATTTCCGTATTGTCCCGGGTTCGATTCCCGGTCGGGTCAATTCAGGAAACGATCTTTTCTAAATTGACTCGGGTCTGGGTGTGCTGGGAGACGACCCTGGCTTATTTCCTTATGTTGTACCTCGTAACACAGGGATATTAATCCCTACTTCGAGACCATTACAAGAGGTGTGTTGTCAAAAAAAAATGATTACTCGGTTTGCTGTCATCTCATTAAAAATCTGTTACATAGAAACTAGAAAATGATATTCCATTTACAAATGATAAGAGATGCTTTAAAAATAATAATAAAAAAAGTTGAAAAACTCAGGGAAGATGTGAACCAATCTATCAGTGAACCGGGGCAGTGCCTTTAATAATCATATCGCCGAAAGCCAGTTGTTAAGACATAACTTATTAAAATTCAGCATGTCAACCCTGTCGTATCTGATAATCTTCAGAATACGACTCAGGTCATTTAGGATGATGGATTACAAGTGGTTCAAAATGCGCAAAGCGTTTGCACTGATGACATTCTTGATAGTAATAAATTTGAGGAAGAAGGACTTCACAATACTAATGATTCTGGACAAATATAAATTTAAGTTTTGAATTTCACGTAAAATATGAGGCTTTTTAATTGAACATGATTAAAAAAAAACATCATAACTAATAATTGAATTTCATAAATAAATAGATAGAATCACAAGATTTTTTTTGTTCAAGTTGGTAAAACTAAAATATGCTCTTGCAAAATAAGTACCTACTCTCAAAAACATGTCGCATATACCACCTAAGTTTGAACAAAAAACGTATCTTTTGAGTTTTACATTCAACAATATTAAAATTTGTATCATTAAATCTATTTAATTTTGTATCTTAAAAATAAGTAATGCAATACTTTTAAAATTGTAGTATGTACAGTAAAATGTTTGCGTCCTAAGTATTACCTAACTTAGCGCGGTCTGCAATCTACTGATCGTTTTGTAAGATGCACTTTGACCCCTCGCGCTGCGATAGGGTTAAAAATAACTTTACCGTTTTGTAAGTGTTCGTAAACTAGTAATTATGAATAATTTTGATGCGCTTACGTAAGATTTAAACCCGTATTCTGAAACAGAATCTGTACTTGAGTATAGATCTGAGTGACGTTTTTGTATGAACTTACGTTTCAAATCTCTACTCAAGCACAGATCAGTGCTTGAATACGATTCTAGAATACGGGCCTTAGACATAAATGTTTAAGAAGTCTTTTTATCATCATAAGGACTTTTTCATTCTTATCAAGTCAGTGTTTCAATTAATTGGTTTTGGTGTCGGAAGTTCATAGTAAGCTATGTGAATTTAACCCATGACATTGAGTGTAGGGCCAAATGTTCTCACAAAGTTGTTTGTCATCGATGTTCTGAATATCACGACAGGTATAGCTCGCGTCAAACTTTTTGTCCACTCTGAAGTGGTCTCGCGCATGCGTAATACCTATTTTTCCTTAGAAAAAATATAAATGCGGGACTCGGGACAATTTCAGAGTGGACAAAAAGTTTGACGCGAGCTAGACCTTGGCGTCACTGCTGCCTAAATTATGTTAGATTTCTATAAATCTGACCTCCGAACATTAAAACATCAGTGAAATCAATTTACTAAAATAAAAATTCCATAAACCATGTTCAGAACTAGAATTTGAACTTGCATTGATCATTACCAGCGAAGATAACATCTCCATAACACGGATAATTTATTTATACTGCGACAGAAATTAATGTTTACTACGCACTGTGCATACTTAATAAAGTTAAAAGTTTACCAGAAACATACTTAAATGTTGCATCCGGTTTCGATTGCATTTTTGATGTGTTTTGAGTTAGTAGAGTTATAGCAAACATAGCTTTAACGTAACTTTATAGATCAATGAGCAGTAAAATATTTTTTTTTTACAGTGCCAGACTACACACCTCTTGTAATGGTCTCGAAGTAGGGATTATTATCCCTGTGTTACGAGGTACCACACAAGGAAGTAAGCCGGAGGCGCGTCCCAGCACACCCAGACCCAAGTCAATTCAGAAAAGATTGTTTCCTGAATTGACCCGACCGGGAATCGAACCCTGGACACTAGGGAAATCGCACTACGCCAATCGTGTCGTCAAAATATATACATAGTAATAATTAGTGTCAAAACGAATAACACTTAGGGACTTAAGTGTTTTTCTTTACCCCGAACTAAAGATAAATTAACACTTATTAATGAACTAGCTATGCGTCAGCATTTTTGCTCGTTCATACTATTTCTTCCGTTTAAATATGCCTATGAAACTCACAAATATCTATTACAGCTTTATATTGGTGAAAGAATTTTGGAAATTGGTCCAATAATTTAATACAAACAAACAAACAATCAAATCTTTCCCCTATATAATACTAAAATTATATTTTCAAAAACCATCTCATGCATAGACAAACTCTTTTGGTACATAAACGAAGTTGAATCATTCGGACCGTGAGAAAACACCATCGCCCACGCACAAAATAAAATTCCACGGACATTTGTCATTGTTTGTCATTTGACAGTTTTTATAGAAACTGCTGTGAAACCTATCATTTTTGATGTTTTGAATTTACAGTACTAGATTTGATGAGTGACTTTAGCTGCCCGTTTTATGTACGTCTGCAAAATATTTGAGTTATTCTTTTTTCGAATCTTTTTTGCACGAAAGTAAGTTTACCCATGTTTAAACAAAACATACTTCAATAGTGTAAATATATATATATAAATATGCGCCAGACAATACACTTGTAATGGTCTCGATGTAGGAATGAATACCCCTGTGTTACGAGGTACCACACAAGGAAATAAGCTAGGGGCGTCTCTCAGCACACCCAGACCCGAGTCAATTCGGAAAATATCGTTTCCTGAATTGACCCGACCGAGAGTCAAACCCGGGACACTACGGAAATCGAAACCGTGCTACAGCGCACTACGCCAAGCGTGTCGTCAATAGTGGAGTTTAAATCTTTATAAATATCAATCAGAAGAAGGATTTGCACATTTCTACATATGAACTTAAAAACTTCAAACTCAAACTGACTGTCACAGTAAGTACTTTCAAATCGTCAAATTTAAAGCAAGATATACTGAATAATAGACATAATTACTATAATAATAAAGATACATAAATAAATACACATAATGCGACTCTAGCACCGCGTCGGAGTTGTTTCTTGCTGAGAAGACCCTGCGAGAAACTCAGCAGTTACTCTTTTGAACTTGTTTTGGGTTTACAAAATTCAAAATTCTTTTACTAATATGAAGCTGCACAGCGAATAACATAGGCTATATTTAACGAGTGTAATAGTCCACACGGGTGAAGTCGCTGGTATAGAATAATCATCCTCATCAATAATGATCAAATTTACCTGAAAACTTAAGATTGTATTTGCAAACCACTCAACTTTTGAACCTTCACATACAATGTTATCAGAATTACGTTCGTAATATTCACGTAAATCAGAGAAGATTACTTAATTTTATCCGCTTTCATTGCATCGCTTTAATCGGTGTTCCAATGCTCTACCGGTATAGTTCGAATAGTTCGGTAGTCCACCATATATAAATAAAACTTCGACATTACATACGTTACGACATTCGGCCTTAGATGCGATATGACATTCGACATTATAAACGTAGTGGTATTTTAAACGTTTTTGTGAACCTATTAATGAAGTATTTAAATAATAAATATATAATAACAAGGGTATAATTAAGAAATAATATTATTCAAAAGAGATTAAGTAGCCTTCATTGCCATATGTGCATTTATGCTCAGTCCAAGTCTTGTTCAAAAGAACTAAGTCGTAGAGTTCAAACGCAAAAAATGTGTTCAGTAGAGGCTCGATAAGGATATAATTGTTGTTTTTGATTAGTTCACTTATAAAAAAGTACTTCAGCGGTATGATATGCTCCTCATTGGTAACGTTACAAAACAATTTAACTTAAAAGAAATGAAACTCTTAAAACTTCTGTATTAAGCTTATCCGCGCGTAAAATGCAACTTTGAAGTATAACAGTTAAAGTTACAACTCAGAAATTATAAACGGGACACCTAAAGATAATCCAGGATAATAAGAGACGAAATTTCTCGCATTAATAAGATCCTTGTCGGCAGCGAGCTAAAGAGTAAAAAATGTGCATATTTAATGTTAATTGTTTTGATAATAATCTGCAGGGAACAAATCATGTGAACTTTAGGCAGCTCGATGAGTTTATTTTTCAACTTTACTGTTTTATTTATGGCAATAAATAACCTATCAATGAAAAAAAAATTTGACCGCTTGCTAGACCGGTTATTTCTTAATCTGTGTTCTAGAACTAGTTAGCGCTTTAGGGCTAGCTATATTATCTATACTAATCTTTTCAAAGGAACTATTTAATTGATTGTTTATATTTATTGAATCGACTCCGATATAAAGCAAAATTATTTGCAAGTGTCATTTTTTCGACTTTATTTTAACGGGAGGAATAGTCTACGTGAGTGAAGCCTCTGATGGACAGCAAGTTGGCTATTAAAGCTATTTTTTAGAATTTTATATTAAACAATATTTCTTGACATATCACAATCGCTGACAGTAACATTCATAAACATTATACATCTGCAAATTTTTACAAAACAAAAGAGTTTGCACTACACGCGAAGGATGTAGAAATTTGTAGAGCTCATCAGAGGATATAGAGCAAAATCGGACAGTGCGCATTATTACGCTATTATTTCGCATAACAGCTAAAATCTAAACAAGTCACGTACGATCCACTCCGGAGCACAATTAGAGAGCACATTTTATCTGTAACGCGCCATCCGCACCCATAAGGAGGAGGCACTTATCTGAAATTTCTAATCTGGTGACTCACATACATGCGTTAGCGAAATTACCTTAGTTAACTCGGAAATTCTGCTGAGACCAAAAAGGGCACAGTGTCAAGCGGAGATCGACACAATGGACAGTTACAGCCTTTTGCATTTGACCAGGTGACGCGATTCAGGAAGACCTAGAAATTTCAAATTCCCAGAACCGAATGGCAGGCTATAAATTTTATCACCGTAGAAAATGTTTCTTGATTTAAATTACTTTATTCATGTATGCTAGACTTATTTTCATAAGCTATTTTTAAAATAAATATGATTTTTGATGAAAATCTCAAAATAAGACACAACCACAGTGTGCCGCAATATACGCAAATTGCAATACAAAATATTGTTATAATCCCAAATAATGTGACAGATCGTTATTTACTGCTGAAAGTGTTCCAACCACACGACGGTACCGAGTGAAACTGTAGCACAATCACATATTTTACGCTTTTGTACGAGTTTAATTGGGTAAGAAGAGACCTCAGACTGCTCGCAGCGGGGTAACTTCCAAATTTATTTAAAAAAATCGCGAAAGACCCCCATTACTTATGTCAAGAGACGCAACAGGATTCGGACCGCGTTCGCTTCAGTAATATTAAGTGTGAGATACAACCTTATTCGTGTTGACCCAGATTTTAATACGCCTCGCAGTGGTCTTTATGATGACTTTTTGAAAAATGTAATTTTTAATTCCGGGCCCGGACGAAGCGAATTGAATGGGCCCAAAGATGATTCTTTTTAACTGTATCGCGTATAAATTGCTATTTCTTATGCGCTGCCGACGGAAGTCTGTCGATATTTTACACTAAATTAATGCAGGCATACCCAAAATCGATGTCGTCTTTTTGCGCGAATCAGATGCCCTTTTTAATTTCCGTTTATTAAGATCGCAATTTTCTCATTTGTTACAGTCGTTCTTCGGGCGGACTTACAACAACCTGTCTTCAATATCAGAGTGCAAGAACAATGGTGAGTGCGTCATCAACAAGAAGAATAGAACCGCTTGCAAGGCGTGTAGGCTACGGAAGTGTTTGCTGGTGGGGATGTCCAAATCCGGGTCCAGGTATGGAAGGAGATCAAACTGGTTCAAGATCCACTGCCTCCTTCAAGAGCAGCAACAACAACATATCCATCAATTACAATCAAATAAATCGCCACCTAGCTTCAATTCTTCAATCAATCCATCATTTTTACCTACAAATCTCCTACCAGCTGCAGCTCTAGCAGAATATTACAAGAACTCTGAAAAGAACCCCTTCACTGAAGATGTTACAAGACAAAGTGTGTCACCTTCAGATTCCGGAGCATCTTCAGCAGATCCAGAAGATGACAACAGCTCTCGGAGTACAAGTGGCTTGAGCATTTTTAGACCAGCTACGTCGCCATGCAGTGAAAAGGATGTGAGATTACAAGCCATTAGGAATCAAACTAAAGATGTCAGAAAACGAAAACCTTCGACTTTACCACCATCACCGTTTGGCCCAGTATCTGCCACTCCAAGTTTTTCACCTAGAAATGGCCCATTCTTGCCTACCCCGATGCAGACCATGAGACCAGTACCACCAGGTTTAGTAACCTGGCAGAACCGTAACGGAGGAGATTTGCTCTTACATTCCCCAGCTGTGGCAGGAATTGCTATAGAACAAGACCAACCTATAGACTTATCTATAAAATCTACTGCAGTACTTTTTCGAAGTCCTAAAAATGAAGAAGTGAGTGACTCGGAACCCGAACTGAGTATTGATTTGAGTGAAGACAATGGCAAAGACATTATGAAGAATCCTTTAGACCTTTCTCTTGTGTCTAAGAGAACTGAAGAAGTCCAAATGACAGGATGAATCATAGTTATATGTTTACCGTGAGTCAGTACAGCCATGTATCTCGTTACTCTATTTATATGTAAATAGTTAGCATAATTTTAGTAGAAGACGAGTTTAAAATACTCTGCCATACAGTATTTAAGTAAAATGTACATTCCTTTCTTCTTGATTACCTGATCTGACTACCATAACTTTAAAGTTGTTTTTTTTTATTTTCTCTATACATAATAGGGTATTAATTTAAAAGTCATATTGTGTCTATGTGTATAATAGTAATAAATTAAATGCTAAAAGAGGCAGTCAAGTTTGTAGGTTCGCCATGTCTTGGAAAGTGACATTTCATTGCCTATGTATGCCTCGAAGAATTCACCATAAAGATATGTGAATTCTTATAAAATGCCAGTTCAGGAAGCCAGTGTATTGTTTTACCATTTAATTTAGTTAATGTTTAATGATGGGATTAAAGGCCAGTTATCTTGAAGCTCAAAATTTGTATGTACAAAAATAAAGTTTAGGCTCGTAATATATTACAATAAATGTTTCTATTAAGTATTTATTTTCATAGTTCTAGGCCAGTTTTGTATGAGTCACTTTTTAGTTTGATTTAGTGCTTTAGATTACTATTATTGTAACATAAAGGTCATTGAGTTTAGATTAAGGCTTGCGTGTTACTACTTTTTTGTTGTTTGTTTCGTTTTTAGAGATTTTAAATATTGTGAGCATTTCTTTTATGCTCATTATTTGTGAACAGTTAGGTAGTTCATTGTTTACACTTTCTTAAAATGATTCTGCGTCTTGCAATAATTTTATATTGCCAAACATCATAATGATGATGCTCAAAATGACAGGTTAATTAATAATATTACATTGATGTTATCACAATTTTCCTTTATTTTGATGGTACAGTCAACAGCAGAAGTAAGTGATAATTTAACATGACAAAATTCATAATATTAAAATTATAAAGCTAAATAAACTACTAAGAATATAAATGAGACATTCCATTCATTATGATGGATATACTCGTATGCTGATTGTGATCATTTTTTTACGTATTTTTCATTAAAAAAAACAAATGGGAAGTTTGTTCAATCATCATTTACTTTTGCTGATGACTGTACCAAATCAAATTCATTTGTTTTCTCAGCTATCAATTTAGCTTCTTCATATTATTTAGTTGTAAGGTAAACAATGACATTCCATTTTTTCCTATTTTTGATGTTAGGGTGCCATTCTATGATATTAGTAGTTTTGAAGGAGAATATTTATGAATGAAAATCTGTTGATTTTTGTGAAAAAATCTTAAAGTACAATCGACCAAGCTCATTAGTAACATTTTATATTTACATAGTTATATTCCTTCAATATTGTGTTTGAGCTTGTTTTAATATTGAGTAAATCCGCACTGAGTTAGTTATTTGAAATATGGTTGTTTTCAGTGTAATACGATGTTATTTTCCTTGTGTTTCATTTTTTACATTTATAAATAAATCTTAATATATTTGAAAAAGGAGTAGAAATAAATATGAGTGCCTTATATTTGTTTTCTTTCATTTACACTAATTGCATGCCTGATGTTATAAATTAAATCAAATTAAAGTCATTTATTTTCAGATAACTAGATCCAGGGTTGTTAGTAGTAAAACACGTTAAAAATACGTTAGTAAAAAAAAAAGTCATGAAGTAAACAAAAAAAAAAAAAACAAATAGGAAAATATTATTAAAATATTGTGCGATTGATTAAATATAATTAAAAGTACTAACGGAATCCTTCCGTATTTACTTATTACGAATTCGCCAACATGTTGCGCTTTTTTCATTTCATAGAAATCTGTATAAATATTGTTTTTCTCGCAACATAACATCAAACTGCGTGTACAAACTAGGAGCCTTATTACAATCCCTTAGAATAACTTTTTAAGTTCATTCCCTGAACTGAACGTTACAATTTCGTCATCATCATCATCATTATCCGTGCGGTCTATCCCGGTTCTGAACCCACACTGGTGTGTGAGGTCCCAGGGTCCGCTTTTCTTATTTTCTTGGTCCACTTCGCGCGGTCTTGTGCATCCTCAGTGGTGATTTTGTTGGCAGGCATGTCACCCTTAACGACGTCGAGCCACCGCTTCTTGGGTCGACCTCTTCTACTAGTACCTGGCGGGGGCGGCATGGCCAGACATTTGTTGCCCACGTAGTTTGCAGATCTCCGTGAGACATGACCAAACCAACGAAGGCGGCACTCCTGCAGCTTGTCTGCGATGTCACGAACACGAACGTAGCAATTTCGTAATATTATGATTATTCATTTTCAGCCTGTCAGCGGTTACCTGGTATTAACGCATCCTCCTGGATTAATGGACGAAATTGCTCGCTACCCTGAGTTTAGAGAATTAACTAGACTGGAGCCTGGATATGAGCGATTGTAATTAGGCCCCAGGTCTTAAAATACTTAAACTAAATACTACTTTGACGACACGATTGGCGTAATGTGCTGTACCACGGTTTCTCGCCTCGATTTCCGTGGTGTCCCGGGTTCGATTCCCGGTCGGGTCAATTCAGAAAATAATCTTTTCTGAATTGACACGGGTCTGGGTGTGCTGGGAGACGCCCCTGGCTTATTTCCTTGTGTGGTACCTCGTAACACAGGGATATCAATCCTTACTTTGAGACCATTACAAAAGGTGTGTTGTCTGGCGCATTTATATATATATATATATATTTCTTCAATGTTTAACTACTTAGCAGGTGAATTATTTCTGTTTGTTCAAGCTCTACATTTTGACCGGTTACAAAGGATTACTTGAGTTGAATTAGGCATTTTTGTTTGCTGTCCACACTTATTAATTTTAATGAGGCTTCTCTAACAAGTAAGCAAATATCAAACGTACCTGATGTTAGTTTAGGGGGCACTCCTGACAGTATAAATATTCATAGTTCGTGACAGTCAAACACTTCCCAGAACACTACCATTTTTATTTAGGTTTGATAAACTATTCTTACACTGCTTTGCATAAGTTGAACTTTGCCAGATAATTTTGAACCTAGCTTAGTAGAGATAGAATATGTTATGAACGTGAAACTAAAATGAAAGTTAGTGACATAATGCTGTATAAACGAGTTCAAAATGCTTGCATAATTTGATTAATAAAGCTACCGTGAACTACTGTTTTGAAAGCTTCTTCAAGCTTCTGATGAGCGTAACACGAACATGTCAATTGCGCGTATTAAGAAGCAGCAGTGAATATTTTAGTTTATTTCCTTATTATGTGGACGGAGGTAGCATTTTCATGACATTGACCTCATTACCACGCTTCTATGCGGGGTGGTAATCACAAACTCGGCTAATGTTCCAGAAAAACATGACATAATATAATGTTTAGACCACTATCATGAGTGGAGTGAATGGACAAAATTACTCATTCAAAAGTAACTGAAAGATCTTTATGAAAACTGACCAAATGAATCTGATTGGTTGATATCAAACGCAGCCCCAGCAACGTGGCATGGCTCATCTCTGGTGAAAAAACACTCTGAAGGTAGGTGATCTAGGAAATAAAAGTCGTTCGATAGATGCAGCTAGCCGGCCAACTAGTAGCTGATATTTTAAGTTTTGAAGGTCTATGAAAAGGCGTTTCATTATATTGATAACTTCTATGAAGACGTCTATCATGATGTGATGAGATTATGATGTGTATAATTATTTCTGAAAAAGCAAATATCAGCAACTACTGCTGTTTTAAACTTCGCTATAAAACATAAGGAACTGACATATTTGATCGAGTTTTTAAATGTCAAGCACTAGTTTATTTATAAAGTAATGATCGACCTGCTGATTTTAAAGCGTACTTACTGATAATTAAAATAAATCACCCGGCCAAAACAATAAAACTGCCCGGAGAAATCAACGCTGTTCTACAAACCACTTGTACTAATAAGGGCCTCGTCCAATAAAACCTTAACAGTTTTAATCGAACTTATTATCGGGCGTTCTGATTTTGACACTGACTGTACCATCTTTTACGATCAAAGAACACTAGACTTTAAAGTTGAAAACATATGGTTTAATTTCAAGGTTGTGGAATACCCATGGAATACGGGACAAGATTTTTGTCACTCAATTTAATTGGAGTAATGTCGCAGTGCGAAGTAACAAATCATTATTTTTTCAGAACGGCTGGACCGTCGGTCATTTCCCGATACAGCCGTTTACGCGGCGGAAAAGAAATGTTGCTCGTTAGCGCGGATTTTGGGAGCTTTGCATTATTGAGCTGCGTACTGTTGCGTAGAAAACTGATACTATGTTAATTTTCCAGTATTCTGGTCTTATTTGTTTTTTTCTCATATTAACGGTCAACTTGAAGCGTCTCATATTTCCCTCTTTAGGTTTGTATGACATAATCATGAAATAAAATGTAAATGAGATAGATAGTCATGTTTATTTCACACGCATTCGCCGTGGCTTTTAAAGTATTAAGGACTAGCTTTCCGCCAGCGAATTCGTCCACGTGGAATATCTCAGGTACCCATTAAAATGTGAAAACATAGCTTTACATTGGAGAATTATTTTTAATTCGGTCCAAAAGTTTTCGATTATAATTATTCACGATGAATAAACAAAAAAAAAACATTTTTTTATTTAATCTGAAATGGGTTTGCGTTTGACCTCAGTCTCGCACTAGGCGAAAGGTCAAACGCAAACGCATTTTAAATAAAATGACTAGCGATGACAAGGCCGATGGTGGTGCACGCTTTCCCAGAAAATGCCTATTCACTCTGGCCTTGAAGATAATTACCAAGGTTGTAAGTATCCGGAAACACAGATGCTGGGAAAACGTTGCACACCTTAGTGGTCCGGACCAGAAAAGACGCAGCAAAACGTTGGGTGCGGATTGCTAGGAAGTCTACCATATGAGTGTGGAAGCCCTCTTGGCGTCTAGCGGTCCGTTCGTAGAAAGTGAGGGTGGTATCAGGTTATATAGTACCTGAGCACACTCTCCGAAATACAACTTTTAAAAACCGATAGACATGCGACTTTTATAATAACAACAACAACAACAACAAATACAGCCTTATACGTACCACTGCTGGGCACATGCCTCACCTCAAATATGAGGTGGAACGAGCTATACTCCAACTCGCGGGCTCAGTGCGGATTTTTGGAGAGGTATATGAATGTAAGGCCAGTGATAAACCTTACCGTCAGATGTCATGAAGCCGCCTTTTTAGGCCCCTGACTAGGCTGTACGACTGATATCTTGGGACGTCAGCCGGGACCAACTGTTTAACGTGCCTTCCGAAGCACAGAGATGCTCGAAAAACCCATCACTTAATTTCGGTCACGATGGTCAGCCATCCATAACCCAACCTGACTGGCGTTTAACATCGGATCGTTGCCGATTCGCTGCAGTCACTTGGCCACGGGCACCTCAATAATATTAATTAATAATTCATTTATGATCTCAGATCTATTGACATACGTCAATCCATTTCATCACGAGAGTAAGTTTTAATTTTAACAATGAACACAGAGATAGTTCGGTGAGACCAGGGTTCCAAGCTGGCATGCTTAACCACGTCGCCACGACGCTCCCATCATAAAAAACAAACTTTTTAATACTAGACATTGATTGACTTAGTTTATAAAAAAACATTTCAAACATTTACAAACATACAATATTAATAAATATTTAGTTTATGGAAAATCTAATTGGTTGCTTTTTTTATACTTTACTATAAATTCACCAATAGCAGGCAAGAATTTGTTCGATCGGTACCTTTAAGAATTAAATCAACTCCTCTAGTACAACAATCAGCCCTATCACAGTGTTTAAGTTGTAACAAAACAAAACACTTTTCTCAACAAATGTACTATCAAGAGGCCCAGTTCGCGCCGCCGATTTTAACGAGGAAATATATCGCACTAATTGAGATTGCACCATGGACAGTGGTCCAAAAAATCATGTCATTATGGCCGAAGACGGGGCGATTTATTGAGACGTCCGCAGCATAGACAGCTCGAAATGAGAGCAGCGGCCGAACACTTTTTTCGGCGATTGTACCTTGTTATTTGAGATAAATAAGAAGGCAGGAGCGAAAAATTCTTTTGAAATGTTAAGGGAAAGAAATGTTCAGCATTTATTAAAGAAACAAATATAAAGAACTAAAAGACAGCTACTTTTTTAGAGGAAAAGCAAAACAAATCAGTTTAAACATAACAATATACTCGTACCAAGTGACCATTCATTCGTAAAGTTAATAAATTTGCTTAAAGTTTTCATCATTATCAGCTACAATGAGTCACTATTGGATACAAACCTGCAATATATCTCGCTCGATCTGTACTCTACTTCTTCACTTATAGCCAGAACCAGGAAAAGATCAGGAATATACCAGGAGCTATGGTCAGGTGGACCTGACTGTACACTATGCTTGTTGATACCATGTAACTTAGGTTCTACGACACGTGGCTAAACCCTGTCAGTTTAATTGGGTATGGCAACAAAAAAAATGTTTTATCATATTTTTTACTATTTTAAGTAACTAATTTGAATATTTTGTTGATCTTGCCGGTAGTTAGTTTTTTATTAATTTTTAAACATTGCGAACTCATGACGTCACAAATTCACTTAGTGTTCCCACATGTGTTTTTCCCCGATTCATGGTAATTGGAGCTTGCCGTTCATCATGTAGCATCTCACGAGAATGTGAGAAGTAGACTTCAGATACAATTTATTTTGTCAAGTTCTGAAATCAAGCCCTACCTGAAAGGATTGGGATTATAGTGAAGGGCTATTTTATGTCCTACCTACCCGTCTGGGCAATGGGCGTAAATTAATGTACGTATTATTAAAAATAAACTTTGTGGAAAAATATTTTATTTCAAATCTGTTATCTGGAAACACGATTAATACCATGCAGTAGAATCACATGGCTAAAAATATCACGTATGATAAAGATCGCGTCAGTTGATTGGTTGATGGTTGATTATCAACCAATCACGTGAAAGGACGTTTATACGATCCAATGGGTTTCAATTGTGAGATGTTTATGGGGTCGTGTGAGGAACAGGGTGTGAAGTTCCTCATCCACCATTGAAAAAGGAAGATCCTCTGACCAGACGGGTGTTGTGTCTGGTGGGCTACTGCCCAAGGGTTGTTGTCGGGTTCTTGTATCTATATTCGATCGCTCGGATAACTTTGTTATCGCGATGTAGGATACTTCAGTTGTGGCGAGATAGATGTCGCTACATGTTTTAATTTATTTTACCGTACCGGTTTTTTTTACCGTCAAGACTCCAATAAGAACCTTATTGTACTCTTTGCATACGTTGGCAATCTGGGGTCAAATGCCAGATTGCCAACGTATTTAATTGAAAATATTCTAGATCCTTTGCCTTTAAAAATGTTAACTATTTAAATAAGGTATAAAATTATATACAAATACCTCGAAATGGGTTTCGATTTAGGACATGTTTGATTTTTTTCCCATACCCAATTAACTGGTTCTGAGATTTACTTTAAACTACTACTACTATTAAGATAAAATTATTTAACTCACCAATTAATGATGTTTTATGATAAAAAGGGTCTAGCTTTGTGATCCCTTCCTGCCGAGGTTTTCCCGGGGGAATACATGTGTGGGGTCATATGAGGAGAGTGAAGAGGGATCGTCTAAATAGTCGGCAACGCGCACGTAGTGCCTCTGGTGTTACAGGCGGCCATAGGTTTTAGGCTATATAGGTAAGCTTGTTTGCTACTTTGTGGTTTAAGGAAGAAGAAGGTAAGAAGACAGGTAAAGGAGAGGCTTTAGCGGTCAGCTTAGATATAGCGAAAGGCTTTGATAGGGTCCGGCCCAAAGCGCTCCTAGCCTAACTTCGTTCATATGGGGTTCCCGGGGGATTATGCGCGTGGATCGCAAGCTTCCTCTCTGTGCGAAGCATTAGAGTCGTCATCGATGGCTCATGCTCTGACTCCATGCCCGTTAATGCTGGCGTTCCACAAGGCTGTGTGTTGTCTCCGACCCTGTTTATCCTGCACATAAATGATATGTTGGAAACCAGCAACATTCATTGTTACCCGGATGACAGCACTGCGGACGCACAGTACTTTGGATAACGCAATCCCTCCAAGACTGCAGTTAACGAGAACCGAAAAGAGCTTGTGTCTGTAGTCGAGGCATCCCTTGAACAGGTCTCACAATGGGGTCAAAATAACATCGTATGTTTCAACCCCGGTAAGACACAACTCTGCGCATTTACCGCAAAAAAGCCCCGGTTGTCGCATGTCCTAGGTTTGAGAGCACTCCCTTGAGTATCAGGCCTTACATCGGAATCCTTGGCGTTGACGGTTCGAGTGATGTACAGTTCCGCAGTTATCTGGAGAGTGAAGCCAAATTGGCTTCCAAAAAAACTGGAGTACTAAACAAAGCAAAGCAGTATTTCTTGCGTGTCAGCGCCTTCAACTTTACAAGTAAGGCCTCACATGGAGTACTGCTGCCATCTTTGGGTTGGAGCACCCCAGTATCTTCTCCATTCTCTTGACAGTATACAGCGGAGAGCCGCATGAATTATCAACGACCCTGTGATTTCCGACCGCTTAGATCCTTTGGCCCTACGGAGAGACGGTACATCTCTTTGTATTTTCTACCGTCTATACAATAGGGTGTGTTCAGAAGAATTGCATGATCTTATACCTGCCGCTGAATTCCATCACCGCACGACACGTCATAATCCATGCTCATCACCTGGATGGCTGGCGTTCAACAACTGGACGTTTTTCTCGTCAATTTCTTCCGCGTACATCCTAGATGTCGAATGATCTTCCTGTGTCGGTATTTCTAAAGGAATATGATATCAGAGCCTTTAAGAAGAGAGCGTATTCCCATTTAATCTTGACTAGACTTGTAGTCGTGACGAGTAGCCCAGTTGCGGCAGCACTTATTTAGGTGTTACACTAAAGATGTGCTATGCATCTATGCTGCGAGGATGTGCAAGCTATGCAACGAAACTATTAAACCGCATCCTCGAATGCTATGCTATGTAACGGCGTGGGTTAGATGTGTTAAGGAGATGCGCAACTCGAGCTTTGCGAAATCGACAGTGTGGAAGGCTCTAACAGCACGCATCCATGTGTTATAATATATTAAAAATATAGCTTAATTAAAACCCGTTTTCACCAGTGCTTTGTGAACTAATTGTTATTGGTGGATATCTAACGCATCCACAGAAACGGCAACAGATAGCACATCTTTGGTGGAAAAACACTCCAAGAGGTTTAGGAAATACCATTAGAAGCGGGAGGCTAAGAACCACAAATTGTGAAGGTTTCTTTAGAAGACCTATATTTAACAGTGAAGTATAAGATATTAAATTAGCAACATACAAAGAAACTAATAACGTAATGTCTTAACACCATTTTATAATCTGCCTTGCCTTAAATTACTAAAACTTGACATAAAACCACGTTACTACCACATTTAAATCGCTTTTACACCACAATTGGTTTTATAACGATGATTCAATCGCTCTATAAGGACATGTTTGAATTTACAAAGATAAAATCGCCTCTGATTACGGAACATTAAAATATGACTAAAACGAAAATAACTGAAGTCGGCAGTGACGCTTTCTGTGGCAATTTGTGGACGCTTACATTTTTGTCCGAAATAATTACAGGTTTGTGGCACTGCGCAATAAACGTCATATAAAATGCGCAAAACACAGCCTTCGCCGTTTTCATTTGACACGTTATTAAATATTATGTTATGTTATGCGCTTCCAATGGTTTTGATATTTTATCGACGGTGCGTAATGACTAATTTGAATTGCATTGCGAGATCGGGTTATTTTAAATTAATTTTATATGTCGATTTTTTAAAACTATATTTCATGCAACATTCGCAGCTATAGTAAAATTATGAGTTCTTAGCTTGTTTCAATCTTTGAAGGTACAATGCTACTGTCAAAAATGAAAACCCGAAGTAAAAAGATCCTATTATGGTATCATAAATAAACATGATTTGACACTGATTTCAGAAGAAACTCAATCGGTCTACTGATCACCAATAGGCTCTCTTATGAAAATTAGATTACATACATTATACATACCATCACGACTTCATCCCAAACGGAGTAGTCAGAGGCAAGTGACTGTTGCCGTCATGGTGAACGGAACACTCAGAAGCCCACTTTTCACCAATAGTAGATATTAGAACGTAGTAGGTGGTGAGCCTTCCGCCGCTATCCGGGTTTATTTGGTTTTTTATCGATGTTTTCCATCACTAGAGAGTGAGTCGGAAATTGAACAATGAACACAAATATTTTGGTTCTGGCCAGATTTGAACTCGGGACCATACTATCCGCGATCCGAGTTGGAGTGCTTATCCACTAGGCCACGACGCTCTAAAATTAGATTACTTAGTCAGAATAGGCTTCTGCTAGCCAGTATTGTACAATTGTACAACTTTAACCGATTTGTAGGTCTTAATAGCACGCATTTACCAAACCTAGTGACAGCCATGACATTTCTGTTTCCGCAATCAAATAATCTATTTATTTATTCTACAAGAAGACAAGTACAAATTGCGGACTTAATGCGCCAAGGCATTATTTACCAGTCAAACACAAGTTTAAATAAGAGAATTGAGGTACTTTGGGCTGAGTAACTGACAAGGGTACAAAGGGAGGACACAAAAACTAAAATAAATTATTTAAAGTATTGATAAAAACACACGATAAGAAATAACAATTTAATTTTCTTCTGAATTCTTACTAAAACTATTTTTTTAACATAAAACGCTAACAATCTCTCTTATTCATAAAAAATACATTAAACAACACATAATAATAATATAGAATAGAAATTCTAATAATTAAATTATTTTTTTAAATTATTTTGCCGAAAACCGATTGATATCGATCGCATACATAATTTTACTTTAGTAACTTGTTAAAAGATTAGTCGTCCTCACGGGGGGTGTCTGGCGACCTGATATTGTCAAATTGTTTAAAATTATCATAACCTGTTTATTACTATTCCTCGGTATCAAATTCCTATGAAAACAATAGTATCGTGACATTTATGGAATGTTATATTATTGTATTTCTGTTTTTCAAAAGCATGAGTTTCTGTTTAATGATAGCTATGATGATATGCGGTTAATCGTCAATTGGACCATAAACATAGAACTTTGCAGTGTATAACCCCAAAATAATAAAACATAAACGTTTATAAAGTGTGCCGGAAACTGTGTAAGTGCTAAGTGTGTCTGATCAAACCCAGGAAAGCTCTAGCTCAAAAATTGTCGACCAAGATAAATAAATAATAATAATAAATAAATAAATATCCCTGGACATTATTCCACACAGCGCCATCTAGCCCCAAAGTAAGCTAATTAAAGCTTGTGTTATGGGATACTAGACAACGGATCCTCCTCCTCCTCCTCCTTGCATCGGTATCCTCATCACTGAGGGTCGTGGTCATTCGATCGGAGCAATCCTTGTCGCACGATGCGACGCCAGTTGTTCCTGTCTGCGGCTATATGTATGTCTAAGTTGTCGCTGTCTTTACTTGTTGTTGTCTTTAAATGTATTTAAGTATGTTTACGGATAAACATACTTAAATACATTTTCTTTTGTAAATACATACTTATTATACATAGGAGACACCCAGACCAGTACAAACAGACATGTTCATGCACACAAATGTTTGTACTGTGCGGGGATCGAACCCGCGACCTCTGGTGTAGTAGCCAACTTCTTAACCATTACACCAAGTCGGTCGTCGATATATATAAATAAACTGATTTAAGTTTGTTTGTTATAATAACTGATACAATTTGTGAATTTTCACGCCTCTCTCCACACTGAGGAGGCAGAGTCAACATCTTACCACCTGCTACGGTCCTGACATCACAAACACATCTTGCGCTTCCACCTAGACATAAAACTAAAAAAAAACTATGAATGTTTGTTCTGATTCTGAACAGGATTCAAACCAAAGACTTTTAGCGCAGTAGGAAGCTTTGCACCAGATTAATAATTCTTAACCAACTAGTTAATCTTTAGGAATGCAATTTGCAGCATTTTAAACAACGATAAAACTGCGATTATTTAAATTCCTTTGGCAGACATAACAGTAAACATATGCAGGTTTTGCAATATTTTAGTTATTGAGTGTTTGTTTATTATTCAGTTGTCACAAAATGCTGCATCCTAATTGTTAGTTTTGCATTATTAATTGTGTTTAAATGCTTCTTTATCTGTGGTTTATGAGCAGACTTTAGCATAATTCAAATAAATGTCTCATTTTAGGATATCTAATTATTAGCTTTTAATTTTAACACTTTGTCTTGATAAATCTGTTCACCCGGGTGCACTATCTGAAGAGTGAGAGCATTGATTTTTGATGGAAATAACTCGTGAGTACAGTTATATATGGTACTGTTATCATGGTTTTGAACTTTTCCAATTGGTATACTTGTGATTAAATAGACAAGTGCAACACAAGAAGCGAATTGATCATATTACATATTATTATACTCTACATTACTCGAGCAGAGTAGAGTAGATGTATTACTTGTTTTTTTCTGATTAAAGTAGCCGTGGGTCATTTAGAAGCTGTAGAATGGTCAGCTTGAGGACTTTATTTCTTCTGATTGACTGTAAAATAGTTCTAAAAAAGCTAAAGACTAACAAAGGAGTCATTTCACATACGCAGTCACATGTCACAGACATGGAGCAATCGCAAGAAATCTCTGGTGTTCCAAGTGTTTATAGGCAACCGCTTTTTTATATTCACCGTCAAGATGACCTCACTCCACCTAGTGAAAAGTGGTTGTGAGGTCCAGATATGAGACTGTCAAGCAAATCCATGCAAACGAATCACTGGGCTGGCCATCCTCATATTGAAGGCCTGCAGAAATGCCTTTTTAAACCCCGCTTGAAGACCTTGGCAGCTCCTGCTGCCGAGATTGCGTACCTGCTGCAGATCCGGAACCCTTTTTTGCCGACGACGTTGCTTAATAAAACAAGTCTGATTCCTAAAGTAGAGAGCTGGCAGAGATCGCAGGATTGAAAGGTTATGGGTAAGGTCAAAGTAGACGTTTTATGACTACGAATAATAATGACTGCTAAAGATAATATAATGACTGCTTCTGAATTCATTTTTTTTACTAAAATTCTCTACAAACAAGTCTTAGTGTTCTGTTTGAGTTCCTACCTTCTTTTGCTTATGCACTTCACAACAAAATTAGAAAAGACAGCACCTTTGTTTGCGGGTATAAATCTTGCTGATAAGTTGTTCTAGGTGGCGCTGGGATCGCGATAGGCGTATTCGGTGCGCCGGCGCCGATGGCCTATCTGATCGCGTATGGAACGTATGGGCTTGCGGCACTGATTTTTTTCTTGTTTAATGAAAACGACAAATAGAATCGTTTCAACGAGTTCGAGTTTGTAGTTAAGACACATCATAAAACAGATGAGAGCGTCGTGGCCTAGTGGTTACGCACTCCAACTCGGATTGCGGATCGTGTGGTCCCGAGTTCAATCTTGCCAGAACTAAAATCTTTGTGTTCATTGTTTAACTTCCGACTAACTCTCCGGTGATGGAAAACATCGATAAAAAACCAAATCAATGTTGATTTCTAATACCATTGCTAAAAAGTGGGCTTCTAAGTGTTCCATTTACCTTGACGGCAACAGTCACTTGCCTCTGACTACCCCGTTTGGGGTAAAGTCGTGATGATATGTATATATGTGTATAAACCTGAAAAGTTAAAAGTAATAAACAATTTACAAAAAGATCATCGATTGCTGATAATTATAATTAACAAAAAATGATCACTTGGTGTGAGAGACTACTTTTAATTTAACTCATAATAGTCTCACGGCTGGGCAAAGGTCCCCCCCATATTTCTCAACACGTCCTGAGTCGTTAGGTCTGCCACTCGCTGGAATAGTTCGATAGGTCATCGCACCATCGTTTCCGAGGTCTTCCTCTGCGGCGATGACTATCTGGGGGATGCCACTGGGTAGTTATCTGGGTCCATTTTTCCGGGTGCACGTGGACAATGACACAAAAGGATAGAGAAAAGCTGGAAGCATTTGAAATGTGGTGCTGAAGGCGAATGAAAGGAATTAACTGGAAAGAAAGGAAAACAAATGTTGATGTTGGAGATGGTTAGGGGGAGCAGAAGTATATTAAGGAACATAGAGAATAGACGTGGGAAAATGATAGGTCACATTATACGTCATGACGAACTTTTAACAACAATTATAAAAGGAAAAGAAGAAGAGAGGACAGGTAGAGGAAGACCAAGACAAAACTATATGGAACAAGTAAAAGAGAATGTAAACGTCATGTCGTATAGAGAGGTGATGATGCTAGCGCAGTCCAAGGAAGAGTGGCGGTTGCTTCACCGACAAGAGCATGGCTCATAAGTTAAATGATGATTCTGCAAACGTGCGTGCCTCACCCAGTTCCTTTTTTATTTGGCAGAGACTAATAAACACACAATATATAAGATTGAAAATTTAAGCATTTTACAATGCTTGATGTCATATTCTTCTTGATTTGAGCAATTTAATCATCTTAAGATGGAAATCTAGAAGAGTTCGAATTTTGGAGCCAAAAATATCGAGTAAAGTAAATGTTAAATAATTAGCCTATATACTGTCCCACTGCTGGGCAAAGGGAGAAGATAAATAAAATATAACAAAATAAAATATCCAGTGGGATGTTTTAAGGTTCTTGCCTTAAAACATTGATGAAATTACGTTGGCTTGAAACGTAAGCATGTACACTAGAAAGATTCGTTCGATCCATTGTGATTACGGTAGCTCCGTAGGTAATAGCCACCCACCCATTATGGGAGACGCGGGTTCGGATCCCGCCCGATATCTTTAAAATCCAAAATTCGTACTTTTCTATCTTTCTATTTTACATACCAACATATTTTTAAAGTCTAGTTGGCAAATGAATGGGCTCAAGCCCTTTTAACTTAATCTGGCCGTTTGGCGCAATGGTAGAGATGCTGCTTGAAGGTCGTGAGTTTGATAGAATGGTTTTTATTAATATCGAATAAAAAAAAATTATAAGTTCGGCTGAATTTGGGGTCACATGTCCCATTCGTCCCAAATATATATTTATAATTTCTTCATTTCATTTATTTTATAAACATATGTTATTTTAAATATTTAAAATAAAGTGAACTGTTGATTTAAATAATTAGTCACGCAATGTCTTTTACAATTGAAGGTTCACCAAGGCGACATTCTAACCAATATTATCAAGATAAAGTTTACAAAGAGACTTGGAACAGATTTATAACAGCAACTGAGCATAATGATAGATCAAATTCAATTTGTGGTATAATGATCAGTATAAATATCATCAAAATGTGAAGGACTATGAATGAGATTGCCGATAAGTATTGTAATGGCTCCCTTATTTGGGCCGAATAATGTCATGATCTCAAACGGTTTCTATTGAAATAACGTCCGGTTTCAATTGTGTTAGTTTTATGCAACTTTCAATGCGGAATGTCATTTAAGCTAAAAATAACATCCGAATTTGAATAATAAATAAATAAATAAATATCCCTGGACATTATTCCACACAGCGCCATCTAGCCCCAAAGTAAGCTAATTAAAGCTTGTGTTATGGGATACTAGACAACGGATAAACATACTTAAATACATTTTCTTTTGTAAATACATACTTATTATATAATAAAATAGTTGTTATTTTTAATTAGCGTCAAGCAAGTCTTGAACATGTAGGTAATACAAATTTGTAATAATTTAATGTATAATAAGATAAAATAAGACGTATCATTACAAAACACAGACAAAACTTAAAATCAATGAAGGTTTAATCAAACAAAACATTTTCATACAGTAATGCTGACGAATCGTCAAAACCCCACCTTTAAGTAGTAAAGACGGACTACATACAACGCACGGGCTAAGTGGGGCTGGTTGGAGTGGTGTATGTAACCCATAGTGCTCAATACCCGCTTAACATATATTCATGATACGTGGAGTGAAACATAAAATAAATTGAAAAGGTAATTCACCGCAATGTCATAACATAAAAATATACCACATTTTCTTCAATAAGTGAGACCATGCTCTGTATTCCTGGAAGGGGAGCTCCTCACACTTCAAAACACACCAGTTTTGTTCACGTTAACTTTTTGTTCACCACATACATCACTCACAAAAACTCTTGACCGTGGAGACGAAACCAAACCAAAACATTGACTGGCCGAACCCCTACGACAAACATCAATCGATAGACATGCTCATAGCAGGCAATGAAACAACATAAACCTACCCTACAGTATATTATAAGCATTTGTGGGGAGGGTTCCCACTGAACATCTGTCGACCTTCATGAAAGAGGAGTTCTGGCCGAAAGGTGTCCTGTATCGGCGGTTTCGAGGGCGGCTACCGGACACCAGCTTGCTTCACACGTCGCCTGTTCATAATACTTGTAAATTTCATAAGTAGTTTTATTGTTTACTAAATATGTATGTTAGTCTCTAAGGTGTTTATTCTATGGGCCAATTATATTTTATAACATCTGAAAATGTAATTTTGTAGCCTGAAATAAATGATATATATGTTTTGTATTATTTTTGAAAATAGTTAAAAGGAGTAAATACAGCGACGGTTGAGCTTTAAATGTTGTCATATGTTTTGAAACCGCTGTTTTGGTCTATAAAAAAGTTATACGATCAAATGATTTTAGGTAAAAGATAAATTAAGATAATATACTTCTTTGTACAAAGAAACCATAGCCTCAGTATGACAGTCTTAGTCTTAGCTCGTACAATTTAGGTGGTCTTATCGCTAGGAAGCAATGCCTTTCAGACAACACTACCAGAATTACAAGACACGATTGGCGTAGTGCGCTGCAGCGCGGTTTCTCGCCTCGATTTTCGTAGTGTCCTAGGTTCGATTCTCGGTCGGGTCAATTCAGGAAACGATCTTTTCTGAATTCAAACTCAAATAACTTTATTTACATAGACTTTCACAGTAAGTACTTACAAAATTGACTCGGTTCTGGGTGTGCTGGGAGACGCCCCTGGCTTATTTATTGTGTGGTACCTCGTAACACAGGGATATTAATCCCTACTTCGAGACCAAAGGTGTGATGTCTGGCCCATATTTATTTATTTATTTATTTAGAATATGAAGTCCGTAAAACATTCAAAGTATTTTTTTAGGAGAATTCTCGTCAGTCAATTTCAAAAACTCTTTTTGACGTAAGTAAAACATGTGTAGGAAACTGAAACTAAAAATATATAAATATCATTAATATAAAAAAATGACTCCCATATTTTAAACGGTCGTTCTTATAATTTCAAATATTCTTCTTCCATTGCAACATCATCCGGTTCTATTGTGGTAAAGATGGCAAGTTTCCTGCTATTTGATACCATTTTATATACGTTATTGGTCGTTGCATCAAGTGTAACGTAGTGAATGGATGGCCTTTGGTGTATCTAATAATGTGGAGAGAATACCAACTTTCAAGTGTTAGATACGCTTGAACTATACGTAATGTTTTTTTCAAGCAACGTTCAAATAATTCATTTAATTTAATTAATTAGTGCTAACTTTCAGTTTCTCATTCAAAAGCAAGTCATTTCACACACGCCTTGTAACTAATATTATTTATCCTCGTTTGAAATATAAAAAAAACTGTGGGAGCTTACTCGAAAATCATCTGAACATCATTCATCACAGAGATTCAAAAATTCCGTCACATACAACGTGTTATTGAAAAAACGCAAAACCTCAGACACCCCAACTTATTTATATTATAAAAGAATTGTGGAAATTATTAAATTTAATTTTCGCGGATTATTGACGAAGATATTAGCTTTTTTGTTTTCTTGTGTTTGTCTGTACATTAAATAGTCTATGGCAATTACGCGCGATCTAGTGCGACGTTGCCGCTTTGCGTGCCGCCGCAATAATAGAGTTAAGTGATGGTTAAACACGGAGTAATTAAAATATTATTTTGATTAAAATTTTACCCCTATTTTTTATTAGTGGAATCGATTCTACTCTCGATTCTGTACAAACTAATTTCAGGTTTTGCGCTTTTTCATTAACACGTTGTATAAGTTAGTCCTGCGTCGGTATTTCCAAAGGAATATGACATTGGAGCCTTTAAGAAGAGAGCGTATTCCCATTTAAAAGGCAAGCAACGCATCGGTGACACCTCTGGTGTTGCACTTGTTCATGGGCGGAGGTGATCACTTTCCATCAGGTGACCTTCCTGCTCGTATGCTCCCTATTACATAAAAAAAAGTCCGGCTGGGAATCAAACCTACGATTTTCAGTGCTTCAAGTTCCCATTGCCCTGTTCAGCTTGTGTTCATGCTTGAATTTAGGTTTATTTGCGGGTATTTGATATAAACGTATAGTTGACCTATTTAACAACGAGTGCTAATGGCATCTGCCTTGGATGTAACTATAGTTATTTTGTTTTTGTGTCTAACATTATAATTTTTTTTTTTTTAACCTAACCTTTAAAAATTACCGATAAGTAAGAGTGAGAATAGATACGCCCGTTTTAATCAAAAAAATTCCGCACATCAACTGTGTGTGGCAAAGACTGAAAACTGCGCGATCTCTTAACCAAACGAGCCATTTGAATTAAATCATCGAGATGTAATCAGTAAACTCCTTTGAAAGTACACATTCACAGCACTCCTTACATATGTATCGTCGCTAATGATCCGAAGGTGTCCGTCGAACGATTAAGTGTTTGTTGCGTACCTGTTTTAGATCGCGGAAGAGAGCGTACAACGATCAATTATGTAGATCGAAGAATATTTAGGTCGCAGAAGGGATACCGTTGACCATTACCATGGCCATGTTAGCCTTTCTAAAGTTCAACCATAACTTATATTAGCAATAATTTAAAAAAAACATATTTAGGCGGATTAATTAATAAGATAATAAGATAGAGGAAATATAAAAAAAATTAAAGTTCTTTAATTTTTACTAAGGTATTTTTATAAGTTTTGTTAGAATGGTGTTACATGCGTCCATAGGCTGCGTTAGCAACTTACCATAAAAAAATATTTACTTGTTTTCAACCGATAGATATATTGCCATAATCACTAGTTATTATAACTAACAAGATTGCGTGTCTTAAAATCGAGCAACATCTTAGGCCTAAAAAAGGTGATGTAGAAAACCGACGTCAATTTAACATATTTTAATCAATTAAAGTGAAAACTATAACAAGAATTATGTTTTTATTCAGATAATGGCCATGAATCGAGACCCGCTTACATATTTATTGAATGCAAAACCTCTTGCGGCCAAAATATTTGATGACACACCTTAATAATCATATCCAATTGATTGCATTAGTGACACCAGAGGTTGTCCATGGGCGGTTGTCTTCACTTTCCATTAGGTGACCGTCCAGTTTTTTATCTCCCTCTCACCTAAAACAAACAGATTAATTACTCTTAGATGCAGTGCCTTAATAGGCACAAAACTGACAAATGGATCATACTACTCTATGTAGACCAATCATAACTATGTGAAGCTCAATAAAGGCGCCTAATTACAAGACTGTCGTCGCCGTTATGACTTCATTCGCTGGTGGCTGACTGATGAACAGCTTTGATGTGGTGCGCAGTATGGTCGATACGATAACTATCAATTCTTCGCGGATATTGAGCTTGAGATATTAGATAATGTACTATATTACTCGTTGAAGTACAAAGCGAGAGGAACTGATAGCCGCCAGCCGGTTAGTTTTAAGGTAGAGGCTATTTGATAGCTAACTCAGGTTTACTCCGGTGCAATATTAACAAAGTTTCGTAAAGCTCAAAAAACCACATTAAATATCGAATCATAAGTAACGATTACGTAACGATTTACGATACTTCGTGTTCGGAAGAGCAAGAATAGACCTCCAACGTGTGACGCCAACTTGCTAAGTTAGAAGCTTGCCAAGAAGTTATCGACCGATTCGGTAAGTTTGTTTTAATTATAGTAAATGAACCGCTTATCTGTAGCAATCAGTATTTTTTTAAGTCCAAAGGCCTTAAGTTTTCATATATTTTTTTTAATAAAAACTACTCACGCTAAAAGATGAATTATAAATAAAAGAAAATAACCGAATCGGTCGATAACTTTTTTCTGAATCGGGGGGCTGATAAAGATTTGTTATGGTTAAAATACTTCAAATTCAAAAAAAAATGCTTTTATAAATTTGCTGTCCGAAACACTAAGATTTTCATCAAAAAAAAACGAGATAGCCCACAGATATACAAACACGGAATTCACGCAGTGTTTTACCTGTTACTATCTATAGCAACACCTCAACAAGAATCCATTAAACATTTGCATAGGTATTATTCTACACTACTTCTAACGCCATGATATTTTTGGCCTAGATTTTATAGCAGAAAAACCCAGAGCAAGAAATCTGATATTTTACGAACGCCATTTCAAAGTTAAATTGCTTATTAGTCCAAATATAGGTAACAAATACATTTAAAAGCAATTAAAACATATGAAGGTGACCTATGTTGTATAGTAAAAAACGCTAAAATAGAGAAATAGTTTAGTATAAAGGTCAGTTGGGTAAACAAATCCTTACTTGCATTTTTATACACTATCGGTACATAATATGATATTTGCGGTTTTTCATTTAGCGCTGTATCAATCAGTCTCTCTAAAAAAACATTTTGTAATATTGGGACTAGGTTCTGTCAAGCTAACTCTACATCAATTAAGTAAATTCCACTTAGTAACTATATTAAAACATTTAACAGAAGTTAAGCATAATTAGAAAATTAATATAATAGTTAATTTCGGGTTATTTAATTCTATTCTGATTCAACATACTCGTATCAAGTGTTTAGGTACAAGAGACATCAAATTTTCTTATTTCACTCTCAATATATTCAATATATTTGAAGCTAGTAAATACTGGTTCTAAAAGGGTTGCTTTTTCGATACTATGTCACTAGAAGCCAACATTATACTTCATTTGATATAAAAAGCGTCATCTTCTATTTCATTTTATGTAGACACATGGATCAAGCTCTTCGGTGAAGCCCATTTGTAGAAGGTAAATAAAAAAAATACATCCGGGACTAATAACACCAAGATCATCTAACTCCAAACAGAGCTGTCAGAGACTGTTGGGAGAGCTACTCAAAACGCATTGAGTCAAAGTGCGTTTTTAGTAGCAACCTAGGTGACGACCTAGCCCCTAGACTGCGTCTAGTCCATGCCAATTAAGTATTTAGAACTTAATTAAATTCCAATTTCATCAGATTTGCATGTATTTGAACTAGTACCGAAACACAAATCAGTGTTAGAAAGCAGGTAGCTGGTTGCGTGCGCACTCCTCGCGTCGATCGCGGCTCGATCCGCGAAAATTAAGTCCGTGCACGAAGCTGCGCAGGAGCATCAGGGGTGTGGAACCTGTTACGTGTACTCAAATATTAATTTAACACTGAAGCTCCGTCTGTGGCTGAGTGGTTCCAGAACTTGGCCTGAAAACCGGGTTCCTGGTTCAAATCCTAGCTCGGGCACAGTGTGTTTCGGATTTTTCCGTTTATAGCCGGGGTTCGTGATCACCAACCCGCATTTAGCAAGCATGATGATTCAGCCAATACCCATTAATAAACCAGCAATGGGACAGTATATAAGGCTAATTACTTAGTACTTTGACCAAAATTATTTGACCAGAAGGTAAGCCACGGTTGTGAAATGGGTTCTAGAGACTGGTAAACATACTTGTATATTTCTAGATACAAACATGGATAGACACCCAGACACCAAACAAACCCAAATGTTAATCAAATAAATATTTGTCCTGAGATCAAACCAACTAGACCAACAGAACAATCGTATAATATTGTATTTTTTTCAAGTTAAACATTTCATTACATGCCACAAAGATTCATTAAAACTGTAATCTAAATTTAAAAAGTTAGTAGTAAAGAATCGAGATAGTTGGGAGCAGCTTTTCTATTTTCAAATATGTTTCCCATCACTCTGCCATACACACTTACGTCTCCAACATTCTCTAATAATAAAATATTTTCTTTCTGTTGTAAAGTCAGGTAATTTCTCGGCTTAAAAAATACTTGATGTTAATTTGGAAATAAATAATATATATCCCTAAACTGAAACTGTTACTGACCCCTGCCCGCAACACAGGAGCGGCGATTAACAAAGGGCACAGCTAGTGCTAGCACGACCTGCCCGCTCTGTGAATTTAACGTGCTAGCGACGATACTATCCATGTTACGGATTGGGTAATCTGCCTATCTTTTACCGAACTGGTAACCAAAATGATTTTTTAAAAATAATTCACTCTATTAGAATAGAAAAGAATAGAATTTATTTCCAAGAATATGGTACATAGCTTCTTATACTAAAATCAAGTTCGACATATTCTGCCATTGTTTGTTGGCGTAGAAATAATAAACATAGTGAAATACATGTACACAAATTATAAATTGAAAAATTGATTGTATAAATTGAAAGTTATCGAATAGTTACTAAATGCAAACAGTCAAAATATTTAAAAATCAAACACGGATTTAATCATTTTTATATCTATATATTCCTTAATGGAGTAGAAGCTCTCTAGCAGGAAGCTTATTATACAATCTAATTGCATTAAAGTACACATTGTTAGAGTACATTTTTAATCTTTGGGGTGGTACATATAGTTTGCACGTGTCCCTGCTTCTGGTCCTACCAAGCACCTTGTCATGTAAAGGAATGAGATGTGGATGTTTTTTGACAAAATGCAGAGTTCCAGAATGTACTGAATGGGTAAAGACAATATTTTTAAGCGTTTGAATATGGGTTTACAGTGATCTAGGTAATCAGCACCGCTTATGGCTCTACATTTTTTTTGCACTTTTAATGCCCTACCACTACTACTACTACTATTGAATCTCAATTATTAATAAATATAAAAATAACTAAACAATAATGCTACTAAAAAGGACTTTAATTTGGAGGCAGGATCGCTGTCATTGAACTAATATAGGCCAGTGAACAGGCTTGTCCTAGAACTTGTAATCATAAAATTATACGGAATGAAACAAACTACGGGTAATTAAGAGAATAATAAAAACAAAAATGTAAACCCCTAAAAAATAGACAAAGATAGTTTTATTTTTCTTATTTAACGTGGTTTGTCGATGAATTTAATTCTAGTTCACTTAAAGTATTTTAATTTATTTAAGCTTTTTCATTTATAAAAATGTAAAACCGCCTTTTTACTAATTTTGAAAGATTGTAACTGTTGTTGTATGGATACGGGCTTTATAAGAAACTATGTGAAGTAAATCTGTCATAAGTACATAATCACTTCAAATATTAAGAGCGTTTATTTTAAAATAAAGAAAAGCCTCGGCACTTTGGTAATTACGAAATTCGCATAAGTATGTTTCGTCTGTACGTACGTATCGAAGTGTACTACGTACCTGTTTGTAGGTGCAAGTGATAGAATACTGGCCATAATGTGTTACGAGTATTGTATTCTGAAACGACGCTCAAGCGAGAATCTGACTTAAAACTAACTTAATCGATAAGCAGATCTTATTCTGGAACCGCACTTGAGTACAGATTCATTGATCACAGTTTGGACTTATTTCAAAACGTCACTACTGGTGCGAATCGGTGCTCAAGTAGATATTTGATCTGTCAAGTGACCTCTTGACCACGCTTGACTAGAGATTTGACTGTCATTACCTTATTATTAATTTGTAAGATAATTGAATTCTCATCCCTGATTTAACTACAATTCAAAAATTACCATAGTTAAAAAGGAATTCAGTGCCTTTATAAAAAAACAGTCGCTGGGTGTGCAAATCTATATAATTGTTGGGGTAGGTATAAGAACCACACACACAAACCTATTTAAGCACAGTACGTCTACCACGAGTTGCCAAAATTGTATTGGGATTTGACATTGTCATGTCATGTCATGTCAAATCCCAATACAAATTTTTACGCGAACGATAACGTAATTGGCAACTCGTGGTAGACGTACAGACTAAATGAAGTGCCTTCCTTGTCAAGATACAATTACGTTCCGTCACAGTAAATAGCTTGAATTAACAAATAACAAGATTAAACTTAAATAGTTTACATGCAGTTTAATTATTATATTATATAAACAAGTTAATTATTAAAAGGCAAGTTAATCCTTTTATTTGTGCAAATCCTTTGTATTTCAGTTTATTTTTTAAAATAAACATGTTACGTAAAAAGGGTAAAAACTAATTTATTGAAAACGAGCTTGATTCATAGACAAAAAGCAATCTCTGTTTATATCCTATTTGAAACTCGATTTGGCTGAGACAAGTGTTAAATTCGTTTTAGGATAAGCCACGTACTCAAGAACAGATTCAACACTCAAGCATAGATCGGCTAATCACAGTTCGAAGCGCGCTTGATCTTCGTTTCAGAATACGGGCCATAGGCAATATTATTCATTGATAAACTTTTTATTGGCTATGTATATTATATACTCGTGATATATTATTAGGTAGGAAGACCATTCGTTATTAGGTTTTGATAACTTTATAAACTCAGGAGTCAGGACACAAAAATTAAAACAAAGAAAAGGCAGTGGTGCGACTCTAAGCCGTGTTAGGCATCAAATAGGATCATTTTAAGCGTCAAGCGTAAACCGTGAATTTGAACTCGAGATGTTTAGGAGTATCATGATACTTTTTTCTTGAAATTAGGCCTAGCTGAATCGAGATTAATTAATTGTTTTAAGTAGAAATAAAACTTTTTCCTTCACTAACAATACGCTTATAACTTGTACCGCCAGAAACAAGGCGAAATTACAAAAAGCCCCAAACCCAGCCGGCCGCAATGTCACCAACAAGAGCACAATTAATTAAACAATTAATCAACTAATTGCCAGATGATTTACTTTTTACATCGAATTTCCTCCGCTTATGTCAATTTGTACGAATCTGGACTCGAACCGCGACCGGTCTGGTTGCCTTAAAAGATTAATCGAGCGTGCCTAAGTGGAGTAATGCGGAGTCCAGTTTAAAAGGTTGAGGTAACTGCTCTTGCTTCAGATTCAGACCCTTTATAATGTAAAGGGTTTATTAACTTTCCTCCACAACAGTTAGAATGACACGACACGATTGGCGTAGTGTGCTATAGCACGGTTTCTCGCCTCAATTTCCGTAGTGTCCCGGGCTCGATCCCGGTCGTTTCGAATTAGGAAACGATCTGTTCTAAATTAGCTCGGGTCTGGGTATGCTAGGAGACGCCCCTGTCTTATATCATCCGGTACCTAATGCACTATTTCCAGTTACCTATTGAAACGCATAACGTTTCTTGCCATAAACTTAAAATGCGTAGTAATAATGGCCATAATAGTCATTTGCCATAAGCTTTTATAGCATAACTTCATAACGCATAACATCAAATGGCCAACATTCGTAAAGCTTAATCATAGAAAGACATAACTTTTATTTTCCATAAAATTAAAAAGGGATACTATTCAGAAAGCAAACATGAAATAAGCATCTGATAAAAATCCTAAACTCTTAAGGAAGAACAAGCATTGGAAGCATGCTCGCATAAAACTAAATAGCGAGTTTGCTGACGCTTCGCCGGCCGCTGCCGCTCGCTACGCTCGCTGGGCTCGCGCGTTGTTTGGTCGCAGTTCTAACCTTTTTTTTTCTTATCGTAGCCTACGTAAACCCTCATCGATACCTTGCAGCCCGGGGGAATGACGAGGTTATGTCGGATTTCTACCTACTAAAACCTTACGGTACTCGACCTCAACGCTTCAGGGGCGAGGCGGGGTCCCTAAAAAGTTTCGCAATACCTCGCCGTCAGTGCTTCCCCGTATTGGGGCCACCTCCAGCCGACCCCCTGAAGAAGAAGGGAAACCACAGAAGTACCTGGAGCACACAGGTACTTCCACCGTCGCGGTGAAAGCCGTGCATTGCGGGCAAAAGCAACCCCGTACTCAAGCCCGCTGGCTCCCACCGTACGCGGACCCTACCACGATCCATCTTAAAGGTAGATCCGCTGCCGCATCTGGCGGTGCAGCCCCGCCGAGCCGCAGTGCACAGGGGGGGGGGCAGCCGCGGCTCACTGACCCCCTCCAAACGGTTGTGCACCGCGGCCCCCACCTCGCGCCCTAAGGCCCGTGCCCGTGGGCGCCCCTTTAGGCGGGCCAGTGGCAGGCACTATACCACCACCATGCCTGGCGGCAGGCAGTAGGTGGGTGGGAAGTCCACGGGACTGCAATGCCTGAGCCCTCTTAGCTTCCCGGTGGTTCCACCTACACCAGTACTTACTAAGCCCCGCCGCCACGACAAGGCGGAGGCTCATGGCTCGCAGTTCTGACCTAACCAATGAACGATGTAACTAACTCCTTTAGTTTTCTTCCTGTTAGAGGCTAAAATATAAATATCATGTACAAAGCTTTTTGGGGTTAGATAGAAATACATCATTATGACGAAATAATATTTTAATAAATGCGGATCCTGCCTTTTAACAATTATGGGTTATTATGTGTATGCGTTATGAAAAAAATACTAAAAGCTATTATTCTTTTTGATGTGTATGCCATATGACGTATGTCAAAAAAAATTATGCGTTTCAAAGTGTCACCACTATTTTCTACACAAAGAAAAACTTTTTTTGTCTACATTGCCCGTCAAGATGACCTCACTCCACCTGATGGTAAGTGGTCGTGAGGTCCATATATGAGGTGGACAAGCCCAGTCATTCAAACGAATCACTGGGCTGGCCATCCTCACCTTGAAGGCCTGCAGAAATGCCTTTTCACGCCCCGCTTGAAGAACCCGGGACTATACGGGGAAGGAAACACATGTGCTGGAAGAACGTTCCACGTCTGGATGGTACGACAAAGAAACGAGTCACCGAACCTTTCAGTTCGGGCCAACAAATGTTGAATTGTGTGTGGGTGACGCCGTAGTCCAGCACGCGTGGTACGGGAGTGGAAAGGTGAGGGTGGAATAAGCTGGAATAACTCGTCAGAGCATTCCCCATTGTAGAAGCGATAGAGAACACTTAGCCTGGCAATGTCTCTACGCAATTGGAGAGGCTAGAGAAATTCGACCTGATCCTAGGGCCCGCTTGAGTCCCCAGGATCAAGTCAAATTTTTCTAGTTTCTATCTTAGTGTAGATAAAATTTATACTTACTTCGAGACCATGACAAGACAGTGGTGTGCTGTCTCGGGGGCATATTCATTAATTTAATGATGCTTCCCGGCTCGGGTTCAAATCTTTACACGTGTCTAGTGAAGGAGTGATAATGATTTCAAATAAAAGTTAAAGTTGTAATATAAAGGTGAACACCTAGAGGATTTCTAGTAGAAAACAGTCCCCTACCTTGAGTTAACTCTAATTCAAGAGAGATTGAGAGTGCGAGAGTTATTTTCCCAACGTGAGCAACCGATAATCCACGTGGGCAAATTGGCTATCTGCCGAAGCATCATCATTTTTTACCAAAAACATCTCCCTTTGGGTTTTCAATATTATGTAATTTTGACTTAAATGGAGTCAAAAGTTTCGATGAAAAAAAAACATCCTCAATACTTCAAATTTCTCGAGGTAAATAAAAAAAAAATTGGGACCATTTACACCAAGCTCATTGACCCCAAACTAAGCAGAACTTAAACTATGGGTATCAGAAACTGATAAACATACTAATTTTATCTAAATAATAATATACATACGGTGTATGGTGTGTACGAAGTGCCGCCTTCGTTGGTATGGTCATGTCTCACGGAGATCGGCAAACTACGTGAGCAACAAATGTCTGGCCATGCCGCACCCGCCAGGTACCGGTAGAAGAGGTCGGCCCAAGAAGCGGTGGCTCGACGTCGTTAAGGGTGACATGCATGCCAACAGACTCACCACTGAGGATGCACAAGACCGCGCGAAGTGGGCCAAGAAAATAAGAAAGGCGGACCCTGGGACCCCACACACCAGTGTGGGTGTGAAACCGGGATAGACCGCACGGATGATGATGATGATGGTGTACGGTGTATAACTAAATTCTCTAATGTAAAAAAAAGGGTTTAGAACATTTTCCTATCTTTTTGTTTTTTTTATATAAAACCCTAGAAGTTGATAAAGATACGTTTTTTCTCACAGAACGCATTACAGCAATAGAGTGACGCACCAAAAAATATTTTCACCAGTGGATCAGTGGCATGCGAACACGCCTCGACCCCGCTATCGCACGCGGATCTGCTACCGCTTGTTAGTGTTATCTGATGACTGGGGGTCATCAATTTCGCTCATGATTTGCAGGGAAAAAATGACAGCGGATCAGTACAGGTACGAACAACGGCTTTATATCTTTTAAATTTGTTATAGTAAGGTAATAAGCCTGTATAGGTTCTGGATCGCTATTATTGGTATCAAGTTATTTGATAGGTACCGGCTTAATCACTAAGTTTACCAAATGCATGTTGGTGATGACAAAACCGGGCTATATTCCGAAATACCTGAAAAAAGACCTTGGTCAACCAAGGTCTTTTTTTATTAATTGCGCCAGATAACACACCATGGACTTGTCATGGTCTCAAAGTAAGCAGATAAATTTATTTTTATTACGAGATATCAGACACGGAATAAAGCCAGGGGCGTCTCCCAGCACACTTAGACCCGATGCAATTTAGAAAAGATCGTTTTCTGAAATAACCTTACCGGGAATCTACCGTGGGACACTACAAAAGCCAAGGCCAGAAATCGTGCTACAGCGCACTATACCAATCGCATCGGAAATAAAAATTAGGAATCCATCAGTTTGGTGCATCCACATCTGGATGACTACAGATACATGTAAACGCCGGAAGCTAGCCCCCTAACTACAAGTAAGAGTATAAAAGGTTATACGGGTGCCCCTTAAATTGCATAACATTAATAATCCTTATATGAAAATCCATAACAGACAGCCTTGCCAATATTGAAAACCCTCATCATGTTGCTTTTTATCGATTGAGTTAACTATAATTTGGATTTTTAATAGAAAATATTGAAATTTTAGGATTATCACCCCTATGGTTAAACTTTCCCTTAGCTAACATAGTTAGGTAACTCAGTATTTTTATTATTTTGTACTAAAATTGGAGTAATAAAAGTATTGTAAATCTTGAGTATATACAGAAATAATTTTATGTATGTTAAAACTACGCAAACACTTTTGTTGCTAACAGTACATGTGGGCCAAATTATGCTGATGACATTACTCAATGCACAACAATGATTTTGGGAACAGGAACCGTCTGATAAAGATAAAAATATGTTTGAGTGCGCAAAATTAGCCGATGCGCCGGAGTCAATGCACGGATGCACTTTTGTAGTTACTTTCACATACTAACATCGTGAAATTCACCCAGCCGTCTATAACCTATGGATCCAAAGCTACCATGTCAAAAATTAAAGAAGTTTTTGTTTATACAAATTTCATAAACACCAGTTGTATTTTATACATTATTTATTAAAGAAATCTAAATTAGAGCTTAAATATTAGAAAAACTCTCTTAGAGTTATGTAGCCTTTAGGATCTTCAGACTGTAGCTAGGTTATTTAGATGTATGAGTATATTAAAAATAGATACCAATATTGTTCGAAAATAAACAATAATTAAAGTTCTTAAGACCCTGGGTCTCTGCTCCCCTCTAAGAAATGTGATTGTTTAATTGGTAAACAATTTCACGCTATTTAGTCAGCAGGCATTTGTTGAACAAGATGAAAATAAGAAAAACCTTTACATTCAAATCGGTTAACCAATCATCACAACTCAAAAGCACAATTATCTTCAATCAGCAACCATTCGGTCAGCATTTGCACCCTCAAATTTTCTTCCCACAGGCTCATAAACATCCTCATACACGGCCTACTGAGGACATGCCAGTCATAACTCAGTGATATCTCTGATGAGATGTGATCCATTTATGGCACCTCGACCTTTTTGGGCACCCAATGCATTTCGTTTTTAACAAAACGTTTTATTAAACCGATTTATTACTTGTTTTTCTCTTCTAACTAGAATTGGCTTTGTCTTTTGGTGCTATCTCCGCTTTCTCATCATTATATTTTCTACTTATAGAAGTAATTTTATGGAATTAGTATCTCTTGATTAACAGCGCTGTGAGTGGATTGCAAAAAGCGTTTTTTAACTCGATTACTTCGTAATTCTTTTCGAAAGGAGAATTTATAGTAAATACACAAACGCACACTACCCAGGGATCGGGATAGTCAGGTTATGACGGATTGTTCTTATCAGCCTTCGCTTGATTTTTTTGCTTGTGGCAGCCAAACCAATAGAAAGGTGCCAAGAGTCAAGCGGAACACACCTGCTCAGAACGCTGCACCCCAAATGACAGGTGCTATAAAACTTTACGAGGAACGAAGTCGCAGTGTATCGACGCACAGTAAGCTACCGCAAAAAATTGGAGCAAGCCCGTACACTCATGAAAATTAATAAGTGTTTCGACAGAATCTCTCCGTAGCTGCCAGAGCTTTCGGGAATTTTTATCGGCAATTTGTCTTCTGCCGAATGTTTTTTTAAACTCAACATCTACAGCTCTTAACAGGTTATACTTTACAAAGGCTCATTACCTTTTTCAAGTCCTTTTAAAATTTAAGTTGCTCAAGTTTGGATGGAAAAATCAATGAGAGTAGGTATAAAGACCCTGTCAATTTCAATTTCTCATCTTTCAAATTTTTAAAAAGATAAAAAAATAGGTGGTTCATTTTTTCGCGGTCATTTTTCTCAAAAATTAAGGTGAAACAGCCGAAAACCGGGCGCGCGGCAGGTCATCTTGACTCCATATTTGGAGGGCGGTCGGGCGGCCGGCATAAATGATTCGAAATTGTTTCCGCGACGGAGCCTGACGGCACAAAAAACACGTGTCACAGTAATAAATCATTCGAGCTGGCGAGTTGAGTTTACTCGATTAAACGAACGATTCGATTGCCAATGGACGATTACATACACGCATGTGTTTATAGAGAGAGTTGTAAGGAAGAATGTCGTCGGCGGTTTTTGTCTTGCCTTTTGAAAGTTCGCGTCAAGTTGATGCGACGGTTTTGGTGCATTGTATTTTTTGGAAGTTTAGGTCACAGACCGACAGTATAACTTATGCATTTTTCTCCCCTTTTAGTATACATTTACATTTTCATACCGTACTTACTTCAGACCTCAGCAAAATGCTAGAAGACCTAAATTGAGTTTCTCAACAGGTGGGCCTCAAAATAAACATGGATAAGACGAAAATTATGTCAAACTGCCATTTAGCGCCCGCCTTCAATGGCCAACTCGATTCTCGAAGTGGTGGACGAGTATATCTACCTAGGGCAAACGGTCCAATTAGGAAGATCTTCGAGAAGGAGAGCACTCGGCGAATCCTGCTCACGTCTTCACGTACAAAATACCTCAGTGATGACCTACAGTGCCGAAACGTGGTCTCTAACTTTGAGCCTCCTAAACAGGCTAAAAGTCACTCGCAAGCTATGGTAAGAGCTATGCTTGGTGTTTCACTGCGAGATCGAATCAGAAATGAGGAGATCCTTAAAAGAACTAAGGTAACCGACATAGCCAAACGGGTTAGCAAGCTGAAGTGGCAGTGGGCAGGACACATTGCTCGGAAGACTGATGGCCGATGGGGCAGAAAAGAGTGGAGACCGCGTATCAGCAGGTGCAGCGTAGGACGGTCTTGTCAAGTCCGCGGGGAATCGCTGGATGTAGGCTGCTTCTAATATAGATAGGTGGAAATCATGGGAGGAGGCCTATGTTCAGCAGTGAACGTCCCATGGCTGATATGATGATGATCATGAAGACTTACTTCAGTTATAATACACATAATATTATATTGTGTGATGACGGCTTCTATATGTATTGTTAAATTGACAATTTATGGGACCTATTTTCATTTGATTTTGAAAATACTTATACTAAACAAGAAAAAAATAAACTATAAAGAAACAAGCGAAAAAATTAATGCTCGTGTTTGAAAATCAGTTAATTTATTTTACTAAAGTTCTGTAATCAAGAACATTTGAAGGCTAACGCAACCCAGGAAGATGAACAGATTTCATTCTGGCTGGCTGAAACCATCTATTGTGAAGATTTATGGGATTCACCTATTTTCAGGAGGCTAATGATGACGATGATAATGTTGTAACACCTAATACGAGTATTTTAGTAACCAATTCGCAACAGTTAAAATGGTTCAGAATACAATTCAGGCACTAAATCCCGAACCCTGTATCTGATTCACAGTACATCACTTCCTCAACCTAACGCTCCCAATATGTCACCGAAAAAAAAACAGTACACTGCACCGTCATACCTTCCGTACATGGTGACGGTCCAAAAAGTACCGCTCGTAAATAACAAATGCATTCGAATAAACGGAGTGCATCGCGCCGGCTGCAAGAAAAAACAATGTCAAGTGCAAGCGACAAAGTGTGGTGTTCCGTACGAAAAAATATGATCTGGTTATAGAATAATGTTACTATAAATTCACAATTTCATAATGCTTTTAAATACAAATACAAATACAAATAAACTTTATTGTGAATCACAGGTATAACAATAATGTTCAGATCATACATATTTAAGAGTCTCACTGTGTTCCGCCTCACAGGCATACAATAGTAACAATTTTAATCCGAATGTCACAATTTATTACAAAGTAGTCAATAAAAATAATAATAATAAAGTAATTAGATAGGTATGTCAAGAAGTAAATAGAACACATTTAAATTAGGTTAATTCAAACAAATTGTCAACAAATCGGACTACAATCTGTATCGTAGCAAGCTGCCGTCGCACAAAAATTCAGTGATAGCGTAATAGCATTTTAGAATGAGAAGATCATAGAGTTCCGTTTTAAATATGGTTAAATCATTAATATTGCGAATACAGTCTGGAAGTTTATTATAAATACGCGGAGCATTACAAAACATACTTAGGTTTAACAAAGCCGTTTTGTTCGGCATTAAACAAATCTTATTTTTATGACGTTCACGCTTGTGAAAAGTGTATATGTTTGTTACTTTTCACGAAAATGCAACATTCGAGGATGTATAAACAAGGAACCGTTTCATGACTAAAAACAATTTAATAATAATTCCTCTTATCGAAAGTCAATCATTTTGTGAAATATATATCTAGATTAAACAACGTTAGCTTACAACGTAAAATACAAAAGCGTAATTTGATAGATCTGTCTGTCTACCTTTAGTTGTCACTTTAAATTTACATTATGGTTCGCATAAAAAAATGTATTGGGATGACACATGACATGACAATGTCAAATCCCAATACATTTATTTAGGATAATGTAAATTTAAATTGGCAACTCGTGCTAGACGTAGGTACTGTTGGTTGAAGATGGCATATCAAAGTTATATTTAGTTGGTAGATATGATCATCCTGGCTAGTTTTAGGCACACCGGAGGTGGTGGTGACAGAAATATATTTTCTGTTAATTTTATTAGAGTTTCTTTAATTTAATGAAGAATGTTTTTCATTTGCTTGCATTTCTTAACTACGATTAAAGATGACATTGATTCATTGTGTCTTTTGAGGTCTTCAAGCTATCTCAAAGAAGAAACTTGGTTGTCTGTGAAAAGACTGTTATGTAAGATGCTATGCAATAAGCACGCTGCCTTCCACGCCACGCCTTTATTCTGGTTTCTTTTCTGTTTCACTCTGAAGACGTCAACAAGTCAGATTCTAGCAGGTAAGAAAAAATATAATTGACTCTCATATCCCAGTTTTCACGAACTGATAAAAACAGAGAATTCTTATGCAAATAAACGTTTTTTCGTTGGTACCAAAGCTAAATGTTCTGCCTGACACTGTTTCCAAGGCGTCCGTTTTTCAACTCAATTACGGAACATCAAAAATCAACTGGGCAATTAAACAGGCAGTTGTCCCACGGAACACTGTACCTCCATACTTCGGATGTCTCTGCGGCGAGCCTTGCGGAAATTCGCGGCATTGTCTACCGAACGAAATTAAGCCATAAATACGCTATGCAATTTTCGATTGTGAAATTTCGTTCGCAATTTGCATAAGTCTCGGTGAAGTGTCACACTTTTTAAACGGTTAAATGCTCTGGTATTTGGGTTGTTTGTTAATTTAAGTCCTGGAAGGAAATCGCTGGACAAGGATGAATAAATTTAACATCTCTAGGACATATTGGTATTCGATAAGGTAATTTTTACTAAGGTAAATTTACTAAACATTATGTTCGTATTTTTATCAGAGGTTATACATATTTCAAACCAAATAAGTTTTTTTTATTTTATTTCTTTTATTTACCATTGAAAAGCTCAAATAAAATGATTACAATACGAGTGCGCTGTCGTATTTTTAGTGTATTTTTTTCATTGGCATCGTTTATTTCTGCTTTTAACAGCCAATAAGCCTTGAACGGTCCACGTTAACGATCACCATGTTTGTTTGCCACCGGTGTTGTAAAAACACCCTGTATTTTTTTTATTATCGTGGGTAAGTCCTCATGGATACCTCGCCGCCTGAGGGAACGACGATATTATGTCGGACTTCTAACGAGTACTCGACCTCAACACTTCAGCGGCGAGGCGGGGTCCTTAAAAAGTTTCGCAACGCCCTGCCGCCAGTGCCTCCCCGTATTGGCGCCTCCTCTAGTCGACCCCCCAATAAAGGGGGGAGGCCACGGAAGTACCTGGAGCACACAGGTACTTCCGCCGTCGCGGTGAAAGGCATGCATTGCAGGCAAAAGCACCCCCGTACTCAAGCCCGCTGGCTCCCACCGTACGCGGACCCTACTAGGTCAGCAACTAAGATCCACCTAAAAGGTGGATCCGCTGCCGCATCTGGCGGTGCGGCTCCGCCGAGCCGCAGTGCACAGGAGGGGCCAGCCGCGGATCACTGAACCCCTCCATACGGTTGTGCACCGCGGCTCCCACCTCGGGCCCTAAGGCGCTGCGCCCGTGGGCGCCCCTTTGGGCGGACAGTGGTAGGCACCATACCACCACCCCGGCCCGGCGGCAGGCAATTGGTGGGTGGGAAGTCCACCGCACTGCCATGCCTGAGTCTTCTTAGCTTCCCGGTGGTTCCACCTGCCACCAGTACTTAGCCCCCCGGCCACGACAAGGCGAAGGCTCATGGGGGGGACCCTGTGTGTACTTACTAACTATATTCCTCTAGAAGCCTGATTTTGACTACCGGTGACCGATGATCCTTAGACTAGACCACGACACCCTGATGCTTAAAAGACGGCAACAGTCACTTGCTTCTGACTACCACGTTCAGGATATAGTCGTGATGTATTTTAAGTGGCATGGTTGGATTTGATTATATTAGGTTGTGGAAAAAGACTTTTTGCATATAGTATGTATGAACTTGTAATAAAATCTCTTTGGCTATACCATTTGTATCTGGCTGGTTTTGGTATCATTAAAAGTTTATACTTTTAGAAGAAGATAATTCCAAATTCAAATTAGGAAACTCCACTTAAGAGAGTTTGGCTGGGAGGTGTTAATGCATCCGCCGGATAGTCCTGACCTTGCACCTTCAGATTTCCACCTGTTTCGGTCTCTTCAGAATTTTATTATTAAGCAGTGTCAGGTTAACATCACGAGAGGACTGCCAAAACCACTTGTCGCGGTATTTTGATCAGAAGCCTCAAAATTCCTATAGCAATGGGGTCATGTCCCTACCTACCAGATGGCAAAAAGTAATCGATTAAAACGTACATACTTTAGTTAGCTAAAAATGTTATGAATTTTCTTAAAATATGCGAAGAAACTTTTTCCCCATAGTATTATTAAACTCTTACGTACATCAATATCTGGTGACTAAGACAAAGTTCTGCTTATAAAGTTACAGGTCAGACAGTCATGTATAAAGTTATTCTAGCCATGAATTATTGATAATTTTAACACCAGTTTCGATCTACGTATACACTAGGCACATGAAAGTGCTATAAAGTCGGCAACATCGTTTAATCGTTGTGTATGCGCGGGCGCAGCCCGGGGCGCGCGTCGTGACTACTGTTCCGATCACAGACGTAAATTCAAATAGATAGATGGATAATATTCGTTAATGGTACCTACAAAGAAAAAAATTGAAACTTATGGCTAAGTATTACATTCAAAATTAATTAAAAGTCGTATTTAAGCAGCAAAGGCGCTATTAGCAAGTGATCTTAATAATCTCTTCCGGGAAACCTACAGATAGAGTAAAGAAATAAGAAAAGGGTACTTCACGTGTAAAGAAGAAGTGCAGTGCACTCCTTTTGTCGGTCTTCATTCGGTCTAGGCTCAAGAAAGAGATATATTTATCTAGGAACTTTATTAACATACGGCAGATTTATATATAAATCGCAATAGTGACGTCACATTACGCGTTTTTAAAGTAGCACGCTTCTTTTGAACACACGTTGAGTGCCTTGCGTTATCTATTCAGGTTCATGTCCGTGGTACCGATGTTTTAATAGTTTCAGCTCGTGGGAGCGTTCGGAAGCTCGGAGATAGTGTTGAGAGGCACTTTGTCAAAATTCAAGTTTAGCGATTTTGAAAATTTGTGGGTTAACCATTGCGGAATTTTCATACAGTCTGCCTACCATGAGTTTCATACGAGTTTACTGAGTTTCCGTCATGTAAACTACGATAGATGACTTCAGAAATTTGTATGCTATTTTTGTTTCCATTTCTAATCTCTAGGGGCGCTGTATTTATTGCTTTTTTGATATTATGAATGTTTAATAATTTCGAATTCTAAATGTTCAATATAATTAATTTTAATTGGTTTTATTATGCTTTATTTAAATTTTGAAGTAAATGCTTCTTTAGGTTTTAATTTATTTAATTAAAATATTAATGAACTTATTTTTAAATTAAATTTTATTATAATTATTATTTTTTGTAAACTTTTTTTTTAATATGGACACTGTCTGAAATCAAGTGTTTTTTTTTGTACCCAAATCCCATAGAAAAACGTCAACGCGGACGCTAGCGGTTGTCATTGATAAACTCGGAGTAGACAAACTTTCAAACCCATTAACTCCCTTAGAAAAATAAAACATTCTGACCACAAACTAAGCAAAGCTTATTGTGGGGTCAAATGATCAAAATCATGAATATATATTTTTTTATAAATTACTATATAGAAAGAAAAAACAAAAATCACTGTTCGGTACGGTATATTTATATTTGTAAAAATGACAGCTTTAATGTTGTACTCGTATCATCATCAGCATAGATTTTCAGACAGGTTTCCCTAAATACGATTAATAACATTAATCATAGACATAAAAATGTTTTTTTTTTGAAACCACGAGTAATCCACGGAATACTTGTAGTAAAATGAAATATGTAAATAAAAAACAATACCTACAAAATTTTATCATAATTATTACGAGACAAAACTTGAATTTAAAATTTCGTAGAAATAGTGGAAAGAAACGTAAATATAAATAAATATAAATATGCGCCAGACAACACTCCTTTTGTCATGGTCTCGAAGTAGGGATAAATATCCCTGTGTTAAGAGGTACCGGACAAGGAATTAAGCCAGGGACGTCTCGCAGCACACCCAGACCCAGGCCAATTTAGAAAAGATCATTTCCTGAATTGACCTGACCGGGGATCGAACCCGGAACACTACGGAATTAGAGGCGAGAAACCATGCTACAGCGCACAACGCCATTCGTGTCGTCAAATGGCCTATCGTCAAGGATTTTTAATGTAAACTAGCTGTCTGTTAGCGACTTTACCCGCGCAGACTTCTCCGGTTAAAATATAGTCCAAAAACATACCAAGAAACACATGTACGAGAATATTTCTATGAGGTTATCCTTAATTAACAATAACGTTACACTCTTTGAGCCCGCGGCGATACTACCATTATACACTATTTAATAAAATGTATTACGTAGTATCTGACCGACATCAATTAATGCTAAGACCCTATCCAGACCTCGCGATCGACGCGCGTTTGGTTATACGTCGATTGCTAAGAACCAAACTGGTTTGTTAATAATGCACTATATGCAGCGGTGTAACTAATAACGTGCATTAATTCACGCGTGAAACGCGTCATCTCGACAAGCTCTAAAAGGCGTGAGGTGCGCCTCCGCTTCGGGCTTTCTTTACAACTGGGCTACTGTTTCAGAATTTATTTTAAACAAAAGTTTACGTCTTGACTTAGACGACATTGCTAATTAGCAATATGGTAATTGGGTGATGATGCTTTACTGGAAAAAACCTGTTAGAACAAAAATTTAAGGCGAAACAGCAAAAATTAACATAAGATAATACAAGACATTATATGTAACTTATATATATGATTATCAAGATTCGTAATAAAGAGATAGATTATAAGTTAACTAACTAGCTTGTCCCATTTGCTGGGCAAAGGCCGACCTATAAACCTAGGCTGTTTAAAAATCCTAAAACATACCTTGCCCAACTGATTGCAGACTGCTATAATAAACCACTCTTAAAAATAAAACACAATATCCAAAAAATCAGCACGAGCAAGTACCTAAATAATTACTTTATAGAGCACCAAAAAAAATAACAACATAATATCTTATGCATTTGTTATCGTAGTACAATACTTCTAACGTGAATACCAACTTGGCGTAGCGTGCGCTCGCGCAATCCAATCTACAGCGCTGATTGTGAGAATTGGCCGTTTTATACAGGGTGTTAACAGTTATCAAATCAAAAGTCAAAAATGATAACATTCTAATACTCATCTATACTAATACGAGTATTATAAAGAGGAAAGATTTGATTGTTTGTTTGTTTTTTGTTTGTTTGTATTGAATAAATATAAATAAAAATAAATAAATATGCGCCAGACAACACACCTCTTGTAATGGTTTCGAAGTAGGGATTAATATCCCTGTGTTACGAGGTACCACTCAAGGAAACAAGCCAGGGGCGTCTCCCAGCACACCCAGACCCGAGTCAATTCAGAAAAGATCGTTTCCTGAATCGTTTTTTTGAAAGACCGGTAATCGAACCGAGAAACCATGCTACAGCGCACTACGCCAATCGTGTCGTCTGTATAATGTGTTTAATGTGTCATTATCTGTATAATAGGCTCCGAAACTACCGGACCGATTTTCAAAATTCTTTCACCAATATGAAGCTACATAGGCTATATTTTATTAAGATTGAACACATTCAGTGAAAAATAATATTAAATGTAAATCAGTCGGAGAAACGCGGGCGAGATGTGCAGCTGCTTTACCGACGCGTGCAACTACTTTTGACAGAACGAAGTCTGTCGAAACAGCTAGTAACACATAAGTTATTACGATTCAATGAAGTTCACAAGCAGTACTTTTTTTTTCTTTATTCATTTATTCAAAAAAAACACTGTAAATATCTAAAACAAAAAACCTGCCAAATTACCATTGCAGTTTCTCGGCAGATAATAATCCTATTTGCTCTCTTAAGATTTTCGAATATGCTTATTCAGGCATCTGTCGCGGTTAGTACGAGTGTACACCGAGGCCTTTACTTTCAGGCCGTGAAAACCACCAATAGTGCTTAGTAACCCGAAATAGTGCCTAGAATTAAATCAGATAACATGGTCTTGCCTACGTTCTTCCTACAAGGAATATCTTGAAAATTTGTCAGAACTTTACGTGTTTGTTAATCGATACCGTTCAATTTTAAAAAAGAATCATGAAACTTTTCCAAACATAGATTTGATATTATCTGGTGTTTTTAAAATATTCTTCATCACCTATATTGCGGCTCATTTTGGACAAAAATACATGTACAATGATATTACAAGCACATACACGCACACAAATTTAATGTTAGAAATAAAAGTTTGCAATAATGATTACAAAATTTGTAAATTACTTGTTTCTAATTTACATCTATTAATTGACGGCACGATTGTCGTAGTGCGGTGTAGCAAGGTTTCTCGCCTCGAATTCTATAGTGTCCCGGCCCTCCCGGGTTCGATTCCCTGTCGAGTCAATGCAGGAAACGATCTTTGCTAAATTGACTCGGGTCTGGGTGTGCTGGTCTGACGGCCCTAGCTTAATTCCTTGTCTGGTACCTCGTAATACAGGGATATTTATCCCTACTTCGAGACCATGACAAGAGGTTTTATGTCGGGCGCATATTTTTATTTATTTATTTATTCATCTATTCTTAGTGTAGACTAATATCACAAAATAAAGAGTTTACAGAAGGACCGCTCGCACCTTTTTCCAAAACTTGCGTGAACCGCCTAGGGTTACTACTATATTCGCTTTAAATTTTTAAAATTAAGTAAGTAAGTTATACCTACTTGACAGAACCGGCCAATAACAGAATTCATCATGTGAAAAATTGCACCAAGTTCGACAAAAACAAAAACACTCGCGACAGTGCGACTTTCCGACTCACCGAAGCTCACTGACTTCGCTTGTAAACTCATGTCCATGTGTGCGTGCTTCAAAAATAACGTGTTGTTCTAAGCGGGCTATCTGTCAGAGCGACGCGCATGTCTATTTTGTGCTAATATTATAAAGAGGTAGATTTTTTTTTTTTGTAGGGTGTAATCTTCGGAAATACTGATCCAATCATGAAAATTATTTTTCAAACAGAAAGCTACACTATTCAGGAGTGCAAAAGCCTGTATTTTTTTTTGTTTAAGGCTTTCTTTTAACGGTGAGTCCACGCGGGCGATGCCGCTGACGGATAACTAGTTACTAATGTAGTTTACATTAATTATTCGAAAATCAGCCTGTATAACATAATATGCAGATTTAAATGTGCAATATAAACCTCACTAAGCACTGCTCTGCTCAATATTTATGTATCTTGAAGACATGATATGGATCGAATAAATTTTGGTGAAATTTTGTAGGAACAATATCAGCAATTTCCGTCTTCAAGGAAGTTTTGGTTAACGTAGTAGACTTCGGTTTGAATTGTTTTAACAGGTTAGTTTTATTATTGATGACATTAGATACTGCATAAATGAACGAACACGGGTAGAAAAGCATTTCGAACAAAATTACTGACTAGAATTTGTTTATTTTAGTTTTTTCTTCCCCAAATAGTGTGCTATATTACTTTTCACTTCTCATGCTCTAAAAGTCAGACGACACGGTTGGCGTAGTGCGCTGTAGCACGGTTTCTCGCCTCGATTTCCATAGTTTCCCGGTTCGATCCCCGGTCGGGTCAATTTAGGAAACGATCTTTTCTGAATTGACTCGGGTCTGGGTGTGCTGGGAGACGCCCCTAGCTTATTTCCTTGTGTGGTACCTCGTAACACAGGGATATTAATACCTACTTCGAGACCAATACAAGAGGTGTGTTGTCAGGCGCATATTTAAAAGTACGCCAATATAGCCCTACGAAGCGGGCCTAAAGTAACCACTTTAGCCCCTAGGGAGTAAAAAGTAATCAGTTTTTTAATTTCCTTCATGTGACAAAGACAAACTCAGCCAGTAAAAATATACTATTATCTGTGGAGTGTGGACCGTCTTCATTGCGAAAATGCTGAGAGTTTCAGTTCCATGGTTTGTCCGCAAAGAAGGTGGCGCCATGTGTTTTAAATTGACAATCTGTGGTCCAGTTCAGAAGAAAAAAATGACCACGAAAATTTCAGAACATTTGTCAAGTGTAAAGTTCGGTTTTAAATGTTTTTGTACTAAATTGACTATTTTTCTCGCACTCAAAGTGAAAAGTACAGTTTGCACCTCGAGACTAAACGCCAACTAATTATACCCTCGGTTTCATTGACTCCCTCGCACGCTCGGGAGTCAAACCAGAGATGAACACTTAAAATCTATGGGAAAAGCTTGTTTTCAGCAATGAACTCCTATAGTATGAAAGATGATAATAGTTTCAACTTAAGTAAAATAAAGGTTTTCTAAATAAGAAAAAGATGCCACCACTTCACGTCGAACGTGTGGGCCCCTTATTGGACCCACCTATGCAATGATTTTGTACAGTGAGCCGTACAGAATATCATGACATCTTAAAACAATGACCAAACAATATTTATATTTATTCCTTAACGCTATACCAATTCAGTGTAAGACAATACAATATTAACATATAAAGAATTGTCAGATGTGTTAAATCTGATCGTTAAAGTCGAAGTTTAAAATAAAACTTTTTAAGTGAATAATTTCGGCATACTTTATGAGTTTTCAAGTGTTAATAAAGATAAGATTATAAGGAGAATGTAAAACTAAACGTTTATGATGGATATTTTTTGATGTCCTTTGTTAAGGAGACGGCTTTGATTTTGCTTAAATTTTATCAAATATTTCTTTAATAAGGTCCAGTAGGCTCTGAGCCTGATTTACTAGTAACTAGCCTACCAATTTTTGTAACCAAAGCTAATAAAATAACCCTTTTGTCCAAACACGTAGTAGTGTGAAAATATAGGCTTTAAAAAGATACTTACAGCTCGGAATTGACGTTGATTTTTGGTGTTTTAATCATTTCATTCTTCCGAAAAATGCAGGCACATTTTCAGGTGCTTTATAGCCATCCTAGGTTTTACGCGACTTCGTACTGCAAGCACCACGGAGGCCACACACCAAAGTTTCTTGTATCTACTGTTGTATATTGGCGTGTTCTTCATTTGTTTTTGTTTGTAAGCTTATGAATTACTTACTTACTCTTTTTACTTGGTTGTTTGTCAAAATATGTTTTTTTAAGGAGCCTTAGGTAGGCCTCACATTGAGGTTATTTTATTCCTATTGTTGTATATAGGTGTACTATTTTAATTTTTGTTTGTAAGCCTATGAACTTTATATTCTTAACTCGCTTGTATGCCAAAATAATACTCGTATACTTGTTTTACTCTTTTTCTGATGGAGCCTTAAGTTTCATCCGTTTTTATGAGCCACCGAGTTTAATGCGCTTCATTTTCTGTGAACTTTGATGCGATCGTTTTGTTTTGAGTCCTATAAGAAGCATAGCATTATCACAAGGCCAACAAAAAATGATATTGGTCGCAATTCCTCAAATAATGTGGCATCCTTGAAATATATTTTCTACTCGGCTGAGCGAGTATCTACACCATTGTGAAATTATCATTGTTTTGAATGATTATGATGCTCTACTTCTCTACTTGTTATGAAATATAGAAATGAGTATCCAAACTGATGAGGACATCGTGCAATTTAAATTCCCTGGAAAAAAAAGGGACACATCCGTTTTTCGCAGTTACGTCTTCATTTAGTTGTTCAATCGACAATCTGCAAAGAATTGACAGCCCTGCACCTGTGCCTTATATTTTTACTACCGCCTTTCATATTTAAGCCTTTAGAAGTGCCAACCCAATAAGGCATATCATATGGCAATTATACATCGGGTAAATTCATGTTTTGCTTCTCGATAAGTGTGATTGAGCGCACTCTCACCGACTTATCTGCGAAGGTCTGGTGAAGTATATTAGAACAAATTTAACCTACTTTTTTGACACCAGATAAAAATAATGATACTTAGCCATCATTACCGCCATTTGAACCTATAAGACGTTTAAACCTGGAAAAAGCATTGCTCATGAACACCTGTATTCAGCGAAGACCTTTGACTTCTGAATCTCTTCTTCTCCAAACCTTGCGGGTGGGCGACCAAACCATGCGATTGCAATCATCATGTACGTACATAGTGAAGGTTTTTATAGTCTCACAATTTTGTAACGTGTTACAAATTATCTTAACTCTATCTAAATACTGGAACAGTTAAGCTAATCAGTCACACAAAAAATACGCATATTAATATGTTTATGCTGTGGTAAAGTATCAATTCAGTAAATTAATTATTTTCCTACCTGTTGGCTAAGTGACGATGATATTATGAGATACAAACTGTTGGCGAGAACTTCTTTTTGGACATACAATATTTCGAAATTTTAGTTTCTTTTATATTTTTGACTGTCCAAATAATCCTTCAATGTTGTCAAAACATAAAAATAAATGAACAGATCACCTGGTAACGAAACCCAAGGTTTTATTTTTTAAGCCATCCTCAACACAAACAGTCTGAGTAGTTTATTTTATGTTAGTTTATGAAACTAAAACAAAAATCGAAATGAAAAATTATTATACTTATAAGCTGAATTTCTTGTTTTCATTTAAATTATTAGAATGTTTCCATTTTTAATGAAAGATGATTACAAAAAATTGATCATTTTTCATTGATCTCTTAATTGTGTTAAACTCTGTAATTTAAATATATCTTCACTGAAAGTGAGAGCTTCGTGGCCTAGTTCAAATCTGGCCAAAACCAAAATCTTTGTGTTCATTGTTTAATTTTCGACTAACTCACCGGTGATGGAAAACATCGATAAAAAACCGAATGGCTCACCACCTACCACGTTAGGTTCTTATAACATTGGTGAAAAGTGGGCTTCTGAGTGTTCCGTTCACCATGACGGCAACAGTTCCTTGCTTCTGACTACCCCGTAGTACAGATACCTATTAATCTATTCAGATGAAAGTTCGAACAATACAAAACAAAATTACTTACCTAAAATTATGCCGTATGTCAATTTCCATTTAATACAAATGGATACACTACTTTCTACTAAGTCCTAGCCAAAAGCAACACCTATACCATCATTTCTACATATCAAATTATAAAATATACTAATCACATTAGCACTCGCTTGATAAAAATACCATTTAATGTAATTCCTATATTTTGTAACATTTCTCCCTTGGTTAGGTCCTTTGGATTAATTTGATCTGTTAAAAATAAAATTTAAGTCATGCCTGACGTAACGTTTGCTATTTCTCTACAACATGTACATTTAAATATCCTGATTCGCCTCGGAATACAAGATACATGTTTCAATTACACTTAAACTTATGGCTAAAGTATGATATAAACGCGGGCTAAGTCCCATAACAGGATAACATATTAGTCTAGTTTATAAAAAGACAAGATTCTAACCTAGAACGGGCATAGTGCACTTTGCCACTGTTTGGTTGCCACCAGTTGAAGAAAACGTCAACGCATTAGATTTGAAATGCAAACTTCAATTAAAAATGGTTGCCTGTAAAGTCGGTTTTACGGGCGAAGATTTTACGTGACAACGTCTTTTTCTCGGTAGAATATTTATTGATATGAATATAATTAAATTGCACAATAGGAACAAGGAATTGAATGAAAATAAGAATTGCGGCAGACCGATCATAGTTGAGTGGGAGAGAGACGCAAGGCATTCGGCGGGCCTCTCTCTCGTTCGGTGACTCATCGTAACGTTACCGAGCGTTACACTTTTTCATAAGTGACTCCCAGCCGCAACCTAATTTAAGACGTTGTCACGTCAAAAACAAAATGTCTGAAGCAGTTTTTCACCTATGAAGAAATAATCTCAAAAAACAGATGGACATTCCATAAGTTTGTCAAAAGGTTGGTTAATAGATACTTAGCACCTAAAAATTAAACAATTACACATTATAGTCATAACATGAATGTTTGCTCTGGGTGGGGATCAAACCCAATCAGAGCATAATTACTAACTTCATTTAATCGAAATTATAAAGTCTTATTTACAATCCAATCAGTTAACTGGACCTAAAAACGTAACGAGAATACCCCAAAGGGGTTTGAACATTTGTATTCTCGATAGTGTCCGCGCATGATAAAAGTGGTTTAAACCAAAGAAGACACTTATAAACAAAAAATGTCTGGTAACATGATACCCTAAAATGTCACGTTTCCTTCCGAGTTATTTGAAAGTAAAGATCGATATGGAAGAGGTGATATTCATCAAAAAACTATTAACTATGAGGCTTTTCGTGTTATTTTGATAACAAAATTAGGAGGATTTATATTAGGACATTTATTCAGTCTATTATCTTATTGCTCAATCTCCCCACATCCCAGTCGTCTAGAAGAAGTCGCTCAAAGCGATTAGGTCGACAATTGCCTATTCTATGCTGTCACTTTAAAATTGTATTTCTTCTATGCAATAAAGTATTTTTGATTTTAATTTGAATCTTTTTCGTAGTTTTTTTTGCCAAAATACAGGTCCTTAATACCTTCATTATTTTGAGCATTTTCAAGTGTTCACTTCATAAAAATGCGATAATGCACATACCCAACGGTTTACGTGTCCAGAAATATGTTATATGTTGACTATTTAACACGAAAAGCCAGGTAATTAGTAGATTAATCACCATTTCATTTTGATCTTCAACTTCAAATAACTTGTAAATGTGACACTTTGGGGTACCATATTTCAAGACGTGTTTTGTTTGTTTATGTGTCCTCTATTTATATACCAGTATCATCGTGAGCTTGGAAAAAACAAACAAAATGGCGGCAAGTAGCTATGCCTACATACAAAAATGTTTAAAACCTTTCGCAAAAATCACGATGCACACACGCGCGCTATTGCTGCGCGTAATTTTGGTGAAGGCCTCTCACCGTTGGTGTTATAACCACGTTTGCGGAATACCCGTTTGTGATGAAAAACCGGGCTATGGTTAGACAGAATGTAAACACATTTTTTTAAACACAATATTTAGAGCCGAGATACCGGTTGAACACAGAGTGGTTTTTCCAACTGTATTTTAATGAAAACGCATTAATGTTATCCGATATTTTATTAACACGTCGTTTGTCGACATAGTAGACAGAATTGAAACAACAATACAATTAACCGCTTCATAAGTACATACATGTTATGTAAAACACTTCTGAATTAACACAAAAACATTTGTAATACTCGGGACTTTCCATAACAATCTTGGTTTAACTGAACTACCTACTCGTATATAATCTCGTCCATCTCGCAGATTTAGTTACGACCATAAAATCATGTATTGAAAAGTAATTTTGTATTTAAAGTCTTGAAAGCTTGTAAGTCGCACAGTTCCTGTTGCTTTGTGTTGAAATACCTTAAGAAAATGAAACATACGAGACTGTTTTCACGGTTTTCAAGACAAGTCTACTTTTTTTTACTGTATAGTATGTTTCCGAACAAAACCATTCAAGAATCTTTATGCAGCTAGGTGTTAAACGTGCCTGTCCAATATTTCGGAATAACACAGTGTTGTAAGTAATTTATTCGACCCCGGAAATATAAAGCAGGTGAATATAATTTTTTAATTCTTTAACAGATATTGAATCTTAACATCAATGAGTTATGGTGTGACATTTAGTGAGGTGTTGCGATAAAGGGGTCGTCACGCTACGGGAAAGTAAGCCGAAACGTACAATATAGTTTGACCTGTGACCTATAATACATTATACGTTTGGCAGATTTACGCGTTGCGTCACACTTCTGTTGGAATGCTTGAGATTGTTTAATTTTAAGTAGCTATTTTCATCGATTAATTGAAGATTGCGTTTGTTGCCGAGTAAGTTAAAGCTCTCGTTTCGAAAACAGAGTTACTGGGTTTTACCCCAGATCGGACAAAGTTAGTTTTCAGATTTCTCGAAGGTCGGGCTTGTAACTACCAACCAGCATTTGGTAAGTTTGTTGAATAAGCTATTATTATTTGTGGCGATTAATGGAGCTCAAAAGTGGAGGGCTTCCCACATCAGTATTATATTATATCAGGATATTATTGACTCTAATTACTTCTTTAATTTATTCAAAATAACGACTTTGTGGCTGAGTATCAGTAATTTCAAATCGTTATCCAGTTTGAAAAACAATCTATTTCAAAGTTTTAATTTTGCGTTAATCTCGGTTCTAAGCGGAGCACACCAGCTCCCCTGATATCAGATCTATTCCACGCATCCAGATCAGTCGGTAATAAATCAGCAGCGCCAAATACAGCTCGTCCATGTTCGGACGACAGCTGGTAGCCTTTACAATGCCATTGGAAAACGGGTCTAATATTTGCAGCATAAGGTTCCCTAATGCAACGCTGAACGTGCTGCCGTGTGTACGCAGGCGCGTGCGCTAGCGGTTGGCCAATGATTTCTATAAATCTGTTCTTATTTGAGGCATAAATGCACAAAAACTATGTGCCTGACAGATACTATTGTTAGTTTCTCGGACTTGCTCTGAAGAATTTGGCACTTTTCCCAAATCCCATCACCATCTTGTCTACGTCATCAAGGTTTCACAAGAGACAAAAGTCCCTACAAAGCTTTAGTGGTTGGTCTACTGGACTCATATTCGTTCCTCAAACTCGTGTAGTTAGACAACACCACTGCACACATGATCTCCAGAAGACTCGGCAGACTGCTTATGGACGCGTATTGCACGCGGTGAGAGTGATCAGAGGCAAGTACTGGTTAACGGTAAGAGCCCATGATCCTTACGACTAAGGACATGTATTTTTTGTGTTTTATTTCAGTTTTTGGGTATAGGAAATGAAATAAGTTAGCCAGAAAGCGGTAAATTTTCCAGTTTCTGGACCCAGTGGTACTATTTAAGACAATCCGTGATGATAATTCCGACTGGTGATTATAATTGTTGGGACATTCATTCAGTCAGTAACTATTTCTCTACGTGGAATTATAGACAGAATATACTGTAAGCATCTGATGATGATGAAATCTAGAAGAAGACTATGGCTATTTTTACTAAAAATTGAGATCTTAACTATACAGATTTTGTTATTTCTGGTTCTAAAGAATTTCCGAAACTTTAAGACACAAAAAGTCTGCCATCTGTTCAAAATAAAATAAACTGCTGCCTGATTCACAGTCCCACCTCCAAAACTAAATAATGAGATAGTTAACCCTGTTGCATTTATTAAAGCCATGTTCCAACTTCAATAACAACTGAAAATAAAGCAAGGCAGTGAAATTGCAATGATTTCTGTCTGTATGACAAATAAAAAACACTTTTAACAACTCAATTAACCGAATCGTTAACGAGGTTTGCGGTCAAGCGTGAATGAAGAAGTGACTGCATTGGTATAATATTATATTTAAAAACAATAAGTAAACTAAATGTTTTGAGAAAAACTCAGATTTCTTATCAAATTAAGGCTTATAATCCTTTGATTTTGAAAAGCAATTAAATCTATTCCTTGCATTCCTTGCATTATTTTCATCGATACTTCAAAAAAACAGGACGTAAGTATAAGAATGAAGATCTTTATATGTGTGAGCTGTCAAACAAATTGTAACAAGAAATTTGGCAAAATAAAATAACTGATACATTGGATTATTGGACTACAGAACTTGATTTCAAATTATATAAATAATAAACTGTAACTGGCTGTTCGCCATTGTATTTTAGTTTTTTAAGATTTTGAAAAAGCCAAGACTTCTATGCACTAAAAAAAAGTCTGTATAAAAAGCAACATCAATAATGTAATAATTAACCACCGCTCGTGTACTTCCATTGGTTTAGGTGTATTAATAAACTGTCAAGGATATTGGGGTTTACAAATTTTTTTTTGTTACACAAAGAACCCTAGTATGATTATGAAGTTATAGTAAACTCAACAAAATAATATCCTTAGGGCATACTTTGTCATGGATGACCATTTGCATTCGCCCATATTTTACGGTTTGGTAATAAACAGTTGCAAAAGTAGATAATTATAGAAGAATAATAAATTATTAATTAAAAAATAATTAATTCACGGTATTACGTAGATACAGTTTTATTTATTAGTAGTAAAGTTCTGCCATATTCCATCATATATATATATATATATATATATATATATATATATATATATATATATATATATGTATATGTATATATGTATATGTCGCATGAATTATGGGTTTATAAAAATATTGTAATATTGTGTAATGGAAAATCGAAAACACTGAAACCTAAGATGCCAAAATTTATGTTTTTGCTGACTGACAATAAAAATGTTAATTGATTTCATTTTGACGACACGATTGACATAGTGCGCTGAAGCACAATTTCTCCCCATGACCCACGAAGTGTCCTGGGTTCGAGTAACGGTCGAGTCAATGCAGGAAACTATATTTTTTAAATTGGCTCGGGTCTGGGTGTGTTGGGGTTGGGACACGCCCCTGGTTTGATTCCTCGTCTGGTCCTCCTCCTCGAATCACAGGGATATTTATTCCTTCTTTGAGAGCAGGACAAGTGGCACAAATTACGCATGTGGCGCGGCACCTCTGAAAGATATTCCGTTTAAAAAGAACCCGCCATTTTGATCACGCACACAGACACAGTGAGTTTACAGGCGATACCAGTGAGCATCAGTAAGTCGGCCAGTCAAACTGTCGCGCGTGCTGTTGTTTTTGTCGAACTTAGTGCAATTTTTCACACGGTGTATTTTATTTTAGGCCGGTTCTGTCAAGAAGGTATAACCTACCTACTTCAGTTTAAAAATTCAGAGCGAACATAGTAGTAACCCTGGGTGGTCACGGAAGTTTAGGAAAAAGGCGCAAGCGGTCCTTCTGTCAACTCTTTATTTTGTGTAAGCGGTGTGTTGTCTAGCGCATATTTATTATTATTATTCATGTCTTAGTTTATGTGGAGTTTTGTTATTAGTTATTGCGAGTAACTTATAAAGTTTTTTGGCTCACCGTAATGTTTGAAGTGAGAGCTCATGGCTGCTTCTTTTACAAAATTAATGTTAAGATGGCAAAATATAGGACCACGTCACATAGTATGTCTGGCGATTAGATTACTTCAAAAGATAGTATACCTTCCAGGCACATAAACATCAACGACAAACACCCAGACAAGCCTTACACTGTATCTGTAAAACAGTAATAAAATACAATAACGCCTTAGCTAGTTCATAGCGCCTTTTGAGTAAAATCTTCTAGAAACACAATGGCACTTTCAAGAGCGCAGTCAGTTAAACCAATTCTCTACTGGATCTTTCTTCGTCGATTTTATTAGTTTCAGACCGTTCTGTAGCAGCTTTGGAAGGGTTAGCAAAACAGGTCACATGAGATAATAATTGAAATTTTGACCACGCCTGGTAAGGCTTTCAAGCATTTAAAAACAATTAAGTAAGGTGTTTTTTTTTTTCAAAAGGTTATGATGAACTATCAAAAACCTATTACCTAATATGCACGCTTAGCTTAGTTTAGTGATAGGAGTTACTATATGTAATATGAGTTACTGTTATGTAATTAAGGGCGAGCAGTCGATTTAGGACGAAATTTCAATAATTTAGTGGTTTTGACCAGCTACTTTGCACACAATGCAAGCTTATTATATAAAGTAATTTACGATTATATGAGAGATAAAGTCTTGTTATAAGGTTCTCCAAAAAAAAAATGCAGTGTTAATAAGTATATATTAGTTAATTACACATTTCTGAAAAGCCGAATTTCAAAAGTGCTGTTCAGAGCTCACTTTCAGATTAAAATTAGCTATTATATTATGTAAATCTATTTTATTTAATAATTTTAAAGGAGAGACTACATCGTCTTTTAGTGTACCTCAGCGGAAAATTTTAGCAATTGTTGATTTTTGTGATTAAAATGTGTTATTAAACAACCATTAATTTTTATTCAATCAATATCCGAGGTTATTTATTTTATACGATTTTTCAAAGATGACCTATATAAACACGCGCGCGAACTTCGACGAATTAGTACGCGCGGGGCAATCCCAACGGAAGGACGTATCGCTCGCTTCCCGCGCGCCTACAGGTCGTTGACCATCAGTACGCCGAGATTCCGGAAGCTTAAAGTGTGACCTGTGTGTGTTGATACTTTAGTAAGGAATAATAATTCTCATTTCTAGATAATATTTATTTGAGTTATAATAACGCGTTATTAATAAAAATTAATAATGTTTTAGTCATGGGTAACAAACGCAAAAAGTACAGTTGCAGCAAAAATGTCTGCAGCGAATGCCAGGCAAGCGATAAGGTAAATTAATTTTGTAATATTTTGCTGTAATTATAGGTAATTTGCGATGTGGACATATTTTTAGGATTCTTTTACAAGTTTTATTTAACTTTTTGCAGGCTAAAAAAAATTAGGAGAAAACCAATAAACCAACATTAAATAAATATTTAGAGAAGAGCGATTCCTGTGTTGCTACAAAAAAATATGATGATGGCAGTGTGAGTAAAGTAGATAGACGGAATATTATTTAAATGGAATATTAATTAGGTATACATAGTTAAATCAATATACATACATACATACATACATACCATCACGCCTCTTTCCCAACGGGGTAGGCAGAGACCACTTCTTTCCACTTGCTACGATCCTGACATACATCTTGCGCTTCTTCTACTCTCATGAGTCCTTTCATACATGCTCGTCGGTTAAAGGTACTCTTGACCCGACCCTTTCTGAGAACATCTTGAACTTGCCTAAGAAACGTTCTTCTGGGTCTTCCCCTTCCAACAGTCCCATTTACCCTTGCCTCATAAATCCGTTTCGTTAATCGCCTTTCATCCATTCTTTCCGTATGACCAAACCACCTCAGCATTCCCATCTCAATTTTAGTAACCACGTCTTCTTTCACACCACATCGTTCTCTTATTACACAGTTTCTAATTCTATCACTCAGTTTTACCCCAGCCATGCTTCTTAATGCTCTCATTTGCACTGCATTTATTTTACTTTCATCCTTCTTCTGCCATACCCTTCCCTGCCAGTCGGGCTTTCTCCGACTCTCTGTGACTGCCCATAAAGGCATGCAGCGCCCCGTTCACTCTATTACCTGCATTCACTCTCCTTTCAATGTCACCCTCATATCTTCCATTTCTCGTAAACATAGTACCCAGATACACAAATTCTTTCACTTGCTCTACCTTTTCACCCCCAATAGAAATCTTACATTCTGTCACACTATCATCTCTTTCAAACACCATTGTCTTGGTTTTACTCACATTCACTTTCATACCTCTCTCTTCCAGTGACGCATTCATTGCCGTTACCATATCCTGTAACTCGTCGGCTGACGATGCAAGTATTACCTGATCATCGGCGTAGAGAAGACATTTCACGAGTAACCGATCCATTCTCACACCATAATTCCTATCTTTCAAACCCGCCAAACAATTATCCATGAATAGGTTGAACAGCCACGGTGACGCTACACAGCCCTGTCTAACACCCTTATGGATATCAAACCAGTCAGCGTACATCCCGTCTACTCTGACACAAGGACTGGAACCCTCGTAGAGAGATTTCAGCGCTCGTATCAGGAAACTGCTCACTCCATACGCAGATAATGTCGACCACAATTCATTCCTCCTCACTCGATCATAGGCTTTTTCCAGATCCACGAATATGCAGTAGACTTTTTGACTTTTGGCCAAAAACTTTTCAGCTATGCACCGTAAGGAAAAAACCTGATCCGTACATCCCATTCCCCTTCTGAATCCCGCTTGTGCATCCCATATCATGTGCTCAGTTTCATTCACTACCCTATTAATCAGCACTTTTGCATACAATTTGCCGACAACTCTGAGCAGGCTAATTCCGCGGTAATTTTTGCAGTCCTGTTGTGACCCTTTCCCTTTGAACAACGGCACGATCACGGCTTTGCACCAGTCTCCCGGGACTCGGCCGGTCCTCCAACACATATTGAAAAGGCGGTACAACTGACTAGCCGCTATGCCTCGCCCTGCCTTCAGCATCTCGACAGACACTCTATCGTACCCTGCAGCCTTACCAGCTCTCATACTTTTCATCGCTATCATAATCTCATCCATGCTAATCTGGTTATCCTCTTCATTCACTTCCATTACGACATAAGCTGTTTCTGCCAATGCATCATCTCTTTCAAACAAACTTTCAAAATACTCCTTCCATCTTCTTAAAACACATTCTTCACCTTTCAAACTACTTCCATTCTTGCCTCTGATTTTTGCTAGATCTGATGTTGTAGATGCTCCCCTAGGAGTTCGTACGGACTTCCAGAAAAACTTTATGTTTGACTGCAAGTCTTCAGTAAGCTTCCTGTCAAATTCGTCCTTTTGTTCTTCTTTCTTTTTATTTACTACCTCCTTTACTATACCTTTCAACCTTTTATATTTTGTTTTAGCTTCCATCACATCACCATCCGTTGCCTCGTGTACTCTTTGACTAGCTTTTATTGCTAACCAGTCTACCCATGCTTTCTTCTTTTCATTTACAGCTGTCTGCACACTTTTGTCCATCCATACATTCTTCTTCTTGCTTCCTTTCCTTCTCCTTGTAGTTCCACATATATTTACAGCCAAACTTACTAATCCTTCTTTAAAAGTCTCCCATAGCCCCTCAATCTCGCACACCTCTTCTGAATCTTCAAACTTCTTACGCTACTCATTCACATATTCGTCTTCAACATACCTTTCTTGCAATTTCTCCACTTTCACTCGTTCCAGAATACCTGTACCCACCGGAGCTCTGTGTCGCCACCTATTGAAGAGACCACTTATTCGGGTTAACACCAGGAAGTGGTCTGTGTCGATTACCAGCCCCGCGGTATGCTCGGGTGTCCACAATATTCCTTCTCAGTCGTTCGTCCACTATCACAAAGTCAATCATACTTCTCGACACACCCTCTTCCCATGTGAATCTTTTTGTGTTCAAACATTGTATGTGTTACCCATAGATTGCACTCCACGCAGATCTTTAACAAACTCGGGCAAAGGCTTGAAACGATAGAAAGAATATCGCGGAGTCATAACATTGAAATTCAATCTGTGCCTGAAAAGCCACACGAAAATCTGATATCGATGATGAAAAATCTGAGCAGGGAGCTTAATGTCACAATATCTGATACTGCTATTATAAGAAGGGTATCTAAAGCAAACAAAAAGTTAGAAAGGCCGCGTAATATACTAATGACGCTGCAATCAGAACATGACAGGGACTTGGTTATAGCAGCTTTCAGAAAATACAATAAACTTAATGCAGGCAGCCCCCTGAATTCGTCCCACCTGGGAGTTCCTGGAGAGCCTGAAAGGATTTTCGTTGTTGAGCACTTATCACTTGAGTGCAAGGAACTGTTTGCAGCAGCCAGGAAACTAGGTAGAGAAAAAAATATACTTATGTTTGGGTCAAGTATGGACGTGTTTATTTGCGTAAGGATGAGTCTACGGCTATAATTACTGTTAAAGACTTGCAGTCGTTAAGCAAACTGGACAAGTGACTTTTCATTGTTATTGATTATTATTAAGATGCGTGTTATTAATTGTCACCATTTCAAAATGGAAATGATTAGTGTCATTGTAGAGGATTTAAAATTGTATTCATCACCATTGCATGTTATTTGTCTAATTGTCGTAAATATATTATTTTGTGGTTCTGCAAAAATGTTTAGTATTTTTTTAATGTATTTGAATTTAATAATTTGGAGACGGATCTATTTTGCTATAAAAATTGCATTTGATGTCAATGTTATTTCATTCATAATTCATAATTCATTTATTCAATGCTTCATGTGGTAAGTTACAGGTCTTAAATAAACATAAAGTACATACACATGAACCCTGCTAGGGCACTGCAAGATATTTTGGAGTAAGTTATTTACAAACTTATGTTATGTATTTTTTGTACGTCATCGTCAGTAATATATGCCATTAATAATTATGTAAGTTTGTGCTTTGCAATGTATTTGTTAATTTTTAAGCATCCTTTATCAGCTGTACTTTATTACTATTCTGCCGAAATGTACAATTTAATTGGTGTCTATATAGTCAAAATAAGTAGCTTTAATTTGTCAAAAAGTGTAAGCGGTGCTACGGTAGCTTGTGCAAACTCAGTTTTTATGCTGGTTTTGGTTTTTTTAAAAAGATTACAATTTAAACGCGTTGGCAATATGACAAAAAAATTTAAAGCTTCAATTATTTATGACATTTTAATATATTTATTTAGTTTTAGGAGAATTTTATACACACTAATGGAATTATTTTTGAATGAAAATCATATTTTATACACGCTAATAGAATTATTTATAAATAAGGGAATTATTTTATACATGATAATGGAATTATTTATGCATCGGAAAATTATTTTATTTATACATGAAAGAATCATTTTATACATGCAAAAAGAATTAATATTTAAAATGGGAAAATTATTCTACTATTTCTTGTTTATATATTCCTTTTTTCTCGGGACAATAAATTGTATATGTGCGTATGTTTTGCTATTTTTCGCAAGAAATGAAATTTTTTAAGGTCAGTGTTTTTAATGCGGGGTCCCTGGGGACATTTCATGACGATTTTATAGCGGCAATCAATGGACTCTCCCCTGACATTTTGGCAATAAATGAAACGTGGCTAAGAGACGGTTGTGATGCGAAGGCCCCGGTAGTACCAGGCTACAAACTGCGACATATCCCGCGTCCTAAAAGTATGCGTCGTGGGCGCGCGGGTGGAGTAGGCTATTACATAAGGCAGGGTGTTGCAGTTCGGACGTTACAACATCCATCAGTTAGCATTGAACAAATGTGGATAAATGTTTCTTTAAATGGCTCAAAAATGGCAATAGGAACTGCGTACAGACCCCCGTGGATGAGCGTAGACACCTTTTTGGATGCGCTGTCGGATAGCTTAGTCTTTTTTTCTCACTACGACCATATTGTACTGCTCGGCGATTTTAATATAAACATATTAGACATCGACAACATTAAAACGAAAAAATTAAAAGATTTTTTAACCGTCGTAAATCTAACGCAAATTGTAAAAGAACCTACACATTTCACTGAAAACAGCCGTTCCTTAATCGATATTATCTGCACGGATGCACGAGTGAGAGATGTGAAGGTCACACACATTCCGGACTTGAATCGTCACGCCATAGTCAGTGCTACCCTAAACCTCAAGAAAGACAAGCCTAAATCCAAAACCGTATTAATTAGGCCCTTACGAGCCATTGACAGAGAGTCATTTGATAGGGAGCTCGTTATGTTGAGGTGGGATCTAATCTTCACGGTTAGTTCCGTGAATGATATGGTCGATATATTCAACAAACTGTTAGTTGCCTTGTTTGACGCCCATGCGCCCGTTAGTGAGATTAGAGTAAAAGAGAAACCTACCCCATGGTTAACTAGCAATATAAAAAAAATTATGGATCTTCGTAATTCAGCTCTGGCTAAGTTTAGAAAGAAAGGTACCGAGGCAAATAAAATTCAGTACAAAGAACTTAAATCCCTTGTTGCCAAAGCTGTAGCGAACGAAAAAAGGGCCTTCTTTAGAACTAGTATAAATAACAAAATCAACAACCCCAAAGTACTATGGAAGAATTTGCGGAATATGGGTTTGATTAATAATAATGGTAGGAAAGTGGAAGAGTTGCCCCATTTCTTTGATGATCCGGACAATATCAACAGGCATTTTTTGAACATACCTAGAAGGGATTGTGCTACAATAAGTCAACTCACGTACTTCGAATTCAATCGACACAGTGATGCCACTTTTGATTTGAAACCTGTCTCGACGGAAGAAGTAGCGAGATTTATTCTACAGTTGAAATCTAATGCAAAGGGGCTTGATGATATAAGTTTAGACATGATTGTGTTAACTTTGCCGCATACGTTACCGTTTATAACCCACATCGTAAACCGCTCTATTCTTAGTCACACTTTTCCTGATGCTTGGAAGGCGGCCAAAGTTATACCACTACCCAAAGTTTCTGATCCAGAACATCTAAAGGATTTAAGACCCATTAGCATTTTACCATGCTTATCTAAGGTACTGGAGAAGGCAGTGCAGAGCCAGGTTAGTGCTTTTTTGGAGAGTAATAATATTCTTCCTATTCACCAGTCGGGTTTCAGAATGGGTCACGGAACAACAACAGCTCTTATCGATGTGGTAGATAATGTTTTAGCTGCTCAAGACGAAGGGAAAGCTACAATCCTTGCTTTGCTTGACTTTACGCGTGCTTTTGACTGTATTAATATACCCTTGCTTCTATCTAAATTGTCGTATTATGGTTTTTCAAGGGAAACTGTAGCATGGTTTTCCAGCTACCTGGAAAATCGTACACAACGGGTAGAATTGAGGCAGGGCTGTAGCACGCGGCAATCAGAGCGAAGTGAGGTTCATAGGGGTGTGCCACAGGGGTCGATTTTGGGCCCAATCCTATTTGTTTTGTACAGTAGTGATGTTGTGGGCAGCATGCATCATTGTCGATATCATATGTACGCAGACGATATACAATTTTACCTGTCATTCAGTCCTAAGAATGCACTGGTAGCAGTAGAAAGATTTAACGAGGATTTAGACAGGGTTCATTCTTGGGCGGATTTCAATGGGTTGGTACTTAATCCACACAAATCAAAGTTTTTAATTTTGGGTTCACAGAAGCAAATCCTAGGGGTAGAAAAACTGAATCCCAGTGTGGAGATTGGCAGGCAGAGAATTGAGAGGGTATGGTCTGCGCGAAACTTAGGTGTGAAATTGGATGCGGGGCTACGTTTCGAGGAGCATGTGGCTGAGTTAGCGAAAAGTTGCTTTTTTAGGATTAAAGTTTTGTATAGAATACGCCAAAATCTGGATGAACAATTGCGTATACGACTGTGCGAATCACTTGTTCTATCAAAGCTGAACTACTGTCTCCCCGTGTTTGGGCCGTGTCTGTTGGAGCGTACAAGAAAGTTATTGCAACGTGTACAGAATGCTTGTGCGAGATTCTGCTTCGCTGTGCCTTACAGAAGCCACATTACCCCTTTTCTCAACAGCGCTAATTTATTGAAAATGGAGGCTCGTAGTAGATTGCATTTTGCAGGTCTTTTATACAACGTAATCGATAATGATGCACCTAAGTACCTAAAAAACAAATTAGTTTGGGCACACTCAGGCTCTCAATACAACACTCGAGGTGCATCATGGAAGCTAAAAATCCCTCAGCATAGAACTGCTGCTTTCCGAGGCAGTTTCCGATATCTGGCAACTAAATGTTGGAATAATCTTCCACCGCCAGTAAGGCAAGCCAAAACTAGGTTTACTTTTAAATGTAAGTTTGGTCGGCACCTGCTGGCCATGCAAAAATTACAGATCTAAGGTTGCCGTATCTACGAGTATGTAGTGTGTAAAAAAAAAAAAATGTATAATTTAATGTATCTTTTACAAGCGTGATATCTATTTTTTATATATTTATTTAATTCTAATCTTATATTCTATGTATTGGATTCTAGTCCAGATCTAAGCAAAGAAAAAAAAATAAAAAAAATAACTACACGTGGATCTTGTAAAGCAAATTTTTCTTGACAGCTTCCCTCCTTCGTGAGCCTCCGTCTGAAAATCAGCGTTACGGCTCGGCCACCGTGTCGTAACACATGCTGAGATGGAGACATTTTTGCTACTGTAGCACTGCATGTTTTGTTTTAAGTTTTTATTTTTATAATTGCATCTGTTGGGTTATGTAGTGTTTTGGTATGCAAAATAAATAAATAAATAAATAAATAAATAAATAAACTTTTCCCATTCTCATTCACTCTATCGTCACCATACAAGCCAAGAACCCCTTCATATTATATTATTATATATAATTTTAATTTTATTTTATATTTGGACGACCGACTTGGTGTAATGGTTAAGAAGTTGACTACTACACCAGAGGTCGCGGGTTCGATCCCCGCACAGTACAAACATTTGTGTGCATGAACATGTCTGTTTGTACTGGTCTGGGTGTCTCCTATGTATAATAAGTATGTATTTACAAAAAAAATGTATTTAAGTATGTTTATCCGTTGTCTAGTATCCCATAACACAAGCTTTAATTAGCTTACTTTGGGGCTAGATGGCGCTGTGTGGAATAATGTCCAGGGATATTTATTTTATATCCTTCTCGTTTTCTACCTACCCACACATTGAAGTCACCTAACATAATTACTCGTTCATTCTGCTTGCATTTGCGTAGGGTTTCTCTCATACTCTCCCAAAACTCCTCTACTTCTTTTTGGGCTTTTGAACACCGACTAGCACTCTTATCTGTCGGTGCATATACACCAAGGATAAAAATTCGAGTCAGTCCAACTTTTAGCCGTACCCAGAGAAGTCTCGGGCTGATTAAATAAATATACATAATTATAATAAAAGAGTAGAACCCGGTGTGTCTGTACATTGAAGGTATGCATGAAAAATTGAGAGGGAATGATAAGAAATAGGTAATTTAGGAGAAGTCAGTGTTTTTTTATTATTTTTTTGTCTTTGAGTTCGCGCACAGCAGTTGTCAACCTTATGATACTCTATTAATTAACATTGGTTATTTTCTTGATTTTTAGAAGTGGAATCGCATGAATCAAACATTCCTCCATTTCAAATCGAAGGAAGGAGAATTGTTGATTTCATGTATTTCTTTGATTAAATTGAAAATATATCTAAATAAAATCCTGGATTCGGTTGTTCAATAAGTAACGTCCAAATTACCAAAGAAATGCTTACTGGCTTAGAGTCAGTAATCCACTTTAGTTGTAATATGTGCAACATGGAATTTCAAGTATATCTTAGCAACAATTTTCCCAAAAAAATGACCAAAAATCATGCTGTGGTTGGTCCAACCTAAATGAATTATTAACTGCAATGGATCATCCCAACAGAAATAAACAATCTTACTGGATATATCATAGTGACGTATCGAAGTGGTGGGAATTTGCTGCAGAGACATCTATGAAAGAGGCGGCTAAGCAAGAAGCCGATCTAGCCATTGAAAGTGGAGATGTTATTAATGGAGTTCCTTCAATCACGGTAGTAGCCGATGCTTGTTGGTCAAAACGGTCTTACAAAACAAGTTATTCTGCAATTGTTTGGGAAAATTATAGTTCATTTATCCCAGATATCCTTACATTCGAAAAGTTTACTCTGGGACGTCAACAGAAAGAGTCAATTACTTTTTGAAAAATTCCTTTACTGATAGGTATTACTCAAATGTCGCCTTATTGCTCTTTGTATATTTTTTGACTATCTTAAGTTTGCATGCTTGTATTTGAAGGTTTTAGAAGTTTTTTTTTAAATGAAGCATGTTGGTGGTCAATCAATGTTTTATCTTTTATTGTTAGTGCTACGCTGCGGTTGTTGTATGTGTTCAATACCGGTAAACCACAGTACACTATGTTTAAGTCTAAGTTCAAACAGAGCCCGAAGAAATCAGTAAAAAAATCTAGAGTTGCGCCGGTGTATGCGTATTATCAATCGCCGCTGCCGGACAGGTCCTAAAAGAAAAATAATATTTCACAATGATAATCGAGACTATGGAGAGAAATGCCAAAAACCAGATCTGACACCGGAGCAGTACGACAAAGCTGAAAGTTTGTTTTTGACTAACTTGAAATCCCTTGTCGAAAATCGTCATTGCATTGAACGCGACACGGTACTACAAGCCGAAAGTGCGTTATGGCTAGAGCTTCGCAGATGCTTACTGACAGCCTTCTCTTTTAGCAAGGTAAGTATAACCTAGAAGAAATCTGTCAATGTGAAGGCGTCTTTGTTTCCTCAAATATGCATTTTTGATTTAAGGATAAATATTCTCTGTCAAATGTAAGTACTCGTACTAAACTTATTTTTTTCTTAGATTTGCAAAAGACGGCTCAATATTAGTTCAGCCCCGCTTGTGAAGTCCATCGTTTACTCGTATTCTCAGGACAAAATACCAGCAATTGAGTATGGTAAAAGTAATGAAAAGTAAATGGCCAGTGGTGCTGGCGTGCATAGGCGACTGAGCTATGTGGACAAAGCACAGGCACTGACAGTAACAATAATATCCACTAAACAAAACCACAAACACACCACACCCTTTCACACAATCCTGTCACGCAAATACACTGTATATTGAACACACAAATAAAAAAATTCACCGCTGATACATACATAGACATAATCATAAACAAGCACACTTTAAGCACTTTTACAACTAAAATCTTAATATCATGTTTACTATCATACATTCTGTATATCCAAAGAATTCTATGATTATCCGTACCTATTTTGTTATTTACTTCTTACATGTTTACCGTAACTGTGAGAATTCTCAAATGAATAAACAAATAGTGGTGATTATTATTGTTATTTTCATAAGTAAATAAAATAAATAAATAAATATCTGGGACAATTTACACCAAGATCATCTGACCCTAAACTAGGCAGAGCCTATACTATGGGCGTCAGAGACTGATAAACATACTTATATATTTCCAAATACATACTTAAATAGATAATAACACCCAGACACACAACAAATACAAATGTTAAATATGGGTATTGATACTCATGTGACATCTATTTTTATGTTTCAGCAAAAAATAATTGTGTCTGTTTGCTGTGCGACTGGCTCTGAATTCCGGCTAAAAGTTGCGAAGAAGTTCCGAGGAATAGTAGGACGATGCCAATTCAAGACACGTATTTATAATGCAATAAAAAATGTATTTAAGTCAGAGTGTTATTTACCCAACTTGAAGCGGCCCCCGGCTTCGTAAAAATAACTAAGTTATTTGCAGGTTTTCTGGAAGAGATTGCTTTCACCAATGAGACCACCCAAACTGAATTACATGATGATTGCAATTCGATATTGTACCTACATGAAATGTTTTTTTTTGGGTAAGCCTTAAAGAATATATATATATGTGTCCTCCCCGCTATTTAAATTTTTTAATTAAAAGCCCAAGTACAAATTCTCATACTTCTAAGTCCAGATATAGCGGACTTACCCACATACAAACTTTCAAATAGAGCATAGTAAAAAAAATTACATAAAATCAACGTATCAAAATTGTTTCGTCCTACTAGTCTATGCTTGAGCTAGCGTTTACACACACAGTGCTAGTTGAAATTGACTCTCGCGTAGATTTTGACTTGCCTGAATTTGACTGCGCGGTCTTAAGTGAAGTAGGTACCCACTTAATAACTATCTCGAAATTGTCCTACGAGAACTGCTGCCGACAAACTGCAATAGTAGTATGGCAGGTTTTCTGCATTTAGATACTAAGAGTGTTTTTATGGAATAAATAAATAAAATAAACAAAAAATTACAAGAAATGTTGGAATAGCAAAAACATACCAGAGCATTACTGCTACCGTAAGGTAAATGCAATAAATAATATGATAAATTGAATGATTAAAAAAATACACTAATAAGAATAGTTTTCTGCAATGGAGCGCTGTTGCAGAATAATTTGATTCATAAATTTCTCAAAAACTCCATTGTAAGGAGCCTGAAACAATGACAATCTGCGCCTAAGGCGTTTGTCCATCAAAAATAACTTTATAAGTGAACGATGATCATATGATTTTGAAAGATCAAAATTCTGAAGAAATAATAAGTAATTCACTTAAATAAATAATATAGGCAAATATTTTTGATTATGAACATTTTCTGAGTAAATCTTTCTTCCTTTTCTGCTGACTCTCCACGTGCACTATGCGGAGCGAATGCACCCGAACAATGATGTGTTATTTATGCACAGTACCGTCAGCAGGCAAAATCGTATACACGTGGTTTTATAGCTACATTCCACTAATAGAAACTAGTTTATGCCTTACTGTTTGTGTCTTCAAATGCTTCCGAATGCTATATTTTAAAAAGAGCATTACTAAATAGGCATAGTTTATATGCTTATTTAAATTAACTATGATGACTAGTCATGTATTATGCAGGGAAAAAACCCGGTTAGAACCAGTAGCTTGTAACTTCCGGAACTGTAACACAATTAAGTACCTAATTATCAAGAATTCTCTCGGTGTGTTTAGATTTTAGGAAACTAATAATAAATTTGTTTCACTTAAAAATACTTCCGTTCTGTGAATTTTTTAGCGGGTCACATAATGATTAAATTTGTTGTGCCCGATCTAATATACTCGCAAGATGGCATCGTTCTCAAATATTTGGCATGTTCGTTATCAAAATATAGGCTTCCTCCATAAATTTAAGGTATACTGCCTACTTCCATTTAGGTATACTGGTTGCGAAAGACGTTTACCGAAATCTCAGGTCGCCTATTTATCTTGCACCACCACCTGCGAATACCGCTTTTGCCTACTATCCAGATTATTGCGAGAAGGCAATTTTATTTAGTCTTTTGGCCAAGCCAATGTCATTTACCTACTGAATTCTCTTATGGATCACTTATTTCTGATTTGGACTTATAGCGTAAAACTTGGCTTAGACCTCTCTAGAACTCTTCGACAACGTTTGTTAACACTGATGATGACAAACACTCCAGTTATTAAACAACAAAATGATTTATCTGAATCTTACTCGGATTCAGGCATTTAGATGTCAAAAAACGCATTTGCAAAGAGCTCTTTAAATCGCATCAATGATCTCGATCGCTTTTTAATCGCATTACAGAATTGCATCCCATCAATCACGCATGTTTAAATTCAACAATTAATTATGCAACATCAATTATTGTTTACACAAGCGAGAGGTTTTAAAGAGATTATTAAATATAATTACAATGTCGCCGAAAAGGGGTACAATTTAAATGGCTCCGGTTGACTGGTTTAAAGTTAAAGAATTGGGAAAGTTTAAATGTTTGCGTTCAATTTGTTGCGGTATTTTTTGGAATACTTGAGGGTTAAGTTGGATATCCGGCGACAATTATCATTGCTCACGAGAAGACGTAAAACTGGAGTCAGAGCTAACATCTCAAATCGTGAAAAAGTTGGTGCATTTCAGAGAATGTGCTAAGTAATTGCACTAATTAATTCTACCAGAGCTTCTTTTCGTGATCGGACTACTACTTATGAATGCAGGTTAGCTATTCAGCTTCATATTGTACATATTCGCACAATCTGTTACAGTAATTCTTTTATAATGCGGAAAGCTAAGGATTGGAAAAATCACATGAATATATTATCAAATGTCTACCTATTTCAGCAATGAAACGTAATAGAAAGAGGTACTTATGTTAAAAGTGTAATCACTACCATACCATTACTGGTTTTCCTAATATTTCCCGAGGAGTCAATTACAGGTAGCCTACACGTACCAAAACTCTACAATCATTAGACTAGTAGGTCCGCTCTCTTTTGAGTTGATATGTTATGTTATGTATCATTCTCCCGATCCAATTACCGACACGTATTATAGTGTAGACGCATTCATGATACACGATCTCGATGCGCTGCCCTGATATAATGTACACGCGATACAGCCCGTTCCATCTCCATTAATACAAAGGGAGATTTTTAGAAGTCATATGAAAAAAACGCAGGATGATATGATACAGTAATCTTAGAAGAGACGTTAACTATTACCACTAGCCTGGCGGTAACAGTTTAGGAGGCGGTTAGTACAAGCAGTAAGCGGAAGACTCAGAAGTTTTGCCAAGCATGATAAGCCTTCCACCGTCATGCGGTGAGAGAATCACAAAGTCACCCGACTTTGTGATTCTCTCAGTGTTTTCTATCACTGGAGAGTCAGCCGCAAATTTCACAATGTACGAGTACATACACAAAGATGAACTTCAATTGGCGCTAGTAACAGGACCAAACAGCTAACGGTCTAGCAATTTAACCTAAATACTGGAACCCGCCGACATTTGTTTGAATAAAGCCAAACCTCTGCGCAGAGGCAGCCACATTACAGTTTGAGGACGTTGTCTCCTGTATGATTTGTAACGCTCCCGACTCCGTACGTGACCACGTGGCCGACGCGGCTTAGTGATGAACTTTAGCGGGATCGTATTTCTGTCAATAAAAGCTTTGTAAACGGCTATGACTTGATAAATGTTGGAGGACCTGCAGCCAACCACTTTGGTAATCAGTGTGGGAAGCCTATGATCAAAAGTGGACGTTGTGGCTGTAAATGAAGAACAGTCTCATTCAACGGCCGTGGCTGAGATATCGTTTTTAGCAGTAACATGGTAGTCGTATTTACAGCTTATTTAAAAAAAAGTGGGGTTTGAGTTGTATTACGACGTGAATATTGACAACGTTTTTAAAAACAAAAATATAATATTTTTATGACAATGTGTGGTGATATTAAAGCCTATTCGTTATAATAATGCTTGAATAATTTGGTTTGTATGTTACTTCAAACTGTAAGTGGGCAAAAACTATAGAAACCAGGGGCCTGAATGTGTGACTAGGCTAAATAATAAATTCTATATTAAATGTGAACACTGCAACACCGATGATATGACCGACCACGACCCACACAGTGTGACAAACTTGAGGCCCTTCCAGGGGACTGGCAGAAACGCTTGAGGCTCTCAAGGTATACATGGAAGACGGAAAGGTAGGCATAATAGGCCTAAACTATCAGTGGGACATTAATCGCTTACTCAGGGAAAATGTACCAAGCACAAGACCAGCACTAAGCAATACTTAAGAAAACCTCTGAATTCGCTCCTTCTATCATTGTGTTCCGCTCTTTAGCCACTGGGACGTCTTCACCGGTTCGCTACGTGCGCGCGCGCCGTTCGCCGCATTTGTAATAATTCGATTTCGCGAGCAGGTTTCACTGCGGATGTTGTATCACATTGTCGAGTCTTTGGTTTCAAAGGTGAGACAACCTTTGAGAGTAGTAGAAACTGCGATAATATGTTCAGAGGTTGTGTAAATTGTGTTAGTTGCAGAGGTTTAGAAATCTAAATATACACGGAGAGCTTGTACAAACTAACTCGCATGTGGTGCCAACCTTCGACCGATGGACTTTCAATGATGACCCGGCAGCAGTGGTTCAGTACATTCAACTTGGAATTACATTTTTTAGTGTCACAATTAGCGAGTCATGAGTACAGTCTGATTGACAATAATGTGCATTTGACCATACAATGTAACACAGTCAACTTCTGATGGCTTTGTAACAGTAGAACATAAAACTATGTTTTTCCCTTTAGAACAATCAATCCATAAGGGTGGGAATTACATTGTTACAGAGGTTATCACATTGATCTTTACATAGAGGCACCTTATGCTGCTAGTATAAGACCCATTTTACAATAGTTTTGCAAAGGTTGATGTGAACGCATCTGTCAATACAGGCAAACGCTGCATTTGCATGTAACTTTCTAGCCTGGTTTTTTTAAATCAAGTAATAACAAACCATCCAGCGTCATGTTTGCAATGTGGTTCGAGTAAATTTAAAAACAACGAATGCTCAATGTTTTGATACACGTAAATGCTCAAACCTATTAGCACCTTTACGTTCATCAATGGAAAATTATACATTTAATCATATATTTATTTATTTATTTATTGCAAACCATAACGTAGGTAGGTACACAAGATAGTATTGAAGATAAGTATCAATTATGGACCCTGTTATCAATTATGGACCCTGTAGGGCGCTGCAAATGTAGGAAACAGAGAGACAAATATTAAAATTAACTTAATGACTAAATTATCATAGGAACATGCATCAATCACAATAATCAATATCACATTTATACATTTTTGAAAAATTTCAACATTTATAATAACAATTCAATATATATTATAATTATTTATATTACATATAATATTATATTTACATTTATGTACGTATCTATTTATTTAGTATATTTGATATGTTAAATATTCTTCAATATCATAATAACATAGTTTGTTTTAAATCTAATACATAATGAATTTTCAGTAATATTGTCTGTGTGAATGTTCTATTGTCTTCAAAAACTGGATTAAGATATTGATACTGTATATACCCACTTTAGAAACATACACAAGCCAAAAAGTTTTTAAAACCTGTGTCAACTCAGAAAATGTCGCAGCAAAAGCCAGTATTAAACAAAACACGATACAGGTACCAAAAACTTCACCCAGTTAATCACACGTCCAATATATCACACTCACCACCTGTCATCAACTCGTTCTAGATCACCGAAAAACAGTATCTCATATTTCAGAGAGATAAATAACTTCGGTTTCGTAAGCCACGGAGGCTGTGTCCCATTTCTTAAAGTATTTATCATACAAACTATATCGTTCATACAATATCAACCGCTCTGTAATAAATTATTTGAGTGCGTTCGTAACTTATTCGATGCTCTCGAGTTAAGTGGAAGACTGGTTTGTTTGAATAAATTCATTCATTTTATTGGAAGTCTTTGCTATGGTATAATATTCAATTTTCAAAACTTCTTAATGAAAAGCCAGCCAGTGGAAAATCTATTGTTTTCAGTAACCAAAAGACCTTGATGGCTTTTCACTTGACATTTATAATCTTTATGTTTGATACGAGATATCACATGACATTCTTCAAGTAGTGGCAGAATATTTACATTCTTACTACGGACAAAATATAATTGGAGTCAAGTCTGAAAAAAAAGACAATCAAACATATTATTACTATTTTTTTTTATTACCATCACACAAAAACGGCCTAATTTTTTCCTAGGAACATAGTACCTATGTCGTATGTGCTAGACACGATAGAAGAACAATACGATTTACCGTCGGACGGTGCATCGACAGACGAAAGGTTGCATTAAATTTTGTGTATTTTAGCTAAAGTGTTTAAATAAATTGACGCTGAAAATAAACTTACTGTGGTGATCGATAACTGCATTCTGAATCAGGGCCGGGATACCATGCGCTTACGCCGAATAAACGTCTAGTTATTTGTAAGCAAGTTGGTAAATAAATAAATAAAAAAAATAAAAAATAGTATTGGAACCAAATTTTAGTGTCATACCCGTTCTGTAGTTAACTATCGTAGTTTAGGTGACGTAAGTGCTAGAGGTACTGATTAAGTTTGATCTTGATTAAGCATCCGAGCTGTACAGCACCTTAACTCTCACGTTTTCGGGACCGCGCGCATTGTCGAAACACGCCGGTTCGCGCGCATAAATTTAAAACAATTTTTTTTCACCGCAACGATTTAAACTTGGACTCGGTTTACGAAAAACGAAAAAGGTTATTCGGTGAAAGCACCGAATTTATATCGGTTTTGCAAAGTTTTTGTTTATTGTCGACCAAAGTGAGTCATTAGACATGTATGGAGCAGCAAATTGCGTCATGTTGAATTTATTGTGATGTCTTTTTGGGGCTATCGATAAAATTATGACAGTATTAAAATCTATTTTTGGATCGGGTATTTTGATGCATGCATGTTTTTCTGTGTCTAAGAAAGCTAGACAAAGACTGAATTTGATATGGAATTACAAATTTGGTTGATTTTAAAGTATTAGCTCTTTTGTTGTGGTGTTTCATTTTTACTTGTATTATGGGCCCCATTAATTTCTCTACCTTTGATGAATACACAACACTGGGTGATTAATAAGGTAGTGCTGGACTCCTAAAGTATGGTATAGAAACCATCTGCGGATTTAGGTAAATGAATGTATCTTGGCTTTTAGTTGCGATGGACCGCACAGTTTTGAAATTATACCTTTACTGCACAAATAATTCAATCATCTGGATTGTGAACGACGCGGGTTCGAGTCCTGCTTGAGTCCTAGGATCAGGTCGATTTTTCCCAGTCTCAACCTTTGTGTAAATAGTGCATTGTTAAATACTAATTGAACTCCTTTGTAGATGAGCTTGATCCATCCCTTGATGTCTAAAAGAAAGCTGCCGACAGCCACTAAGAACGTTGCGCGTGCTAGGCCACTTTAGGTCACGTCTTACGACAGGTAGAAGATATCACACGCCCGAATTCAAAAAGAACCTACCCCTGAAAACAGATAATTAATTCTTCTTAATAAAATTGAAAAAACAGCTAATAAATATAGGTTTAAACACCAAATCGCTTTCAGAATACATGAGGGGAGTGAGACTGAGAGATTGTGAGATTTAACTTTACAAAAATACAATATCTAGGACTATTTAAGCCAGAAACATCGCGCCATTACTATTGGTACCAATTACAGGTAATCTTATGACATTAAAATAAATACAAAATATTTTAAAATACATACTATATAGGTACTTATAAATACATGATGTGGTGTTCGTTACATGAATGTATTCACTAAGTAATAATCAAACTACTATCAGTATATAAGGGCGGTAAGGTTTGAAGGAACTTTACCTCTTGCGTTAACGATCGAGTGAAATAAATCATTTTGTTTTCGATTAAACGTCTAAGTCATTTCAATCAAAATCAAATTTCTCGCAAAAAATATTAATGCATAGATTGGCTTGAACATAAAACTAATGTCAACGCATTATAATGTCGTTTCATGTATATCATCTCAAAGTCATTATCTATTAGAGGCACATAAAATAAATCTAAGAAGCTCAACAAAAAAGGACCTTCATTTAATGGCAGATGGATCATTCGCAATCTTATATTCATAACAGTATCTTTAATGGTGTTGGTACACGCACATTACAACATAAAATGTTAAGGAGTTAAATTCAAGCAGAAACTCATAATAATTATGGATGTGGTGATATTATCATCTCACTAAAAAGTTAAGCTGTTAAAATAAAAATCTTTTGGCACCCCTATCGTACATAAATAAATCTCGTAATATTTAATATCTTCATTTTGTTTTGTCGACTGCTTTTGTTTTCGAAACTAAGCAATCGGTGACAATGTGATTTCACCCATTACCAAGTAAAACTTAAATTGTGGAATGAACTCCCTACCGAGGTTTTCCCGATGAGTTATAAGTAGTATGGAGTTCTTCAAGAGGGTTTGAAAAGGTTTTTGCAGGGTCGACAACGCGCAAGTGATACCCCTGGTGTTGCACGTGTCCATAGGCTGCAGTCCGCATGCTTGATTGTCACCAAAGTGCTATAAAATAACATAATTAAAAATAACACAGTCATGCATTTCGTAAAATTTAAGTTCGTAGCCCATCAGCTCAAACGTATCATAATTTAGAATGAATTTAAACGGGTTATTTTATGAAAACGTGCTATTTCCTCTTTAGAAATCGATTTCAAGATTCAGAAGAACCACTTGTGTTTTCCACTGCAACAACAAGGTATTTATTCGTTTTAACGGAATTATTGACATATTTGAAAAAAATTGAGAACAACCAATCTACTAACACCCAAACAAAATGTGGGGGCATGAGTATCAATTTTAAATCAACATTACTTCAAATGTTGACTTCCAACATAATTGTATGATGAAATACATCACTAGCATACGTCATCAGCAGCTAATCAAGCGACGTGTGTGGCCCGGTTGTATAGACTTTTTACCCGCAAACATCCAGAGTGTCAACATGAATTAAAATTTGGTGTTAACACAAAACCACCAATATGTAAGTGTGAATATTGTGCCAAGCTCTTTGTAACTGACAAATCTTTTAATTGACTGCTAAATATTTTAAGCTTTTCTTTTTTTTATTATTAATTTAACATTCAGTCCAGAACTCTTAACCAAATAATTATTTACTTAGGCAACTTTTATTAACTTATATTTAAAGGTAGAAACTAAAAATAATCTACTAGATCCTTGACTTGGCTTACAACGTAAAAAACAATTTAATGGCCTCGATAGCTCAGTTGGAAGAGCAGCCACCCGGATTGTGGAAGACGCAGATTTGTGCCCTAGGATCAGATCGATTTTTTCTAGTTTCTGTATTATGATGGGAAATAGAGCATTGTGTGTGTTGTAATGCTAAAAAAATAAAAACACTTAACAGTTTATCTGCTAATACTCTTCGGTTAATCTTTAACATCAATAAGATTCTTCGTTGAACAATATTTTATTGTATTCACTAAGCAAAATTAATAACTGCAGTAGTTTTAAGAACTTTGCCATTCTACTTCATGCGCTGAGACTTTTGTTTGCCGTTACCTCAGGCCTTCCTAAGTAGCTGTCCTTATCGAAGGTTTGAGCAACCAATTAGGGGACTAATGTTGTTTGGTGAGCGTTGGATCGGTGGCGTATTGGTTGCATAATTAGTTTCGTTATTTTGTTTCCGTTTGATTTGACACATTCTGTTTTGTTTGGTTTTGGAATCACTTTTTTAAATGAGGCCAAAGCTGGGATTAATTTCCCATCAACAGCAATTTCCGCGTGGCTATCTGATCTGCAGAGACGTCGGTAAAAATCGATTATCTACACTAATATTATAAAGAGGTAAGCGTTTGTGAGTTTGTATGTTTGAGGCTGGTAATCTGCGAAACTACCTAACCGATTTCAAAAATTCTTTCACTGTTAAAAAGCGACATTATTCTTAAATTGCTATAGGCACATGTTTGTTTTGTAATAATTGGTTTATCATGTCATAAAAGTGAAGTTTATGCAGGCGAAGCCGCGGGCGAGAAGCTAGTGATTATCATAATTACATGCCAAAAATGTAATACATTTACTGTTATGGTCACAAAATATACTGATGGCATGTAATATAAAGCGGAAATATCCTCGCCACGAATTTACGTTGGGTAATACAATTAAAACCAGGTCTATTTGATTTTAGAACAACAAAAACTAACCTTTAGTTCATTATTATACCCTGAAAATCTTTTTTTACTACGATTAATTGTTAAACAAGCCAATTAAGAAATTAATATTTATAAAGCAGCACAAATCAGCAATTACCCCATTGATCAAAGGGAGAAGCGCAAATGAAATACATCAAAGTCGATACAGAATAAATTGCCCTGGATGCTATTACAAATTGCATTGGTTTTTTTAGCCGCGGCGCGTTTGCCCTTCATCGGTCTAGGCAATGCTATGGACAGACAGACACGGGGACATTTCCCTAATTAATGACCTAGCAAACGACGCCGCGCCACGATCAAATGAAATCGAACGCAAAAACTAGTATGCGTTTTCAGTAGTCTCCGAGCCATAGAGATGGCTGGAAAATAGTTGTGGGATTCTGATGGATTTCTGTTTGGTTTTTTGACAAGGTCAATTTTGTAATAAATATCAAAATCAAAAATCGAATGCTCGTAATTGCGCTATCTGTGAAGATTACGCTCATTAGGAAAATGAACAATATTTATTTATTATTTCGTTCACAAAGAGACAATATGGAAAACAATAAGGACTACAAAAGCACGTAATAAGTAAGTAGGTTAGGTCATCTCTAAATTACATTTGATTTTGTTGTGGATAGACAAACTGTATGTGTTTCATACTAAAATAAGAAAATTTTTATGTTTTTGATTTTTTTTCCATTATTTAAATATGACTGAATAAGTCAACTAACAGGTTGGTGGGTTTTTAACTTTACAAACATCATTGACACCTTAAAATTATTTTTATACTAATCAGAGATTCTCTTCCGACCTCACCACACAGGTATACCCTTTCAAGATTTTTTAATTTCATTATTTATTTCCTTCTTTGTAATAAAAAATATAAAATAAAAGACTAAATGAAATCTCTATGGATGCTAGACTAGACTTCAACAGTAGCCCACTGCGCGAGCGACTGGCGGCAAATCGGAGACAAATTAAAAGAGCCACAGTAAAAAGATGCCAGCACCGCTACAGATGAACCATTCAGCTCACGACAACCCTTTATGTCCACCGCTGACAGACAACTCAGTACATTTTTACACTCTATTTAGACCTATGGGAATCAAAAGGAAATAAAATCGCCATGAAAGAGAAGAATTAGTAAGCTAGTGGAGGCATGACGGTTTCTAATGGGATGCGGAAGAGATTCTAGGACTACTTATAGAAATCTTAACGCTAAGATAAAACTATGGCAGACTTAGCTCTTACACTTTTTTAGAATAACGTTTTTAAATGCATTTTTTCAACATTTATCGCAATGAGGCTGAATAGTTTTGCGCGTTTGTGCAGTTTTTATAAAAAGTATCTTGGTTTCTTTATGAATGGGTTTAAATTCCCCTTTCTGTTTTAGAACACGGAGCGACAGTTCTAACACAAATAGGCCCTCTTTCTGTATAGGGACTTCTATGTCCGTAGTTAGCTGTCTTTTCTAATTCAAAAAAGTAAAATTGTAAATTCACTTACCGTAAGCAATCGTTGAAACTTTTGTTAAACATATTAAAATACGTGATTAATAATAATATACTCATGTGAGCAACGAAAATGAATAATAAGAGTAATACTAAATCAATTCTTGTTTTAAATTATTATTGTCATCTTCGTATCACGATTCACGACCGAGAGTTCAGTAGTTTGTAACCTGCTATCAATTTTTACATATTTTTTGGTGACTTTGTAAACTTGTTATTTCTTATAACCTTTACTATAGTCGCAAAAGTGATTTTAAGATTAATTGATTTAAACACCACCTTTTGTTTTTTTTATTAAAAGATATAAATCTAGCAACTGGTATTTATGGTTTAGACACCAGACCATATTTAAGCTCTCACTTTCGATGACAGTGAGAAATTTCGTCAACACCTACCTCCCAATTTAACGAAAAATTAATTTTAATACCAAGGATGCACCTTAATTGAAAATACGCTTAAAAACAGCCAAACAGGCCAGAGTATGCGCATTTTGATGAGGTAAAATGTTTAAATGAGTATTAATTTAAAATTTTAATTTTCACCATCGCAAAAACGTATTGTACAAAATATTCAACACTTCATAACACGAGGTATGGAAAACCGCCGACCGGGAAACACTTTTTGTTAAAATATTAAATGTCACCTGGTATTGTTAACTGGGATATCGTAGGCCACAGAATACTGATAAGTGACCATCTTAATTCCGAACGGGGAAATTTATTTCCGTTTTAAGCCATTAACATACAGAACCATCGATTTATGTCTTTTTTTGTTACGTCTTAATTGGGCATTAATGTAATGGTTAAATATCGATGCTCATTGTCGTTTACTTTACCTGAATCCATGAGAACCGTACCATTGTTCCTGCGAAAGTTCATTGCAGCTTTTGAAAGCAATCCAGAATTACGGGGTTTAACTTGTTTGCAACTTTAAGGAAATAAAATCAGAATTTCATGAATAAGATTCTCTGGTATTGTATTGTTACGATTTGCGCCAAAGTTAAATCATTAATCTTAAATCTGTTATGCCACTTGTATTGTGCCCTTTGGTCAGCTAAGGACTGAAAACGTTGCAAAATGATGGAGACTTTTACACTTAAAATAAAGCATAGTTTATGTGCGCGGACGGCAAATTACTCACTGATGGCAAGACCCAGAAAACAAAATATTTGACCAAACTTCTAGAGGAATCTTTAAGACTAAATTGGTAGAAATAACTAGCCCTTAGAACGTTAAACATTCATAACAAACATACATTTTCTTAAGTATTTAGTAGGTATATCATCATAGGTCATTATCACTCAGTTAATACAATAAAATTTAAAATAAAACTAATGAATATATAATAATAGTTACTTTAACATATCTATTTATAATGTCTGAATTAATGGTTATTTTGGTCATAAAGTGACCACTTGGATGTTGTTCTTTAAAATGTAAAACAATATATATTTTTTAGCCAAAGGCTGTGACAGAATAGCAGGGGTGGTTTTATATCAATACCGCAACAACTATGTCACAGACCGTTTTGTACCCTTTCATTAAGTACCTTGCAAATTGTACTTACAATTGAATGTGTTGTAAACATTATCTGTATTTTAATGTGCTTATTATTGGGATCAAATAAATGCTTTTACTATTATGTTTTATTATTATTTTTATGCCGAAAATTAAAAGTATCTGGTTACCCCCATTAAAATATGTATTTAGAAACATTTAAGTACGTGTATCAGTTTCTGACACCCATAGTACGAGTACATGCTCCTCTTAGTTCAGGGGCTGTTAAGGTGAGGCAGATGCTGTGTTTAAGCTGTCCAGGATATACATACATACATACCATCACGCCTCTTTCCCAACGGGGTAGGCAGAGACCACTTCTTTCCACTTGCTACGATCCTGACATACATCTTGTGCTTCTTCTACTCTCATGAGTCCTTTCATACATGCTCGTCGGTTAAAGGTACTCTTGACCCGACCCTTTCTGAGAACATCTTGAACTTGGTCAAGAAACGTTCTTCTGGGTCTTCCCCTTCCAACAGTCCCATTTACCCTTGCCTCATAAATCCGTTTCGTTAATCGCCTTTCATCCATTCTTTCCATATGACCAAACCACCTCAGCATTGTCCAGGATATGTATTAAATATTCCATGCTACATCAGTTTGCTTCAATGCCTCCATGGCTGAATGACATCAGAGTTCGGCCCGGAGTCCGTAGGACTTGGGTGCGAAGCCCAGGTCGGGCAACACAGTGTGTATTCAGATTCGTAACATCTCCCGGGTTTGTGATCACCAACCCGCTTTTGCCAAGCTTAGAGATTAAGCCAATACCCATCAACTGAAGCGAAGATTTGATTTCATTGGTGGAGGTTTTTGCCAAGCAGTTTGACAGTATAATAATAATATAATAAATCAGTATTTAATCAGGCAAATTAAACCCAACCCATACATTTTAAATCATAACACTCAAATTGATCAAATTACAATAAATTAAATGAAAAATTACAAAATAGAAATAAAAAATGTCAAACAAATTACAATAAATATAATCAAATATAAATATAAATTAAAATTTATTAGTTAATTCTTTTCGGCATTGGAACAGTAACATGTCTTTCACAACAATGCCGAATATAGTAAAAGACCGGTCTTGCAGCTATCATGGCCAGAACAGTGTTGGAGCTGGCCCAAACTCTGTATAATTGTATCGGCTTACTTATTATATATATATATATAATTGTATCGATTTACTTTTTAAATTAGCTTTCTTGGTGATGCCCACTTCATCTCAGAACTTTGGTACTTCATCAGTTTTTATTTCTTTGTATAATGTTCGATGCGAAAAGAAGTTATGAAGTTGTTGTATTTCTTTATGAATCTGTTCATGCTGATGACGTGACTAAGTTCAATGAACTCAAAAAATCAATTATCTGAAAACTTTCACTGCATTCATTCATCATTGCCGCTTACGCTGCTATCATTTTTCGCAAAAAACTCATTTCACTGACAGGTTAACGACATCACTACATGTTCTGATTAAAATTAATCGATCTCGCAATCATCGTACATCGCGATTGAATCGATACTTTGTCATCGAGATTTCGAATACTCAAATATAATTAGGGATGGTTTTGTTCAAATCGATTGATTGCAATTTAGTGATGTTGTTATTAGTTTCTAATTACCAACATGATGTCATGTACTCAGTTTTTATTTCAAGAAGTCTCTTAAAATAAGAACACATTTACTTGCAACCAGTAGTGAATGTTTTGGTTTCTTTAGGAAAAACTGAAGAACCCCAAACGCAATCTAACACTAGTATTAAAAGAGTAACACTCGCACCCACGTCCACGTCTTATTCATATTATTAGAGTTGAATTTAAATAATTTCAGGTTCGTTGTGGCTTAAGTTAGTTAAAGGGTCATTTCCCCCCTGATTGTAATTAAATTAAAGACTAGTTCATCAACCAGGTTTCAAAATAAAGTTTTATTTGAAATTGGCTACCTTTTGTTCGTCTACTCGACTCACGTCTTGCAAAGTTCCAACAATAACTTTTCGACCGAGATTAGTATTTACATTGTCACCATATTGTTACCCGAAAAGAATACAAAGTATTCCGTGAATATTCACATCTGATACCTTAGAGAGCAGTGCCCCAAAATAACTTGCGTGTAGGGCTGGCACACTTAAACCTAATGTTTGGCAAGTGAACTTTTGAACACTATCTCGCTTAATAACATTTTAAACTTTCTTGCTGTTATGTTGAAACATCAAGTTAAAATAGGTAAATCAATTCACCATAAAATCAATTTCGTTGCAAAAACCCGATAATGTTTAAAATGTGTACTAACTTGCTTACCAAACAGTACATTATCCAATTTTCATTCGGTCAAATGTTTCAGTTGCTAAAACATATTTTACGCAAAATATAATAACCCATATTTCTACTATCTTGTTTTGAATTTAGCGGTCCTATTGCTATTAAGTCAATTGCTTAGTCAATGACAAATTATTTGCAACCTTATTTCAGTTACACAGAACACGCAAATGAATACTAATAATACCATACTATTCTGGTAATTTCTAGTTTTACATTTTAAAATATGTTTTTACGAGTAGCTTCGTTATGTAGTCACAGTTCTAACCTAACCTAACTGATCTAGCTGTTTCGATTTGAGATTCTATTCATTGATTAAATCATTTGGATAAATATCGAAAATATATTTTAACAATTATATCAAAGTGGTCAGCTAAAAATCACAATCAGACAATGAATAAAATGACTAGTATCTAAAAAATATTTGTAAGATAAATTTTAAAAGCTTTTTTCTAAGTTGTTAAATACATTTGCTGTAAAATTAAATAATTGATTACAAATACAAATGCATAAGTACGTGCTCTTTCTTGATTTTATTGGTGCGAAGAAAAAAAATCACACAGGTGGAGTTAAAACTATTTAAAGATGTGGTGCAAATTGTAATTTTTATCTTTCTTAAAGTTAAAAAGATGTCTAAAAGATTTTCATCTAGATTTCAGGGTCGAAATATAGGCTTCAGTGTAACAACATGACGACTTTAGCTATCATTGCAATTGAGATGACCACAACTAATACTTTCAACCCTATTGTAAATAAATACTCCAAAAATACCCATGCAAGTCATTGGCTTAAAGCATATGATATCAAAAAATGTTTAAGTCTTGCTGCTATAAGAAATAATATTCCTTTTTCCTCCAATTTAGCAACTTATCAACTTTTATTGATGAAGTCACTCCTCAAGATACTAAATTCACATTATGATGTACAGCCCTACTGATGTAAGAATTTTATCAGCGCGAAATATAGCGAGTGCACGAAAAGTAAATCTGAACCATAAAATTCAAATTGAAACCCAATAAAAGTATCAGCTCACGGAATCTCGGGGCATCGTCAACGTTGCCACGCTTTCGACCTAAACGCAGCCATGGTTTTTGTGTTTCGTGATATTTAGGTGGTGATTGGTGCAACATAGGGCTGAAAGAACACGATCGGTCTGGCATCAGTTCAATAAATATCTGATAAGTACATTTACATCAACTAAATATCACTAGCCACACTCGTACATACAACTCTCAAACAATTACACTAAGCACTTAGTTAAAGTATGTCTCGTACCACCTCATGGCTTTATTAAAATCGTGAGATCTCATTTATGAAGGTGAAGGCAAAGGAAAAATTCGGTGACTCGTTCCTTTGTCGCACCATCCAGACGTGGAATCTTCTTCCAGCGCATTTGTTTCCCAATCCTTCCTTTTAAGTCCCGGGGTCTTCAAGAGGGGCGTAAAAAGGCATTTATGCAGGCCTTCAAGGTGAGGATGGTCACCCCAGTAATTCGTTTGCATGACTGGGCTTGTCAGCCTCATATCTGGACCTCACGATCACTTTCTATTAAGTGGAGTGCGGTCATCTTGACGGACAATATAAAAAAAGACATTATTGATGTATAGAACAATTATTTGTGTTTTTCTGTATCCGTTTGTTATTGTATATTTAAGATTTTTTTGCAAATCATGAAGGAGCCACTTGCTACTATTCAATAAAATAATTGTCGTGACCTAGGGGTTAAGAACCGCAACTCGGATCGTGAATCGTTTGGTCCTGAGTTCAAATCTGGACAGAACCATATTTATCCGACCAACTCTCTAGTAATTAAAATATCGAAAAAAAACCAAATAAACCCGGATAACGGAGGGAGGCTCACCACCTACCACTTTGGGTTCTAATACCATTGGTGAAAATTAGCCTTCTGAGTGTTCCGTTCACCATGACGGCAACAGTCACTTGCCTCTGACTACCCCATTTGAGATATAGTCGTGATGGTATGTTATGTTATGTATGTTACCATCATTATTAACAATATACCAATATACCCTGGCCCTGTGCTCAGGGAAATTTAACAGTGTGGTGTTTGACATGACATTAATTTTAATAGTTCTGATAAGTTCGGGATCATAGTATGATCGGCCTGTGTCAAACGCTTTATCAAGATCCAGTAATACTGCCAAACATCTATCTCCGAAATCTAGAGCTTTGGTGATTGTTTTTGATAGACTGGAAACAGCGTCCTCTGTGTTCCTGCCCGAGCGGAACCCATATTGGTTATCGGCTAATACCTAGATACTTATTTTCCAAAAAGCTAGAAGACGTATGTTAATAACCTCCTCTGATAATCATGCTATGGTGGCTATGGTGAGAAATGAATGATATTTAACCATTTTATAGGTTCACGTCAAGCTTTACATAGGGATACCTTGGGCTGCTGATTTAAGATGCATTTGCAATGGTTTTGTAAAGGTTGATGTGAAAGCGTCTGTACATCCTCCATTACAAATCATGGGTTTGCAACATATTTATTTGGTCCGGACTTTCTCCCAGATAAAATATTTGACTTTTTTCGGTCGAACCCAGGCATTGTATTTAAATTTCAAAAGGTTTACCGCAAGTCGTCAGTTTTATTTACTCCACTTTATTTTTGAGATTGATTGTTCAATGTTTTTCATTTTAAATTTTGTTAGTTTTATACATGTCACTGGCTGGTTTGGGCAAACTTAAGGTAACTCAACGAGCTATGAATATGTTCGGTTTTCGTGATGGGATCGCGTCAGATATGAAGATAACCTTGGGAGAATTAGGGGGCCCAGGGTGGAAAACACTTACGCTAACACTTACGAATGACCGACATTCAGCCTGAAAAAATAGTATAATATACGGTTGGTTTATAAACTTTTCGTCTCAGCAGTAATTTTAATTTTGTAAAAGTTTCTAGATCCGTTTATTCACTATTTACGAGTATGTATGTATAAACAGATATAAAATACGTTCTGATAACTCTACCGACCCACGACAGTGGTCAACGAGAATTCAAAACATAAAACGTTTTTGAAAGTTCTACAAATCTAAATTAATCAAATAAAATAAAAATAAAATAAATATCCCTGGACATTATTCCACACAGCACCATCTAGCCCCAAAGTAAGCTAATTAAAGCTTGTGTTATGGGATACTAGACAACGGATAAACATACTTAAATACATTTTCTTTTGTAAATACATACTTATTATACATAGGAGTCACCCAGACCTGTACAAACAGACATGTTCATGCACACAAATGTTTGTACTGTGCGGGGATCGAACCCGCGACCTCTGGTGTAGTAGCCAACTTCTTAACCATTACACCAAGTCGGTCGTCGAATCAAATAAAAAACGAATCGCTACTAGTATATTTGTCATTAATCGCACCGAACGTCTAGGAAAATATTAGTATATAATTCGGCGAACTTATTTCGGGGTCAGACAAATATTATGCGACAAAAACATTCGCCTTTTCACTTTCGAAGTTAATATTTGCTTTGCAGGTCCGAGTGCTTGAAGAGAGCCTGGGGCTAAGTGGGTCTTGTGTGCGTACGCGCATGCAGTTAAGAAACCCGTAATAGGCTCCTTAACCACTTTTATCATTTGACTCCGTCAAATTAACTAACTACGTCTACTAGTACTCCGTCAAACATTTTTTTAAACTATGTCCCTAGCAAACAAGCATGCGAGCCAGTTCAATGGCAATCTTTTTCGTACATATGGCTGTTTTTTTTTTTACTACGTCGGTGACAATCAAGCACGCGGACCGCCTGATGGTAAGTTTTTACCGCTGTCTAAGGATGCGTGCATCACTCGCTCACTGTCGACAAAAACCTTTTCAAAACCCTTTTGAAGTACTCCATGCTATAGCTCATTGGAAAATCTTCATTCCACAACTTAAGCGTACTCTGAAGGAAGCATCTCTGAAACCAAACTATACGAGACAGATTTATGACAAATAATAAATAGTACAAAGCGAAACTTTATAATATCTTAAACTAGTAGGTAAGTACATCAATAATAATAGTATGTCCTTTGCGGCAGTGCTTATACTGCTATGCCCTACATTTGTTGTGTTTTGGTTTATAGCCTTGGTTGATTAGATCATCGATCAGCATTTGGTAAGTAGGGTAATTCTAAATTAGTAGAATGGTAAATAAAATAGAAATGACTTGATTCCCAATTAATAATTTGATGTAGTAATTTCATATCCAGACTGCAAACAAACATTTGAAATACAAACTGTTCTATAAATTATTTTTTTAAGAATGTCATTCTTCATCCTAAGTCTAACCTAAACTAATGTCCAACACACTAGCCCTTGCCAAACAAATTAATTCAAAGTCCCATATGGGAACATTCGATTTATTTGTTAACTTCGCCGACTGTACCGCACGCGATCCTACAGCCTCGCTCACACGCTGCGATATTTTATTTTATACGACTTTTTCACTTGTTGGCTCATCATCACACTTTTTATTGGCTTTATGCATATAATGCAATCTAATAAACGTAGTATTCAAGAGTCATTCTAAGCCTGAAACAAGTGTTCAAACATACCAACAAACAGCAATGTTCGTTTGTTGAGGTACAATTTTGACAGCTGAACTAAAATAACTTTTTCTTAACCTACGCTGTCAAAAGTTTTCATGATGGTTCAATTCCGATGACTAAACATTTTCGTGTTAATCATAACCTGTTTCTACTCTTAAATTCTATTATTTTCATTATTAATTTATAGTAGTATCCTCCTCAGTCGGTCCCTTGCTATTGAAGATCTGACTCTCACGAAGGATTTGTGCTCTTCAACGGCTTCGGTCTTCTGCCTGATGAATCGCTGCGCTTATGGGGACCTCCAGCGTGTTCGCAACTTGGTCTGTTCATATTTTCAAGCTTCGCCCTCGCGGTCTTTTACCCTCTAGCTCGCCAAACACGAGCAACTTCTCTAAGTTCTCGGTTCGCGTGACGCAAAGTGTCCAAAGTACTGAAGGTTTCTATGCAAACAAACCGCGGAAAGGCGTTGTCGTTGTTCCAGTTTGAGTTGTTTGAGGACGGAGATGTTGATTCTATGCGCGTTGGTGCTATGGTACAGTAGTATCACGATGGTTAAAATCAATCTGATCATGCATGATCGATTGATCTTTGCCTATTTGTACTTAAATGGCAAAAATATACATTCATCCTTTTATGAGAGCCCGAAACCATCAACCAGGGGCGAGTGATCCCTTGGTGATGCATGCGTCCTCGGGCTGCGGTAACCGCTTACCATCAGGCAGTCCGCGTGCTAGAATGTCACTGACGTAATATAAAAAAAAACATATTTTAATTTGGTACCCTATTTCTATTTGTGCTCAAAGTTTTTTTTTTTTGTATAACCACTGCTTACGTGACATATTAGGTGATTTGGAGATTCAAAAACCATAGTACAATTCTAGTTCTCCATGGGACTATTCTATGCCCAAAGCTTTAAATTCTGTAGAATTATGATATATTCTCGCACTTGTGTCTGAATATAGCCTAAGATAGCCTAGAGCAAGTCGTTTCAAACCAAGCTATCGTCGCATCGCGCTGGCGGGTTACGCGCACCCCATTAATTATACCAGCTCATTAACAAGCGCTTTTGTTCCTAGCGTGTTACGGTGTTGCGCCTCGGGACCAACTAGCTTGAATAAGGTTCGGTTAATTATAATTAATCACTTAATTATTGATGCAAAGTTATAGCTAAGGTTACGGATTGGATGATAAGAAAAGCAGTGGAGACAAATTGGGTATAAAGACCATAGTTTGCTTGGAGAAATCATCTTTAATTAAACCTAAAAATAACTAAGTATTCTAAATTAAAATAAAAAGTTGTGTTAGCATTGTTAAATAAGGTCACATACTTCAAAATTTGAATTACTCAATTATTCTCAAACGAAGTTTTTGAGAATAAGCTGGTTCCTACACGTTGTTCATTAACTGATCGTTGTTAGTTAGTGTGAGTACGTAGAGGCTTCCCCGACTGCCGTTTTACTATCTTGACCAGAATTTAACTTAAGTTGAAACCTTAAAGTATTTTCTAAGCACAATATATTTTATTACTTTGATTATTTCAGCATTTTACTTCGCTTTTTTTTCATATCTAAAGATAAAAAACTAGAAAAATTCGTTTGGCAGACCTTGAAGATCTCGCTCAATATCTTCGAAGTCCGAGATTCGTTTTTTTTCTAGATTTTTAACTTTAAATATCTTTTTGTCGAGCAATCAACCCTTTAACCTTAGGCGTACATTTATTGCTGAGGTACGTCAAGATACATATTTTTTGACTAGTTATCGACTTAATTTATTTAAAATTGAAATAAACTATTAGTATTAAGTGCGTGAGAATATAACATACGGTTCAAAAATCCGTATCACACCTTAAAAACAAAAAAAAAATGTAGGTCACTCCCAAACTTTTATGTAAGTACTGATAAGTGCTATCGAAAAAGGCGCCAACACGCTTCGGCCGTTTTGAACTCAATAAATTACAATGTTTAAACAAATTTTCTCTTGAGAGCCACTAAATAAAGGCATTATCTTAATCTTAACACTTTATTTGTGCACTCGTAAACTAAAAGCAATAAAATGCGAGCAAGATATAATTTGCATTGAATTTAAGTGGAAGACTTTTGGTAGTTTCGGTCACAATTATTTTATGAATAATTTAAATACACTTAGGAATATAAAAAAACGGGATGATATTAACCGGCTTCTTGGAGCGTTTTGTAGCATAATAAAAGTTCATTTTACAAGTTATACACAAAACTATAACAATCAACAATAACTCAGGTACAGAGGTAAATAACAAAAAAAATGACAGAAAAGTTAATTTAAATAGTTTGTCAGGGACAGTCCCAGCACAAGAATTTGTAAAAGCAAAAGTGGAAAAAAAAACAGGAAATTGTTCCCAGTCCTAGAAAATTGTACGGATTTTGTGAATTCGATCGCAACTCTGGACAAATATTAGTAATATTTGAGTATGTATTTCACTAGGTTAATTTTTAAGACTAATACTAGTCTCTGACAAACATACCATAATGTTTAAGTGAGATCATAGGCCCCTGGTGAAAGACATTCCAAAACATATATTTTAATGTCACATTTATTTATTTCATGTTTAAGAAGTACTTGGCATACGTCTAGACCTTAAGTGAAACCATTTTAAAACGATCCAGAGTGATACGCAAAAGTTTAAGCGGCCATAAAGCTCTCAATGTCGTCATTTTTGATAATGAAGTGTAAAAAATTCACCCCAAATGTTTTACACGTTCTTTATTACTATAAATTTTGACAAAGAATTTTAAGAAGAAGTTAATTGACAGTTATTAGCATATAAAATGTATTACTCATTACGTGATAATGTTTAAGACACCTGTTCACAAACTTAGTTTTGCTTTTTTATTTGGAGAACAGTAACGTGGTTTTATTTTATCGTATCTGGTAAAATAAACCTCTCTGGGATAGTAGTAACACGAAATAAGTTAACAGAAGGACCGCTCGCCCGCTCCTATAATCGCTCTGAATTTTTAAATAAATTAGGTCATACCAACTTGACAGAATCGGTCAAAAATAAAATTCATCATGTAAAAAATTGCACCTAGTTCGACAAAAACAAAAACACCCGCTACAGTGCGACCCCCCGTGACTCTCACTGGTATTGCCTGTAAACTAACTTTTTATGTGTGCGTGATCAAAATGGCGGTTTGTTCTAAGCGGGCCATCTGTCCGGGTCGCTACGCCGCATGTGTAATTTGTGGTAGTGTTATTGATAAGGACGCAGAACGTTCCCAAGTTTTTTTTGCTAATGTCCCTTATTTACTTGTTAGTTTCCGGGAAACTGAATAACAATATATTAATAAATCGCTGAAATAAGATCCTCTCACACAAAATTAAATAAGAAATATCTTTTCCGAAAGTTGGACCTAGGTGGGGACCGAGCCCATGCCCTAGCATATGAAGACATTGACAGTACTAACCGAACCAACGAGCTAGTCAATATACAAGTAAATCTAAGCAATGAACACCTGTTTCGTCTTACTAACATAACTAACATTGGTTAAACTTAATTAATTCCAAAACTGACGAACAGTATTTAGGCCATTAAGTCATAAAGTAGTAAAGTAGTTAACCTTTGTACTGTCCCACTTTTGGACAAAGGCCTGCATCATTGAAAACAAGTCATCGCTGCAATTGATGGGCATTGGCTTAATCACCACGCTCGCTAAATGCGGGTTGGTGATCACAAACCCTGGCTAGGTTCTGAAAAACCCAAAAACACACTTTGCCCTACCTGTGAATTGTACCAGGGACCTCCGGATTTAGGGCCGAGCTCTAAAACTACTCGGCCACTGAGGCGTTAATCCGAAAACTTTGCCTGACTTGGGAACTAAAACTAGGACCTCCGGGTTTCGGGCCGAACTCTGAAACCACTCGGCCACGAAGGCGTTATTACTCATAAACTTGATAAAAATTGCGTTCAAGTGGATACACCTAAAAACAAAAAAGCGGCCCTCTGCGAACCGGGGCGCGCACCTCAATTAGTACTTTCGAACGCATACCGATAGCGCGACGCGCGGGGGCATCTTCAGTAAGCCATATTTGGACGAGTTCGATGCACATGAGATTGGCGCGGGCGTGAGGATCTTAAGATATTTTTTATTGATGACAACTTACAAAAGATACACCAAGTAAAGTAATAGTACACTTGTATACAATATTTCCGCTATAGTGTTGTTTCTATTACAAGTTGCCACGGCATGCATTATACAGACAGAAAAAAAGTACACAAATAGTATTCTTAATAATTATCTAAATATTAAGATAATAAAAAAAGCTTACACATCTAAATAATCTAAAATCTATGTTATAAGTGATGTGTTAGGTTTGTGATAAAAAAATTGTGTGAGCATGTGTCTGTGTGTTAGTGTGTGGGTGTGTGTGTGTGGGTGTGTGCACGTCTGTATGAGGCTGTGTGTTTATGCTTGCATTTGTGTGTTTGTAAGTGGTTGGTGTGGTTGTGTGTATATGTCTTTACTTAAGAATTAATTTCGATTGTACATATCCTGTATTTTGATTGCACATAAAAACAGTAAATTTGGCTGACACAACGCCTAAATCCGTAAAAAATAGACACAATCATTCATAAGGTACGAAATAATCATTCATTTTTCGAAACAATTTACATAAATTTTCTTCCTTCTTAAGGTAATGTGGAATCAGCTAACTATTATAACATGTGTAGTGAAAAATCTCAGTTTTCTGGACTGCTAAGCAGCAGTGATAAGCATCACAAGTTATTTTTTTTTTTCAATTGCAATGGCCAGATTCAGTTTTGTGCGCTTTATAGTGTTGTATTGCTAATGTTTGTTTATTTTTGAAATTCCTAAAATTGATAACTTGTGCGGTTTTGTTTGGTTAATTGGTCGGACAGCATTATTTATAATTCTTGAGCTTGACATGCTTACTGTTTTTGAACATCAAAGGTATCTCATAAACATATCTGGAATTCAGGCCATAAGCGATTGTATAGGTGACAGAAATAGACAGTCTAGTAGGTTTTACTAAACTATACAATTACTAGTAATTCATTCATTGGTATAACGACACGATTGGCAAAGTGACTTATAGTTGCCCTGACTTGCGTGGTGTCCTGGGTTCGAATCCCGGGTGGGTCAATTCAGGAAACACTTTTTTTAGTGGCTCGGGTCTGGGCGTGCTGAGAGACCCTTGAGTCCTTATCTATAAAAACTTTTATCATTTTTTTTTAGGAAATCTTGAGACTAGTCCGAGGATTGCAAAACCACGCTAAATGCAAGTGCAGGCACTTAATAAATCAATTGTGGGTGCGGCCCCTTTGGCCGCGTTCATTGATGGTGTAATGCGAAGAAAGTCGATGCACCACGAATTGCCTACTTTTAAGGTTCCTTAAAATTATAAACCTTTTTATTTGGATTTACTGTTAAGACTGACGGTCATTCATGTAAAAAAGGGTAGTTTTTGAGACCGTTTGAAGGAATACGCTCGCAACGATTGGTTTGATTGTCCTGATCATAATCAGGGTAGGATTGTAGGATTCCGGTGAATGTAATCCGCCTACAACTGGCCACTCTGTAAATCTATGAAAGAGGTCTAAGGTCAGAATTGGATGTCTCGTGGCTGCAAATACTTACAGATAACGAAATACCTCATGCAGCTGTTCTTCAAAAAAGGGTGATGATAAAATTAAGATAGTCCACATGCTTGTTTGACTACGCTGCAGTATAAGAACAGTTAGACAAAGTCAAACATCCTGGAGAAAATTCAAAGTCTAAATCATTTCAAGAGGTGTTACAATGTTGAATGAGCCTAATTGCAACGTTTGGTTGTATTTTGGTGACCACAAACAAAAAAATCTCTGCTTGCCAAAGAAAATAAATCTTTTTTTTATACCAAGTAACCGCCTGATTGTAAGCGGTAACCGCAGCCTATGAGTACCAGGGGCATCGCTCGCACGTTGTCGACCCTGCAAAAACCTCTTCAGACCCCTCTTGAAGAAATTAATGATGCAGAAAAATGTTAAACAATGTAAAAATTTACTAAATTATCACTATAAAAACGTATATACTTAAAACAAAAAATGCATTGTATTGATAATACCTACATTGTAAGCACTTATTTCAAATTTGTGCGTAAATGACTCAAACCGCCTACACATAAACCCACTGTATGGGATTACAGTAGGTAGGTTTAAACTAAAATATTGTAAAGTTTGTGATTTGGATAATAAAAAAATAAAAAAAAACTCCATACTATAACTCATAAAGAAAACCTAGGCAGGGAGTTCATCCCACAATTTGAGGGTTCTCGGAAGAAAACACCTCTGAAACCGAACTGTACGAGACCATTGCGGATTCAGATCAAATCTAACAAACACCTAGGAAACAGCTGTGTATTCTAAGCACGCGTTCACACATTTTTGTTTGATTAAATACGGAACACCATAACTACTAATTGAAATAATACTTTTCAGTCTCTTGGTTTGGACTAGCTGTCTTATAGCATGCCAAAAATTTTAATTGCCAACTCTTACCACCATTTATAGGAGTTTTATTTTGACGCGCTATGGTTTAATTGGTATGGTGTCTGAATGCTTAAAACCATGTTTCGTCGTTATGTCGATGACTTATAGGTTTTGGCATTTTTGGCGCTTGTGCATAAGGGCATGTTATTAAGGCCTTGTTGAGACACTTTTAACGATCGCTGTGTTACGTTTTCTTATATGCAAATCCTCTCTCTCGGCCATAGTCCTTTGGGGACCTAATTAGAAAATAATCTAACAAAATATTATGTTGTTACAACCTACATAACCCTTAGTGTATGTTTAATAAATATACTTCTTTATTAACAGTACAATGTCATGTAGTATAAACGATTTTTGAATTTGATTAAAAAAGATTGAATTCTTCAATTTTCTTTATAACATTTCGCATCTGAGCTTATAAATCGATTAATTAGTACTAATTTGATTTATCAGCTCAAACGATTTATCATCAGGTAGTTTATTCTATTATGAGCTAGTTTGTTTATTTTCCATGTATTTAGGTGTATGATAACACCACAAAATTAACTGCCAAGCGATAATTAAAAAATCAACATTAATAAAATCGATAAAAATATTCACGGGTTAATTCTTAATCACTTATAAGATCATTGTAACTTGACTTATCAGCATTCTCTCTCTACAATTCATTAACCAAAATCACCAAAAACGCGTAACAGTGCCTCCAAAAACTCAAAAATGATTAACGATGCGCAAACGCAGCTCCCGAAGCAATCCGCCATTTTACACCGGCGGTTATTAACATGCGCATTTATGGCAAAAAAACGCGATGCCCCATACGAACTCCGCTCACGTAAGTACTTTTTGAAGGAAAACTTATTAAATTTTATGAGTCCTTTCCATACTTGCCCTGCTCCAATTTTTTTGTGCCCGTGCGTTTTCGGGTTTGGGATTTAAAGTTGCTGGATGTGGTATATGAGCACACAGATACTCCAAAAACTACTGGAAAACACTGTTTTAACTACTGAACTGATCTTTGATTTCCAAAGTTGCGAACATTTAAGAGTTCCTAAGTACGTGTATCAGACAGAAAAGATCAGCTAAAATAATGGTGAAGACCTCATTCAATGTCTTTTTTTTCTCTAAACATGTTTTAATCATTATTTAGTTCCTTGTTACATCTAACATGTTATTAATGAAAAAATATAGAGCGCTTCTTGATAAGTTTAAAATAAGTAATTTATTCTGCCAGGTTCTAAACTTGATCCCTTCACATTGATAGAATATCATCCTGAAATAAATTCAATATTTCGTCCAGTTATTTTTTACACAACAAATTATTTTATGCATTTCTTTTGTTGAATTAACTGGTCTATGACATTATTGCAACAGAGCCAAAAAAGTTGTTTTCATGTTCAGTCAAAACCGTGTGTCGACAACGTTGTTGTCCCCAGATTACATAAAAACATACTGATGCCATCTTTCGAACGCGTATTTCAAAATAAAAATGTATCAAAGACGATTAATCACATCTAGAGCCCTTACATCAGCGGTGCGCACGGGCGGTGCTGTCCACCGCGCAGATCTTGATCCTCGTAAAATTTTATGTGTCTCGGACAAAGAGAATTTTGTTAATTAACCATTTTGCCCACACCGTGGCAAGCTCTTGTAGTGATAGATAATGGTCACTTTTTATCTCCCACTTGTATCTTAACAAGTCCTGGGACTTCAGTCAGTATTTTTCGCTGCGATTTTATGGTACTTTGTTTGACTGAAGATAAATGAGTATCGGCAACTAACTGTACTTGGTCCTTAAGCACGGGAATTAAGTAAACATTTGGAGCACAAATGACTTATAGCGTGGAGTTTGAGAGGGTGTGATTAATCTTTTTGTGGCGTTTAATGAATAATTATTAAGCTGAAAATTGCCGCATACATACACACAACGTGTACCTTTGGAACTGATTCCTGATGGATGATGATTTGTAGTTATTAAGTTAAAAGTTGCTGTCTTATTACCACACTAGTTCTATTTCTTATTTATCTGTCAAGCTAAGGGTATAAAGTAAAATTGTTTCAATTACACCTTAGCGATAATTTTGATAGAAGTAGTATTTTTGTCTACGCACATTAAATGCATATGATATCTCCTGCAGTAGAAAAAAGGGCAAAGGTTTTGCCTTCGCGGCAAGAAACCTGATTTGCACCCGTTATTGAGTGATAGAAAAATTCAAATTTTTCTTTCCTTGTGTTTTATTGCTTGTATTTTGTGATATTTAATAAGTTTTAGAGCAATGATTCATTTTTTTTAATACTTGAATTAATATGCTATATTTTGAAAATAAAAAGGCTACCAATATCTGCTTCATCTAAGAAAAACATAAGTATTTTCTGTTAAAAAATTACAGAATTTTTTAATTATGTTTTTTTTTATTATTAATAATAGTAGCCTCATAGTGTTCTTTCTAACTAGTATTCTATAACGTACCAACAAACCTATAACGTCCTTTAAAGTTCTTGGAAAAAAGTGACTTCGGTAGTAACAAGAAATGACCAACAAAACAGCTCAGGGTCTTATTTAACTGATCCAAAGTATAACAAGTAAGAAAACCGTCACAACACGAGAACGGAATCCGCCAATCAGTTGATGATTCAGAAAAAGTGTTTTTAATTATACCCCTTAGTTAGTACGTAGCTGAGCTTCATTAAACAGCCGGAATGTACAGTCGGCAATGCGATAAATTTGTTATTTACGAGCGGACGTGAGGCGATGTAATGTCATCGGATTGTTTCTCGGCGAAACTTTGCGATCTTTATTGGGAGCCCGTTTTGACAGAACTAGATGTGAGGGCATTGTTGCCGCGTCTGCTAATTTTTGTTGAAATAGGAGTTGAATGGTCATTTCAAAATATAATTTGATAAAACTTATGACAAGCTCAGGATGCAGAGGGATGGTGTAAAATAGGAAGCTAATTAGCTAACAATGTTTGTGAGCTACGAGTAGGTAACTACATTTTATTTCACGAAGTTGCGAATTACAATTTCATAAGTGTCGGTTATTTTTTGATAATTACTCTTGAATAAATATAAAAAATATATAATACAATGTGACCCGTTCGTGGTGTAACAGACTCAAAGGCTGTAAACTAGGATTACAATTCTTCAAGGCCAGATGAAATAGGCATTTTCTGGATAAGTGTGTACCACGATCGGCTTCTTCATTGCTTACCACCAGGCGAGACTGAGGCCCAACGCAAATCTATTTTAAATAAAATAAACATAATTACAATTAAATTAATAAAAACTGTGATTTTTTAGGAAGTTTGACAGAAAATACTTTTGTTTTTCTCAGATGAAGAAAATATTGCTAGACATTTTATTTTCAAAATAAAGCATATTCTATATATAACTTATTATCACAAAATTACAAGCAATAAAAACAAAATTAAAGAAAAAAATTATTTTTTCTATCACTCAGTAACCAGTGCAAATCTGGTATCTTGCCGTGAAGGCAAAACCTTTGCCCCCTTTTTAACTGCAGGAGATATCACATGCATTTTACGAGTATGTGCGTAGACAAAAAGACTACTTCTATCAAAAATATCAAAATTGTTGTAATTGAAACAATTTTACTTTATAACCTTGACAGATAAAAAAGTAATAGACTTAGTGTGGTAATTAATTAGACAGCAACTACAAATCTACAAATTAATAACTACAAATCCACATGCATCAGGAATCCGATCGAAAGGTACAGGACTACTTTAATAAACTACTGTAATCAAAATGCGTCAGCAAACTCACCAGTTGACATGGTTTCAAAATAAAGACAGATAAATCTATGTTACGAGGTAGCCAGACAGACAAGTATTTAAGCCAGAACAAACCATTGAGCCGAGGAACCGCGCTATAGTGCACTAGGCCAATACCTTAAATCATAAATAGGGCAAGGAAGCATTTCAAACTTTCCAAATGTGTCACCAGAAAAATAATTTCAATAACAGTTTTTAACCACACCTTCGAAAATGGACCATTACGACACGTCCTTATCGACGACCGACTTGGTGTAATGGTTAAGAAGTTGGCTACTACACCAGAGGTCGCGGGTTCGATCCCCGCACAGTACAAACATTTGTGTGCATGAACATGTCTGTTTGTACTGGTCTGGGTGTCTCCTATGTATAATAAGTATGTATTTACAAAAGAAAATGTATTTAAGTATGTTTATCCGTTGTCTAGTATCCCATAACACAAGTTTTAATTAGCTTACTTTGGGGCTAGATGGCGCTGTGTGGAATAATGTCCAGGGATATTTATTATTATTATTTATTATTATAGCTTGAAGCATATTGTTATTTTTTTTCTCCATTTAGAAAAATGCAGTATCCCAATATGAAGCACAGTGAATTTTCTAAGGAACTATCTTGTCCTAACATTACGAAATAGTTTTAATTCCTCTAGGCATAAACTATTATGAGGTCATAGGTTCACTACTGGAATAGTAATAGTCTCTCATGCAATGTTGATGGAATTACTGCAAATAAAATTAATATTATGGTGATGATTAGGAGATTGCAAATCTTATGACGATCATAAACAAATTGATGATTGTGAGTACTAAACTGTTTCTAGAATCATAAATTCTGATAGGAGAATTAGTACATTTAGAATTACATACTTCGATAGTGACTGAAACGAATGTTTAGGAGGTAAACCATCCTAAATTTGTAATTTAGCATCGCATGCCAATTTTCTATTATTTTGTTGATCATGAACATGAGCCACTAAAAATGGGATAGAGAAACGAAATATCAATAATGCAGTAATATCGAATGCACCTCTTGTTACCAACCAAATAACGCTTGCATGAAAAATGTTTCTTAAACGAAACAAATAGGTTCAACAGCTAAGTCAAAATATTATACCTGTAACAAAATGCAAACCTTGCTGAATACCTTTAGGAAACAATTAATAATTGAGAAAAATATTGAGATTTTTCAATTTATCAAAAGCTGGCCACATGTAATACCTATTATGTTTCGAACAAATCTGTAGGTGTGACTTATTTAGAATGCGCTCACAGCCTCGTTAGCAAAATTCCACTATCACCTGAATTCAAAGTAAATTTCAACATCCACTTCCCCATATATTACATCTTTATGTGATAAGCTATTAATAGGTATATCGCTTACAATGCTATAACAACGACAGGTTACGGCCAAAGGTTATCTCGGGGTTCGGAGATGCGCCAACTTTCACTAGCCAAGCCTTTCTTTCAACAAACTTCATATTTCACCGCAGCCTCACCAATTTCATCTCTATCTTCTACAACCTACAGTTCATCTATAAAGCTTTCTAACTTTGTAATTACATCTTTGCGGTGCTATACCAGCTCTTTCGACTATGAACTTTAATGCGTTAGAACAAGAACTTTGATAAATTTAAAATTGTATTACGAAAATGGAATTTGCATTCAAGACGTTTATTATTAAGCGGAACATGGAAAAAGACTTTAATGTTAATAACAGTCAATCAAAATAACTATAGTGCTCTTTTAGTTGGGAGTAATATTATTAAAGATAAATGCTGGTTAGTGTGCTTAGCACAATTGACATTAATAACAATGTTTGGCTTGTATAAACAAAATTTGCATAAAACAGAAGAATCTATAATTATTAGTTTCAAATAAATAGTAGTTATAGGAAAGTTTATGGTTTCTTATGAAATAGAAACGACTATCAAAATACATTAATAAGCACTTTATTGTCGTGTTGTTATTTGGCAGTGAAACTTTTACCAACTTAAACCTGATCAGCCTAGATTTAAAAGGCATGTCCCAAAATCTAGAGCTTTCAGATATAATTTCGGGAAAAGTGTGATTCCGATTTTACAAGACTATACCAATTAGCCATACCTATTTTTGGGTATCTTTAACATTATTCCAATTATTTGTAATCCTATGTGTATTCGTGTATCATTATTTTACTTAAATTATGACTAGATTATAAGCGCAATGATGGAAAAAACCCTGCTTATAACACCGACAGTTCAGTTATCGGTTATCTTTACCATCTAGGACAAATATTGGTATGATGGTCATTTATTTATATATTTATAAGTATTTTATCAGCTCTGTGCGAATTGTGAAACGTCACTTAAACACTAAAAGTCCTTACTTCATGTTCTGTCTCTTTTATTCATACGAATATATTATTTTACGGAACATTAGACTTGTTACACAACACTTTTGGGAGCCTTAACAAAAGAGTCTTACACGGATAATGCTTTTTTTTATATTTTGCCCGTCAAGATGACCTCACTCCACCTGATGGAAAGCGGTCGTGAGGTCCAGATATGAGGTTGACAAGCCCAGCCATTCAAACGAATCACTGGGCTGGCCATCTTCACCTTGAAGGCCTAATGCCTTTTCACGCCCTGCTTGAAGAACCCGGGACTATAGGAGGAAGGAAACACATCATTTTGGGTCGACAAAGAGCAAATTGAAGTGAAAATTGTTCCAGACACATATATATGTTTATTAAATATAATAATATGACTTTAGATGGCATGTCATAACCTTAAACGTTATGTCCAAAAACATATCGGGTAATTACACCCAAAGCAGAACTCATACTGTAATGTTCGTACCTTATAGGGTACATGGCGTGTGAAGAAGTAATTAAACAGCACACCATTTGGTCAGGGGACAAATCATGGCGGGTATGGGAAAATTGACATAAAACATACCACAAGATAAAGATGAAGCAGTTTAGGGTTATTGCTGAGGGTTATTATTTTCGAAATAAGTCAAATTCATTTATTTCTGGCTTCGGATACACTCGAATGTTAACTGTACTAAAATAATAAAAAGAAAAGATTTGATTGTTTGTGTGTTTGTTTGCATTGAATAGGCTCCGAAACCACTGGACCGATTTTGAAAATTCTCTAGGACAGTGACATAGGCCATATTATAACAGGAGAAATAGTCTACGCCGTCTAAGCCGCTCACGGATAGTTAGTTGAGAAAAACCAGTATCTAGTAAAAAACATATTAACTGGGTTCAATATGAGTAAAATAACAATTATTAAGATTATCATAAAATTCCAATTATGGAGATTCGAATAGATAGACGGATATCCTACCAAAGCTGCAAGGCATCAGAGGCCCAAGTCTCGTTCGTCTAACATGTACGAGAATTTTCAGTCATTAAAAAACATACCGTACGAAATTGATGTTGATTTTTTGGTATTCTACTAAACACATAATAATCTACTAATTCTGTACAATGAAGTACTTCATTGTACAAAATACTTAAAATCCAGTCCTAACATACGTTTTGTGTCCTTTTTAACCATCCAAATTTCTACCGGAGCAGGCCACCAAAGTCTTGAATTTATAAGGACTGATGATATGTAACAGGATGTGGTGTATATCTGTGAGAGATAGGTAGTACCTGTCAATATATTTTTATTGTAAGTATTTATTTTAGTATATTATGTCTCTTTTAGTTAAATAATGAAAGAGGTCAAAAATAAAACGTTGTTTTGTAAGTAGATATTACCCATCCTGAGGACTAAACAAACGTAATTAAGAGGTTTATTACTTTGTTTTATAAAATATTTGATTTTTAACAAAGCAAGATTATAAATCTTTTGACCTGAATATGTTTGGCATAGAAACATCATTAATGAAATAGTGGTAATCGATTTATTCACTCAACAGATTAGTAGTCTAATCTTCGATAAAACTTGTTGATTTACACGCGTCGATTTATCAACTTAAACTTAAACGGATCTTTTACTTGACTATCTTAATTGTAGCATTTACACATTACGATTCCCACAATAAATAGCATTGGAAGAAAGGCGTGTACCATTTAGAGAATGATTTATTTATGGCCCCATAAAACAACCATTGCAACCAATTTCAAATATCGCAAATGCTGTACTGAAACGGAGAAAATATATCAACTTCATGCTACAGTTATACTTTTCTTTCAAATAACCTTTGTGCGAAGAGATAAACTGGTGTAAAGTATGCTTTATCGGTTGAAGTTTAAGGTCGATAATTGGTGATTGCGTCTGCGTGGTATAAATCAAGATAGGTATGCTGACGGTTACAATTTACCAATTTACTTGTCAACATGATCTAGTCCAATTATCGCATATGCCTATGGCATAAGAGATAGCGATTTTTTTCGTTCGGAGAGCATCATCATTAACCCATTCACTGCCGAATAAAAAGACAATAGGAAACCGACTTTTGAAACGCATCGGTCCGTGGTGTGGCAGCGAACGTGTTAAGCACTGCGGATCGGCCACGCGTGGACCTGAGTTCAAATCTGGCCAGAACCATCTTTGTTTTAATTTCTTAATTTCTCTCCGGTGATGGAAACAGCAATAAAAACCAAAGTAACACCGATAACGGCGAAAGGCTCATCACTTACCGCATTGGATTCTAATATGCTTGGTGATAAGTGGGCTTCTGAGTGTTCTAATCGCCATGACTGCAACAGTTAACTGGTCCCTATCTACTTCACCCGTGTAGGTAGGGTTTTCGCAGCCGGAACTACGGGTCTGGCTGTTAGGATCAGGGTACCACGGGTGTTGGGGGGTCCCAGCACTGCCTGTCTTAAGGCAGGCCCCAACTTGGAGTTGGATTCGTGGTGGCATGTGGTTAGTTGCAGAGGTGGGGCATGTTCGTCTGCTCGGTAGTGTGTACCGAGCGTCAATCCTCGCGCGCAACGAGCATCTAAATTCACTGGTCTAGGGCGTTGGGCCGCTAAGTGTTTAGATGCGGGGTTAATGAGGAACCCTTATAGCGACTTGTTGCTCTTCTGGTACTTGCCTGGATAGCAAGGAGATGGGTATCCGCTAGATTGCCTATCCGGCCACCCTGCCGAAGCTAAGGGTAGATATACGGCAGTGCATTGAAATGTGAGCGTGCTATACAGCTCCGGCACCATTCTGGAGAAATGGTAGTTGGCTTCTCTGACGTCCCCAGCGGGGATTGAAGCCGCTAGCATTCTTTGGATGCGCGTGGTGAGCGACTATAACTGCTCCGGTACCATTCTGGATAAATGGGAGTGGGTAATGCCACGGGCTACTCGCCTGTGAGTACCATAATGTGTAATGCATTGTGCATTGTGCTTTGTGGCGGCAGGACCTACCGCAGATGGTCCCTGGTACACTTCACGTGTGCTAGGAATAGTGTGCCTTTCTGCATAACCGGGAGGTTGGTCGGGGGAGCCACTAAAATAAATCTCAGTAGTTGGGAAAGGGTCATGGCCGTTAATCCCTATCCACTATACCCGGGTAGGTAGGGTCTTCGCAGCTGGAACTACGGGTCTGGCTGTTAGGATCAGGGTACCACGGGTGTTGGGGGTCCCAGCCCTGCCTTTTTTTATGCCATTCCCCAACTTGGAGTTGGATTCGTGGTGGCATGTGGTAAGTTGCAGAGGAGGGGCATGTTCGTCTGCTCAGTAGTGTGTACCGAGCGTCCCTTCTCGCGCGCATCGAGTCTAAATTCACTGGTCTAGGGCGTTGGGCTGCTAAGTGTTTAGATGCGAGGTTAGTGAGGAACCCTTATAGCGGCTTGCCGCTCCTCCGGTACTTGCCTGGATAGCAAGGAGATGGGTATCCGCTAGATTGCCTATCCGGCCACCCTGCCGTAGCTAAGGGTAGATGTACTGCAGTGAATTGAGATGTGAGCGGGCTATACAGCTCCGGCACCATTCTGGAGTAATGGTAGTTGGCTTCTCTGACGTCCCCAGCGGGGGTTAAAGCCGCTAGCGTTCTTTGGGATGCGCGTGGTGAGCGACTATAACTGCTCCGGTACCATTCTGGATAAATGGGAGTGGGTAATGCCACGGGCTACTCGCCTATGAGTACCACAGTGTGTAATGCATTGTGCATTGTGCTTTGTGGCGGCAGGACCTACCGCAGATGGTCCCTGGTACACTTCACGGTGTGCTGGGAATAGTGTGCCCTTCTGCATAACCGGGAGGTTGGTTAGGTGGGCCACTAAAATAAATCTCAGTAGACAGATGGAAGGGTGTGGCCTTTAACCACCCCGTTTGGGATGTAACTGTTCGTGATGGTATGTAGTTTCTTAGGATCATTGTTTTTTTTCTGTGGAACTATTTAGTTATTTATGTTCCATCCCACTCTTCAGAGCACCCCACTACCGATTAAGGATATCCTAAACATCCTTGGCATGGATGTTCGTAGCAACCTAAACCAGCGGGACTACATTGAGAGCGTCATTAGAACTGCATCCCGTAAACTCGGAGTCCTGAACAGAGTGAGACGATTCTTCACGCCTGAGCAGCTCTGTCTCTTGTATAAGACACAAGTTCGCTCGTGTGTGGAATACTGCTCTCATCTCTGGGACGGTTCCGCTAAGTACCTACTCGAAGCTCTTGACAGGTTGCAGCGGCGTGCTATCCGTATTATTGGAAACCCAGAGGCAACTTTGACCCTTGAGCCTCTCCAATTGCGTAGAGACATTGCCAGGCTAAGTGTTCTCTATCGCTTCTACAATGGGGAATGCTCTGACGAGTTATTCCAGCTTATCCCACCCTCACCTTTCCACTCCCGTACCACGCGTGCTGGACTACGGCGTCACCCACACACAATTCAACATTTGTTGGCCCGAACTAAAAGGTTCGGTGACTCGTTTCTTTGTCGTACCATCCAGACGTGGAACGCTCTTCCAGCACATGTGTTTCCTTCCTCCTATAATCCCGGGTTCTTCAAACGGGGCGTGAAAAGGCATTTCTGCAGGCCTTCAAGGTGAGGATGGCCAGCCCAGTGATTCGCTTTCCATCAGGTGGAGTGAGGTCATCTTGTCGGGCAATATTAAAAAAAAAAAAAAAACAATTTCACTGTACTATTGTGTTTGCTGATATTAATTACGTAGAGTACTATGGAGGGAGATATATTGTTAGATTGATTTTCCACTAAGCTATGATAGAAAGTTTTGTTTAAATTGATTTGGACAAATGACAGTTCCACTTAAATAATACTCTAGAAATGTTACTTTTACGCTAATCTCACCTAACAGCTGTTAAAAAGGATGCAGAAATAGGAGAGGAAGGTTTTTCGCTTTGAGATGTACCTGTTGGGTATGTTTTTCTGATAAAAGTACATCCAGCAATACATCAAGTTAGATATCCTTTATGATAATATTGTTTAGAAGCAGTAGATGTTAAGTATTTGGCATTAGGAAGTGGAACACGAGCTATCACGAAAAACAACCTTAACGTCAATGACATCAAAAAGACATTTTCTAATAGTCAATATGTAAATAGTGGGTATTGATTCTTAACTGTCGCTATTACAGACGTTACATAGGAAAACCACCTAAAAGTCTTTTTACCCACAATACAAGAACAATAATGGCCTAATATTGCACCTGGCCATTGAAAACTAGCCTTCTTAAATCCTAATTGCGTCGCATGTCTGTAATGCCGCTTTCTATCTTTTCCTTGGTATGGATCAAGTTATATTGAGTAGTTAGTTAAAAATACAATACTTAATGTCTCAGCTCCGATATATATTACTTAAGCTATCCATATAAATTTTGTGCCCTTTGATATGTCCTTTCATAATAATAAGGTTCGGTGAGTGGCCGCGGAAGTTCGAAAATGACGCCTTCATACCCCTTTAATAGTAGGTAAAACCATTCTTTAATGAACAATTTTAGCAGGTGCAATATGAGTTCACGAAAATCGTATCAAATAATTCGATTTCTAGCTATCTTAATAAATTGAAGTGTTAAAAAGATCTCTTACTACTTGCACCGGTTCTAAAATAATGTATTTCTTGAGGTTCAGCCAAGGAAATTAAAATAGTGTAAAAAGGGCCATTCATTTTACTCACTCCTATTTGCAAAGCTCTTTCAAAATAAAACCCTATTTCTATTCAATGGCGAAGTTTTGTTTTAAGTAGTTAATTTAATAGAGCTAAGTTGAAATGAGACTCTTGGTATGCAGATTAATTTGAATTAACTTTTTGTTGCAAAACACACCTTTGGCCAGGTGAATGAATAAACTTAGCATTGCCATTTTTTATATCATATTTTTTTTTTTATCGAAAAAAGCCAGCCCAAATGAGAAGCTTTTGCTATGTCAATCCAAATCAGAAATATGGAGTTTAGTTTAAAATTATATATGATGAATATGATGATGCCCTCCCAGACGTATCCGTCGACTGCAACACCCTTAGCTTGTGTTGGTGTAAAAATTCGATAATGAAGTAGAAAATGTTTGTTACATTTATTTCGAATGGTCATTTTGCGCCAATAGGCCAACTGACAGTGGCCTGTCCACTCTGTAGGTTGGCGCTCTACACTGCCAATATTGCAATTAGTATCTTTTGTAGACTTTTTCTGCCCAATCAACCACAAATCACTTGCTATATTTCCCCTATCAACTGCCACCTTTACTTACTCAATCACTTGGCTAGTTCGGTAATTTTATTTTCTCATCTTAGATTAAATGCATCATCATGTTGCTAAATGCTTGCCAAGCAAAGCGCTCTCAACAGGATAAGTGAACTTTTTTTTAACTTTTCATCAATGCACTATTTTTTACACCAAGATAGAAACTAAAAAAATTCGACCTGATCCTAGGGACTCATCTCAATCGTTAGTCAAATGTTTGCGAAAATATTTCTTTCAGGAGTTAAAAGGCGCTTGCCTACTAACAATAATAATAATCGTTTATTTCAAGCAATAAAAAACCCATATTCCAAAAATAGACAATAATTAAATAATAATATGTAAAACATTTCAAAACGGTGTACGAGTATGTTACAAATTAAAAACAATGAAGTTCTTGTTGGAACAGCATCTGACCCAAGTGTATAGGGTGTCCTGTCCTATGAACACGATAAATGTTGTTTCTGCTGAGATTGTATTGCATATTGATGAAGAATGTATTGATGAAGACGAAGATTAGTCCATTTCTGTCTGGGATGAGGATGATGTGATAGCGGGGGTCATCCATAATGTTGGTGATTTCTTATGTTAAGAATTGAATTTATCTCTCCTAAGCTTACTTTACATTTTTGTCACGGTGCACAGATAACCAGTATTTAAAAATCGGGTTGTGTAGGCACTCAGATAAGGTCTGAAGGATCTCATTGCCAGATTCACGGACACGTCACCAGAAACCAGCAACACGCGATCTAATGATTGCAACATTGATGAAACAACGTTGACTCACATCGTAAAATACACTAGACAAATTCACCAGGTCTGTTAACGGCCTCGATAGCTCTTTTGGAAGGGTAGCCACCCGGACTGTGGAAGGCAGCGGGTTCGTATCCCGCTTGAGTACTAGGATCAGGTCAAATTTTTCTTGTTTTTATCTTTGTGTACATTTGTGTAGAACACTCTCCATAGCTCAGAGTGACCTCAGGCTTTCTTATGAGACCCTTATTCAGAGAGTTTTGTGATCCGTGAATCAGAGATAACATTTTGAAGCAGGTTCGATTAACACGTTATGGTGTAGAATTTAGTCCTAATATTCTCTATTTAGTAGAAATATATAGTTTTCAGAAAAGGTCTAATTGCAACTGGTTACCTTTAATACTAATTCATCACACATTGCAACAACGCCTTCACGCATTCGTTGCTTTTCTATGCAGTGACCGTATGAACAATTAATCTTAAGCTCCTTTAAAGGCAACTCACGTCTTCCTTAGCTGATCTCAAGAGATAAATGTGAATTAGAATTCACACGAAGCCTGACTGCGTTGTGAATTAATTAATTTAATTTGAGTCAAATAACAAACGTGACTAAAAGTATTGCGTACTATGCATAAGTACGAGTAACATTATGACCACATAGGGGAAATAGCATGGTGCTACTAGTTATATATCGTATAGATTAAAAATTAAGAAGGCAAGCCGCCAGGCAAAGTTAGTGTGCACCGCGAGCCTGCGCCGGCGCACGCGTCATCAACTGCGCATCACTCGCCATTCAGTCGTCACTCACGAGTCGCCCTTACTCTTGCTAGTCAGCTGTACACTGAGACAGAGTGCTTAATAGAACCTTAAATGTTATGATAGATTTTTTTGTAAATATTATGTTAATGTTTACGTACAAAAAGCCTGCAGTAAAAAATACACTGTTCCTCTGACCAGCTGTGAGTTAAAGCCATGTAAATGAAAATAATTAATAAAATACCACCCAACCCGATTAGACCCGAGCTAAGTTAAGAAAGATCATGTGGCGACTATTTGTTTTTTCGTTTATGTCTTGGTGGCATATTATTTGTAAGTGTATTTGTTAGTCTCTGTCACTCATTTTATAGGCTCTGTTTAATTTGGTAGTGATGATTATTTGTCTACATTGACTTATTGTTGCTAAAATGTAAGCAAACGGCATTGAAAAACATTATCATTATAAAGACAAACCACTATTCAGAGTATTTGAAACAAAACTCACACATACATTTTAAATACTTGTCATTATCTATCGACTTACAACTTGAAGTCAATGTTGAAAAATATTTAACAAAAAAAAACAACTTCAAAAAATTTTATTCCAAAACAAAGCACTAAAAAGTAAAGAAATAATTGTGTGTTCTTCTAAAACTTATACGATAATATAATGTAGGTACAATTATTGTTATTGTTGGAGTCGGTGTCAGCCAAGAAAACACTACAATATACCCTAGCAATATACCCATTTTTTACATCTCACGTTTACGAATGTATGTAGGTAGTTACAAACCTACATTGGCTGACACTGACTCCAACAATAACAATAATTGTCTACATTATACTATCGTATAAGTTTTCGAAGAATACGCAATTATTTCTTTCCTTTTTGTTGCTGGTTTTGGAATCGTTTTTATTGAAGTTGTTTTTTTTTGGAAAATTTTTTGTTTATATCTTGATTTTCAGTGCTTATTTATTTTATAGATCGAAAAAGTATCGTCCAATTGCTCCTCAGAATTGAAGAGCTCCGTTACTTTGTCATGGATCCCATAATCAGAACCTAGCCAAACTCTCATCAAACTACCCTTGATGTATATCCTTTCAAATAAAAAAAGAATTATCAAAATCGGTTGGCGTAATATTGAGTTATTCGTCCATTTGTCGCGCATTTTGTCCATCTAGATTTAATTAAGACTTATATGATTTTCTCATGGATGCCACTGTCCGAACTAGACTAAATTAAAATGGGACCACTCGGGAAGCACCAGCTTTCAAATAAAAAAAGAATAATCAAAATCGACACGGTAGCGCAGTGCGCTGAGGCACAGTTTTACGCCTTGATTTGCGTGGTGTCCCGGTCTAGGTGTGCTGGGAGACGCCCCTGGCTTAATTCCCTGTCTGGTACCTCGTAACACAGGGATATTTATCCTTACTTCGAGACCATGACAAGTGGTGTGTTGTCTGGTTCATATTTATTTATATTATATTTATAAAAAAAAATCGGTTCACCAAGTCTAAAGTTATGAGGTAACAAACATAAAAAAACATACAGTCGAATTGAGAACCTCCTCTTTTTTTTGAAGTCGGTTGAAAAAGACTGATGACTCTTTGCACAACTACCTCATTCCATCAAAGCGTCCGCTCCCAATGGCTCGGCGACCGCTGCATCTATTCACGGCGGTTAGATACCTATCTCCAATGGACGATGTCTTAAGGAAACATGCGTACTGTCCCATTGGGTAAAGATCGGAATGCGCCTCGCTATTGGCCGATACGGAAGACGATGTGATGTGTTTATGCTAGGGACGGAGTGCTGGCAGTGTCGGATGCTATCGGTGATGTACCTCGCTCTTTGTGGAGCCGGCCTGAGGTTAGGCACTGTCGATCGGCCTATTTAGAAGGACCACGCTCTCAAGAATAATTTATAGAAGTACCCTACCCTTTGTACTGGCAGCTGGACGAAGACCGAGGTAACTGGAAAAAGGGGAATTAACAGTACATTGTGTATGGGAAGTCTTTGCAAGACAGTCTTAGGTCCGTTGATTACTGGGATGTTAATCAAAAACGAGATTTTGGTTAGTTTTTTTGGGATGGTATATGGTCTGAAGAGTGACTTTAGCTGGCTTTTCAGTAATGCAAGGACTGAGTATGTAAAGTCACGAATGGGTAGGAAGATGTTTTGATGGTATCGTATACCCTGTTTGGTCATAGAATAGTAACAGTTGTGATATGACGTAACAGATAGGAGAAAAACTTGTGCAAGGCGTGACAAGCTGGTAGTCTGACTTGACTTGAGTCTTAGTAACAAAAAATATTTAAAGTGCCTATTTAATATTATCGAACACATTGTTACTTCCAGTCCTACGTATATGCATTTTTTGGATTATAGTTAAATGCATTTATTTGCTGCATGGCTTATTTTCTATCTCTAATGCCTCATCCTTAGAAATGTAATACTTAGCACAGCCCATACATTGGTTTATAACTCAGATTGCTTTCTATTCACGAACTAAAAACAGACAATGCTTCCAAGGCCAAAATTAAATTACCCATAAACCTTGCAACATTTACACCAAGTTGCTTTAATTATCCGTGTAAATTACCAATTACTTACTTTCAGTAATTAATCAAATCAACGACTATAAAAAAACAAAAGTTCTAGAGTTTTATCTTCTGGAGGCCTGATTCTCATTGAATAGTGAAATAATTACAATTAGCTTAACAAGTAAACGAGTGATCCAGTCTAATGACTAGGTCGATTTCAATTAAAATCTACACAAAAAGTGCTTGCCTTCAAACTGATGACTTTCAGACTAAAGTGAAGAAGCAGTGAACGAAAAATATACGTATAGAAGCAGTCCTTACCCTGCAAGGCTCTCTCACTTAGACTACGAGTACCAGTGGAACACGGCAAGAACTTTCGGTCAGCTTCCACTGGTTCGTCAGTAAAGTCGTTATTTCATTTCACAGCACATTCATTAAAGAATATGTTTTTTTTTTTAATTTATTTAACTATTTTATTTTCTAAATATTCCCTAAATACAATTAGTTATTACGTCTCACTGGTTAAATGAAGTTATACTTTAAGGAAAACCGCATAATTATTCCCTGTTTCAATTTCAAATTGTAACTGCCCACAGCAGAGTCCTTAAAATAATAAAGACGTTTTATGTTATGAGATTTGATTGTAGAATCCTGATTCCTAATATAAGCTAACACCCTCCTAAATATAACATTATGAAATTCCATTATATGTTAGGCCGCTGCTCACTGTAGACACGAGTCAGGATCGTAATCAAATAAATAATTTATTTATTATTATTTTATTTATTTATTTATGTACCTAATCAGAACACAATTGAATTTCCTAATTAAATTGCTAGTTAAAAAGTCAAAGTTCAAGATGACGTGTTTTTCAGTTACAATTTTGAGCAAATTCTACGCTGCTATGTTTTTTCGTTCGCCGAGCGCTGCTCATTCGAATTGAATCGGCACTTCACACTGCTTAATTCAAAGTGCCAGTGTCCTTATGGTGCAAAAACCGTCGTCCGTCTGTCCGTATTCGACAGATTGATGAGGTGATGCGGGCAATTCTTTTAGGGGAATGGGTTTCGTTTCGTGTGGCCTCGTGATTTGATGTCCATTTGGATTCTAATAGGAAAGTGCGTGTATAATTCTGTACTTTAAAATGTATAAGGTTAAAAACCGTATTTACTATTTTAAATGTATCAACGTAACTCTGTGAGTTATTTTAAATTACTTTGACACTTACCTTCCCCACCTAGGTTTAGATTTTCAAAGTGTTTATTCGGAGAGACAGGTTTGAGTAGATACATTTGATTTAAGAGAGAACCATCCAGACGTAGACGGAACGCTCTTCCAGCGCATGTGTTTCCTTCCTCTTATAGTCCCGGGGTCTTTAAGCGCAGTGAAAAGGCATTCAAGATGACCTGCTCAGTGATTGCTTTGCATTACTGTGCTTGTCAGCCTCATATTATGTGGACTTCACGACCGCAAAAGAAAAAAATTGAAATTTTTCCAAGTTATTTTTAACAAATACCGCACTTTCCACGATATAGATGCAGGGAAGTGTTAAGATTTTATGTCTTTTAAAATATGGTTTACACGTGTCGTCTGATTTTAATCGAAACATTGATCGGATGCATCGGTTTTGGGCTCTGAACACTCGTATTATTTCTTTGTCATAGCAATTACCCCGGAAAATAACTCCGTATCTGAGAGTGGATCCTACGTAACCGTGGTAGGCTGTAAGAACAGCAGCCTCGGTAACAGTTTTCTGTAATTTGTATAGAGCAAATGAAAACTGGCTTAATTTTTTGCAAACAACTTCAATATGAGACGTCCATTTAAGTTTATTATCAATATTTAATCCCAAAAACTTTGTTACACAAGTTTTGTCAATGTTTCTCCAAAGTAAATTCAGTATTCTTTAGGAGTTTCCACCAATGACAGCCGCTAGCATCTGCGTTGACTGAGTTGACGTTTTTGAATTGGATTTCGGTAGCGCCCCTAGTGATTATAAATGGAACCAAAATTCTATACAAATTTCTGAAGTGATACTTGTGGTTGTTTATGTGACAGAAACTCATGGTAGACATACAGTTCATGACAGAAGCACTTTAGCATAAAAGAAAGATATATTCAAGTTATAAAACCGGTGGATACCCTATTAAGAATGTTCAGTTGCGTCTCCTTTTGGTGGAACAAGACTATCAGAGGTCGTAACGGGTAGTAACTCGCAAAACATACAAGATACTGCATTAAATAAACGGTTATAGTAATGGTATTGTTTTTGTATTTATGCGTAACGATATCACTGTGTTAAGCCTTGTAAAAATTCGAAAAATTGTCGTAAATAACGAGTTTATGTTCGCTGATTTATATTTATGTGAAGATCACGTAAACATGGTTATTCATTTAAATTGTTAACTTTTGTGGTAAAATATAAATAAATTGTAACGGACAATATTTCTAAAGCTTGAAGCTAAGAAAATACTTTTTGCCGGTTAACACTTAGTTTCCAGGTGTTACCGCATCTAGAGCTAGGCTGATAGTACCTTAGAATAATAACATATAGAAACCAAGTCCGCGCGCCCATTTTGATGCACCTTAATTGCAGCCATAAATGGCTCCAAACGGACCGCTCTGCAGTGTTCATTACAGCTCCGCAATGTTCAATGTCAAAGCGCGCCGTACGTAAGCAAGTAATAGTCACGCAAGTGTGGATCGGATTAGTGCTTCATTTTTGACGGGGCGGTTGTATAAAGACTATCGTTCTATATGTCATTATTATACGGGTAGATAGATAGATATACTTAATTGCACAAAAAAGGAATAAAAACAGTTGTATTACATAAAACAAGCAATTTGTACAATTTAGGCGGCGTTATCGCTAGAGAGCGATTTCTTCCAGGCAACCTTTGGGTAAAGGAACTTTTTAAAGCATGAGCTTTGTGTGGAGTGAAAATAAATCTATGAGAAAAACAACTATACTATATATATATATAAATCCATCAATCAATCAAGATTATATACCTACAAATACATATAAAATAAATGTATGTATCTGTATATACAAAAAAAAAACATACATAATACAATAAACATACATATACCATACACACATACAAAGAATTATTATGGCAAGGACGTCGCAGCACAGTAGACACCAAAATAACCATGAGGAGCAGAAGGTCACAGTGAAAGGAAATACGCTTTGACACGGGATTTAAATATAGGAAGGGATTGAGATAGCTTGATAGGCTAAGGCAAGGAATTCCACAGGCGTATGGATTGGATAGCTAAGGAATTCGAGTAATAACTTGAGGAATGTGGGGGGAAAGTTAAAAGGAGTTTTCGGCTCGAGCGCATAACATCGCTCCTGGCAGATTGCTGAAATTTCAACAACTCTTTGAGATAAGGAGGCGTTCGGGGATTGAACAACACGGTGTAAAGTGAGGAGAGAACATGAAGATCTCGCCGGCGGCGTATAGGGAGCCAGTTTAGTTGGGCGCGGAATACAGAAACATGATCGTATTTGCGTAGGCCAAAGATTATGCGAATACAGAAGTTTTGGAGTCTCTATAGCTTATTTAGGAGTATCTGAGTGATATCCAGATAACAACAGTCAGCATAGTCTAGTATCGGCAGAAGTAAGGCCTGTACAAGAGCTATTTTGGTGGGAACAGGTAGAAAATTGCGTAGTTTCCTCATTGCACCTGCTGATGCAAACATCCTCCTGCTAACCTCGCCTATTTGCTTTACTCAGGTAAGAGAGCTGTTCATGATTATTCCCAAATTTTTCACTGATTCGCTATAGGGTATTTGGACTCCATCAAAAATTATGGGAGGCATAGAATCCCAGTCGATTCTAGATATTTGCCATGGGCTACCAATGACTATAACTTTCGTTTTAGTGGGATTAACCTCAAGGCCAAAAGTTTTACTCCAATCCAGCACACGATTCAGGTCCGCATTCACAACTTGAACAACTTAGTGCAGGTCATTTAGGCTTCCCCCCCATGAGCCTTCGCCTTGTCGTGGCGGGGGGGCTTAGTACTGGTGGTAGGTGGAACCACCGGGAAGCTAAGAGGGCTCAGGCATGGCAATGCGGTGGACTTCCCACCCACCCACTGCCTGCCGCCGGGCGTGGTGGTGGTATAGTGCTACCACTGCCCGCCCAAAGGGGCGCCCACGGGCGCAGCGCCTTAGGGCGCGAGGTGGGAGCCGCGGTGCACAACCGTTTGGAGGGGGTCAGTGATCCGTGGCTGGCCCCCCCTGTGCACTGCGGCTCGGCGGGGCCGCACCGCCAGATGTGGCAGCGGATCCACCTTTTAGGTGGATCGTGGTTGCGGACCTAGTAGGGTCCGCGTACGGTGGGAGCCAGCGGGCTTGAGTACGGGGGTGCTTTTGCCCGCAATGCACGGCTTTCACCCCGACGGCGGAAGTACTTGCGTGCTCCAGGTACTTCCGTGGCCTCCCCCCTTCATTGGGGGGTCGGCTGGAGGGGGCCCCAATACGGGGAAACACTGGCGGCGGGGCGTTGTGAAACTTTTTAGGGACCCCGCCTCGCCGCTGAAGTGTTGAGGTCGAGTACCGTGGGGTTTTAGTCGGTAGAAGTCCGACATAACCTCGTCGTTCCCCCGAGCGACGAGGTATCCATGAGGATTTCCCCACGCTAATAAAAAAAAAAAAAAAAAGGTCATTTAGGCTTTCCCACCCACCCATTGCCTGCCGCCGGGCGTGGTGGTGGTATGGTGCTACCACTGCCCGCCCAAAGAAGCGCCTTAGGGCGCGAGGTGGGAGCCGCGGTGCACAACCGTTTGGAGGGGGTCAGTGATCCGCGGCTGGCCCCCCCTGTGCACTGCGGCTCGGCGGGGCCGCACCGCCAGATGTGGCAGCGGATCCACCTTTTAATTGGATCGTGGTTGCGGACCTAGTAGGGTCCGCGTACGGTGGGAGCCAGCGGGCTTGAGTACGGGGGTGCTTTTGCCCGCAATGCACGGCTTTCACCCCGACGGCGGAATAACTTGCGTGCTCCAGGTACTTCCGTGGCCTCCCCCCTTCATTGGGGGGTCGGCTGGAGGGGGCCCCAATACGGGGAGGCACTGGCGGCGGGGCGTTGTGAAACTTTTTAGGGACCCCGCCTCGCCGCTGAAGTGTTGAGGTCGAGTACCGTGGGGTTTTAGTCGGTTGAAGTCCGACATAACCTCGTCGTTCCCCCGAGCGACGAGGTATCCATGAGGATTTCCCCACGCTAATAAAAAAAAAAAAAATTGAAAAATAATAAAAAAAAAGGTCATTTAGGCTACCTTGAGAATAAATCTGGAGATCGTCTGCATAAAGGTGGTAGAAGGAAGAGAGATTACGAGAAATTGAATTGACGAAAATTGCGAGGAGTAGAGGGGACAAGACGCCACCCTGAGGGACCCCGGCCGAGATGTTACGCCACGTGGAAAACGAATCTTCGATACGTACGCGTTGCCGACGTCCATACAAGTAACTCCGAAACCAGTCAAGTGCTGCTGGAGATATGTTGAGAGAACGTAGCACACCAAGCAGGATATCAAAGTCCACCGTATTGAAAGCATTACTAAAATCTAGCAATGCTAACACAGTATGACATTTTTTATCCATGCAGTGGCGAATGTCGTCTGTAATCTTTACCAAAGCAGTAGTCGTACTATGACCTGGACGGAAACCGGATTGGAATGGATTCAGGAGATTGTTTTTTGAAATGAAAATGCTGAGATGGTGGTTAACAACACGTTCAAGAACTTTAGACAGGAAAGGGAGAATGGAAATAGGACGATATTCAGAGATAGATACAGGGTTGGGTTTCTTGGGTAATGGAATGACTTGCGCATCCTTCCACGCAAGAGGAAAGGAGCACGAGTGTAGTGAGTGATTAAGGATGTGAGTGATAGTTGGATTTAGGATATCAAGGATAGGTATGATCATATTACGACTAATGCTGTCGCTACCGATGGCATTAGAAGCTACTGAAATGATGTGTCTCCTAACATCACAGTCAGTAAGTTAATCAAAGACAAATGGTGAATGATCAGGAATTGGAAGCGATGATAGATAATTTAACGTAGAACTTTTAGCTACGTTATTTAGGGCAACAGACGAGCAAAACTTATCATTTAAGAGATCAAGGTTTAAGTTTTTGGGAGCAGAATCATCACGAGATTTTCCAATTCCTAGAGACCTGAGAAATTTCCAGACTTTTGCTGGATTGCCGTCTTCGACAGACTTCCATAAGTCTAACATCTATAATCCATACGTTGCGAACATCCATATGTTGCGTCGTTGTGCGTCTCTACACAACCTATTGCAGCGATTTCGGAGAAGTTTATAACTCGCACGGTTGCTGTCAGATGGGTCCATCTTAAATTTAGTTTTAGCAGCGTTTTTCTTGTGTCTTAAAGCTTTCAATTCATCAGACAGCCAGGGTGCAAGAAGATGTTTCATCTTTACGGGTCGAACTGGAGCATGTACATCAAATAGCCCGATCAATAGAGAGTTGAACAGTTTAATCTTCTCATAAACACAATCAACCTTTTCGATGACCGACCAATCAACATCAAACGCATCTCGTCGTAGATTCTCAGCGTTCACGCCACCAAAATTGCGCTGCAAGAGTACCTTCACCTTAGCTTTTGTACGAAAGGAAAACAAGGTCATGATATGAGAAAGCATCAGCGTGGCATTGGCCATGATTAGCGACGTGGTCTTTAGAGGAGACGACTATCAGGTCTAACAGAGATGGTGTACTATTGGGGAAAAAATGTGTAGCATTGAGAGGGAGGATGTGCAAGTTACTGGCATTAATAAGGGAATCAAGGCGACGAGAACGTGAGTCATTCTTTATGAGGCAAGTGTTAAAATCACCCATTAATATGGTATGCCTGTATAAGGTAGTGAGCTCTTCAAGGGTTTCGTCGAGGGAAGAAAAGTAATCCACACTAGAATTGGGACTATAGAAAACACCGAGAAGAACTTTAGTGTGGTTGAGCAATAATTCAAGAAAAAGATACTGAGCTAGATCTGAGGAAGACGATGGAGGAGATATTTTTACGATGCTACAGGTAATATGGGATCTGATGTATGTAGATAGCAATGCCAGCGCCACTTCTGTTAATGCGATCGTTACGGACCAATTGAAAACCAGGAAGTTCATAGGCTATGGATGAAAGACAAGGGTTGAGCCAAGTTTCCGAAACAAGAACTGCATGGATGTTTCTGTTATCAAAAGCTGTCAACATGTCCGGGTAGTGAGCTGGGATGCTTTGGGCATTGATGTGGACTACGTTGAAGTTTTTAGGAACACCCTCAAGAACTCTCTGTAGGACATCATGGAGTGGGAAAGGCGCTGAGTGAAAACTATCATCCACTGAAGAGGACGAAAAGGAAAGGTAATTGTCACTGTGGGATCCTGTACAACCAGGGGAGTCCATACCAAAAATAAATCAATATAAATAAATAAAATATGAATAACTTAAATATACAAATACTACGGAAACGATAAGGCTGAATTGATATATAAATAATACCAAATATATAAATATTATCTGAGGCAAGTCTCAAATAAATTCCTCTACCTACCAGCAGAATGCAAGAAAATCACAAACACAAAAGTATTAAGAAAATTAAAACATAAGAACACAGACAGATTACGTAGATGGTGAACGCAGTACCTTAAATAAGTGTGGTAACTTCTGAAAACCTATATAAGTTACCACCGTGTAGTTGTATAGTGTTTTTGATTGATTCTACTTTATCAGGTAGCAACATTTCTTCACTTGTGTGTTAATTAAAATAGGATACCTACGTTCAAATATAGTGAAATAGAATTGTAAATTAAATATGACTTGATATTGATGAGTAAAGTACAATGCAAGGTTTTCCTTTGAACTTGAAACATAATGCTATGAATAAAAAAATAAAACATTATAACAATGCCTTATTTTCCATCGAAAGATAGAAAAATATAAACTAGAAAAATACAGCCTGAACAGCCTTCCACAATCCGGGTGGCTGCTCTTCCAGCGGAGCTGTTCTAGCCTTAGAATCAGGCCGACTTTTCTAGTTTCTAAATGAAGTAACATTCAATTAAAGGTATTGAATCAACGCCTGTAATTCTTCAAGCGCCAAACATTTTGTAAAAGAGCTTTCCCACAAAATTAAGAGTTTACAGAAGTTTTTTCCTAAACTTGCGTGACCGCCCAGGGTTCCTACTACATATATTCGCTCTGACACCGATTGACAGAATCGGCCAAAAACAAAATTCATCATGTGAAAAATTGCACCAAGTTCGACAAAAACCAAAGCACTCGTGACAGCGCGACTGGCCGCGACACTGATGTTCACCGATATCGCCTGTAAGCTTACTGTGTCTGTGTGCGTGATCAAAAGACGGGTTTGTTCTAAGCGGGCTATCTGTCAGAGGCGCCGTGCCGCATGCCTAACTTATGGCGTCACGTTACCAAAACTGCGAGACTACAATACCGGCCATAGGACAATAATTTTTGTTACTGAATTTTCGCGCATGTGTATCTTCTTCATTTTATATATATTATCATTGCATCTGACACAGCTTTAATGAGCTTATTATTCCGTATTTAAGTAGTGTTTACGCTGAATGAAAGTGTCGAACAGACAGCGGTAAAACTTGGTATGGTTTTAATGATTGTAAAAAACACCATTTTATTTCGCCTTGTTAACCTTTTTGGTGAGCTAGGTTGTTTGGTCAGTAGATCTTTATATTGGTGGGGTTTTTAAATTAATATAATGATAATTTATTTTTACCTCTGTGTTTGAGATAAAGAAGCGCTCGGGGTGATATTTTAATCCATAGGGCGACAAGTTCTGGTCAAATTAATAAAAAAACAAAATGTGTCACCACAAATCAATAAACAAAGATCAATAAACTAACTAACAAAGATTAACTTAACTGTTTAAGTGTTTTGCTGCAAATTGTCTCCATTCTAAAACTAATCTGACACAATCTTTACATATTTTTTATTGTTCATCACGCAACCCAAGTTCAATAGTTGTCATAACTAACTAAGATTGAGGATGCTGATGCTACAGCCTTCCATTATGAACCTTTCACCGAACCTAAAAAGTCTTTAAACTAATTAGCAGTAGCAAAACGAACTGCTAAGTATTTTTGTGCTGTAGGTACTCGTAATCTAGCCCGCGACTTGATTGGCCAACAAAGTCATTCCAAAATTTTGTTATAGCAGTTTGTATATAGGTTTACAATATATTTTCATTCGAACACCAAACTAAAAAAAGTGTAAATGTATGTGAACGTTCAGTTAAAAAATAACATAATATGAAATGAATACATGATTTCGTCTGTAATGTTTCACATATGATATTGGTTTAATCTCTGTAATATGGTTCATAACTTGTATCTGCCCTTTACTGTAACCATTAAAACACACTTATCATTGATCCGCAATTAAAATCGTGAGATAATGTAAATTGGATTCGTTTAAAACTCTTATTTATAATCACCACTATTGACATTTTCGAAATTGAGTTTCACACCAAAATGAGATAATTATAAGGAACTCTCGTTTTTTGGACACATTGTTTGCCTCGAATGTTTCGTTGTAGCATAAATTGTTTTAAGCTGTAACATTGTTTTTCGATACTGCAGTGGCAATAAAATCTTAAAATGATAACGATTGCCAGGATAAAGCAACGATGTTACAGAAAGATAACAAATGAAGCATTTAATTTGAAAGTAGTTCGTCGCATTAGGTAGGTTTGTTTCACGGTTACGATAGTTCAGTTTGGCAAAATTAGATCAATAAAATTGTAGTTTGATGTATTAGGCCAATTTTTGTAGCTCAAAATTATTAAACCTTTTTGTTAAAAAAATAACATAAGATGACAGTGTTCTTTACAGTATTGCCATGAGTTATTAACCCCGTAGAATTAATATTTCCGTAGGAAATAAATATGTACTAATCAAATTACTTAATATTATGTCTATTATAAAAATATTCAAATAAAAACTAAAGTGAAGGCACAGCTAGAGAAGGAAAATGATGTCACCTCACGTTTACAACTATATATTAAAATAGAATAGTATAGAATAGAATTTATTTCTAAGAATATAGTACAAAGGTTCTATGTACCATATTCGTTATATGTATCATATCTGTATGGTATACGTTTTCTATTGAATTATAACATACCGACGACTTTATCCCAAACGGGTAGTCAGAGGCAAGTGACTGTCGTCATGGTGAACGAAACACTCGGAAGCCCACTTTTCACCAATGGTATTAGAACCCAACGTGGAAGGTGGTGAGTCTTCCACCGTTATCCGGGTTGATTTGGCTTTATAACGATGTTTTCCATCACCAGAGAGTAAGTCTGATGTTTAACAATGAACAAAAAGATTTTGGTTCTGGCCAGATTTGAACTAGGGACCACACGATCCACGATCTGAGTTCGGGTGCTGAACCACTAGGCCCCGACGCTCTCGAATTATACTGTTCATTTAGCTAGTTCACAATGGCTGCTTTGGGATTTGCCTTAAGCTGGTATTTTATTTGAATCCTGCTATTGACCGGCGTCTTACATTATATCAGTGACCCTCCTGGATCTGACTCTAGAATAAAAGGCACTTATACAAAATAAATAAATAATGACGTATACTGACACGCACTGATGGGTGACTTGTCAGGGACAATCCAAAAGCCGCCTCGTGGCCACCGATGCTTGGTCTGCCATAGTTTCTCTTGGGGATTTTTTCTGATCAAATTTAAAACATGTAGGAATCTCGACTGAGGAGTAATATATTGTCAGCGTGAAGATTCACTGTGACTGATTTCAACGAGTGTAGTGTAGAATACGTTCTATTATTATTTAATATCAATTAAATATGTAACCTATCTGTTACAGACAAACTAGAAAAGCCAGGGTATTAATTTATTATTTACGGGTGATACAAATATAATATTTCTAATTATAGTTTTTAGAAGACGCGAGGCCCCGTTGCCTGGACAAGAACAATAACAACCCTTAGCAACCGGGGTTGCCACATCTGTCGCCAACACTATCTATGTTCATACCACCGTAGCAGAAAAACATACTAGACAAAACCAGGCCTGTGTCACTTCAAAGTTCAGGTACGCTCGGCCCTGTGTCTCTGGGTTATATGACAGTGGGTTGCCGCTCGGCTCGCACGCACCCGCCGAACGCGTTATTTAATGTTCTGTTTCTGATTGGTTTCAACTGTAACTTGTAATTATAAGTAAGTATGAGAATAATAATGACTACTACTAATACTTAACGATGTTATATTAATCACAGTAATCCTTTTTTTAAGTTGATAATTAAATCAGCGAGCTCTGACAGCTAAATCGGTTACGTTCAGCGGCGCACAGTGGAATATGAACGCTCGTGCTATGCGAGAAGTTTCGATTCCGCGTGCAAGGTACATAAACATGGCCTTGATCGATAGCACGAACAAATTAAAAAGTAATAGCGTGACACGAACTTGTAAGATATAAAGAAGACTTTTTAACTTGTCCGCGTTTCTTGAGAGAACCTTCTCTAAGTGGTACTATTACCTATTCTGTGACAGAACTTAAATTTTAAGATTGTAGCCTATTTGCTCAATGCAGATTATTTGTATGCATCGCCTGTGTAATTTGTGTCTGAATGTTACATTCCACCACGCGTCTTCAAATTATTTGTCGCAGCAAATTTTCACTGCACTTGAAGCCGCCAAAGCGAATCCTCATTAAATAAAAGCTAAAGATCAAGAACAACAAATCATTGTCCTCACATTATCTCCTTCCATTCAGCTGCTTGCTCTAAAGGAAACGAAACAATGTTCATTATAGGAATACCAAAGTTAGCACAGTCCAATAATTGCTAGCTCCATTTAGATGTTGCATAAAACTATTGAATGGAAACAATTTGTCGGGACGGCCTTTGGGAGTCTGCTTTAGAGAAGCGGACATTTCCAAGGGCCGAGTTGGATCGCTCTGATACCTCGTTAGTAATCTCGCGTTGCCACTAAATAATTGTAGCAGAACCCGTGGGAATGCAACGGACAAATAAGAACCTAATCCTCAAGAAGGAAAAGCTCTAATTTGCAATGCTGATAAGATAAAAGCGCTGCTGTTAATAAGATTTCTGACTTAGCAGTTGGAAATAGAATCGAATATGAAACGTGAGATGGTGTTTTTTATATCAACGCTTTCACACGTGATTATAAACTTAATTTTAAACGAGATAAGGTTGTAATTGAAGTGGATGATATTATGGATGTTTTTGAAGGTACTGAATGGCACGGAAGCATGAGCAATTTAGCTGTCCAGTGAGTTTATTTAATAGTATTGAGTGATATATTTACAGACAAATGTGATGGGTTAAACAGAATTAATCGGATCAGGGTGATTTCTCGACAAACTTCACCTTTACTTGAAAGGAGCCAATTGATGTACGTTTTAGATTCTTTATTTGTTGGAATGAAAACAGCAAGCATTTTAAACATTGAAAAGGTACGAGTAAACTTGTTTGTGAGTAAGAAATTAAAAAAGTAACTTCTATTTCTAAGAATAGAAACGTTACCGTAAAACCCGTAGGGAAATATTGAAACAATTTTACATACGTCAACGTCTTATCTGTATTGTGAAAGAGGCTATTTGAACTAAACGAACCAATCATAATTGACTTCAAAAAACACAGTGATATGAAAATTGAAATATTTAAACAGGGCATTCAATTCGCAAAATAACAACGACTTCATAACAACCTTCTGGTTTTTCTCGAATAATCATGACATCACGTTCCTACTATTCATCCTCTGTTTACACGACTGATGCACAGTTTATGTTTTCGTGATTTCGTTTTAAAAAGATTTTTTTTTTATTAAATAATGTCTTATTCATTGTTAGCTCAAACTTTCAAAAGTTTTGTTAAATGGTAGTTTAACTAATTAAACGGTATTGCTTACATGTAAATAACCTGATGAAATCGCAAACATAATGAAATAATGTTTATAGTATATCATTATATATCAAACAAATAATGAGTGCAAATAAATAATTCTGTATACATTTATAGCTATTTACGAAAGCGAGACATCTTATATCCAGTAGTATCAAAGGATCAGTATTAAAAATCTAAACGAGGTTAACCAAAGACCGTTCACCAAATAAATCCAAGCTTAAAGTTCGGCAGTAATAAATTGTAATCAATATTATAGACGTTAATGACACCAATTAAATAATCGTAAAAAGCCGATAGCGATCGTTGTATCTATTGTAATATATTACGGTATTGCGTGCACTAGAGAGAAATTATTTATCACCAACAGTATCAGCCTTTCAATAGTCAAATGTAGGTATGACTGAGAGAATTATAAATAAAAGGGTTCCTACCATATGAAAATAATAAATTAACATATTTTGTGGTTTTATTATAATAATTATATTCTAAAAAAGAGAGCGTCGTGGCCTAGTGGCTCAGCACCCGAACTCAGATCAAGGATCGTGTGGTCCCGAGTTCAAAGAACCAAAATCTTCGTGTTCATTTTTAAATATCCGACTAACTCTCCGGTGACGGAAAACATCGATAACAAACCAAATCAACCCGGATAACGGCGGAAGTCTCACCACCTACCACGTTGGGTTCAAATACCATTGGTGAAAAGTGTTTCGTTCACCATGACGGCACAGTCACTTGCCTCTGACTACCCCGCTCGGGATAAAGTCGTGATGGTATGTATGTATGTATGTATGTATGTATGTATGTATGTATGTATGTATTATATTTAAAAACGGGTATTTTTAGATAGGAATGTAAAAATATCTTCCTTGCTTAAATTTTGATGTGCAAGGGTTATATTAAATAGTGTTCTCAACTACTGGCTTTTGATTTTTCTGTTTACCTACAGCTGGTGGAAGAAGTACGTTCTGGCGGTTAAAATCGCCGGCAACAACTATAGTGAATGATAAACATGTTGTGTCAATAAACAATTGCAAAAAGGGATAAGCACAATGACAATTGTCACACCATTCCAGTTATTGCATATGCCATGAGTTTACGTCACATAAACGATTATGGTTACAGCAACTTTTGTTGTTTATAGGTTCATTCTGTTCACAAGAGGCGTTGTTACGAAATTTAATATAAATACTTAACTCCAGCCCCTAACGAACGAGTGCAAACTGTCTGTGTAAATTCGTGGTCATGCGTATTTCTGAAATAAGCCTCGAATTGAAGTTCTTAACAAATTGAAGCTTTATAACCATTTTGGACTGAAAGTGAATTTCAGGCAAAAATAGTATTTCCAGTGCAAATACTAGAGTTAGTACGGATCCCTAAACACAATTCCCAAGATTCGTATTTTAATGATTATTTTGAACGTGCATGTCGGATTATGAGAAAATATAGAGCCATGTGTTATCGTTATTAAAATTATGGACTTGGGGTACTTTATTAAAGTACAGAAATAACTACAACACAATTTATTTATAACTCAATTCTGTATTATGCAAGTAACTAGACTATAGACATTTCTATCCGTTGCTAATTTTACAGGTTAATAAAATTGTATTTTTTAAAAGAATAATATATTTTAAAAATGCATTTTCGCCAGATAAATATTAATTAAAAGATCAGAGGAGGAACACGCCTTAAATGAATTGCGTATCAACAGAATTGTCGCTATTAATACCTAACATTGTAACAGCGCAAAGTACATAGTGAATCCAAACAAAACGGATCAAAAAACTTGAAACTATGCGCGGGAGCACCCGACGAGTGCTACTGCAAATTGCCTACAAATCTTCTTACATTCTCACATTGCACCTCTCCTTTCTTCCTACCGTGTAAGATAAGGACAAATGCTCATGGCTGCTTGAAAAATATGATTAAGTTTTGCAGAACGCTTAGTTCTACGTGAGATATGAATTAAATGTGCTCTGATAGACTCTTTGCCTTCGTAATGGGTAGTATATCTTTTTAATTGGAAGCCTTTTTATCGTTACACATTCGCTGCGCGAGCGTACGTGAGAAAAACGCATAGTTGAACGTGTTTCATTCATCTTCATGTGACAGGGTAGGGTGTAAGTGATAAGATTTAGCAAATGAACAAACCAATAGAAAAGCCATGATTTAAATGATCAATCAATGAACACTTATTTCGAGAAGTCTTTCAATGCTTTTACATTTTTTGAATAATAGCCTATCATAATATTATAATTTAAAAAATAACAGACCCGAGTCAATTCAGAAAAGATCTTTTCCTGAAATGACCCGATCGGGAATCGAATTCGGGACACTACGCCAATCGTGTCGTGAACGTATGTCGTATAGCCTCAAATGATTAAAATAAAATAAAGCTTTGAAAGACTTCGAAGACATAAAATTCTATATCTTTTATATTCTTATATGGTTGGTTTTTTTCTATTTGTTTTATATTCTTTTAGGTTCATTTGTATCAAAATGACACACTGCTTGTACTTTACTAACGCCTCTTGTAAACCCAAAACAAGTTCAAAAGAGTAACTGCTGAGTTTCTCTCAAACAACTCCGACGCGGTGGTAGAGTCGCATTATGTCTGTATACTGTTTATTTACATATCCATATTATTACATATTATGATATTTATGTCTATTATTAAGTATATTTTGCTGTAAATTTGACAATTTGAAAGTACTGATACAGTCTATGTGAATAAAGTTATTTGAGTTTGAGTTTATAAACGGTTTCATAAACTAATGATTTAATATTCAACTTCATGAAGTATCCAGTTTGAATTTAAACTTTACGACTTTTAAAAGTTACGGTTTACGATTTTCCTTACACATAGGTACCCAAATGTTCGCCAAATGATCACAATCACACCACTACGTCTACCACGAGTTGCCACTTTCAATTTACATCATCGTTCGCGTACGAAAAATGTATTGGGATGACACATGACATGACATGACAATATCAAATCTCAATACATTTTTCTACACGAACGTTAATGTAAATTTGAAGTGGCAACTCGTGGTAGACGTACTGGTATTTAAAACAACTAAAACAACTCATTAGATGTGCCATGCTACGCTTATCTGGCAAAGTAGGGCAGCAAACATCAAAAATATGACATAGAAAGTGGTAATCTCCACTCAGATCTGAGTAAGAGTGGTTCGTTTTCTCGCTCAGATTGCTCAGACCTCTAACTTTGCGGGCATTCTATATTATGAAAGATCCTACTAAATTTTGTGCCTTTAGCTTTTGAATTGCACCCAACAACAATAGAAATAAATTGTAGATTAGCACGTCCACCGCCAATGTCCAGTTTTCTCTGAAACTGTGTGGTGTGAGATTCCTCCGTGTATCAAAATGGTACGAAGTCCTGGTGATTTGTAAATATCGCGGTATGATTTTAAACGATCGATAAGTATACATCAGACGTGTACTATTTTCACAGTAAAAAGTTGATGGATAATGTGCTATAATACCGAGACGTTAATTGTACTGGAAAATCGCCTATTAACTTTCTTGCGTTATTACGAGTAATTTTTATGGATTCGTATGCTGGTTTCAACCATTATTAACATTAAATATTTAGTATCAATATAGAAAACATACCATAAAAAAAATATCCAGACAACACACCTCTTATTGTAATGGTCTCAAAGTAGGTATTAATATCCCTGTTTTACGAGGTACCACACAAGAAAATAAGCCAGGGGTGTCTCCCAGCACACCCAGACCCGAGCCAATTCAAAAAATATCATTTCCTGAATTGACCCGACCGGGAATCGAACACAGAACACTACGAAAATCAAGGCGAGAAATAAATAATCTTCTCTGAATTTCTATTTAATCATCTTCACAATATCATCAATTCGTTCTAAAGCAACATCAATATCTTTGTAATTTGGAAGTGAACGACATGTGTCTTGAAATATTTGTACTGATTATACAATGAAGGTGTAACACCTTCCTGCCATGGGAAGGTTGCTTATAACAAACGGAGTAGGTTCATCAATCCCTAGCTACTCAGAACCCTATACCATTTATTTCCCATAGCTATTAATAAGAGATACAGACCGAATAAAGTAGATACATCTAATTAATTGCACATTAACACATTTCATAATTAACTCAAGTAAAACCGGGTGGCAAACTAAATAAAACTCAAATGCCGATTTTCAGAGAAGCCAATAAGTAAAAAAATATGTTATTACCTCAAATATTTTTTAGAAACTATTTTACGCATGGATTAAGTAATTTAATTCCATACTGAATCACAACTTTGCAATGACCTTCAATTTCGTAAAATCGAAACGGCGCCACAATTGACGGGAATTTGCTTTAAATGGAAGTAAGTTATTTCAAACTCAGGTTAGGTTTCTAAAAATAGACAGACACATAGCGCCTATTAACTTTCTTCACCATAAAGAAAGAAAGATAGAACATTTATTTCAAAGAAAACATACCATACCATACTAACATTTCTATCAAATTGTAGATACTGTGTAGCCATTCGTGCTCTCTGTGTACAAATTCTAGATAGGAAGAAGTTAGTCCACAACATAAAAAAGTACTTACACCAGAAAAAAGAAATTTTCAGTTACTGGGCTCCTGTACCGAATCCCGCTCATTTGGCGTGCTATCTCCGACATCGCATGTCGTCACGTATGGAGGCAGCGTGTTTATATCAATATCGCATTACAGTTTACGGCTGCGCGGGCGCATGTTCGCGGTTACTCATGTGACGGCCAGTTATACTTACTTATTCTAATTGAGAGTCAATGTCGATTGGCTCGCATATATCATCATATTTCCCCATCAGCTCAACATAGCAGATGGGGAAATATGATTTTATTGGTTCGTGAAATTATTTCGCAGTTGCTGTTAATTGCTGCTTTGGCTAGGGATCATTATCATTAGGTGTGACAATAATGGTCACATCTATTTTTTACTGCCACCACCAATGTGGTGGCAGTAAAAAGTCCATCACCCTAACGTCCATCACCAATTCTAACAAGATGATAAGAAGCAGTGAAATCTCATCTAATCTAAATAAGCCACTGAGATCCCACTGCCGGGCGAAGGCCTCTCTTTCCCTTTTCGACTCACGTCTGAAAAGTTTAACGATAGGCAGTGAAAAGTTACTGCAAAATTCCAGCGGTCGGCCGAGTTGCACTTCACTGAAATATTATAAAAAATGGGACGATTAAAAAATGGGAACTGTTTTAGAATAATGTCCGGCCTCGAAGTAACAAGAAATATGGACGTCCGCTCGGCCATCTGCATCAGAGAGATGCCACACGAAGATCTCACTGAAGGAATTTATGACGTTTTAAAAAAACAACCTGCCCTTTCGTATATACTAATCTTTATTTATATTATAAAGAGGAAAGACTTGTTTGTTTGTATTTTTGGAATCGGTCCAGTAGTTTCAGAGCCAATTTAGGCTTCGAAACTACTGGACCGATTTCAAAAATTCTTTCACCAATAAAATTCGACATTAAGTGTGAATGATAAAGGCTATATTTTTATTTAATTGAAGCTATATTTTGACGGGAAAGACAAACTACGCGGGCGAAGTCGCTGACGGACAGCTAGTTGATAAATAAATATATTGTAATCTAATTTGACCCTGGACAAATAAGAAAACAATACAATATTTACTTATGGTAAATTAATCATAATTTGAATATTGTGACATTTTGAATTAGGTAAAGGGTAAAAAACGTATAATAAATTCATAAATAAAATAAAAATTATTTTAATTATGTTAACATTAACATAATTGGCATTTGCTTGCCTACTTGTACAGTAATTAGGCACAATATAAGTTGATCCTCAAGACCATTGTTGCCATCTCCAATAGACAATATAGTTTAAAAAAAACCTCTTGGCATTTGACTATAAGCAATATGAGATTCACATTCACTCTTTTAAAATAAGTCAATCATTAAAGTGTCACCCCAGAATTTAAGTAATGCAAAGATTTTCTTTATTCTAAATTAATTGAAAATAAACTACCATTTCAAAGACTGCCCTGTTTCAACAAAGTCCCAACAGTGGCTGTGACGTCACAAAGCGATATAAATCTCGCACGGGTCGTTTTGCATGCGTGTCGGTATGCGCCCGTGCATCTCACAGTTCTAACGAGGCGGGGCTATCAGTCTAAATCTGCCGGTGGACCGCTCCTAAACACACAAAGCGTAATTGTCCATTAAGTTAATCAGGGGATGTGAGAAGAGAGAGAGAGAAGATCTGGATTAAATCATTAAATATTTTGAAAAAACTGAATATATAACTAGGTTGAAGCGTGAAATTTTAGTTTTCTGAGTAAGGCTTACATCAAATTTATTATACTCAATTGGTCTAATTTAATCTGGAGTATGCGTGTTAGATGGTATTGTTTGATTTTAACATTCCCCAGTGAAATAAAGATAAGATTATGAAAGGTGTGAAAAGAGATTTTTTTTCATAATTACGTTACTATCATTGTATCAGCAAAATGCTTAAAAATATTCTGAAACTGCAAAGTAATGACAAACTACGCCTACAAAACATAAAATAATAATTTTTGTTTACTTTTTTATCAGCTGTGCTCAGACTAAAATAGTAATCTTGGTAAATAAATAACATATAAGTTCAAATTGATGGTTAATGTATATTATTTAATTTTAAGAACATTTTGTTCAGAAGTTGAAGTTGATTAAGTATATCTCATTTAATACGGCATCGTTAATTCATAAGTCCCTCTTTATATTACAGATCTATCTTACATAGAATGATATCATTGCATTTTCATTTATTTCAAATCAAAAATAGCAATTAATTTGCCAAGTACCACATCCAAAAATTAGACCAAAATCGTCGCTCCGGCCATATTTTCAATTGTTCAGGTATTACGATTTTATGGTTCGCCCTCGACCATTTAATGGTATGATTGTCTTCTTTATAATTGGTGGTCGACGTCATAAGTCCACTAGAGTTATAGGCCCTTTCGTCCCCTGATTTGTGTCTGTATTTTTAATGAGTCCACCCGCAGTTAGTTCGTGTTGTAAAGTGACGCAACTTAAAATGTTTTTTTTTCCATTAATATGATTTAATCTTTAACTATTTATTACTCGTAAATCTTTTATTCGAAGGGTATATTTTCTGTAAAATAATGTCCAATTTCTATTACCCTCAAACCCTCACATACACACACTCATACCTATTATACTACACACAATTTTATCTAATTGTACCTAACTTAAAAACATATTTTGCTGCGTTGAACATCTGTTGCATTGTAAACTTATTGTAAATCCGTAAACCGGGCCCTTGCGATGCAAGCTGTTCTCAGTGCAGAGACCGTTGGTGGAGTTGGTGAATGGTTACCGTCCTGATAACTTTAGCTATCTATAGATATAAATGAAGAATCTCATCTAATGTTATTTGGTAAATACTTTTTTCATTATTTATTCAAATTTCACAATAATCCGAAGTAAAATTCCTTAATACTAAAGTTCTTAACTTCTTCAGTTACGCGGGTTCATTCCGTCGCCTGAACGTTTGAGGAAGCAATGCCCATTGTTGGGGGATTGATGGATTTGGTCACCAACGTTATGATATGAGCTGAATGTGCACTTATTAAAATTTACCTAAATGGAATAAGGAGACTGATGAAGGCTTATTGAAGGTTTTATTGTACACCTTATATTTATTAGCAAGAATTTATCACAAGAACGTCTTCTGTTTGTATGCAAAAAAGTTCAGCATTTTATGACGTTCTGAAAAATAGTGTGACTAATGTTTTCCTTCAAAATCAAACCCTCTGCATATTGAAAACTCAAAATAAAAAGAAAGTTAATTTCATGAAAACCTTGTTGGCGCCATTTTTTTTCTACTGATTGTTTTTACAATTAGTAGAAAAAAAATACACTACACAGTATCTTGGGTATTCAAAGCCTGATTAAAGAGATATTTTAAACTTCATTAGAAGTTTGTTAGAACAATCATCATTAACCAGTGACTGGTAGTTGGTAGGTTCACTATAATGCTTTGAAAACAAAAAGGATACATAACAACTGAGAGTTTTTTTCACCGTTACAATACGAGTACATGACAAAGTACCAGTCGAACGAACTGGCCGCAAATCGAACACCAATTCGTAATTTAAGAAGAAACCTTACACATTGGCCAGTAATTGCTCGGCAATTACTCATTCGGAATTTGAAATTTTGTTTTTAATACCACCGCGGTGGTCTTGGCGCGAATGTAGAGGCGTGCGCGATCCATATCGGGCGCCATATTGGAGTGTTGTATGAAATTTTCTAGATTAATCGTTGTGGAACGGATTTCTGCGTGCCCAGATTTAAAGACTAGGTGAGTTTTTTGCGGTTAAGCTTTGCACCTTGCTGCAAATTATTTACATTCGTTTTATAAGGTATCAGCGAGTGAATTTGAGCGTATCAGGCTTGTAGCCGAGCCTACGATTTTAAAGTAGTTGACTTGATTTGGATTAATGTGTTATTTATTAATTGAGATGTCGCAACCAAAATGACTGGCCTGTTGGTGCAATGGCAGCGATCCTGCCTTTAGCCCCGGAGGTCGTGGGTTCGAGCCCCACCCGTGACAAACATTTATGTGACGAACATTTGTGTTTGTTGTGTGTCTGGTTGTTATTATCTATTTAAGTATGTATTTAGAAATATTTAAGTATGATTATCAGTCTCTGAAACCCATAGTACAAGCTCTGCTTAGTTTGGCGTCAGATGATCTTGGCGTAAATTTTCCCAGATATTTATTTATTAATTTTTATAATTTATAAAAAAAAAAAATATGGCCTCAGCAAACTATCGTGTTTTGTAATCAACACCGATTGGGATCCAGGGGGCCTAGCCAAGAGCAACACGTCAAACTGTCGACTTAAACAAACTTTCGCGCGTTCACGTTTCAAATTCGTAGCCAAAATACAATTTGCTCAAAAACGCACTGCCGACTATTGTGGTCGTTAAAAAGTAATTTTAGTCTATGGTCATTCGTTCTTTTGGGCGTTCGCGCGGGTCGGAATTATTTTTTCTGTAATCTGTGGTCGGAAATTCGGAATTGTCAAACTTTCAATGAACTCTGGAAGTTTATTGTTAAGTGATAAAACAGTGAATATTAAAAGAATAATGATATTTTTAAGCTTTAAAAACTAACACGAGTTAGTTTTTCAATTACTATAAGTGTTACAAATTCCACTAAAGCATGATCTTTGTGAGTTAAAGTGCTAAATATCGCAAACTAAAATGTACCCTAAGGACGCGTACAAATAATAGTAGTGTTCGATTCATTTATAAATGGCAATCACCTGAGGAGGGCTCAGCCTCGGTGCTGAGGCGCGTCAGATAGCAGGCTGTCTGTGGCGGTCCTTAAACAGCATTGGCAATTTGGAAGTCGAGTTAGCCGGAGGAAGTTACAGGTGGGTATATATGAGTAAAATGTTCACTTGTATTAAGATTCATCTATCTATCTAATATCTAGGGCGCTTCCAAAGTCATTGAGGTTATGTCACATAAATAATAGGACATTTATAAATACATGTAACCTTTATTGTTTAGTATACCTAATCCTTCCAATTGGATGTGTGTAATCCAACCCCTAATCAAACTTCACTTTGAACATTTACTCAGTCACAGTTGTGTCATAAGTTTCACTCTTGTGTGCTGTTAAAATTAACTCTGCTTGTTGCTCTTCATTCAGGTCTGGACAGATTGAAAGACTAAAATCAAGAATAGGGCACAACAGGGCTAATAGCTTGTCTATATTACTAATTTGTGGTCCACCTTATTACCAAACGCTGACAGTGTTGGAAGGAAGGCTGCTATTAATGGGCCCCATTGCTGTTCAAGGGATAATAATTTAATGTAAGTACCTACTGCAATTTATTAGCAATTAGTAAATTTTGTGAAAGCTTTGTCAATAGGTTATAAGATAATGCCTTTTGGCATCAAGTCTGCCAATTGTAAATTTTAGTAAATTTAATAAAGAATAAATTGGAAATTTTGCCCTAAAAATGATCTAAAACTATAAACTGAAATTGGTCTATTATTTAATACTTGATTAATAGTTAACATAACAGTTAAATTATGTTGTTGGCCTCAACTAGTGTATTTATTTGTACTTTTTCTGTAATAATGTGTCGGGTAATAAAAGCCTTGTTGTGTTAAGTAAAATAGAAATTTGGTGGTAACAAGCATTCATGATTATATTTTGATTTAAGAGGCTACCATAGCCAATAAATGAAGTAGAATATGATAAGGCAAAACTAAGTTTTGAGATTGTAGATGTGTTATTATTAAATGTGACATTAACAGGAAATTTCTATTATATTGCTAGTGATTTCTTAGTAAATAAACTTCTTATTATTCATTTAATTATAAGCAATTTAAGATCAGCTATCTGGTAGCATTTTACCATCTTTAGAAAGCATTGTGAATGCTAAATAATAAAATACTATTAATTGGACCTACAGTTGGCCAATAGTGTACCGAGAAATACTTCCTTCTGAACTAGTCAGAACAAACCTCCTAGGCTCTTGTACTGCTTGAAACAGCAATATTGAATACACATTGAATAACTTTTTGCAGAAATATCACCTTCTTCACCTACTCTTCGGACCCTTCCTGAACCATCACCATCAAGAAACTGGATTCCACTCAGACTTCTGGTTCTTGGGCCTTCAGCTCGGCCTGCACGCTCCACACCTCTTTTGATAACTTAGTTAAAATATTTCTAACCATTCAGCAATATTGCTTGGGTTGTAAACACCATAATATAAAATTTATAAAGACACCATTTTGTTTTCCTTCTAGGTAAATAAGTACATCATTTTCATATTTATTAAAATTGAAGCATTTACAATACTATACTTATATCTAAAAGAGCAAGTTACACACTTACTTTATTTTTGTTATTTCAATTGGATGACCTAAGCTAAGGGAAAAAATTTAGAACCACTTTTGAATTCATAATTTTTAGGTGATTTCAAGACACACTTATATGATATGAATCTTGTGCTGTTATTGTATTAGATAATTGATACTTAAACTGTTATATTAAAATAATCCAACTTTGAAAGTTTAAAATATACTAAGAATTTTTATAACTTATAACTTGAATATTATTGAAGAACTCGGTCAGGAAACAGCGTTAAGAAGTTAGTTTTAATAGGTATACAATACAGTGTGAAAAATGAAACGACAAGTCAATATTTTAACAATAAGCTATTTATTGTAAAAAGGTACAAATAAAGTAAAGCCAGAAGTAATTGATCCTCGCTTGACTGCTGATGACTTCAGGTTTATACTTGGCGTCCACAGCCAGGGTCGTTGAGAATAACCAGAACACCTGAAACAGTATAGTGAAGTATTCCTCATAACTACCTTTTTTAACTTAATCTGTTGACTGGCCCGTTGGTTAAATGGCAGAGATCCTACCGATAGGACCAAAGGTCATGGGTTCAATTCCCACCCAGGACAAACATTTATGTTTGTTTTGTTGCATCATGATGTGAAATTGTCTATCTAAATACTATGTATACTATGTATTTAGATATATTTAGGTATGCTTATCAGTCCAAAGATTTGCTTAGTTAGGGCTTAGATATTATGTCCCAGATATTTAGGTGAGGTTGGAGTTTTTAAGATTAAAGTCACGTCATTGTATTAGTACACAGTGTTGTGTGTGTAAAAGCATATGATTTTTTTGCAAATAATTTTTCTAAAAGGAAAAAGTAATAACTTGCACAGGTAAAATACCTTTCAGCTTTGCTTGGTGGGCCGTCATGCAAAGATGTTATCATGTGCATAATGAACTGATGGAAACTACCGTTTTGCATACCTATATTAATGAAAGTTAAAATTTAAATTGTGTTTAAGTGGGTGAAAAGTGCTAACACTTCTTTAACATTTTACCTGGATTTATATTAAGGGCGTTTGCCGGTGGTGAAGTGAAGTAGCTTGCTGTCTGCTAGTGCAAGGTTTAGTTAGAAACACTCACATTCCTCTGGTAGTTACGAACCAGTCGCTAAAAAACTTACAGCGCACGGAACCTAGAAATAACATTAAAGATTAGAACTAATTTATTTACGTAAGTATAAGGCAGGTCATGCGAATATTGTAAGTGTATTTATAAAATGTACACAATGGTGTGCATTACATTAATATAGTATTAAATCAATTTGATGCATGCTTTTGTTAATACATTTGTTAGACAAAATGCACAGGTAGGTACACACCTAAATGATTTTGCCTTCAAGAGAAATTACCTTAGATCCTCTTAAATTATGGTTTGTGCACGTAATGCGTGGCACGACAATGCTTCACATATAACTTTGATAAGACGGTCATTTGCTTTATGTAAACAAACCAGAATTTCATTGATAGTTTTACTCTCACAGGCACGAAAACGTTCTTGGTTCAGGCTTCGGCACCCTGATTGTTTCAGTGTCTTAAATTAAACTATTCACCCTAAATTGTATCAATTAATTTATAGTTTTTTCTAAGACTGATTATCACTACACTTTGAAGGACAAAATTACTAAACTGTTCGAACGACAAAGTTTTCCCACTGAAAAGTGCCGCTAAAACGTAACCCTGCCATCAGCTGTTTAGCAAACCGCCATTTTGAATTCGTCGCTTACTACAACCCCGAGGTTGACGCTAAACGGTCGACTGCTCGGAACGCCAAAAGTTGCTCTTGGCTACGGATTTATGTCATTTTGTATAGGAATTCAAAAGACCGGTCGTCCATCTTTCGACAAAGTTTGGTAGAAACGCAGGAGACGTCAGTTTTTGCATTTTGGCTACGAATCATAAGTTTCGTTTTTGAGCCAACGACCGCTTATGTCATCCCCATACATTTGAACGATTTCTATTGTAGAAATCGTCGTGGCGCGTTCCTCTTGGCCCCCTAGGCCCCCTGAAAGGAAGTGTCTGATCCGCCACCAGTTGCAACATACCGAATAAAATTATCAAAATGGAACTAGTAGCAAGATTAAAAATAATTTTATTCTGCCGCTATCGGTATAACAAGAAATGATAGGAATAGTACTCGGTGCTAGAGGTAGAATAACAAGGATTTTTATTCAGCAAGGTGGCTGAAAAAAAATATAAGCTTCTGCTTCTTAAAACATTTAGATGTACCTATTTGAAATCCAACTTTGTAATTTAGCAATATGGAACAAATTGCAATAGCTAATAACTTGAGTAAGATTTCTTTTCATCGTATTATGCCTCAAACGGCTTGATAATTCTATTTAATATATGGCCACTGGTGGCAGAATAGACAGTCCCATCCCATTTCAGTATCAATCGTACTCGCGTTCCTTAGGTCTAAATAGAGAAGGTAAAGATAATATGGCGAAGTGAGTTTTATAGCGAAAGAATTAAACATTTCTAAATACGTACTTATATAAATAATCCTAGTACCCAAACAGGGAACAAACACAAATTTTTGTCTGGCGCTAAAGGCAGGATTGCTAGCATTACGCTAACAGGCCACTCAAATATGTATAGATTAGTACCATAATATGGTCATCCCAATATTAAAGCCCTTTAAACTCACGGCCGTACAAAATGACCCGTCCGATTGGACCGATTTAAAAATCGAATCCATTCGTTTTATAGATGGCCGCCGATATTTCTGTTGTTGTGCAACCATTCTCGCAGTGTAAATCGCGCGATATTTTAATGAGTTTGTTCGACAGCTGCCGTGTTTTTTAATGGTGTAATTTGACGTAATAATAATATGTCAGATGGTTCACACGGTAGATCATTTGTTATGTATATTGTAATAATTAAAATATGATGCAGCAAGCTTTGAGAGAAGTACCCCGAAGAATGGTGTTTTCTGACAGTTTTGCAGTGTGTTATATACTTAGGTGACCTTAGCAAATGGAGTGGAAAAAAAACATCTCAGCTTATTTATTAGCAACTCACTACAATGACGGTTTTATCTAAACTCCTGGAGGTTCTTATGTGGCATGTGATGTTAAAAGCTTATGTATTTAAATGTAATAAGTACTAATTATGTCAAATAATTGACTAGTTTTGCTGCAAACTATTAATAAGCCTTCAATCAAAATATAGGGTTTTTGTTTAAAATCCTTAACAGCTGGCAACAGATAAGTCAAAAATAGACAATAAGTGTCAAAAAACGAACTTGTCGCTTCATGGCAGACTCAAGGTCACTTAGAGAAACACATTGACGAATCTGCTGATAACATGTTACGAAACAGTTATGCACGAATTCGTCCGAGCCTTAAAAACCTACAAAACTTAAAAAAGGTCAGCATTAAATAAACACCGATATAAATTGATCAAGGTGGTGATTAAAATAAATGGAAATGTCACCACCGTTAATCTGGAGCGAACCCTTTAATGAAGGTTTACGATCTTTTGTTCCCTCAATCTTGAAAGTTTTAACTCAAGAGACCGTACGGAGCTTTTTTTTAAATTGACACTTCTTATTATACTCGTACTAAAGCAGAAAATTTATTCTGGCCAGCATTATGAATTGCCCGTGGCATTTTTGTTTTTGGGAATATAAAAATGCAATTTGCATTAATCAAACTAAGTAAAGTAGGGCTAATTACTGCTTGTCATCTCCATATTCGAAACCAAGTTACTACTCTATTTGATGGGTATGGGTTTATCACCACGCTTGCCAAATGCAGGTTGGTGATTACAAAATAATGCAAGTTTCCAAAAAGCCACATCAATATTGAACCCAAGACCTCCGGATTCGGGACACACAAATAAAACTAATATTTCATACATACCTACTGATAAAGCAAATTATCCGCCAAAACCTTCCATACTTACAGCCACCTTACCTTACAAGCACTGAAATAAATATTTCCTTGAACTGACGTCGTAAGTTATTCTTTCAAAATCAATTTTCTTGTTTACCCGGACCACTGGGAGCGCAGTCGACCATTACTAAGACTCTACCTTGGTAGGGCTGTCACACAAAATTAAAACGCAGCAATTCATAAAAAGGCTGGTAATGGCATTGTTGGCGACCTGCGCCGCAAAATCCTTTTTAGCTATATTTTTTTTCTAAATTCTAGTTACTTTTTTATTATTTGTACTTCCATTTACCCTTCAAATATTGGCAGAACTCAAATCAATGAGATGGCGGATGAGGTTTTACATATTTTGCCATCCTCAACAGACCCAAACTGTAATCTTCTGAAACCAATAGTATAAGCTCAGTCTAGTTTATAAACAAGAGTCCGAAGTAGGCAGCTTTTTATTTCAGCTGCCTGTCAGTGTAGCTCTAGCAGCGAGCACTTTTGGTCCTTTCGCCAGTATTCTACAAGCGGTCAACTTGAAAATGCCTATATAAGCTGCGTGTTTTTCTCTTCAGGATAGCAAATATTGAAAACTGGGCTATTTTATTGAACATCGTTAACATAACACGATGAAGGAGAAGAAAACTTGGAGAGGACTTCTGAATTGTTGAAATTGAATCCACACGTTTTCATGATTTTGTTTTAAAGAAAAATAATAAATAAAAATGTATTTCAGACATTAAGTCCATATCATTGTTAGTAGGTGTACAAAAGGCAACTTATTTATCTATGTGTTAGTAAAATTACAGATAGGTACAGTTATTATTTGACATTTATCTTTCTCAAACTAACGTGCTGTGTGATCCAGTGCCTGATAAAGTAAAGCGACTATCCCACTTATCAGCAATAACAGCCAGGAGGCTGTTGGCGCTGGCACGCAACCTGCGCAGAGCCGCGGCGGCACGGCCTCGGAGCACCGCGGGAAACCCGTCCACCCGCGCGTCCGCAAACTTGCCCGATGCGCTGCACCAGCGCGGAAGCCCCAACAGCGCCCTGTAAAGAACCTATCCCTTGCATTATATCTATAGTCTGGCTCAGTCTGGTTTAACCCAACTCGCCTCCTATATATATAGTGTGGATAGATAGTGTGGTTCCGAGTTCAAATCTGGCTAGAACCAATCTTTGTGGTCATTGTTGAATTTCCCACTAACTCTCCGGTGATGGAAAACATTGATGAAAAACCATGACAACCCAGATAACGGCAGAAGGCTCACCACCTACCACGTTGGGTTCTAATAACGTTGGTGAAAAGTGGGCTTTTGTGGGTTCCCTTCACCATGACGGAAACAGTCACTTGCCTACTACACTGTTTGGGATATAGTCGTGATAGTATGTTATGTATCTTAGATTAAATCAAATAGCAAAAGATACGGCACGTTCTTAAAATTGTCAACTGAAAACGGGGATGATGCACAACTACATTATCGTTTTGCGATGTGAAGGACGGAAACAGACCTATATGTTTTGACCTTAGCGTAAGCGAGACAACCGTGCGTCAGAGTGAAGTCCAGTCAAAAATTAGGCGACGGGGGCTTGATTTAAGAGGTCCACGCGCTAGAGGCGAGTCACCTATCTTCCTATTTTGATTTAATCTAAGGTTGTTTTAGTCTTTTTTCACGTCAGAGCCAACCCTTGCCAGCTTCGGTTACCATCTTAGGGTTGAGCGCGAAAGATTGCAGACCCGTTTGTTGATGATGACAGCTGATCGATAAGACCACCCGCATACGATTTTTTGCACCTATTTAATTTATTATCATTTTATAATGCAAGAAGTCTGCTTGAACTAGTTGAGGGACGAGATTGACAAACATAAAAAACAGTTAGCGTGCATGAAATTACATAGATTGCAATGTAGACGAATTGTTTTTGCGTCAAGATTAAGTAAATAAAATTTGTAGGAAATTGTACAAAAAGATAGTGATGACACCCATTCATACATGTCAAGAACAAAAATTGTACATTGTTATGTTATAACCGAATGCAATCTATAATTTTTAAAATCACTGCTAAAATATACAACTACTAGCCTAAAATTTAACTTTTTTTATATTGCCCATCAAGATGACCCTACTCCACCTGATGGAAAGCGGTCGTGAGGTCCAGAAATGAGGTTGACAGGCCCAGTCATGCCACCTGCCGCATGATTCTAAATAGCTTCAGTTAGGTAAGCTTAGTAAAAATCTAAACGGTGGACGCGGCAAGAGGAATCGAGACCGACCACTGATTACGGCATTTATTGTTCCCTATTTTAGTGAAAAATATACATGACAGCTTCAAATTGTGAGAACGTCATATGACCATGATTCTATTATAATATGGTCATGTCTGATTACCTGAAAGTAGGCATGGTAACAAAATATTTACTTCTTTACTTCACTTCCTTTGGCGCAGCGACCCGAAGTGGGTCGACACTAGAAAATGCCACTGGGTTCTATCCCGCGCTAACTCTCGCCAGGCATCCACTCGAAGTTCACGCAGGTCGGCTTCTACAACGTCAATTTAGCGGTATCTGGGCCGTCCGACAGGTCGGCGGCCCCTCGGGACTCCGATAATTGCATTCTTGACGTTGCCATCCACCTCCATCCTCTTCAGGTGACCAAGCCACCGAAGTCCTTGCGTCTTCGTATCCCCGATGATATTGTGTTCAGGACCAGCTCCTCAATCTCCCGGTTTTTCCGCACTCTCCACCGTCCATCCTCTGCCTTGACTGGACCCAGAATTTTGCGCATGATTTTTCACTCCGCCACCAAGAGTTTCTCCTCTTCTTTCAGCGTTAGTATCCAAGATTCGCATCCGTACATCAAGATCGGTCTTATGACAGTTTTGTAGATCCGAATCTTGGTTCTTCTGCTCAGTAGCCTGGACACTAACACCTCATGAAGGGCCGCACTACAACGGAGGGCTTTTTAAATCCGGATAATTTCCTCTTGTCTGGTGTTTGTATCCGTTAAAGTGCACCCCAAGTACCGGAAAGTTGCGACGTCTTTGTAACAGTATCTCCAGCAACCAGATCTTCACGCATTACTCTGATGTTTTTGTAGCGTCTCATGTGGAGATATTCTGTCTTGTCCTGGTTAATTTTGAGTCCAATCTCAGCCGGATCCATGGTAACAAAATATAAAAGTTACTATTCAGGTGATGAAAAGAGCTGCCAACCCTAATCAGCCTCAGATCTTCTACGAAAGCACTTACGCGCCGATAACCGAATTTCAATTAAGTGTGATAATGATACCAGGCCGAGTTTTTCGGAAATTTATTATTGACTACAATTTGGTACGTGAAGACTTTTATTACATTAAACGTACCTTGTGCAAGTACATCATCTCTCACAATGTTTAACATTTCCTAGAATGTTTAACATTTAATCTGCAGGTTTTTAGAATGCCTCGTTGGTTAAGTGGTAAGAACAATCTACCTACAATCCTACAAAATCAAATTTGGATTTTTTAGTAGCAGTTGCGCGTGTACAAAATCCTGTCCTAAATTTGGGACAAACCAGGTGTTCAGAATATGGTACTCATGAAAACCAGAGACCAGAAGCCGTTGACAAGAACAACACACAAAAAAGTGTCTACCAGTAGAAACGCTTAAAAATAATAGGAATGAGTTTAAACGTAATTTTGATCATGCAAGTGCTGATGTTAATTCCATACATTTTATAATTTGATGTTCAGAAACAGTGGCGTGTTTCTCCTGGCTAGGGCCTCAGTTTGCTCTCAAACCTGGTGGTCGAATTGGTCGTATTTAACGCAAAACCGAAGTAACCAACCATGACCCGCACTGACCACTACAGTATGATTCTGCAATTATCTACTCAACAATATAAATGAATAATCTTTTTTTTCGACAGAAACATTTGGCTTATTAAGCTCATATCTTACTAAATTGAAAAAAATAATAAAAACTCTCCGCCATTCTTACCCTTATTACCGCCCTCATCATCTCAATCAATTGCAAATATTTTCACCACGTGACGTAATTATTTTTAAAACGAGTCAATAAGGACATGCCAAAACATGATAACGAGTATCATACCGCACATACCTTCACACCTACAACAATGGGGCGGGGCGAAAGTAAATGAGCTCATCAATCACACCGACGCGTAACAATTTGTTAAAACACCTGCTAAGCGCGAACGTGACGCTGGATAACAAGTTGTTGATGATAGCAAATTAATTATAGAATTATGAATTAAATTAAACAAGAAAGTACCTGATATGAAGTTTTTTGGGATTCTTTTCATGGGTGGGTTTTCACTATACAGTGTTGTAAATCATAATCATGATTGGAAGATTAAATTACCATTTAATTCATTTTTTAGGAAATTAAAATTTGTCATAAATAGAATCTCATTAATTAGCCAGAAATCAAGTTTATAAAGTTGCATTTCAAGCAGAATTAAGTCTACTTCCTGTATATTGGCGACACGATTAGCGTAGTGCGCTATACGAATACCATACCGCTAAAGCACGGTTTCTCGCCTCGATTTCCACAGTGTCCTGAGTTCGATTCCCAGTCGGGTCAATTCTGGAAACGATCTTTTCTAAATTGACTCGGGTCTGGGTGTGCTTTTTGACGCCCCTGGCGTAATTCCTTGGCTGGTTTCTCGTAACACAAGGATATTTATACTTACCTCGAGACCATGAAAAGTGGTGTGTTGTCTGGCGCATATTCCTCGCAAAGATAAGCAAGGGCATAGTATTTTTTTTCTTTCATTTCCGTTAAGTAAGGCGGTTAATCGTAAAGCTTCACCGCCAGGAAGGCTTTTTCACAGAAAGGGTAATGGGCAGGGTAGGAGATAAGCGATGCTTGATGCCACACTGTGTATGCCAACCAGTGGTCAAAATAATTTATATGAATAAAAATGTACAATAGTTCAGTACCTGTCTGGGCATAATATTGTAACGAATTTTTATTGTGCTACTGAAATTGGTGTTTCGGTGTGAGTGACAGCCGAACTGTAGTTTGTAAAAAAACTGTCCCCATAAGGCCACCTTGTTAAGGCGCATCTCCACAAATTTGCCTATAATTACGTTCGTATGGCACCGCAAGGGTAAAATTTTGATTAAAGTGAGATTTTTCAACTTAAAAGCGCCAATCAGTTTCGTAATTTACTATAATTATGTGCATGAATAATTCAACGGTTTGATTATGGGAATATATGTTTTGAGATTTAATATATTACCATAAAGTTATTTATCTACGGTGACATGTTTACAATAGACTGGGGTTTCTCTGATTTTTTATGGAGGAGACTAATAACGCGTTTAACGTTATTATGCGAAGTAATATGATCATATTTCTTTTTATGTTGTAAAATTTACTTTGTCGATGTCATGCTCGTATTTTTTATACGCCAATTAGGTGAAAATTTATGGAACAAATACATAATAACCCGCAAGATGGATAGTGACAATTCAGCTGCAATCTTCTTTGACGTTCAACATTTACAGCCCAATTTAATTTATTTTGCTGGGGCTAGTAAAAGTAGTTGAATAAAAAGCTTTATTTCATAAAAAAAGGTCTTTTAAAAAAAATATGTTCACGCCTATTACCCTCTGTCCTAAGGCCATTCAGAGAGGTAAGTTGGTCGTCTTACTGATGAAAACACCTTCATCAATACTAAACAGCGCAATTGTTTTTTACATCGGTTACTGTGTAACTTAAAGTGAAGACGGGTGTATACATGAGCAGAACACCCTTCCCTCTCACTAAGATGGTTTTGTATTTGTATTTTGCTAAACTGTTCCAGGTCTTTGTGTGCCACATTGTTCATAGTTACGACCTAAGCCTAAAGTTGCATAGTATGGTAATAGTAAAGACATATTTATTCGATGTCAAAAATATACCTAATGTGATATGAAGGTTTTAGCTTATATATATTTTTCTGCTTAAAACTGCTATGAACAAATTAATAAATTGGTCATCCTTTTGGTTACGGAATCGGTCAATATAATACTTAATTAATTAAGGAAAAAATTCCCATTAATAACAGTAAAGGACTTCATTCGTTGTTTTAGTTAGTATATGTTATTGTGTACATGATAAACCACCTGATTGATTTTATTTAGGTGGTTTTATTGAAAATATAACCATTCACCATAATACATAAGCGCCACACCACACACGGCAAACATTTACAAGACCAAGGTACGTCCGCCCGAAAGATAAAAGCACCAATACATTACATTATCACCTAGATAGAATACCAAGCATTTTCAATTTTAAATCGTTAACGATCGCTCGTGACCAATCGAGCTCTCGTATTTATGAATAAATCGGCAATAAAGAGGATCGTCCGTCATAAAACGAGGACTCCTCTAAGATAATATCTGGGATGCAATATAGGATTCACGTTTTGCGCTTTTCTCACGGGATGTGTTCATGTGACATTGTTTTCGAGTAATTTGGTATTCGTATAGCCACTTGGGCAGGAATATCGTGACGCGATCTAGGTCTTTAGACTTAAATAGACGATTGTGTTCGATTTGTGATATATCGGAAACTTTGCTAAAGTCTGCGTGGTATAAATCGTTTTAAATATATATAGTACCACAAGTATTACTGAAGAACAGATCTATACTACAAAACTGATCTCAAACTAAGTGTATTTCGTATTCTCCCGTGTTTTGCTTGATATGAATTAGGCCGCACAATTTGTTTGATCGACCATCATCTATCATTATCTATTTGACTTCCTGAGCGAACGGTCAATAAGGGTAGTCATTGATGGCTGCTCTTCTGACTTATTGGCTATAAATGCCGGAGTACCTCAGGGTTGACTTACCGACAGTCCGTACCCAACGGTTTGCTGCGTCTTTTCTGGTACGCACCGCTAGGGAGTGGAACGCTCTCCCTGCGTCTGTGTTTCTGGATACTTACAACCTTGGTGTCTTCAAGGCCAGAGTGAATAGACATTTTCTGGATAAGCGTGTACCACCATCGGCCTCGTCATCGCTTACCACCAGGCGAGACTGAGGCCAAACGCAAACCCATTTTAAATTAAAAAAAAATATATCAGTAATAATTAAGATTGAATTTCGGTAAAACCGAATAAAAAAAACAATGAGATTTTTTTTAAGTGGTCACTTTAAAAATATGACCTAGATTAGTCACCTAGATTACTCAACTGAACTAACAGAGTATAAAAGACACGATATTATTCATAGGTTCCAGAATGGCAAATATGTTAATTGTGAATCGCTATGACAAGAGCAACCCGCCCTTTGTTCTGCGAGATTGTAATGTTATAAAATTTGTTAGACGGCCCTCCTCTTACGTCTTATGCTGGGTTCTTAACACGCAAGAGGGAGGCCGTCCCGAATGGTTATTAACTAACTTCAATTGCAATAATTTCGCGTTTTTGACCGCAGTTATTGCTATTTGTCGTCAAAGACTGCATCATTATTAGCTGAGGAGCTGTCAAATATGGAGCGTGCTGGACTACGGTGTCGCCCACACACAATTCATCATTTGTTGGCCCGAACTAAAAGATTCGGTGACTCGTTTCTTTGTCGTACCATCCAGACGTGGAATGCTCTTCCAGCACATGCGTTTCCTTCCTCGTATAGTCCCGGGTTCTTCAAGCGGGGCGTGAAAAGGCATTTCTGCAGGCCTTCAAGGTGAGGATGGCGAGCCCAGTGATTCGTGTGAATGACTGGGCTTGTCAACCTCATATCTGGACCTCACGACCGCTTTCCATCAGGTGGAGTGAGGTCATCTTGACGGGCAATATAAAAAAAAAAAGACTAGCCATCGAGTTTCCTTGCAAGATAGAGTTATGAGACTGTTAAAAGATTATGTCTTGCTGCTAATTATGAACGAAATAGTTTTTATGGAATTAAGCACGCAATCAAAAACCTACAAGGCATTCGCAACTTGCTAAAGCGTTATATCACCCGCATCACCTTTTATGCTTAATGAAACAAAAGCATTATTCATTTCTGACTTTTTTATCCCAGACAAAATAACTCAATGAGTATTATCGGGCACTCTATACGGGCATAAAGACCTATAAATATCTACCAGAAGAACAACACTAACCGATACATTCAAATTACTCAAAGTGAGACTTATATGGACGCTTTTAAAAGCGATTTTGAAGTTTGCTGAATGTATTGTAAAAATGTTTTGGTAAAAAGTAGTTGACATCGTTTCGCTTGTGGACTATACAAAATTATGTACAACGTTTCATGTCCAAATTTATTTGGCGAATCGAGTTCTCGATTTTTAAAGACCGGGCGCCTGAGTGAATCGATTTCGTTTTCCATGTTAATTGTGGCAGCCTGTGTACAATTCGCTTTATAACTAAATTGCATCTAGATCATTAGTGGATAACAGGGAGGTCGCTTCAAACCAATATAAATGAAGAATTATTATTTGTGATACTTTACAAGATTATCTGACCCCAACATTCAATAGAGCGATGATTGAAAATCTGCACCCGATTATTTGCAAAATGTTTTGTTAATGCATTTTTAAATAAAATAAAATATGCTGAGTCTGTTGAAATGAAACTGCTGCTTTTTTATTATTTAGCAAGCTTTGTTAGAAAAGAGCGAGCAATATGAGCGATAGCGACAAGTGTATAGAGTAGGATTAAATAAAAAGGTAGATCATTCCGAAAACAAATTGAAAATTTGTGAACCTACTACTGATTTTTGTCAATACAGAACTATAAAGCAAATGTGTTTCCTTCCTCTTATAGTCCCGGGTTCTTCAAGCGGGGCGTGAAAAGGCATTTCTGCAGGCCTTCAAGGTGAGGATGGCCAGCCCAGTGATTCGTTTGAATGACTGGGCTTGTCAACCTCATATCTGGACCTCACGACCGCTTTCCATCAGGTGGAGTGAGGTCATCTTGACGGGCAATATAAAAAAAAAAAAAACTAGCTTTTGCAAAGTAAGTTTGCAAAAACCAGCTTTTTGCTTCAGCCACCTTGACGGTAATAACGATGAGGCCAAAGCTGGACCTTAACAAGAAACGTAATAAACGTGTAATAACGTATAGTAATTTTAGCACATAAAATGCAGACATACAAACATTGTTGCTTGAGCTACTCGTATGTGTGGCGGGCCCGGCTATGGACCAATCACATTAACACCTAACATTTATCAGCAAAGACTTATTGTATGGCTTTGCATTGCAGCAGGAACTTGTCCTGTTAGACTTCTCAACAAACGGGATAAATTGACTGGCCTGTTGGTGCAATGGCAGCGATCCTTTAGCGCCGGAGGTCGTGGGTTCGATCCCCACCCATGACAAACATTTGTGTGACGAACATTGGTGTTTGTTGTGTGTCTGGGTGTTATTATCTATATATGTATGTATTTAGAAATATTTAAGTATGTTTATCAGTCTCTGACGCCCATAGTACAAGCTCTGCTTAGTTTGGAGTCAGATGATCGTCGTGTATATTGTCCCAGATATTTATTTATTAAATATTAAGTAACATACAAATGTTTAATTTTATTTTAACTTGAACCAAAACTAGCATCATATCTCAAAACGCCCCTAACAGAAAGAAAATAGTTATTTTGACACAAATCACGTGGTACTCACAAAATGTTAAGAAGGCCATGCATGTTGCTGGCAGTGAAAGTAAATGCTTGTACAAATTGTGTGTCATAAATCGTTTTTGTATCAAAAAATACACACTCAAAACCATTTCGTTACTTGCATCATTTGCACAATCTTGACTATTTGCACGCTCTCTTCCTGTTTAGATTCCTAGAACGACCAATTTAATCCGGCCAGTATCCACCATAAGCCTGCAGGTTTACCAGGTACTATATCTACCTTTTCGTCTACCACGAGTTGCCACTTTAAATTTACATTATCGATCGCGTAAAAAAATGTATTGGGATTTGACATTGTCATGTCATGTGTCATCCCAATACAACTTTTTTACGCGAACGATAACGTACATTTAAATTGGCAACTCGTGGTAGACGTACGTTCATATGGTCTCACTAATGGCCATTAGTTCTTCGCACTGTGCCCTATTCACTAGGCTACGTCTAAGTACTATTGATTTATTAATTTAAGATTATATTAAAAATATTCATGAAAATAGAAACTAATTTTACCCCTCTCCATAGTTTGTCTAATTGACTTTAATTGTTTTATTTCAACTTCCGTTAAAATACTCGTATCATCTGGTTATATTATATTGTTATATTATCAACTGGCCTGTTGGCTCAATGGCAGCGATCCTGCCTTTAGCGCCGGAGGTCGTGGGTTCGATCCCCACCCATGACAAATATTTGTGTGACAAACATTTATATTTGTTGTGTGTCAGGGTGTTATTATGTATTTAGAAATATTTAAGTATGTTTATCAGTCTCTGACGCCCATATTACAAGCTCTGTTTAGTTTGGGGTCAGATGATCTTGGTGTGAATTGTCCCAGGTATTTATTTATTTTATCTTCTGTAAATATGCAATCATCATCTCTGCAATGGATTCAAAGCCTAAATTACATACTGCAATTATTTAAAAGTCTGATAAAGTAGTAACTCGGAAGTTCCTTAAGGTATAAACCCATTTTAATTCCCTTATCTGATAGATCACCGTAGCTTCAGAGCTGCGTAGACGCATACTTAAACAGCTCTCCCTGACAAGGCCCAGTTTGCGGACAGCAGAACAATCGCGGATGCCATTAACACCCAGCGTCAGGCCATATGCCCCTCGATGCCCATTACACGTCAGTCTTGGCTTAGTCAGAATGCAGATCTGATCGTATCGGCGCTGTTTAGACGCCTTTAGCTGATGTTGATTTGTGGTTGTTTTCGTTTCGTTGAAAAATAAACTGCTTGTTTATTTGGAGTTTTATTTTTGTTTCTAAATTATGGATGATCTGGTTGAACACTCTTTTGTGTATTAAGGACATTGAGGTTTGGTAACAAAAACCAAAATGCTCACTACGACGCGTTTTGGGGTTTGACTTTTATTTTTCAACAACATATGTACTATGTTGTTGAAAAATTAAAGTCAAACAGAAAAATGTGTATTATTTTGATAGTCGACTTTCTAAATGTTTGAAGTCACAGGAGTTTTTTCACGGATAAGATCTGTAAGACTTTTGACCATTTGGACAGTTAATAAACTCAGATTGCTACTGTGCTCAAATGCATGAATATTACAGACAAGTAGAGCTGTAGATAACCATTTACCCCAAGGTAGGCTTTTTACACGAATTCGGTACAAAACACGAAGTCTCAATAGGCTTTGTAGTTAAAAACTAGAACATCCAACAATTATTTTCATATAGAAAGATGAAAACTAGCACAATTCGAATTTCGGACCTTGATGAAATCAGACAGGATCTTCATGGTCCGAAATTCGATTTCTTTTTAGTTTTCTATCTTTCGGTATGAAAACAAGCATTGTAAAATGCAAACAAAGTAAAAATTATTTTCATTTTAAGATCTACTATTTTAACACGTCGTTATAAAAAATTCACAGAAATATGAAAAAATTACAAGAACATAAATCAATTCACTGTATGTTAAGCTCCACCGCGACGTTTCTTATTTATATAACGTGCCACTAACAATAAACTTAAAAAAATATATATGTATACTAGTGCGTGGGGAATATCAGCACAATCCAAATTGCTAATATAGTAATATACTTATAAAAATTCTGCAATTAATTGATATTCCCACCTCTCTATTGCAATCATCAATCTAATTAATCACACCATCTATAAATCTCTTTAGAAAAACCTTGAGGTATTCGCCTTTACGCGTTGCAATGCCACCGGGCGGTGAGTCTGGCTAATTGTTTGCGAAGTCATAATTGCCTTTCTAGTAGTAATAGGCCCATTAAACTAAAAAGGGCCTAGCCAGGCGAGGGTGCCTTAGTTGGCTCAGGCATTTTCCTGATGGAAGCCTTGCTTTGTCACTTTGCGGTATGCGGTTGCTAGTTTAATTTGTTTTTATAGCGCGCCGCTTGAGATTTATATCTTTCTGCTGTTTGGTGTTATAGGCGGTCTGAGCGGGCAATGAGAAAAATCTTATTTTAAGAGTACAATAATACAAGTACATTGTCGTTAGAAATATTTACTGGACTAGTCCTGTTGAATGCTTTAGTTCGTTCTTAAACCAGGTCATTGAGTTAAATACTCAAAGGGGTATGGGTAACTTTGTATGGACCCGTGGCGTCATATTTTTTATTAGCGGCCAGCAATAATTTTACCACTGTTTTATAGCACCCTAAGAAATAAATATATCTGGGTAGTCAGAATTGCTCTAAGTGCTATCGGAGCGGAGATATGATTTCTTAAAGTATTATTTTTTGCCTTAATATCACTAAAATAATAATTCTGAAATGTTACTTTATGGAGCTTATCTCTCCTAACATCTGTTAAAAAGGATGCAGAAATAGGATAGTAAGGTTTTCTTTTCAAGATGTACCTGTTGAGTATGTTTTTTTAATAAAAGTACGTCCAGCAATACTTCAAGGTAGATATCCATAGTTGTAATGTTGTCTATTTGTTAAGTATTTGGCGTTATGAAGTGGAACACTAGCTATCACGAAAAACGACCTTAACGTCAATGACATCAAAAAGACATTTTCTTATGGTCAATATGTAAATAGGAGGTATTGGTATCTAACCGTCGACATTAGATACATTACATGAGAAAAACACCTGAAAGTCTTTTTACCCACAATACATAAACATTAATGGCCTAATATTGCACCGGGCTATTAAAAACTAGCCTTAAATCCTAATTGCGTCGCATGTTTATGAGGATTATAAATAATGCCGCTTTTTACCTTTTCCATGGTATGGATCAAGGTTAATTGAGTAGTTAGTTAAAAATACAATACCTAATATCTCAGCTCCGATGAATTTTAGCTATATGTACTCCATATAAAGTTTGTTCCCCTCGATATGTCCTTTCATAATAATAAGGTTTGGTGAGTGGCCGCGAAATTGCAAAAATGACGCCACCGTTACCCATACCCCTTTATTATTTCAAGGGACTTCATTAAACGAAGCAATAAATCGAATGCTTTAAGTCCTTATTTTTGATAATATTAATTTATCATGTTGTCGTTAAAGGGCACAGAGTGCAAGTGCTTAGTGATTTCTGGGGTATTTTTTTTACAGTAACTCATTTGATGGCAAACGAACTTGTCCCAACGATTAGGACACGTCACGTTTCAAAATGTATAGGAATGACATTTGTATGTCTACCATGAGTTGACACAAATGACAGCCGCTGCTAGTTTTGTATGGGATTTACGTACAGCGCCCCTAGTGATTTAAAATGTAACCAAAAATGGCATATAAGTTTCTGAACGCAACGATTGCCGTAAACGTGATGGAAACTTATGGTAGACGTACAGCACGTATAAGTCGTAATAACGTTTTGATGACAGTGACATCTAGGTACATCTAGGATCTAGAAATGTAAAAAATAAGTAGTGTCTCGTTATTATTGCTATTAGTTAGGCCTTCTGTATGTCTATTCTCTTATAGGTAATCAGTCAGGTTCGATGTAAACCCGCCACACCTAAATGAAAATCAGCGCCATATATCACTCGTTCTCAACACCATACTTTAGTATCCTGTTCAAAAGCCTTAATATTTATTTATTTCAGTACCTCTTTGATTTTTGGTCAAGATAACAAGCGTTAAGGTCGCTACCGTATAGTAATAAAAATACAGAATGGCTAACTAATTCTTACGAAGAAAGAGACGAGGGCAACATATTTTTTGTTCAGCGTAACTTTCTTATGAGTATAGCTTTGAAGAATCAAAATAGATAATATTTTTAACAACCACTGATATGTATTACTTGTAAGCAAATGAAATAAAATATTTTGTATTTTTGTATTTGTATTTAGCACAATAGATATTTCTAGGAAATCTTATTAATCATTATTTTTCAACTCTCAACCAAGAAGATATTTTTTTATTCATTTACAATAGAAACTTACAGCTAATTCAACACGTTTACATGCTAAAACAAAAAACATATATAATAAGTAAGATAACAATAACAAAGATATGAAAGAAATTACTTTAGAATATGATTTTAAAGATTAATGAACAGGCATATTAAATGCACACACAATGGTCTCGTACAGTCGGGTTTCAGAGATGTTTCCTTCCGAGGACGCTTTAATTGTGAAGGTTTTCCCAATGAGTTATAGTATGGAGCTTTTCAAGAGGGGTTTGAAAAGGTTTTTGCTGGGTCTACAACGCATGAGTGATGCCCCTGGTGTTGCACGCGTCCATAGAACCATTAGGCACCGCTTGCCACCAGGCAGTCCGCTTGATTGTCACCGACGTAATACAAAAAAATATTGACAGATTTTTCAATACAATAAAAAATGACAGTTGTCTACAATCGTTGAAATTTTTATACTCAAAATCTGACTTGTTTACTGCCTAGCAGAGTAACTAACAAAGGTTACTCAGTTCTTGCCGGGTCAGTTCTCAGTAGAAACAAGTGTCCGCAATGCCGAAAGCAGGGTCACATAATATACATTTATTTAGCATACAGATCCTGATAAGTATTATATTTATGTTACTGCTGTTGTTAAAAAGTTTTGTTAATTTCGAATCGTCAATCGAAAACACTGTTTTTATGGTCTTATTGACTGACACATAATTGATTGATTTTAGATTCAAGAACCTTCTGAACGTGTCTTTACTCTGTGCCCATATCGCATAATGATATTGTTTTCCTACCCAGAACGACCGATTAAACTTTCGGTATTCTGCTTAAAAGGCGTTTTACTGTTATTGCCAAAAAATTACGGCTGCCACCTTTAAATAGGTTTTCAAGGTGTGAATTAAAAAAAAGAATGTAGAAAGATTACATTTTTTTTACAAGTAATGTTATTTAAGTAAATAGCTCAAAATTAATACCAATCGCACAGGTGTTTAGCAAATTCTTTCTAGTTTTGGAATATAGTCATTGCCCCCTACGGATATTGGTCGAAATCACGTGGATTACAATATACGAGTAACATGATTGGTGATTACAAACTCGGGCTATCTTTAGATAAAACCAATACACATTTTTCTTGATCTGGTAATTGAGACCCTGAACCCCCTGTTTTTTGCGTGACAAGATTTCTTACTATAATTAGACCGCATAATTGAGTCCTCGCCTGCGGTGTACAGGGGCGCGGGGTTTAGACGAAAACGGGGGGCGGGAGAGGTGCGGGCGGCAGGCAGAACACCTTGCCTACCGCCCGCACCTACCGCGGCCCCCGTTCTCGTCCTACCCCCGCGCCCCTGTACACCGCAGGCGAGGACTCAATTATGCGGTTTAGCTATAGTCAGCTACAGGGACTGAATATGCTAGTTTGTACTCTATTTTATTTTGAAATGTAAATAACATAATGTAAATCTTTCTACCACCGGACCACAAGGCGCCGGTAGGGCTTCCACAGCCATATGGTTGACTTTACACCGATCCGCATTCAACCGTTTGCTGCGTCTTTTCTAGCTGGGAACACTACTAGGGAGTAAGTCGCTCTCCCTTCGTCTGTGTTTCCTGATACTAACAACCTTGATGTCTTCAAGGCCAAAATGAATAGGCATTTTCTGGGTTGACCTGTACCGCCATTGGCTCGTCATCGCTTACCACCAGAAACTGAGACCAAACGCAAACCCATTTTGAATGAAAATAAATGTACCTTTCAATAATTTATAAAGATTTATTCCAGTTGACCGATGTGATAAAGAAAATAGTTTAATTTTAAAGTTTTTGTCAATAAAAAAATACTCCAATAACTAACTTCCAAAAATACTTCAAACCAAACTTCTGCGCTCTTTCAGTATAATAACACTCCAGCATATTAACTTGGACCATAACTGAGATAATTTTTCATGCAAAATAGACTGTAGGTCAATTAGTAGGTTTTAGGTTCAAGATAATTAGAACAATTTATATTGGAATAAAATATATTTTAATACTCATAGGTAACCTATCTTTAGTTTTTGATCGTTAGTATGACAGATGACACTAAATGTTAGTTGCATAAATTAATGGAAAATAGGTCTCTAGAAGTTAAAATTTGTGCAAACTGCAAGTTGAAATTACAAACAGTATTAACAGAAAAGTATGATAATTCTTACCCGCATGTGGTAAAATTCTAGTAGCATTTATTTTAAAATTATTGAAGTTTCGTTTAAAAAACATTATCCCTTTTACATGATAACTAATAAATCTATTTAAATATACTTATTCAAAAACGCTGACTGAGTTTTAACGTCTAAACACTTACTTTGGCCTTTTAAGTATTGAATAAATTTTATTTCCTTTTTTTGTTTTACGTTCATGCAAACTAAGATGAAAATAAAGCAACAACAACACAGAAAAGAGAGTGGCTAGATAAAATTGCGATTAAATATTAAATGAGCCGCATCCAAATTGTTTTGTGTGATTTGAAAAGGTTTACTTGAAAGTTATAACACGTCCGCAAAAGCTGAACATAGATCCTCTTCCATATTACAAGTAGTTTTAAAAATTGGTTACTCTCCTATTAGAGATCTTTATTTTTAGACACATAAACAAGATTGTTCTTCAATAACAGCTGCGTCTCGCATGGCTAATTTGTGGCTGCGTCAAGTTCAACTAGATACTTTCATCGACCTTTTTTCCCATAGTTATAAATAACTAATTTCTAAAAAGACAAAGGTTTGTCACGGCATTGTTTTCGCACTTACTAGTAATTAGGAACAATTTTTAAGTGAGTTTTCGTGTTTTGAACTAAACTAGTTTGGAAGTAGTGCGGAAACGATCTTATTGTCCGATTGTTGCGAACTCGGAAGGGCATTAGGGATATTGACTTGGCCATTGTTTACCTACTCAAACAAGGTTTGCGTTTATAAATTTTGCAATGACTTAAAGTTTTAGTAGTTCAAGTGATAAGCAAACGTTTCATCGTCGGTATTTTCTTCGTTTCTACCATCAACACTCTAAATAATAACCTATTTATTTATTTATTAATTACAAACCAAAATGTAGGTAGGTACACAACATAGTATTGAAGATAAGTATCAATTATGGACCCTGTAGGGCGCTGCAAATGTAGGAAACAGAGAGACAAATATTAAAATTAACTTAATGACTAAATTATCATAGGAACATGCATCAATCACAATAATAAATATCACATTTATACATTTTCGAAATACACACATCAAAAGTGTCTAGGGATCAACATATATTTTTGAAATAACTTTTCTCCTGATTGATATTAATTAAAATTTTCTTTAAGGATTCATCAAATAAAGTGTTTTCGTTTGTCTACAGTAACGATAAACCAAGTCACCTTTGCATTAATAAAGAAATTTGCCATTTTCCTAATAAAGGGATTTTCGACATTTGAACCCACTAACATTAAAGTTCGAAAAAAAGACTGAAATAACAGTTTTCTTTAAAATTTTATTGGGTAACTTAAACAATTAATAATCCGTGTTTCTACCGCGAACACTAACAACACAAGAACATCGGTTTGGCATACTCAAAATGAGTTCATCCAAATCACGCTGTGGAATGGCCGCCCATGTTCGTTGCAACAACAAAAAAAGGTCTTCTTGCGACTGGATACCCTCCATATTCGGCAGAGCTCTTCTCTGTAGCATATCCCATGCATGCTCAATCGGGTTCAAGTCTGGCGACTGAGCAGGCCAGGGCAGGACATTGATGTTAGCTGCGGCGAGAGTCTGTCTTACAACTCTTGCGGTGTGCGGTCGAGCATTATCATGCATTAACTGAAATAAGGGACCGATTTGCACTTGTAGAGGAACGATGACGTCTGATACAATCGTCTCAGCATAAATTTGAGCGTTGAGGTTGCCTCTGATCCAAATCAACTCAGTTCTTCCGCCGATCCAAATACCCGCCCATACCATGATGGTTCCACCACTATAAGGATGGACTTCCTGGCAGGATTTTAATCGCTGTTGGCATCCAGGGGTTCTCCAGTGTCGTATACGTCTTGTATCCGGTCTCATACCAAAACGAGACTCATCAGAAAAGCACACGAAACGCCATTGTTCTTCTGCCCAATTTCTGTGTTCAAGAGCCCATTGATATCGAATCCTACGATTGTGCATTGCTATAGGTGGTACCCTTAGCGGTCTTTGGGAATGAAGGTTCACTTCATGCAAGCGGTTTCTGACTAGTTGGTCGCTAATTAAGTTCCCTGAAGAGTGATGAAGCCTCACGGCTAACATCATGGCGGTTATTGTTGGAGCTCTTCGAGTTGTGATTTGAATGTATCGGTCTTGTCTCCGTGTGGTGCAGCGATACCGTCCTCCATGGCGCTCAGCCACGGTACCAGTGCTTCGGTAACGTGTCCAAAGTCGACTGATAACACTTTGACTTGTATTCAGAGCTAAAGCCACAGTACGTTGCCGGGAACCAGCTTCTATCATTCCCACGGCTCTGAGCATTTCTTCCCTGCTTAAATGACGTCGCCGCTCCATAATAACGTTGGTTTTAATCAGTAGTAGGGAAACAGTAGCACTAATAATGTCTTCAATGCGTTGTATGTTTTTATAGGCACAATATTGACAGCTGATTTTCAGCTCAACTTTTACTCGAATTTGATTGACAGTTCCTGTTTCAAATTATGAAATTCACCAAAAAGGATCCATATAAATTTATAAAATCATAAATTGATTACAAAGCCACATCTCAATCTCAAGAAATCCGCATAAAAATGCTTGATCCCTAGACACTTTTGATGTGTGTATTTCAACATTTATAATAACAATTAAAAATATATTATAATTATATATATTATATTACCTATTGGTCTGCAAATAAGTGTCTTCTTCAAAAAATATAATTTTATGAGTTGCATTGCGTATGTCGAGAGCGTCGTGGCCTAGTGGTTCAGCACCCGAACTCAGATCGTGGATCGTGTGGTCCCGAGTTCTAATCTGGCCAGAACCAAAATCTTTGTGTTCATTGTTAAATATCCGACTAACTCTCCGGTGACGGAAAACATCGATAACAAACCAAATCAACCCGGATAACGGCGGAAGGCTCACCACCTACCACGTTGGGTTTTAATACCATTGGTGAAAAGTGGGCTTCTGAGTATTTCGTTCACCATGACGGCACAGTCACTTGCCTCTGGCTTTCCCACTTGGGATAAAGTCGTGTTGTTATGTTATTGCGTATGTGAGTACCAGTGAAGGATAATAGCATTTATACCTATAAGAATTTGATCAGTCTCTCAGACACCCAAAGTAGGTATACAAACTATGCTTAGTTCGAAGTGGAGCACTGGGCAGCTGTACAAAAGGTTGTATTCAACGATCATCGACACGACGAAGAAGAAAAACATAATAATAAATCATGATTCATGTATCGTATCTACTTTCAACTTGTCTAAAAACGAGAAAAATATACTACACTTATAACAAAAAATAAATGTCATTTTGTCCAGTTTTACGCGTAAATGCGTAAAATAAATAAAATTACAACAATATAGATAAAGATCAATGACATATCTGATCGTTTTAGGAGCCTAATAATATAATATAAATGATGTATTCAACGACGTGTCCATTTTAATTAAAAATATGTGGACTTCAAGGTTAAAAGCAGCCTTCATAATATAATTTTCAGCTTGACATTACCTCATAAAGTTAATTGATGTCGGTCACATCGATTTTCGATTCTCAATCGTAATACGATCTGTCGGGTTCCGCGCTCGATGCATCGATACCTACGTCTCGATTCGATATGCGAAATCGATAAATCTGTCTTGTTAAAATACGTTGCACAAATAAGTGGCATTTTTGAGTTGAACCGCATTTGCTTTTTAGTTTGTATGTTATTGGAATTGCTGGTAAGCATTGGTAGCATAGCATGAAAGGGGATACGATTTAATGAATACTCATTTATAACGTAGAGAGCGTCGTAGCCTAGTTATTAAGCACTCCAACTCGGATTGCGTAGCGTATATGATATGCCCCTTCGAAAATCTAAAAAATTGGTCAGATTTTCCGCTGTGTTCAAACATTCAGAAAATTAATTTGACTCAATTATAGAAAAAAATAAAAACATAGGAAGACAGCCAAAGCCTTTTTCTAGTATTTGCCAAGAAAACGTAATTCAATCCATCAGGTATCCGAGAAGGGATTACTTGACTGCGAAGCGTCGACTTTGTGTACTTTTGATAGGTAATTTCGATCCGAGTTGCAGTTGTCTCTGTCGCACTTTGCGGGGGGCTTGAGGTTAGCAACAGACAGCAATAGAAAATACTAATTTTTAATTCTCTCTCGCTCGTGCTCTGTCTTCTTAATCCTGTTACTTACTTGACTTTTTAAATTTTTGTATACATAATATATTTTGTACAGTTATTCGAAAGATCCTGCAATTTGATCGTAATAACTCAAAACACTGCTTACTCGCTCGTAATTCAGCCTACTGTTATTCTCTTGTTACAAAAAAATAATCAATAATTTGCCTTTTCTGTACCTTGATTCTGATTCAGGTCACAAATCATGCAATCACTCCTAACTGTAAAACAACGCCTTTTTCCATTTCACCCTACAATCACGTGGCAACAATTTTATCAGCCGACTGACCATGGTTGTGGTGACTGCACGTACCTAGTTATGAAACAGGATAAAAAATGAGCAAGACAGCGTGGCCCAGGTTCTACTATTAAAATACCAATGAAATCGTAATTGAATGACGTGATTTTGACAACTATATAGTATGGACCAAATGTCGAAATCATGCCATGCAATTATGATTACATTTAAAAGCAGCTAGCGGCTTTTAGATAGCAGAATCAGGCCCTAGAAAAAGAACAACCTAAATAATGAATGCATTTTTTAATTAACCTATTATGTCCCACTGCTTGGCAAACGTCTCCCTAATATTTCAAAAACATGTTTTGCCAAGGTCTGCCAATCGCTGGAATGGATCGCACCATCGCTTCCGAGGCCTTTTTTTTCGGCGATGACCATCTGTGAGATGTCACTGGGTAGTGATCTTAGTCAATTTATCCATTTTTAATATGGTATTACTAGTATATTACTGATGGCATATTATGACGTAAAATGAAATTATGGTATTTAAATAGTGACAAAACTGCAGCCAAAAACACATAAGATACGAGTATAACAAAAACACATTGGTAAGTATAGATTTAGAGAAACTTAAACCAAGTTTGTAATACTAACCTACCCTCATTTAGCAAGCATAAACTAAACGCAGTGAAAAAAGGCTATTGCCTAGCAGTACCACAGTTAGTTGTCCAATTATTTCGTTAACTTAAGAACTTTTGCTTAGAACATGAGTTTAACCAAGAAAATGTCTTAAAGATATGTTATATGGCTTACAAATCAATTCCAACAGTATCTATCATGACACCAAATTTAAATAGGTAAGCTCAGCTTGAGTCCTGCATTTGGACGAAAGTATGGCCGCCACCGCGTTACATTTGGTGCGCTCGTAAATTCGGCCGATGACAGCTGTCATTAGCGACCGCCGCCATGACGGTATCGGCGGCGCGGTTTCACTTAACTCCTTTATAATTTTGATGCGATTTCCGAACGTGAGTCCGACACCTTACACATTTGGGGGCGTTGCGTTGCTACGGGCACTTGTTAAAAGGTGTTTTATCGATGGGATCTTATATTTTAGTTTTAGTATTTTGTTCGTCAAATTTTATGTTAAGGCCTAATTTAAAGTTGCAAAGGCTGCAGGCTCTAGCTATGTTACGATCTTATTTCATAAAAACGTTATAAGGGGGGCTAGCCAAGAGCATAGAGCGCCGCTCATGTCATCCCCTTACATTTGGACGATTTTGTATGTAGAAATCGTCGTGGCGTGGTTGCTCTTGGCAAGCCCCCCAGTACTTGAATCTTCTTTAGAGAAGATGTCGTTCTGTCACTCGAATATTTTGACAACGCTGAGAAAGAAATGACAAAACAGTAACTTGCTAAAACAGTGTTGTGAAACCTATTAAAAACTATATTTTTGATGAATTAATTTAAAACAACTTATAAAGGTGGTCCGAAAGTATGATTATCGTTTTATTTATTGAACCCGATGAGACAATAAGTCGTGTACGAAGTTTAATAAACTTACATAACTCATCAAAAGAATAACCAAGGACACGTTTGTTTTCGCTATCAAGATCATTGAAAAATTCAAATATTTTTTTTTCAATACATTTTGCTTTATATTCATAAACAACAAACTTCAAAAAAGGATCCTCGTTCCTCGGAATCCTTTTTACTTTTGTGAATCACGCTTTCGCAATTGGTTAATTTTAACAAAGCCGCCTCTGGTCAGCTCTCTACTCGAAATGGGATGTGTTTTTTCTAGCACACCCTATACAGTCGCTCTACCTAATTGAAATTAAAGAGGTTCCATCGTACCCGGTAATTTTATAATGAGCCCAGCACTGGCCTTAAATAACACGTCATAATTCTCGCCGAATCGTCTCGATACAGATTTCGATACAAAAGGGGCAGAGTGTGGTGAGGAAAGGGCGACTTGGTTTGTTCCTTACATAGCTGTTAGGTTTTACATTTTAATTTTTTTTTAATGTTTCTACTGTTAAACAGAATAAAATTTCAGTAAGGTACTGTACTGCTGTACCATAAGTACTACTGTACTGTAATTTCGATTACCATTGTGAATGTGTGTATAGTGTAACCTACAAAAAGGCCTTTGTTGACTATTAAAATATCTTATCTTAAAAAGTATTACCCATTCTCTGCATTTTTACAGTCTGTACCTACCTACAACTACTGGATGTAACCTTCTACACAAATTAATAAGTAAATATCTGAACGTTTTTGCAATATTCCTGACTAAACCAAACCAAACTAATCATACATGAAAATAGGGGTGTAAAAAAATGATTGTACATTTCGAGGTGGTTTTAAATATAAAAGTACATACGAGTACCTAGCACAAATTATCGCCATGTGTTGTTGATGTTGTATGATCGGAATGACGACTTTTTTTTTTTTCTTCCAGGATTTGACCAAACCAGAAGTCACAAGTGGATAGCACCATCCTTATCATCGCCCGTAGGATGGTCATCAAGGCTCATTAAGGTTAATAACAAATTTTGAGCGAATATCGATTTAAATGTATCGACGAAAGTTTCGATTTCGACCGATTAAATTGTATCTCTGCGATCGGCGCGCGCGCCGCCCGCCATTTAGTTAATGACGCTTTTAAAAGCCTTCGGAATGGAAATACTGATTTTTGGTGCAATTTTTGTTGTAAACGGATTCGGGCATTGGACACTTATTTATGCGACAGTATGGATTAAATAATAAAGTTGGAAGTTTCATGTTATGGGATTGCTTAGGTTAGTTTGGTAAAAGATCCGGTAAGTAGTCGAATTTTCAACAAACTTACCGTGTTTGTCAAACAAACTACTTGTAATCATAAATATGTCAGACGGAAATATTGCTTGAAGCCATAATTAACAATAATAATAATAATAATAAATCATTTATTTGACAAAGAAACATGCTTGGGTACATACATTGCAGAAGATTATGAAATTCATGCAGATGATAGAATATAGGGTATGTCTAACATGTTCTGCCTAAATAGGCGTTCAAATTTCGAGGGAAGTCGTTGAGTCTTTATTAAATACATTATAACCATAAAAAAATAGTCCTAAACTACATAATGTCAAATTGATTTAAAATACAAAATGTCAAATTGATTTAAATTACAAAATGTCAAATTGTTTTAAACTGAGTCACATAGCCTAGAACTGTCGAATATTTGATCTTTAAGAATATCGTCTACACTATAGTAACATTTATAAGCCAACAACTGTTTTAGTTTTGTTTTGAATTGATTAACATTAAGGTTCTTTAAATCTTCAGGTAATTTGTTAAAAATTGCAGGAAAAATTTGTTAACAATAGTTCATCTATTTTCCGGGTCCTTTCAGTCAGCAACGAAGTCTACAGAAAATTATTCAGACTCCGATCGGACTCTAGGCAACATACCGTTTAGTACAGACTGCCGTCTGGGCCAAAGAAGAATCTCTAAAGTTGAGATCGATATAATAACCACCGCTATTGTAGGCCGTTACAGAGTAAAGTAGGGATGACCCGTCCCGCGCAGATTTAAGAACCGCTCTGAGACACCCGTTCTTAGGTTTGATTCCCGCTATGCCCTAATGTTGATAAAATGATGGCAATAATTACTGTTGCCAGCGACTTTGTCAAAGTGCACTACGATTGAAGAAAAATAGCAATGTATATGTTAAGTATTCTAAATTCAATTCAAGCTTTCATTGTATACATAAGACTCGTGCAGAGCTTAATTATTATCCGATCAGTCGTTTAATTCAATACTTTTTCCTCTAAATTCTTTAACTGTTTTATTTTATGTAAAGATGAAGACAGAAAACGGGTATAATAGACGTTCTATCTCATGAAGAGCTCTTTACTATGCTTTTAGTAGTGACGTGTACATACACACAGTCTCAGTGTCACTAATGTCAATTGTTCCCACTGAGAGCAAGCACACTAGCGTATGTCGTACTGGTATGTCAGTTCAAGTCACTATTGCAAGCATAGTGAAACGGTTTTCGTAAAATAGACAGACCTAAAATGTATTAACAGCAAGGACAAACCTTACTGTGAGGTGAAGATGTACGTATCTCATGCCAAAACGAATTAATGTTAGGTAAGGACCGGTTATGCTAGCTGATTTTGGCACTATAAATTCAACAGATCTGTGTCAATGGGTTATCAAAGTACCATATCCAACACGGGACATGATTCTCATACCACACCTATCTAATACCAACTATGCACTTATCTACCTAGTTATCTACATCTATCAGCGCTGTTAGCAATTGAGAGCGAGTTTATGGGCGAAAATTAATGCCTTCCGTTTCGTCTGTCATAAATCTTAGGCATTTTTTAATTTTGGTACGAACAGAGGTGTTAAGTGGAAAGAATTTATGAGGTAAATGAGTTTTCGTAGAAATGACAATTTTAACTGTTATGGCCATAGTTGAACTTTTAGGAGTCAATTAACGAGTTTTCGTGACTATAATGGAATGCTTGCGAATGGTATCCGGATTTGAAATCCGGTCTAGTCAAAAGTAGAACTACAAGCGTCAGGCTACCAAGAGGGCCTAGGATCTAATCCCGTGTCGGGTAAATATTCTTCTAAGAATAACCTGATTTTGTGATCACCAATCCATATTTTGGCAAGCGTTTTGTTCAAACATTCATCAATAATTATTATGATATTACTTCATTGATAAAGGACTTTGCCTAGCACTGGGGCATTACTTAGGATAATAACAAAAATAGGGACAAAAATAAATGTAAAATAATTTTATATGACTGGCTTTGTTGTTGGTGCAAATGGCAGCAACTCTGCCTTTAGCGCCAGAAGACGTGGGTGGCCCCATCCATGACGAACATTAACGTCATTATCTATTTAAGTATTTATTAAAAAATATTTAAGTATGTTTAACAGTCTCTGACACTCATAGTACCAGCTCTGCTATGTTTGGGGTCAGAAGATGACTTTGGTGTAATTTGTCCCAGACATTTATTTATATTATTTATCTTGCGTTTAATAGTTTTGCACGCGAGCAAATTGCCGGCAACAGCTTATTAAATTAAAATTGGCTAGTGTTTGCAAGTAATATGGTCGTATATTTTAAAAATACAGAACAAAAAATACAAGTATCATAAGAAAACATAGACGCGTACCTACGCCTTTGTAGTCATTATTTTAGATTCAATTATAAGGATCGATGATGGATTGCTGACGAACAAAAATTTATTTATACCCGGCTTCCGTAATGCTCTATTTAATGATTAATGATACTCGAATGCCCAAATTAATGATAAATGATTACGAAATGATAGTAATTACTGGGAGTTTCAATGTTCACATTGGGCTATTCAATAATCCTATTACGTTTTTGCTAGAAGTACTAATTTACAATAATGACATTTGAAATATAATTAATTGTAGCATGACCTTTGGCTTTTTGTAGCAATGGATTAAGTTAACTCTTCAAATCGTATTTTAATTAATTTGCTTTTAGTAACGCGGAAACCAATTTTAATTCGGGCTTGAAAACAACAAGGGGATTCTGAATTGAAACAAGTGATTTGTGTAAATATGAAATAGGCAAGACTCGGCCTCATTGCTGGATACCATCTCAAAATGGAACCACGTGTCTGCTGATGCGTATAGTCAGTCAGTCAGTTAGTCTTTTTACTCTGGCTGCCTATGGGTGAGATATACGCAGAAGACCTACAGCGCTCTGCGTGTACAAGACAACAATGCATTCAGTAGCACTTGGGGCTGCCGTGGCGCTGCAGCTCGTCTAGCATGTATGACTAGGCGCGACCGAATGACTGTTATGCCAAGCCTCCCTTATGAACCGAGTGTGCGGAGAGCTGTGGGGGTAGGTGCGAGTGTGCTATCAGCCACCATTTGACGAGTGACGCCTGTGCTACGAGTAGTTAGGTGAGGTCAAGTAATGACATATTTAATTTTATCGTTTTATTTATTATAATAAATAATAAATATCCCTGGACATTATTCCACACAGCGCCATCTAGCCCCAAAGTAAGCTGATTAAAGCTTGTGTTATGGGATACTAGACAACGGATAAACATACTTAAATACATTTTCTTTTGTAAATACATACTTATTATACATAGGAGACACCCAGACCAGTGACAAACAGACATGTTCATGCACACAAATGTTTGTACTGTGCGGGGATCGAACCCGCGACCTCTGGTGTAGTAGCCAACTTCTTAACCATTACACCAAGTCGGTCGTCGAACTAATGTTAATTTTGTTTTTGTGATTATTTATTTTATTGCTTAGTATTTCTTGACATATATTTAATTGAATGTAATGTAGATCTTGTATGTTAATTCAATGATTTATGTAATTTCCCGTATGTATAGTCTTTAATGTATAGTCCCGAGCTCCGCATTCTGCATTCTTCATATTATTATGAAAAATAGGTAAGTATTGCAAATGCGCGCAACAACTTCGGAGTGGAAAAGAAGTTTGACGCGAACTATGCTGGCGTTTTACCACGGATAATCGCCAAATGCGTATTGAAGTCGGGCACTAAAATGCTAAACAACAACTTACCTAAGATCTCCAAAGCAACCAGCACAAACTACGCATGCGGCGCGGCGCCTCTGACAGATAGCCCGCTTAGAACAACACACCATTTCTGACGCACGCACACAGGGACGTGAGTTTACAGGCGAAGTCAGTGAGTTTCAGTGAGTCGGAAAGTCGTACTGTCGCGAGTGTTTTTGTTTTTGTCGAACTTGGTGCAATTTTTCACATGATGAATTTGGTTTTTGGCCGTTTCTGCCAAGTAGATATAACCTACTTACTTCATTTCAAAAATTCAGAACGAATATAGTAGTAACCCTAGCCGGTTCACGCAAGTTTAGAAAAAAGGTAAAGTTTAAAGTTTTTTTTTTTTTAAGTTTTCATTTTGTGCCAGTGGTAAAGGCCGCCTATCCTTCTTGTATCAAATGATCTCCAGTCCGAATCATAACAGCATGATAGCATAATATGAACCGGGATCATTTAAAAACTAATTAAAGTTTTTCACATTTCGTTTTGGTATTAAGTCGCCACCGCCATTACAAACTAATTAATATGACCCGCGGCACATTCTTACCTGTTGATTTTTAACCGACTTTGAAGAGGTTAGTGCACGTCGGTGATTAATTGATTCAATGAGGCATCTCTACGTAGAGACATTTGAAAAAACCCATTTAAGTACATATCTTTGAGGGATTGTTTCTTTCTAACAAATTGTGCTACTTACTAGTAGTTAAAACGTCGTTAGTCGACAAAGTAGGCATCATATAAACAACAATGCAATTTACCGCATTTGGTTACATCGACTATGTGTTACAATTCCTTGTACCTATTAGTTGCTATTGATAGAGTTACTATCCTTCCTGACATTTGGTTTCAGGTGGTCTTCTTTGCAAAGTTTAAATATATAAATCTGAGACACTTACACCAAGATCATCTGACCGCAAACTCAACAGAGTTCGTACTTTGGGAATCAGACACTGATAAACATACATAAATATTTGTAAAACATGCAGTAATACTTCGAAGGTTAGATTCAGATATTCTTTTTCAATGCAATCGGTAAAAAATATAATTATCATTGATATTTTGGACACATAAATGAATAAATAAATATGCGCCTGACAAACACACCTCTTGAAAATGGTCTCGAAGTAGGGATTAATATCCCTGTGTTACGAGGTTCCACACAAGGAAATAAGTCAGACACCCCTGACTTACAGCAGGATACCCTGAACCGAGTCAATTTAGAAAAGATCGTTTCCTGAATTGACCCTACGGGAATCGAACCTGGGACACTACAGAAATCGAGGCGAGAAACCGTGCTACAGCACACTACGCCAATCGTGTCGTCAAACACAACCACACTTACACCGAACCTGAAACAGAGCTTTCAATAACGGGACTGTACTGAGAAAAATATCACTAATTACGTACATTAATTAATAATAACACTCAGACACATAGGTTAGAATAACACAATTTTCTCGTAACACAACATCCAATAAAACAGACACAAAAGATAGACGCAGTTCGGGTGTCGCTGGATGACAGACAAGTCTGAAAGTTTAGGCAGTATGCTAACAAGCATTATGTGCATTAAAATGTTTAATGCCGGATGAAACCGCTTTGTTAAACCAAAGTATGTGAAATGCTCCTCGTATTTATAATAAACTTCCAGACTGTATTCGCAATTTTATTGATTTAACCATATTTAAAACGGAACTCTATGATCTTCTTGTTTTAAAGTTTTATTACGCTATCACTGAATTTTTGTACGACGCCAGCTTGCTACGAAACAGATTGTAGTCCGATTTGTTGACAATTTGTTTGAATTAATTGTGTTCTATTTACTTCTTGACATACCTATCTCATAACTTTATTATTTTTAATTCACTACTTTGTAACAAATTTGGACATTCGGATTAAGATTGTTACTATTGTATGCCTGTGAGGCGGAACACAGAGATACTCTTAAAAATGTATAATCTGAACATTATTGTTATACCTGTGATTCACAATAAAGTTCATTTGTATTTAAAAATTTGGCGTCTTCTTATATCAACTAGCAGCTGAAGGTGCGTTTAGACCGAACGAATGAGCATTCGTCCGGTCTAAAGTGAGCACTTTATCCCTACTCTATCAAAATATATTGGTGTAAACAGAGACAGATCATTCTTTCGTTGTAGAGCACAAGCTAGTTATGCTCGTGGTTCCTCGTACTTTTTCGTTAGAATTCTTTGGTGTAAATGAAAAACGAATTATCATTGACACTAAAGATCACAAGAACATTATTGCTCTAGCTGTATGTTCGTTTGGTCTAAATGCTTCTTAATTTGGAATCATCTGCTACGCTTTTTACCTATTAAAACGAAACATAAATTACAAAATACCATATTCTACTCTCATACGTCACATTTGAACGAAGCACTTTTTCCCCCTTCAAAAACATTAATCGCTCAATTTGAATCATCTGATCATAGATTAGACATTATGAGCAGCGTACGCGCAACTGTCTTGGTTCATGTTTTGCTAATCTTGTTGATTTATTGGTGTTTTGTGAACGCCAATGAATATTAAATACTGCCATCCACAGCCTCCGCCGCCCGTTACAGGCAAGTTGCTTTTCAGGGTTCCGCAAATAGAGAAACGAAACCTTGATCTAAAATGTATCATTTCAACATCATCGGATTCTAATAATTAATCAATATTACGGAAAAATACATTAAAGATAAGATAAGATTGATACAAAGGGCAATATGAAATTATGTTTATATTATTGTATAACCCTTCAAACTTGAGTGGGGAAGCCAGTAGTGATTAAAATTTACATACCATTCGATAATCCACACAATTTTAGCAACTTTTGCTAAAATAGCATTTTCAAAAACGAAAAATTTAATTAAAATATAGCTGCCGAACAAAATGTTTTGCAAAACGCAAAGTGATAGAACTGAAGCTACAAGTTGCTACGTCACTAACTTGCGTCCGTTTGTAGGGAGCGTTTTTGGCAAGCCCAAAAAAAAAAATTCGGTAAAATTATGCTGGGATATTTTTTACCAATGTTTCTATTATTGAGAGCTCTTCGATTACAAATCAAAAAAAAAAAACAAATACCTAATCGTAATTGAATTGAGTAAGGAAAAATACTTGACTGACCCTTTGTTAGTGATCCTTCGTGGATTGTGGGTTAATCTTCTAATAAGATTCTATATTTAGTTCGCTTTTTAATGACATTTCATTTTACTGTATCAATGTTTGACCAAGCTAAGACCTTGAATTTCATGTATTGCAATACCGTGTTCTTGACAAAATTATCTTCATCGTGAAAATAATTAAGTATTTTACCGACAGTTTAGCTTTAGATGTTCATGTTTTTGGCAATACCTGTATTTGTCAGCAATACGCGAGTTTAACTTAATCTTCCGTTACAAGACTCTAAAGACTGCATTAAAAGCATGCTTGGTTTGCAAGCTTGTTGGCCAAATATGTCGTTTAATAAACACTGACTCGTTTTAAAGTTTGTAATCAGAGCGTAAGTTTCGAATTTTATTGTGTGACGTACGGAACTCTGACAGAACGAGTGTTCGATTCACACTCAAAAGGTTTTTTGTACGACTAATTGCTGATGCACAGTTCATATGCCAAGCCTTAGCTGGCTTCCTCACTGCTCTGAATTTTATTCGACGTGGTATTTTAGTTCTTGTTGCATTTTATAGATTATAAACGGGAACGTACGTTTATTGAATTGAGTGTCTAGTTAATGCAATTTAAGTATTCCAGCTTGGTCTAAAGGCTTATTTCAATGGAGCATAAATGAAGTCATGTTTTGAAGTAATCCTGGATGGATGAAAAATTTATGCAAATTCAAACTATATTTTTTTACAAACAAAGCAGCAAAAAGAGTTCAACTTGAAAGGTTGCAATTGCACTCTTATAGGAGTTCCTCAATCGACCCTGCGATCTAAACAACGAACGTTAAGTTGGTTCAATAGTAAATTAGTCAGACAGTTAACCCTTCTCGATAAGATTTTCTAAACCCACAAGAAAATCGACTTGTGCGATCGGCAAATTGATTACGAGAGCAAACACTAAATAAAAGCCCTGATCTAGACTTTGACCTTTCTGAACAGGCAACAGTATTGAAGTACCACCGAAGCAGAAATGGTGGATATGGTCGCACCCACATCGAATTGTAAATCGGATTATGATGACATTTCCCTTCAAACCTCATTTGAGAAAAAAAACTCTTGTTGTAGCTTTTCTAAAGCTAAATTACTTTCATGAAGGAATCATTGGGTCATCACAACCTAGAACAAAAAATCATGTGACGAACATAAATTGTGTTTGTTTTATGTTTTTGTGTTATTAACAATTAATTATGTTTTAAGAAATGTTTAAATATTTTTACTAATCTCTGACATATTACAAGTTGTTACATATGTAAACCTAAAGAGGAAAAATAGAGACTATTACCAAATATAAACTATTATTTACTAATAAGTAAAGACTATTCTTTACTAATAAGTAAAGACTATTCCTTACTAATAAGTAATGAATAGTTTATGTTTGGCTTAGAAAATGTTTTGTTATTATACTAAAGGCTATTTGGCTTTATTCAATCGCATTAAATCTGTTACTGAAAAATTTGCGATTTACTCTCCGGTGGCAGAAAACACTGTTATCACGTAGACAGTCGACTTATTAGACACAATAGAGACAACAATATAAATACCGCATCTGGTTGCATTGACAGACGGTGTTAAATACCACAGAACTTCAGATAAGTTGCCATCTCCTAATTTTCTGAATTCCTCGTCACCCTCCGTGAGAAATAGTCCGCTCGTGAAGTGACCCCGTCCAGTTTAGGCAATATCGGCCGATATCGCGCCCGCTTATGATTGTCGATCGCACTATGATTTATACGCTGAAGCCGTCGCTGTCTCACGATCCGTCGTGGTTGGCATTCACGACAACGTTTTTAGTTTGGATCGGGTGTCATTTTGAGAATCAGTTCCGCGAACATTTATATCTGAGAAGTTGGTGTAGGACTTGCGATTAACGTTGTTCTAAAGAATGGTTTGTTATTAAGTTAAGAAACGTCTCGCGATTTCATTTTCCTGTCAATGCTGTTTTGGTTCGGTCGTATTTTGAATATATTTTACTGCTCCAAAGAGGATCACTAGTTTTTTTTGTTATATTGCTATGTATTTGGAAATGGGAAGTCATTAATAAAATTTATATGAAAATCAATATTTCAGATCAATCCCAACAATATTGCTTATTGCGCCTGGTATCTGACAGTTAACCATTTATAAATTTTTGTTTACATATGTAATGTTATGAAGTGATAACTACAGAATCTACTTCTTATTTTTTAAAGAGGAGTTTACTAGGCTTTCCAACCACAATTGTCGCGCACATGTCACGGGATAAGCCTTCACTACAGAATCTATGCGAAGATTATTGTTGATGGATAAACCGAAAATATAATATAAAACAAATAACACTTTCCGAACTGAGGCTTTAGCCAAGAGCGACACGCTACTTTTGTTTTTTTTTTCTCTTTCAAAAAATGTATTACATTAAAAATACTAAAACAAATACTAACACATCTGAAGTTATTAAAATGAACCTAAAACTAAGAACCTTAAAAAATATAATTTAATAACTAAAATATATTATTAAAAGAAGTCCCTTTAGGCAAGGTTCCGAAGATACTGGCAGCGTTCCCTCTGATTGTTGATTACGTTCTTCAAATAACTTCTTTTTGTTAAAATCATAATACTTGCTTCACTATAATTTACAAGTTTTCAGACTACTATACATAACGAGGTATGAGTACAGGTTCTAAATTGCACCACTTCTCGCACCAATTACCTGATCCCTAGCCAATCATTAGCCATACTTCCGTTTTCCAAAACTGATATTGGGTGAGGAGTTCCACCTGTAACGTTGACGTTAAACGTTATGGGCGAGTTAACATTTATGATAGTTAATGCGCCCGCGCAGGCTCGGTAGCGTTATAATAAAAGCAGACAACGACACGCGCTTTGGGGGTTTTTGTGTGGTGCAAGTTATAAACTGATCTGAACACACGGTTACCATATTAGTTATTATGAAAATATTTAATTTGATTCGAATATTCTTCTGTAATTTTGAAATTCATTCTTCATGTTTTGAAGCAGTGTATTTAGATTCATTGATAATCAAATGTGTTTTCGAAATAATTAAATGAAAGATTTTCAAGCAAAAGTGATATTTGCAATGCATTCTTTAAAAATGTAAATGGGTACAAGGTTTCCTACCCTAAACTAGAAATAGCTAACAAACTAACACCCAAATTTGAAAATAGGAAGAATATAGCTTAAAAGAGGTAAAACTAAGTCTAAAACTCTATTATTTACTCATAGGAAATATTGGTTATCCACGATTTCCCTTTTGGCAAAAACATTTTTTGTGCTCAGTTATAATTAAATAAATAACCATCAACTAAAATGCTTGCCACTAACCTTAAAATACGTAACTTACAATTTGTTTCATAATATGATTCATTGTTATTTTTTTATTTTAATAGTTTTGTTGAATTCCGTAAAAATGGATGCTGAATCAGCACTTCCCTGGGCCGCTTTGTGGCTTAGGTACAACCTGCTTTCATTAAACACGACCAAAACAAATTTCATGTGCTTTACCATCAATAGCAGAACTCAACCACCTCCCGATTACCGACTTAACCTGCACAATTGTGGTAATACTAGCTTCAATAACTGCCTCTGCCCTTCCAGGAATAAAGTTAACGCCACTAAATACCTGGGCATATTGATAGATTAGAGACTGTCTTGCCACCCTCAAATAGATCTTATTGTTTCCAGAATAAGAAAATTGATTTGGATGTTTAGTATCTTGAGACATTCCGCTGGTAAAGATCTCCTCAAGAACATCTACGTGGCCCTGGCGCAATCCGTCATAATATATTGTATCCCCGTTTGGGGCGGTGCATCAAAGGAAACATTTGCTTGCAACGGTTGCTTTTGAAGGTGATGCTCTTTAAGTAACGCAGATTTTCGACCCACGCACTGTATTCGCTGGCTGAGGTCTTAACGGCCAGAAAATTATTTATATTGCATATAATACTGAGTAAACATAAGTCTCTCCCAGTTGATACCTCCTTGCTGAGCAAAAGAAGAAACGATATTGTTGCTCAAACGCGCCTATGTAAAACACACTTTGCAAGACGTCAATACACATCCCAATCTTCGCATCTCTATAACCGAATCAATAAAATTCTTAAAATATACCCTATGACAAGCATTGAGTGCAAAGACTTGCTAGTGGACTGGATTAAAACGCTAAGTTATACAGAAATAGAAAACCTTATTTCTCGAGGTGTCTAATTATACTTATCATCTTTATACATTTAAACGTACACATAATACATGATTTCATTTAAACACGTACACACACACACACACACACACACACACATACACACACCCACACACACATTATACATTTTTATAAACACATAAATACGTACATACCTACTCACCTTAGGTTAATGTGAACTTCAACAACAGTTGTATGTAGTATTCTTTGCTGCTATTATATAACTTCCAGATTTAGGAGAGCGGTTTCTCCTGGCACAAGTGTTTTCATACACTTAAAAGGAGAATCCAAACTCGGATATTGTTAACACAAAATTGTAAAGCAATAAAGATTTTTTCATTTTTCATTTTTCATTTGTTCGAATAATTTTATTAAAATAATTATACTTAGTTCTGTCAAAAGTAAGTCAGTACATCTTGCCCGCGTCTCTCCGTCTTGATTTACAAATACTATTTTTTTTCACTGAATGTTTTGTTCAATCATAATAAAAAAAATACCCTATGTGACTCCTTTATGTAGCTTCATAATGGTGAAAGAGTTTTTAAAATCGGTCTAGAATTTTCGGAACCTATTCAATACAAACAAAGTACCTAATTAAAAAACAAACAAACAATCAAATCTTTACTCTTTATAATATTAGTTTAATAGGTTGGGGAAAAAGTTTCTTCGCATTTTTTAAGAAAATTCAAAACATTTATTAATATAGTTTATTTACATTTAACTAAAGTATGTAGCCATTTTGTTCGATTACTTTTTGCCATCTTGTAGGGTAGGGACATGATCCCATTGGTATAGGAATTTTGGGGCTTCTGATCAAAAGAATTCTGAAGAGACCGAAACAGGTTTTTATTTTTTTATTATCCAAATCACAAATTTTACAAATTTTTAATTATCAACCTGCCTACTGTAATCCCATACAATGGGTTTATGTGTAGGCGGTTTGAGTCTTGACGCACTTACTAGATATAAATATACAATGTAAGTAGGTTTAAACAATACATGCACTTTTTTTTTTAGGTGGAAATCTGAAGGTGCAAGGTCAGGACTATACGCCGGATGCATTAACACCTCCCAGCCAAACTCTTTTAATTTTTGCTGAGTGGCTAAAGATGTGTCAGGTCTAGCGTTACCATAAGGAAAAACCATACCCTTTCTGTAGATTAATTCCGGCCGCTTTCTTTCAACTTCGTGCTGTAAACTCATCAGTTGTTAGCAGTAGAGTTCAGAATAGATAGTCCTGCCTGGTGGTAACAGCTCATAATGAATAATGCCCTTCCAATCCCACCACACACACAGCCTCACCTTGTTGCGAGTTAACCCGGGTTACGCCACAGTCTGTGAAGCCTGACCACGACCTTTTTCGCACGTTCTTGTCGTAGGTGATCCACTTTTCATCACCAGTTATCAGCTTCTTCAAAAATGGTTCGGTTTCATTACGTCGTAATAAAGAATCACAAATGATTACATTTGTTTCATTAGGTTTCTTTCAGTGAGCTCGTGAGGTACCCAAATATCGAGCTTTTTTGAGTACCCAGATTTTTTCAGATGCGCCAAAACTGTATTGTGGTCAATTCAGTTCTTCAGCTACGTCGTAACTACTGATATGCCGATCTTGCTCCAATTTTTTAAAATGGCATCCATTTTATCCGTAATCCAGAGCGACGTGCATCTTTGACATCAATATTTTGGGATTGAAAACGATTAAACTAAATTTGTGCTACTCTCACAGACACTGCACTAGGTCCATAAACATCGCAAATTTTTTTCGCGGCTTGCGTTGCATTTTTACCTTTTTTGTAGTAAAATTTTATTTAATGTAGTAAGTTTTTGTCATTAGATTCACTCATCTTGACAGTAAGAAAAACAAATGAAAATCACACATTTTCCTAATTAGAATTTGGAATTATTTTCTTTAAAATATAAACTTTTAATGATACCAAAACCAGCCAGATACAAATAGTATAGCCAAAGAGATTTTGTTACAAGTTCATACATACTATATACGAAAATACTTTTTCGAAATACTAATAGATTACCAGACTATCAGAATCATGTCAAAGTTATAACTCAATTACAACTACTGACCTCGTTGGAAGCGACATACGAGTAGCAATATACGCTTCATCTTATGTTTTGTTACACTGATCACGTTAAAATATAAAATTTTATGCGATGCACCGACTCCGAATTGACCATTTCAGTAAGAGTAAGTGTTATTGCTTAATTTTAACATTATCGTATCAATCTCTGATTTTCGTGTTGCTACAAAGGACCCAATCGGCCAAACGATCGTATTTATGAAAAAAATAAGAACTTTATCGTACGAAATCATATAGTTTATAAATTGAAGTCCGAAAATGGGGTATTACAGGCAGTGATCGTAATAAGATTGCTTTTAAACGTTCTTGTAAATCTGCTTAAGGGTCAAACCCATTTGATCATATTGATTTGTGTCTTTATAACTATATACAAGGTACTCAAAGTTATGGAGAAAATCTCTACGTTGCTACATCATAACATGCTTATAAGTATACTTAACATATTTCTAGTAGAGAAAAAACCACTTGATACTGTGGTAATCACTTTTAGTTAATAAGAATTTAAATTAAGCTGTCTCCATCTTTCCAAGACTTGGTTTCATAAAGAACACATTGATATTTGGTGGAAACAATATCCCATAAGGAGGACTATCAAGTCGACATATTCTTCAACTTTTGTCGATCGCCAATATGTCGTTAAATCTTGAAGAAAAAGTGAGCAGAACCTTTTTCGTAGAAAATTTTATGTAGATTACTTGAGTAGAATATTTTTTTGCTAAGATCCACCGTTTACAAGTTGTTCAAGAAAAACTTCAGAAGTAAAGAAGGATCCTGTGCATCGTAAAAGCCGAAAACGATAACGCGATAACTTTTTTTTAAAGATTCCAACGTCAATAAATGAATGAAAATTCACCATATTAACCAAAAACAATCTGGCCGTTCCCGTCTCCCAACAATGACGTCATAAAGTTAATATGAATGTGGAACAGTAACGTTATCATCTCAAATAATTGCATGGCTCTCCAAATGTTACACTTACGTCTTATTCCTTGAACATAAAGGTCAGAATTGAGTGCAACTCAGTGTTTCTCAGGCAGTAAGTATTTATTGATACCTTAAGGCGTTCATATTATTTTTACGGTTATAGCTTCTTGTTTATTTAGTTGGGTTGATTCGTAAATGCAAAGAGGGGTGGGGTTATTGCTATATTTTTTAAATATTGTTAAGTCATAAATGCAGGTTATTTCATTTATCTTAATAGGGTATTCGACAGTATTGGACATAACCTGTAAACTGCCTTAGTATCTGCTTAAACATTTAAAATTCATAAAGATCCACCCTTTGATTTGATGATGGGAAATGCTTCAGGGTTTCATAATTTATGAACCACCATCAAACTTGACCATTTTTTAGGCATTACACATTCTTATACATCACGTTTTATAGATAGTGAAATATCTGGGAAATCTGATGTCATCTGATCGCAAACTATGAAGGGAATTTTACTAACAATATGACAGTGTTTCTGACTGTATTCTTTAAATTTCGACAGGTTTTTTTATTTCTGAAGTCTTTGTACTGATCGACTTCCTTGCATCATTGATGCGACTGATGCGACAATCCCCCCTTCCGAGAAAATAGCTGGCGCTGTTTTCGCTTCACAATTTCAATAACTATGCGGGCGTAAGAAAGATTGTAAGATGCGCTTGAAACAATTAAAAACATTAAAATTTAAAATGGTTAAAAATATTTATTTCAGTAACCTATAAAATAGTTCTAACAACTACTCCAAATTTAAGTAAAAGTTGTATATATACAAAGGTTTAATTAATAATGGAACTCACTTTAATAAATGAACAATTGGTATCAAAATATCGTTTCTACGCAAGAGCTTACTGCTTTCTTCTTTTGTAACATAAGTATTTACATAATGTTGTTAAGTACTGCTATAACTGTACTTTTAAAAACGCCGTCAATTTTCTTAAAACCAGCAGACCAAAAAAAAACCAACTTCAAAAAAAACTATCCGAAACAAAGCACTAAAAAGTAAAGAAATAATGCTTATTCTTCTGAAACTTATACGATAATATAATGTAGGTACAATTATTATTGTTGTTGGAGTCGGTGTCAGCCAAGGAAACACTACAATATACTTAGCAATATACCTTTTTCTTACATCTCACGTTTACGTATGTATGTAGGTAGTTACAAACCTACATTGGCTGACACCGACTCCGCGGAAACACTACAATATACTTAGCAATATACCTTTTTCTTACATCTCACGTTTACGTATGTATGTAGGTAGTTACAAACCTACATTGGCTGACACCGACTCCGCGGAAACACTACAATATACTTAGCAATATACCTTTTTCTTACATCTCACGTTTACGTATGTATGTAGGTAGTTACAAACCTACATTGGCTGACACCGACTCCGCGGAAACACTACAATATACTTAGCAATATACCTTTTTCTTACATCTCACGTTTACGTATGTATGTAGGTAGTTACAAACCTACATTAGCTGACACCGACTCCAACAATAACAATAATTGTACCTACATACATTATATTATCGTATAAGTTTTAGAAGAATAAGCAATTGTTTCTTTACTTTTTAGTGCTTTGTTTTGGAATAGTTTTTTTTGAAGTTGGTTTTTTTTTGTTACAATTTTTGTTTATTTCTTGATTTTCAGTGAATATTCTTATTTATTTTATACATCGAAAAAGTATCGTCCAATTACTCCTAAGAGTTGAAAAGTTTCGTTACTTTGTCATGGATCCCGTAATCAGAACCTACGAGTAACACTCATCAAACTACCCTTGAAGTATATCCTTTCCAATAAAAAAAGAAGCATCGAAATCGGTTGGCGTGTTAATGAGTTATTCGTCCATTTGTCGCGCTTAAGGTTTATCTACATTTAAGACTTATATGGATTTCCCATGGATGCCATTGTCAGAACTGGACCAAATTAAAATGGGACTACACGGGCACCATCAGCTTTCAAATAAATAAAGAATTATCAAAATCGGTTGGCGTAATATTGAGTTATTCGTCCATTTGTCGCGCATTTGTCTATCTAGATTTAAGACCTATATGATTTTCTCATGGATACCACTGTCAGAACTAGACCAAATTAAAATGGGACCATTCAGGAAGTGCCAGCTTTCAAATAAAAAAAGAATGATCAAAATCGGTTCACCCAGTCGAAAGTTATGAGGTAACAAACATTAAAAAAAACATACAGTCGAATTGAGAACCTCCTCCTTTTTCTGAAGTCGGTTGAAAATGTATGGAAGTCTTTGGTATGACAGCTGACTAAATTAAAGAGACCACTGTTATTGCCACGGTGTACATAGAACTACATTACTGGGTAAAATACTTAACATATCCAATATACCTATATAACCTTAATATTTTTGCCTTATTCATATAGCAGACGTGTTTCTTCAAGTATTCGAAGGTTCGATGAAACAACGTACGAAATGATGAATGATTTACAAAAGAACGGACTTTATTTCATGTCTTACATCGGTCTCTTTCATTGCCACAAAATATCGGCTGATATCCACTTAAATTACAGTTCGCATGTAAACTCAAAATAACAATTCGTTTGCACAATATTTATCGTTCGATTTCAACTCGTAAATCGAGTCGAATCGAATCGCAGCCGAAAACGAATCGATTCAATCGCTTCTCTGGCGTGAAACGGTGCGATTGTTATATTTTATTGTTCCAATATCGGGAATTATCACTTTCTCTGTGGTGAATTATGATCATGTATGTACAGTTACTGTGAACGTATAGCAAAATTATGGATCCAAAATTAAAATTATTAATTCTACTTCAATCAGTATTTGCCGTTGCCGTGCAGCGCATTATGTCATGTGATTTCATGTTAAAATAATTAAACTTATCCCGACTTAGTGCGTAAGTACTAAGAGAGAGCAACATAACAGCTAGAGACTCTTTCTCGTCTAAACCACTCGGCTCATTACGAGATTTGCCTTGATCTTCCTTCGCGGAAATGCATAGTTGGCTAAGTTTGCATTTAGTGAACATGGTGATAAAAAAACAAATTCTTAGCAGCTACAGGTACATGTCCAAAGTTTTTTTTTAGTTGCATAATTTAAATAAAAAATGCAAACATACAAAATACATTAAACATTGATGTGGAAAAGATTAGCCAGTATTAAAATATGTTATTATTTGTAATAATAAAACGTGTACTTAAATATAAGTATTGATATTGTTTGATCTTTAAATTCAATCAATCATTGGGGCATGAACCTACAAAACATGCCAGAAAACCTATTTTTGCGCTTCTTAAAATAAATATGTGGATAAATTTAACTGCCTTATAATCCAGTCATTTCCGACATCCGAGGTTACAATAATTCGCACCTAGCACAAATTTGGTTGGATTGTTCAAAACACTGTCATAAATAAAATCTATAAAGTCCTCATCAATCCGACACCTGAAAAAAAAATATTCTGGGTCAAGGTCACAAAAAAATTTAACAAAAAAAAAACCAACTTCAAAAAAAACTATTCCAAAACAAAGCACTAAAAAGTAAAGAAATAATTGCGTATTCTTCTAAAACTTATACGATAATATATTGTAGGTACAGTTATTATTATTGTTGGAGTCGGTGTCAGCCAAGAAAACACTACAATATACCTAGCAATATACCTATTTCTTACATATCACGTTTACGTATGTATGTAGGTACGAGTAGTTACAAACCTACATTGGCTTGACACCGACTCCAACAATAACAATAACTGTACCTACATTATATTATCGTATAAGTTTTAAAAGAATACGCAACTATTTCTTTACTTTTTAGTGCTTTGATTTGGAATAGTTTTTTTTGAAGTTGGTTTTTTTTTTGTTAAAATTTTTGTTTATTACTTGATTTTCAGTGAATAGTTCTTATTTATTTTATACATCGAAAAAGTATCGTCCAATTGCTCCTAAGAATTGTAGAGTTCCGTTACTTTGTCATGGATCCCTTAATCAGAACCTAACACTCATAAAACTACCCTCGAAGTATATCCTTTCCAATAAAAAAAGAAGCATTCAAATCGGTTGGCGTAATATTGAGTTACCCGTCCATTTGTCGCGCATTTTGTCTATCTAGATTTAAGACTTATATGGATTTCCCATGGATGCCACCGTCAGAACTGGACCAAATTAAAATGGGACTACACGGGCATCATCAGCTTTCAAATAAATAAAGAATTATCAAAATCGGTTGGCGTAATATTAAGTTATTCGTCCATTTGTCGTCCATTTGTCGCGCATTTTGTCTATCTAGATTTAAGACTCATATGGTTTTCTCATGGATACCAATGTCAGAACTAGACCAAATTAAAATAGGACCATTCGGAAAGCACCAGCTTTCAAATAAAAAAAGAACGATCAAAATCGGTTCACCCAGTCGAAAGTTATGAGGTAACAAACATAAAAAAAATAAAAACATTCAGTCGAATTGAGAACCTCCTCCTTTTTTGAAGTTGGTTGAAAAGGGTTTTTCACGATTTTCAGCAAAACGGGAAGTTTTATCATAAATTTAGTTAAACAAAAATTGTGGATCAGATAATTATCTATAAAAAATGTCTTACTACTTCATTTCATTAGAGCCACTGTTTCTGAGATATACTCGTACCGATACAAAAAGTTGGAGGAGTTGTAATCTTCAAAATATGTATATACATATTAAGACCTAGCTTACTTATTGAATGTGGTTGCAAAAAAGTTGGACTATGTTTGACGACACGATTGGCGCTGTGCGCTGTAGCACGGTTTCTCGCCTTGAATTCCGTAGTGTCCCGGGTTCGATCCCCGGTCAGGTCAATTCAGGAAACGATCTTTTCTAATCTTGGGTCTGGGTGTGCTGGGAGACGCCCCTGCCTTAAATCCTTGTCTGGTACCTCGTAACACAGGGATATTTATCTCTACTTCGAGACCATGACAAGAGGTGTGTTGTCTGGCGCATATTTATTTATTTTGTTCCCTAGCATTTACAAATTGTCAAGGCCGGTTGTGCTCCAAGGTTGACTCACCAACAGTTGAGGATTCGTTTGATACTAACGAGGAGATATAAGAAGACAGAAGAAGAAGAACAAGAAGAAAAGGAAGCAGGATTATTAGAGAATTATGAATCAGAGGCAGTAATTTCCCTATTATTTAAAATTTACACCTCTTTTATCATTTTCCACCTTTGCCTAAATCTTTTATTATTCAATAGTTTCAAATTAAACAGAATCACAACAAATCCGGATTAAGGCGATTACAACTCTTTCACCTTTTTGCATCGTTATATCTCAGAAAAAGTGACTCTTAGGAAAAAAAGCATTTGAACATTTTTTTAAGATAATTATTTGATCTACATTTTTTGTCAAAACTGATTTTATGATAAAACTTACCATTTTGCTGAAAAGCGCGGGAAACCCGTTATGGTGACCTTCGACCCAAAATATATTTTTTCCAGGTGTGTATCAATGAGGACTTTGGACATTTCATTTATGATAGTGTTTTGAACAGTCCTACCAATTTTGAGCTGGGTGCGAATTAAGTCTAACTTCACTCCTATTTTTTGGTCTAACTTGACCGGGCTACTTATTAAAATAGGAGAGAGAGATGAGAGATTTTGAAATTAGAGAACATCGACTGTCTATAGGTGCATACAACGCAATTTCAGTTCGTGATACAACTCTTTCTGATGTTAAAATGAAACGCATTCATTGTGGCATACCTTTCAGAATTAAATGATTATTGAATCTTTATGTAGAGTAGAATTGTATGTAAATGATAGACACCTGTGTAAATATATAATGTACTATCATTTTGTTCTCAAAGCATTTCAAAACTGAAATTGATGTTTATTTATCCGTGTACTTAGAAACTAAAAATAAAGTAATAGGTAATAAAATAATTAGAAACTCTCCTGTGATCTACTGTACTAAATCCATCGGCATTTGTTTAAACACAATCAGACCAAGTGTCACTATGATAACCTCAAAACTCTTCATGATAACTGAAATTCCGTCTGCAACAACTCAATTCACATACCCTTCTTACTTCTGAGCGACGAAAGCAGCCTATTTTTATCCTACAGACAGATTTACAGAAAAAACCTCAAACCCTCTATCTATCCAAGTGAGTTTAATCATCGCACCATTTAAGATTAATGGTAACGTTTTTACGTGAAAATGAGCGAGAAAAATGTCGGTTCGTGCGAACAGTGGCGGCATTTTAACTAATAGAGCCGGGGTCCCGTAATTACTGCTCGGCTCTTCCTTAAACAGGTGACAGTTAGATGTAGAGCGAGAGAAATAAAGTTTATTTTATTAATTAGGAGTCTAGAGTTCAACAATCTTGCCGGTTCATTCTACTGGTGAGAAAGAGGGTTCTTTGTGATGTAAAATACTTAAAACAGATATTAACAACAGACACTGAACATACACAGTGTTACAAACATTTTTTTTTTGGGTCATATTTAAGTCTAACGGCCAAATCCAATAACTTTAACATGTTGCTCATGGCCAAAATAAAACCTTGGGTTTTGTTAGTTGCCAGCTCATCGATTTGTTTATTTATTAAGTTCTGACAAATGTTTTGAAGGGTAAATAGAAGTACAAACAAAAATATCAAAAGCAACTAGAATTTAGAAATATTGTGGCCAAAAAGGATCTCGCGGTGCAGGTCGCCAACAATGTCCTTACATGTACACCTGTCCCTTTCATTTCTACTGATATTTGACAGGACAGCATCAATTTGAAGTATGCTCAACTTTGATCATAATCAGGCCTTAAGCATAATGAAAATAATCACCTTCAGTTCGGAATTATTATTATTTCTTCTACACTTCTTATTAAAGGTATTGTAAAAATCCAAGAAATTTTTAGTCATCACATACGTTTTGGACTTTGGGCTTTTCAAAGTTTACGAAACTTCGTATTGCACCAGAGTTTACCTCTAGGTTTAAAAAAAGGGGACAGTGCTACATGAAAGGGTTTCTGGACTTAATTTATTGAACTTTAAGTTACTGGATAAGCGATAATTATGCAAAGAGAGAATTTTTCAATATTTTTTTTACATATTTAAATCAATTGGTATTCGGCAAAATTTTCCTATCCTTAAAAACCTGCTTTGGACTGTCACAATCAAAAAAACGCACACATAGGTTACACGCAATCGTTAAACCGGCAAACCATTGTCATCGCCTAATGAATGGGCATCATATCATATGTTACAGTTTAAATACGGTCCGCGCCGTAACAGACGTAATTAAATCAGTTATGAACCGTGACGGTGCGATATGTGACAAAGGCCATTGTTTTTTGTCCCTTTCCTTCGTTTGTTAACCCTCAAATGCTGGTTGAAGGTAAATATCGAGTTTTATGTTACTTAAAATTTACTAAGTGTAAGGTGAATAGTAGTCTGTCATTTAAAAAAAAATTCAATCCCCGAATTCTGAAACAGCAATCAAGTTTCATTCGAGTAACTTCATATCGATGCTGTGTTTACACATGTCAGTACAAATTAAAAAGACAACTAAATCTAAACTTGTAAAAGCTGCTCATCTCTGTGTTTCTAGAAAACAGAAGAAATTGCAACTAACAACTATTACCTATTACAATTGGTAATTTTAGACGGCAAATAACAAACTCTTCTTTCTGACATACCTCACATACCAGTATAGTTGAAAATTCAATAATTCAGCTTATTTATTATTTACAAAAAGATTTTGCCCTTGTGTCCAAACGTTAAAACTATGTATCTGAATAAAATAGTTTGGCTTTTCATTCATTTGCATTGAAGGGTTAAGTTTTTTCTGACCGTGGCTGCTTATAATCAGTCCATCGTGACGTAGCATCAGTAATCAGTGCCTGTTTAAGTATCAGTCTATTTATGTCTCATTTTAGAGCAAAGACCTCCGTCATTATAATCAACTCTTCGCTGCATTGAACTCTTAAAATTGAGAGGTGGTTGAACTTGCAAACGGTTTATCTGATTTTGAAGATATTTTATAAAAATGGAATAATCAAAGAATACAGCATACGTACCGGCTCATTCTTTATATAGTAAGGAAAAATTTACAATGAGGTTTTTTCCGTATTTTTTTTATGAAATCAACCAATAATACAAAAAAAACAAATGACCGTCTGATTCTCGTTTGAGAACGTTAAAATAAAACTTCATTAAAAAGTTCTATTTTATATAATTTTTCTTACATGGTTTAGATACTTGTTTCTTATATTTTATTGGGCAGAAATTATGCAGCACCCTCAACCAAGCAACATACAACTTGTGCAGTAGGTGCTTCCACGGCTAAGTTCCACGGGGCCTCTTGATACCAAAAAAACCGGCCAAGTGCGAGTCGGACTCGCACACCGAGGGTTCCGTACAAACCAGTAGGTATATTCATTAAAAATATTTTTATTATATGATGTAACTAAAAATTACGGCTTTCGAAATTTTTCCTTTATTTGTGCTATAAGACGTTGCTTCGTACCAAATTTCAAGATTCTAGGTTCACGGGAAGTACCCTGTAGGTTTTGATTCCCTTGCAAGTGTCGAATATTTGCGGAAATTTGCGGCATAAACGACTGTATCCTTTGATTGCGTTGGCTTAGAAGTTTGATTTTTTCACAGCTCCAAGAGACAATAGACTTGAGTATTTGATATAAATTCCAGCTTAATACCTTCACGCGTTCCTGAGAGAAAGGGTTTTGACAGACAGACAGACGGCCGGACAACAAAATGATCCTACAAGGGTTCCGTTTTTTCCTTTTAAGGTACGAACCCTAAAAATTAATAATTTGGGAATCATTTGGGAATGACAAAATATTAAGGTTTGATGGCAGCACTTAGTAATAACTAACTTCCAGTTTTTCAGCTTAATTTTCCTTCTGTTCCTTTAAACCTAGATTTATCCTAGAACCTATTCAATTGCTACCGAAACAACCCATTATGCATGCCATTTAAATAAATTATTATAAATTGCAAACATCAGAACTGTAGTGAGAAATACTAGAGCAATAATTCAAAGCGACAGACGGACAAACAGATGGTTCCGTCGATATAGTTCTAACACGCGCGCGCGCTTAATAGTGATGCACTTGTGCGTTGTCAGAATTGAACTACTGTTAAGAGGCACAATGAGCTTGATCCTAAGTCCTTCCTAGGTTTTAATATTGTTTAACCTTACAAAATAAACTAACCCACTAGGTTGGAGATTTCTTTTAAAAAAACATTATTACCCAACGTCATCTAGAAGTTAGGTTAAGCATGTTTTTGTTCAATGAGCCTTTACCTCGTCTTATAGGGGCTTTTGAACTGGTGGAAAGCATCTGGTGTCTATCAAAAAGCAATGGAAGTAGTGTACACCAACGGCTTCCAAAAAGGGCACTGGTCCGGGGGACGCGGTGCACAACCATTTGGTAGTTCGTAAGTTATGCTGTACACTGAACCAGTAGTCACGGCTAACATGAAGTCACTGTGTCTGAGCTACAAGCTATGGCTAGTCTTGTGGATAATAGTGGATAATTTTCCTAAAAGACGACACGGTTAGCGCAGTGCGCTGTGACATGGTTTTACGCCTTGACTTGCGTGGTGTCCCGGGTTTGATTCCCGGTCGAGTCAATTCAGGAAATGATCTTTTCTGATTCGACTCGGGTTTGGGTGTGCTGGGAGACGCCCCTGGCTTAATTCCATGTCTGGTATCTCGTAACACAAGGATATTTATCCTTACTTCGAGACTATGACAAGTGGTGTGTTGTCTGGCGCATATCTGGCGCATACTGGCGCATGTTGTGGTTTTGTTAGTGGCAGCATTAAACTGCAACTGGTGTAGGAGCCGCGCCACTGGCTCCGGTCAGCCATTGGGCTCGCCTACCTAAAGGCTGTTCTTGCCCGTTTCGCACGCACCAACCGGGACAGCTGAAGTGGCTACGTACCCTAGGTGCTTCCATGGGCTCGGCTCTTCTTCGGCAGGCCCGCAAGGTCCTATTACTGGCTGTGTGGTGCAATATGTGTTATAATGTGTAGTGTAAATAAATACCATACATAAAATACGGTAATGTTTGTTTATTTATTTATTTATTATTTAGAATAGGTACACAGACACATTACCATCGTTACATGGCTTTATATAATATTTTGTACACAATAGGCTAGACAATAATCCAAAAAGTGTGTATACAGCATGATTATTTGTTATTTCCTAAGGGCGGTTTTTAAATACAGCTAAAAGATAATAATAAAAAGTAAAAAGGTAAAAACTAAAAGTAAAAACGAAAAAGTTGAAGAGTTACGAAAGAAGTGAGGAGTTTATTGTCATTGTATATGTGTGATTGTATTATAATACTGACGCACGCCCATGCAACTAAGTACCACGCGAAAAGTAATATAAAAACCGCTGCAGGTAGTATTCAAACAACTGCAATGTCGCAAAACGCATTAGTTTCATTATTTTCAAGCTGGAAACTTGATAAGATAGATTACATTTTTTCAAACTACTACACAGTTTTACCTTTTTTTAAAGATTTGTCATCCATCATTCATGTAAGTGAACTATTATTTTTGTAAGATTCATGTCGATTATAAGGTGTTTTTATACTTATTAAATCCGAAACTGTATTTTGGTTCAGTCGCACTCTTAACTCCAAGGCTTCAATATCTCGTCAATTACATCAGTATTAAATAATGCAGCACGCTACCGTCCGTCCAATCCAATTCCAATCATGGGCCAAGGTCGCAAAGTTCATTATTATCTGACAGGATTTGATTGATTAAGTGTTACATTTTCAAATAAGGAAGACTGTGCAATTTATAGCGCAGTTTGCTCTTTGGTCATTTTTGTATCGTTATTAATGTAATGATATTGGACGGTTCGATCATGATTCAAATTACATTCGTTAAAATTCGAATGAGATTTTTTTAAGAAAACATCGATACAGCATCACATACATACCCATTACTTGGTGCCAAACTAAGGATTTTTTGGGTTCCAGAAATCAGAACCAAAGAAGATACAACGATCACCTGAACATAACAACAATATCAGAATGAAGACATTTGAGAGCGTCGTGGCCTAGGAAACGTCGCATTTTTTAAAGATTTTTGGGATTATATCGTTGAATTAAAATTTAAGTAAAATTTATCTCTCTAAGAACTTCTGCACCTTTTTCTTTTATAATTATCACTTTAACTGTGTCCAGTGAATTTTCATGTTTATTACCAATTATTCAGTAAAAACTTTATTTTTTATTTTAGAAATTATTTGGCGAAAACCTAATTTTGGACGATTCAATGTGCTTTGATGTGGTATTATGCAAAACATAATGAAGGAAAAAATATAGTTTTATTTCAATTCAATGAAATAATCACGAAAATCTTACAAAAATGCAACGTTTTCGATCCACCCCAGGAAACGCTCTTAAACGCCCCTGGCTCGTAACCTATGTGGTCCAGGGTTCCAATTTGTTCGGTGATTGAGAACAGCAGTAAAAAACCAAAGCAACCCAGATACCGGCAGAAGGCTCACCACCCATCAGGTTGGGTTCTAATAAACTTTGTGAAAAGTGGGCTTCTGAGTTTTCCGTTCAGAATGACAGCAACAGTCGACTTTCCTCTGACTGAAAATAATCGTGATGTTCAGACATTTAGGCGATCATCACACTGCACCGCTCTCCGTCGCGTATCGAGGGGCCACAGATTATAAAATAGTATGGAAGTATCTTAATTTGTATAGAAAACACGCCTAGGACAACACACTGACAACGCGGCTGCGCAAGAGCCGTGATCTGCACCGCGGGGGGTGCGGGGCGCGGTGCAGTGTGATAATCGCCTAATGCAGGTGCGAGAATCGATTCTTCGATCCTTTGAGTTCCAACCAGCACCAAGAACCATTGCAAAAAATTCGCAGCAGGTATTTCAGTCTCAATCACTTTGCCCACTTTTATAAAGGTCTTACGTGCCATCGCAATCAACAATGTTCCATGAATTGTATTTTCCGACAGAAAGTATTTTATTTGTTAGTGCCGACGCTTGTACGGAAGTAAGAGTTGGGTATGGCAAAAAAAGGACGAAAGTAGGATAAATATAATATACGTTTGTCAGGAGTGAAATAGTGATAAAGTAAGGAATAGCATAATTAGAGAGCGTTGTGGTGTGAAAGAGGATGTTGTCACAAAAATTGAGATGGGAATGCTAAGATGGTTTGGGCATATGGAAAGGATGAATGAAAGGCGATTAACGAAACAAATTTACAAGGCGAGGGTGGATGGAGCTGTTGAAAGGGGAAGGCCTAGACGGACGTACTTATATAGGACAAGTCCAAGACGTGCTCAGAAAAGTCAGGTCAGGAGTACCCATAATCGACATGCATGCATGCATGTATGAAATGCATGGATTATTGAGAGTGGAAGAAGCGCAAGAAGTGTGTTAGCCTAAACTATGGACCGTAGCAAGTAGAAAGATGTGGTCTCTGCCTACTCCGTTGGGAAAAAGGCGTGATGGTATGTATGTATGTATGTAAGTAGGTATTTACCGGATCATTGAACATACTGTTAGGAAAATGATCTGGCATGCCCAGTGAAGTAATGTCAAATAGAGAAGCTTTTTTAAAGGATTGTAAAATAGAACGAAGCTCCATAATTATTATTTTTTCCCTGTTAGTTGTCCAAGTGCAATATTTCTTTCCGATTAATGTTTTCTGTTTAATATTTTTAAATTGTTTACAAAAAGAAACAGTGCAGCGAATACAATTCTTTTATTTCAAGACTAAGTTACCTCAGAACCTAGTACATCGTTCTTCTTACGGTATATAAAATTACCCGGTATAATGATTGATGACAGGGCGGCCGCTCTCACCCGGGAACTGTATCAGTCGTTTGCATGGACATCATTTGCCTCACTGATTCAATTTGCGCGGTTTTTGCCTCAAGTGATGGAGGTTCTCGTGTGAAACCGGCCTTGTTGACGGTGAAGATGAAAAACAATGTTAATGTTTAGACGATTAAATAATTAATATATACAGTACAGTAAAAATTAAAAAGAAAACCTTAAAATAAATATAACTAAAAACTACTAAGAAAATTTTGCACCTGTGGTAAGGTACCCAAGATGCTGGCAGCATTCCCCCGTTGTATAGAAAGACTCACACGTTGGGCGAGGAATTTAACAGCTCTTGGGTCACCTGTAGTTGAAATCAATTTTTTAGCTAGATTTTTTAAAAGGTTCTGTGCACTCGGACCCCACGAACCCAGGCTTTCGACGCCGAAAGGCACAAAAGTGTAACCGGAACCGATGTTCTAGTACTTTTGTGCCTTTTTATATTCCGCCGCTTCAGCCGCCGCGGCTGCCCGTTTACTCGTAATTTTTTAATGTTTTAGAAAAAATTATCATGACTAAATGAGCTCAATAATTATAAAAAGTTTCAATGAAGGCCATCTCACGGTCGAAGAAGTTCGGTAATTTTGTATGTAAGCAGCAGACGCACATAGAATAAGCGTACAGAAATCTATGTGAACCCATTTTTTTATTCCTTAAAAGCCTTCCTAGCCTAGCCTTCCTTTATCCAGCGGCTATCTGTAAAGGAACACCGTTGAAAAACCTTAAGCAGCCAGGTTAATGGCATATAGAGGGATCCTGCCGTTTTATTAAAATATTTTTGCCAAACACATTTTAGCAACCGTTTATTATGACAATGCAATATTTCGAAAAAAAATAGTTCGCACATTTTTAGTAGACAATTTTTTACTGTTTTTAGAAAATTGACATTTAGTCAAATATGAAGAGAAAAATGAGAGTTTTTTGGAAATATATTGCAATGTTTTTTAAATTATATAATCAATTTATCAAATAAGTACAAAATACTTTTAACTTACAATTTCAAGTTTTTTGCACTGGTCATTATCGAGTATTCAGACTTGTGTTGTAGAATTTAGAACCATCACGAATACGTTCCAAAAGGGGTAGTCAGAAGCAAGTGCCTGCTGCCGTCATAGTTATTGGTACACTTAGAAGCCCTTTTTTCACCAATGGTATTGAACCCAACGACACGACGTGTTAAGTGGTTAGCCTTCCGCCGTTATCCCGGATGATTGGTTTTTTTATCGATGTTACCATCACAGGAGAGCTATATTATAATATCTAATACACAATTTTGAGGATAAAAAGCCTATTAAGAAGGTCTGTTGGTTTGTTCATCCTGGCGGCTATAAATCTCCTCGGAAGGTATATTCCGCTCGTCTTGCTCCTATTCACGTTGAAAACGATATATATTCGATTACCTGTTAAGGTGCTGCCTAAACTACACGACACGGTTGGCGTAGTGCGCTGTAGCACGGTTTCTCGCCTCGATTTCCGTAGTGTCCAGGGTTCGAATCCCGGTCCGGTCAATTTAGGAAACGTTCTTTACTGAAGTGACTTGGGTCTGGGTGTGCTGGGAGACGCCCCTAGCTTATTTCATTGTGTGGTACCTCGTAACACAGGCATATTTATCCCTACTTCGTGACCATTACAAGAGGTGTGTTGTCTGGCGCATATTTATTTATTTATTTAAACTATTGCATAGTTAGTATTAATCCTTTATTCTGTCCATAATAGTATTTTGTAGTTACTGAGTAACTGAGTAACGACTGGTCAGTTGGTGCTATATTTAGCACCGGAGGTCGTGGAATCGATCGCCACCCATGGCAAACATTTATGTGACGAACATTTGTGTTTGTTGTGTGTCTGGGTGTTATTATCTATTTTATTAAGGAATATTTAAGTATGGTTTTCAATCTTTGTTATCCATAGTACAAGCTCTGCCACAGATATATACTCGTAAATATAAGAGCTAACAACTTATGATTTCCTGAATTGAAATCTAGGGCTTTTACCTAATTAAAATGAATGTAAATAAAACGAAAAAAGCCTAATATCAAATTAAAAAATTGCTAAATTAGGGTAGTTATTGAGTACTTAAAAAACTAACGCAAGGTTGAGAATGAAGGCTGTTTTTGCGATAGTGTGGATTATCTAAAAACAGCCTACCTCCCTAATAGTAATTATTTTAGCCTTTATACTGTCCCACTGCTGGGCAAAGGCCTAAATCATTGAAATCAAGTCATCGCTACAATTGATGGGTATTGGCTTAATAACCACGCTTGCCAAATGCGGATTGGTGATCACAAACCCGGTCTATGTTCCGAAAAATCTGATAACAGATTTTGCCAGACCTAAGAATTGAACCCGGGCCCTCCGGGTTTCGGGCCGAGCTCTGAAACCGCTCGGCCACGGAGGCGTTTCCCTATTATTCTTTAATATTTCGTGTTCAGTCTCCATCTTAACCCTATAGACCAGTAGCGGATTTATGCAAGTGAATTCTTCTAAAGACTATTTTAATTAAAGCGCACACTGACTAAAGATTCCATGAACGGCTTTTGAAAGGAATGACTGACTGTATTATGTCTGTCTGTCTGTCATTACAGTTTTGAATGGAAGTCCATCATGGAGTTAGATTTGAACGGTGTATTTTGAAAGGGGGAAATTTAATGCTCAGATATTCAGTGTAGGTTGCTATAAGGCGCGGGAATTGAACGTATTCGAATTATGTTAAGGCAGTCGCCATCTGTGATTTAACAAATTAATTAATTTTTGCAAGTGTCGTGGCTTAGGGGTTAAGCACCTTAACTCGGATCGTGGATCGTGAGGTCCCGAGTCGAACCATTTTTGTGTGTGTGGCGTTAGTTGGCAATTAAATCAACGTAATTGTTAACCGACTAACTCTCCGGTGATGAAAAACATCGATAATAAACGAAATCAACCCTGATCACCGACACCATTAGTGAAAAGTGGGCTTCTAAGTGCGATATTTGCCATGACAGCTACAGTCACTTGCCTTTGATTGCCGTTTGGGATATAGTCGTGATAATTTATTTTCATTTTCACCGGCACGAAAAAAACATAATTTACTGTCGCAATGGATCGCTATCCATAGCATTACAGAGGCGTGGGTCATGGGTTTGAGCCCCAAACAGTACAAACAATAATGTGATAACCACTTACGTTGATAATACATAGACACGATACTTGCGATTGCTACTCTCTAGGGTGCGTTCCAAATCGCTTTTTGCAGAGTGATTTTCACCCTCGTCGAAAAGAAAGAGACAAAACGAACGTAACGTCTGTCTGACAGCTGTCAGGTGAATTTAATCTGGATCCAGACACCGGTAGAATTCGCACTTGTCAGAGTGATAAACGTCACCCGAACCCGTTCCGAAACAACTAAGAAACTGTCAGGTGACAGCTCGGTTTCACTCGGGGTCAATTTGGATCGGGTTCCAGTGATTTTCACTCCTCAGAGTGTAATTTCCACTTGATTTGGAATGCAGCCCTAATATAATAAAGTTAAAGTTCGAATGACCTGTTAGCGCAATGGCAGCAATCCTGCCTGTAAATTTGTATTTGTTGAGTGTCTGAGTGTTATTATCTATTAAAGTATATACTGGTATATAGAAATATTAGTATGTTTATCTTCGGGCCCCACCGAAACAACACAGACGACCTGGACGACCAAGACGCAGATGGCGAGATGAACTGTATGTCTTCGCCGGGAACTGGTCTGAAAAGGTCAAAGATAGACGTATGTGGAAGTTGGGAAGTAGAGGTACGTAAGAGGCCTTTGCCCAGCAGTGGGATCCTAATGGCTATTACATACATACATACCATCACGAGTTTATCCCAAACGGGGTCAGAGGCAAGTGACAGTTGCCGTCATGGTGAACGGAACACTCATAAGCCCAGTTTTCACCAATGGTATTAGAACCCAACGTGGTAGGTGGTGAGCCTTTCGCCGCTATCCGGGTTATCGATGTTTTCCAACCGCAGAGTTAGTCGGAAATTAAACAATGAACACAATTTTGGTTCTGGCCAGATTTGAACTCGGGACCACACGATCCGCGACCCGAGTTGAAGTTTTTAACCATTAGGAATATAGTAATGGGCTAAATTTAGATTAGATTAGATGTTTTTCAGTCTCTGACTCCAATTGTACAAGCTGAGTTTAGGACAATTTTGCTGTTGTGTGTAATTTACGATTTTTTAATTACGATCTGATAATTTCGCAACCGATTTATCCTCGACTGTATAAACGAAAAAAAAATGAATATAAACAGCTAACAAACGACGTGAAACTCTGCTTTTGTATTATTAAGATCAATCAAATTATTGCGCTGTTCAAGATGAACGATTAGAAATACAAAAAATATACATTTTTAGACTTTCTGTTCGCTTTTTCATATGTTGCAGAAAATATATAGAAATATAGGAAATTCTCAAATAGTAAATTCATGTACAGGGTGATAAGTTTTTAAAACTTAGTCTACGCTTAGAAATAAGCTATCAACAGCTAGGACATCGGTTCACGATCCATAGCCACATTGAGTGGGTGAATTTGTTCATACATTTCTTAATAAATCGTTACTTTAAAGAGGAGCCTAATTAACTTAGCCCGGTAAACCTGTAAGCATAATTACCGCTATCCAAAAGCATGTGTTTTAAGTCTCGTTAGCGCATGCGCAAAAAATGTTGTGAACTCGAAATTCTTACATTTCGTCCGAAAGTTAATGCTCTTCATACATCAAGCTGAATGGACGATCCGATACATCAGGGTCGTTGGTTCATATACCGTTATTAAACAGTTGGTTTTATAATGTGTTTTGTAAGTTTCAGAGAATTTTACTGTTTTGTTCAGTAACTGCAATGTCCTGAGGCTTGTAGGACTGGGTTCATCTAACGACAGCTTGGGATTGCTCTGTCTGAGCATTTTATATATTGATAACCAGCTTTTGCCAGCAACTTTGCCTGCGAGAGGATCCAGTTTTTTAAAATCACCCTGTGTATGTAAAATATCTTGTTTCGTTTTCTATTCTATTTTTTTAGCATTTTTCATAAATGTTACAAGTTTTAATAAAATTCATTTAGTAACTATACTATAACTATATCCAAAATAACAGACAAAATACTTTTCTTAAACTTTTTATTGTATTCAGTATCGTTCATATTTCTTCCGATTCAGAATTAATATACAGTACTGCATCGGTTACTATTTTATACATAAACAGAAACAGATATAGCTACTTTATTATTATAGATACTGATTTCAAAATTGAAGAACATAAATTGCGAATTGCGAAATTTCCTATTCCTAATTGAATGCTTGAATACAGCCATGCTTCATGCAAATAAGCTTTTTTAGATAAATAAAATACCAGTCACAGTAACCACAATCTACTATTCAAATGTGAGTTCTAATATCAAAGCTTTACGTTGATTTTCGTTCAGAGATGTATGGTGCAATACACTGGTGGCCATGTGGTGATATCAATAAACGCTCGGAAGCATTGACGGTCTCGATTTATTTATGAAGTGCATTCACACATTCCATTTGGCGTGTATGGAATTGTGCTAGGGTTGATGTTAGTTCCTGCGACCATAATTTGCTGGCGAAATAACAGATATTGAAATATTTCGATTATGATATAATATGCTTACTACTTCTCGACTGGTCCATTGCCACACACAATGGTAAACGTCTTGCCAAGGATATATTTTTTGTATCGGTGTAATTAAATGTGTGTGTATGTATTTCAGAAAATAAAGTATAGTTAAGGTTTTAAGGTTTAAAGAATTTATTCTCATAAAAAGATTACAGAAATCCACTTACATGAGAACATTATTATTATCATAGTTCTTAATCTAAAAAAACACAGTCACCGCATTGTGGTATACATATAATTATTACAATAGTTTATAGTTAAAATATGTTTATCGAATCTCTGGCTCAGATCTGTTTAATTTGGGGTAAGTTGACCTTCCCAGTGTCAGCAACCAAGTTTTGAAAAAATCGTACTAAGGTTAGTCAAAATTTAAATGATTTTTGATAAGAGTTTTGATACCCTTTTAAATAATCAGTTGCAAGACAATCACAAATGGGGATTCAGCAAAGCCATTGCGCAATACTATTTAAAAACTTGCTCTAATTTTACACGCTTAACAAAATAAACCAAACAAAACTTAAGAGAATTTGGGAACATGTATTTTAAACTTTTTATATAATATTACATAACGAAGCATCTACGGTATCCGCATGGCCGCAATTCCTATTTGCTTAAAAGCAAGTTTGATTGACCTAAATAGTTACAAAAATACCGAATCAACCATAGGCAAATGACAACCGTAACGAACGAACAAAATCGTCTTCGCAAAACCGCATTTCGCTTACCCATTTGAAGAAGCGCCCGAACAGTCGGTCGGTTTGAAATATGCCCTTATTTACATGCGCCGGCGCAGTGAGTTATGTGTTTGACCCCTAGCTGTGGCCGCAAGTGGATGTTTAACGTTTGAAATAGCACGCTTTTGTGTTTGCGCCGGCCAGACTTACTGGGTTTGTTTTCAATTGCGGTTGTACTTTTGAATGTACGTTATTTTTTAAAGCAACTTCGGTGGCAAACAGGCGTGCGATGGTAAGCAGCTACGATGAGGTTCGATAGGCAGTTACGATACCATTGCCTACGAACACGTGCAATATTAGGGTACTCGCATGTTGCCGACTCTGTAAAGCTTAAGGTGCTCTCTCACTTGGAGCATTCGTCTGTAATGTAACGTTTCAGATTCGATTTTGAGCATTACTTTGTTAGACCATTATTCGGTGTTACACCAACGTAATGTTCGAATCTGTAACACTTAAGCATGCTCGGTTCTCCACCCTCACTTGTGTGTAACGCTTGACTCTGTAACGTGACAATACAGGCGAATGCTCCAGGTGAGGAACCACCTTAAGCTTATTAAGGTACGATTGCGATCAAAATGACTGTAGAGTTCTATAAAAAAAAACCTTAAAGGGAACTTTTGTGCAGCCCAAGAAGTAGGTCATTATTCAGTAGGATTAGTACAAGAGAAGTAGCCATTTCCTATTTTAGAATATAGTGTGAACTATTAAAGCTAAAAAAGCTAAAAAAAGACACACTAGTTGGAATTATGTGACAAATGTGTTTGTAACCCCGTACAATAAAAAAAAAACTACAAATTAGTAAGCGATGCATTAAAATAGATAAACTATGATAATTTCCGAAGATATGTTGCACGGTGTGCAAACGTACAGACCTCCTATCTTCTTACTTATATATGGACGTCTCATGCAATATACTGAGATGCGATAAGATAAGATAATAACAATAATAAATACTGACATTTACAAAAATGTACTCTTAACTCGTACCTTGAACAAATCATTGTTTCACTTAAAACAAGATGAAGATAAAGTTGTCCGAAACAATATATGGGAATGACTCTTTTTCGTACGTTTAAGTATGTTGTAAACAATTAAATTACATTAAAACCATCACAAATTGCAAAAGCAACCTTAAAATAAATTGATTTCAATGCATTTTAATTTATAGACGATTTATTTAACACTAATTGCTACATAAAAGTTAAAAAATGTGTGCGTACATCGTAAACGTCAATTATTATGATTGTTTTTATGATTTACAATATTGAATAAGCGGTGTCATAAAATTTTAGTGCATATAACTTGACGACTGTGATTAGATCGCTCATGGAGCCTCAAACACTAAGAGATACTAGAAATATACATATATATGTTTATTTAATTGTTTTGATATTTTAATAATAAAATTAGTTTTCACCAATATTTTTTTTCAAACTTAATTATAATTGAATATAAACATTATCTCTCTAAGGATACTTAGACATGAACAATATAAACATGACATGTTGGGTAGGATTTATGTATCAATGACGAATTAAATAAAGTTTCATTCCGTTTAACTTCCTATTTCAACAACATCTCAAATAATTTATTTTGTAAACATACTCTTCACAACGTCCTTTTAAATGGTGTATAAAAACGTAAAAGCAATTTATTTTGGTAAATACAATGCATTCCTTTTCATAATTACTGAATAAATCTTTTCGTTCACTTATTTACCAGTGAATCAGGTAACGAAACGTAGTGACGATTTCGTTGTAGTCAACTTACACGCGTTGATTAAAAAACTTCATTGTTCATGAGAGCTTCTGGTTTTGAACGATTAATAGCTGTCCTTTCTTTAGGAGATTGAACTTTAAGTAAACGCAGAGTCAACAGGTCCTTCCATAAACAATATGATGCAGTCAAACTGTAAAAGCTGTTTTCTTTCCAATATAGGTAGGTGACAATAGTTTTTGTTGAGGTGTTATCGAAAGACTTCTCAATAATGGAATCATTGGTAAGTAGAAGAAATATTTCGAAAACACGAAAACTCCCTGAGATAAAAAAATCATAATTATTTTGAACTTGCCCAAAACGCCATCTACAAACTATCGCAAGATGGTGACGTCACAGCAAGACAACAAGTGCAAGACACTTGTTCGAGAGCTATTATAATTTTGCGTTTATGATTATGGTTCCTTAACTAAAGTTACTATACATTGTATGGATTATGTATACTACAAATGGTATTACTTATTTTTATTATACACTTTTAAAAATAAACTTGCCCACCCGAGTTTTAAGAGCCATAAAATGATTATACCTAAGTAACGAGTTCGACGATACGGTTGGCGTATTGTGCTGTAGCACGGTTTCTCGCCTCGATTTCCGTAGTGTCCCGGGTTCGATTCCCGGTCAGGTCAATTCAGGAAACGATCTTTTCTGAATTGACTCGGGTCTGGGTGTGCTGGGACGCCCCTGGCTTATTTCCTTGTGTAGTACCTCGTAACACAGGGATATTAACCCATACTTCGAGACCATTACAAGAGGTGTGTTGTCTGGCGCAAAAAAAAACGAACTAAAAGTATTCCTTTTTATTGTATTTTTTGATGTGGCAAAGCCGGATGTGAGGAAGATTATTTCAAATTATTTTTAGAATTCGATGATGTTGTCAACTACCCAATGATTGCCCTCTCTGCAAAACTCAGCTTAAATATTCTTCTTAACACGACTTTTAAGCTAGGGTAATTAATTATTATCATGCTGATCGATTACTTACTCAGTCACAAGCTGGCGGTCGTACTTAATGATATTTGGTCTTAAGATCCTTAATGAAGAACACATTTAGTCAATATCTGAAATGCCTTATTTCACACATTTACGCGAACATAATATAAGACCGTTTCATGGAAACCGTGGCAGATTAATATGATAATGCATCGACTATAAACCGGTAATTGGGTTTTGGGATTATAGCTCTCTGGGGGTTGTTATAGTGATTTGCGAGAATGAGGCGTCATCACATTATTCCTTAAGTTGGGTAGGTCTTTAAATGTCATTTCGCATAATTTTGAGTTTCGTCATAAAGCGTTTATCATTTATATTGCTCATGAAAATATTTTTGGTATAAGTAAACACTTGTTCCATGCAGGTAATCCGTCATCTTTTTACATGTGACTTCCTACTTATTTTTCCTCTTATAATATATAATCCTTCGTGGTAAAGTCGTTATACATAAAGTAGTGGTAGGTAAACTTCCCTGCTGTTAGGGTAGTAGAACACTGTTGAGGTATCCCTGCCACGAGGTCCCGCGTGTGTTTCGGTTTGCGATCCCGAGGAAGATGGTGACGCGTGTCTTCGGACACAGTGGTCTGTGTTTCGTGCACTGGAGTTGAAGTTGCTCCTCTCGAAGCTGGTTGCCAGGCGGCCTTGCGCGCGGGTTAAATGGTTGAGATGTGCACATAGGTTGTTTTAACCGCCGGAGTTGCATATAACAATATGCAACTTAATTTTGTGTGACTCTAGCGCCACAGTTGCAAATTAGCAACTAAACTCTGAAGTCATTTTGTAGGTATCTGTATCTGTGTATCTGTTTCCCCCCTAGGAATTAAGAAATACGTTTCCGGGCATGCATGTTGAGCGAATGAAACGAGTGATTTTTTTATTCCCGATATGCATTACATTTGGAAAGGTTTGAAAAGCGTAGCAGAGGAGTCATCGGTAAAATTAAGAAAAGGGCTTTCTTGCTTTATTTTACTTTGGATGCGAAAGACATACTCATGTGGTAGTTTCATATACCAAATACTCCGCTTAAAAACTTAAATAATCGATTAAAAATAAAAAGATGTAATAAAAAATCATCGGATGAAATCCCTCCTGTTATCTTTAAACTTTGTTTTGGTAAAGGACCCATATTATCAGATCAATTATTTTAGGAATAAAAACAAAAATAGAAGACGAAATGTCTCAAAAAGAGGTAACTTTGTGAAGTTATTCTATCAAGCCAACTTTATCAAATCATGTTTCCACCGGATGAATTCCCTGTATTGTCCCCTCAACAATATCAGTAAATTTTATAAGATTTTAATTTCACTGTTTACTACTTCAAAAATTAATTAAATTCAAGAGGCCAACGTCTAACAACGGACACTTACGCTGAAAAATGTGGATTTATCAGCAGGTGTTGCCCTTTGTAGTGACTTAAACTTTAATGGAGTGGACTACGCTGACCCTCAAAATAGTTGGAAACCTACATTGGGCCGAAGAAAATTGTCAAGTTACGAGTACCATATAGGTCTCTGTTGACTAAGTAGTTCTCTAGATATGAGAGAGATATGCACTTAAATTGCATGAGATATAAGAGTAGGTTTAAACTTCACTTAAAGTATAGATTTTGTCAGCCTATTATTGTTTCATTTCAACTATGATCGCTTTGAACATAATATTGACCACATTAAGATTCTAATGCATGTGGGAGCGCACATGTTGTCCGATTACCATCGGCGGGCCGATCGCCTGTCAGTCGCCGTCATGTCGTGTCGTCCGTCATTTGTCGTCCGTCATCGTGACGGCCGCTTGCATTCGACGTTCAACTGTTTGTTTTTGTTTTGAATGAACGAGCCTTCATTGTGAATGGTCGGGATTAGACTTTGTTAGTTTTAGTGATTGAATGGGGAAATTATTTTAGTAATATTTTAAAACGCTATATACGAGTAGCTTTATTGCAAAATTGGTGACAAAATCTCCAGTGACGGAAAACATTACCAAAAAGCCTATAAACTCATATTGGCTACAACTTTCGTTGGATTAAACTGCTTTCAATGAAGGATGTGGAAGGTGTAGGATTTTAGGTGTCTCGTTCGCCAATAGCGAAAGTCAGCCCCGTACGACTAATGTGCAATATTTAAAAAGTTTCCTAAAAACTTTGAAAGGTTACAAGCCGATTTGATTATTATGATCTTTATAAGTTTAAGGCATTTTGTCATTATCATCATCCGTGCGGTCTATTCCGGTTGGTGGGGTTTTCTTTTCCCACTTCGCGCATCCACTTTTCCCACATCGTCTTGTGCATCCTCAGTGGTGAGTCTGTTGGCACGCATGTCACCCTTGACAACGTCGAGCCAGCTTCTTGGGTCAACATCTTCTACCAGTACCTGGCGGGGGCGTATTTGCTAGACATTTGTTGCCCACGTAGTTCAGGCAGCTGGTCTGCGATGTCACGAACACGAACGCTGCCGCGGATCTGGGTGTTACCGCGATCTTTGCGTGAAACTCCACACCTCCACCGCAGCATCTTCATTACCGTAACGCGCAGCTCCTGCTTGTGTCGCTCTAGTAACAGCTATGTTTCACTGTCATATAAAAGGACAGACCTAATGATGGTTTTATAGACCTGCCCCTTTAGCTTGATCGGCATTTTGGGGTCACAAATGACACCAGTCACCTAACGCCATTTGGCCCAAGCTGCGGAAATTCGGGTTCTGACGTCGCTGTCGATGTCCCCGGACGCGCTTAACACAGATCCCAGGTATTTCACACGGTTCATGCGCTTGACCACGTCAACGCCTATGCGGACGGACTGGGGATCTGTGGTGTTGCAGGCCATGTACTCCGTCTTCGCCACTCTAAGTTTCAGACCGCCGTTTTCAAGTGAATTTCTCTACGTATTCAGGCGTTGTACCAGCCGTCCCCTGTCCGAATCTGCTAGCGCAATATCATCAGCATACATGAGCAACCAGGGTGGCTGCTCGTGGTGGTCTCCGATGCTGTTTGACAGAACGTCTAATAATACGCTTAACAGAAACGGGCTAAGCACGGAGCCTTGGTGTACTCCAACGGTGATAGGGAAGGGAAGCGTGTCACCAACCGCAGTCCTATGGAACTGGAATCGTGGTACATGTCCCGAATAATGTCAATAAAGACCTCGGGAACGGCCCTGGACCGCAGCGCCCAGCCGATCATCTCACGAGGGACACAGTCGAAGGCCTTCTGCATGTCTAAGGTACGGAGATGCAGAGCTGTATTTTGTACAGCAGTATAAAATACTTGAAATCTAGCAAACAATCACGATAAATCTCAAACTGCACGAAATATTTTCTTAATGCCTAACGTTTTGCAATACATCGTATTTTGACAAACAAAAGCAACCACGCCTTTTGAATACTTTAGGCAAAGACTTTTTTCTTGTCTTGATTGGGAATCGAACCCACGTCCCCAGGACGCCAGCCGGTCAGTCGGACGTTACAGTATGGTACTATTTCTGTTAATATTCAAATTAATGTTAAACCATTTGTGTTGTTAAAAAATAAACATGATTTTCGACAAGTTACAGGAAAGTTTATAGCTCAAAATTAATTTATTCGAGTTGCCCCGGCACGAAAAAAATTGGCATTATCGTGCACCTGGATAATTAATTAGATTGATTTAATTATAATTATAATAAACCTTAATTTGGTATTAATGACCAATTACAAGTTTTGGCTTCGTTATAGTTCATCTCATACATTTATTCGGTGACATCCTTTAATTTATTTTGGTTCAAGTGATTAAATTATAAAAATAATTCGAATGACCTTCGTGGAAGATGTAATGGATTTTCATATGCTGTTGCGTAATTGATAATAATGCCTATGCATTTGTTCAAGTACTCTTTAATATACATAACAAAGTAGGTATGTATATTTAAGGGTACAAAAATAATCTTTATGCTAAGAAATGATAGGAAAATTCTATGAATGAAATGTAATAATTTAACACAACGTTTTCACCTGCGAGAATTATGGATCATAATAAAATATCACTATCGGATCGTTTCAAGGCGTGGGATCGAGTAAATCTCATATTCTGTGTATACCAATCAAACAGACCTCCCGAATAGCTAAAGAGCTATAACTGTTTTAGTAATTTGACGCTGATTGAAAGGCTGAATGCCTGAAACTGAGATATTTCATTCAAAAAAAGTTTGTGTTCCAAGAAGATTTTTTTTTAATTGTGAGTCTACTGCAAGCAGTATTATGTACTAGCCAAAGCTTAAAAAATATTTATAAAAGATTCTTTCAGGTGGCTAAAATGAAAAATACACACAATAACTAAACTTACAATATTAAGCAATAGTAAACGAATAAACATAGCTTCAGATGGTGTTGGTTCGATATTGGGAGGAGAGACCTTTGCCCTGCAATGAAACGAATAAGGCCGATTTAGACTTACGAGTAAAATTCTAATAAAAAATGTTTAGACGAAAGAAAGACATTTGAAAAACTTTCATTTGCTTTTGGACGTTCAGCCATACAATAATTTGGCCAGCCAACCAGTTCATTGGCTCTTAGCCTACTACAACGCATACTACATGCCATAACCGCTCAAGAAGCATCTTCTGCGACTCATAAACAACATTACATTTGACAGTCGCGTGAGACCGGAGACCGCTACCAATTCTAATAACTCACTTATTGTACGTTGTGGTTTTAAGATTTACACACACTTGGAGAATCGTCGAAGATTCCGTCCGTGGCTCTGTTAGACGCAATAAATTCCTCCAAAGTCTGTATGGCAATCAAAAACTAACCTGTGCATAGCCGTAATAGTAAATTATCAAATCGTCTGCTTACTGCGAAAACCTGACAAATGCAGATTTTGATGTTTCGAGAAAATGGCATTTGAAACTTACATGCTAAAAAAGCATGCAGCTTTCCGTATTTTTTGGTTAAATGGTCTACTTGTATTATGTAAATCAAAATATCTGTATTTATAAGTTCTTCATTTTGGTTAGCTCTACAACAGTTACACTTAACTTTTGTTCGATTTTACCAGTAGAAAGAGCATGAAAAATTACATAACTGTGTTCATAACTTGATTTTGTAAAAAAGTGCAATTATTCGGTTTTCGCAGTAAGCAGACGAAATGAAGATCATGTTAGAAGAGATCATAATGCAAAAAAAACTAATGAAAGTAGATACCAAAAAGTCGAGTCGTAATTTTGTGCCTACTATTGAGTATTATTCTCCAGAATTTGCCCAATTCTAGGAACACAAGAAAAGGAAATAAACCTCAATTATGGTGATTGGAAAACACAAACATAAGAAATCATTTGATGTGGTAGTTTTCGGTACTGCAGTCAAACCGTATCAAAATTAATGTTAACCTAAACAGTAAACTCCTGTAACCTTTCAGCTTATTCTGCAATTTCGATTTTTTGGTTTCCGTACAAAAAATAAAATTAGAATATTATTGAGACGACAATGTTTAATATTTGATGAAATGTAAAAAATAACATAAAATGTAACAATATCTATTCGTAAGAATTTTTTAGAAAGCGCAATAGCGGGAAAATACTTCAACCGTCATAAATGTCGCTGTTGAACCCAAAGTTTCTCGCATGATTCACATTGTTTGCGCAGTAACCTAGTAAACGTTTAACCGCAAAATTTGTGACAAGGAGGTACCTTTCTTTTTGTTTGAAACTAGTGACACACCTTCAGCTTGCATGGTATTACAAATGGTATTCTTTTACTTTTCTAACTACACTATAGGCTTCAATCCCGTCATCTTCTTTCCAATGTATTAGATATTAGCCCATGGGTGGAAATCCCTTCTGTAACGACAAAGTTATAAGACGCGTATTTGAGCACTGATTTATTTACTGTAAATTATTATCCTTAAATTATTATTATTTGCATGCTATACAATTGTAGTTAGGTAGGCTAATGCACTTCTTATCATTTAAATCACATATTTCATGTACTGTACCCTACTTAATGGCAAATAAAATATTTGTTTTTGTATTTGAATGTGAGTTCGACCACCAATCAGGATAAACTTTCGCATCTGAGGGTTATCACTAATTCCGGATCACCCCCCCCCCCCCAATTCAGAATGAAGTTATCGACCGATTCGGTAAATTTCTTTTACTTATAGTAACTGATTCGCTAAGCGGTAGCAATCAATATTTCAATATGTTTAAGCAAAAGGCCCTAAATTTTCATAAACTTAATTAGATAAAACCTACCTTAAAAAAATAAAAGAAAATAACCGAATCAGTCGATAACTTTGTTCTGAATCGGGGGGCTGAAACGATAGTCATAAGTTTCTGGATTCGGGCGTCAGATACCCAAAGTTACTAAAAGGTATGTTTAAAAAACAGATGATGATCTTAGTTATTCGTTTTTATGTGCAGTTTAGTTTTATGCCCAAAGGATTTCCCAACAAAACTATTATTAAAAAAAATATTTATTACTATTCAACAAGTCGCAAAAATACTATTTTAGCGCTCTATCGTATCCATCTATGCACCAAAATATCCAACCAAAAGTTGAAACAATGGAAGTTCTTATAATGTCGCAATTATGACGTCACTTTTCCCTAGCGCACGCGCACGCATCCGCCGTCGGATGTCACGTAGGGCTTTTATTTATTGTCTCTTTTACACGATCAGATAACCATCTTTCGGCGAGGCTTTCAAGAAAACGTTTATGATCCATTTCTGCGAATGTTTGCAAAATGATACTTGCAAAAAAAAATGCCATAAAACTTTTTAATTTTCAAAGCAATGCAGTCTTCTTTTGTGTTTTGGCCAATCACATGCATTAAATATCTGAAGAGTACTTCAGGAGCCAACTGAATTTTCTAAGAGAAATAAAGTTGACGCATATTGGGCCAGTAGATATAGTAGTTGACTACTGATGATGATAATGAGATAAAAAGTATTAAATCAATACACTATCTAGGATAAATGACACGAAATTCATCTGACCCCAAGCCCCAAACCAAGCAGAGCAGGGTTCATATTACAATATTTTATAGCCAACCAATTTAATTTCCTAAACTGACGGTAGCGATCAATTTCATCAGTAAATATCAAGCTGAAACGATGCATTAGTGACAAGAAGCTGCTCACTGGCTGGAAATGAAAGTTCATATAATATAACGAAATTGCTGGCTTCGCTCAGTTTAGGAAATTAACTTGGCTGGCTATAAGAGATGGCGATAAGGCCCCTTGTAACTATGGATATCAGAGACTGATAAATAAATAATAACACCCGGCCACACAACCAACACAAATGTTCTTCACGTGCATGTTTGGCATGGGAGGGCCATATCGAACCAACGACCTCAGGCGCTAAAATCAGGATCGCAACTATTGCACCAACAGGCTAGTCAAACATAGATAAATCAGTATCAAAGTAAGTTAGGTTGTGTTTAGCCTCGTGTTTTTCTGCGCGGTATGAATATAAGCTTGAATAAGCGAGTTTAACAAGACTGCAATATAAATTAAAACATCACAATTTCATAACATTACCAACACATCAAACCTTAGAACGTGTGAAAATTCGTTGCGACAATTCCTACAATTCCGTTTGACATAAAAACTGTCACTGAACTCATAACGTCAGACGCGAAGCCGCCATTCTTGGCCATTCTCGGCCATTCCTAAGCGATTACGGGGGCTAATTGCGGAGTGATTAAACAGGGCGATTACGATTACGTGTCGTGAGACACAGGAGTGTACACCTACCGGCATACCGAAAATACAGTGCAGATTACCAATTGCAATTAAGCTTAAGGTGCCTGATTCTACAACCGGCGCATTTAGGTCGATTGATTTTGTTTTTAAATATCTGATAAGGAATTTTAAAGTCAGCCTCATATCTGGACCTCACGACTGCTTTCCATCAGGTGGAATGGGGTCATCTTGACGGCCACTATAAAAAAAATACAAACATAAATGAACTTTTGTGTTCTGTACGTCTACCACGGGTTGCCACTTTAAACTTACGGTATCGTTCGCGTAAAAACTTGACGTTCTGATCTGTCAAATACTCATGCTGATTTCACTGTACTTTCAAATCTTGAAATAAATATTTATTTGGTACAGTACATACAATTTTGAAAAATACAATTTAATATAAATTTTACCAAAAAGGTCTCCGTTCAGCATGATGTCAGGGCAGGGACTGAAAGTCCGTGCTCTAATGCTAATTATCTGGAAATGACAGGACCTTGATGAAACTTGATGAACATCTAGTTCTTAAAGGTCGCAAATATCAAATTATTCAAAATTCATTTATTATGCCAGAACGTTACGTTATGATAATTCATCGCGTGCCTAGTTTTTTTTATGTGCGGTATGTTAGACGTTAGATAATAAAATTATTATGCTATGACCTGTTGGCGCAATGGCAGCGATCCTGCCTTTAGCGCCGGAGGTCGTGGGTTCGATCCCCACCCATGACAAATATTTGTGTGACGAACATTTAAATTTGTTGTGCGTCTGGGTGTTATTATCTATTTAAGTATGTATTTTGAAATATTTAAGTATGTTTATCAGTATCTGACGCCCATATTACAAGCTCTGCTTAGTTTGGGGTCAGATGTTTTTGGTGTGAATTGTCCCAGATATTTATTTATTTATTTATTTATGGTCGGGTCTATATTTACTCGTATAAAAACGTTTGTCATAATTTATTCAGGCATAGTGTTTTTAGGAATAATGATATTAAGGCATAACAATATACGCATATTTTTTAAAGCATATTCAGATATGGCATAAAGATAACTTAGCATAATATTCTAACGCATAAAATGAAAAACGCATAAGATTAATAAATAAAATCATCAAAATCTAGAATAAAGAGGTTTTTGGCCCTTTGAATTGTTAATTGTTTGCTTCGCTCCTCGCACTTATTAATCCATACTTATTAGCCTTTATGACAACATTAATGAAAAACGATTATGTCAAAGTTTCATTAGAACAATAAAAATTATGCTACATTCATTAGATCCAAGATTATGCTAAGATCAACAATTTCATCGAAAATTATGCCTAAAAAAATTAGTCAAAAAAAAATATGCGAGTAAAATGTATCCCGTTATGGTCCAGCGTGGGTTTTATTTACACATAAGGCCATTGTAGTAACCAGCAAATTTTTGTATTACTCTAAAATTTGTACAGTCTGTGTTAGCAATGATTTTACTTAAATAAGTCTTACTATTTTTTAATTATTGAATCAATGAAAAAAAAAAGTATTGGAAATGTAAAGTTATTACTTATTTAAGTAAAAGAATTGCTAACACAGACTACAGGGTTTGGACATTTGTGGCATAGCTACCCAAAAAAAAAATGTCTTAAAATAAGATACCCTAAAGTGCCACGTTTCCGAGCTACTCAAAGGTAAAGATCGATGCAGAAGGCGATATTCATTATAAATCTACTAAATAAGATTATTTTCGTAATATTGACAAAATTAATAGAATTAGGATATTTTAACAGTCTATTAGCTTTTTCCGCAATCTCTCACATCACAAAGTCGTCGAGAAGTAGCTCTAGGCGATAAGGTCAATAATTGCCTATCCAATGTTGTCACTTTAAAATTGTATTTCTTCTATGCAATAAAGTATATATTTGCTTCTTTTTAAAATCTTTTTTGTTGTTTTTATCAAAAAAGAGGTAATATCCACATTACCTTCATTATTTTGAGCATTTTTAAATGTTCACTCCATAAAAATGCGACAATAACACATACCCAACAGTTTAAATGTCCTTAAATATGTTATTTGTTGATTAAGTTACACGAAAAGCCAGATAATTAGTAGATTTTAAATTATTATCACCTTTTTCATATTGATCTTTACCTTCAAATAACTTGGAAATGTGACACTTTAGAGTACCATATTATATGAAATTTTGTGTTTTCTTATGTGTCTTCTATCTATATAGGTATACCACTACCATCGTGCGCGGAAACTTTGAAAAAAAAACAAAATGGCGGCAAGTAGCTATGCCAGCCTCCACAGAAAAAGGTTCAAACCCCTTTAAAATGTTCCATTGCTTATTTTCTTAAGTAATCACTTTTTTTAGTCTAAAACTCTTAACTGATGAAAACTTACGTTAAGAGATTTTATTAAACCCACAAGGAACCTTGCCTCATTAAACCAATTTTCTCACTTTTCCATTTACGTCGTCTACTTTCGCTCACCAAAATCGGCTTTATATTTATCGTTCGTGAAAAAAAGTTGCCTTTTTAATAAAAAGCGTGCCTTTTAAAAGGCGGTGAACCGATTTATTTCACCAGATAGTACTCATTTAATACGGGCTCATCAATTTTGATGGGGCCATTCCGAGCAGTCAGATCTGCTGGCTGGTTCAGTTGCAGACAAATGGCGCGATTTCTTTCAAATTTAAAAGCAAATTAGTCATGGGAGGGTCAAACGTGTTCCATTTTTGAACGTTCGTTATAGTTACCGCTAGCTAGTACTGAGGTAAGAATGAAGGATCATAGTTTGTCCAATTTTATGATGATAATTTTGACAGCTCACAATAGGGATGGGGTAGTTTATAATCGTTAATGAATCGATTCGATTATCGAATTATGATTTCTTAAAACTTGGAATCGTCAGTTTATTTTAATGTGCAATCAAGAGATAATTAAATAAATATATTACGACTATAAAAGCACTCAAGTGAATTCACTTGAGGGCTTTTATAGTAAATTAGGTTGGTATTAGGATTTAAAGTTATTTATTATTTAGGGTGTGTGCACCATTATACGTCCATAAATATACACCCTAATCACTTTCATAATCATCATCGTCAACATCAATAAATGAACTGTACCTTGAGTTGAGTATATTATCAATTTTTATTCACAAACGATGTTCATAAAGTTTAATGTTAGATTGATTTTGTTTCACAACCGATTTTCAATATTTTTTTGTTATTCGTTTCCAGGCACTTCACTAAGTGGGCGGTACCCGTCAATAAAGTACGATATTATCTGTAGTACACTTACTGAAAAAGAATGCAATACTTCATAGACATGAACTGTCAAAATTATTATCCTAAATTGGACAAGGTATAGTACCTGATTTTGAATAAAGATTGGATAATGAATTTTACGCGAAGTTAGACAAGTTCAAGTTCACAAAAATGCTTTAAGATGCGGTTCGTGAATAAGATGAAGTAAGTGAAGTGATGTATTTTTTTTTGATGACTTGTCTCTGAAAATGTGAGGATGACTAAAAAACGAACTGAGAGAAAACTATTCAAAATGAGAACTGTTTTGAAATGTTGTTTAGCAACGACAATTAAGAAAACGACGCTTGGAATCAAATGAAAAATTCGCTAGTTCATCCATGCGACTGGTTAAAATTCCACACATACAAAGTAGAGTCAATGATTTGATATTTAAGCACACATTGAAAGTCAACAATGCTACAGGAGTATCGGCTATTCAGTAGAATTTCGGACATGTCAACCGAATTGTGAAATACAATAGCAAGCTGCAGCCTCAACAGAGCAAGATAAGATAACCTCATGCTACCTTCATTCAACGTAACCTACGCCGAAAGAAGCCCACGGCCTCGTACATCACCGAGCTATTTCCTGGGCCCTACCAACGTTGCCACGCCAGATGACAGAAAGGTCACCGGTGAATCAATGAGGTCGGACTCAGGACATAAATTTGAATATGAATCTGCAACACTGTTCATGAAGGAGTTGTAAAATTAAAAATGCATTCACGGATGCATACCGTTGCAGATTTATAGGCATAACGAGTGCTATAATAAATTAATAGCTTGCGCTCGTTTGCCTGCGTGAATTTGGTTATGTACTTGTCAGAAAAGGCGTCATGGGGCTCAATTTTAATTTCAATATGTATGAAATCTGTCGTTGAGGGCTTCAGCTATGCCATAGCCTGGGGGTTAAACACTCTCACGGAATGAAAGGTCCTTGGTGGAATCCTGGTCAGGAGTACTGCTTTGTTCTCATTACTAACTTGGCTAAGTTTCTGGTGCTATAAAAAGCATCGAGCCACCCAGATGAAGGGGCGCCACATAACACGTTCTACTCTAATTCGCTTAGAGAAGTGTCTTCTGAGACTTTCTTTCACCATAATGACAGTCAAGTTGCCTCCTAATACCCTATTTGGTAGCGTGCGTCTTATTTGTTGTTCTGTCACAATAAACAGTGAAGTCGCATTAAGAATATTTAATCGCAATTTGAGGCAGAGCTACAAGGAACATAAATCTTATTCAAAGAATTCAAAAATAAAAAACAAATTGCTTTTTCTCTATCCCTTCTTATGCATCCAGAAACTTTATCAGAAAACCGAATTATAATGTAACCGAAATAATATTATAGTCAGGAAATTACTATTTAGTTTTAATGTGAAATATTTTTTAAGCCTAAACACTTATAATTTGAATTAGTGATAAGGTTTTCTGAACCATTATAATAACGAGAACTTGTTACCTGTTGTTACGTATCCATAATTATCTGAAAATCGTAAACATCAAATAGTTTAAATAATTATTTTCAGTAAAAGTCAATATTCAAATACATAGCATAACATAACATACCATCACGACTTTATCCCAAGCGGGGTAGTCAGAGGCAAGTGACTGTGCCGTCATAGTGAACGAAACACTCAGAAGCCCACTTTTCACCAATGGTATTAGAACCCAACGTGGTAGGTGGTGAGCCTTCCGCCGTTATCCGGGTTGATTGGGTTTGTTATCGATGTTTTCCGTCACCGGAGAGTTAGTCGGATATTTAAAAACGAACACAAAGATTTTGGTTCTGGCCAGATTTGAACTCGGGACCACACGATCCACGATCTGAGTTCGGGTGCTAAACCACTAGGTCTCGACGCTCTCAATATTCAAATAAGTTATAATAATAGCTCGATATTAAAAGATCATCAGTCAATTATTAAATAACTGATCAAATCTAGCGGTATCAAACTGCAGCAAAGTTAAAAAGGTTTTAGAGTAATATTTCAACGTCATATTAAAAAAATATGTTAGTCTTTCTTTTGTCAGCCATAAATAAGAGATCTTAATTTCGAAATCATGTAAGCGAGTGATTTATTATAAAATATGATAATTCGGTGCGCTCCGGTTAGCTTCGGCGGGAGTCGTGGATGTGACTTCGATTGTCAGTTGATTTTATTGCAAATGCTATAATGTTACGATTAAATTGGAAATGGCCGTTTTTTTTAATGATGACCATTGATTCTTATTTCGACCAAAATACCACTCTGTAAAGCTTGGCATGTATTTTACATTACTGGATGGCAAGATTTCATGAGCTTTATTTTTTTAGGATATGCCATTGGCAAGTAAGCATAATACTTATGCGGAGAGCCTGGTGGTAAGCAGTTGCCGCAACCTATACACACAATATACATTATATTATAATCATCTAAGTTCTTGCCCTTAGAATTTAAAAAATGCAGAGGAATGTAATCTTATTTCTAATGCCAATGTGACTTTAAACCAAATTTTCTTAACCACTATCGTCCACTAATTTTAATTGTCTGATAAAAACATCCCAAATTGAAAATTCAAAGATGTTATTGATTTATTCAAAAGAACCTTCATAAATAATTGATACTTTATAAATCACTTGAGGTTAACCAAATATACCTTAGATGGTTCTATATTTATTTAAATTCAATAATTGACAAAGCAAACTGCGCAAAATATACCAAACAATGGTTTAGGCAAGAAGTAACCTTTGTTACCCAATTATTTTTAACCCCAAACCAGTAACTCTCGGTGCGAATGCGCCCGCGCACCCATCGTAAATATGATCTTCATCTGAGGGCCGAAGGTGGAATCGATAGAAAATCAGTTTTTATTGAAATTGAGTTTAGTTTGTAAAAATACTTTGAAGTGGGGGTCTGCTGCCTCAGATAATGTGAGCCAAAAGACTAATGTAGTTTGTCGCACGAGCCGCAGTTACAAGCACTGCTGCAGCAGGATAAGTACTTAATACATTTTGACCGTAAGCTAAAACTGATATTGTGTAGTTTTTTTTGTTACGTTTTACGTGATATGACTCACATTAAATTATTTTTGCACGTTGGTTTATCATATCGAAATATAGGAAACTAGAAATATTTGAATTTTGGACTTCTACCTCACTCCGGGTGGGTTTTCAATCTTTCGATATGAGAAACAACAACCAAGGGTTGTGGAAGACGCGGGTCCGAATCCTGCCTGACTTCTAGTTTAGGTAGGTACTCTCTCTCGAAGTGAGAAACAATAATTGTGAAATGCCTAAATAAACAAAGTACAATACAAGTGTTTAAGACTCATCTATTTCGTGCTTTGTATGACAATCAAAAAAGTTAGCCATAAAAATTCTTATTAGTCAAATTCTCGAATAAGAACATAAGTCTACCGATTTGAGAATCAGAACCCTGTTACGTTATGTTAAGGAGGGCGCTCGGAACAAGATCACACGTTCGATGTCGACGGTAGTAGGTATTATTCATACTATCTGTGAAGGTAGTAGCAGAATAAATATTCTGGATAAACAAATAGAGATAGCCAGAAGGAATTTAAGTAAGTTACACAAACTTGTGGTAAGTGCGAGACATTCATAATAATGCAGGGTTATTTCTTACACTAGGCAGCTGACTCCAAACTAGGTTCAGAGTGTACCCAAAACGATCAGACATACTTAAACTAGGGCACTTAGCTTTTTTTTTATATATTGCCCGTCAAGATGACCTCACTCCACCTGATGGAAAGCGGTCGTGAGGTCCAGATTTGAGGTTTACAAGCCCAGTCATTCAAACGAATCACTGGGCTGGCCATCCTCACCCTGAAGGCCTGCAATGCCTTTTCACGCCCCGCTTGAAGAACCCGGGACTATAAGAGGAAGGAAACACATGTGCTGGAAGAGCGTTCCACGTCTGGATGGTACGACAAAGATACGAGTCACCGAACCTTTTAGCTCGGGCCAACAAATGTTGAATTGTGTGTGGATGACGCCGTAGTCTAGCACACCGTGGTACGGGAGTGGAAAGGTGAGGGTGGAATAAGCTGTTTCTGAATCATTCCAACTTAAAAAGAAGAGTAGATAACATCTACTACACACAACAGGAACAACACAACCTGATACCACCTTGTACTTTCTAGCACCGAACCACTAGACACCGGACCCACAGGTGATGTTTCCAGCAATCCGCACTCAACGGTTTGCTGCGTCTTTTCTGGTCCGCTAGGGAGGAAGTGATCCGCTCTTTCGGCGTCGGTGTTTCCTTATACTTACAACTTTGGTATCTTCAAGGCCAGAGTGAATAGGCATTTTCTGAATAAGCGTGTACCACCATCCGTCTCGTTACCGCCAACCACCAGGAGACACTAAGGCCAAACGCAAACCGATTTTAAATAAAAAATCATCCTTCAAATTAGGTCAAAATTACTGTCCAATTACAAGTAATTAACAAACACAGGAACAGAAAAAGCAGACACAGAACCACCTTAACTCAATTTAATTAGGTAAACTGTGACGAACATTTGTGTTTGTTGTGTGTCTGGGTGTTATTATCTATTTAAGTATGTATTTAGAAATATTTAAGTATGTTTATCAGTCTCTGACACCCATAGTACAAGCTCTGCTTAGTTTGGGGTCAGATGATCTTGGTGTAAATTAAAAAAAGAAAAAGAAAAAAAGAAAACTTGCTGGGGACTCGCACCAAATCGATTTACTGGGACCATAATCAGTAGATCTGCTGTAGGCAATGGTAGCGATCCTGCCTTTAGCCCTGGAGGCCGAGGGTTCGATCCCCACCCATGACAAATATTGATGTAACGAATATATATGTTTGTTGATTGTCTGAGTCCTGCTATCTATTTAAGATGTATTTAGAAATAGTTGTGTGTTTATTAGTCTCTGACACTCATTAGTACAAGCTTTGCCTAATTTGGGGACAGATGATCTTGGTGTAGTTTGTCCTAGATATTTATTGATTTATTTATCTTTACAAAAATATTGAAAGAGGCAAAATATCAAAACAGAAACAAAGAAGACCGCCTAACAATCATTATCACTCGAATCGTTTTGGCAATACTTACTGTGTTTGAATTATGTTTATAAATCCCCGAAACGGCTCATTTATCATGCGCAAATTGCTGCGCAGTAACAAGCCGCTTGTTGCAATTGGAACGCAAAGAGTGGGCTCTGAAGAATCTCTTTGGTTCCGTTTTATTTTTCTGTTATGATCGGCATTTCGTTTTCATGTTTTCTATACCACATCAGTGCTAGAAGTAGTAGTCAGGAGTACCCATAAACGACGAGCATGTATGAAAGGATTAATGAGAGTGGTAGAATCGCAAGAGGTGTGTCAGGACCGTAGCAAGTGGAAAGATGTGGTCTCTGCCTACCCCGTTGGGTAAAAGGCGTGATGGTATGTATGTATGTATGTATCAGTGCTAAGCAAGCACCCATAGGCACCGCCTAGTGGTAAGTTGCTGGAGCCTATGGCCACATCTTCATCAGAGTACCTAGCTTTGACCTAGCTTGGAAAATCATAATATTAGAACTTATTCAAGTTAATCTGGTTTTGATTAAGTGAGTTCTTATGTCAGTCCCATACATTTTGAAGTTATCTACATATAGAAACTTAAGAGGTGTTTTTCTCTTATCACGATCACGTTGTCACTAGGCTAAGCTGATCTTTCAGTGAAGTCATATGAACAGTGCCCTGACCACAACGCTGTGTTCAAACCATCAAATACAATTGTTAGCGATCACAATTCCGGGTTTTGTTGCGAAAAGACTGAACACACTTTCTCGGATTTGGAATCTGAACTTGTGAATTTTAGGGCCAAGTGCTCCTACTACTTGCAAACAAAGCCCTTGAAGTCTTTGACTGCCACCAAACCAGACACGATAGGAAAACTTGTGTACCGGCCACCGGTGACCCCCATAGCAGATAATGTGTTACTGATATGCTTATTCATTTTTTTCGGCGACAGGAACCCTAATTTTGTTACTTAAAGAATTTAAAGCGAAAATAAAGCATTGGTGGTATATATTTTAAATCGATATTTAAGACACGTTAGTCCGCGCTGTATTTACAACGCGTGGAGTGTTAATTTTGTAATAATTGCACACGGCTGCATAACAAATCAGAATGGCTGCAGTAACTGAAGAAACTATAGACTTCGTATATTTGAAGCGTAAAAATATAATAAAGACGTCTTCTTATGTAACTGTGGATAAACCCTAAAAAAATGATTAAAAATAAGTAAATACCATTAATAATAAATAATAATAAAAAAAATAATATATGCAGTCATAAACATCCCAGTGTCGGAAACAGACACTACTCAACTGTGAGGTGGTAGCATTAATATTTTGTCAAAAGGCGATTTTGAATTACATAGGTCTTCATTAAATACGCGAAAGAAGACTATAGACAGTTGATGTAATACTACAAACCATAAATTTACCATAAATAGAAAACTAATCACAGAATGTTTGTAGCAAGTGGATAGTATCACGCTACGGAGCACTAGTCAAAATTGACTATACTTAGTCTACATCAACTAATGGCGTCGCAAACGAATTCAAAACAAACATGGATAAATATGTATTTATTTAATTATTGTAAAAACTTTAAAAAATTCTGAAAATATTCGAGTAAAAATTGTTGTCAGTTGCGTTCTGATACACGATAATCTAATCTACACTAACAATATTTTTTTAAACTAAAAGCGGCTACCTGAAAAACTGCCGGCCAGCGGTAATTATTATTATTAAGGTGAATGCAGGAAATCAAATCAAGGGGGAAGATTTATGATTAGCGGATACCTTAAGGTTGCAAGATAATGTTATCACACTACCCGATACTTTCAAATTTAAACAACTTGTTAGAATTAATCAGAAATCAAAAATTGTTTTAAGTCAGTAGTTTTAGTAGCCTCAGTCCACTGACGTCTTTATCCCATAAAACGTCCCACTTCAAGGAAGTTCCGAATGTTCCAAATAATGTCGTTACTTGGAACAAAATGAATTACAATCATTGTGTCTTCATTTACACAGATAAAGGGGAAATATGGATCTCATAAATTTCAACTGTAATATTGCAAATACAGTTTAAAAACACGAGGCAATATCAAGAGGAAATTTTAAATTTTGTCCAAATTACCATTCAGCTTAACATTATTTCATTTATCGGATAAACGGATTGGTATGCTAAGGAAATGTTAAATTTATTATACTTGATGATACTAGTACACTCATGTTTCACTTCATTCATTTATTTGTCTTATATCAAGATCGTATGGTAGAAAAGCAGTAGGTACTTATGGTGAAATGGCTAAGTTATTCTAGACTACACAATTGATTTGAATGCGTGAATAGAGATCAGTGTACAGTTTTTATAATGACCTAACTAGTTACTAGATATAAAATGAAATTAAAAACAGCAATCACAATGGAACTGGATCAAACCGATAACAATTGAGTTTGAAGCCGAAGGTTCTTAACCACTCAGTCATTAAGGCGCTCTTTGTCAAACCTGGTACTTTAACCCAAAAACCTGGAATTTGGATGAACCTTCACCGTAATTAGTAGCTGACTTATTCCACATTGGTTGGATTTCAAACAATGTATTAGACCAGTTATATATTTTTTAAACTGCCTACATCCAAAAAGGTCGCTATCAACTCCATTTAAACGGTAAAGAATTGGTCCACGAATACATATTAATCGGTTGATCTGGTTTAAACGCTTCCCTGAAACGATCGGGGTCCAATATGCTCGCATTAACTGCGGTTAATGTACTTGGAACAATCAATTTTGAGACATAAAATGAAGAGAATGACGGACTGGCAATTTGGTTAATGTATGCGTCTTATTTGGTTTAAGTAGATTGTATGAATGTATGGAGTTTGAATGGGAAGCGATTTTGTGGGGAGCTGCTTTGAGAGCTCGGTAAAAAGTTAAGGAGGTCAGAAAAGTTATGTGCCTTTGGTACATTAGCAAACATTACGCATTTGCAAAATGATTGTTCATGTCTTGAGATGGATTTCTACAGGGGGCAAACATTCAAGGAAAACATTAATGTTTTTAATTTGCTACAGTGGTACGCTGAAGCTATGGTTGGCTGTGAGATTGCTTAGTTTAGGGTCGAATGATCTATGTGTGAATGACGATACGCTCGTTGTAACCAAACCCCAGAGGTTGGAGCATCGGCGTAATGTCGGCTGTCTATCGGTATTTTATATGGTGTTTCGGAGAGTCTGCGAACGAACTACACAATTTGATACCACCCTCTAACTTTCTACCACCGGGACGCTGGAAGGGTTTTCACCGCCATGTGGTTGCCTTTCCAGTAGTCGACACTCAACGGTTTGCTGCATATTTTCTGGTCCGCACCGCTAGGGAGTGCAACGTTCTCCCTGAGTCTGTTTTCCCGAATCACCGATAGTGGTACAAACTTATCTAGAATATCGACCTCGTCATCGCTTACCACCAGACGGGACTAATGCCAGACACAATCCCATTTTTATCTAAAAAAAAAATTTATGTTGGAAATATTTACACACAAAAACCTGCCCCGAGTAGTTTGTACTATGGGTGCCAGACATCGAACAGACAATATTATTTTGTATCTTGTTAAGAATCTTGGGACCTTTACCGCTGTGTCGTCTCTGCCTAAATTGTATAGGTCATCATTTTTTTAATCGTTGCAATTGTCAATTGAACTGTATTTAATATTATTTCGATCTGTTTGACGCCAAAATTCAATGTGAAACCAATAATAAAGACTCAAAAATATACGTCAAAACCAGCATCATATTTCATACTTAATTAATAATACTGCATTATCTCAATTCAGATCATACCAAGAAACCTGAACATTTTATTAAGAGCAATAAAAACGCACCACTCGACTTCAATTGAATAAATAATTTCCCTGCCATACAGTTTCAATAATATTCAATTAAAATGCTACATAATGACCACTTGTTTTCTGTATCGTATGTTTTCGGTTCAATTCCAAATATTATAGAAGGGCATTTTTCATCAACTATCAACCTTGTTACGGCAGCATAAGGGTTGAAATGGTATTCATTTTGATGTAGAACATGCAGGTTGGTTGCAAAAAGGTAATAAAGTTCGCGGAAATTGATCGCAAATTCAATTTGCGATCGAAAAGGTTCATCACTGAAATAAAACTGAATAGATGAAGCAAATGGACATACATGATGCAGCTCTTTTGACGGTGCTACATTTAGGCCTCTTCCTCGCAGGAACGATGCGTTTTCGTTTTGGTACCGAATCTGTACAGATTATCTGCTGAAATACAATTCCTAAAAGGCTCTGGATGTTTTCCGTACGGTATTGTTCTGGTGTGGGTGATGCGCTCGGAGGAACTAGCGGGGGTGAGACGGGAGAGGCCGGCCTCTCTGTACAGATTCTACGCAGAGGCGCTCGTTAAAAAATCTGTACCGAAACGAGTCGGTCTTAAAACTTTCATTTGATTACATGCGCTTGGTAAACAATATTACAGATTCGGTGCAGATGCGGTCATCATCATCATTCATTCGCAGCCACAAGACATCCACTGCTGAACATAGGCCTCCCCTACCGATTTTCCAAGCGACCGATTGCAGGCGGTCTGCATTCACCAGAATCCCGCCACTTTTATCAAGTCGTCGTTCTGCGCCTGCCCAAATGGTCTCCATTCTAGAACTTTTTTGCCCCAACGGCCATCAGTTCTGCGCGCTATGCGCCCTGCCCACTGCCACTTCACCGAAACGAAAACGCACCGAGCAAGCCGCAGCTGCGGCTTCCACAATCCGGGTGCTGCTCTTCCAACTGAGTCAATGAGGCCATTTAACACGTCGTCAGTCGACAAAATAGACGCAATAGAAAGAACAATACAATTTACCGCATATGGTGCATCGACTGACGTTGTTTGAATAATGTTATAAAACAAGACAAGCGCCCTTTAACAGCCGAAAGAAATAATTTGTGCAAATATTTGACGATTAAGATGAAAAGAGCTACATTATGGGTGTTTGTTTATTATAAAAAGACTCTATTAAGAAAAAGAAAATGGTTCACTCATCCTTTTTCTTTTTTTGATTTAAAACATCATGAAGCGGACTAGCAAAACCTAGCACAAAATAGATAATTTTGAAAGAAATTGGGAGAGACGAAGACTCAGCACCCACTGCTGAGCCTTTGTCTCTCCCAATTTCTGACACAACAGGTTAGAAAAAACTCCATTAATTCAAATAGATTTATATTTATTATCCTCCATCTATGAACTAAACAAAATCGCTGGAGAATTTCTAGCATAAAAGCATAATTGCGGCTACACAATGAGCGTCAAGGAACTGTAACTCATAACGACGAAGGGAGTAATATCACCTTTTTCAATTTATGTCCGTTTCAATGTTAAATTGTGTTTTCGGAATTCGTCAGCAAGTTTCGTGTATGAGTACGCGACATGCTATTATCGAGATGACGCCCGTAAAAATTGTTGAGCAGAGCACCCGTACTTATATTAATTGTATCATCACTTTCCAGGAACATACATCTGGCTTACCCGTAAGGCCTATGAATGAATATGGGCAAAACTAGCTTAGACCTGATGCTGTGACGGACGGAAATATCCAGCATGCCGTGAGCGAGGACCGAGGTTATGAAAATTAATAAATCAGTTATATGTTTCAATATTCTGTAAGTCAATGAAAAATATTTACATACCTACCTAACTACAAAGCTAAGCCCATCCTATTAAAACCTGGAACTGAAATAATATACAGATAGTTTTTTAAGTGTAAGACTGTAAACTAAATGATTCCACTTACCTCTCAGACCAGCTCAGGGATCGCTTTCAGCTACTTCTCTAAGCACAGACTCCAGTCATGTAGCACTAAGAAAATAACGAGCACAGAATTTCGCGATCATACAATCCTTGGCATCTAAAAAGAGGTCTGCTCTTTATACCATAATTAATCATATTTTTTTTGCAAAATAATAACGAAGTACCCTCTTTGTAACACATTAATCACAATCTAAAAAGTAAAAATGTGACAGTATAGAGAAAAACTTAAGTTTATGCTTTCCCAAGATTGTCGATATTTGATCGACTTTGTTTGACGATAACTAATATATTAAAGGATATTTTAGAAAAAAAGAAATTGTACTAGAAGGTCAGTCTTTAACTAAGGCGACAACTTTTCCAAAACACGATATAGCTTAATTTCACCTATAAAAAAAACACAAAGAAGTACGTCGACGATATTTTGTTTTACTCTCAGTCATTATAACATTTTGCACTTTAAAAAAATATATATATAGATAGTCTTTGATATTCTAGGACCTATATGATTGTCTAATATTATTGCATAATAAATTCATTACACGAAAACAGAAGGAAGCCGCGGCGTTATTCCGTACGCGCAGAACTAATCAGTGGCCCACCGAACCGAATGCTCTATCGTGCTAAATCCCAGCCTTGAGAAATGCATCGCAGTGTCATAAAATACCTGATTTGAAAATCTAATCAAATTGTCTTTTAAATTTGTGCGTAGCCTTTGCGTAGCTAATTTCAAAAACAGTTACATTCCAATTTCAAACAAGGATCGTCACGCGTGCTAGGGAAAAAATGGTTATAGTATTTTTTCTACGAAGCTTAAAGTTAATACGAGACAAAATTATGAAACAAAGGATAGTGTACATTCGCCCATACATTGCCGCCTATGAACCAACAGTCATGAAAAATACCTCTTAAGGTTCATAAATACATACACTTTAGTGTCAAAACGTAGTTTATGGACGGACATTTCTGAGAACTCGTTAAATATCAAAAAACTGAAATATTTTGATATTAAAAAATGTTTTCGTACGATAAATCTTTTTCAGTGTTTTTAATTTTGTTATCAAAAATCTGAAGTGTCCGTGACAATCTAATAAGTGATAATTATGTCTTAAATCATGGCCAGAATTATGACAAATGTCAAATGTTTGTTGGTTCATAGGCCAACTTGGGCACTGTCCTTTGTGAGTTCGTGATAATTTTACCCGATAAAGTGGCGGAAATAGTTAATGGTTCCTAGAAAAATACTAAACACACTTTGTCAAAAAAATAACCTCTGAGAGATTTTGCTCTATTTCTTCAAATTCGATGAGCGTTGCTAGTTAGAGAATAATGGTGACAATCGCCGGAGTTGACTCGGTTAGCAACCGATTGATTCACAGCTGCGTGCAAATCACTGAAACTGATTAAAAATAATTATTTTAAGTGTTATTAAGTAAATTGCAACAGTGTTAAATATGCAATTCTTCAAAATTTCATGAATAATATAGCAAATATCATCATCTAGTTGCAAAACTCAGCAATTCCCACAGAATACTACATACCCACTGCACAATAGCATTCTTCCCGGAGTCCTGGTTTGTACAACAAGCATTACAGTGGTCTGGAGCACACACAACGGAAGTCGTAAGTCAGGAGGCCTGGACTACACGACACTTATTCGGCGAAGACGAATCGTCTCATTTATTATTAGCGTAATAATGCGCAGAGAGTAATAAATTGTTGCATTAGCGCAGAGGGCGCAAGAGTATCATTGTTACGCGGTTGTTACATATCACCACAGTTTTAATAGTTTTACAAGAGGTCAATAGACCAGGCTGGGCCTGACCCTTGAATCTCATTTTCGCCTTATCTGCATTAGGTTACCGTCATTAAAAAATGTTTCAACCTTACTGGGAATTTCGTTCAAGAGTTAGGAAACAGAATAAAATAAAAACAGAAGACGCACTTTCGACACAATTGCAATACAATATCAACCTTCGGTGTGCGCCAATACGCTTCAAAACAACTCTGCACCTGTACTCGTACCTAAATCTTTCAACGGCCGGGACAATCGAAAATAAATCTTATATCTAAGGCACTATTTACGAGCGCTCGCCGCTCGCTTTCACGAACGACCGTGACGTAACCCGGCTGCTTGTCGCTCATAGGGTAACAAATACTGGAATATGAAGCGCTTGCGTGTGCCACGTAGGTACCTTTAAATACTGTAAACAAATACGCTTTTTCGTGGTTTGTTTGTTAATCACTACATACTATAAAACAAAGTCGCTTTCAGTCTTTCTGTCCCTATGTATGCTTTGATCTTCAAAACTACGCAATTAATTAAGATGCGGGTTCTTTTAATAGATAGAGTAATTCAAGAGAAAAGTTTATATGTATATAACATACATAATTAGGGTAGAGAAACACTGATAATTTTAGAGTTTTCTAATGTGATGTCGTAAATAATCACATTTTTTTGCGCTTACATTGCAAACACTGGCTGAACCTTACGAGATAGGTCAAAAAATGTAAAAGGGTATACAATACTCTCTCTTGTGTAATATCTCTTACGGATAACGCACAATAACTATTTTTTATCCTTTACTTTTACGAGAAATATGGCTTATTTACGAAGCGATTTTAAGCAATACAGCATTAATACTTTTCAAATTAAGTAGCTTAAATACATTGTTCATTTAATATAGATCAATACGACCCTTTTTAGCATGTAATTTAAATATAATAATATGATATTTTTAAACATAAGTAACATTTTCGAAGATATTACAGTTTTAAACTTGAAAAAAAATAAACTGTTGCGTCGGTCGCGTCTGCGTACTGCGTGCGTGACACTCAACTAAATTGTCCACACGGGCGTACCGAGCGTGTAGGTGAATAAGTAAACCGAATTACGTAGTGACACAGGCCTGGTTAGGAAACAGAATAACCCCGGACTTCGAAGGGCATTGATTGGGAAAACTGTGTTTATTATCAAATGTTCTATCTGTGCATAGATCCTACACATAACGCATATCAGTTCGTTAACTTTTAAAACGAGCAATCAGATAAAACGTTTGATAGAGCGTGCGATTAAAACTATTAATCTAGTTTATCTATTTTTTTTACATTTTTCTTAATTTTTTTTATATTTTCAAGTTATTTTGTATTTTTGACAAACTTGATGCAAAACTTGTTAAAATATTTTATTTAAATATGAAGTAGAGAAAATATTTTCTCAATTTAACTTTACAAAATAATAAAGAAACTGATCTAAATTTATTTCTAATGGGAAGATATATTTAAGTTACAAAGTGTTAGGCATAAAAGGCAAACACGCAACCTCATAATCTATGGCCCCCACTGGGTGTCCAGGACAATAAGATAGCGCATCTATGCGCGTAGGTAATCTTTGATTAATGTGCCCTGCCGGCTACCGGTGTTGCGTTTATGACTTTATTATGCACTGCCCGCTCTGCGGTAGCTCGTTGATCTATGAGATTAGCCTTGGTGGTTTAATCTGATTATTTGTGTGTTTAATAATATGGAATTTAATTTGCAAACGCTTTGTTAGTAAGATATAAATAATTGGAAGATGCAGTTTATTTGTAGTTTATGGTCACTATCCAGGCCGTTGTAATAGTGTTGCTAACGTGGTTTCCTGCTGAAAAGGCATAATCTTACTATCTTACTTCTGACTAATATTATAAATGCGAAAGTTTGTAAGGATGTATTCTTGTTACTCTTTCACGCAAAAACTACTGAATGCATTTGGATGAAACTTTACAGTAATACAAACACCGACTTGGTGTAATGGTTAAGAAGTTGGCTACTACACCAGAGGTCGCGGGTTCGATCCCCGCACAGTACAAACATTTGTGTGCATGAACATGTCTGTTTGTACTGGTCTGGGTGTCTCCTATGTATAATAAGTATGTATTTACAAAAGAAAATGTATTTAAGTATGTTTATCCGTTGTCTAGTATCCCATAACACAAGCTTTAATAAGCTTACTTTGGGGCTAGATGGCACTGTGTGGAATAATGTCCAGGGATATTTATTTATTTATTTATTAATACAGCTTAGATATTGGAATAACGCTACAATTTATGAAGATTTTATGTGATTTGGCCATTTTATATAATGATAACGCGGGCGGAAAGCTAATTTGAATATATTTAATCTTATTCTAGCGGAAATCTTGCCCCTCTAAACTCATACCAAAGATTAATTAATAAGTAACTCATACTTCCTATTTTCTCTGGTGTTTAATTTTTTCATATTGTTCATGGTTATCTATTAGACTGGCATGTTTGGCACAGTGGGGGCGATGCTGCCTTAAGCACCGAAGTTCTTGGGTTCGATGTGTTTGTACTGTGCCTGGTCGGTGTTACTGAAGTAAATAGTAAAAAAAAAAAATATTCCATATTGCACACAAATAATAACAACTTACAGAAATTAAAACATACATTGTACGTACAATTATCGCTAAAAAGCGATCTCTTCCAAGCAACCCATAGGCTAAGGAAAGTTGTCAAGAAGGGCAAGTAAGTGCCTGGAAGAAAAGAATAATTTTAAATTTTACACTTACTTCCTTTGGCGCAGGGACCCGAAGTGGGTCTTGGCCTCCGACACCAGGGAATGCCACTGGGTCCTTTTCTTATCTAACTCTCGTCAGTCATCCACTCGAAGTTCGCGCAGGTCGTCTTCCACAACGTCAATCCAGCGGTATCTGACACTCGGGACTCCGATAAATGCCTTCTTGACGTTGCGATCCTCCTCCATCCTCCGTAGGTGACCAAGCCAGGGAAGTCTCTGCGCCTTCCTCTCCATATTAGGTTCCCAAATTTTAAACAATATTTTAATTTTGCTATCTCTTCAAGGTACCTATAAATAGTATCCGACACTCGTAGTACAAGTTCTGCTTATTTTGTAATCCGGAAATCTTAGAAAAAAATCTGCGACACCTCACATCTCAGATATTTATCTATCTTGCTCCTGATTTAATATCCGAAATATAATTTAGTCACATAAATTCCTCATCTAATTTGTCTCTATAATGTTAAGTTCCAAACTCAGGGTATTAATTATAATTACCACAGAATATAGATCACCAGAGCGGATATACCCCAACCGATTATTAGAAACTAATTAATAACAAAGACCTGTGATTACGCCCGATGTGAATGTTCCCCAGCTAAATGGATAATTGTTATAATTAATCTATATTTTGACAAGAGAACTGTTTAGGAGTTCCGTTTGATGTACTCTGCGCGTTAAAATATGGTGCAAAAGTTTTAATTGTTAAATACATGATAGAACCCAAAGACCAACTTTAATACTCAAAACTCAGACTCAAAATATATTTATTCAATTACACTCGTACAAGTTACCTAATTTGAGTTGCCAAAACCAAAAAATGTAGGTAAATACTGAATAACAAACATAAATACTAAAATAATCTAAATATACAGGGTGACAGGGAAAATAGACCTATTCCTTGAAAAGCGTAATAGTTGACGTTATTTGCAACAAATTAAGCTCCATCAGCTGGGGGTCCAGATTTAATATTAAACGAGTTATTGGCATTTTAATAAATAATTAGCAGTAGTATTGTTAGTTTTATAATAACTTTTTAGTTTAGGTAAACTACATGGTACGGACTACGGTCCAACTACCCGTGAATGTGTTTTTATTTTTTGTTCTTGTATTTGACACATTTTATATTGTGTTTTTGTGTAGCTATATTGATAAGAGGAATTGCAGTACCCAGACAAACCGCCACCCAGTTTAGGAGTGCGAAGCAAAGAATGTTTAAACTTTAATTATATTATGAAATAAATAAATAATAAAATTTTTAAGTTTCCGACTTGCCTCCGAAATTCGTTTTAAAAAAACTAATAAGGTCTGGGCACTTTTGCTTGAATATCTGATCTCTCATTAATTATTTACCCAAACGAAAATTTATTTCCATTTCATTGGAAATTTTAAACGCAAATCGATCTTACAGTTTGTATTCTATTCATTTATAAAGTAAATTATACCTTACTACCGCCGGCGTGAGGTCCGTTTGGGTTAGGTTACAACCCTAAATCTGACTTTCGCGCGTTGCTGATTCCGTAAAAACCTCTATCGTATTGATTTTCTAGCAAACCATTAAATAAACTGATAACAATTTTTAGAAAAACCATAAGACCAGGTAGTTTTTCTAAAAATTTTTACGCTTGCTTTCATACATTTTTTTCTGAGTAATTGATATAATTTTTAGGTAGAAATTACGAAATTTCGAAAATGCCGTTTATTTGTGATACTCTAAGAAGGCTTGACCATTTTATTAAAACATTTGCTAGCTAATTGGCTTTTTAAAAAGTATCAGTTAAGTGCCCAGACTTCATTAGTTTTTTGAAGCGATTGGTTTTCGGAAACACGTTGGAAACTTAAGAAAAAATATTAAAACGCCAATATTCCGTAACTATTAATTTTGGACCCCTGGTTGATGGGTCTTAATTTGTTGCTAATAACGTCTACTACATATTACGCTTTTCAAGGATGGGTCTTTTTTCCCTGTCACCCTGTATAAATACGATTCTACCACTGCGTCGGAGTTGTTTCTGTTTGAGAAGACCCAGCGAGAAACTCAGTAGATACTGCTGAGTCTAGTCTTCTAAGTCTGGTCTTAGGTATCGTCGTATAGTGGTACTTGAACCTTGATTGTCTTCTGCAATCCGGGCGGAAGTTTTTTCAACTGAGTTACCAAAACCATTTGGACCTAGGGAACTTCTTTAGAGTACAAAGATAGAAACTAGATAAAACAAGCTGATCTTAGGGCTAAGCGGGACTCGAACCCGCGTCTCCAATCCGTCCGGGTGGCTGCCCTTGCAACTGAGCTATATTTTGTATCAGTTGGAAGGGCAGCCGTCCAGGGCAGCGTCGGCTTACAGTGGTCAGCCGACGAGCAATGTGATGCTAAAAATAAAAAAAATACTCATCCTTTAGAAAATCCTTATCCTTTTTTAATAAATGAATTCTTTTATTATTATTATTGAGAGTACTGTAACCATGCAAGACAATGCAGATTCATCAATGTTTTAAGGCTTTTTAGAAATATTTGACTTTAGAATAATTGACCTTTTGGCGCAATGGCAGCGATCCTGCCTTTAGCGCCGGAGGTCGTGGGTTCGATCCCCACCCATGACAAATATTTGTGTGACGAACATTTGTATTTGTTGTGTGTCTGGGTGTTATTATCTATTTAAGTATGTATTTAGAAATATTTAAGTATGTTTATCAGTCTCTGACGCCCATATTACAAGCTCTGCTTAGTTTGGGGTCAGATGATCTTGGTGTGCATTGTCCCAGGTATTTATTATTATTTATTATTATTAGATAAAACTAGACAAATAGGATTGTGTTATTGTTAATTTTAGCAACTTAACAATGCTCTATGTCCCATCTACAGATGGAAAATACTCAACTCTTTTCAGTCACTTGCTAAAATATTTTTATTGATTCGGAATATGAAATGGTTTGATGTATCAAATCTCGCCATCTTGGAATTCGAGATAATAAACAGAAAAATTATTGAATAACTTTAAAATATAAAAAAATAAGACCAATGATGACCATAGGTAAATGAACTATCATGTATGGAAACCTTAAAAACCTTTTGGAATTCGGTAAAATCCATGATAAAGATTCACGATAATTATTTTTAGTTGGTTTGTGTAAGTAATTAACCTAACATTGCACCACATTCTAGAGAACCATTCTTAACACAAGTACCTACAACAACCGAACAATACTCCATATTCCAAGGCAGTGCGCGTAAAATAAATCACTTGCGAGCGCGTAGGTGGCGCAGGCGGCGATTACCAATTAGCCGCGCCTTATATGTTCGAAATTCAAAATTCAAATTCATTTGGCCGCCACCCATCGGAAGGGCCGCAAGTCTAAAATGGTGCCGTGAAATTTCGGTTTTTAATCGGTTGATAATGCTCGATGTCTAAAGAAAATTCTCTTGCAATAGTACTTTGAGAAAAATCCAGGTTAAGACAAAGAAGCAAAGTTCAGCGAAGTTTCTACTAGCTAGATGGTCAATTTTTTTTCGGGTTTTCAGAATAAATAACTGAGATAACAGCAGATTCATCACTAACCTTAAAAGTTTCATTATTATTTGTCTTATTTTGTTCCAAAACTTTTAGAAAACGTAGTTTTCAAGTATTACGAGTATCTTACTTAATGCCTGTAATATCTCGGTCTGGTCGTGTGGCTGACTGGTAGAGAATGACTCTAGGTATTGAGTTGAGTTTGACGACACGATTGGCGCAGTGTGCTGTATAACGGTTTCTTGCCTTGGCTTGCGTTGTGTACCGGGGTCGATTCCTGGTCGGGTCAATCAGGAAACGATCTTTTATAAATTGGCTCGGATCTGGGGGTGCTGGGAGACACCCCTGGTTTATTTGCCTGTCTGTTACCTCGTAACACAAGGATATTTACCCTTACTTCGAGACTATGACAAGTGGTGTGTTGTGTGGCGCATAGTGGTCTATGTTATAGTGCACTCGAGTTGAGCTTGCTCCTCCCGAGGTTGGCTGCAAGGCGGCCTTGCGCGCCGAAGGGTCCTGCGAGGAGTCTCTCCCTCGTTGGGGATCCCGGGTTTCATCCTGCGCCGAAGATGACCACCGTCAGGTTTTAGTGGGTAGGGGTCTCTGTTTTCCTAGGAGTTCCGAGTCCCACATATCCCGGGTGTCCCGAACCCAGGGCCTTAGGAATGCCTAAATGCATTTCCTGACGCAAAAAAAGGCCTCTGGCACTCCATGTACTTGCGTGCGATGAATACCTAACACCCGCCGGCGCCGGGTCCCCCAAGATACATTTGGCAGTTGGTTGTCAACAGCCGCGAGAGCATTTGTACGCGAATCTTGCGTTTGAATGAATGACGACGCGATTGACAGTAGGTATTGACTAATGACATCTTTATCGAAAGAGTCCTGGCAATATATGCATGTCAAATGACTGCACGCATTTTAATTTACTATATTTTTAATTTTTCATGTAGTGATTTATCTGTTACGTTAGTAACTATTAAGTAATCTGTGGTTAAGGTGAGGCCTGTGCTCAGTAGTGTGACGATCAGTAAAGTCTACTACGAGTTGCCATTTTAAATTTACGTTATCGTTCGCGTAAAAAAAATGTATTGGGTTATCACATGACATGACATGAAATGTCAAATCCCAATACATAATTTACGAGATCAATGACGTAAATTTAACGTGGCAACTCATGGTAGGCGTACAGGCTGTTTTTTTTTTGTTTGCTTGTACTCAGAACAGTAGGGGTAATAATGGAACACGTTTATCTAACAAAAGTTTTATTAAAATCTTTTAATTTTCAAAATAAAATGTTTTAGACCTCTAATTTTCCAATAGTTACCTATAATGGCATTTTAATCAAAATAATACCAGAAATGTTCACTACATAACACAAAATATTTTTTAATATTATGATATTTTATCTTCTAAGTAGTAATGAGCACACCGATAGAGAATATTATTGTTATCAAGTAGGTACTAGGTACTATTATGCGATATATCATTTTTTTAAAATTTAATCACCTAAATTTGATAATTGGTGGGATATGCTTCTCTCTAATAAAGAATAGCTTCTAGCAAAGATTATTTAGCACCAAAACTACTTGAATTGCCACAAAATAGATCTACCATGAGTCATATACATAAAAAAATAATCTTATATTTATTTATTAATAAATGCAAATACTCACCAAGCTACAACCAGGTCATGCATTATTTGTCATGTTCAAAATAAATCTCAGATATCACACTTTTATAAGCAATCTATTTACATGATTTCATAAAACTAAATGTATTACTATTTATGCAGTTTTGTTATTTAATTATTTGTTTTACAGTGTAGGTAGACACATGTCATACGTTTTATAATATTTGATTTTGAATCAATAAATTGTTATTTCTAATTATTTATAATCTACTTACAATATAAACTTTTAACAGTTTTCTATGTGAATACCTACAGAACTTAAATATCATATCAAACCAATAAAAAAAACAAATATTTTTAAAAAAACAATCATATTTACTTTTAATGTTTCCATTCACACTCACCAATTTTTGTTACGTTCTGTAGTCATAAAATAATTAAATTTTCTACGGTAAACTGTGTATTATTAAAATATGTTTTCACAAAGAGTAAATGGATATCAAAGAGATTCTTCTACAAACGCTACAATATATCGTTTTGTCTACTAAAAATGAATTAGGCCTTACATTTCAAAATATCTACAAAATTAAATATTTACCTAATTATAAATTACTTAAGTTCAACATGCTAATAAGGATACCTAATCAGAGGTAAGACATCTCATTAATATGTGTCATTATTATTGTGTATTATTAAAACTTGTAATCTCACTAAAAAACATACAATTATAAATGTTCATAAATAGAGTATTAGGTGCTGAGGAGTAATAACAGGAATATATTCAATTTCTAAAAATACACTTATATTGATACATTATTATATTGTAAGTGGCAATACATCATAGTAAAAATATAACTCTAATGCTCGAAGACCACTGTAATTTATCTAAATTGTTTTATTGAATTCAATAAGATACGAAATATCTTAGGCTTTCTGACTTTATGGAGCTTTATTTGTTTCGAGATTAAAAATATTATTAAATCCAACTAGTTTTAAATCTAAACTACAAATTCTGAGTCTCCTTTTACAATATGAGTCCTTTTATTTAGGTTTGAGATCTATATCAAAATCATAATTTCGAGCATTTTCGACTCGTAACATCAATTTTCTAATGCACTTTTCTGCAATTTGACATGGCTAAAGATGAATGAAATGGAAAACTTCAGTAATTTATGACAATATTTTGACACTTATTTTCTTTAAATGGATTATGGAGTTAAACAGTATCTTTGATTTTTAAATAAATATCAAGTCATTTGGCTTAGATACACGCCGTGAGAATTTGCTCACGTGTTATCTCTAACATTTCCTACGGATAGGGCTCGAGATTTTGTCGCTGCGTGCAACTTTGCCCCTGGGTGGCTATTGGAAAACCACCCGTAAATGGATGAGAAATCATAATTTCGAGCATTTTAGTTAAAAAAAATGCCCATGTTCATCTATACTCGTAACATCAATTTTCTAATGCACTTTTATGCAATTTGACATGGCTAAAGATGAATGAAATGGAAAACTTCAGTAATTTATGACAATATTTTGACACTTATTTTCTTTAAATGGATTAGGGAGATAAACAGTATCTTTGATTTTTAAATAAATATCAAGTCATTTGGCTTAGATACACGCCGTGAGAATTTCCTCACGTGTTATCTCTAACATTTCCTACGGATAGGGCTCGAGATTTTGTCGCTGCGTGCAACTTTGCCCCTGGGTGGCTATTGGAAAACCACCCGTAAATGGATGAGAAATAGTATATTCGCACTTTCACTCAGTCTGACAGCTGTTTAGTTCCCCATATTTGGTGTTTTCACGAAGTAAGTAGTAAGAGTACCTTTTCCTTTCACGAAAGTCGGGCCGCGGCATTCGCAAGCGTAGCCCACATTCATAAGGACTCTGGAAAAAGATACACAGTTTTATTGATTTAATAAATGGTAAAAACAAAGGAATGGTGAAATTGGTTTTTTATTGTATCTACTTGACTTTGAACGTCGAGGCCTCAAAAGCTTAGCTAATACAGGTTAAAGTAAAATACACTTTCGTCATCGAATAAGAAGAAAGTAAATTATTTTCATACCAAAACGGCTTAGTTAAAAAAACAGATCATCCTTTTTATAACATTTCATTTCATACATTAATATACTAAAAGGTTCTAAGTCATAAATAGCGCCTGAACAAAGACTAATAGCTATATCTCATTCGTGGAACCACACGGCGCCCGTATTTGAAAGGATTGTTAGATGACATTTGTTTTGGTTGAAAGCAATAAACGCATTTTTCTTACTTTTTTACGTACATAAGACAAACTAAAATTTGGAAATGGTTTTGAACCTTTGTGGCGTAGGCACCCAGCCACCATATTTTTACGATGTTGCCGCGCACGATTAAAGTGGTATTAAGAAAGAGGACAGTTAAATAAACAAAAAATGACAGTTAATATAGTCGTATAGTACACTAATGTGTCACGTTTCCGAGTTATTTGAAGGTAAAGGTTGAATATGAAAAAGGTGAATTGAATAAAAAATCTAGGTTTTAATTATGAAGCTTTTCGTTTCGTACAAATAACAGATTTTAGGACTTTTAAACAGTCTGTTATCCTCGGTCGCAATCTCCTCACATGTAAAAGTCACTAGTGGCCATCCTATGTTGTCACAAGTAAAATTGTATTTCTCCTATGCAAAACGTATAATTAGGTATAATTTGAAACTTACTTGAAGTTTTTTTTTGCTAATAAAACGTGTAAAATCTACATTAACTTAATTATTTCGAGCATGCAATAATACAAATAACCAACGGTTTAAATCTGTCCTGAATCTGTTATTTGTTGACAGTGTAACACGAAAAGTCACATAATTAGTAGATTTAACAGTTTTCTATCGATCTTTACCTTCAAAGAACTCGGAAACGTGACACAATAGGTATGTATTGTGTCACAAGAAATAACAATGTGCTCAGACTAGCTAGGACGGACTCACTTGGCGGTGTCCTCCGTGACCTGCACGCGGCCCATGACGCCGGTGGAGTCCATGCGCGAGGCGACGTTGACGGTGTTGCCCCAGATGTCGTACTGCGGCTTCTGCGCGCCCACCACGCCCGCGATCACCGGCCCGTGGTTCAGGCCTAGGGATAACAAGATTAACCACTTTTGAGATTTTCATTAGAGGCTTAATTACCCATTGCCTCGTGAACCCGAGAGTTTTGACTCTACAGGTTGATAGTAAGACCTAAAGTTCTATAAATAGTAAAAGGCAGGTGCATGATTTTCAAATGATCAGTACGTCTACCACGAGTTGCCACTTTAAATTTACGTTATCGTTCCTGAAAAAAAATGTATTGGGATTTGACATGAAATGACATAACAATGCCAAATCCCAATACATTATTTTACGAGACGTACAAAGAAATTGCTGTAAAGTCAATCATATGTCGTAAAAAATTATGACATATGATTGACTTCACAGCAATTCGCACTCAACGGTTTGCTGCGTCCTTCCTGGACCTAGGGAGTGGAACGCTATCCCTGCGCCTGTATTGCCGGATACTTACACCCTTTGTATCTTCAAGGCCAGAGTGGACAGGCATTTTCTGTGTAAGCATATACCTTTGTTTAGTAATTCACTCACAACATCAGGCAGCCCAGTTTTTGAAACGGCACGTAATAGCTGAAATGTTGCGGGTTCGATCCTGGCGAGCGTCTTTTTGTATTTTAGTTAATTTTGTCTGACGGCTCAAAATCACTTACATAGAAACCGATGATTTGAATCAAAATCAAAAAATCAAAAATCAAAATCAAAAATATTTATTACCTTAAAAAACACATCATGTACAGATACTATTACAGTCATATTTGAGGTTACCTTTTATGCATATACATATACTTGTGGCAGGTAACCCAGCTCTTTCATAACACTTACTTACTAGGTACATATAGTAGTGAAGTTAGATTCTGTGTAAATATTTTTATCTTCCAATTAATTTAATTTGACCAGATGCAATTTACTACTTATTTATATGAAGTTGTGAAATTAGGTTACGTGTCAACATTTCGTCTTCCAATTAATTCAGTTTGTACTAGGTACTTACATTCATTCTTCTTCAGTTGTAAAATTAGATTATGTGTTAACATTTTGTCTTTCAATTAGTGTAGTTTTTTGAAAAAACTAAACTTTCACAGAGCTTTTTGAAATTTATTGACACATGGTTGTTTAAACTTTCACGCGTTCTGGCTTGGGTGGAGTTCCGCCTGTATTATTTTCCCCCACAGATTCTCTATTGGATTATGATCCGAACTCTTTGGTGGCATTTTGAGATTTAATTTAATGATGCTGTCTAAATTTCGTACAATTGGCTGCTTAGTTACCATTGAATGTTTGACTGCGTAGAAACCGATGGAGTTCTAGCTGCTAACGAATTACTGATAGTAGTGTGTGTAGATGATAATGAAAATTAACTATTTAGATGTTATTGACACGATGACTGCTTAGTCACCGTTGATTTTCTAGCGGTTCACTTGTTTGTGACCAGTAGGATGTGTAAATATTAAGGAAAGCAGACTGCGCAGATATGATTGAAGAACCAAACGTTCAAAAGGTAATGCTAATTTGACTATGTATATATTTTTTAAATCTGAAAATAGTGAGCACCTGGACTGTATAGTGACTTTTGCTGCTGACTGTACCACCTTCGACCTCGTCATCGCTTACCATCAGGCGAGACTGAGGCCAAACGCAAACACATTTCGAAAAACAAAGTCAGAGTAGGTTTTTTTATGAGACCCTAAAATTGATGCCGAAATCCCATTCTACCTGACGTCTGTCTTTCCCCTTGAAACTGCAATGACAACTTGGACAAAGTTTATGGGACAAGTTACTGAAGTGATAACCTACTTCTATGGCTAATAAAAAAAATGCCTAAAAATTGATCAAGACTCCCATGGGTTGATGTTATGTGGTACTCAGATTTATTACTACAATATCGCAGCAGCATAAAATTTGATTAATTAACTACTTAAATGTCATACTGGGTATCTAAAAACAGCTGGTCAGGTCTGTGCAGTGAGCCAATTTAGAGCCAATCATATTGTACCCGTGCGAAAAAATCACCACTCCTCTCCACTGTCCCCTAGCGTTCTTTTTTACGTGACGTGAGTTGTGGAAGTTGTGGGTGTTGAGGGGGAAGTCTACTGACCTATCCTGAGCTTGAACCGCTGGAAGGACTCGCGGTTGATCTGCTCAAGGATGGTCATGAGCGCCAGCGCGAACTCCACCAGGATCGCCACCGTCTGCTCCTCCTTGCGGTGCCGCTCCTGCGAACAAAGTAAGGGATCATTGACTGGCCAGCAGTTAGCCCGTGATCAACATACACGGACCGTTCTTGCAGACGTAGTCAACAGCTTGAAGCTACCATTGATAACTGCTGAAGCAGTTGGTATTAACTGCTCGCGCCCATTTTGCTCAATAAACAAAACAAGATGTACGGTCAGGTAACGCGCGCGACGTGGAATGATGAGCGCGGGCGGAGGGAATTGCGGTATGGCGGGCCTCAGGGCCATAGCAGACTAAGCATCAGCGATCGGCCATTTAGCCGCTTTTTAGAAACTAACTCAGCGAGCACACATTCCTCATCGCACTTTTCGGAAGCTCAGCACAGCGTTTGAACGCCACACTCCGCACACATTCGAATGCCGGTCGCATCAATTTGTCATCTGCGTACCTAAAACGCGACGCAGCATCGAAATCGCCGTTCGCCGATGCTAACAGTAGCATCTGGCTGGCTATGGCCCTTATTGGTTCAACGTTTATTAAAACTTACGCATTTCATCGTTCTTTGTTCGTGGGTTTGATGCCCAGTACAAAAATTCATGTGACCGAAATTTGCGTTTGTTTGTGTGTTCTTGGAAATTTAAAAAATAAATAATACTTTAAGATGAAGTTGTATCAGATATATTTCTTTATATTCATTCATAAAGAGAAGAATTTCTCTAGATATTTTTTTACTTATATGAGCATAAATTGTGTACCATAATATTTGCTAACAGTAACTTAAATGGTAGGCAATAAGTTTTGCAGCTACAACTTACAAGTCACAATTTCTAGAAAAACTGAAACAATAATACCTAAATTAAACTAGCCACTTACTGTTTGTTCCTCCTTCCCCGGCCTCAGGCCCGCTGCAATCATGTATGTGCTTCCTATCGTCTTGATTTTCTCTATGCAGCTGAACTTTGGTTTGAGCAGTAACTGAAATAATATTTTTTTATTATTATTATGCATCATTTATAGGGTCAAAAGATCTTAATATAAAATGTATGTAGGTACATGTACCCTGTTAGGGTGTTGCAAAATGACAATGGTTTTGCGAGGTTACCATAGTTGTATGAAATTACACTGAAATTAACTTAAATAAATTCAAATAAATATGCGCCACACATCACACCACATGTCATGGTCTCGAAGTAGGCATAAATATCCCTGTGTTACGAGGTACCAGACAAGGAATTAAGCCAGGGGGTCTCCTAGCACACCCAGACCCGAGTCAATTCAGAAAAGATCGTTTCCTGAATTGACCCGACCGAGAATGGCACCGGGCACTACGGAACTCGAGGCGAGAAACCGTGCTACAGCGCACTACGCCAATCGAGTCGTTGAACATGAATATCAATAAGATAAATTCGTAATCTTGTTATTTTTCTTTCAAACTCACAGTACCTATGCCACAAAAAGAACAAAAAAATGCTCACCTTGTCAAAGTCACAAATAATCTCATTGAGTAGTCTCAAACATTCCAGACCTTGTTTGTTCACATCAGTTTCATCGTAAAACTCCTTGTAATTCGGGATTGAAGCAAACATCACCCCTATACTTGAGTATCTTTCGTGGTATAAGTCTTCCTGAAATAATAATTTGACTTTATATAATTAAAAAATCACCGATAGCAATAATTGTTATTGGCATTTGCGGCAATTATCTGATTTATATCATTTCGTTAAACGGATCGTCAAAATATCCGTTTTGGCAATTTTTTAATACGGTAGGATGAATAATCTTTTTGAAAATTACTTACTTCTGAAGCTACTGACGTTAGAAAGTGTTGCGCAACGTGAGCTGGCAGAATATTTTCCAAGAGAATCTGCAAGTCAAAATAAAAAAAATGGTCAGAAGACTACTCTGAGTAACAAAGGTTGATATCTCAATGAACCTATACATACAGATTGCATCTATCAACTAGTTAACGAAAGTGTATTTTCTTAAAATTTATTATGGACAACTTCTTATAGTCACTATCTTCTTTACAAATTAAAAATAAGCGTTGTTTTAAACTCACTTTATTGATTCCCCTCATAGTCTCCACCTCCTCCTGCTCGATCTTCAGCTTGTCCTTCCACAAGAAGTCTGTCCTGGACGTGAACTCTATCTGGCGGTCCATGATGTGCAGCAGCGCGGCCAGCAGCACCAGCACCGCGCCGGCTTTGGCCGCGTAGGGGAGCATGGAGAACCTGCGATGGGAATGTTCATATTCAGTGTTATTTTTTTTTTATCAAATGTTTGCACTTCAGTGTTTCTGGGCCTTTTTTATTTAACCTTATCGTGAATTTGATACCAATCTACAAAATATTTTTCAGTCAGTTGACTGTAGTGGGTAGTAAACCGTGTGACGTCACAAGAGGGGTTTCATTAATATTCTATCTATTCAAGTCCTTAAATTTCCAGGAAACTTTCGGCTTTTGGCTTCTTTCATGAAAGTTAATAGATAATCAGTGCATTTGCCCGTACCACGAATAAATTTAAATTCACATCATATTAAGTTTTTTTTCAACTGTCAACCCTGGTTTGTTACTTGTTAGAAAATTTATAAAGACCCTACTTATAACCATAAACTTCATAATAACCGAAAGTATCGGTAAACATCATTTACAACCCAAATGCACTAGCCATTGAAAAGAGCCGAATATCCTCAGCATAATTTGGAATTTGAACACTTGTCTTGGCAATAAAATGTTGACGTCAAAGTTAGTCTCTCTTCAAACAGTCAAATGCTCACTCAGTATCTAAATCCAGGTTATGGTACTGGTCGAACAGTTCAGACACGGAGAACAGCGCGATGTGCACCACCAGCGTCGCCAGCATCAGCCACAGCTTCAGCACGAAGCCCACGCGCAGGAACACCGAGATGCTTGCCAGGGTTAGTACTGAGCTATAGAGGTAGCTCTGGAATGAGAAACTAGATGTTTATGAGGATTGTTCTCTTTACACGATACGATATTGTAATATGCAAAGGACATTAACTGTTGTAGAGATAAATCTTTTTTGGTGTTCACTAATGCTACGGCAGACTTGAAGGTGAAGATTCGTGTCGCGTTATCGCGATAAAACTACGTGTTCTCTACATGGCCACATAAAAAAAACTTCGTTAATGTCGCGATAATCTAGAAAGACATGATCATTCATTTCGATTGTTTTTCTTGTGGTTCGGCTCATGGGGTTCCATAATCAAATAAGACCATTATGTACACTTAATTCGTAATAAATCTTTGAATCTTGAATCAGATTCATTATTTTGTATAAATTCTAATATCCTCTTATTACTGGAGTCCATTATTAACACGTTCAAAGCGCAAGCGCGCGGCGTTTAGCCAACCGCACGAACTTTGCCGCGACAAAACCCTTTAATGTGCAGAAATTAACTGGCAGCAGCGGCGCGAAGGGCATTCGTATTCCCGAAGATGTTTCGCGATAGGACGAATTTTTTGGCCAGACCTGCCGCGACAACGCAAACCTTCGCGCTAGCGCGATAGTGCGGCCGCAGCATAAAAGATTTATGAGTTTACGGCGACGATGGTCCCTAACGTTTATATGGTATTGCGGTACAGTGATCCTTTGAATAGAAATGGAACTGGAAATGCCTTACAAATTGTAGTAACTATTGTAGTAAAAGTAAGTGTAGGTATTTATCATGCCATGGATTACTCACAACTCTAAATGTCAAAAGGTTGTGAAAATTTCAAGCTAGCAACACCGATGCAGCGTTGCATTTTTTAAGACTCTAACAAAGTTTATATACCTAATCAACTAAAAATTAGATAGGTTTTCAGGCTAACCACAGAATTATACAAAATTAAAAAAAATAAGCTAAAATCACCAAAGCATCGTTTCTTAGAAACGCACAAAGTTAACCTAGTCTACTACTGAAATATTTGAGAAGTATGGTGTTTGCATAAACATTACAAGCACACTCACAGGAGCAGAGTCGACGTTACTGAAGTACAGCACTGGAGTTATATTGAGATCGGTGCCGTTAAGACCTTCTGTACTATTCACAGCAAACCCCTCAACTTCTTCTACGATTGGCTGGAACTGAACAAACCACATTCATATTGACAATCAAAAAGTAATGTCATTAGTACATAACAGATGCATAAACTATTTAATAAAAAATACAAAAAATTAATGCCTTAACGTTTGATTAAGTACCGGAAAAAGTAGAAAATTCACATCTAAAATCTTTAGCCTCAGAACCAAGCTCTTTTTCTGGTTACGTCAGCTTTTTTTTTAGTGAGGATCACAGGGTAGACTTTGAGTTTAAATACATGTTGATTAACCATAAAATACATGACTATTAACATAAAATTATAAAAGCTAAATTCTTACCAAATTAATGACGGCACAGGCACCAATAAGAAGCACTGACACCAAAAACATCGTTAGTCTGATGAAACGGTTACTGGTTACTACCTGAAAAGTATTATAAAAAACCATTACACCCGACATGCAAAAATCAAAGGTAACTTGTTTAAGCACCTGTACTTTGCAGAAGAAAACAAAAAGTGAGGACCTCATCACTTCACACGTACATAACATCATCACACCGTTCTCCCCACAGGGTAGACAGACACCACATCTTTCTACTTGCTAAAATCCTGACACACCTCTTGCGCTTTTCCCACTCTCATTAATTCTTCTAAGTACGTATTCTTGAACTTGTCCTGAATACAGCCTTCGCCTTCCAATAGATGTTCTCGCCTTATAAATAAGTCTCGTTAGTTCCACTATTTTTCAGATTAATAAAATATTACCAACCTGTCCAGGCTTGGTACAGTTGTCAGCGTACAAGTCGTCCGCCATCGTGGGCACGTCGGACAGCAGCTGCATGCCGCGCCGGAACATCGCGCCGTCGTACCACGACAGGTACACGAACACGAGCAGAGTGATGAGGGTGGGCCCGAATGATGCATAGAAAACAATTCCTCTGAAATAATATAGTAAGAACCGTTTTAAAATTTCCCTACAGACATGATCCTGATAGATTTACAAGGCTTGCGCAAAACTAGAATGTATAGTCCATTTCTGTATCTCAAGTTAGTTTGGCCCGTGTACCAATAGATGGCGTTGTGCTAATTAGGAATCAACATTGCTAGAAGGCGGTGTTAAGAATTACATAGGATGTTATATACGTATCTGGTAACTTTCATTAAATGTCGCTCTTTTAAAACTACTTTGACGTAGGTATTATTAATTCGACCATCGACTATCTGAACTAGCGCTTTGCTGTGGGTTTGTTCATAGAACTTCTTTTGGTGTTTTCTTATTGTTTTCTACTCTGCTTAGGGACACGGTATCGAATAGAAAGTATCGTACTCGTAAAAATATCGAAACAAAAGTATCGATACCTCAAAGTATCGGTACTTTTTATAAGAACTCTTTGTCTATATAAATGGACTATTTATTGGACATGGACTAAATGAATCCGAATACCTACATATTTTAATGATAAAAAAATATGAATTGACAAATCAGCGTTTAGTAATTTTTATTTTTTTAAAACAATTTAAATTTCCAACTCTTCCTCTGTGCAATCACTCAAAAATAGAACTTTATCCAGCCGTTTTGGCGCTAATCGGCGGTAACACCTAAGTAACTGGTAACCGTCATCATTTCACTCCATATGTCACAAGTTAATGCCACACGAACAACATTGTCAAATGAATCTTTAATTTTCGGATGCATGACACTGTAAAAAGCATCGAATTGTGATTTATGTGTGTCAACATTTGGAATTTTAAATGATGGACAAGCTTGGTGCATATTTTCTCAAACCCACGCCCTTTCACAACGTCAAAAGGTCTTTTATCCACGCAGATGCTCAGAACGAATGAGCGAGTGAGTAATAACCAACACAATATCCAAAGACCAAACCATAGAGAATGAATGATCTTCTGAATCTTGTTTTTATAATTAAGTCTTTTTGGCAACAACAACAGGCATGGGAAGTAACTATCATAACGCCTAGTTTAAAAAATAATTCATAAGATTTATTCGATACGATACTTGTAAAAGAGGGCTCATTGAGTAAAAGTATCGAATACAAAGTATCGGGTACAAAAGTATCGGTATCGAAAGGAAATGTACCCGATACCACAAAGTATCGATACTTTTTTCGTGTCCCTAACTCTACTTTTCATGGTTACTTTTCATAGCAATCTTTATAATGTACGTTTAACTTTTTACATTAATTTTCAATAAATGGCTTGTCGCACGCGCAATAAGCACCTAGAAAAAGAACGATAAGACGAAAAAACATAAAAAGTTATTGAAAAGAAAAGAGTCTTCCAAGACTTCTTGGAAGGAAGGTTCATCAATTTCTAGGCAGACTATCTTTCAGAAATTTTATAATGGTAAGACCTACGGACGTAAGTAAGACCTTGTAACGATGCCGTTACTTTCCAGTCTCACGGACGTTAGAACCTCCACGGTGGCTGGAAACTTCATAGTTTAACTTATTGGCCATCAATAGTATTCTGTGCCTGTCCTTCCAAAATATAATTTATCGTTCCACGTTCCCTGTTCAGAATTTTCAGGCATTCCTACCAAAACCATCGTACTGAACAGAGCTTGCGAGCATTTTACCAGATTACCAGTATTACGTGATGGTGATTCTTTAAATACTTTAAATAACCCATTGTAAACAGTTATAATTTAACAGGAACCCGTGTATCGGGTTTTTCTTTCCTACCTATACATTTACCCTATACAATAAACAAGTCACTGGATTAGCTGATCTTTTATTCACCGTTCCATTACTACTCCCAAATAATGAGTGACGAATCCCGACGTTCCGGCACCTGTATTGCTGGCCTGAAACGAGGATTTCGCCACAACCTTTCTTAGATCTGATAAGACCAAAACATAGAACTACAAAAGACATTACTCACCTATGCACAGTCAGCAGCTGTATCGCAGCCATCAGTACGAACAGCATCGCCGCGCACGCCACATTATACTTGAACTGGTTGTCCGCCTGCGCGCGGTACTGACGCTCCTGCGAGCTGTTCCGGAACCAGAGAGTCACGCGCGACATGCCTTCAGCAGCCGTGCTGGAACAAATCACGCTGTGGCCTTAATTATTAAGCGTAGTCCTAGAGACGGTACGGTGAGGATGGTTATTTACAGTGAAGTGGGTATGGTAAATTTTGCCTAAATGAAGTTCTTTCAAGAGGATGTCCAGTTGTGAACTCACTTTTGCCCAATCACACAATTAATTACAGTGTCATGAGCGACATGCCTTTAGCAGCCGTGCTGGAACAGATCACGCTGTGGCTTTAATTATGAAGCGTAGTCTTGAAAACGGTGATGGTCATTTACAATGAGTGAAAATAGAAATTAAGATATGAAACGAACGAACAAACGTTCTTGGAACAAGATATCCACTCGAGAGCTTACTTTTGTGCATGGTTGCATGCATTGCGGTCTACACATAGAATCATATGTTTTTGGATCCTAGATTTCCTAATTTATTACGAGTATAACTATCTTTCTCTTTCATGAATCACGTCTGCTACCTATCGGACACAACACATTCAAGTTACTATGAAGATTATTAAAGTTTGCAGGGATATTATGGATACGCATTGTAGCAAAGTCGTAAATATAACGAACCTGCAGTCACAGCATGTCGTCCTCTGTGGTAGTAAATTCTGCTCTATCATTGCCAAACTCTGAAAATTAAAACAAACACGTATATTATACACATTTATATTAAGATATATTAATTTGACATAGAAGCAAGTAAACGAATATTAATTATTCGTTAATGGAAGTAAGTAAAATTGTGTCAAAGCTGAGCGTTAGTTAGCTCATCGTTACTAAGGTATTGGCAAATTTTAGAAAAATAAGCACAAACCTGGAACATTTGTAATAATTCTGATAACTAGATAGGCTAAAGGTAGTCGCTCCTAAAGCTAGTGAAAAACGTTCGTCTACCTTATATATGTCAATTGTATGCTTAGACGTCTTTCTGGCCAATAGGCATGAGGTCATTCAAGTCATTGGTAAGATTCGGTTAGTCCATTAGAATATGTTTTTGTTAGCAGTAACTATGATAATATAATTCCATAAAAGCAGATACTCACAGAGATCCCAATATTTTTGGCAAGAGTGGAGTCTGTGATATTGGCAAATGGTTTATCAGCCCCCCAACACTCAACGTATTTTGTCATTTTGCTCGACGGACGAGATCTAGTAGGAACTCCTCCAGGTGTAGCTGAAATAGACAATAATAATACAGACAATAAAGACTTATGGAATATTTATGAGGAAAGTAACGAAAATTTAAACCATGCCTAAAAATGTATTATGACATGTTCCTAAACCAAGGTAGCGGTCAAACTGATGATTGCGTTTGATCAAAGTGAAGTCTTAATAATGTTCCAAATATCAGGCTTCCATAACAATTTTAGTTTAGGTGTACGTAAATATAATGCAAATGAATTCAGTCTCCTTTGTCTTAGTGCGGAGAAATAAAGAAATTTCGTGATCTACACTCATAACTATGTTTGTTTTTAAAATGAACAGAGAATGATATAGTGAATTTTCCATATTTTAAATATTAGGTTCTAGGTATCACTTTCGACTAATGGGTCATGCCAAACTTTTACAATTAACGATAACATTGAACTGACTAATTTGAAGTCTAACGAATTTGACATTAAATCGACACAAAAACTTAATGGTGATGTCACTTATAAAGTTAAAGTACAATGGGTAAATGTTTTGTTGATCACTAACATATCGATTCTGTGGATATTGTACTTAGCATCCTAAGAAAAAGTGTTGGTTGTAACGTATCCGAAGGAGTTGACGGACATGGCGAATCATCATGAACAAATTCTGTTGGAAAAATATATCGTTAGATACTCGTACCCTGTGAAACTTTCTATGAAGAAACGGATATCTCTCTCGTCATACAAATTAGGTCTTGTATTATTTTGAGACAGAGTTCACTTCAACATAATTTGCAATATAAAACTTAAATCACAGTTTTTTTTGCTAAGCTTGCTAAGAAGCTACACATTATTGAATAAAATATCATTTTATTGCTATGCCCAATATTATTTACCAGATTTTATGGAAAGTGATTACACTTTTTTGTTTTATTTATTTATTTATTTAATCTTTATTGCACAAAGAAAAGTACAATTGGCGGACTTAATGCCTAAAGGCATTCTCTACCAGTCAACCACTAGGTGAAGCAGAAATCTTCACGGCGGGGTTTATTCTATCTATATTTTATTTTATTATAGAACATAAAATAAAAACAATAATTATGTAGCTACAGTTGGAATATAGGTACAAATAGACCATTATAAATACGTCAATTTGGTTTATGAGGAATTTATAATTGCTATCTGAAAAATATATAAAGCATTGGCATTTTGGTATACTGTATTATTACCTGTCCCCATTATTGGACTTATAGCTCCAATGATAGACCCACTCCGACTCTTCGGCTTGACACTGACAACAGTTCCATTGCCCATCCCCTCACCGGGACTAGTCGCTATGTTGCTGGCCTCGAAGGCTACTGATTTACCACCATCTCTCACGGATGCACGGCGGCTGAGATCTGGAAGAAGTCATTTAGGACTTTTAATATCATTCATTTACAACACAAAAAAGGAATTACAAACCAACAAAATAAATACCATGGAAATAAACTACCAGGCAGCGGTGGCGCGAAGTCCAATAAAATCAGCGTTCAGCTTAAGGCTGGCTCAGATCGCATACCTATAAGATAATAGTTACTACCAGACACTGATTGTTGTGGCCCCAGTTTCAGCTAACCAACCAACAGTTGTAGCATGCAAATGTAGTAGAATTGTTGGTACAGATTAGGAATATAACCAGTTTGCTTACTAAATGTGGCGATGAGACGACTAAAAACTTCGTAAACTGAAATTTTAAAATGACTGTGGGTATATATTTTTCTACCTCCAGAAGTAGTTCTCATTGACTCCGTTCTCAAAACTTTTGGCGCAGCATCATACTGCTCATTGAAGCTGTTCTGTGAAGGCGCCGGACTGATGCTGTTCTTGTGCTTCGTGGGGGACACATCCTGATAGATCGAGGAGACAATGCTGGCTTTGCGGTCTACCGTGCAGACGGAGAGTCGGCCGTTTTCGGAGACGCCTGGTTTCTGCAAACAGAAATTATTCATATGCTTCGTGTATTTGAGGTCATGGCATGTATTCTAGATGAATAAAAGAAGATACAATGTATTCCAACGGTCTTGATTCAGCTCCTGGTCTGAATGACGGACGGTCTGTCTCGATTTTATAAAGAAAACCACAGTTCAAGAACCGCCTTGGTTTCTGCAAACAGAAATTATCCATATGCTTCGTGTATTTAGTCATGGCATGCATTCTAAATGAATAATAGAAGATACAATGTATTCCAACGGTCTTGATTCAGCTCCTGGTCTGAATGACGGACGGTCTGTCTCGATTTTATAAAGAAAACCACAGTTCAAGAACCGCCTTGGTTTCTGCAAACAGAAATTATCCATATGCTTCGTGTATTTAGTCATGGCATGCATTCTAAATGAATAATAGAAGATACAATGTATTCCAACGGTCTTGATTCAGCTCCTGGTCTGAATGACGGACGGTCTGTCTCGATTTTATAAAGAAAACCACAGTTCAAGAACCGCCTTGGTTTCTGCAAACAGAAATTATCCATATGCTTCGTGTATTTAGTCATGGCATGCATTCTAAATGAATAATAGAAGATACAATGTATTCCAACGGTCTTGATTCAGCTCCTGGTCTGAATAACGGACGGTCTGTCTCGATTTTATAAAGAAAACCACAGTTCAAGAACCGCCTTGGTTTCTGCAAACAGAAATTATCCATATGCTTCGTGTATTTAGTCATGGCATGCATTCTAAATGAATAATAGAAGATACAATGTATTCCAACGGTCTTGATTCAGCTCCTGGTCTGAATGACGGACGGTCTGTCTTGATTTTTTTTAAAAACCACAGTTTAAGAACTGTTTTTGTAATGTTGTGTTCCTGCTAGTAAAAAAAACCGCAACACATCGAGAATCTGGTGTTTAGTCAGCCGAGGAGCTTATATTTTCTTATTGCAAGGTTGGTAAGTTAATGCCTTTGGGACCTGGTTTGCACGTGTTGATAGGCTGCGGTAGCCGCTAGCATCAGGCACTCCTCATGCTGACGTGCCATTTAAGGAAATATCAGTAATAAATTGATGAACGAGTACCTGACTGGTTTGGCGCCTTAGAGCCCAAACTAAGAGTATAAGTTTGGAATCAAACATGAATCTATAAACCAATCAGAGATTTTGTAATCGAAAGAAAACATTAACTTTATATTCAATTAGAAAACCTTTCAAACATACCTAAACAACTTCTTTACTTATGGTCAATCAGGAGTATTTTTAAGTACCTAATGACCTTTTTCAACTACAATAAGAACGGAAGAATAATAATTTCTTGTTTAACAACAGACTGTCCAATCCTTTTATGTAAAACTGATGTATGTTTCTTTCCGATCAAACTCATCGTAACACCTATTAATATAGACTATTCTTGATAATTCGATTGTTGTTCACTTTGTTCAGTCTAATATAGTGCCCATCGGGACGCAGCTACATTAACCTTTCAAGGTCTGAAGAGTTGGGTACGTCTGTTTATCTTAGTTTCAATCTAATAAAATGAACGAACTAGACTTTATTTATTACATTTATTATGTGTAAATTGAATAGCGTCCATGTTACAATCAGCCCTTGTGTAATTAGTAAGCTAATAAACTGGGTTTTTTTTATGCCGTAAGTAAATAATAGGTATATTCGCAAATGACGAAAATAAGAGCGTTTGCTGAAGGTGTATCGAAAATTTTTGTAAGATTTTCGTGATTATTTCATTAAATAATTGAAATAAAACTTAAATTTTTGCTCTATTAATGTGTGCATGATACTATTTAAAAACACATTGAATTGTCTAAAATTAGGTAGTCGTCAATTTCGTAAATTAATTTAAAATCCGTTTTTTTTAATTGATAAGACACGTAGAAATTCACTGTACACCGTTAAAGTTATAATTATGAAATTAAATGGTGCATTCAATAATAGAGAGATAATTTATACTTAATTTTAATTTAACTAAATAAACACGAAAACCTTAAAAAATGCGACGTTTACGATCTACCCCAAACGTAACATTATTTATATTAGATTTCAAATTCTTAATTTCATAAAAACTGTTGAAATATCAATCTGATCCAAAAAATCCAGTACTTAAATCAATGTTTTCTAAGATATAACCGTTTACTAAGTATACCATTCTTATCATTTTACTACGGCATACCAAATAACCAGGTTTAATTGTAAATAAATATGAAGTGATTACATGTGTACCTACTCACATGTTATAAACAAGGTTTAATCAATTCTGAGGAAGCCCCAAAAGACTAATCAGAACTACAAACAATATCTACAAAGTTACGCGGAGCCCCAAGGTGAATCTATCGACGCAGACCAGTTTAACTGCTATATTTAATTACGGTAACGAATAAGGACACTGAAGCCTTGCTGAATAATAATCATTACTTACGATGGTGATTTGGTTAAGGGTGTGTGGATATTAAGTTACTGTTAGTGCATATACCCTGCTATTATTTGCGTATCAATATAAAATAGTATATTATTATTCAATTACAATTATTATTTCATTATAACCTCTTTAGTCGTCCTACAGATGTATTTTCATTGTTTTTAATAATCAAGGTTAGTAAACAAAGAGAAAATCAATTTTATTTACGGATGCTCTTTGCTCGATTATAAGCATATTTGAATTAACCATTTAGTCATTACAATATTTGAATGATCTAATGCCCTATATAATGTCGGTTGGCAACTTAATATAAGTTCTTATAGCATTGCAGTACACATTTTTGCTATGCAACGTAAGTTTCTGGTCTGCCTGCATCGTACCATCACCTCCAAGTACCATCGTCTGCCTGCACTGGTCCTGGGACCAGTGCAGGCAGACGATGGTACTTGGAGGTGACGGAACAACATAGAGCTCGAGGACCTGGTGGGTGAGCCGAACATCATTGGCGAGATCAAGAGCCAAAGACTTCGCTGGCTCGGTCACCTGGAGCGAATGGATGAAGATCGTGGTGTGAGGAAAGCGTACGTGGGACGACCTAGTGGGCGGCGACCGGTGGGTCGCCCCAGGTACCGCTGGAAGGATGAGGTCCTAAAGGACTTGCGCGAGCTCGGTGTGGATGACTGGCAGGAGGTGGCGCAGGATAGACCAAGATGGAGACGCTTGTTATCGGAGGCCAAGACTCACTTCGGGTCGCTGCGCCAGTATAGTAAGTAGTAAGTAACGTAAGTTTCTGTTGTGGTATTAAAAGTTTACGAGGGTCTGTGCTGTTCTTCAATACCAGTCACATTGTCGCTTAAAATATAATAATGTGGAAATCTCTTTAGTAACATACAAATATTTATAATGTATTGACATGGCAAAGGCAGAAATTTTAGTCTTTTGAACAGTGACTTTTATGCATTGCAACTCTGTAGCAGAAATTACTTAAATATGATTTTTTTTTAATTTACTAACAAATAACTAAACAATTGAAAAGTAATTATGCTACTTTCGCCGTATGATGATATCCCTGACAGTTCATAATTGTCAATTATAGTGCTGTAACAAATGTAATTTAATCGAGTTGGCAAAGGAAATGGAATCGGATTTACCGATTTTTTATTTTTAAATAAATTCTTTACCGATTTTTTTTTAAATAAATTCTTAATAAACTGGTTAAGGCTAATAAGTTATAGAATGAAACGCGGTATCTCAAAAATAATATTAAAAAATAGCACACAAGGCAGACGCACTGGTACTGATGCGAATGACGTGATTACAAATTACAACATGGTCGCTCCTGTTCATCGATTTTTGTCGATTCAGTAGTGTCAATATACTATTAAATGGCGTTCCTTTTTACGCATCAGGCGCTGTGAAAATATATTAAATTAATATCAAATACTTCATTTATTTACGGTTAACAATAATAACAATAATTTACTTGATAAGATTCGAAAGAACAATAGTTTTTAATAGTTTATAACATTTTCTTTTGCCAGTTTATTTTTATTTATTTTGAAATAGTATGCGAGACACGAAACAATAAGAGCTGTCAGGCATATCATCTTACAGTGAAAATAGTAAAACGAACCAAGACAGTGTTATAAACTAGATTGAAAGTAAAGTATAGTTATTAGCCTATGTACTGTCACACTGCTGGGTAGAGGCCTCCATCACTAAAATCAAGTCATCGCTACAATTGATGGGTGTTGGCTTAATTACCACGGTTGCCAAATGCAGGTGGCTGGTCACGAACCCGGGCTATGTTCTGAAAAATCGGAAAACACACTTTTCCCGACCTTTGCTTGCCCGATTTCGGGCCAAGCTCTGTCACCATTCGGCCACGGAGTAGTTAATCTAGATAAACCAGAGTAAACAAACATTAAATTTTCACCATCAAATTTTCAAGTATTCGCCTACACTCTCTTAATCCCACTATTACTCAAAGAGAAACCTTAACAAATTAAAGGTAAACCGTAGACTGATGAACTAGTCCGTATTCGATTATTTTGAAGGGTCTTAACTCTTAACCGCCACTTAGTTATTCCATCTACTCTATGACCGAGTAAAGAGTGAAGACAGTCTGCTCTTGGTACTTCGTCCGCCGGGATAACTATTCAAACTTTATTGTTTCACTATAGAAAACACCCGTAATTATTTCAAGTACTTTATAGAAGAAGAAGAATTGCTTGTTTCACAACAAGACTGTCTTCGTTAAATCAATGAAATACTACACTAAAGTACACATATAAGTAGCCGTTCAGTTACTTAGAGAGCCGTGGCCTAGTGGTTCAGCACCCGAACTCAGATCGTGGATCGTGTGGTCCCGAGTTCAAATCTGGCCGAACCAGAATCTTTCTGTTCATTCTTTAATATCCGACTAACTCTCCGGTGACGGAAAACATCGATAACAAACCAAATCAACCCGGATAACGGGGGAAGGCTCGCCAACTACCACGTCGGGTACTAATACCATTGGTGACAAGTGGGCTTCTGAGTGTTTCGTTTACCATGACGACATAGTCACTTGCCTCTAACTACCCCGTTTGGGATAAAGTCGTGATTGTATGTATGTTCAGTTACTACAATTTTTATAGAATACTAGCTCCCGGTTATGATTTCTTTTGTATTCGTCTCTAGCGCCCTTGAATATATACGTATATATACATACATACCATCACGCCTTTTTCCCAACGGGGCAGGGAGAGACCACATCTTTCCACATGCTACGGTCCTGACACACCTCTTGCGCTTCTTCCACTCTCATGAATATATTATTAATCATAATACGTTACTATACCGAAATTAAGAAATATTGAAGAAGAAACATCAGCTGAACTTTCGCTTCATAAAATTAGTCGATTTCAAATACTTCATTAAATTCTGTAGCACCCAGAGTGCTATAGAATTGATTTGATTCAACAACAAAATGTGATTAATTTTCGGGGTAATTTTATGCCCTAAATCAAGGTTAAATGGTAACAAAATTAACTCTCAAAAATGTAGTAAAATGTACACTAACGATGCGGAAAACTGTTACTTGATGTTTAATTCAATTAGCTTTTATATGGTACGACTACGACTGCTAGGAAAAAGTTTTCTTTTGGACTCACGATTGCCCCAATCCAGAAACAATCAATGACTGGCCTGTTGGCGCAATGGCAGCGATCCTGCCTTTGACGCCGGAAGTAGTGGGTTCGATCCCCACCCTTGACAAACATTTATATGACAAACATTTGTGTTTGTTGTGTGTCTGGGTGTTATTATCTATTTAAATATGTATTTAGAAATATTTAAGTATGTTTGTCAGTCTCTGACGCCCATAATACAAGCTCTGCTTAGTTTGGGGGGGTCAGATGATCTTGGTGTGAATTGTCCCAGATGTTTATTTATTTATTATTTATTAAGATGAAGAGCGCTCACAGACAGTTAATGTCTCTTTCATTTCTAGTTTCATTTGATAGGAGAGCATCAATTTGAAGTGTGCTCTATGATTATCGTTTTTAAACTATTAAGTAGTGACCGCAGCCTGTTCCAAAATGAAACTGAGGAACATCGACCGAGATATTTGATGGGGTATTTTGGAACCTATTCAACTTTCCGACTCACAAGGGCAATTTTCAGACGCAGATGGCGTGACGAACTGGATGCTTTTGCCGGGGACTGGTCTGTAAAGGTTAAGATAGACGTGTGTAGAAGGGGAAAGTGGGGCCATTGCCCATCAGTGGGATCTCAGTGGCTAATTTAGATTTAGAAAGGCAATTTCGGGGTTTAGTTCGAGGTTGGATTGTTTTGGTTTAAGATGTCCCAGATGTTTATTCATAGAATTTCATTAGTCAGATACGACACGACCACGATAAATCGTTCAATGTAAGTAAGGTCTCTTAGACCGAAGCGGGTGTTAAAGAAACAGCTTTCTAAGGGAATAATTTACGTTTCAGATTTTCTAATTTACTCTTTGGCTTTAGAAATTTGTTTGATAAGTGTGAAAATTACTGTTTGAGAATTTAACGTCATTTGGTCAATTCAGTTCGCGAAGTTTCTTCAATTATATCATTCGTTTGAAGATATTTAGTTTATTTATTTACGAGTATATAAAATTACAAACGTAGATTAGATGGTATTGAATAGTATGTAACATCCCGCGAGGGCATAGTAACAGCTTTTATGCGGAGCTTTTCATCAATTTGTTGGCCCGAACTAAAAGGGTTCGGTGACTCGTTTCTTTGTCGTACCATCCAGACGTCGAACGCTCTTCCAGCACATGTGTTTCCTTCCTCTTATAGTCCCAGGTTCTTCAAGCGGGGCGTGAAAAGCCATTTCTGCAGGCCTTCAAGGTGAGGATGGCCAGCCCAGTAATTCGTTTGAATGACTGGACTTGTCAATTTCATATCTGGACCTCACGACCGCTTTCCATCAGTTGGAGTGAGGTCATCTTGACGGGCAATATAAAAAAAAACTTTTAAGCAAATCTGTCATTTATTAGTTTTGATATGTAAAAAGCGTCAATTCCAGTAGGTATGCAGCAGTTGAGATATCAAATGTATGAACGTGTGCTCAATGGCCCCAATTATAAACTATAGATAAAAATTCTATGAGAGATATCAACCTTTAGGATGTATCATCCATCATTCATCATCAACTATCGCGAATATTATGAAAATACAATAGACCTCGGGTGAACTGAATAGTTTTTGAAGTTTGGTATAATACAGAGTTGTGTACTCTTCCATGCTTTAAAACATGCACATACCAGGGAAGGGTTATACAACTTTCGTAGGCAATTTCCCAAGCGGTAGCGGGTAGAAGATTTTATCATGAACATTCGATACTTTGCTCATTTATAGTTGCTATGTAAATGTTTGAAATGGTTTAGATTGCTTAAATATTAACGTCGAAGTTTTTAAAGAGCTATGGAAATCTTCATGGGCATCGCGGTCTTACAGCTCGCGTAACACCTAATCCGTTAACGGTCGAATTATGCTCGGCCGTCATCGGCCGATCAAATCAATCGTGTGTGAATGAACGGTACACGTACACCAAAACCGATTTTGTAGGCTAATGGGGGACAGATCTACTCGTATGATTTGACGTTTGATTTGATCGGTCGATGACGGCCGAGCATTGTTCGGCCGATAACGGATTAGGTGTACGCGAGCCGTATGGGTTGAGCACTCTCGAGTAGTCCCGAGTTCAATTCTCTTGTGTTCATTGTAACATTTGCTCTCTAGTGATAGACAGAAAACACTAATGTAAAACCAAAATAACCCAAATAATGCACGGTGGAAAGTACGCCCTACCAACTCGACTGGCCTGTTGGCGCAATGGCAGCGATCCTGCCTTTAGCGCCGGAGGTCGTGGGTTCGATCCCCACCCATGAAAAACATTTATGTGATGAACATTTGTGTTTGTTGTGTGGCTGGGTGTTATTATCTATTTAAGTATGTGTTTAGAAATATTTAAGTATGTTTATCAGTCTCTGACGCCCATAGTACGAGCTCTGCTTAGTTTGGGGTCAGATGATCTTGGTGTAAATTTTCCCAGATATTTATTAATTTAATTTGGGTTATAATACGCTTAATTTAGAAAAAAGAGGGCGGGAACTTTTGACTTGCCTCTGCTCGTTTGTTGTGTTGAAGAAAAGTGTTACTTATGGTTGTTACAATTTGGAGGGCAGCAACTTAATAGCAACCACTATTTTACATGGAACTAACGTACTTGCAAATCAAATCACGAATTGTAACAGGCTTCCACGAAATCAATCACGCGTCGCGTCATCATGTATTGCCTATTTCGCGTAGGTACCGAATATACGGAGCGACGGCTGTCACTCGACTCGCCGGATAGAGGTTTTTATTAGACTAGGCAGGACCAATTAACGGTGGATAACTTTGTTATTCAGCAGAATATTGTTCAGAATATATTGCTTTTTTGAATGCTACTGTTTTATTACAAAAATACCTTTGAAAGCGATTCTGAAGGATAGGGATAGCATAAACATTTCTGGATTTGTTTGTTAAACAAACTTTTACTTTGTATTTTAAGTTTGTTTTCAAAATGTTCCTCTCCTGCCAACGAAAAATAAGTTAATTCTTACAACTGAACCATCAAAAAAACATTTTACATGGTAAAAACCGTCTCGGATTTTTACAACGGCAGAGCAATGTGAAGATAGCAAAGTAGTACTTACAGTCACAATAATTACTTCATTTTGAAAAATTACCTTTAAACTTAATTAATTTTCATTATGTTGAAGGTGTGGTAACTAATATTTTCAAAATCTTAGTTTTATATTCCAGAAACCAATTATTAACAGAACGTCAATAATTATGATTTTTAAAACTATCTTATGTAACAATTATATGAAAACATATTTTTGTAAGTAAATATATTTTTTAAAAGCCGTAGTCAAAATTTAAACTAATTTTTACCTAGATAGTGTACTTACCAGTATAAAAGCCACAAAAATAATTCTAAAATGCGCTAGAGAGTCAACTAAAAGAAACTCTGCATGGTTCTATTCCTGTTTGATCCATTAACTTCACGTTACCTACATTTCAGTTCCAAAATCCGCAGCCAACTCACCTTAGGCGGTATAATAAGGTAGGTCTCCACTTTGTGATCAGCTAAGTAGCCTTCCCTGGATGCTCCGTCCCCTGGCTCCACCTCGAACCTGTCTCCAAGCTGAAGCAGCGTTGCTTTGGTGATGTGGACACGTCTGTCGATAAGATGATAAAGTCTGCACTCGCTCATAAGATGGTAACTATATTGTGTGTCTATTCTAATATTATAAAGAGGAAAGATTTGTTTTTTTGTTTGTTCATATTGAATAGGCTCCGAAACTACTGGACCGATTTTAAAAATTATTTAACCAATATAAAGCTACATTATAGCTAGATTAGGATGGCTCTCAAGCAGCTTAAAAACAACAAGGCGGCGGGTGATGACGGAATCACAACCGAGCTCCTGAGAGCGGGCGGTAAGCCGATACTTAAGGTCCTCCAGACGCTCTTCAGTTCTGTCATCCTCGAGGGAAAAACGCCAAACGCATGGGGCAGAGGCGATGTGATGCTGTTCTTCAAGAAGGGTGACAAAACTCTCTTGAAGAACTACAGACCCATCTCGCTTCTGAGCCATATCTATAAGCTGTTTTCGAGAGTCATTACGAATCGTCTCGCTCGCAGGTTCGACGACTTCCAACCTCCCGAACAAGCAGGGTTCCGAAAAGGCTATAGTACCGTAGACCACATTCATACGCTGCGGCAAGTTATACAGAAGACCGAAGAGTATAACTTGCCACTTTGCTTAGCGTTCGTGGACTACGAGAAAGCCTTTGATTCGATTGAGACCTGGGCAGTACTGCAGTCTCTCCAAAGGTGCCAAATAGACTACAGGTACATTGAGGTGCTAAGGTACTTATACCAGAACGCCACCATGTCGGTCCGATTACAGAACCAGAGCTCTAATCCGATCCAACTACAGCGAGGCGTGAGACAAGGAGACGTTATTTCTCCGAAACTGTTCACGGCTGCGTTGGAGGATATTTTCAAGCTTCTGGACTGGAAAGGACGCGGCATCAACATCAATGGCGAGTACCTAACACACCTGCGATTTGCCGATGATGTAGTTCTTATGGCTGAGACCTTGGAAGACCTGAACATAATGCTCGAAGATCTCGGTAATGCTTCTCAAAGAGTGGGTCTTAAGATGAACATGGACAAAACAAAAATCATGTTAAATGCCCATATTGCACCCGCTCCAGTTAACGTTGGGAACATTACACTCGAAGTTGTTGACCACTATGTTTACCTGGGACAGACAGTCCAGCTAGGTAAGTCCAACTTCGAGAAAGAGATCTCTCGTCGAATCCAGCTCGGATGGGCAGCGTTCGGGAAGCTCCGGCATATATTTGCGTCCGAAATACCTCAGTGTCTCAAGACAAAAGTCTTTGACCAGTGTGTGTTGCCAGTAATGACCTATGGGAGTGAGACGTGGTCCCTTACTATGGGTCTCATAAGAAGGCTCAAGATCACCCAGCGAGCAATGGAGAGAGCGATGCTTGGTATTTCCCTGCTCGATCGAATCAGAAATGATGAGATCCGCAGGAGAACAAAAACAACCGACATCGCTCGAAGGATTGCATCGCTGAAGTGGCAGTGGGCGGGACACATAGCGCGGAGAACCGATGGCCGTTGGGGCGGAAAGGTTCTCGAATGGCGACCGCGTACCGGACGACGTTCCGTGGGCAGGCCCTCTACAAGGTGGACCGACGATCTGGTCAAGGTCGCGGGAAGCCGCTGGATGCGGACAGCGCAGGACCGATCGTTGTGGAGATCCTTGGGGGAGGCCTATGCCCAGCAGTGGGCGTCGTTCGGCTGAAATGATGATGAAAGCTACATTATCAGGGAGTGACATAGGCTATATTATTTTGAGAAATAATAAACTGAGCAACTAAAAATACTGAAATGCGCTCCAGTATTAATATGTCGGCCACAAAACACTGATTTTAGAATATTTAGAGGCTCAGATAGTATTTTTGGTGGTAAGGTTAGGTTAGTATATCGCTCTATTAAATACTATCCATTTTTAGGCTATATTTTGACGGGAAAGACAGTCTACGCGGGCGAAGCCGCTGACGGACAGTTTGTTTTTAATAAGTTTGTGATGACTTTTTATTTTGGATATTTACCATTTTCCCTAGTCTGGTCAAGAAAACCATTCTGGTGTGAATTTGTGGAAATATTCAAATTATCCAACTATTTATTTATTTAAGTGTTTATAGATTTCACATGGACGTTTTTCATAAAGCACTTACTACAACAAATTCAGTGAAGCCCTCTGTAAAGTGTGCCAGTGATATTTATTTTTCATTCCGACCACTAATATGTCAGCTAGAGTCAAGTTACTCTCATAAATAGTGATCAATTTCCGCTGTACAACTAAACCAATATATATTTATAAAGTGGCTTTACTTTGAGGCTTTTTTCAGGATATGGGGATCAGAGTATCACATTTTACATATATCTAGGAGCATAAACTTTTCAGTTTGCGTAAAATGAACAGAAACATGAATAAATATTATTTATGACAAAGATCAGAAGAAGCCCCCTTTGGTTGGTTATAAAACATAAGACATTTATTAGCTACATGTACAACGCAGCATTAATCGCATTCAATATTATTATTATGTAGATAAACTAAAAAACATCAGGCTTTCAAAAATTTTTTTTTTCCGAAAATAACAAAATATTCCCTCACATAATAAAATCAGTACACCGTTAAATACATACAACATCTTATTACAAAACATAATAATATACTACTATAAATCAATTTACCACTTCACTAAGCCAATCAGACATACCTACCACCATTTTTGTATGGTCACGTGACCGCGCGAGACCACGTGATTTCAATAAAGAATGTATATATGTATTTGCTTTCTGCCCGCGGCTTCGCCCGCGTGATCTCATCGCTATTTGTATATTACTCGTAATATGGCCAAATTACATAAAATATTCATGTTTAAAAAAAACTATACAAGGTGGCATACAAGATTACGACCCGCCTGATGGTAAGCAGTTACCTAAGCCTATGGACGCCTATAACACAACACCAGAGGGATAACGTGCGCGTTGCCGACCATTTAGGAGATACCTATTAAGTCTCCGCTTAAAGGACCCTATACTGTATTCCCCCGGGAAAACCTCGGCAGGGAGGTCATTCCACAATCGGATTGCTCGCGGGAGGAAATTCCTCTGAAACCGCACTGTGGGCGACCATTGGGATTCCAATATATGAGGATGTACGTACACCCTGTCGATGACGAGCGGTGCGAAGATAAAAAGTAGCTGTGGGCATCATTTCAAACAGTAGACATCACCTGATCACTTTCAATCAGGTGACTTTCCAGCTCGTTTGCTCTATTACATAAAAAAATGGTGCACTATCTTCGTCCCCCTTCTTTGATGACACGACAACAGCTGCTACGGCGTAGCAATTACGATAGTCAGATAATTTCCTGCCCTTACGCGGCATGCAAGTGCCTATTTAGAGGATTTTAATAAAACTTTATAAATTGGGGAATCATAACAAAGGATGTTATGATTTACATTTACTTACATTTTCCTCTACTTGAGTTGTCTGAAACAGACTGCTTTTTAGCAATAAGACCGCTTAATTGTTTATCATATTCACGTAATACTGACCCTGTAACGTTGCAATGAAGAATATTTATCTCATCTTATCATAATCTTAGCTCAAGAACGAATTGTAGCATTCTATATATCTGTCGTAGGATAATAGAAAGAGCCGGATTTTCGCGAAAATCCTAGGACGATCGCGAAACGCCGGATAATAGGAATCTAATATTTATCATCGCTATTATCCTGGCGAAAATCTGGTTCCTCCCAGGACGATAGAAAACTTGAGCGCTGAATGGCTAATCGAACAGTCGACTGACTGACATCTCTTATCTAATTGGGATGAATATGTGATAACCTCAAATTCATGCGTAAAGTCCGGCACTTGTTGTAACACAGCCTTCAGTCGATTCACTCATTGCACTGGTTAACAATAATACCTATTAATCAACCTTAACATGTTGTAGTTTTACTCGTAGTTTACGCAAAAATAACGTTTCGATATTAATAAAAGACTGCAAAAAAATTTGACAACAACGGAAAGCAAAGGAACTGTGAACGTAACTGGTGACCAATCAAAGGCGAGAGAATGGTAAACGTAACTTTCAACCAATCAGCTTATCCGACGGTGCATGACATGTTTATCAGCCAATCAGCTCTCAGAACGTGATTGCTCATTCGCAAGAATAAATGTTGTATTCCCATTATCCGGGGTTTCTCGATCGTCCTAGGATTTTCGCAAAAATCCGGCTCTTTCTATTATCCTACGACATATTGATATGCAAACTTGTCTTTAAAAGAATATTTTCGTAGCGTTTTTTTAAACCACTTGACATGGCTTTCTAGGAACACCTCAAAAACGGAATAGATAGGAATTAAGGAATCTCACCTAATGTTTTACGAGTATTAGTGGCAAAAACTAGAGTTAGTTTAGGAACTAAAATGTTTACTCGGCCAATTAAACTTCAGCAACGTTTTGTTTTGATACTGTTATGATTTTAGTTATCTATTAATATTTCAGGAATAAATAAATCATCATAAACTTAACAGCACAAGGTTTAAGAGGTTTATTTTATGAACTTTCTTAAAAGTATAAACGGTCTTAACAACTAAGACCCCAAATAACTAAGCTTTTCAACCCCAATGACTTCTTTGTCTTAAATAAGACGAGAAAATTTTATTTTTAAAGTCAACGTCCGAACTCTTGGGAAGTGTCGTCTCTAAGAGGATTTGCTCAGAAGTGAACGGTCACATTCCGCTTTAGTATCATCTTTATTATCATTTCTTATGGCATTTTCCTAATAGAACCTTATTAAATATTTGATGCTGAAATTGATAAATATTAAGTAAACGTCCACCAAATTGATTCATGTATTTGGTAGCTGATTATTATACTTATATGCATTTCATAAAGTGACCTATGTGAACCTTTCCATGGATTAAAAATAAATTGCTATGTAGAAAATATGAACGACATTAAATAGGAAAAAGACATTTGTAATTAATTGTGTTTCTTTGTTTGTATATTTCATCATCACGTGAAAACGACTACTACTTTCAATTCCATAGATAACTGTACAAAGTTTAATTGAAATCCATTCAGAACATTTTCTCACGATGCTGAAAGTTACAAAAATAAAAGCACAAATTCTCAAATTGTTTTCTTCCGCTATTTTTAATGTTAAGGGTGTCTCTGAAAGTCAAAATAGCGCATAGCTGGGGTCATTTCTGACCTATTCAACCCTATCAATATTGGTCCGATTTATACCCGTTGAAAGTTATGGTCTATTTTAGTTTTTCCAGAAAATCGCTTTAATAAAATAAATAATACATAAGATAAAGATAAGATAAATATACTTTATTGTACAACTACACAGAAAATAATTACAACAGTGCTTAAAAACGAATCAAATCTTAGTCTAGTACAATTTAGGCGGCCTTATCGCTAGGAAGCGATCCCTTCCAGACAACCCACGTGTAAGGAATTTACTAATAAAATAAGAGTAGTGGGTAAGGTAATGAGAGATCATAGGATAAATTAAAACATATTGTATGAGTACTCCCATACACAGGTCGTGAATTTATAATGGATAATAATAGTATAATATAAACATATAACATACGTGTTATAGATAAATATCAACATACACAAAGAAATAGTAATAAGGAGAACAAAAATATTTGGTTTGGCTGATCCACGTACTAGATAACTAAAATACAGGTTACAGAGAGAGGAAATATGCTTTTACTCGGGACTTGAAAGTATGTAAGGACTGGGATTGCCTGATAAGTGACGGTAACGAGTTCCACAAGCGAATAGACTGGATAGTGAAGGAATGAGAATAGTAACTAGATGAATGAGAGGGAAAAGCTAGAAGGAGTTTCCGGCTTGAACGTATATCATCAGACCTGGCAGACTTCTGAAAAATAAACAGCTCCTTGAGATACGGAGGAGACCGGGGATCAAACAAAACAGAGTACAGTAAAGAGAGAATATGAAGATCTCTTCAGCGACGAATTGGAAGCCAATTTAATTGGGCGCGGAATTCAGACACATGATCATACTTCCGTAGGCCAAAGATGATGCGGATACAGAAATTTTGAAGCCGTTCAAGCTCATTTAGATAATTCTGAGTAATGTCAAGATAGCAGCAGTCGGCATAATCCGGAATGGGCAAAAGCAGAGCCTGTACGAGAGAATTTTTTGTGGGTATCGGCAAAAAAATTGCGCAATCTGCTAAGTGCACCTGCAGATGCAAACACCTTCCTGCTAACCTCGCCAATTTGCTTACCCCAATCAAGTGAGCCGTCAATGAATATCCCCAGGTTCCTAAAAATATTACTGTAGGGTACTACGACTCCATCAAAAACTATTTGAGGCAAAGTATTAAAATCAACTCTGGATAACAATTATGAGCTACCTACGACAATGGCCTGAGTTTTGGTAGGGTTAACTTTAAGACCAAAAGTCTCACTCCAGTCCAGGATACGGGACAGATCTTCTACATACAAAAATAACTATTATAAAAATGTATCCAAGGTACCAACTTATTTTTTTTGCCAAAAGATTAGCAGGTAATTTGTCTTACTTTGACTAGTTATTTTATTGAGCTAGAATTCCCATATCAATTTAAAAAGATAAAATGTTGCAAGAAAAAATCTTAATCAAAAACATTACTTCATGTTCAAGCAGATCTATTTCGATTTCATCCTTACTTCCAGGGACACCTGTATTGTACGCCAATTTAGAATAACTTGAATAAGCTGCTTATAAAATATCTTCGTGTTGAAAGAAAGAGCTACTAACTAAACCGGGAACGTCCCCAAGATTTATTCTACATTCAATCAGTAGCAGCTCAAGAGAAACCCTGTAATAAACTAATTACGATTTGTTTTCGTTTGCAGTTTTTTATCTAGACCAGCTACACTTATCTGAGTGACTGTCTTTTTTAAAATAAATGAAATCCGATTGAATTAGTATTAAATATTGTTAATTCTCCATTCATCATCATCATTACAATCAGTCACAAAATGCCTACAGCTGAACATGGTCAACATAGATGTCAGAGCGTTGCAAACCACCATACCATATCCACCGAAGTCTTGCGACCATTATAAAGCCTACCGCTGAACTTGCAACTTGTAAAAAAAATCTACAATAATTCATAGTCCACAACTTGACATAGCCCCTGACCCAATGCGAGTCTTCGCACCCCATCCACAGCTTGACGCATCTTGTTTCTGCCAGCAACCTTTCGCAAGTCATCGCTCCATCTGACTGGAAGGCGATGTACAAAATACTAGGAATAAGGATAAAATTGCACTTCCACTCTTTAGGTTACAAAAAGTTTTAGGATCCTTTATGGGGCAAGGTATACATTATTACAACAAAATTCCAAAAACCATTTGTGAGTTACCTTTACATAGATTCAAAAAGCACATCAAAATAGCTTTATTGAAAAAGGGCTATTAAACTACAAAAGACTACCTTATAGATAAAAATGCCTGGGTGTAAGCGCTCGATGCGGGATTAAATAGCTCTATTGTAACAGATGTTTCATTGTAATGGTTAATAGGTACCTAGTATGTACTGACTAACAATTTTTCTTTTTGAATTGTTTAAATGAATTTTTGTTTTATATTATTTTATGGTTGGTTTTTTTCTCTTTGTTTTATATTCTTTTAGGTTTATTTGTATCAAAACGACACACTGCCTGTACTTTACTAACGCCTGTTGTAAACCCAAAACAAGTTTAAAAGAGTAACTGCTGAGTTTTTCGCCGGGTTTTCTCAGCAAGAAACAACTCCGACGCGGTGGTAGAGTCGCATTATGTCTGTATACTGTTTATTTACATTATTATTTACTGTATATTATTATGGTATTTATGTCTATTATTAACTATATTTTTCTGTAAATTTGACGTTTTGAAAGTACTGATACAGTCAACTTGAATAAAGTTATTTGAGTTTGAGTTTGAGTTTGACGTACACTAGATTTGCCTTTTTCTGCAGGCCTTCAAGATGAGGATGGCTGGCTTAGTGATTCCTTTGCATTACTGTTCTTGTCAGCCTCGTATCTGGACCTCATGACCGCTTTACATCAGGTGGAGCGAGGTCATCTTGACGGGCAATATATAAAAAATGGTCTCCACTTTTAAGCTGCAAACTGGACGAAGTGGCTAGCCTACTGCTTCTTCAGCTACCAATTCTATGAGCTATTATATAACCTTAGTTGATGGTAAGAACTCAGACAGATTGATTATGCAAGGCATATCACGTTCACGATGGGCTATCTATGTACGAGAAAATGTGTACTGTATTCTTACCCAGCAATCCCTCCAGACTCCATATGGTTGGCCAGCGTGACGTCATCGCTCCACACGTCGAACTGCCACTTGCGCAGGCCCAGCACTCCGCACAGCACGTTGCCGGTGTGGATACCTATGCGCATGTCCACGTTGAAGCCTGTCGCTTCGCGGACGAATCTAGAAAAAACAAACAAGTTTGATCATCATCATTCGCAGTTAGTTACAAGACGTCTGTTTTTGATCATACCAATTTAAAGAATGGTTCATAAACTAGAATTTTCTACCCTAGTTTGACCGATGAGTAGGTAATTCTACGTTTTTTTATCCAGTTTTTGGCTACTACAATCTTGTACTGAAACTTTTGACTGTAATAATAAAGTATTTGATTATTATTACTTCGATTATATTTAGCATTTTATAATGCTTGTTTTCATATCCAAAGATAGAAAACTATAAAAAATCGATTTCGGATCTTGATGATCTTGAGCGGGGTTCGAACGCGAGTCTTTCACAATCCGGGTGACTGCTCTAACCACTGAGCTATAATTTTTCCTACAAATTTGAATAGATAGGGCGTAGTGCGACTAGGTAAATGACTTTTTGATCAAGAATGAGGGCAAAAATCGTGGTTATTGTCTCTGAACCTTGCGTTTGAACGACACTCAATTCAACACACAACATTATCCGAAGATATTTTCCACTATCCGTGGCACAGGGTATGCTTCAAGGAATTTAGACTTTGACCTTCATAGTTTGACCTTTACACTAGGAGCTATTTGCATTTGCATTCAGACGGGCAACTCAATCACGGGAGGAGGACTGCACCCACGTCTCTTATCATTCCTTTGTAGCTCTCAGGAAAAGGCGTAGTATTCCAGTTCATAAAAAAATACTTCACCACAGACAAGTTAGTATTAAAAAGGCGGGCATTGTAAAATATATTATAGTCCACACAATTCAATGCTCTAATTTGAATGGCAAGTTAATTGCCGGGTTGGAACGGTGCTGTTGCCGCGCTGTGACCTTTATTGTGACGTCACGATAGCGTTTTATTGTTAAGAATCAGCTTTTTCCACACCTGCCACTCTGACTAAGGGATTCACGTAGTGCCCTGTAGTACGGTTTCTCTCTTCGTCTTGCGTGGTGCTCGGGTTCGATTCCCGGTCGGGTTAATTCAGGAAACGATCTTTTCTAAATTGGCTTAGGTTTGAGAGACGCCCCTGGCTTAATTGCCTCTGGTACCTCGTAACAAGGATATTTTGCCTCACATTGAGACCATGACCAATGGTGTGATGTCAGGAGCATAATTTTTTCATTTCATTTCTCAATCGTTTTCAATTTAGTTCGTGAAAGAGGAATGATAAGTGTGAATCTAGTGGATGTCAACAGCCGCTGGCATAACATTTTGGGCGTGGACTAAACGACGCAGCGTCAGAAGAGGTGCACTGCACTCGTTTTTAGCAATCTCAAAGTACGAACACGCTCTGACTTGTGTGGTTTCCCGGGTTCGATTCTTAGACGATCTTTTTTTAATTGGCTCGGGTCAAGGTGTGCTGGGAGAAGCCCCTGACTAATGCCTAACTCCTTGTCTGGTACCTCGTAACACAGGGATATTTATTCTTATTTCGAGATCATGACAAGTGGTGTGTTGTTTGGCACATACCTATTTATTTATTTATCTATTAAAATTGATGTCTGTGCTTACACTGATTTAAGAACAATGTATTTGCCTAAGATGTTAACAAACCTGATGGCATCTATCATCGCCAAACCCATGTTGACGCAGTTGTACGCGTGGTTGGGTCTCGACACCGGCAGGCCGGAAACGCAGTAGTAGCAGTCGCCCAAGATCTTGATGCGCATACATTGGTTCTCCTGAGGACAAAAATATATGATATTTTTAATAGGATAGATAAAAAAGAAGCAGGAGTCTGATGCCTGACATCCTCTGTACGAACACTGCATGCCTGTACATACACTGCTGCATGTTCGATTAAAAAACCGCAAAAGCTTTCTTAGGCAATCGAGCGCAATTACCGAACAGCCGATTGACACGCGCATAAAACTTTGGTCTACAAAGTCTTCACCATTCTGATAACTATACAGACCCCGCTGAACACCTACCACCAGGCTTGAGCAGCCTTGGCCAATCTGGAAATCTCTGAACCGCCTTCGTTCCCAGGTTGGCCGTAGCAAGGATAACATGGCCAAATGGGGGTTCATTGATGAAACAAAACAAGGTTGTGACTGTGGTTGGTCACCACAAACAATGGCCAACATGCTCGACTGCCCTCAGTTCCTCAGCACCTGCTCCATGGAGGATCTGTGAATGGCGACGTGTCAGAATCCGTATAGGTCAAGCATATGCCGTTGTCACAAAAGGAAGAATAGAATACCAAACTATAAGAGTTGTATTTTTATAATATTTTACTTTCAGTATGTATTTTCAGTACAATGCTGCTAAAGAGTATACTCCTTTTTAACCGTCTTCAAAAAAAGGAGGAGGTTCTCAATTCGACTGTATGTTTTTTTTATGTTTGTTACCTCAAAAGTACTCAGAACTTTCGAATGGGTGAACGATTTTAATAATTCTATTTTTATTTGAAAGCTGGAGCTTCCCGTGTGCTCCCATTATAATTTGATCCAGTTCTGACAGTGGTATCCACGAGAAAACCATATGAGTCTTAAATCTAGAAAAACTAAATGAGCAACAAATGGACGAATAACTCAATATCACGCCAACCGATTTCGATGATTATTTTTTTATTGGAAAGGATATACTTCAAGGGTAGTTTGATGAGAGTTTGGATAGGTTCTAATTATGGGATCCATGACAAAGTAACGGAACTCTTAATTTTTTAGGAGCAAACGGACGATACTTCTCCAATGTATAAAATGAACAAGAACCAATTCACAAAAAATCAAGAAATAAACAAAAAAAACCATCTTAAAAAAAAAACTATTCTAAAACAAATTAATTTGCACTAAAAAGAAAAAAATAATTGCGTATTCTTCTTAAACTTATACGATAATTTAATGTAGGTACAATTATTGTTATTGTTGGATTCAAAGAAAAAGCTTGACTATTTAGTAAAGTTACCAAGCAACCCTTAACAATTATTAATTGCACTATTCAAAATGCAGACGAATTTAATTATGTTTAAGAGTCCCTCACCTCTTCGTATTATTCAGAGAATCGAACACGTGGGTGCAATTCATCTGCAGTTGGTTTGCAAATATTATTACAATGCACGTTTCGACATGCAATCTCCCAGGAATTGAATATTTGGAAATAAACTTATATTTTATACAAGATGATAGAGAGCGTCGTGGCCTAATGGTTCAGCACCCGAACTCAGATCGTGGATCGTGTAGTCCCGAGTTCAAATCTGGCCAAAACCAAAATCCTTGTGTTCATTGTTAAATATCCGACTTACTCTCCGGTGATGGAAAACATCGATAAAAAACTAAATCAACCCAGATAAAGGCAGAAGGCTCACCACCTACCACGTTGGGTTCCAATACGACTGGTGAAAAGTCCGCTTCAGAGTGTTCCATTCACCATGACGGCAACAGTCACTTGCCTCTTACTACCCCGTTTGAGATAAAGTCGTGATAGTATGTGTAAGTTTGTATGATATCCACCAATCATATTCATTGGTCCTTTTTTTTTGCGTCAGGAAATACATTTAGGCATTCCCAAGGCCCTGGGTTCGGGACACCCGGGATATGTGGGACTCGGAACTCATGGGAAAACAGAGACCCCTACCCACTAAAACCTGACGGTGGTCATCTTCGGCGCATAATGGAAGGGACTCGGGATCCCCAACGAGTGAGAGACTCCTCGCTGGACCCTTCGGCGCGCAAGGCCGCCTGGCAGCCAGCCTCGGGAGGAGCAAGCTCAACTCCAGTGCACGATAACACAGACCACTGTGTCCGAAGACACGCGTTACCGTCATCCTCGGGATCGCAAACCGAAACACACGCAGGCCCCCCCGCGTGCGCTTTGCGACCCCAAGGGCCCTTTTGGTCGTTTCTTACAGGCAGGGATACCTCGGTAGTATTCTCGTCCCCTAACCGTAGGGAACATATTCATTGGTCCTGTGTGAACCAATGAATATGATTGGTGGATATCAAACGCATCCATAGCAACGTAGCATATCACGTCTCTGGTGGAAAAGCAGACTAGGTTACTACAGGTTTTCGACAATTTTGTGCTAACCGTGCTCTGAATTAAGCGAAAACAAGTTTAGAAGCAAGTGGACCGCTTGATGGCAAAAATGCAATCCAAGGGGTTTAAAACACGTGTGAAAGACCCTGTAGGGGTAGGTGTAACTTTCGGGAACTTATGACACCCTAGTATGGATTCCAGTCTCTTTTAAGCAACATGTCGTTTAGAGACTTTGGTAAGAAAGTATAAACGACACGATTGGCATTAGTGCGCTGTAGCACGGTTTCTCGCCTTGACTAGCGTGGTTACCCGGGTTCGATATCCTCAATTCTGGAAACGATCTTTTGACTCAGGCCTGGGTCTGCTGCCCTCGGCTTAATTCTTAATTCTGTAACAAGGATATTTATCCTTACTTCGAGACCACGACAAGTGATGTGTCGTCTGGTGCATTTTATATATATATATTTTTATTAGCCCATACACATTGATCATTGATTCTTACCGTCGGTCACTTTAATACTTCTAGTTGCTAGTCTACATCATAAAGAATGTAAGACTATTTATTATAAAAAAAATCCTAATTGACTGGCCTGTTGGTGCAATGGCAGCCATCCTGCCTTCAGCACCGGAGGTCGTGGGTTGGACCTATGACAAACATTCATTTGACGAACATTTAAGTTTGTTGTGATATTGATATATGTTTATCAGTCTCTGACACCCATAGTACGTACAAACTCTGCTTAATTTGGGGTCACATAATCTTGGTGTAATTTGTGCCAGATATTAGAATTTAAATATGACATTTTAAATCTGCAAACTCTGGTATCAACATCTTGTAAATGAAAGCTAATTTCATTCCCATTACAAAGCTTAAAAGTGCAGAAGCCTTAATTTCTACATTGCCAAGCTTACGTTTCAACTTATTAACTGCTATATTGTAGGAGCAATTAATTAGTTCCGATCTAATTGCCTCGCTCGAGCTGTGCTTTATGCACGTGATTAGAGGCTGCTATTGACAACTGAAAGTTTTCCTCGCCAAGCTTCGGTTTTAATTAGAAATACAATTTAATGAAACACTTGTTTATGTCGGACGGACTGCTGCAAAAATATAATATTTTATTTTGTTAGATTGGTTCAAACATGTTTGACAACACGGTTGGCGCAGTGTGCAGTGGCACGGTTTCTCGCCTCGACTTTTCTGTATTGACTCGGGTCTGGGTGTGCTAGGAGACGCCCCTGGCTTAATTCCTTGTCGGATACCTTGTAACACAGGGATATTTATCCCTACTTCGAGATCATGACAAGTGGTGTGTTGTCTAGCGCATATTTATATTTATTACTATGGTAGATTATAAAAAAAGTTCAGCATTTCAAATCCTTTTTCTATCAATATTTGGTAGTATTAAAAAAAAAACATTTTACATCCTGCGCATATCGTAATTTATGACTGAAACTCAATTACTCGGTTCAATGGCTTGCGGTTCGTGTTAGAATATATGTTTTATAGGTTTATTAAAGATTCATATTTTCTTGCAACCACACACATATTCAATTTGATAGAGGTTGCTGATAAACTCAACAATATGTGGTGTACAAAAAAAAAGCTTACTTATCTACACGGACCCAGTCGCATAATAATATGACAACTAGTCATAATATACAATAATTATCCCGTAATAATAATATTGTGCAGATGTATCGCTCTGACAACCGGAACACGTAAAAACATGTCTCCCGATCCGGAAAATTCGCAATAAAAACATGTTTCATTATCGCTCGAGTAATTCAATGGAAAGGCCACGTTAATTGTAGAGCAATAATGAATGTGGACAAGCAAATAAAACAAACAAATAATAGGAATTGCTCAAGGGGATGAAATAAATCTCAATCAACGACGGAGAGACCGAGATTCGACACGAATCAACACGAGTAAGGACTAAGGACTGGTGGGAACACTTTGGCTATATGTATCTCCAAACTGACACTCTTGGGCCACTTTGAGATTAGATCAGATTAATTTATTTCATAATACAACATTACAAGATACATTTGATGTCACTTAAAAGAATTTGCATTATGATCGTCAAAATGTTATAAAATTTATATTATTATATATATATAATATTATTATAATTAATACAATAAACATAATGTCTAAACCAAATAAAACTAATAAATTAAAAAATAAATATTAAGGATATATATATATATATTCACATGTCAAAATAAAAATAAAATAATTAAATCAAAAATAAAAATAAATAATTAATAAGTCATCCGGAGTCATCATTTAAAAATTCTTCAATACAATAATAAGCGTTTTCCAACAAAGGGTTTCTCAGCTGATGTCGGAATGTTTCGTCAGATTGTACGTCTTTTAACGCTAGGGGTAGATGATTGGAGTAGGTGGGGTCAATAACTCGTGGGTTCTTCTCTGCAAGGGCCATGCGACGAGGGACCGCGTTGAGGCGACCTAATACATGCGTGCGCTTACTATTTTTCATACACTGAAAATTCCTTAAGTTGCATCTTACGAATGATAATAGAATCTTCATCATTAATATCATCTTACGAATTTTCACCAGATACGAGTATGTGCTATTATAGTTGCGAGCTGTGCGTGCCTTTCCCACTGACGAAATATCACATACTCGTAGCTCGACCTCGATCTTCCTCGCGCAGCTACCTCGCGAAGGTGCATCTTTGTAGCACATCTACTCGTTCCGTTACATGGCGTAGCAACAGTGGAAACGGTTTTTTAGTTTCGTAGCGTTAGTGTGCACATCCTCGCAGCATAGCTGCATAGCACATCTATGGTTGAAAAGCAGGCTAGTAAGAAAAAGCAGTATAGTTTATATCAGTTATTAAAATAAATATTTTTGGAACATTTAATATGTGATTTTGTATTTACTTTCAGATTTCATCCTACAAGACCCAAATTTAATAAAGTGGTCCTTCGCTTGCATTGCATTCAGTTTTTAAGGAGATCAGGAGTAGGCACAAACAACCGCTGGAGCTTTAGGTAACAATAAATTATATTTTTGACAGCTAAGGATATTTCATCGTTTTAAGGTCGGGTATAGTAATTTTATAAATTGAGCTTCGGCGTAGAAACACTCAAGAGGTTAATACTCGCATTTAAAACAAAATTACGTTCTAGGAACAATGGAATTAAGTACCTACTCTTGAATTAAAGAATTGTATTTTTTTTCTGAAAGTAGTACTGCTAGGAATTTCCAATGTTCAAACAAAAAAACCAATTGAATGAGACTCTTTATCGTAGACAATTGCAATCTGTTTTCTCCACATAGAAGGAAATTAGATTGTGACGTTTTATTTCCAATATTTCCGATTGTTTCATCTAGACTCCAGATTACAGAAACTAATAAGCTTCATGTTGATCCAACGGCAAACATTAAAAAAAATACAAAAAAATACAAAATCGTTTATTGTGCATACTTAAAAATGTTTTGTACACATTTCACTAATTCTATAACTACAAAATTATAAATATCATAGTCATGAGGGTACAAAATAAAGAAAGATTCTTTACTTTCCGTCCTAGTAAAAACTGTATTACGGCAAAGTAATGATTCTCTTAGCAAACATAAGGCACACATTCGTAAAGCAACATCATACCAGTTAACCAGTCCTCGCGAAACAAAAGCAACCGGCATTTATGTTGTAAACAACTTTGCATAGTATACGCAAAATTTGTAGATCTGGTTTTTGATTAAGGAACAATAATGGAAAATAAACAACATAAAACTAGTTTGTTACGATTGAGTCTCATGAGATGAGTTTGCGTTACATTTAATTAATTATGGGGTATTTATATGATAAAAAAGCAAGTTATTATATTAGACTTAGTTTTCTTCAGTAGATATATTTGTGTGTGATATATGATAATAAAGATTTGTTTTAATTCACATAAATATTTTGTTCACATCCATTTATGCACATATATGTATAGTAAGTATTGTTAAGTATATAGTTTACAATATATATATAATACTTAAATGTTTATTTTTAATAATTTCTCAGTCATGTCATAGTCACCGCCAATTAAATAAACTCTCAGCGTTTTTTCGCATACATATTTTGTTTTATTATATATAGTTATATATTTACTTCTTTTATTATGTAAAAATGGGCCCAAAAAGTGAGAAAACCGTTGTGCGAAAGCGGTCTTACATGCCGGAACTATAAACACCATATTTTTTCTTCGATCAGAATTGCAGTCACGCGTCATTTTATGTTGTTTTAGGATGACTGCCTTCAGGTACAATTGTCTGACAGAGAGAACAAGAAACTCTTTATACAGCTCTAACGTAGGATGACGGAGACGTTTGAACATAATGACTTTCAAAATTGTTCTTTGGGTTCTTTCAAGTCGCAGCAAAGTAGTTTTAGATGTTCCACCCCAGGCAACAATCCCATAAGTAAGCAGCGACTGACATAAACTATAATAAACAATCTTGCTGGTGTGGCTACATCCAAGATGCCTAACTTTTTTAAATAGAGGTATTAATCTGCGTATTCGACTTTTCACATTGTCAATGTGCGCCTTCCAATTAAGATTTTTGTCAATTAGGATCCCAAGGTATTTAATACAGTCAACTTCACTAAGAGTATAGCAACTACAGTTATCCAGCTTATAACATGCGTGTGCCTTTAGGAACATACTAGGCGTTTGTTGTGAATTTATGGAATTAATAGAGAAACGGATGTATTTAGTTTTGGATAAGTTGAGAGAAAGTATATTGTTGTTTAGTAAATTCATTACTCTTTGCAGACCAGTTTCTGCGTACGATTGAACGTCGATCCATGTTTTTCCTGAGAAAAGTAACACTGTGTCATCGGCGTATGAGATAATCTTGCAGTTTTGTATGTTAGCATTGCATAAATTATTAATATAAATTAGAAAAAGAGTTGGGCCAAGTACAGAGCCCTGGGGCACTCCGTAATATATTTCTTCTTTAGAACTTATAATGTTATCAACTTTGACAGACTGCGTCCTATGCGACAAATAATCCTTAAGCAGATTCAAGGGAAGACCTCGAACACCAATTCCTTCCATTTTAGTTAGTAACAATGGAATTGAGACGGTATCGAAGGCCTTGGCTAAGTCCAGGAAAACACCTAGACACTTCCGTTTATTATCTAAGGTTTTGACAACATTTGTAACCAGAACGTCAATAGCATCAGCAGTGGATTTTCTTCGTCTGAACCCAACTTGGTTTTCAGAGAGCAATTTGTTGGATTCAATGTAGTTTATGAGTCTATTATTAATATTTTTTTCCAGAATTTTTGCTAAAGTGGGAAGTAACGCTATAGGGCGATAATTAGAGACATCACACACGTCACCCTGTTTGAATATCGGGATAACCACCGACTCCTTTAACTGTTTTGGAAATATACCACTGGAGATACTTAAATTGCAGATGTGAGTAATGGGCATAGTCAATTCAGTTGCAAATCTTTTCAACAAATTGGATGAAATATTATCCCAACCTGTAGAATAACTGTTTTTTAGCTATTTAATGATTTTCAATATTTCATATTCATCTGTCTCTAAGAGCACAAAAGAATTTTGCACGTAACGGTCGTTTTTGCTACTTTTTATCAGATCTTCCTGTGTCATGTTTAATTTCATCAAAACTTGTTGGGCTAAATTGTTTCCTGCATTCACAAAATATTTATTGACAGAATTTATAGAGGCGTTAGTAGTCTGTTTTATTTTAAGGAGATTATTTGACACGTTTATTAATTTGCTAGGGTTTTTTAAACAACAAACTCGTTTAATAGTTTTCCAAGTTTTTTTAATGTCCGATTTATTTTGCTGTATTTCCGCAATGTCATGGGCTTTTTTGAGATTATGGAGGATGTTGTTGCAATGGTTCCTATAGCGCTTATATGTAACCTGTAAGTTAAGGTCATTAGGATTTCTTTTGTATTTTTGATGTAACCTGTCCCTAAAAATTACACATCGCAAGAGTCCTGGTGTCATCCAAGGCTTAATATTTATTTTTCTGCAGGGTACCTTAACTTTAAATGTAGAATCTTTGATGACAGTATTGAGATTTTTAATGAATGTTTCAGTGGCAAAATTCACATCCGTGATACTTAGAAAACTATTCCAGTCTGTTTGCTGCAATAATGATGAAACCTTAGCATAGTTTATTTTGGTAACAGTAGAATTTTGTTTATCTGATTGTGGTGTATTTGGTTCTAAAATAATATCCAAGTGTACAGTATCATGATCCGTGATTGAAGACTCACAAACGATTGTCAAAGTTTTATTGTTAGACTTAACAAAACAGTGATCAAGACAGCTACTGCCTCGAGTAGGTAATCTGTGGGTTGGTAATAATCCATGCATTGCGAGAAGGTCCATGTAATCATCCGATCTTTGATCAGTGATACATGTAGCAATATCTATATTGATGTCACCTATCATGAAGACATTCGGTACATGTTTTAAGTTGTGAAGCACTGAATCTATGGAATTTTGAAAGGCAACAGGGGAAGCAAATGATGGCGATCTATATACACATATTATAGAATAGTGGATACCAATTTGAACAATTAAACAGTCAGAATCCTCAGTCATCGGTTCATAAACCGAGACATCGAGAACATTTTGTCGGACATAAACAACGACGCCGCTGTTTTGATTAAAATGCCTGGTTGTACTATAATAGTTGTAATTTTCAAAGTCAGGTTTAAGGTCACAATTTTGAAGCCAACACTCAGTTAATATGATAACATCGTATTTAACTGAAGTTCTTGCTAGAAATACTTCAAGTTCATTAATGTTTTTATTTAAACTTCTGATATTCTGTGTTAAGACTTTAAGTGAACTACTAATATCAGTTCTATGTAAGCGAAAGTCAACTGGATCACCAACCACTACGGAAACGCCAACGTTGAGTTGGTCAACGTCAGCAGCAAACTCTTCAAGATCATCCATATTCGTTGGTTAACAGTGGGGAATTGAGATTGCGGAGTAGATGATGACTGTTATTCATAATGACAAGAACCACGACATAACTGTTAATAGATATACGTAAATGCAATATATAGTTAAAAGAATATGTAATAAGGATATATAAAAAATATATATTTGACTCGTGATGACCCAATAGAAACAAAAATACCTCAACAAGCACAAACTTAACCAGAACTACTAATAAAATCAAAAAACAACCCAAACAGAAAACCCATGTAAAAGGAGCTATATAGCACCAACTTTGCAAGGTGAATAGTCACGCCGAACGCAGGTCTTCGACATGTTTGATGGATCTTAGCACCAGAGCTGGCTGTCCATCAGCCTTCCGTAATAATACATTTCCGCGGGAGGTCCAGCAATACTTATAAAGTCCATCCTTTACAAGACCACGTGCGGCAGCGAGAATTTTCCTATTTATAGGTGTCAAAGCTTCCGAAACGTACACTGGTTGGCTATCACCATCGAGTCCTAAATGTTTGGAATTCAGTTTACAGTCTATGTTTCGCGCGTTAAAGGTTTTAGTAGCTTCAATGAGCTTTTGCTTGTCCTTTTGGTCCTTGTACTCAACGACGATTGGCGAGCTGTTTTTGCCCTTTCTGTAACAGTGTACTATTTCAGTGGCAGGCGGTAGATCAAGATTTTCATATAGTGAGGAAAACATCGTTTGTAGGTTTTCCTTCTCCTGTCTTGGGACATTTCTCACTTCAACCATGTTCCCGTTGCGATGCTTTTGAAGGTCATTCAATTGATACTCAAGCTCATCAATACGTTCCAATGCTACTGCGTGCTTAATTTCAAGTGTTTCACATTTATCGTTAAGTTGTTTAATTTGTGCAGCGTTGGCATGCAATAGTTCCAGCATCTCTGTGTTGGACTTCAATATTTGAGAATTCTGATTTTTCATCTCTGACAATTCCGAATTAAGCATTTCCTTAAAGGATTTCATAATCGAATCCTTAAGATATTCCATTTCGTTATCATCTGGATTTTTTCTTTTTCTCATGTTCACATTTCTTATTTCTTCAGTGTCATGAGATTCAGTGTGTAGATTTGGTTGTGAAGAGTACATCATAGACTGACCTGGTGGGGGTGAGCGCTGCATTATCTTCAATGTTTGCGTATACTATGTGCGATACCGGTAAGCAGCAGACTTGTGTATTAGTTCACAATTAGTCCGCACGCGTCACCACTGCCGCGCCAAATCCACGCACGCCTTATCAGTTCGGAGTAGCCCAAGAACCGTCACAGTTGACACTCAAAACTAATTACTATCACAAACGCAACAGAGCTTTTTTTGAAACGTTTAAGGTACTTAATATTTTAGACTAATTATGGTGCACGTTCACGTTGACTGGTTGTTCGGACGAGAATGAAGTTAAGTGTCTGTAAGTAAGAAGTTAGTGTCTGAAACATTAGTTTCAGACACTAACAATACTTAAGAGTCCCTCAAAGTGAAGAATCTTATGTCACATTAAGAGAACAGAGCAACGTGGACAGAATTGAAAATATGTATTTGTGAAGCCCCCCGCAGAGTACGATAGAGACAATAACTGCAACCCGGACCCAAATTACCTATCAAAAGTACACAAAATCGACGCTTCGTTCTCTAACCCGTTTTCGAAAAGTTGAGCGATTTAGTTAATTTTATTCATTAATAATTAAAGATTGACTTTGTCCGTATTTCTGTGTTTCTTTCTTTTTATAAACTACTCAAATGAGTTTTCTGGATTTTTGAACACAGCGGAAAATCTGGCTGTCATTTTCGGTTTTTGAAGGTTTAATCTCTTTTAATAATTAATTTATAATAAAAAGGAAAACAGAGACATGCCCAATAATGTAAAAAAAAATATTACTCTACTAGCAATATCCAGAGAGGAAACAAACATTAACAACATTTGTATGGAAAAACGGCGCTTCCGTATCCTCTTTATTAACACTGAGAGAGCCCTGCTTATATTGTCCACGTTGGTGGGTTCGATTCTCACCCAGAACAAAAATGTATGTAATAAACATTATTATCCATTTAACCAAGTATGACGACAAGATTGCCGTAGTGTGCTGTTCTTTTCTCGCCGCACCTAACGTTGTGTTCCGGGTTCGAATCCCGGTCGGGTCAGTTAGCTCGGGGTCAGAATGTTTTGGTGTAAGAAAATGTTTTTTATATTTATTCCTCTAAATAACACACAAAATCGTTTTTTAAAGTCATAATGTCTTCTTGAAGTAAATTAAACTGAATGAACTGGAAGTAGCCTTACCGACTGCGAATAAAATAACGTTGCGATTTCGGAAAGTTAAGAATTAATTAAAGAAAATAGTAACTGCTGAGTTTACTGTCGTTTCTTCTGAGGTTAGAAACAACTGTTCGACACCAGTAGGAAGAGACATTGTATTATTACACAATCTGCTGTGAGAATTTAATATATTTCAATCATAAATTTAACATGCCTATTTCCTACGAGCTCGCGAATCTAATTTAATTTCCTTATGTGATCCAGTTTTTAAAACTCTTGATTCTATATCTTGTATGAATACTTTGCATACGAACTTGGTCTCGGTTATGTAACAAAATATCTTCAAACACGGATTGTTGACAGTACAGAAAGCAGCTCAAGCTAAACAATGTAGAATTCGCATCGTCCGCGCATAGTATGGGTGTTCGTAGAAATGAGAGGTCAATAGATGCTGGTTTTATCGGTAGCTCGCTATGGCTGTTGTACCTTAAAGGCGACACGGACTATCGCACCATCTACCGTCGTCCGCAGGCTTTGTGCAACTTGCACTGACGTAAAGTGATCGACGGGTTTTGTTCTTTAAAGTCAGTGTGCTCTTTTTACACAACTTTGAAAGGCATGTTTTTTTATGTTAGCTGAAACAGCAGTTTAGAGGTTTTGTTTTTAACTAGCTCAGCCAGCGGGTTCGTTCGCGTGTATTATTTATTAAGGCCGCGTATACTCTTGGAGTGTTTCAAACCAATTTAAGTAACTGTCTCCTTTCAGATTATAGCTCATTACGTGGCTGAGAGTGTCAGGCACTTAGTGGCTTAACGTCATTCATGAAATGAATACAAATAAGTAGTTCTGTTTTCGTTATTTTTTTTTTTCATTTTATGTTCTTTAATGCTGTCATATTTCAATGCACAACGTGTGACTGTACAATGTAATGTAGTTCTCAAGTAAGTCTTTTTTATGAGAATAAAATTCTTTAGACTGATTTATTCCGTTGCTGTTTATGATGATAAAAGAATTTCAAAATTGGTTATTTTAAACAAACAATCAAAACATCAAATCTTTCCTCTTTATAACATTAAAATAGATATCTTTAAAACCCTATTTAAACAGATAATAATTGAACGTAGCATATTATTTCATATTTTTAAGGTTGTGTGAAAGTGTCAAATTATTGAAATAAAAACAAAAAAAATATATTAAAGATGTTCACTATGTTTTTTCACAACGGGGTTCTAATTCAATGCGCGCGTAGGTCAGATGACAAATGTTGCTTAGATCCACCAAAATCATGCAACCCTTTTTCAGGTAGTCCATTCATTTCGGCTTCCTTCTCTTGCCCCAATGGCCATCAGTTCCTGCCGCTATGTGTGTACCAAACTTTTACTTAAGAAAAGTTAACCTTTCTCCCCGGCTATTCGTGAAGTTTGTAAGACTCATCAATCATGCAAAGTTGGTGAAGTGTGAACTATCAATAGATTACATAATCATCACTCATCTTTGGCTTTGTCGGTCTTTTGACGAACGTTAAAGTTTTCCTGTAAAAGATATCTTTGTATTAAAAATGTCTTAACATGACTCATTTTTATAATATACTAGCTTTCCGCCCGCGGCTTCGCCCGCGTGATCTTATTTTTTATGACATACAGGATTTTTTCAACTTACGATTATTCGTGAAATCCGTCTTTGAGCTCCTGAGTCCTAAAAAGAACCCCTATGCAAAATATGATACTCGTGCTACTTGTAGTAACGAAGTTTCATACAAACTACCAACCCCAAAAACAACCTCTTAGGGGTCAAAATCCCGTCTTTGTGAGCATCTACTTCCTAAAAAAAACCCGTTCTAAGACGTTGACATTATGACGCTCTAAAGACGACGACACGATTGGCGTAGTGCGCTGTAGCACGGTTTCTCGCCTCGATTTCCCTAGTGTCCCGGGTTCGATTCCCGGTCGGGTCAATTCAGTAAACGATCTTTTCTGAATTGACTCGGGTCTGGGTGTGCTGGGAGACGCCCCTGGCTGATTTCCTTGTGTGGTACCTCGTAACACAGGGATCTTAATCCCTACTTCGAGACCAACAAGAAATAATTAAGAAGATATTTATAAAAAAAAAAAAGACGATTTAACGTTATTCTATCTACCGTATTAGTATTGCTTAAATAATAACTGTGAAATATTAAATTTTGTTTAGTTAATAGGATACATGTGTGTGATTTACGGAGCAGGCAGTGTTTTTTTGAAAATCCGTCGTGCAATAACGTTAAGTACCACACTAATTGTAATACTAGATTCAGAAACATTGTCACGTAAGTTGATAAACCTTAAAATAAAACTAAAAAAGGACGTTGACGTTATGAAGCTACGAAGACGATATAACGTTGCTCTATCTCAAGTTCCCGACTTTTATTTTCTGGCTAGGAAATTTGGATCAATTTATAGAGCTCCTAAACGCCGAAGGTTTAAGTACGGAATTAGTTCATAAGTTTATACTTAGTGACTGTCTTTACAAACGCAGTAAATCTGCTGGCCGCAGGTGGACCATTCAGAGGTGAGTAGATGCTGTTTGTGTTGTACTAAAACACGGTCGCATAGCAAACATAGTCCGTTTTGTGGCAACTCCGTGCTGAATGACGGAAGAAAAGTTGGAATAAAGGGCCATTAGATGGCAAATACAGCATTGAATAGACGGAACGCAAGAGGTTAACAGGCTTCACTGGAAAACTATGCAATGAGGACGCCCTTATGCAACTATGATCATCCTACGGCTGCCACTGAAGATGATAATCTACCTGAATGGTGGCAAGATATAACTTTAAGTCAAAAGGCAGAGACAGAAACACGAGATTGACTTTCCAACAAACCGCACTCAACTGTTTGCTTCGTCTTTTCTGGCCCGCAGCGATAGGAAGTGGAACGCTCTCCCTGCGTCTGTGTTTCCGGATGCTTACAACCTTGGTGTCTTCAAGGCCAGAGTGAACAGGCGTTTTCTGGCTAAGCGTGTATCACCATCGGCCTAGTCATCGCTCACCACCAGGCAAGACTGAGGCCAAACGCTTATTAAAAAAATTAGATCTGTTTTGTAGTATTTTTACTTTGAACAAAACTTTAGAAATAACATAAAAACACTAAAATATATCGTTTACTTACAATTTTTGACCTCTATAGTTTTTTGCAAATAACCTTTTCTATGTCCCCTTTCATGGAGTAGGTGTAATTTCCCAGTCACCCTGTATTTGGAGATGAGTACGTTATTCTATACCTTTTGCTCATGTAATACTACAAGATGCAGTTACCGTTTGATCATATCTTGCAGTTGGAAAAATATATTCTACTGGTATATATGAAGGTATTATGAGACCGACATGTCCACCACGCGAACCGTAATTTAATTCACTCGTCAACATGCACGATGCACTCACTGGACTTAATCTGGAAATGGATCCACGTATCACGTATTACGTATCTTGTGCTGTAGCATGAACGAATACGTAACGAAAGCTTATTGGATACACGAGCAAGCAAGTTTAACAGTTTGTAATATGGAACGAAATCAAAAGTATTATCTGACTGACTCGGATCATTTATATGGGACGAGTACCTATGACATTCCCGTACATGTTTCACAATTGGCATATCAAAACGAAAGTGGCGTGTTGCTCTTGGCTCTTGTTAGAAGTAGTGTAAGTTGCGATGTTTTTTTTTATTATCATTTGGAATATTTTCGAGTAGGAAAAAGAAAGGATAATAGTTTTAGTGGACTTTTAACTGTCATCGTTCCAGGTTGGCGGGCACAGAAATAAATCAGTTTATTTTTGTGTTTTGGAACGAAATCAAAAATATTCTCTGAATGACTCGGATAAAAAAAAATAACTTATAAATAAGGCATTTTGGGTATCGATAAGAACCGAACCTGTTGCCTAGAAAAGTTAAGCTTCGGGAAGTAAGAGCACTCAGTCCCAAATCCAGGAGTCCTGGTTCAACAGCCAAGCGACCATAGGCTATTTTATAGGATTTTTCGTAAAATTCTCGGGTTTGTGATTGCCAACATGGCAAGAGTGTTGATAAAGCCAAACGTCATGCATTGTGGTGATGACTTGATTTCAATGATGGAGGCCTTAGCCCAGAAATGGGACTCAAATATAAGCTTAATTGTGATTATTCTGAAACCTACACGATTTCAGGCAGCCATAAAGCGAACTCCTGGTTTTGACTTCCCAAAATGTAATATCTGTTAAAAGACGTACCATGAACAACCTTTACTTTGTGCACAGATTTTTGTGCGACGATACAAATAATTGAATTCTTTTCCGCGCAGCGTTCTAGCACTTTATTGCAAATCCCATAGACATAAATTGAAATAGATGATGCGAGCTGTGTGTGTTATATCGTCTGTCAAAAGGGAATGCAATGCTCGTCTTTCGAAGATGCTTAGTTAAGGTTGTGCTCTATCGTTACGGATGTCAAAATCAATTAGATTTATATATATCATTTCTCAGTTTACGAGTATAAACTCGATTAAGAACAATTGAGAAATGGAGACTAGTCATCGCCAAAGCGTGATCGTGAAGTCAACCAATACTAGCACATTGTAAAATAATATATTAAGGAACGGAAACCCCAATGATTATTTACCTACATTAGCAGTGGCAAGCTATTGCGTAATAATAAAAGAATAAATAAATAAAAATTGTACTTCCAAAAAAATCTAAAAGTTCTGTTTTTGAGCCTCGCTAAATTCTAATACCATTGGTGAAAAGTGGGCTTCTGAGTGTTTCGTTCAACATGACGGCACAGTCACATGCCTCTGACTACCCCGCTTGGGATAAAGTCGTAATGGTATGTTATGTTATGTTAAAAATCCTGAAAGTGTATATTTTGTTATCGAACTTTCTTACTTAGTCAGGCAGTTTGTTCCAAAGAAGTTTTGCTAAGACAGTGAAATAACTAAACAAAGATCCAGAAAAGTATGAGAGGTTTTTGTACAGACGCGAGACGGAGGGACTTGCGCTATCTATTTCTATCCACGTCTATGGCAAATCCTTTACACTCCACTGGCATTCCATTAGTGCCTCTTTAAACTTATTGGGCCGCGCGTATTTTTGCAATAATTCAATAAACTCGCATCGACTTTCATCGTTATCTCCGTCATTTAATCTACTCCATTTTCATCCAACCCACTTTGCAAAACGTAATGTAGTTAATACGAGGCAAAAAAAGATAAATTTGGAAACCTTTTAAACTTTCTTGTTGCATTTTAACTAATTCTAATAAAAAAGGGTTTTTGCAACGAAACAAAAGTTGAGCTCGTGACCACGGTGATATGCAATTGTCGCCAAAACGTGAAGAACAATAAGTTAAACAAATTACCGTAATTTTGTTCCGTTGCAAAAACTTCTACTTATTAAATTTGGAAACCTATTATTTAACCACCTACCCAAAAACAAATGTGCATACATGTTTACAATTTACTTCAAAATGACATAAAAATATTGGTAGGAAAACTTCTAACCATAAGTTGCGGGCTGGTTCTGCTCCCTACTAGGTTTACCCCTGGTAACACAGCTAACAATGTACATGTACACTGTTAGGCCTAGAAGTAGAGTCTAACATGAACTGGAAAAGCCACGTGGATAAGTTAGCAAGTAAACTGTCAGGATTTGCGTATGCACTCTACCACAGCCACTAGTTCTTATTTCGCCTTTGCTCATGCTTGGCTTAGATATGCTGTGATTCTCTGGGGAAAGTGATCGTATATTTATCCTACAAAAGCGATGTATTCGAATATTAGCTAATATAACGCAGAGAGAAACATGTAGACCTTACTTCATTAAATTTTAAATTTTAACTTTGACCTCCTTATACATATTAAAAATGCATTTTCGTTAAAAAATATCCCCACCTTTCCACACAAGCTGATAGCTATTATGCTCAGTCCCGTAATCTCCGTCACAGGCACAGACTGGTAACCCCTCTCACGAAGCTACATATTGTTAGTTCGGGACCATACCACATGTCGGTAAAGATATTTAATAAATTACCTCTTTCAATAAAGGGTATAAATAGTTTGTCCTTATTTAGTTCCAGTGTCAAAAGATTTTTGCTATCAAACTGTTTTTATTCTATGCAGGACTATTCTGAAAGTGTTTTAATTGATCATAAATGTTAAAATGTGCATGAAAACATAAGTTTGTAAAATAACTTACCTAATCATTTCAAAAATATCTTGCAGTGCCCTAGCAGGGTTCATGTGTATGTAATATATTTTTATTTAAGACCTGTAACTTACCACATGCAGCATCGAATAAATGAATTATGAATTAACTGTAATAAGCAACTGTACTTACAAAACCAGAACTCGTAACTCTTCAATCCAAAAGACAATGCCCCAAATATTCGGAAATATTTTTCAAGTTGAAAAATTTTGCATGCACGGCGCGGGGAAATCTTCAGTTTTTTTTTGGCGGTTCAAGCGGTCGTGTGCTATAAAGCCTGATCGCACTGGGCCTGCGGAGGATGTCGCCTCTTTTGCAAGCTTATGGCTACTTTATGTTTTCTATTTTAATCCTATTACTAACGGTTATTTGACCAACAAGTTGATACTAAGAAAGTAAAATGTTTCGAATATACAGAGTTTTTCTCGAATAATATTAGAACTAATTAAATCTACTTACCGAAATTCTAACCACACTTAAGTGCGAGCAAAACTTTCATAGCAAATAATTCAGTCATAGCAACAGAGCAATATAAAACCTAAGGCGCTCAGTTCGAAGCAGATTGCATTATGAAAACACATCTAAATCAGAGGGGGTCTAATCAAATAGTCGCTCGCAACTGGTACAGAATTCTAGATCGAATGTTGGCGTTGCACTCGTCCTGGTCAAATCTCACGCTTCCGAAGCTATCGAAGTTTCAACGGAAAAAATAAAATTTACGAGTCCAAATTCTCCTAGAAGTATTGGTTAGAGTGCATCTTTTCGGATTTAAAGAATTTAATGTATGTAAATAAGAGAAAAACATAAAATAATAGTTTTTTTCAATGATTGTTTTTGTGCCAGTAATGGTTTTATAGACTTGAACACCGCTATTTTAGATTATGTGGGGTTTTCATTCTGCAGGTAGCTTGGTGAACCAAATCACCTTCATCATTCACACCCACATCCCTAGATTTGAAGAATGCATTTTAGACATTATAATGTTCGCCGAAATCATATACAGCGGTGTTCACATCAACCTTTACGTCGGTGCACTTTATGCTGCTGACATAAGACTCATTTTGTAAAGGTTGATGTGAACGCCTCTGCACTATACTCCGACTTATGTTCACGTGTAGCACTAATACCACTTTAGCTTTGTTTGCCTTGTAAGGATGGGGAAAAATGTTGTGTTCTCAAAGATGGAAACTATAAAAATCGTCCTGATCCTAGGACTCAAGCGGATCCCTAGGATCAGGTCGTATTTTTCGTCTTTCTACCGTTGTGTGAAAAATAGTGTATTGTTAAATGTTTATTTAAAATTTACATAACTTTTGCGTAACACCACTCCTGAAACTATGTTTATTGGTACAACTCCTATACCCACAGTTAACAAGTTTAAATATCTAGGCTCCATGTTACCGACAGATGCAAATGTGGATGCTGACGTCACCCACAGGATCAGCGCCGCATGGGTGAAGTGGCGCTCACTAACAGGCGTGCTGTGCGACCCACGCATCCCAATAAAAATCAAGGGTAAAGTTTATAAAATGGCAGTTCACCCTGCGTTGCTGTATAGTACCAAGTGCTGGACAGTAAAGAAGACGCATGAACAAAAAGTCCATACCAACGAAATGAAGATGCTAAGATGGGCGGGAGGTGTGACTAGACTCAATAAAATACGAAACGAATTTATAAGAGGAAGTTTCAGAGTTGCACTAATCGCTGGCAAACTCATCGAAAACCGCCTTCGCTGGTATGGACATATCAAAAGACGCCAAGACGATCACATCGTTAATATTGCCCTAAGCCTACCCGAACACGAACGTGGTAGAGGCCGCCCGCCGATGACCTGGTGGTCCTCGATCAAGAGAGACCTCGAGAGAGCCCAATTGCCTGTAACGACAACCCAAGACAGGCTGTCTTGGCGCAGAAAAGTGGGGAGGCCCGACCCCAAATGAACTGGGACCAGGGACGAAAGAAGAAGAAGAAGACATAACTTTTGCGTAGTTAGCGAGACGAAAAAATCAATCCTCTGCTACACGACAGTTAAGAATAAGATTATTATTATGCATTGTCCAACAAACATAGAACAATTCTTATCATTCAATCTTAAGTACTAAATATACTCGTAAGTGGACAGAAGGAACAGGTGCACAGCATTTACTGCCCCGGAATGTGTAATTTCCGGGTAGCGCTGGTTTTCAGCACCTCCCTACTACACAGTTTAGGCTGCCTTGCTCTCTATTGAGCAGAGTTATTTAGCTGTGATTTTACAAGTGGTGACGATGATTCGTGATGAGTGGTGATTTGCTACGAAAATTCAGGATGAATGAAAACAAAGTTGCTGAATATATGACAAAAGCCAAGTTCCGATCCTAGGCCAAAGCTGTAACATATATCTGCAAAGTTACCATGGACCTTTTATTCCTGCACTTCAAGTTTCTAGCTCAAAGTGTTCTAGTTCCACACTATACCCATTAAGCAACGTGTCGACTTCGCAAAGTCAATTAAGTTAGAGCTACGAGCGGCACCTAAGTCTGACTACACTCAAACTTAAGTCAATATTATTTCCGTACGTTATATGAAATTGTATTATGTTCGTTTCTGCTTCGAAGTGAAAAATATTGGCGTGTATAAAGTTTTGGTAGTTGGTTTAAAATGTTGGTTACAAAATATAACGGAGTTTTGCAATAAAGGTTGCGCTAAAGTATTTAAAAAGATCGAAATAATTTTTTTTCTCAAAAAGAATAAGGCAAGTTTGAATCCGGACAGGACTAAGATTTAAGAGCGGGTTGCTTATTCGAAGCTAAATGTCTTGATTTATTACTTAACGCCTCCAAAGAAATTAGTTGATTAAATTAAAAGCGAACTCACTGTAGTTTTATAATAATTTATCTGAATAATGACTACTAGCTAACTACATTAAAAACTACCTGTTCATGCAGTCGCCAGACTTATAACTGCCAAATATCAGCTGCAACACAATCAGGAGTGTAAACAAATTTTAATTATAACTTGGAATTTATAATACCTTGAACATCATCTTTTACTGTTTAAAATGCATAAAACTTCAAACTTCTGCTTTTTTGCATCTTGTCCTCCAAAAGTTGAGCGATATGAATAATTAATACTTCTATGCCATGTTTACAGTAACTCGTAAAATATGAATTTTGATGATTCGAAAGCACTGTAAAAGTCGTCTACTTGCAGAATATAGTATTTTCGATTGTGATGCTGAATCTGGTGTTACTGTAACTTACCTGAGCAATCTGGTCGAATCTCCCAAAGAGCTCGTTCAAGGTCTTCACCAGGTCGGAAGCGCTGAGCCTCTCCGAGAGCGGCGTGAAGTTGACTATGTCTGCGTAGAGGATGCTGACGTTGTTGTGCCTCTGGACGTGCATCTCGTGGAACCTGGTCTGGTTGGAGCTGTCGGCGCACGCGTCCGCCATCTTGAGCATTATGGAACGTTTTACCTGGAACAATTGATTTTTAAAAATTTAATAAGAATAAGGAATCATGAGTTTAAGAGGGGTACTTACTACTAGCTACATGTAGGATGGAGGTTCAGTCTCAATCCAAACCCTGCTATCTAAAGAGTACCACCCGCCGCGTTTTGTTAAGGAAAATTTCCTCTTTTTCAACCGTAGACCTACACATTTTCAGCCGATGTCCTTTTCGAATATTCAAAACTTTTTACATTTACTCGTAGAGCCCCTTGGCAGAGCCTTTTAGCAAGGTCGCCATGAAATGTTGGGTTTGGTTGTGGAAATGAGAACACAACCTTGCGCTATATACGTAATTTATTGTCTGTCTCAAATCATACATCAATACGTAGAGAACACTGATTTACCAAAGTGTCAGCGAAATATAATCATAAAGTGTCATACATACTAGGCATTACGTTTTAATGGAGTATACATATAGTCCACCCACTTCAGAGTCAAGAATCTTCACTTTCTTCATAAGTTAATGACAAGATTAAGAATCTTTGAAAATGAATTCTTAATCAGTTTATCCATTCATGTGGAGAACAATCAACTATAATTATTTTCTCGGTCTGCCACCGATCTCAATCGTTTTATATTAGCTTATAGCTTGCTTGTTTTGTTTATGGAAGCTACGTGCTCTATTTCATCTACATCGAACTGAAATGGTTGAAGCTGGTGGAATATTTCACAAATGCTTTTAAAACAAATAAACTCTAGTTATTACTCAAATTTATGTGCGTCCATAATCATTCATGGTTCTTCACATTAGTTTTCTCAAGGAGACTGTGGAAAGAAATTAAACTTCTTTACATAGTTCAATAATTTTAATTAAAAAACAGAGACAAGATCGTCAACAAGACGTCTTCCTTTATTCCAAGCAATAAACTCAACGCAAAAGTGGACGAATTTTGAAAACACAAAGCTTAGTGCGACCTTAAAAATTTAATTAAACAATATAATCTCGGAGAACAAACTTCTACCAAATAAGGAAACTGCCCTTAATCTATTTAATTCAGGAAGTCGGCGAGACAAGCCGCTGAGTCTTATAAAAATATTGAAAATAAAGCATCTGAAAATACTACTGACAAGGGGATAAATGGAAATTTTGCATTGATTCTGCAAAGTATGGTGCAATAGTGCGAAGTCCACCTTCGGAGAAGGTTCAGTTAGATTCTCAGTTGAGGTATTTAGGATTTTATATATCTGAGAACGAGTAGGTATGTACCTAATACTCGTCAAATCATTCTGATTCTCGTAAGTAGCACGAGTCAATAAACTTAACTTCACCCCTTTACATTCTGTAGTCATTTGTGTCTGCTTGTTAATGCTGCACAGAACAGAACAGTAAATCACTTTACTTTATAGAACCAAAAGATATCGCATAGGTGCATCTGAAAGTCAGTGATCTTGTGACAGCCTTACTTTAGAGACAGGTTTTAATAGTCTATAAACGCCTGACTACAAAATAGTAGCGAATTCGCTTTCGCTCTCCGGCATTCTGCATCCATGAACACAGGCGTGTAGGCGGTTAGATACCAAGAATAACTCGATCCTAGGGACTTTAGGGTGTTAAAGGTGCTCCTTGACTTGGAGCATTTGCTTATAGTGTAACATTACAGAGTCGAGCATTACGTTTGTGAGGGAAAAGCACCGAGCAGTACAGTGCGCAACTTGATGATACAATGTGTAATATTTGATCCAAATTGTAACATCAATAAGTATCACTTGTAAATTAAGCATGTGGCGGACGCGCAGCACGACCGTAATCTAATGTTACAATACAAACGAATGCTGGTCAGTCAGGGAGGCAGTGCTGTAACGTAATGCTCAATTTCGAATCTGTTCGTCTACCACCAGTTGCCATTTCAAATCTACGTTATCGTTCGCGTAAAAAATGTATTGGGATTTGACGTTATCATGTCATTGTCATGTCAAATTCCAGTACATTTTTTACGCGAACGATAATGTAAATTTAAAGTGGCAACTCGTGGTAGACGTACTGAAACGTTGCATTACAGGAGAATGGTCTAAAGCGAAGTACCTTAATAGGAAGATCACGACAAAACATCAAAAGTGATCTTTTCACTTTCCACATACTGTTACACATTTTAAAGCAAATATTGGCGACCTCATTAGTTTAAAGATAAATATTTTTTGTACCTGTTTGTTCAAGTTTTTGCCTACTTTGTAAGAAAGTGTGTGTGTTTGTTTATTTTACTCATGAAAATTCGCCTTGTTCTACTTTTACTCAAGTCGTGATTTGTCATTGACTTTGTTGGTTTTTGCTTCACACGAGTTCTTTTTATTATTTCCCATAGATCAGAAATGAGTGAAAAGGGACGAAGACATAAAATACTTATATTTACGTACATAATAATTCTTTCCTTATACGAATATACGACCTAAATGTCTACACCATTGTTTGCATAATCTATTTATATGTACCACGGAGCCTACATGCATTGTACAGAGGCGTACACATCAACCTTCACAAAATGTTGATGTGAACGTCTCTGTATTACAAGCGATTCACTAACGCGCTCTTATAGGTTTTTTTACAAACTCATCGCGCATTGGTTATCTACTATTCCCACAAAATCCAACCATGAGACCACATCCTTCCTCTCGCTATGGTTTTTACATACGTTCTGCGCATTTTATCATACCACGACGACGTTTATCAATCTCAGGCTATTTTAATTTTATAAAATAAATATCTGGGACAAATTACACCAAGATCATCTGACCCCAAACTAAGCAGAGCTGTACATGGGTGTCAGAGACAGATGACCTAAATATTTCTAAATACATACTTAATTAGATAATAACACCCAGACACACAACAAACACAAATGTTTGTCACATGAATGTTTGTTATGGGTGGGGATCAACCCGACGACCCTCGGTGCTAAAGGCAGGATCGCTGCCACTACACCAACAGGCCAGTCAGTAGAAATTGATCTTTTTTCAGCCTCGTGTACCTAAATAAATACCTTCAGAAGTAGTTCTTAGCAATCACAAACAATTATAGTTACATTATTCGTAGTTTAAACTAACAATTAGTATTTTTTTAATTTGGGGATTAATGAGCAAAAACTACACGAAGAAACAAAACCTTCTAACATTTTGAATTGAAACAACTTCACGGATTCTACTCACGGAATTTATATTTTTACATTTTCTAACTCGACGCGTCGACTCCTTTAAGAAGTCGTGATCACGGGATGACTCAGATGTTATATGTCAAGAAAGAAATTCTTTTCCTAGCAACCGTCACTCAACTACCTTTATTTTCACTATCATCCCCGGGACCGTTCTTATTCACGCAGAAAGAACTAACCGTATCTTGAAGTCTTGCAGAATTGTGGTGTCCCCTAAGCTTAATGAGTTTAGTAACCGGATCCTAAGCAGGTGGTGGATTCTAACCATCATCCCTATTGAAATTTGGATGTTTTTAAATTTCAATGGCCTCGCGTAGCATCTTAGGAACATACCGGTTCTCCCTAGCGAGGACCTGGGGCTTATTAAATCTGATAATTCTAACATCTATTTCCTCAGTAAGCATTAACTACTCTTTCTCTGAAAAGCAGGCCATCAGTACCGTAGCTGATAAAAAGCGAAGAATCTTATTATTGGCGTTTCTTAATCATAGGGTGTAAATTCTATGGTGTAAATAAATTGGCTAGAACGGTTTAACCTAGATAATATGAACAAAGAACAGCTAGGTAAATGCTTGGTTTGTTGGTAAGCTTCGTGTATGCAACAGTGTCATGACTGTAATGTATTGTTCTATGTTATGTGTGCGCAACAGTATCATTGTAATGTATTCTATGTGTCCCTGTGTCCAGAGAACTAACGATATTGTTTGACCTACTTTTAAGAAAACATCTAAATACTAAATAGACAGTAAATATTCTTTGTTGTTCCAAATTCAGGTTCATCCTTTGTCGTGTGTCTAAATGCTTCTGTTGAATAGATTACATAGAATCCGCTACCACTACTGGTGACTGTTTTGTAGCTGAATAGCCGTGTTGTGACAATATGTGATGCCTAACGCCTCCGTGATTGAGTAGTAACAGATCTTGGGACGAAATCCGGGAAATACTGTGTTCAAAATTCAAAAATACTTTGTTCAAGTAGACCATTTATAGTTAAGAGTTCTTTCGAATCGTCAATGACGGTGCGTTTACACCAAGCGAGCGAATGCTCATTTTATCCCAACTCCATGAACTTTACTTTCTTTGTTTACACAAAGACAATTTGAGTACAGGGAATAGAATAAGCATTCGCTCGCTTAGTGTAAACGCACAGTAACATTGTTAATTAAGCTATATTAGGTTAAGATAGAGATACTCACATAATATTACATATAATGTGACTCTACCACCAGCGTCGGACCGCTGGTTCAACTGAAAAGACCCTGCAAAAGACTCGGTTGAAATCCCAGGTCTGGCGAAGTCTGTTTTTCAGATTCTTCGGAACATGGATCAGGTGTGTGCTCACCAACGCTTGGTAAGCGTGGTAAGGAAGTTAATACCCATTATTGTAGCGATGACTTGTTTTCAATGATAGAGGCCTTTGCCCAGCAGTAGGACGATATAAATAGGCTCACTTACTTACTTAACTTGGTTTTAACTTTTAAATCTAAAGGATTTCATGTTTAGCTTTTTGTATCTTAAGTTTGTAATTTTACTAAGTTATTCCTTACCGATATTTGAAGTAAGTTACTCCTAATACTTTAGGTTAGGGTATAAATGAAACCTAAATGTTAGGTCACCGGCCTTTAACTCTTTTAAGTGACTTAAGGAAACATACCATCACGACTATATTCCAAACGGCTACCTCGTCAGAGGCAAGGGACTGCAGTGCTGCCGTCATGGTGAACTTATAGCAGGTAATTGACTTATAAGACGTCATCAAATCTGTATTTGAAGATAAGATTTTGCTTTACGTTACAAAATTTGAGACGCTGATCAAAGAAACCCCGATAGGCATTAAATTACAAGTAACAAGGATTTAAGTGATACCAAGTAATTATAAAAACCACTTGACACTGGAAAATTATATCTCCGGAAAAAAAATATTATAGCGAGGCGATATGATTTCCTTTATTATCTTCCATTTGATTAGCTACTTTACCAAGAGAAGGTCAAGAAGTTTTGCAATATTTATGCGTATTTAGCAACAATGTAGTAGTGCAAAATAAATCCTATTATATCCGCCGTCTTGGTGAAATGAAGGGTTTTCAATCGGAGGCGTCATGTCAGAGGTGTTAAAGTCCATGAGAGCCACCACCGTTATTCAGATTCCTTCACTTGGGTCATTAAACGATGTTTTCCATCAACGGAGAGTTAACCACGAATTCGACTCCGAATTCGGAGTGCTCAAGCCACGATGCTCTATTTATTTACTATCTCTATAATTTATAATTTATTGGACAGACAATACAATTGGAATCCACTAGTTTCCAGGAACAAGGCGCAACAGACCAAGTCCGCGTCGTGCCTCGACGTTGCATAACCACGGTTTACTACTTCCTTCCTCGCTCACATGGCCATAAGTCAACAGACATCAAGGAATCATGCGCCGAGTTCTCAGAACAGTGTCCACTACAGCGTGACTGCGGCGCTTGGCGGTTCTACTAAATACATTGATGTGTCGATACATTGAATGGTAAATAAGATCAAATTTCTAAGGAGGATATCAGCAAAGGTTTTTATTATGCTAAAAAATAATAAGATGAATGAATGTCAGAAAACCCATGAATAGTATAGATACCCCTGAAGACCTTCCGGCCGCCGGACAGATGAACCGTCGACTTGCGAGAGATTGCTGACAGGAAGTAGATGAATTAGTATAACAAGTTAAGTAAATTAATACAAATTAAAATAAAACACTGAAAATTTGAATTCACGTGACAGAAAATATAAATATTATGGAGTAAATAAATATTTTATCAACATCCCAGAACTTAGTGGGGAATAACTAGCAGTTGACTAATATGGGCTGATTATAATGTTTGATAAAAATATAAACCTAACTCAGGGACGCCGTCGCCCATGCTATGGGAGGCATTTCCCAACTGATTCCAAAGTAAGCAGAGCCGTTCATTACCTATGTAAAAATAAGTTTTACTTAGATGCCGAAAATCTGAATCAAGGACTAATTGTTTAAAAGTGGATATTAAACCCACAACCCACAGTTTAGGAGACAGGATTAACGATTCAACAGTTGAGTTTTACTTAGTCTTAGCACTGTCGTCGCGACAACCGCCTTGACCTAACGGACATGGTTGTGTGACTCAGTTTAATGACGTACATACGGTTCGAACAAGTATCATGTATAGGATATTAACCTACGTAGCCTCAACGTTGGATTTGAATCGACGTAGTAAGGTTACGGATATTATAACAGATCTTAGTAATAACGGCAAAGGCGCTTTTTTAAGCCGTTCCATTTCAAATTCAAATTCAAATTCAAATCATTTATTGCATGTCACATTACAGTTTAGGTATGGTGGTAGTACAGGTAAGGTTTACATGTGACGCCCTGCAAGGGCATGGCAATACATGTGGGGCAAGTTAATGCTTGCTCAACATAACATTACATAATATTACATTAAAAAAATAAATGAAAATTCTTAACAAATACTATTTCATCCTAAATTGGAAACATACATAAAACTTTATTCTTATAATATTATCTGGTATTAAATGTGGTTATTTTATATATTTATCACTAAAAAACTATTGCATGTTGTAATAGCACTTATTAATAAGAAATGCTTTCAATGTTTTGCAGAATACTTGTAGGCTTTCATGATTTTTTATATAGTTGGGTATTTGGTTATATATTTTTACTAGCATAATCTGGGGACTGGACGTAACTAATTTTAATTTGGAGAAGGGAACTTTTAGTTTATTTAAATTTCTGTTATTTCTTTTTAGTTATTTTTCTTGTGAATAAAAATATGGGTGTTTTCTTACAAATTTGCATGATTCTAGTATGTATATACTCGTAGATGTAAGGGTTAATATTTTGTGTGTTACAAAGTGGGATCTACACGATTCCATTTGGTCTATATTTGTTAATATTCTGATGCACTTCTTTTGTACAACAAATACTTCGCTCTTAGATCAGTCAACCCAAAAACCGGTGTATCCCAAAACCTAGCCTGGGCTTCAAAGTGACTGAGTGTTCCGTTGATTACATGCCAGCATTCGAGTTACTTCTGCCAATTTAGTATGCAGCAAGCTAATTATCACGTTTTGATCGTTCATGAGCATGAATCACATTCATAACAAACCATTTTGCATTATCATTACAAATTTAATTCATTCTGTTAGCTGAAATCCTAAATACAAAAATCCCCTTCAAATAAACTAAAGTTAATCTACGGCAGTTTCGATAGTGAAAGGTGCTAAAAAAAATTAAGTAGTAAAAAATTACACACAGTAATACGAATAGGTTTTATTTATTAAATACGAGAATGTACACTCAAATATAAAGCTAGGAATCCCTAAAAAATTGTTTTTGAGTTGCCTATCAAGATGACCTTATACCATCTGATACCATCTGATGAAAAATCTCTAAGCGGTCCGGAGGTCCAGATATGAGGCTGACAAGCACAGTAATGCAAAAGAATCACTGAGCTGGCCATCCTCATCTCGAATGCCTGCAGTAATGCCTGTTCACGCCCCGCTTGTACAACCCGGGGCTTTAAGATGAAGGAAACACAAGCGATGGAAGAAATTTGAACAGTGAGTATCTTTTTTTAACGCCAAAATTTACGCTGCTACGAGTACATGTTCGTTAGATCGGGAGTAGACGCACTCCCGGATGTGTTTGCGTTGTGTAAAAATAAAAAGTAGATATGTACATTCTGAATTAGGGGCTGTTCCTGTTTTTCAATTACGTTGCTTAGTAGAAGTATGACATCACAACATTACCCATAATAACTGGATTCACTAAATTGATGTTTTTACGTAATGGGGAAAAGCTTTAATCCTTTCGGAAAATGTACAGATAAGATTAATAAAAGCAAAAAATGTTGCAGCGTCATGAAAAAGCAATGCGTCAGAATTTTGTGAAGCTTGCACAACCATTAAGCACAAATTACGCATGCGGCGCGGCGCCTCTGACAGATAGTCCGCTTTAAACAAACCCGCCATTTTGATAACGCACACAGACACAGTGAGTTTACAGGTGATATCAGTAAGCATCAGTGTCGCGGCCAGTCGCACTGTCGCGAGTGTTTTTGTTTTTGACGAACTTGTGTTTTAACTGCTTCATTTTAAAAATTCAGAGCGAATATAGTAGTAACCTTGAGCGGTCACGCAAGTTTAAGAAAAAGGCTGTAAACTCATTTAGTGTGACAAAAATGTAACTATTTTTTATATTATGAATTTGTTAAATTAACAGGGTTTTTTTTCTAATCCAGCACCTGCATGTGATAAGTGTATTATAATTATTATCAGCACTGCATCATCAACATAATTGGTAAGCATAGGCCTCTTGAGTAGGTACAATTTCTAGAGTAAGGGGTGTGGCTTTTGTCATGAAATCAAAATAGATAAGCTTTTTAATTTCCCTATTTATATTGCTGGTTCAATCTCGTAGCAAAATAAGTATCGATTAGAGAGCCTTGACTGATTTTTACTTAATGAGCTTTTCAATGAATGTCATATTAGTAGAAATGATCATAATTTTAGGTGCATTTATCTATCATTACGTCATCGCCAACGACTTCCTCATATTGAGGAAAATAATCAGATACTTCACAAATTATCATTAACAATCATATCATTTACGTTATCTGTGCCTTACTTTGTTGATGTGTTGGGAATAATGCAGTTAAAATATCTAGGAATTTTGAATAGGTAACCAGTGAAAAAGGATATGCACGCTTAAGTATTACATTCCTTTAATTTGTAAGCAATTCGCTTCGCCATTCATAATTACGAACAGTACGAAATGGCATTCGGCTTTGGCTATCAGCATTTGTATATCCGGAACTGTTCAGACTTGGCATTTTTCAAGGTGGACATCTTCTACCCGCGTGCTTTGGATTTTCTAGATCATAATCTTCTTAGAAATCAAACGTTATTAAAAAGTGTCATTGAGCACAGCAGGCTTCATAGAAAGTAGTTAAAAAACCTTCTAGTGCTGGTTTTTGGGGATTCCTAAAAGAGTGTATAACTTAGCGATCTACAAGGCGAACTCTGAATAAATCTCCAGTAGCTTAAATTCTAATACCATTGGTGAGAAGTGCTTTTCAGTCACTGGTCTCTGGCTACCCTGTTTGGTACAAAGTTGTGATGGTATGTAACTACTAGGGAATACAATGAAACTCGCAGTAAACATGCCAAAACCAGTTAAAAAGAATCACATATTTAACACTTCTTCTGAAAAACTGAAGGCTTAACCAACTATTGCACATATAGATGTTAATCAATTTGTGGATAAATGCATACAAGGACGAATGACGGTGGTCTTGTATTGGTCCTGCAGTGGTCTATGGTAGTATGATGAGGATGATGACGGAAGGATTTAGTGAGAAATTGACGTTGACTACTGAAATTAATTGCACGAATATGCTTAACCTTATAGATGAAGCGTACGTGACTTGAGTCAGTCTAATCTTAAACCGGATTGTCTGCAGGTTGATGCATGAATAAAATGCAAATATGCAACGTTACGAAATAACCTAGTACCTTTGTTTGCAATGGTTTATATGTTTAAATAAAATAACATCGAAATGATTTTATAAGTACCTAGTCATTTTATACGAATTATTAATCAATTTTGTTTGCTTCAGCGTGATTCTTGGAAATAATTCCATGTGCTAAACTGTAGCGGTCATTCACAAACTCATCGCCCCACATTGTGGTCTCCCTGATGAATAAACCAATACCTAAAATAAACCTACGCTCAGTCTTATTGTGTTAAAAGTGCATCAAAAGGCAATATTATCTTAACATATTTGTTGTAATACAATGGACTATTTATTTTTACTAAACAAAACCAACCCATAATGAAACAAAATGTAACAAAGTAAAGTCATGATGATAGGCACCACAAAGTGGCTGACTCAGTTTTTTTTATCAAGGCTTAAATAATAAGTAAGAAAGACAACAGAACATCAAATGGTCATGGTGGGTTTTTTTTTTTCGGTCAGACAACATTCATAACTATTGATTTCTTTCAAAATATTTACGCGAACACTGCACCTTTAAATAAAACAACTATACGGATTTATATTTTGACATTTTCTAACCCGACGTTTCGACTTCTTTAGTTACAGCAGCCGTGATCACGGGATGACTCAGATACGTCAAAAAAGTAATTATTTTCATAGCAACCCTTTTTTTTGCGTCAGGAAATGCATTTAGGCATTCCCAAGGCCCTGGGTTCGGGACACCTGGGATATGTAGGACTCGGAACTCTAGGCAAAACAGAGATCTCTACCCACTAAAACCTGACGGTGGTCATCTTCGGCGCAGAATGGAAGGGACCCGGGATCCCCAACGAGGGAGAGACTCCTCGCAGGACCCATCGGCGCGCAAGGCCGCCTGGCAGCCAGCCTCGGGAGGAGCAAGCTAAACTCCAGTGCACGATAACACAGACCACTGTGTCCGAAGACACGCGTTACCGTCTTCCTCGGGATCGCAAACCGAAACGCGTGCGCTTCGCGACCCCAAGGGCCCTTTTAGTCGCCTCTTACTACAGGCAGGGATGTAAAAATATAAATTTAGCAAGTAGAATCCGTTAAGTTGTTTTATTTCAATATTCATACTATTTTACTATATTCCTACAAGGCAAACGCGTAGATGACACTTAGACTCGTGATCGAGTAATAACAGTAAACCGATTCGTAACAGGTAGAAACACTATGCAAACAAACTCTACAATTTCTCTTCCACTGCAAACATCATGAATTTATTATGACCTAGTATTGAAAAGTAGGTAGACACACACCCACTTTCTTCATATCAACAAGCATTGATATATATATACTCAATGTCTACAAGATAAAACAATGTCAAAATTGCATTAGAGATGTAGATCGAATTGATAAACAATATCGCAATTTGTATTTTGTTTATGCTGTTAAGCATTTTAAGATCTCCTTACAGTTACCGACACATAAATGAAAAGCAAAAAAACAGACAGTCCGATTTGACGACCGACTTGGTGTAATGGTTAAGAAGTTGGCTACTACACCAGAGGTCGCGGGTTCGATCCCCGCACAGTACAAACATTTGTGTGCATGAACATGTCTGTTTGTACTGGTCTGGGTGTCTCCTATGTATAATAAGTATGTATTTACAAAAGAAAATGTATTTAAGTATGTTTATCCGTTGTCTAGTATCCCATAACACAAGCTTTAATTAGCTTACTTTGGGGCTAGATGGCGCTGTGTGGAATAATGTCCAGGGATATTTATTTTTTTATTAGTCATGTTCTGATTTTCCCACGTTTATTAGAACAAAAAAATTATTGACTATTTTATGGACTACGCAATTTAGGTAAGTGACCAGTCAGCTCTTCTCTTAAAGCCCGTAATACACATGCCTGTAGCGGTCATGGCAGTATCAAGCACGTCACAGCAGAACCAAGCAAATGGTATGCAATCTGCGGGATCTTGACAGGCACAAAAGTTTACAGCATTTGATTGACTTTTGCTGTGACGTGCCTGCTACTGGTATGTGTATTTCGGGCTTTAGTGTGAAATAAAAAACAGTACTTTTTTCACGCCTATTCAACTGCGAAACATAATATATTCTCTAGAGAGTTCTCTATAGCAGAACTCGAAGTTTAATTAACTTCAAGTTCCAACCTATTGAGCATGCCAATATTGCCCACCACACGCTAGCTATTCTGTAGCAACCAAGACCAACCATCGACCACATATTGGATCTGGGCAATAAAGCCTCTACCGACAATGCAAAACAATTGGAAGTTAACTCTGAAATTAGTGCTAAGATAGGTATTGAGAGTTTATCCCTAATAGAACAACAATCGATATACTTTAACTTTCCGTAAGGTCTAGTTGGATTATTAGTGATTTTGCATTAAATGAATCCATTAATCAATCAGGACATGTGTTTTTTATTTATCAGAACGATGTTTTACGTGCTCCAATTTTGTTTTCGCAAAACCAAAAAATTAATCAATTTGAATGCGCAAAATATGTGACACGTTGTGTTTCAGTGTGATCGTGTGTCCATTGTTTTTCTGTTCTAAGTGTAACCAATAAATTAAGATAATTTAATTGCGTGCGTATTTTTATTAGTTTTTTTTTGTATTAGCGACAATGCAGTTGCCAGCCTCCCAACATATTGGGAGCCTCAAAATAGTAGATCACCCCGCGGGAGAACAAGATGACGAAGAGGGGTAAAGCTGGATTTTTGATGGCTCTCGATAGAGAAAAGTGGAGGAAATGTTTCGCAAAAAAGTGATGTCAACATGTGAACAAATAAACCAGCTCAATATGTCAGTATGTGCCACGTGGCTTATCAGGCGCTACTCTTTGTGGCATGTTAGTATAAGATATGACTGATAGCATCTGTGTAATCAGTGACATGTAGCAATGACCGGGTTATTGTAGTTTTGAGATTTTTATTTATAACCACAAACATTGTTATCTTTTCTTCTTTCGTAACAGATATTGTGATTTATGAACATTTGTTCACCTCAGTATCTAAACAATATTACTTGTGTAACAATAAAAATCAACTGGCTCGTTAGTTTGGTTGGCAGTAACTGTCCTGCTAAGCCTGGGGAAAAATGATATACCTAGAATTTTAAAGACCAGTTAATTCCCTTTGTTCTGACTTTACAACGAATTTAATCCTAAAACTGTTTGTATTGACTACTTTTTATTATAATCAGGTTCGTCCTTACACTCTAAAAGTCTTTTTCCAAAAAGTTAGTAGAATTTTTCCCTTGAACTTCGTTTGAAGTTTGCTAGGAAACTTCCAGGAAGACTATCAAAAATAAAATCATGTGTGTTGCATGTCCCCTAAGGCTGAAAGTTTCCACAAGTATTAAAAGAATCTAAGAAATTTATGGTACTGAGCGATACCGTAATCCTTAACATAATAATTACGAACGCATACCGTGACCGAGTCAGTTCTGAGAACTCACTTTGATTTCGCTAAACTAACTGATGTATCATCATACTTCCGTTTTCTTCATGACGCACAATCAACAGATTTCATCTCGCATTCTGAAAAAATGTAATAGCAAACATAATTGTTTATTTAAATAATTATTCACGAATTAAACACTAACAAATTAAACACAAAATAGAAACATTGGTAGATGGGATGAAAATTTATTAAAATATAGTAATTTATTAAATTGTACTTACTTTTCAACATTTGAAATACTTTCATACTATCGAGTACCTACTATTCGGCTTCAATTCAAAACAGTAAGGCACGTGGCGGTTCTTCATCTCATAATTTATTGCTTTATTTATTTTAATTAGGTACATAAATAATTAAAATGTTTGGTCAGAAATAGCGAGGACCTGGATGAATCCTCCTTGCTTCTTGGAAAAAATTAAAACCAATGTTAACGTTTACTAATAGAGTTTATAAATAAAATATAATAAAATGATAAGTTTTCTTTGACACAATTTTACGACCATAACAAAATTAAGGGATTATTCAAAGTACATCTACGCTGTAATAATTTTAATCAAAGTTCATCCTCACATTTATCTTATAAGTATTGCAATAGCAGTTGATAACCATAATCCAAGTTTAGATTAGCCGACCGCTTTGCTGAAATCAATTTAATTTAGCAAGTAAACTCGAGTAAAGATAAACAAAGATAAAAGGGCAGAACTCCCCCCTGCGCCCACGCCGATGATTCACTGAGGATCGACCGCTATGTGCGGCGTAGACTAGGCTCGAGTCGGCAGAAGCGTTCGACAGACCGGCGCGTACGCACGCATGTACAGCTGCGGCCCTAAACGCCTTGTGTGACGCCGGAGTTTACATCGTAACTTTGCATTGTGTTGTGGGTGTGTCTATGTTACAAATTTACTGTGATAACTTGTTTCTCAAGTGTGAATAGTGACGGTTTTATTTTCAAAATGTTCCCGAGGATACAAGGATTGGTAAGATTGTTTTTTTGAGTATTAGTAATGTAAAAATTAATGCCCAGACGTTATTTTACTTGTTCAAGAATCTCCTCCGTTATTTTATTCTGAGGAGTCTAATTAAACCTTTATTTACTAGTTTTATGAGCCTTGTTAAAAACTCTTGATCAATACTTCCCTAATACTTTTACGTCATTTACGTCAGTTTTCTTGCTGTTATTTTTATTAAAAAAATATATTTTTGTAATATTGCGTCTTGTTCATAAATTGGACACTCGCTGATTGGTAATCAACTCAAAAGTATAATATTAATTAGAGCAACCTAATCAATAATGTTAATAAATTAGCATTTGTGAAATAAGGAAAATGTTGAATGATTACAACATAAATTACTAATCATAATATTTACTTAACCTATCAGTAGGATAAATAATACCAGTGAAAAGTTTCTAATAAATATAGAATGGAGAACATCAGGCTATTGTCGAAAAGTTATCGGAACTGAATAATTGAATAAACAAAACTTTAATTCATCGTCATCAAACACAAATGAACAACAAAAGTAAAAACTATTAACCTAGAAACGACTAGCACCTATCTTGTGCCATACTCTTGAAACACCAGGTTTAATTACATATTTCAAGTCTAGGTCACCAAGCCTGTTTTGTGATCTACACTCGAAGTCTAGCGTTCGAATATCTACATCAATAAAAGTGTTGACCTAGTTGCTAAATACAGCTGTTTACCCCGCTCTATAGTTAAGACATATCGGTTATGAATTCGAGTGGTTCGTGTCGATTTGATGATTTTTTTGTTGTTGTAAACATGCTGTCCAACACCACGTGGTAATTTTTAAGTCGAAAATCAGTTAATTTCATCATGGGTCTTGTGTTTAGCCAAAAACCCTGTTTTTCAAAGCTGATGCTTCCTAATGACGATTTTAATGTAGTCCTTACATAGTAAAGTCACGTACAAAGCCCGTATCATCTCAACTCTCTCCAACGCTTTGGCTAAATACCACGTGTTCGTAGTCACGTATACCTGTGCCTAAATAAGGACATCCCTAAAGATTCGACCTAGATTGGTAGTCTGTGGGGAATTAGGTCTCCAATACAATGAAAGTTTCATTTGTGGTTTTAAATATAAAAATATATGCAAGGGGTCAGTGGCATTGCACCATCAAGACATAGCAAGATTTTTGTATAGGTTGCTATTAGCAACCATCAGTAATGGCTAAAGTTGATGGTGCAACTATGAAAGTTTTTACTTCTATCTCTACTAAATCGTCTCTACTTTTATTATTACGTTATTTTCGTGAAAATTCACACTCATTTGCCAAAGGTCCCACATTGTAAAAGAGGTCAATGCTTTTCTTGAAAATAAGACTCGGGTCGTTACTCATCTTCGCACCATATTGAGTCACATTTGAGAGTGATTCAAGAGGTAACTTTATGAAAGTCCATTCTTTAAAACATAATTGCAAAAGGGCTTAATTGTTATGCCCATTTGTACTAAACAGACAAGTGTGATAGTCGGAGATTGGGACGATTACATACAATGACGCCTATTAAGGAATAGTAAGTTTGTCAGTTCCATCGTACTTTTATTGTTTAGCTGCCCAAACCTTTCAACTGACTTTAATAAAAGATAATATTAACTTTTATTTTGTTTTTCTGAATATAAAAAGTTACAAAAAATACAAAGTTAGACATCTTCAGTTTAGTATGCGTTTTATAAACTGAGGTTAAAATTGCATTCATCACTACTGTTTAAACTGTTAAAGTACGTAACAATTTTTCTCTCATCCTAAATACAATTTACACATTTAATACTTACTCTTGAGTGCGAAATAAAGTAAGGTTTAAATCACAATAAAATATTTTTCTTCATCTCACAGCCAAATAAATATGCTTTTTATTGTACACGACTTGTCATCTTCTTATTATTTAAGATTCAAGAAGAACCTTGGTGAACAACGAAATTTATTTGATTGGTGATTACTTTGAAACCAGTTATAATAAGCCTTTAAAACCTTTCATGAGACAAAGGTTTGTGTTTAAATGTAGATTGAATTATTTCTTCCTGCTAATATTAATAGGAAATGGCTTTTCAAAATATGGTAAACAGAAAGCACCCCAATTTATGAAGATTATTAAATAATATCACACTACTGATCACTGTCTGTCTGTAAGGATAAATACGTGTTACGAGGTACCACATTGTTATACAGCTACATAAAAATTATAACTCGAAATGTACTAAGTAGTTGACGCAACTTGAGAGACGTTTGCGTTAAAGTAATCGATGCGTCGGATTTATAAATAAATACATATCTAGAACAGATGACACCGAGATCATCTTGACCTCAAACTAAGCAGAACTTTTACTATGACTTTTCAGAGATTAAAAACACACTGAAATAGATTATAACATTCAGACTTCCAGACATACAGCATAAACAAACGTTCGTCACATGAATGTTAGACATGGGTAGGGTTCTTGAACCCATGATCTTTTATGTTAAATTAAAGGCCATATTGCTACCACTACACCAACAGGACCCTATTTGTCAAGTTAAGTCCCTAAACTCGTCGTACTGAGCATTTTCGTAATATGATCTTTCATTTCCAGCTAGCCAGTGGTTACCTGGCTCTAATGCATTTTTTAGGCTGGATATCCGGATGACATAAACAGTGAAACCAGCGCAAAAAGATTTAGGATTAGACATAAGACATTGCTGCTTAACAAAAATGCTACTATTCATTGAATGAGTTCAAAGACGACAAGAAGCTTCAAGTCTATCTGACGCTATCTGACTCTGTTTGTTTATGTACTAACGCTATAAATGTACTTTAACATATTTCATAATGTATTAAATAGATAGGATAATAATAATTATACTAACATGAAATGTAATTGTAATTTATAAAATATTAAATACCTATACTATATTTGCAACGCCTTTACAGGGTTATGGGTTATAATTAATCATAATGACCATCTTTGATGTGAATGTACATATAAGAAAATGAATCAATTAATAAATTAAATATCTACCGACGAAATTGCTCGCTACGCTCAGTTTGAGGAAGTAACTTGATTGGTTATAAGCGATTGTAATAAACCCCAGGTCTATCAAAGATGTAAAAGTGACCGGAATTTTGATGATAATATCATAAAACAGTGTCTAAATTGTAAGTGCTTTTAAATCTTACTCATCTTACTAAATATTTGTTCAAACCTAGCTTTCCCTTCTAAGGGTGACTCAGCTGACAAGTTAAATACCTTTTGAAGTCGTTTATCTGAATTTTCCAAGCCTCACGGATTAACTTATTGTTTACGTACAATTCTTATTGTTTTGAATCTTTTGTTTTAATAATCAAGATGGCATCACTTTCTTCGGAATTTCTTAAAATCATTCGTTTTAAATTAATTGTTCAAAGGCTATATTTAAGTTCCAGAAATACTGGGGCAAGTAGTTTTTCTGATTTATAGATCATTATAGAAACTTGAAGGCTTATGTTCAGCAGTAGTCTTGAAGCTGTACATGAAGATGGTTTTGATGAATATTTACGTATCGTTCATTTGTCACTTTTGTCATAATGTTTTGATTTGCTTATTCCGCTTGCGTTTCTTGTTCAATTTAATTACGACCGGATCAATTATACTTTTAATGACGTAAGTATTATATTTTGCGACGTTGGTTCAACTGTAGGTTTCAATAACAAAGAACCAGTTCGATTAAAATAAACACCTATGAAGCATTCTCGTTGTCTGGTAACTTATTACTACTAACAAGTCAACAAGGCCCTCAGTGATATTATTCACTGGTTGGATAGTAATAATTTAAATTTAAATATCAATAAAACTAAGATAATTCAATTTAATTCTTATATTTCTAATTCTTTACCCCTTGACATAAATTATAATGATGAATCTGTTGACGAAATTGGCGAATTAAATTTGTTAGGTATTAATATTGATAAAAAATTGATTTGGAAAGCCCATGTTCACTTGATTTGTGCAAAGCTTGAACGGCACGTGTTTGCCCTTAAGAAGATTAGACAGACTGTATCTGTGGAGCTGGCATTAACCGCGTAACACGGCTATGTGTCGTCTCTCCCCAGCTGTGGGTTGATAATGTGGGGCAACTCTGTTGAATTTGATAGGGTTTTTAATATTCAAAAACGCTGTATCCGTGCCATTAATAAGGCCTGGTTCTTAGATAGATGCCGACCAATTTTAAAAAATATTTAATGTTCTCCCACTTCCATGTATGTACATTAGAGATGTGTGTCTTTACAAAATTCCACCCAAAATATTTTCTGAAACGTAGTGATATTATCAAACGACAGAAAGAGATAAATTTATCATCACGTTATACCAACCTGCGTGTCACAAATACATATATAAAAATAATATATACAATAAATGCATTTCTATATACAACAGCTTGCCGAACGATTTGAAAATATTAAAACCTTATGTATTTAAAAAATAAATAACGGTATGGTTATTAGAAAAATGTTTTATAGTGTTAAGGAATATACAGAGTTTTGTTCAAAATTATGTAAAAACCAGCTAGTTTATTAAACATTTACACGTCTGCATGCAGACCGAATACAATGGACAATTTATACTATATTTTAGGACCTTTTTGACATGTATTCTCGTAAATAAATATTTGACTTTGACTTTGACTAAACCGGCGTATGCTTATGTATTATTCATTTACGTACAGATTTCGTACTGTCTGCGCTTAGGACGCGAGTTAATAGCAGTAAAAACTCTCATTTTTAGGTTTTGAACACTTGCAAATTTGTAATCAAACAGGCTTACAAATACGGGTTGTATTTGGAAAGCGTGGTTGATAACATATTAGTTGTAGCTATATGGATTGATTTCAATTACAATCTTTTGCGTAGCAGTGAGACAGTAATATTTTAAAGACATTACTTGGCTAAGCTGCCAAAATGCCTAAGCAATTACTTATTAAAATACGCCAATCTGTCTGAAGTGTGTAATCTGCTTTGTTTGATGAGCAATTTTTTATTTAGGTTTGTCCTGAATTTTGCGGGGTTATTCCCAATCACTGATTCATTATGAAGAAGCGGTTTTGCCTACGATTATCACTATATGATGTCAGAAACAGCATCCTAGCCGAATTAATGCTATATTGTGACCTCATAGGTTCATAATTGCATTCGCTTGCTGATTGACAGTTAGTCAGTTTAACAAGTAAACGTTTATACTTGTTAAACTGAGTAACTGTCAATCAGCAAGCGAATGCAATCGACCAACACAAGCACGCGAATTAGATAACCAAAAGGCAGAAACAAAAATATTAAGAACGTATTATTGTTAAATATGCAGTGAACAAGCATAATTTTGCATTTCAAATACACGTTTTTGCACGAAAACACCTTGTCGGTTCAGTTAATTATAATATTGTGTTCTCAAACTGGTCTGCAAAAAAATGTTACAATATTGTGTTCTTAAACTTGTCTGCAAAAAAAATGTTACAATATTGTGTTCCCAAACTTGTCTGCAAAAAAATGTTACAATATTGTGTTCTCAAACTTGTCTGCAAAAAAATGTTACAATATTGTGTTCTCAAACTTGTCTGCAAAAAAATGTTACAATATTGTGTTCTCAAATTTGTCTGCAAAAAAATGTTACAATATTGTGTTCTCAAACTTGTCTGCAAAAAAATGTGTTCTAATTTTACCACCATGTGTGAAGCATTAAAAGCAAGACTAAATCAGTTTGTAAACAACGTGTTATCAGCGACGTTATTCGATTCTTACTTTGCAAATGTGCTATTGACTGTACATTAGCATTAACTTATTACAGCAACAAAATACTTAGGTATTAGATAAACACGCGTAGCTTAGGTAATTAATTACTTTAGTTATGAACTGCATAATAAACTAACGCTTTTTTTAGACTCCATTAATGTACATTTTTGTGTTTTGCTAATATAACAGTTTTGCTGGTCACAAACATTGCCCACGTTTTACATATTTAAATACTGTTTAAATATTAAGAAACAAAATGACTTTATAGAGTTTAATTTATTTCAATGAAAAATTAAGATAGAAAAAATAGTGTGTACTCCGGAGGTAGACTCGCACCCAACTCCGGTGGTAGATTCGCATTATATTTATGTATTGTATATTCAATATGTTCATAGTATTATTATATGTAAATTTATATTTACTAGCTTATTAGATTTGACTATTCGAAAATACTAATATTATAATATGTGGTATGTTATAATAATAAAAAAATTGGCTTTTGACGTTGACTTTTACGATCTAAATTGTGACATACTATCCTGAAATATGATCGAAAGCCGTGGTACATTTTCAGTGCTTTTATTGTATATTAGAATAGATTCAAAACTTTTTCTTTACTTTTTTTGAATTAGACTCTGAACAGTTCTTGTTAGAATACTTTAATTAATATTCAGATGATCGAAATTGTATTAGTGGTCGCTGCAACTAATATTGGAAAAGAGCAGATAGAGAAGGATATAAAATTAAGGTTTAACGAACAGCTACGAGAGAGCTATGCAATAGAGGATGTGTGGAACCACTTCCTTTCCTGTTTCAGTGTCCATAGATCGTATTGATACTACACGAATATTTTGTTTCACTTTGCATCAAAGTGGCTTTCTATATCATGTACTTAAAGACAAAATACAAATTTATTGCTACGAACTAAAATTTACCTGCGGTAGCAAATAAAGCACTCGTTTTGCCGATATTGCACGTGCGCAAAATAAAACTAAAACAATACGATAAAAATAAACGGCACACCTGTTATTTGCATTGTTATTGTGCCACTAAGCAGTTTAGTATCAATGAAGTTTTGCAAGAGATTCCAGGATTATTAAAGCAAGTATATTCGCGAAATATTTCTGGGACATCTAGGCATTTACTAGGCAGACATGTTCCATCATAGATCGCATCGTTACTTGCGATTGCGTTCAAATGACTGTCTAGTCAAAAAATTTATATCTCACATTAAATGCCCTTACCCAAAACTATGCAAAGCCTAATCATTTGGGCCTAAGGCCTATTAGACATTAATATCCAAAAATGTCTAATAATGATTAAAAGTGTTTGCAAATAGGTAGGTTTTATACACGAGTGTGATTAAAGACTAATGTGACGTAAAATAACGAAAATGTGACCTTATTGTTGTTCAAGAATGACTTATCTATGCCCCTAGCCGGAAAAAAAACATCCTTGTACAATACTTTTTTTTTTGTAGAAGGCATCTTAAAAGGTTTACACGAGTCAGTTACCTGATAAGTAGGCAATATACTTACATCAGGTCACCACAATCTTTAGAATATACTCAATATATTTTTATTACTTTATTTTTTTTAGTGTGTTAACTCGTAAATATCCAGCTTGCAGGTAGAAAAATGTATTCGAATGGATAAAATGTCAAATATGGGATTACCCAAAAGAAATATTAGCTGGCTAAACTCGCGCAGGTTTTTCTTCACCAAAACAGTTCTAAACAGATCATTTAAACGTCATTAATCCATTGCTAATTAATCCTGAGTTTCACCTGGCTTGTTATAAAGCCATAACAGGGATAGATATTGCATTCTTTTTGTGCTGTCAGTTTAATACAAAAACTGGTCATATGTGAAGCCGGTCTAGTGACGTGAAATAATTAGTTATATCCTGTGGGATCGACTGACGAACAGGGGGTCTACTTTAGCTCGTCCGAACATGAATATATCGTGAATCGTTTGGCCGTTAAAAATATACATTCAGATCAAAATTTAATTTCCTGTTGATTATTTGGTTTTGTTAGCATTATATTATAATTAAGTCAGTCAGGTCAGGTAAGGGTTTAGGTCAGGACAGGTAAGGGCTTAGGGTCAAGAGTACCCATAGTCGACGAGCATGCATGAATGGATTAATGAGAAGGGAAGAAGCGCAAGCTGCGTGTCAGGGTGTTACCAGTTGGGAAGATGTGATATCTGTCTACCCCGTTGGAAAAATGACGTAATTATATTTATGTATGTATAATTTAATGTAAGCACCAAATGCATAAGTACTATGAGCACTTCTTGGTTTTAAGCCTTTCAAAGTATTACTAAAATTTAAGGTAACTTAAATATGGCCCTGGAGTAGACCTCAGAGGCCAAGTCCCTGTATTATAAGTTGCTGCACCTGTAGCATTAAGCAGATGTGTCTGAACTTCTTTTTTACCAGCTTTAACAGACATATAATCAAAACGTACCATGTAGTTGGTATTGCAGGCTATTTTTGAACTTAATTCTGTTTTGAAAATAAAAAGATTAAACCAGGCATAATCTAGAAATATGACCTCTGAAGATCGCAGGTAGGAGACTCAACAACATGTAACATGTTCAGAGATTTTATTACAGTTACTGTTTTATCAAAGCCATTTAACTATATTACCTACCTATTTTTTAAAATGTTTGTGTTATAATTATTTTTCTATGATATAATTCGAAAAATAAGTATTATAAGTAATAATAGCTATGGTCAATACTTAACAAAAATATGTAAACAAAAATAAATAATAACTTTATCAAAACACGAGCCTAGGATACATGGCCTTCAAATAAGGAAGAGGAAAAAACATTAACTCGCTAAAGTACCTACAAACTGTACAGAAGCAAACAGTACGATTGACTGTTTGTGTTGATGTCCTCATCACCTCCACTTACAATTCTTTCATTTACAATGCAGGTACTACCTGTATCCATAATGTAAACGAAACTGGTATACGTCGGATTTCCATACGCTATAATAAGTTGCTCGGGTGATACTAGTAAACTAACGAAGCCTACTCCTGTTTTATTTATGAATTATAAATCAGTTCAAATTTAAGTCAAATACGTTAGAATCATCATCTGAAAATTTCGTTTACAGTACTTATTTAAGTTCTTAAAATTGGATCAATAAGTTTTGCTGTATGACGTTATTATTACTGCAAAAAAGTGCAATCACACCTTTAGCTCATGAAGCAGTTCAAAATAATAGTATGAAAAGGTTTCTTATTTTTAAGATTTAGATTTTCCTAACATATAAATATCATCAGTAAGCAAATACTCAATGGTAAAAAGTACGTCATAAAAACTACATACAATACCAGTGTCTTCCTTGTTTGAAGCCTTAACAAACTCAAAAGTGACATTGAAGATGCATTATACGACTAAACTACCAAAACCTTCATTTTGTTAGCATGTTTCGTGTCTTTGAACCTTATTAAAACTAGGAAAAGCAAATAACACCTTGACTTAAGTCGAGGTGAATGGTGGAAAGTACAAACCTTGAAGAATCGTTTTAACACCAAAATAGATGACGTAAAAAGTATAACCTTAACGACTTCAATGGCCTAAAAAATATGGCAGCAGAAACAATCTGAAGAATTGATAGTTGCTTTGTATATTGATGTTAAATCTGGACAACATTTAGAGCTTACCTTATTCTATTTGTTCATGCTAAATATACCGAAACAACAGGACTCGAGATATTGGCAGCATTCCTCCATCGTATAGCAACGAATACAGTCGTACCATCTCTTGGGTCACCAGTAATGTAGGTTAAATAAGAACAATAATACTGTAGTAATAATATTGTCAACAAATACGAATCAACACGATTAGACTGTAAAAACAAATTGGAGCCTAGAGATGTCGTCGGTCCATATGATTCTGGAAATAAGTTTTTACCTGTCTCGTGGGATCCATTGGCGAGAATACCGTTATTGTTAAATGGATATTTGTCTCTTCCTTTTTGTTCGTCTCACCGTCCGCTCATTGGTTCGGGTTTAGGGTTTTTGTGTACATTTGTCTAGCTTTTTTGTGCTTATTTCATGCATTGTGCTTTGTTTTAAAAATTTCTTGCTTCTAAAAAAATACACGGTTTCATATATTTTGTTTTACAATCACAAAAATCTAATACATTTCGGAGAACCGTTTAAAAAATCTACGACTAAAAAACCTACACACTTACATTTGACTCTCACTTTGTAAACGGCAGCTATTCATTAATTTGTCTATCTTAACAATATGATACCTAGATATCGTTAATGTTTGCCTTTTAAAGATAAAGTGAATCTTAGCATGTCATTACATTGAGAAGCTATAAATCGGATCTGATATAGTCTTTTCAGCATATAAGTGGCTATCATCGTTATTATTATCTGCCAGAATTGAGTCATCATAACTTTCAACATGATCATTTAGTGCACTTACTCGTAACCACCATTGGCAGACGGACACTCAAGAACATGAGTAAGTATAGTGATAATCAAACGTCAGGTTGTTACTAAGATGATAAGCTAAGGTGTGTAAGTAGCAATTAAAATATATGTTGCATCTAGTCAAGTGTAATCTGTTAAGATTATATCAGTACTGCGCCATCGGTACGAGTATTATATAATCAGCACCAATCGGTTACGTGATTTTACTATTTGCGTCACATAATGCCGATGAAATATCAACGAAGGTTCTATATATTATATCGCTTTCATGAACAATTTTTCCTTTACCCTTACATTATCCACTTGGCCAAGACAAACTAGGGCCTAGACTACTCCGCAGTTTAACAAGATTAAAAACTACCCCGAAACCGTGTTCGAGGCCAGTATTGAGGAGAGTAATTCTTTATTTTAACGCAGATAGTTATCATCATCAACAGCCTTTGATGTCCTCTGGTGGTCATAGGCTTCAACATGGAACGCCACATCTTTGGGCTATTTGCATAAAAGATAGTGATCTGCCCCCATTCTTTGTCTGCTTGAGTTGGTGTCTTGAATATATTCCGAAATAAAGTTAAGTGTCGTAGTTGTTTTTGCAGAAATTCCGTATTTTTAAAAGAAAAACGCTTCTATTTTTCCAAGAAGAAACGAACTGCAGCAGTACATACTTCAATCTCTTCTTAATTACTAATACTTAATCTTTAAATATGTTCTATCTTTTAATAATCTGAAGTTTCTCATTTACCCCGGACACATCTTCTTCATATTCGATAAACACAACACGTAGACAGAGCAACAAACTAACGTTTATTAGTAGATGTAAACACACTGTCTCTGGATCTGATGACACATCCGGTGAGTCAGCCACGTTGTTCCCGAAATAGTCTGTCTGTCCGGCCGCCATGGGAAAGTGGGAATATGGATTTCTAATTACCATCAATAATTTATGCACACGCATCAGTTTTAACTTCTTTCTTTCAGTTAGATCTAACCTTATAGGAGAGTCATACTAATAATTGTTATCTTTATTGTTTTAGATTTAGTTATCATTTATTAAGTCAGCAAGGAAAACGATGATTAAGTCAAAAATCTACTTTTTCAGAATAATCGGAATGAAATAATATAAATTTGAACCATTTATAAATTTGAACATGTCGTCATCAATCATGTATAATAATTGTTTCAAGGTACATAAAAACTCATATCCATCTATAAGTCAGAACAAATCAGAATAAAACAGGCTAATCAGTTTTAAATCAACTTAATAAATTTAAGATAGTACACACACCCAGGCAAATATTTTGTGGAAATAACGTCGTATCAATCAAATGGAAAAAGGCAGGTAAATAGCGGTAATTACCAAGGAAAACCCGTAGGGATTAAAAATACAATTTTATTACTAGCCATACTTAAACACCGATATAAACTACACATAGGTACATTTGAATGGTGTGATAAAGGAGTTCTAAATCAAAATGCACGTGTTTTCACCATTCATAAGAAATGTTATCCTTGCATTCAGTGTTCTTCATAAATTATACTCATACCTCGTAATACTTTATTTAAAAATGATCATTTTACCTTAAGTTTTAAATGAAATGAATTGTTAAACTTAAGGGAACATTAGAGCAAACCAAAGTTAAATACGATAGCACAGTTTGCTAAGTCTCATCAAGCAGACCGGAGCATTTTCTCAGATCATATAATCTTGATCCATAATAACGTATATTGTGTCGTATGTTTGCGTATATTGTCATTTACGATATAGTGCACGAGCACGTGTAAAGAACGATTTAGACTGTACGTAATTGGAAAGGAAATTGGCATTATGTACTTATATAGCGAATGAGGTTGAAAATTTCCCAACCAGTGAGGTAAGCGTTATTGTTTTCTTCCTACTGTGTAAAGAAGCCAGGGTTCATTAGGAAGCTGTTAGCCAGCTTATGGATCTGGAGTCTGCCATTTTCACTACACAAAAGTCAATACGCGCAAATTATAACTATGGATAGGGTTGCTTATGTTCGAATGTCAGTGAAGCCGCATACTATCCATCAGCCTTCAACTTGGTCAATGCCTAGTTTGTATTAAGAAAGGTCAAAATGTACACAAAACTTGAACAGCATTTTTCAAAACGTTTCAAATTGCATGCAAATTAGATCTTTACTTTTTGTATTGACGCTTTGGTTTTCTTTGGCAATAAAATTATTTATTATGCTCTGACGCGCGCCGTTTGGTGTGAATCGTACTTTGCTATTGCATGACGGCAGCAACGCGGAAAGTGCGCGTTTTCCTGATCCCCTACCATGTTAAACTTAACATAGGCTGGGATTTTTTTATTATATCCTTTTACAAGCATCGAGAATCGCTCCTCTTCGCTTCAAGTAAGTCAAGACGTGATCTCCAGAGTTTTTGACTCTGTGGCTTATTTAGCCAGTTTATTGAGCTAAAGTATGGAGTTCTTATCTAGATGGGTTTGAAATGGTCGGCGACTCGCGACGCGCGTAATGCACCTGGTGGTGCGTTCATAGGCCGCAGATTCCCGCTTACCATCAGGTGGTTCGCGAGGTTGTTTGCAACAAAAATAGTTTATGCAGTTTTTACTTACTGGTTTTAAGAGCAACATTGATTTTCGTTCTCAGACCAGACAAGGCAGACATTTGTTTTCAACCGGAATACCTCGTTAGGGATTTTACCCTTTACAGAAACATGCGAGTGTTACGTTTTGGTTCATATGTTAAATCACGGTACTACATTCAATGAAAACTTTAGTTTTCACGTACCTAAACAACTAAACAGACTTAAAACATACTTTTGATTACCGAATCGCCAATTATTTAGTGGTTTCTAAAACTTGAAATTAGGTCCTTGCGAGTAGATCCATAGTAGGGGTAGCGAAAACTTGTGTAATGCATTTGACGACGGTTTCTTGCCATATAAGTAATATTACGACTACTGTAGTATCATTGCTAGAGTTTTACATAGTTTAAATAAAGAATTCTGAACTGCTGTTTTATATAATACGTCTACAAGATAATAAGCATGTGATTATAATCTAATTCTAATCACGTGTATTAGCTATAAACGTCATAAGACAAATCAATCCAAATAGTTTTTATTTCAGCGACGAAGTAACTGTTGTTTTCGAATCGTTAATAAGTTTATCGACATCAAAATAACCCGTTATCATATCACAGCCATTCATATGCTTATCATAGGTTTTTTCTGTGAACCTAATCTTCCATTCCGATATATTCAAAAGATTTTACCTGCTTATTTGTTGAATAGTATATGTTTTTAATTAGACTTTACATACACTTTGATACACAGGTAATGTTTTATATTGCATCAAAGTATTGTCACAGTTGTAAAAAACTGAAATTTAAAACGTTTAAAATTATGGCCGGGAGCCAGTTTATTTTAAGTGTTTCCAACAATAAATGCAGGCAATTAATATTATTGCAACTGACCAATATGTGTGATGTTGGAGTCAGTATGGTTTGGTGTTTAACAGTAGTTCATGTCCCAGTTGAAGACAGTCTGTGTACCATGGGTTTCTGTCTTAAACGGCGGTGGTTAAGTTCAGAAAGTTGTATGGTATTGTTGGTTTCATTTATAATAACTAGGGGCGCTGTACAGGAATTCCATACAAAAACGTCAACGCGGACGTCAGTGGCTGTCTTTCGTGTGTTTTTTAATACTACGTCGGCGACAATCAAGCACGCGGACCGCCTGATGGTAAGCGATTACCGCAGTCCATGGACGCGTGTAACACCTGGGGTATCATTCGCGCGTTGTCGACCTTGCAAAAACCTTTTTCAAACGCCTCTTAAAGAACTCCATACTATAACTCATTGGGATAACCTCAGCAGGGAGCTCATTCCACAATTTAAGATTCCTCGGAAGGAGAGATCTATGAAACCGAACTGTGTTAACTCAAGGCAGACAAACTGGTCAGTTCTTGCCTCTATACATTAGCAAATGCGCACTAAACTCTTCCCACGATAACTATCTTTCCTTTATCTAGAGATAACCAATATTTACCACATGTCGATCATAATCCAGGTCACTTGGTGCGTGTGACGTGCCACATTTACGATGCATTGTTCGTCTATCGATAAATTATACTATCTCTCGTTAACCTACTTGGGATGAAGGTGGCTAATGTGTTGGCTGAGGCAAAACAATCTATCATAATGAGACAACATAGTTGGTTTGTGTAGCGTTACGAAAGTTTTCACTGAGAGTGAGTGGGCGTGGAAGATGGTGCATCTTATACGCCATCATCTTCTTATAGGTGTATAATGATGATAAAAATCTTTGAGATATTTTCAACTCTTCACACAATACGATGAGGTTGGTGCAGGTGCTCGCTTGTTTCATCATCAAGACTTCACAAATGTTCACTTAGTAAACAGTTACAATACGCCCCGTATCGCCAGTCAGTACCCACATAAAGATTTTAAATGGTATTTTATATTTTTCTCGGATATAAAAATGGAAAGCTAAAAGCCCTAAAATTTTCGCTTGGGCCACGGAGTGTGGGTGTCGTCCTACAAGTTCCAGATAAAAAAAGTTGGAGATAAAACACATTTTGATACCGTATTAACAACCATGACACGATAATGAGGCTTGTCAATACTGCATTAACAGGTATTTACGACTAAACAAAGAATATGCGACCAAGTCATCGCAACAATGATAAAATCATGGGAACACGACAATGACCGTGCCAGCATTACAAGTAGTCATTCAACGTGTAGCTTGCAGGGAAAATCCGGACGTACTTTCCTCATAATCTGGGACTTTACCTCAAAACCGGAAAAATTGGCTAGTTAGTTTTAAATATTATCATCTTAATAGCAAACCAGCAGTTTTGCCCCATTGTTTTAAAATGGATAGGACCATTTTTAAACAAAGTTAGTAATAAAAATCTTTACTTCATATACGAGTACTTCTGTACTAATATTGACTGGCCTGTTGGCGCAATGGCAGCGATCCTACCTCTAGCGCCGGAGGTCGTGGGTTCGATCCCCACCCATGACAAATATTTGTGTGACGAACATTTGTATTTGTTGTGTGTCTGGGTGTTATTATCTATTTAAGTATGTATTTAGAAATATTTAAGTATGTTTATCAGTCTCTGACGCCCATATTACAAGCTCTGCTTAGTTTGGGGCCAGATGATCTTGGTGTGAATTGTCCCAGATATTTATTTATTTATTATGAAGAGGAAAGATTTGTTTGTGCTACATTATCAGGGAGTGACATACGCAATTTTTTTTAATTTTGGTCATATTTTGACGGGAAAAATAGCTGACGCGGGCGAATCCGCGTACGGACAGCTAATATATATTAAGCGTTTATGAGTTTTAGACTTTGTTTTTAAGAGAACAGCAAAACAAACCGTATACCGTTTATAGTTTACAATTTTTGCAAATAAGAATTGTCCTTTTTAAATATTTTTACGTACAGTTACAAGTAGCTCAAAGTTTCTTAGTATGAGACCGATGAAGATAATGAAACCTTTTTATTCAGCACAGGTTAATTCAAAAATACGAAAAAAATTGTGATGCAGATAATTTATTCAATGCGAATCAAAAAAGTATGATCGAATTAAAAATCTCTCGGATTGCGATGCATCGATTTTGTAGCTTATGTCACTCAGTATAGCGGGTTAGATAATGCCTGATAAGGATGTAGGTACATAGGCGTGTTATGTACTTATCGTGTTTATCACACACTTTAAGTACTAGGTCACTTATCTGCTTGACCTACAAAGTAGACAGTTTTATTTGAGTTATGTTGCGGAATTTCACCAAATTATATGTATTTGTTTAGGATTAAAAAAGACTACTTGGATACTTTAATCGCTAGGATTTAAAACATGTATGGCTTAAAAAAATAGCACGAACAATAAGGAATGAACTTGTTACATTTTCTTAATCTAGTCAATTAAAATAACGTTCTCAGTAAACTTGCATTTTTCTTAGCTATTCTTTAGTAATAATACAAATAATTAATTTTCTTTAAATTGATATTTAATCTTTTCATCTAAAAACTATTTTAATGGTGGCGCCCTTTGCCTTGACCTCTGTGGAATATGATAAAAAAATTAAATAGTTATTACCTAGTTTATTGCTTCCAGAAAAGTTAACGAACGATAACATGCCTTCTAAGAGGGTCAGTTCTTATCGCATGAATATTTAAACCAATCCTGTTCTGGAAAAGTTATTGGATAAGTCCGATTATCTATTCACCTAACCACTAGTCCTATTGGCTTAGTGAAAAGGTGGTCATAGATTAAAAATGTATCTATATCTGGATAATGTTTAATAAAATGTTTGCCTTACAGATGAACTTTAAAAAAAAATTGAGACAGCAATTGGGTTTCTGAAAAGGAGTTGTAGATTATTGGGGAGTGCCGTACAGCACATTTTTTTTTTAAATGTGAGGTGAAAATAGTTAGTAGAACGTAGACCACTGTTGATGCGAATACGGCTTTAGTTGCAAATGTAGGTACGAATACGACCTACAAATACTGACGTACTTTTTTTTTCAATATTTTTAGCAAGCAATTGCCAATGGCCATGATTTGACGCGACCGACCTGGAAAACCTTGAACACACTACTGACACGGGTCGGTCGCTGCAAGCACAATCTATTCAGGTGGGGATACATCGAGGGTGTAAAGAATGCGTGCGAATGCGGTGCAACCCCCCAGACTATGGATCACTTTTTGTTATGCCCCTCGTGTCCGAACAGCTGCTCACACGTTGACCTTATACAGGGTTACTTTATAAACACCATCCAAAATTTTCCCAGACATTAGGCATCAATCGAAGAAAGCTTTTTTTTAAAAAGGGTTTTTCTTGAACATATTATTCGTGCGGCGTGGTTACTTATTCAATATTATATTTCCACTTCTGAATAAAGCGCGGGCGGGGAATTGAAGAGACTGCAAGCCCGCCGCCACTCACGTCGCGCAGTATCGATGAAACTAGTGTTTTTTTTACACTTTTGAGTATTTTTAATAACATTATTAACTGGACATTTCAGTTGTCAAACAGAAAAATACGTATTTTGCCATTTTCTCCATGGATCCTCATATTTCAATTTGGATGGTGTTTACAAAATAGCCCTGTATGCCAATGCTGAGGCTATTAATGTGGCAGAATACTAGTAAAATTAAATTTATTGTTGTTTTAATTAAATAAAATAAAAACAATTTCTCTTCTCTTACATTTAAGACCCAAATATAAATTTGCTTACCATTATCATCACAAATCGATTTAATATTATGTTTAAGTTTGGTCAGCCAATTAAATATTTCATCAGCGAAAACTACGAAAAGTTGACAGACACCAACTGTAGACAAACTGTTTCATAATGGGCACATAGGTAATTGTTACTCTGACAAAATGATGCAGTTAAAATCTGGCTTTTATTGATCTAAAAGAGGACTCACGATACTGATGAAAATAAAGTATTTTAATTACGCAACTGCACATACTTAGGTGTTCAAACGGTCGTGTGATAATGTACAAAATCAGCGTTACTTGTTTGCAACACTCTTTCCTATATTTTCCAGTAGCATACCACTGTAACAAACCAGAATATTAGAGGAAATAATTGTATTGAAAGACAATATCTCGACGGCATCATTTTTACCGGAAAATAGGATATTGAATACACGAATCTATTACATTTCCAATTTCAAATACAATTATGGTTCTAGTATTACAAAAAGAAAAATAAATAAACTTAAAACATACAATAAACAGTTCAAACTTCTTTTGCAATTATTTCTGTGAATGCACTAGTAGAAGATGTAATCCTTAAAATATTTTAATAAGAAATTTCTGATAACGATTAAATTTTTTTTAAACAATAACAATTGCGGTCATATTGCTTGCGTTCGTGATTTACGTAACCATAGCGGAAGACATTCGATGCAAGACCAATGGATTCGGGTGAATCGATTGAAAAAACATCGATTCTACGTATCGAGAACTAAATTGCGATAAGGTTTAATTGACGAGTTAAAATGATAGAGACAAAGAAACACAAGTTAGTTATATCAGTACTATTGAGACTCTTTTGCGGCCAAAAAGGTTGGTTTGAATCTCAGGTTTAGGACGATTTGAAACATAACTAGTCGTGGTGGTTATTTTAACATAAATCTTGCAACAGCCAAATGGAAAAACTCCTTTATTTATTAACTTTTCTATAAACTATTATATCTAAGAGCTAATTATCAGATATATTTTATTTCAATGCAATAATATTACCATAGTATGAGCATTGCAAATGACTATGATATATGAATATCATAAACAGTGACGTGAATATTAATCGCATTTGCATCAGTGAAGTCACCTTGACTTTTAATGTAATGTCTTACATAACTTACATCAAGCCCATTAGCTGTTTCTCATAGAGGCCATATTTTGTCTATTAACATTATAACATTGGGTTATGTTAAATTTGTACACGAATTGTTAAAAAAAATATTAAAAATTAGCCTATAATATACTGTCCCACTGCTGGACAAAGGTCTGTATCATTGGAAATCAAGACAACGCAACAATTAAATAAATAAATAAAATAAATAAATATCCCTGGACATTATTCCACACAGCGCCATCTAGCCCCAAAGTTAGCTAATTAAAGCTTGTGTTATGGGATACTAGACAACGGATAAACATACTTAAATACATTTTCTTTTGTAAATACATACTTATTATACATAGGAGACACCCAGACCAGTACAAACAGACATGTTCATGCACACAAATGTTTGTACTGTGCGGGGATCGAACCCGCGACCTCTGGTGTAGTAGCCAACTTCTTAACCATTACACCAAGTCGGTCGTCAATTGATGTGTATAAGCTCAATCACCACGCTAGGTAAATACTTGTTGGTGAAAACGAGCCCGGGCTATCTTCCGGATAGTACGAAAACACACTTTGCCTGATTTGGATCAGGGATCAGATCCCAGGATCTCCGGATTTTCACAACGCTACACAATAAGTTATCTTTATAAACAAATTTGTAGAGTTAACGGAAATACGATGTGTTATAGAAGACATTTCCGAAATACGCGTAAACTGTCGATTGGTTGCGACAAATCGCTGAAATGGTTCTTACTACACTTATTGTCTTCATTAAGGTTGGCAGTTACAATATCAATGAACGGTAGGGTTTTGATGAGAGAATTTTAATTTTTTTTATGAAATGTTCTGCTAAATAGCTATAAAATCAAGCAACCATTTGAACATTTTGCTTGAAAATCTTAAATCAAAAATACTAGTATTAATAATTTTCTTATATACACATAGTTGCGTACCATTTCAGACTTCGCCATAATATGAGCTCATTATGTAGTTACCCTAACATTGTAACCAAGTAAGTCCAAATTTTTATATTTAGCATAAAACAGTTTCCATAAATTTCGTCTAAAAGTTCATCACAATATTCTCCTCGGTCTTCTTCTTCCTTAATTCTTCCTGTCTCTATCAAACACATTTGTGCCTTTTTACTATAGAAATACAGCTCTTATTATTACAAGTATTACTCGGAGAGTACTTATAACGAGTCTTCTGCACCTTTACTCGTATTGGTTGCATTATTTTTGAGACAACCCTGCTCTGCATCACAATGGAAGTTGGTTGTGAAACCTTTTCCAATCAGGCCATTTGGCTAGTTGTCACCAGTTCCTAAGATAGATCGGTCGTTGTCGCTGTCAATAAAAAGTTAATGGCAAAAAACTGTCTAAAAGAAACTTCAAACGCAGTTAGTCGCGAAACTTTCAAACCACCAGTCTTGTTTAGTGAAGTGTGAAGTCAAAATGAGGAGAAATATAGTGTACTTTCATGAACCATATTCGGTAGATGAAGAAGACTGCTCTTATGGGTTCAGAGACTATCAGAACTTGAGGCGGAAGTCGAAAATGGCCATCTTTGGGAAACCAGTAAGTCTTAAAATCTTGATTTTTAACCAAAATAAGTTCATAAGAAAAATGTTATAGTGCCAAGCAATACATTCACGGCTGAAAATTACATAATACATGTTGTTGTTTTTTACAATTTATAGTGTTATATGGACATCACTTTTCTCCTGGGTTGGCTCGATGGTAATGGTCCTGCCTATCTATAGCGTTGAAGTGGGTTTGAGGTCCAGGCCCAGGTCAAAACATTTATGTTTATTCTATGTCTGGGAGATACTAACTATTTATGAAATATATATGTTTGTATCATTCATTGACAATCACAATACTCTCTTCTTAGTTTAGGGTCTGATACTAGTGCGAGATGTCAAAGAAATGTTTTTATTCATTTATAATTCAATCAAAAACAACATTGTTAGTAATTGAAAACTAAGATAGTTCATTAACTATGCGATGTCAACGATGTTTCTTGTGAAACTATACAACTAGCATTTTCCGTAATTCAGTTGGATTAATGGTTTACAGTCACGAACGAGTTTAAAAGTCCTGAAGTAAAAGAAGTCAGTCAGACAGTTTCCTTCATATTTTTTTTATTGCCTTTGTTATGACCCAACTGCGTAGTTTAAATCTGCTCATTTTGTCTAATAACAAAGAAACCTAATATTCAATTCAAAACCAGCGAAAAAGGTTGTTTTTTTCAGAGTTTTGTTTCTACTATTTAATTTTTCTCCACACGTTTTTAATCTTATTACACTTCAAAAAAAACTTTTTCCTTGACGTTTATTTTTCAAACGGTACAAAAGATACACCCTCTATACGCAAGCAATATGTCATTCATAAACTGTAACAAGATCCGTCCGTATTCATTTAGCAACTTTATAACTTCAGGCTAACGTTCTACATCGATTCCTACTTAATTATAACGACACATCTAATAACTTGAAAGTATTTGTACTTTAACAAGTGTCAACTGATACTGTTTGCCTTTTAGGTATCGATTTAGTGAAATAATATAAATCGTGTGGAGGCAATATATCGTTAGGATATCTATCACGTTGCTTGAGAGTGATCATACAATGTAGAACTGGAAGATGTCAGTAATGTCAACGTTTCCATCATGTTCACGTTCAGTGATTTCAATTTACGCCTCATTACAGTCCCTATTATGATTTTTATTAGTATTTTCATGTAAATTCAAATCTCTATCATATAATTTGAACGGCAATTGAAGAGACTTTGCTAATTTTTTCATCAATTTTGACGATTTATTTCATACAGTACCTACCAAGGTTACATCTGGTTTTATTCAGTTTTATCTGTCACTATATCTGAATAAATCTGTTCGTAGAGTGTCAATTTAGTAAGATTTCAATATCTTTTTTTGAATCCACATTATTTTGTACCAAATTATACTCTATTTTACACAAAAGTGCAATATTATTGAAGTATTTTTACCCTGTCAACCTTAATCGGAATATGGGCTACATATTTATAGGTACTACCAACAGAACCTGTTGAAAGGAGATGATACACGTCAATGTTTGCAACAGAAACATATAAATAAATATAATTCGCACAAAACTTAATTCTGCTTTGAGAAATTGCGGTTGTGCCCCAAACCAAAAGTGTATCTCAATATATTGCTCCTAACGGTTTTTTTTATTGTATCCAAGCCACAAGCCAGTGTGCAGTTATACCTATGTTCTACACAATTTTAGCAGAAACAGCAAGCCACTTCCGACGACCGTTCTCATTTCCTCGGTGTTTCAAAACGGCATAAACTTGAGATCCCATTACAAGACGACAAAAGAAAAACTTCGTATGAACAAACAAGTCGCCTGAAGGAAATTACTTTTTACAATGAAAGTATGGAACAGATAAACAGAAAATTATAGTCAAACGAAAAAATTAATTCATAAGCCCAAACAAGTGCAGAATATTCAGAATATAGTCTGTGAAACCGACAGACTAGTAACTTGGTCTTGGTCCTAAAAAACCAAGGACCAAGTTGCAAGTTCGTCGGTATTACTGTACGATCGGGTTCTTCCAACATTCCATCAGCAGGACACTAACTGCCCACCCCTGGACCACGACGCTTTTCGTTACCCACTTCGCTCTTAGTTAGGCGCATTTTTAAGTCAGAAAATTCAGAGACTTACTTTGAAAGACCAAACTTAAATAACTCACTTTTATTGTTGCAACTAGTAAAAGGTGATGTTACGTGAGGTTCAATGACTGTGTCGCAAGTGGCGAATACTGGTTCTATTCCCAGTTCAGCTGCGATGTTAGTAATCATTTGCATCAAATTATTACAAAAGCGTGTGTAACATGTTTGATAATTTTGCATTATACTATAGTACCATATTAATAATTCGTAGAATTTAGGTTCTGTAGAATAAGGCATTTTACAGAGCTCGTATTGGCTGCTCAAAGAGAGAAGAGAGAGAGAGAGAGAGAGAGAGAGAGAGAGAGAGATTGTAAATTGAGCCCAAAACCTTCGAAGCTAGTTTCAGTTGGCTGCTCCCTCTAACAATAATATATTTTAACCAGTACGCCTACCACGAGTTGCCACTTTGCATTTACATGATCGTTCGCGTGAAATAATTGTATACGGATGACACATGACATGACATGATATGACAATTCCAAATCCCAATACAATTATTTGCGCAAACGTTAATGTAAATTTAAATTGGCAACTCGTGGTAGACGTACAGGTATTCACATTTCTAAATACAGAGGCAAATCTAAACATTCAAGACTGTATAATTGCAAAAAGGGCTTAAAATTGTTTTTAATCAACTACACAGGTATCTGGGTGTAAAAAGAGATTTTGTAATTATATAATAAGCTAAGCTGAGCCTGATTCCCCACTGGACAATAGCATGCAAAAGTGTTAGCGAAAATTATAACGCAAAAAAAAAATTGACATGAAATTCATAACTTTTCTAATTAACAAAAAACTGCAGCTTGCATTAAGCTGGTTTGTTTGACACAGCTGTTCGAATGTTGATAAACTGGTTGTGCCATTCAAAACAGGCCCCTAATGCATGATAAAAAGAGTGGAAACGTAGTCTCTCGTGGGTAACACATTGCAAACCAGTCCGGAGCAATGACCCATAGCCCTTTATCGCAAGAACACTGAGATATTACTAAGGTTTTCGAAACAAATGTTGAAAGTACAATAAAAAATATTCTATTGTAGGTATTAACATTGCAAAAAACAATATAACAACAAAATCTGACTGAGGATATAACTGAAATAAATAAATTCGAAATGTTACGTTATTTAGACAGTTTTGTTTTTCGCCTTTGTTTTGATTCAAAATATGATAATTGAAAAATATATTTTTCTTATTTAAGATAAAAATTTGTTGTTAGTATTTTCGCAGTAACAATTGTCATTCATGAATTAGCTAACAAGCCTTGCGACTATATGGTAGAGAAAGTCTCAACGGATTAATTCCAGCAAATTTCTTTTTTTTATGTGTTGAAAATAGTTAACAAACTAAATGTAAAACGTTACAAAAAGGAAAAAATATTAACATTACACATAGTACTCAGAGAGTAAAACTATCTTCATTTTATAAAATACATTCATATAAATCGGGGATTTACCAAGCTGGCGTTAATAACGATGAAATTTTGTCAAGAGGAAAAGTCATTAGAATTGAGTCTAAGAATACAATTTTCGATGGAAGTTCCCAGTTTAATCATACTGATTGGAATTACTTGGAAATCAAAATAATCATTTTAAATAATAACAATCAGTCACAATTATTATGCTCTATGAGAGGAATTACAGTGAATCGTTACAGTACATAGTATGCCTTTGTACCGTTCCAAATGTTATTGCCAAAGTAAATGCCAAAAGCTAATTGCCATTTACTTTGGCCAAGCGGACTTAACTTCCGGTTATAGTCATTGCTAAAGATAAAAAAATGAAAAATTCCTTGAAGATATTGAGCGGGATTATTGTTATAGTCTTCATGGTAAGCTTGACCATTTCATTGTTGGATTTGAATAGTGTGCTCATCAACATCTTATCTGGACCTCACGGCCGCTTTCCATCAGGTAGGGCGTGGTCATCATGATACGCATTATTATAAAAAACGCAATACGTCGACGTTTTGTGTTTATGATTTATCAGCACAAAGTTTTATCAAAATCCACTCTGGCTTAGTATAGGCGCCAGTTGGCGCGAGCGAACTTAGACACATACAAAGCCTAGAAAGCAAGACACTTGTCTCGAGTAACCTTTTATTTATTATCTCTCCTACTAATAATGCAAATGCAATAGTACCGATGTTCGGACGTCTATTTACGAGTATAATCATGCTCATCGTAAAGACAATGCAAATATTACATAAAGAATACACACAGTCAAATTGTAGTCTGTCCGTTCCAATTCAGTGTTTTCTTTTTTAACGAAGCAGTTTGTTTTGTGCGTATTTAAAACAAAGCCGAAACCCGAGACGCAAAGCAAACCAAAACCGGTGGTTCAAGTTTGTGGGACTTCTTTCACGTGTCGTATCAAGGGCCAGCTGAAATGGGACAAAAGCAACTGCCTATTCATTGACAAAATAAAGAAAAACTAAAGTAACTGGCTTAAGTTTACCGATAACAAAATGTTACCACCCTGACGGACACCGCGGCTATCTGACCTAAAACCAAGGCCGGTACACGCAAGGATGATCGGGATCCGATTTAAAAAATAATTAGTTCCTGCATCATTTAAACAAATATTTTTGACTATCAGAATGTTCGATTTGAATATCACTTGATGAAAAGTGATAATAAAACATTTTGGGTCTAAATCAAGAAGAGCACTATTCATCAAATGTGTTAGGAATTACAATATTTTACTCAACGCCTGTGTGTGCCCACAAAGTAAGCATTAATATGGTTAATGAGTATTAAGTGAATGTAAAGTTTAATTAATTTATTTATTTATTTTATTTATTAGGACAACCAACAAAACAAACACCAATAACAGAATAGTTTTATAACACACACGGACTAAATGCTAAATGTCGTCTTAATTAAAGGCTGCCACGACATGCAATGTGGACTTAAACACTTACTAACTAGTTATTTATAATAGGCTCTAAAAACTACTTACAATACTAATAAAAATTTAAAAATTTGAAAAAGTAAAACTAATTGCCTTAAAAAATTTAAGACAATTACAGTTAACATTATAGTGAAGGCTGGCCAAACAGGTCAAACAGGGACAGCCGTAAAATACTGAAGTACTTTGCGCCGGAATTTCTGCGGCTTATCCGCAAAGATGTCTATATCACATTGTTTGGAAATACTATTATATTGCCTCTGTACTCTTGCCACGGTAGCGTAATGGCCCAGATTGGTCTTGCTGGACTTTATGGAGAAGAGTCCATACCTGCTAGCGCGAGCCAGCTTAAGTGGAACCTTCAGATTTATTGAACCAAGAAGAAAAGGACATAATAAAAATATAATTTTAATAACTCCCACATTTTTCGATCAGAGACGTCACAGTAGTTTAATATCTGGAAATAAGGCCGCCCGCAATGGTTGTGCATTGACGTATTTACAATTAAATATGTGATAATTTTAATGACTCTGGTATGCGTTGGTATGTTGGACTTGCGTGTTTTGTTAAGCTACAATCATTTTTAACACGAATAGATTAAAAACTAGAGCAATAATGCAACGAATAATGCAAATAACAGAACAATTAGCAGTATTAAGATGCAGGAGGTACTAGAAACTACTAAGTATGAGCATGTACCACACAATACAAACAACATCAGTAACAGGATAGTACTACTCCATTTGAACATAACATAACAACATACCAACACGACTTTATCCCAAACGGGGTAGTCAGAGACAAGTGACTTTTGCCGTCATGGTTAACGGAACAGTCAGAAGCCCACTTTTCACCGATGGTATTAGAACCCAACGTGGTAGGTAGTGAACCTTCCGCCGCTATCCGGGTTGACCATTTGAAAATAATTAAATAACACTAGCAACCCGACCCGGCTTCGAATGGGTGCAATTTAGTTGATAGAGTGGTGTCAGGCTTTTTTCTCATATAATATGCGTGTAATTTCTCTTAAATCGCTCTGTCTATTGATGAAAACTGCATTAAAATCTGTTGCGTAGTTTAAAAGATCGAATAGACTTGTTTGATACCATTTAGAAATCAATTTGAAAAATGTTAATACCGTGACAGCAAAATGAAAGGGTTTCTATGAAACTCGTGGTCTATCTATGATGAGACTTTGGAATCAAACAAAATACTCAGGTTGCAAACTCTTGGTAGAAAGAGTAAATTAAAAAAAATATAGTACCGCGATTTGCAGATTTACGATTGAAAGCAATATTGTTGCATGTTTGCACACACAGACCACGATCATTAGTTGAAGGACACAAGATGATTTATGAGAAAGAGGTCCATTATAATAAAACAATATATCGTATTAAGACCTTGCAAAATCTCTGACCGGTACACGTTGCAATAAAAGATCTTGAGCAAGTGCATTCGCCTGTGAATAAGTGGCACTCAGTCTGAGTGTGTGTTTTCGATAATCGCAGATGTCTTCACACATTATATAATAGATTATTCAAAATCTATAGACAAACAAAATGGTTTATTGATAACTTTAAAAATGATAATAATGCTTTTGTGTTCACGAGTGGTTTATTGATTGAAGTGGAAAAACAGGGACCTTTCTTCAGGTTCTTTACCTAAATCATTAGGCAATCATAATTGATAGGAATAATTGTAAAACACAAAGGAATTGCAATTATAACGTCATTACAAAAATAAGTGATCTTGCGTCCAATACGTCAATGGTTTTACTAAACAGGGAAGTCTAGTCCAGTGAAGTAATATTTATTTTCCATTGTTTACAGTTTCATTCGGTGACCGACAAGAGAGCGCATGCAACAGACTGCGGTGAAAACAGTTTAACGATAGTTTCAGAGAAGAAAATAGAAGATGACTCTTCAGACTCGTCGAGTGGAGAAAACGTGGAAATTGAAGGTTTGTCCGAATAGTTTTTACTAAATAATTTAGGAAAGCAGTAACTTTTTCTTTGGTACATACAACAATGAAGCAATCGTAACATTTTAAAAACTGTAATTGGGTCCTTATTGCACTGAAACAAAAGCATAAATGCAATATTTAAGAAAATGTAATTGTGCCAAATTGGCATTAAATGAGCGTACATCGTGTATTTTTCTCTAAATTACTTTTGCTGACAGTCGGAGCTTTTAGTATAAAGCGTAAAGTATAGCCAGTAAACCTGGCATAAGTTTACACCGATAATGATCGCTAGCGTCTGACGTGGCGTTTTTGTATGGGGTTACAGTACAGCACCTCTAGTGAGTAGAAATGAAACTAAAAATGGCATACAAGTTGATGTAGTTAAATATCGTTGTTTACATGTGGAAGACTCATGGAAGACGTACTGGTCAAGAGTATCATTTGAAAAGGTAGCTTTGGGATGAGCAAGCTAGTATTTCGCACCGGTATTTCCCCTAGCAACACAGCCAAAAAATACCGCTCACCATCTGGCGGGTCCAATGTTTACTTTGCGGTCTTAGTTAAAAAAATATGATTTGCGCCGCTTTTTAAGTATAAAATGACTTATTAAGAACTAAGTCAATTATAAAAAAGCCATTTTATTTTCATTTGTTCAAAATACTGAATGGAAAATGCTTTTATAGAGCAATCCGAAAAATCGACTAATTTACGAAAATTAGATTCACAATTCTGCAGACTTAATGAAAAGCATTCAATCGTTTTTCTGTCGAAACAATAGCCATTGTATGGCCACGTGCAAATGCATAGAACAATAATTAGACAATCACAGAGTGAGGCGTCAAAACAATGATACCTTAAGAACGCTCTAACTGCTGTAATTTGTTTGACACTCCTTAACACGATCGTATCGTTTAAACTTTATAACAATATGTAACGACAAATGGAGTATACAATAATGATGACATTGTCTGCTGAAAGGTCTCGAAAAGCTATTTGTCACTATGGCCTGTCAAATTAGCTAGAAAAATTGCAAAAATTGTAATTAAAGCTACAGATAACACGTGCTTAAAAAACATGACTGTTTCGGTAATTTTATTAAAAAGAAGGTGACTTTTCTTTTATTAATAAAAATCATTAAAGCTTGGATTTTCTTCAATAAATAATCGTTTTTTTAAGCAAATAAAACAGCTGGTTATTGGCTCCCTCTATGATCGGTCCCTCATGCCTGAAGATCGTAATTATGGTGGGGTGAAAGTTTGGCGAGGACAAATTGTTTCCACCGGCCTCTGTCAGTAGCAATATCGGCGACTTTGTAAAATGACGGCGTTTCTGCATCTTCAAGAGGACACGGTCGAGACCTCGTGCCTCCCGCAGAGACAACTGCAAATTGGACCGAAATTACCTATCAAAAGTACACAAATTCGACTCTTCCTAGTCCTCCGAAAACTTGACCGATAAAATTACTTTTTTTAGTAAAAATTTGAAAAAGGATTTGGCTGTGTTCCTATGTTTCCCTTTTTTATATAATTTAATTATTTTTTTATTATTTTTTTTTGTGTTTGAACACAGCGGAAAATCTAGATTTTCGAAGGGTCATATCTCTTTTTAATAATAAATTTATCAAAAAAAAAGAAAACGGACATGCTAATAGTAGCCATAATTTTTTTTGGGAAAATATTATTACTCTACTAGCAATATCCAGGGGATGACGTTTGTATGGAAAAGCGCTTCTGTAACCTCTTATGTTGATCAGACCATGTAGTTGGTGTTTCCAACAATGATCAACTTTTCAAGGCTTTTTCACCTTACTTGGCTAACCTAACTTAAAAAATATGGTGAATCAGACACATACCTGAATAAAAAACAACTTGAAGGCTAAAACGTTTTTGAATGACACAATGCTTGACCCTTTAAAGGTAAAAGGAAATAGTTGTGTCAGAATTGCGTCAACGAATCACTTCGCAATTGATACGATCGAACGATACGAACTCTCATTTACGTTTGCCAATGCTGTGAAGAAATTCAATTTCAATAAATAGGTGATTTTGAAAATATTGGGCAAGCTATCGAATGATATCTGCACTGTTGTTCATGCTTGACTGATCTAAAGAAAAAAGATAACCAGTAATTAATATTATATTTCCTATACATCATAAAATTTATCCGCTTTTTCAATACATTTTCGTTTAGTATTAATTAATTGTTACAATAACTGTATAAAAAACTTAGATTTTCTCAGCATTTTACAATACTTGTTTTTATATCTAAAGATTTAAAGCTAGAAAAAAACGACATCTTCGAGGTCAGATATTAGTTCATCTTTGAATATTCATGTTATCCACTGCTCAACTTAGCCCTAAGGTGAACGCACTTGTTATTGATGATTATGTCCATTGTATATTTTTTTTTATATAAGTATAAGAAATAATAAATGACTGAACTTTTTTAGAAACATGAAAACACTGAAATTGCTTTACACTTAAAATTCAAATGTTACTTTTCAATAACCATAGTCAGAAAGTAGTCAGAATACAGTAACGTACAACATTACATACGAGTATTTATAAGTAAATTACTGATTACCTCAAAATCTAAATTTAGAAATGCTTTAATTTCGCTGTTTGAATAATCATTGATGATGTTTCTATTACATCAGAGTTTCATCAAGATCCAAACCTTCGGTTATATTTTTAATGACGATGACACATTAACGTCTTCCAGTGAAAATTTGTCATCAACCAACAATGCTTCATCAACGTCACTCTTATTTGAATACACCTTATCTTCGGTGTCAGTGTGTTTAGCTAAATAACTTCCTTATCACCAATTAATTTTGAGAGAAAAACGTTATTTTGTTTCCTTTACGTTATCTTCTTTGACCTAGTTGCAAGAAAGTATTTAATTCCGGTTTATTTATATGCGTTTTAAACTATTTTTCTAAAAGGACATCTTTCAGATATATATTAAAATAAGAAACGCAAGGCGATCCGTTCATACAATACTTAAGCTTACCACTATTTAACGCATAAAGTGAGTTAGTAATCCGCCATTTTGTAAATCACTTTGATTTTAAAATCTGTTCGCAAAGCAGTGAAGCGCGGACTAAATAAAGGAAGAGTACCATATTTTGACACTAGAACACACCCACTGTCACCCACTTGCGTCACATGTTTCGTTAAAAGTCTGTGTGTCTAAACCAGTGATTCATTAATATGGAAATACGAAACGCAGGCTTCGGTTTTCCTGTTCATCATTCTACGTCATGAGGTATCGTTTCTTGACTGACGTGTTCAATATCAGAATCTGCAAGTCTTTGTACTTCGCGTGTTTATTGGATATTACTGTTGGTAAACAGGAATTATGCTAATTTAGTAATCCATAAAAGTATGGTTTTAATTCGTGAACCTAACAAAGACGTTTTTGTTCTTATTAGTTATTCAGTTGCGTAGAATCAATAAAATCAGTTACATTTTTGGGGTTCTAGTATTCAGCGCATGGACATGATATGTTACATTTAATCCCAAAATATATTTTTAGTATTAATATAATATGTTATCAAATATAGGCAGACACAGTTACACTTACTTTGAGTTACTCAGAAACGTGAAACCTGTGTTTTTTTTGCTTCAAATCGGATGTTTAAAAATAACCTTTAAAAAGTTAGCTTCTGTTTGAAGAACACTATGCAAATTTTCGAGACATCAGCTGACATTGAAGACATTCAAGGCCACTTAAGTAATAATATAACGACGAAACGGCCACATAGCATCATTACAGCGCCTTGACACTAATATTATAACGCCTTATACGCGTTTATCTCGTTTATTATGTCATTAAAGTGTTATATAACATGATCTTTAATATTTTTACCAGTTTTGGATTGTTTGGACATGTCAGAAAGTTTAGTAAACTAAATGAAAATAAAAACATTCCATTGGCTTCTATAAGCATAGGCGAGTGAAATTATAAAAACTATCAAAAAAATATTGTGGAAGTTGGCATTTTATAAGTCACGTTATTTTACAACATACAACGTCAAGATCGTTTCCGAACGATTCGTTGCAGTTTCCATTTTTTAGTGTAAACCGTATTATGCTCAGATAACTGTTAATTATTATTAAGTGGTGACTTAACTGGGACGCGGGCAACGTTTTTGGTTTGAGCATACGACGAAAAAACCAGCTGACCTATTGGTGCAAGGCGGCATGTGATGTAACTGATTGCCAACCTTGACAATCACGAAGAATTTCACGCTGAGAAATACGAGTAAGATACTTATTTAGACGTTGCTTTAAGTGTTTTGGTTCTAAGAAATAGCGCAACTCTAAAAGCTGATTAATTGTGACCTTTTTTATCATCTATACTATTAATATAGGAAGAGGAAAGATTTGTTTGTTTTTTTGTTAGTTTGTATTAAAAAGGGCTAGCCAAGCCCCCCAAAACTACTGGGAGGCTAGCCAAGAGCAACACGCCACGACGATTTCTACAATAGAAAACGTTCAAATGTATGGGGATGACATAAGATGTAGCCCCCCTGGCCTGATTTAAAAAAATCTTCTACCAATATTAAGCTACATTAACAGGCAGTGACATAGGCCAATTTTTTAAAAATATTTTGAAGGGAAAGACAGTTTAGTCTGACGGACAGCTAGTTAATGAACATATTAAGCATGCATTTTACTATCAATTTCGTGAAATAAAGCCACAGTTCAAGATCTGTCAAAATTGTCTGCCCAGTAAATACCTATTCACCTTATCTTGGATGTACTTTTGAACTCTATATCAGTGGACGATCAGCGGTGGATTATGGTGAAAAGAACGTTAATCCCGTACGAATGTCTTTTAACGAAATAACACTTTTTTTGACTGGCCTGTTGGTGCAATGGCAGCGATACTGCCATCAGCACCAGAGGTCGTGGGTTTTGATCCCCACCCATGACAAGCATTTATTTTGTTTGTTGTATGGCTGGGTGTTATTATCTATTTACGTATGTATTTAGAAAGACTTAAGTGTGTTAGTCAGTCTTTGACACCCATAGTACAAGCTGTGCTTGCTTTGGGCTCAGATGATCTTGGTGTTAGGTGTCCCAGAAATATATAACATTGCTTAATATTAAGGCTAACAATATTATTCTGAAGGTCATATTAAACAGAGCCCTAACAATTAAGTCTATTCCGTCACTAACAACCAGTTCTACTTGAGATCAGGCCTAAACCTTTCACTTTCGGAGCCTGACACGGTTTGACTAAGAACCGTGATGCAAGCCTTGTTATATGCGATTACGTTACTGTTCTTCGTAGTACAAAACGAATAATTGTTACAGATCATGACGCACTCATAACTAGGTTATTAGACTAACTCGTTAATCTACTGTTGTGAATATTTCGGCCGTATTTTGATGAGTTCGAATATATAAGCATGGACAATATCATTATTTTTTTGGTACACGACTTTGTTGAACAGCCTTTTAAAAAAAGGTGCGAATATGACAAGAATTATCACAATAGCAATGCTGAATACAAAAATAATGTTCCCAAAAGTGTAATATCCTTGTACTGATTGTCAGACCATTTGTGAGGAAGCACATTCCTCTCGCCGAAGTAAGATGTGCTTGACTAGAAGTAGTATCCTTAATATATGGACAGAATTCGAATTGTGACTTCTTTCTTCTTAAGAAATGTTCACAAAATATAACTAACATTAGCAATTTGAGTCTCAAATAAAAGCAGTCGATGTTCGCAGCTAAACCTATTGACACAATATCAGTGTTGAAATTGATAAGTCTATTTTTAGACGATAAAGACCTATTATAAACAGACAAGTGCACTTAAACTTATCAAATAGGCATTAAGGCTATTAGGTTGATATTTCAAACTGCCGACAATATTTGAAGCAAGCAAAACAGGTTTTAATTGTTAAAAGGCAAATTAATAAATGATCATTTCATTTAATTTTAATCAACATATTAAACAACACTATAACTATTCCTTAGATATAAAATATAACAGTTAACTAAAACCATGAAAAATAACCCTAGTTTGCAAAAAGCCGTTGCATTGGTCCTACTAACTTAAAAACGGCAGTCGCTTCAGCTCTTCCAGCGTTTCAAGAGGCTTAAGAGAGATAACGATGAAGTCTAACTCTAGTTTTTTTTATTTCCAGACAAATCCCTCCCACTGGTAGATGCACCAGCTCTTGTGCCCACTGAGGAAGGCCACGCCGCGCAGTGCACGTGCCCCAACTGCGATGAAGTGCTGTCCAGATTCTCAGAATGCAGCATATGTTTGGAACCTTTACAGGTAAAGAAACATTCGTTTGAACTACAAAATCTAGCATTTGTTATCCCACACCAAACAGTTTGGCGACTCGTTTTCTGTCGTACCATCCAGACGCACAACGCTCTTCAAGGGGGCGTGAAAAGGCATTTTTGCAAGGCCGTCAAGATTAGTTTGCCCAGCTCAGTACTTGCTTTGCATCAATGTGGTTGTGAACCTCACATCTTGACCTCACGGCTTTTTCCCATCACGAAATGAGGTCATCTTGCCGGACAATATAAAAGTACGATTTGAAAACAACTGCTTCGAAGAATTTGCTACCGATAAGTAGAGAGAGAAAAAAATAAATTAGCATAAATTGGAGAAAATGTGGATCCCCTGCGAGAAGTTTCCACGGGAACTCAATTGAGTTTGAACCGAGATTTAAAATAAAATATTTAATCAAAATCGCTTGTTGTACTTGAAAAAAGCAATACTTTGATTGCATATAAAGCAACAAGTATGAGACAGTGACACACGCAGGGTTTTATTAAGGCGATTGTAGCCGCCAACTAGCGCCACCAATTGATTTATTTTTATAACTTCCAAATTAGACATTGTTTTTAAAAACTGAACAATGAATATCTCAAAAAATACTTCTTTAAAATATTGAATGTCTTTTCATTCTCCTTTTTAGTTTTAGATCGCGTTTTTGCTAAAAGTGGCCACTTTATTCAGCAAAAGTGCATTCGAGCCATATTTTGCCTGAAGCGAACTGACTCTTGTCGACCATATTTCGTCACTTAGTAGGAACTTTAATCAGCTTTCAACGAAGCGATCTTGTCTAACAAAAGATTACGTTCCGCGTTCAAGCTTAGAACAACGAATATTGCTTAAAATATCGATTATCGATCGTTTTTGAAATCGTAACGATAGAATTTGATTAAATATAGGACTATGAAATCAAAAAGCAATAGATATTCAAAGAACTGTCGTCTGTTAGAAATCACGTATTTGTCAATAACAACAACGAAAGACCACGAAAATGAAATAATAAAAAAGTTAAGTAAATTTCGTTTCAATAACAATCTGAGTAAAAGTTCATAAATGCCAATAAATAAACTTTACCACATTACGAAATCAGTCTCGAAGTTGGAATAATAATTCAATCGAATGAAACTTTTTGGACAACTTGCGCAAAGTTATAACCAAGACGCTAACATTTCACATAGTCCTGCCAGATATTCAATCTATCTCACTTCTTGTACAAATCATATTGAAATTCACGTCAGGTAGGCCGCACGTCGCGTCAGCTTAAACTTGGTGCAAAGTTATAACTCCATTTTAAAGGGAGACACGTGGCTGGGTGTATTAATATCTTTTCCGAGACGTGCTGATGGAGCAAATCCACAGAAATTGCTAGTTTACTTGCAAACTTAACCTTCATCGTGATTGGATGGAAATTTTCTTGAAATCGGTTTAGGGTAAAATTGGAATTGAGTGACAGAAACTGACAAACTATTATTTTTAGTCTAGTCGGATCTGGTATAGTAACCAACAGTAAATGATGCAGATAAATAATTGCTACAATTTATAAGTATGACAAGTTTTTCGAAACCAGCTCATTTAAAGAGAGACAAAACCAGAATTAAAAATAATGGAAGTACTCGCAACTAGTACTAATAGCTCTGGAGCGCATCCCGCTCAGCTTTGTAAATGTCAACGAGTTTAAACCACATTTCTCATATTTATCGTTTTTCGCTATCCATATATTGCTTGGGAGCCACTTAAATAAATATATATTAAAAAATCAATGCCATACATCCCATCTATACCGAATTTTTAAAATGTTTTTCTCATAATCAAGTACAACCCTATCAAACAGCTTAAAAATGGTAAATCCAAAAATCTATCTCAAAAATTAAAAATGCAAATAAAATAACATTTAATTGACCCCTAACCACTAGAAGACTGTTCATCAGTTTGGGCACTGTACGAATAAAATCATTTGTTGCGAACATTTTTTATGCATGCATGACCCTTAAGCCTCTCCAATTGCGTAGAGACATTGCCAGGTTGCACTCAACCTGGCAATGTCTCTACGCAATACGCTACGCTGTCTCTCCTTGAAGGCTTGCAAAAATGCCTTTTCACGCCCTACTTGAAGACCCCGGGACTGTAAAAGGAAGGAAACACATGCGCTGGTTCGCTGGTCGAACCATTGAGCGTTCCACGTCTCAATGGTTCGACAAAGAAAGGGGTCAACGAATCTTTTTATGCGTGGGAAAAAATGCTGGACTGAAGGGTGTTGTCCCATCCTCACCCTTCCACTCCCGTACCACGCGTGCTGGATTGCGGCGTCATCCACACACAGTCCAGCATTTTTTCCCACGCATAAAAAGATTCAGTGACCCCTTTCTTTGTCGAACCATTGAGACGTGGAACGCTCAATGGTTCGACCAGCGAACCAGCGCATGTGTTTCCTTCCTTTTACAGTCCCGGGGTCTTCAAGTAGGGCGTGAAAAGGCATTTTTGCAAGCCTTCAAGATGAGTATGACCAGCTCAGTGATTCCTTTGCATTACTGTGCTTGTCAGCCTTATGTCTGGACCACCGCTTTCCATCAGGTGGAGTGAGGTCATCTTGACGGGCACTATCAAAAAAAATGCACTTAAGTGCTCGAATTTTTCAGCTTGTTAAATGGAGTGAAGAATGTAACAGGTTGAACGGTGAAGGTTGTTTGTAAGAAATCCCTTCTATCGATAAGGCCGCCTCAATTCTGCACCAACTTTTATTTATCAAATCCGTATTATTTCAATATGAAATAAAGTTTGCTTATATTAAAACAACTGCCTCACATGTATTTTTCTACCACAGTGCTGCGGCCCCTGCGTCTGTCCCTGGTGCGGTGGCGTCTGGTGCGCCCGCTGTTCCAGAAGGATGTCCAGATGTGCCTGGTGCAGAGGCACCTTGAGAGCGCCTGCTACCCCCTGCCTCGCTTTGCAGAGGCTTGTCAACGACCTGATGCTACCGTGTCGGAATTATAGGTAGGTCTTAAAAAGATTTCTGAGTGTCATTGTTGGCTGTTGTGTGGGTCGCCATCAAAGAAATGGATATTAAAAGAGCTGTCTGATAGAAATAACGAACAGTGTTACACAGTATTGTCAATTTTCCTCTGCCTGTGGGGGACTAGGTAGAGATTACTTTCAGAAATAAAGCCGCCGTATTATTCAATTTTCTTAAGTGCATTAAAAAAATATTAACTTACTTACCATTGTTAATTGAGACTGTCCACTAAGCTGATAATATTTTGAATCATATCACAAAATTGACAAAAGTAATCTCATTGTTTAAATATTTAGCAATTGTTCTAGGAGGTGATTGTTAGAAAAAACAGAATAAGTTTAAATGTGACAATGTTAACACATTGTAACTCTTCGCCCTACCTAGATCAATATGATTCTGCATTTGAAGTTATTTGTTCTTCAGTATCGATTTCGTATAATTTTCATTTCATTATGAAGGCAATTATATTGTTAGGTTACATTATATCGTATGTACTTTTTGTAGCCAAATTGTGTAATAATCATTATTTACTTCTATTGGCTGAGTACTGGTTTCAATAGAGCAAAGAGTGTATATGATCTATTCTAGAGTCTAGACTCTAGAGGATAATATAAAATTGTTTTTACATTGTGATTAAGATATCACAAAATAAAAAAATATGTTAATTGTTTTTACATTGTGATATAAGATATCACAATTTAAAAACAAATTGGCTGCATAAATTAGTAATAAATCTTTGCCTGCATGAGGAAATACCTACTCGTAGATAATTAATTTGTACGTGATCAGATTAAATCTGCGTTTTGAATAGTAATGTAGAACAATAAAACAATAGACTTCCTTGATCCATTTAACAGCATCTCAAGAGTGTTTATCATTATCTAGTATAACATACTTAACAGCATAATTTTATCAAATGGTGATATAACATTTTGATTATTAACTCATCGTGAAATACCTATAATATAGTTTTCTTAAACATGCTCGGAAATATTGTCATTACTTTTGAATAAAGAACACGCGAAGTATCATATTTACGTAGACTGAAAACCCAAAATCACTTCCCGGCGCGTTCTTTGAATTTCGAACGAAGAGCGCGCCGGCAATGTTGTATGAAACGGTGTGCTGTTTGAATTTAGAACTCTTTCATCTATCGTACACATTGCGTTCTCGTGGCTGTATAGCCACAGATGCGTTTACCTTTCGGCACAAATTGTAAAATAAAAAAAAAACAAATTGGCGGTAAAGCGGAGTTGTTATTTTGTTAATAATATTAATTAAATTTATTATGTAAAAGGCCCTTTTTATTTCCTTGCATTTTTTTAAGAAAAGCACTATATATGCCTCGGCCGAAATGGCAATTGCCTGTCTCGTATCATTGAAGTCCTCGCCTGCGGCTCGGCCTTTCAACACACTTGCTCATAAAGTGGCTCTAATTTCACCGCAATTAGGCAAATAATGACACCTGTAATCAAACTGTGACTTCTTCATTGCCATTATTCACATGTGAGTTATAGAGTTTTTTCTATTTTATTGGTTGAGTTGCTTTGTTCTTAAAAAAGTTTCGATACAAAAAAGATCGTATTCAATAGTACAAAAAAAGGTTTTATCTACTAAATAAAATGATTTTTCAGTATTATTTTCTTAACAAGTGTGTTAAAAACGTCGTATGATACACGTGTGTACGAGTATTACTGATAGTCGTCCTCGGCTCTCTTTAAGCCCCTCACCTAATGGCTCGGCTCTCAATGGCGCCTCAGCGGTAATCACCAACATTACACACTTGTACAATAATGTACTATTATAGTTTCATAATACTCGTCAGAGTGCATCTATAACATAAGAGAACATCCTCAACATATTAAAAAAATCGTTGCGTAGATTGAATTTTGAGCAAACAATCGCAAACATCAACACTGTTGACTGATAAAATGAATTCAAACCTAAACATTTATCTAAATAACAAATTATATTTTAAGAATTCTCCAAAAAGCTTCTGTTTACCAAAATTAACGACTGACTACTAGGAATCCCGCCCAGTCATAAATCTAGAGTAAAACCTTTTTGTTATCCGACCTCTTAATTCGCGTCTTGTTTGTTCAATAAAGTTTTACCTCCCCGGGATAAGCTATTGCCTTACACAAATAAACCGTAAAAACGATATAAAAACGTTATTTGCTAAGTGCTTTAACGTAGATTAAATACTCTTATTCGAGAACAGGTGTATTTTTTGCACCTTGCAAAGAAACAAAATTCTCATTTTTTAATTCCTTGTTATCAAGTTATTTTTCCTCAATACAGATTAAATAAAAAGATGGAAAGTCTTCTACGTCTTGTTGTCTTGTAAGTTACAAGACATTCCACCTTTTACTAATACATGCCAACTATTAATCAGTGAACGGATTCTGTTCACGAAGATATAACACAACGACAAATTTGAAGCTCTAAATCAAATAGATACTCGTCATTACAAGCAGGACCCAGTCAAGTGGGACCCGGCAGTAAAACTTTATTGCACCAACCATTCAGCGAAGTTTCCCGATTCCATTAAATATATCAGTCGAGAACTCATGTAACTTGTAAGGATTATGAATTTGATCCATCTGGCATTGTGAGGTCTCTGGTTCTTGTAACGACATTTGTTTTGAAGTAATTGGATTAATCAACGTACAACATACAGTTGGCCATATTTCTAAGATGAAACTATTTTGTTGTGTGTTGCTTCAGCCCATTAGATGAAAAAATACTACAAACTTAGAACAGGCCAAGTCTCTGCTCTGATAATCACTCAGTTTGATGGAATGGATAATTAACCAGAATGATTATGTTATACGATATTCATCTGGCAAAGGTTTCCAATTAAACCAAAAATGTTTTCAAATGGAAATTTATATAAAATGAAAAATGCATAATTACATGAGAAGTTGAATACACTTGAATGTAACCTTTTACTGCAACGAGCTGTGGGAATGGTTTACAAAATATTATTTTTGTGCATATTTATGATTCAGTTCAGTATCATGCCTAGTATAAAATAATTTCAAATTCACCATTTGGCGGATTTACTACTTCAACCAAGTAGCGTAGTTCTTGTTAACAATATACTAAAGGAAGCCTTTCTTCTTTACAGACGAGGCTGCACAGATCTCCTCACAGCCAGCTCTAGAGCCAGACACGAAGAGGACTGCAAGTTCGATACCATGATGTGCCCCGTCGCCGCCAACTGCTGCTCCGTGCCCTTCGAAGAGCTGTCCTCGCATCTACAGTCTACCCACAACATCATCGCGGTCTACTCCCAAAAGATCAAGATCCTCATCGAAAACTTCCAAACGAAACTCAAAAAGACCGCCTGCTGCAGAACCAAATACAAAATTATTTTACTTCACCACAAGAGCGCTTTCATCATCAAAGTGTGCATATACAACTACCACGTCAGAGTAGAAGTCATGAGACGGAAATTAGGATATATCGCAGATTCCAAGTCAGAATCTAAGAAGAGCGAATATTGTGCTCTTATTGAATTCCAAAGCAAGGCTTTATGCACGAAATCAGCCATTCTTATTGAAAATGAGGCTTACGGCAAAAAGGCTGAGGTTCAGTGGAATGATGTCATCATGAAGTCAGAAACCGATGAAGCCATCACCATTCACGTAAACATTGGCAAATCCGATTCAGAAACTTTTAGAAAAGATTCTATTGAATCATAGTAGTGCCTTATTTAATTTAACAGCGAGTAATAAAAGTTTACTGACGTTCATAAGTTGTGAGGCGCAGAAAATTGTAGTCATAAACTTGTCAAGGATGACAATGAATGTTGTGGCCAAATGTGACTGATTTAGATTTATTTTAGTTTTAAATTAGTACTAGCTGTAAGGTTAAAATAATAAACACTAGTATTTTCTTAGTATTTGCATTTTTATTTACCATTTAAAAAAATTATGCGCCTGGAATGACAATGACTCTTTAAAGTTAATGTGAAGTTTTTGTTGGTACGACTAGTGTTTTAATGAATTCAGATCTCTTGTCTTGTAAGTGGGGTCTTTAGTAGAATTATCACGTAGCCACAAGCGTATAAAACGACTATGTAAAGGTTTTACTTACCCAATTCATACGAGCATTGTTGTATATTTTAGAAGCACTGTCCTTTGTATTTTGATAGCTGCTAATTGGTAAATATTATTTTAAAATAGGTGTTATTTCTGTTAATGGGTCTTAAAATAGAGATAAGAATAAAATATTGCTTCCTTATCCTAAATAATCATAGACAATTACAAATTGCAAAAGATTAGAATGTTTATCTTGATCGTAAGCTGTGTCCGCAAGTGTCAATGAAAAAACAAATGACACACTCCAAAACATGTTTTGACTTTATTATGCTAAACGTGACCAGCCTGACTTTGCAGGGAACAAACCGCCATGTTTTTTTATATTTTTTGAGTTTTATTTAAATCAGAATTTATTTTAAACAAAGTCTATAAGCAATTTGATGCACTAAAAAAACACACACAGAAGAAAAACTAATAAATTAAACAGAAATATTATTCTGATACTAATTAGAGAAAAGTATACAATTTCTTTATTTTTTGCTATCCCACTTCTGGGCACTGGCCGTCATTATTGTAATCATTAGTCCCTGCAATTGTTTTGATGGTATTAAAATCACTGTACCACTAAGCATTGTCAACGCGGTGGGTGATCACAGACAGACCGAAGACTATTCTCGTACTAATCGGAGAAGACAAAGGAATATTATGTTTCGTTAAGTTTCAAACGGATCGATTTAGGCAAGGAGTGTGGTCATTAGGTTGGTATTAGGTTAGGTGGATATTTACTTTACTAATGAACTAAAATCTTTGGCACATCTAGAAAAACCTACCATCCAATTCAGCTCTAAACATGACGAATTCAAAAGAGTCCCGTCAACATCAGGATCATCGACACGAAGAAGAGAAACTTGAAGAATATTTTGAAGCTCCAAATTTACCGACCGAGTCAAACACCGAGATTACTAATCAAAAGTACAAGCGATGTGACGAATATTCCACAAGTTTGCTGACAGCGAATCTCATTTCACTTCAAATTACTTTTTGCACGTAGATCGTCAGAGCGAAATGGTAAAATACGAAACAAGTTTGGCAGTATTCTTCAAGCACTCGTAATTACCATCTTCCTGTAATTAGTCAAGTTATTAAAGGGGTTCTTTTTAATTCTGGAATACAAAAAATACATTGGTTTAGTTTTGCCTTAATAATATTATGGAGTAAAACAGTAGATTATAATGAACATTATCTGTAAGCTCTTGTTGTGGATCAGATAAAGCCAATAAAAGAAAAGAAGTCGGCTTAAACAAAAATAGCTTTCTGAATAGACCGTAGTTCTGTTTGTTAGGGTTCTCGAAAGGAAAACACGGAACCCTAATACAATAATAGGATCACTTTGTTGTCCGTCTGTCTGTCTGTCAAGCCCCATTTTCTCAGAAACGCGTGGAGATATCAAGCTGGAATTTAAATCAAATACTCAAGTCTACTGTCCCTTGAACATGTAAAAAAATCAAACTTCTAAGCCAACGCAATCAAAAGATACAGCCGTTTATGCCGCAAATTTCCACAAATATTCGACACTCGCAAGGGAATCAAAAACTACAGGGTACTTCCTGTGAACTCAGAATCTTGAAATTTGGTAAGGTGCAATAACGTCATAAAGCGCAGATAAAGAAAAAATTGCGTAAACCGTAAATTTTTAGTTACATCATATGATAAAAATATTTTTAATAAATAAATACGTTAATACGTACGGAACGCAGACTTGGTCATTAACAAACCGTCAAAAGTCCGCCCTCGGGGTTTGTCAACGAGCAATGGAGCGCAGTATCCTACGGGTCAAACTCACTGACCATAATAAGACATCAGAACTGCGCTGTAAAACCAAACTCGCTGTCGTGGGTCCCACAGCCGCCAAGCTGAAATGGAATGGGTCTGCCGCATGCCAACTGAGCCGTGGGCGAGGACGGCGACAGAATGGCACCCAAATGGCCAACGCCCGCGCGGGAGGCCTAGAAGAAGGTGGCGAAACTAACTAGATGTGTACCGCAGGGATCAGCCAACATTGGCCCTGAATCGTGTGGGATGGAGATTTGAAGGGTAGGCCTTTGCCCTGCAGTGGGACGGACCAGGCTGATTTAGATTTAGAAATATACCTACAGGTTTGTACGGGACCCTCGGTGCGCGAGTCCGACTCGCACTTGGCCGGTTTTTTTTAATACCAATGCAATCTAAAGATAAAAAGGAATTTTTTTCTAACTAAAGATATAGGCATTTTTGTTTTTAAATTGCGGGAATAAGAATCGTTATACCTATCACCAACAGCAGTGTAATACAAGCCTTAAAATAATCAGAGAAATAAAGGCATTTCTCCTTTTAGAATATGATAGGATGACAATAAATATATATATACGCCAGACAACACACCTCTTGTAATGGTCTCGAAGTAGGAATTAATATCCCTGTGTTACGAGATACCACACAAGGAAACAAGCTAGGGGCGTCTCCCAGCACACCCAGACCCGAGTTAATTCAGAAAAGATCGTTTCCTGAATTGACCCGACCGGGAATCGAACCCGGGACACTACGGAAATCAAGGCGAGAAACCGAGATATCGTGTCGTCCTACAATTAGATTTAAAGATACACGGAAAGCCAAAAATTAAATATGCCGGATATTTATCATTCCCATAGGGAAATGATAAAGCACACTTTAGTATCGGTGTCTTCAATAAAAAACTAGAACCAAAAGTAGAAATCTTACTCTTTTCATCTCATGTATTCAAAAACAACATACATTGTGTGTGAATGCAGATTTTAGAAACAATAATATCATTGACTTATACAATAGAACAATTTAATTATAAGGTTATTAGTCAATAACAGTTTAAAATTAGATTAAATTATGATAAAATGCAACGTCAAAAAAAAAAAAAAATGCGAAAGTTTGTGAGGATATATGTGGAGGAGGTGTATGTTTGTTACTCTTTCACGCAAAAACTACTAAACGGATTTAAATGAAACAGTAAAACTGGTTAAACAGCTTAGACATCAGAATACACATAGGCTACAATTTATATATGTTTTATGTAATTTGGTCTTAATATATAACGACAAGTTTACGCAGGCGAAGCCGCGGACGGAAAGCTAGTAAAAAAAACGAACGTCCTTCCGATTTTGAGGACATATTCACACTTCACACTAAACGCAATCACAGCATTTCTATGACTCGAATCTGTACCCCTAGCTGAGTTTGCGCCGGTGACAATGGCTAGTAATAAAGTAAAAATAGCATACATGTAGTTAGATATCTTAGTTTACTTTAGATAAACTCATTTCTATGTAGGCAGCGCGCCGGTATGCGTGACGGCTCGCGTACACCTAATCCGTTATCGGCCGAACTATGCTCAGCCGTCATCGGCCGATCAAATCAAACGTATGTAAATGTACGGTACACGTACACCAAAACCGATTTTGTCAGCTGATGGCGGATAGAACTACTACAGAGTTGAGATCGACTGGTGGCGGCCAAACTATGCTCGGCCGTTTGGCATAGTTCGGCCGATAACAGATTAGGTGTACGCTAGCCGCAACAAAGGTGTCTGTCAAAGGGAACTGACTGGAAATCTGCAGTAGCCGCTGCTCAATTTTTTTTTTAAATACTTACTCTTTTCAATAAAATAAATATGTTCTCTTAAAACTGTTATTGCAATGAGCAAACAGTGGCTCGAGGAAATTCCAAAAACCAAGTTTACTATTTCATTTTCCTAAAGTTACTTAGAAAAAAACATCCAGTAGAAAGAATAAGCGTTAGCTTAATAGTAAAATGTAAAAATAACTATTAAATGCAGGAAAATCTAATAATCTTGAAAGATATTTTATTCTAGAAGAGTGAATTAAGCATGAAAATAAAATACGTCATTGAAATTCACATTATCAAATTGATTAATGGAATAAAAAGCTTCACGTTAGTATGGAAGATGTAGCGTGCAGCGGCCTCGCCCACTAGGTATTTGACAAAAGCATGCGACACATTTATCAAATCAGACCTTGTCTGTCCATTTTGAGGTTAAGTACAAGCTACATTTTAGTTCTGCATACCTTTTGAAAAAAATTCTGTTTTTAAATTATATCCGAACAAGATTATGTGCTTTACAGTAGACTTGTGAGAGAATAAATGTCTATTATACCTGTGAAATGCATTTTCTCTTAATCCTATCAAAGTATATGAGCCGTATCAATGAGACATTGATCGGGACCCGAACAAGGCGGCCCTTGTTCTTGATCAGGAGAAATTGACTTTCAACACTCGCAAACTTTTTTAATACACTGTGCTACAAGTACGAGGGGCATGCCAAAAGAAGTTCGATACTCTTCACTCATTTGATTGACACTGCAAGTTATACACCATCTTATAGGCTGGTGGTCTTTGATCAACAATAAACTGTTGATCGAAGCTGGTTGTTTATTGATATATTTGAAAATATAACACACATAATTTATTTTTTTATTTGAATGAGCATCTTTTTTCCGAGAATCTGGCGGGAATTCGCTTGCAGCAATGGAGCTCAGTCGACGTGATTTTCGCGATTTAAAAAGGTTTAAAGACTCAAGAATGTTGTTATGGGTGCGAAATAATGAATTTTATTTCCAAAAGTCACTTCCTTATATAGGTACACGAAAGAGAAAGAACGCTGATACTGTCTTGCCTCGCCGCAATGTTACACGCGCAAACGGTGGCCGTAGATTCTTCAACTTTCGAAGTAGCGTCGTACTCTGTGAGATTGAAAGAAACCGAGGATGTATAGCTCTCGCACTCGCACCATATAAATAAACTGCGCGCAGACTCACTGCTGAATCACCCACCACCACCACCAGTAAGGAAATTCCTCCACTTCTGGACGTGCCATGGGTGCGTAAGCCTCAGCAGACTCAACCTGCTGCTCCCCCAAAACCGCAAGGGCCTGCTTCCCAGAAACCCTCAAGGGCCGCGCATCCCGCACTCGCACCCCGCCCCTCTCCCGCCCAACCCAGCCAGAATGAGGATTACTTGCTGGTCTCGAGCTTCCTTAAAGCCTTTGACTTCAATGAGGTCTCGAGAGTGACGAACCTAATTCGCAACTCTACCGGGAACCCCATGGCTAGGTTTCATGCCGCTAAGCAAGCCTACGCATTAGGGCTTAAACTCAGCAACCTCAATTTCGAATCAAAATGATTCACACCACTAACAAAAGTAGAGTCAAACCTCGATCCCTTAAAATAGGTTATTTCAATGCTGTTTTTCCGAACAGCGGTCGCTTATTGCCGATTTTATTAGGACCCATCAGCTAGACATATTTTTAATCAAGAAAATTTTCTCAAGCCCAGTAAACGGGATCCCAGGCTAGCCAATTATAATATTGTTAGGAATGATAGGTTAACCTCCACCGAAGGAGGAACGTTCATATATTATAAACGGTCTCTTCACTGTGTACCTATGGACCCCCCCGGTCTCGATTGGATTGAGACCTCTGTCTGCCACCTCGGCATGACTGGTCACCAACCAATTACTATAGTATCTGCCTATCTACCCCCGGGAACCCCAGAAAATCCCAAAGACCTGACCCCTCATGACATTCAAGTGCTCATGAATCTCGATGACTCAGTGCTTATTGCCGGCGACTTTAACGCTAAACATGGCTCGTGGAATTGTCACAGTACAAATCCTCGCGGCACGCGTCTTGAGTCGCTGGCAGAGGCCCTGTGTTTTGACATCATAGCTCCCATGTTGCCCACCCATTATCCTTACGTCGTAGACCATCGCCCTGACGTTCTCGATCTTGCACTTCTAAAGAATATAAACCTACGTTTGTCCTCTATAAAAGTGCATCACGAGCTAGACTCCGATCAGAGACCTGTCGTTATCGAGTTTTCTCCTCGAATAGGTCCGCCTGACTCAGGCACTCCTCCTCCCAGCAAAGTCCTTGTTGACTGGCAAAAACTAGGCGATCGCCTAAAGTCCAACCCTCTCCCAGGTACCATAGCCGGAGAAATAACCTCAGTCCAGGACACAGTGGTTGCGATCGATTCTCTCTCTAGTCACGTACAGAGCACCGTGGCTGAATGCTCGCGGCGGGTCCCTGACCTGGGCCACCAACGTATCAACCTACCGCCCGATGTGCGTGCACTATTGACGGAGAAGAACGCAGCCACTCGTGCTTACGACTCATGTCCCACCGAAGCAAACCGCGCTCGCTTGCGATCTTTACAGAGGGACGTAAAGCATCGTATAAACGAACTTCGGAGCGCTCGTTGGGACGACATGCTAGAAAACTTAGAGCCTTCCCACCAAGCATTTTGGCAACTAGCGCGGACGCTCAAGTCCGACACGGTTACCCCGATGCCTCCTCTTAATCGTAAAAAACCTGCCTCTGGCCTTCGATGACGATGAAAAGTCTGAATGCCTAGCAGAAAGCTTAGAAGCTCAATGCTCCCCCAGTACTCTTCCACAAGTACTTCCCAGTACTCTTCCCAGTACTCTTTCTCAAGTAGATCAAAGTCACCTCACAGAAGTCGACTCCTTTGTCGCAACTAAGGCCAGTATCAAATAAAATGCTCAAGCACTTCCCTAGCCACCTTCTAGTCTTGCTCACTGCAATATTCAATGCAGCCATAAGTAATCACATCTTTCCACAAGCCTGGAAAGAAGCAATAGTCATCGGCATTGCTAAGCCTGGCAAACCCTGCTCAGAACCATCCAGCTATCGCCCAATTAGTCTTCTCAACTTCATCGGGAAGATCTATGAGCGACTCATCCTTAGCCGACTAATGGACTTTGTAGAGTCCAAGAGCCTTATTCCCCATGTGCAGTTTGGCTTCAGAGTCAGACACTCTTGTGTCCAGCAAGTGCATCGCATAGTCGAGCACGTGCACACCGGGTTTGCTAGGACTAGACCCCACAAAACAGGCGCTCTCTTCTTCGATGTGGCAAAAGCCTTCGATAAGGTTTGGCACAATGGCTTGCTTTACAAGCTATACAAACTAGGAGTACCCGATCGTCTTGTGCTCATCATTCGAGACTTTCTCTCCGATCGAAGCTTCCGCTACAGAGTGGACGGAGCCCTGTCCCGCCCGCACACCATCAAAGCCGGAGTCCCTCAAGGCTCCGTGCTCGCCCCTCACCTGTTTACGCTATACACCAGCGATCTCCCGATCTCCCCGTCCTTCTGCCAAAGCCGTTAACGGTCAGGATAGCCCTATTTGCCAACAATACAGCACTATTCTGTACGTCTCGCGCTATAGACTCTATCACCAAGTCTCTCCAGTACGCTGCCAACACCATCGGAGCGTGGTTTAGGAAATGGAGAATAGAAGTTAACCCTGACAAAAGCGCTGCCATCCTCTTCCAGAGGGGTAAACGCTACCGCAACCTCCCTCCCATCACTATGTTCGGACAATCTATCCCTTGGGAAAAGAAAGTCCGTTACCTAGGCGTCCACCTTGATTGTGGTTTGACCTTTCGAGCCCACATCAAAATAGTAAGAGATCGCGCCGCCTTTGTGTAAGGCCGTCTCCACTATCTCATTAACAAGCGTAGTAAGTTGACCCTTAGAAATAAGGTGAGACTTTACACGTCTTGCATCCGCCACATTATGACCTACGCTAGCCCCGTCTTTGCCCATGTCAACAAACAAGTAATCCATAGGTTACAGGCCCTGCAGAACAGGTTCATGCGAAAAGCTACGGGCGCCCCCTGGTTTTTACGCAATGAAAATCTCCACATTGACTTAGGTCTGCCGACCATCTCGCAGCACGTAAAGCAATAGTCCCAAACATTTTTCGGCTCTACTCAGACCCACCCCAATTCCTTGATAGTGGAGGCTGGTAACTACACGCCCGACCCCAACACCATTCGTAAGGCGCGCCGCCCTAGGTACGCACTTACCGAACCGGACGATGTTATCACGCTAGCCATTGCCACCGCCAGACAACTCGCGCTGAACCAACACTCCACCAGACCGATCTATCGTCCACGCCAGCGTGGACGCGCGCCGCGACCCCAGTCATATTTAGATTCGCGTAACCGGCACGTGCCGGGTCGTTTCTCTCCTCAAACCTACGTCCGTTTGTCATCTCCCAGTAACGCCCTAAGCCGAGGTTCGTGTCCCCCCTTGGGGCGCCCTTAGGCACGTTACTTAATTATAAGGGTTGAGAGCCTTCCGCTCACCCACTTGTCCGGTGAAATTGTGAAAGCCATCAGCGGCTAACAATGCATGCCATGTAGAAAAAAAAAACTGCTGAATCAGTCTTGCAGGAAATGCAGTGTGTACACGTATGTCTCCATAATGTTTTGAACTTTTGGCTACTACTTTTGGTGGGTCTGCTCGTTCACGAGCAACAGTATTTAATTGGTTTGCTGAATTTAAAATAGGACGGGGATGTCTCGAAGATCAAGCGAAGACAGGTCGGCCGCCAACCGCAGTCACACAAGAAAACGTTCGTGCAGTCGAAAAACTTATTTGTGAAAAATTACGTATGTAGAGCTGGAGCGAGAACTGGGAATTGGATCAGCAGCAATGCAAACCACAATTCACGCCCACCTTTCTCTCCGTAAGCGTTGTTCGAGATGGGTGCCGCACAAACTTACCGATGAGCAGAGAGACCGTCGGGTGGATTCGTGCCTATTCATGATAGATAAATTCGACGGTAGAAAAAAAACGTGTATGATATACTGACTGGTGACGAAACATGGCTACATAAATATGATCCCGAAACAAATCGACAGTCGACTATTTCGTGTTTTAAAGATGAACCAACTCCAACGAAATGTCGCCGTGCACGAAGCACACAAAAACAAATGGTCGCCTCGTTTTTCTGCAAAACGGGTCATATTGCTACTGTAGTGCTAGAGGATCAAAGAACGGTGAATTATGAATGGTATGTGACAGTTTTTGCTCCAACAGTAATATCAGCTTGGTGTGACAAGCGACCGAAGTCAGGAATCCGGCACCTTCTCTGGCACCACGTCAATGCGGCACCGCAAACATCTGCCAGAACACTTGACTTTTTGAACTCAAAAAATGTGTCAATCCTTCCTTAACCACCATATTCCCTTGACCTAGCGCCTTGTGTTTTTTACCAGTTTCCAAAAATTAAAGAAAAACTAAAGGGAAAGAGGTTTGAAAGCAAAGAAGATGCACTGGCTGCCTGTAATTTTGTGATTTCTGAGGTGTCTAAAGAAGAAGAAAAGAAGTGGTCACATGTATTTTCCAATTGGTTTAAACGTATGGAAAAGTGTATACGTGCTCTGGGTGAATACTTCGAAAAGATCGATACTTGTAATAAAGAAAAAAAAAATAAGTTTTGAGTATCTAATTTCTTTTGGCATGCCCCTCGTATGTTGGCGCTTACTTTGACCTCTCAAGACACCTTAATCGGCGCCCCTTCCCGCCTAGCGCCTAGAGCGAGCAGTGCAGGCACCTTTGAGCAAGAATCAATTTGGGCCCCCATTCAGTTTGGATACAAGGCCTTATGGCCAGGTTGTAAGTGAGTTGCATGCCTACGCGGAGAACTGGCATGGAGAGGCTCTAAATAGGCATGAAAACCAGGAAGAAAGGCTTCTACCCAGCAGCGAGATCCGGGTTAGATTAGATGATGAAAACCGCAAAAGATATCGTTCGAATGGATACAACTCCAGTAAATAAAAGAAACTGTACAATCTCCTGTTTTTATTGTGTTTTTTTTTTAATTTGTTTCCTTTAAGCACACAAATGTATGCTAATTAATGAATGAATTGCAGCCAATAGACCGTTCTCTGTGATGGCTATACAAGGAAGACCGTCATCTTTTAGAATGCAAGGAGCATTAAGTTAATAAAATTACTATTTTACTGGCACATAGCATGGTTCGCGTGCGTAAACAACATGGTTACCGGCGAAACGTAATTACCACCACAAGACAACCACAATTATTTAGTCCGGACGCCTTTTTGAATGGTAATTGTCGATTAGTTTCCACTCTCAATGTAGGCACGTTAATGTCATACGATCTTCATGCAGCATTTTCTATTGGCAATTTGAATTAGACATGGCAAAAAATAATTTGTATTCGCGACCATTTCCATCTCAAATAAATAAATAAGAAATAATATAAATATTTTAAACTTTTTAAATATAATAATACTATTTCAGAAGTAGGGAAAGTTAAATGTCTCTACTCAACAAGAAAAAATTGGATTATTTTTTATGAGTGTAAGTAAAAATATTTTCAATCTATAGATAAAAATGAAAAATCAAATTTTGGACCTTAAAGATATAAAGCGGGATCCAAAATTCGTTTTTTTCTAGTTTTATATCTTTTATTAGGTTTAAAGATATTCTTATGAAGATATGGATATGGTTCTCATTTCCTCATTAAAAACCATACAGTCACTTACATGAGAAATTCACAGGTGTGGCTAAATACATATTTGTCCAGTAGAAAATAAGTGATTTGGGAATAGTCCTCTAGCTAGGTGTACTTACATGTGTTCATACAAAATCACTGTTCATACCATAACATATTGTTTTACATTAACTTCGTATGGTAGGTATACTAGTTTGTAATGGCTTAAGGCGCATACGCGTAAACAGCTAATAACAGTTAAGAAAACAAAACATTGGAAAATGCTAAAATAGTCTAAGTACCTAATAATATTTTCGATGATGCGTTTGCACGCTAATTTAAGACAAACAACTTGCCGTGCTAACCAATGGATACATACTTACAAGTTTCGTGCCCGGCATCACAACGAAGCAACTGTTGTTGCGGCCCAGTTGCCATATTATCGACTCGTTAAGACTACTGTATTGGCAGGTCCTGGCCTACTCTACATTTTGAAGGCTCCAAATTTTCAAAGAAAGCTATGACTCATAGATCTGAAGAATTGGTCGCAAGGTGTCATTCGCTTTCGTTTTTAGTGTTACTTTCCAGTTGATTTTCTATTCCTGTCTAATCCATTTTTGTATCATTTAGCACATTGAAACCGACTCGTATAAGTTAGTAGGTAACAAGGACAATTATTCAGACTATTATCAGCCTGAAAAAGGTGTTCTGGTCTCGGAAATCTATTATGTCTATAATTATACTTATCACCATCATCATTCGCTACTAAAAGACGTCCAATGTTAAACAAATCCCTTAAAATCTCAACCATGATTATAGCTTTGATCTACATCGAACGTAATAACTTGTACCAATATATATTAGATATTATTTTCCTTTCAAAATATAGGGTGGTCCAAACATACTCAGCAATATATTTTTTAGATTTTTCACCCTCAGTGAATTCCAAGTATACCCCATGTATGATACCCGATTATTTGTAGTTAGTGAGTTTTGATTTTTTTAGGCATCTACGAGTACCTCAACAGAACACACCACAGTGACCGATAAAGTGACTTAAACTGAAAATTTTCAAAAATTCGTAAAAATACTGATAATTCAAAAACTACAAATTATCGGGTAACATACGTAAGGTATTTTTGGATATCCTAAGTGTGAGCAATCTCTAAAAAAAATGTTGACCTACCTTATCTTCAAACCCCTAATGGGTCGTCCATTAGGAGTTGAAAATGTATACTTGCCACTTTTGCTTGCACTTGGTCTCCAATGCCAGCGTATTTCGTTTAATAACTGACTAGTTTTAAAAAGGTAAAGAATGTTTTTGCGATAATCTGTTCAGACGTCTTTGATTTATGTCTGATGGCCCATGGTGGTTCAATTCTCAGAGGTCTTACACACGGGACGGCAAATGCCGTCGACCTCTGCCGTCGACATCTGTTATCGGCTGTTATTTTTAGTAGTCTAAGAGCTAGGATGCACACAACATGAGATTAGCCGAAAAAATTGATCCTGAATTGCTTATTAGTGCTTATAAAAAAGAAAAATAATAATTTGGAACTCGAACATAAAATATTACTGAAAATGTCGGCCGATGACAGATGTCGACGGCAGACGATGGCGCGTCGACGGGACCCGATGGCAGGTTACGACGGCAGCCGTCGACGTGTCGACGGCAGAGGTCGAAGGCATTTGTCGTCACGTGTGTAAGAACTCAAGTGGAAACGGGGTCAAGTGATATAAGTTTTGAGATAATAACAGTGTCACTAACCTCAGCTGCAATATAAGCTGGTATCACAGACAGCAGCAGCCGCTCCTGCTGCTCCCTCTCACACTCCAGCTTCACTCGCTGCTCCAGGCAAGTCCTGGTGCCTGCGAAGGTGTTCCTGTGCGCTCGCTCTGTCAGCGCACGGTAGTACAGGCCTATTCCGCTAGCGGAGAGGAGGAGGGCTAGCTCGCAGAAAAGCTGGGGAAGAAATAACGCTGTTTAGATAAGTTCAAATAAAAATTTACTTTGTTATCGATTTGAAATCTATGCCTATATTCTAAATTGTAATCAAGTGAGGCATTGGTTAAGTTTGTACAATTAGACATAAATATGGTTACAAGCCACCAATATCAAATTATGAACTTGTCATGAAAAGTAATGCATGATACAAAAATGACATGAACTAAAATGACTTAGTATGAGGGCACCATAAAACAAGCTTTACGTTAAAAAATGCATCAACTAGAGCGCAAATGCAAAAGCTTTCTTACAGTTAAGTGGTATAAAGTTCAAATTACATCGAACCTGGAAGTTTCACCGTGTAATATAGGATCGTTACGCCACGGTCGCCACGGTTATCAGAACAAATAAATTGTACTGCTTATTGCCAGCTAACATGAAAGTTCAGTCACAATGCCGCTGTAAGGCTTGTTAAGGTTGGCTAAGATCGAGATTATTTTTTATCGATGGACTTGATTATTTTTCAATTAAAATATTTGATTTACTTATCTACATACTTATTACTAGGGCTTTTTAGTTTATAAATCGGTCTTGATTAGAACCGATTGATACTAATCTTGTCAAAGGCCTGTGGGCAAAGAAGTCTATCATATTAGAAATCAATCTTTTTTATACGTATATTAGGGCTGGGCTAGCCTGTATAATTCTATAAATACTAATAAATTAATATGCGCCAGATAACACTTACTTGTCATGGTCTGAAAGCAAGGATATCGGTTACCAGGTACCAGACAAGGAATTAGGCCAGGGGCGTCTTCCACAACCATAACATACCACCCACGGGGCCTACTCACTAACGCATTGTCCGTAGTTTCGGTCAAACTACTAATTGACAAAAAAACCTTACAACAATATGATATTCTTAAATATATTTATTTGTTTAAGCTGAATATCATATTGAAGAGTAGAAAAATACATGACGGTTGTTAAAATCATCTTCGTTTTATACCAACTAAGGCCATGCTAATTTGCTTAATTGCGTTAGTGAGTAGGTACCCAGAACCGAGTCAATTTATACCCTTTAGGCCTCAGCCTCGAATTTTGTCTTGTTTTTTTTTTTGACAGTTCGAAGTTAGTGATGCCCTCACACGTTACCGTTCGATTTAAAATAATAATCGATTTTATTTCTGATGAACTTTCAATCGATTTAATGCATTAAAATATTTTAGCTAAGATACCAATTATTAGTTTATTATATTTTATTTAAATTACACTCAAGTACTTATAAACAAAACTATTAATTTAGTCTGATGAATTGTTGTAACAATTAATATTACTTGTTTCATTTGTATATTTAATCACAAAATAATAATTATAATTAGTTGCAAATAATTATTCATAGAGTCAAACATACTATTTTTAATTTCATTTTTTTCATCAAATTAACATAAACAATTCAAACAAGTCAAATCATTTTTTTTCAAAAGTACGATTCATCTTTTATGAGACCTATTTTTATAAATATGTGGTTGTTTGTTATGCACAGGTCACTGCACTAAGTGGACAGTACCCGTCAATAAAGTACAACATTACTGTAGTACATCATTTCGAAAAAAGAAGACGGAAATTCATAGGAGTGAGTTGTCAAAAATAAAATATTCGTTTATTTTCTTTTTGACAACAGGGTATAGGGAATATCGTTTTCTGAATTGACCCGAACGGGAATCGAACCCGGGACACTTCGCAAGTCAAGGAGATCGTTTCATCAAATCACTAATCTTGCAATACGGATGAAAAACCTGATAGGTGGATTATGGTAAATTACGTTCAAGAAATTTGAACTTTTGTATCAAAATACCTATTAGTGCTATTCCAGTGATTTTCAAAAAGTACATATTAAGGCATTAAATATATTTTTTCTTTACAGATTTACTTTTCTAGATTTTATTATTTTCTTGATTTTAACGATGGGAGCCTATTGCCCAGTGAGACAGTATATTAAGTGTAGGTGTAATAACTGCTAATTATTAAATTTTAATATATTAAATCAAATGTCCAATCATCAACATAATGAATTATAAATCTCAGAAATATTAAAATAAGAAGAATATTAATTGTATTACATACGAAGGTCACGCCTTTAAATATTGTTCTTATTCTTACGCTTCGAAAACCTATTTCAAAATCTACGCATTGATTAATCGAATATCGAGTTTAACTAAGACTGCTCTGCGATTACTCAACATTAAAAGTCAAAACAGACTAACCTAGAGTTACATCACTAGTTGGCAAAATATAATAAGATTGTTGAACGCCAACTTATTAGGCGAAACAAATAATTTGGTACAAAAACCAATAACAATTATTTTACGTACGACGTTTGGTTTTTTAGGTAGCCCTGCCTCATGACTTTGTCTGTGAACTCCCTTTGAATGAATTTTGAGTTGAATCCCGTAAATGTGTCTATTCTTTTTTGAGTTAATCAAGAGGGTTTGCTTTTTGCGTGTGGGGTAGATCGTAAACGTCACATTCTGTTTTCGTGGTTATTTACCTGAATCCAAATTAAGTTTATATTATCTCTCTATTATTAAATGCACCTTTTAACTTCATAATTATAACTTTAACTGTATACAGAATTTTTTTAAGTGTTTTATAATTTAAAAAAAAAACGGTTTTTTATTTATTTAGCAAATAATTGGCGACTACCGAATTTTAGACAGTTCAATGTGTTTTTAAAAATATTATAAACACAATAATATAGCAAAAATTTAAGTTTTATTTCAATTCAATGAAATAGTCACGAAAATCTTACAAAAATGCAACATTTTTGAACCACCCCCAGCTAACGCCCTTAAGTAATAAAAGTGTTTTATTTATTTTAAAGTCTATGGTTACAAACCTTATTTATACTAATATTATAAAGAGGAAAGAGTTGTTTGTTTGCATTAAATAGCGTCCGAAACTAATGGACCAATTTTAAAAATTCCTTCACCAATATGAACTTACATTATCAGGGAGTGACATAGGCTATATTTTATTGTGATTGAACAAAACATTAAGTATCTCGCGATTGTTTAGTGCTATTCAAAGCTGATCCACAGAATTTTGTAAAAGATTTGTTACCATGGACACCATTATACTCTAGAGATAAAAGCACAGTATAAACAGTAGAAAAGACCAAGATCTCCTATTACAAAGAAGGCAAAGGTGGTTTCATCCGCCGGTTAAGTAATGGCTTCGGTATTCTGGGATTATAAGGGTATGATTGAAGTGAATTATTTAGAAAAAGGTGAAAATATTAACTCTGATTACTACTGTAATCTACTCCGACGTTTATGATAAGAAATTAAAGATAAAACGCCCAGTTTGTTAAGAAAAGTTTCGTTTCATCTGGTTAATGCTCGGGTTCACACATCAGTTCAAACCATGCCAGAAATCCATCAGTGCGGCTTTGAATTATTACCCCATCTGGCTCCGTAAGACTTTTATCTCTTTAGAAAACTTGAAAACCGATTAGGAAGTCAAAAATAGACTGCCAATGAAAATGTCAAAGCTGCTGTCAATGCTTTTTTTAAGGTTTTTTTTAAACTGATATAGAAGCGTTGCCGAATCAATAGAAAAAGTCTTACCTTTTTACTGGTTAGGCTACGAACTTTTCAAATCCCCCATTAATTAAAAGTGTAAATAAAGAAACAAAAGTGTTTGCTCCCTTTAATATACTTTATCATTATAACGTCATGTCGTGAGACACTACGATTTTTTTGCAAAAAGAGAATCAGTTTTTATTATTCATCCAAACTGTCTGAAAAATAAAAACTCATTCTCTTTTGAAATATTATAGCAATACTAAGACCTAAACGTGAAATAAAAACGAGGTATCATGAAAGCGCATGAAGCGCCTGCAAGTTTGAAAGGGCAACAATTCACAATTACAGCCCGTTGCTTATCGTCGCTTGACAGGCGCTCTCATTAGTGCCTCGCAATGTTTCCACTGGGAATGCAAAACGTTCTGAGATAGAACAATACTGACGATCTTTTGTCTTCAAAGGTAGGGCGAGGGGCAACGACTTAAACTAGTTTTAATATTTATCAAGCGAAACTCTCGGACTGCAAGAATAATAGGTACGTAAGTGATATTTATTGGATTACAATCCTTAAAACGTTCTTTAATTTTTCTTTATAAATATGAAGTTACTCTGAAGGAGGTAAGTGGGAAGTTTGTGGGTTTGTATTATCTGAAGTTGTTATCTTCGTCTCCAATTTCATTCACCAAACTAGAATATGTTTGCATTCGAGCATTATCTTTATTAATGAAAAGTACCTACCCTATTGAAGTAATTAGGCCTCTAAGCACCGGTACATTTTTAGGATAAAAAGTTCAAATCGATCTAGAAGATTTTAATGATGCTAGAACATACAAACAGACAGGCCCAAATTTTTAAAAATATTCTATTCTAATATGTATTGTATACCTATATCTACCACAAAATCATCGCATTTAACGAATTATTCGTATAGAAAGTCACATTTTACGGATTGCACTATACGATGCGTACAACACCGCCTGTGGACGCTCAGCGGTAACTTACGCTTTGCGGAAAGCCCATGATAAGTATTAATGGTGAAGTGGCTACTAAAAGGGTTATAATGATGTGGATCTTAATCAGTACCTTTTTCTATAATCTAGCTAAGTGAAATAATAAAGAAGAAAGATTTTGATTGTTTGTTTGTTTGATTATGCTCCGAAAGTATTGGACCGATTTTTTTGATTATTTCACCAACATAAGGCTATTAACAAAAGCTTTATTTTAAAGCTAGGTATGCTTTTATTGTTATTTTAAGGCTAAATTTTAACGGGGAAATACTCTGCCAAAGTTTGCTATTATGTGAGATATTAGTTTTGCGGCTTTATTTATCTTACATAGCCTTACTACTACCAATCATAATACAATTTATTTTCCACAGAATATCATATGCCTTTGGAAACCATATCGCTTACAAAAGTATCGTTTTCTCGTAGTAATAGTACTTACGGGGCAGATTCAGTTTACAAATATCAGTCTAAATAATTATGATAAAGCGCAGGTTGTCGTCCAAAGTTACCACATAACTGCAAAATAAAAAAAAAATGACTTTAAAATGCGAAGGTAATAGGAAATTCAAAACGACCTTAATCGAATAGTAAACTCACAAAAGCCAAACTGCCAAGCTACAGCAAATTGGTTTACACTTTATAACAAGCATAACCACCTTGTTACCAGTTGACGATATTATTCGGGAGCTTGTAACTTGTCCTATTGTTTGACACGGTCTTTTCTGACGCTAACAAGAGAAATGTGAAGTCAATACCTATCACGATTGTTTCAGTAAATTTTAACTAACTTTTTCTTACACAAATTCGATGCCAAGCAAGCAAACGTCATAACGGTGCAATTACACTGAAGATCGTGATTATGGTGGGTTGTAAGTTTGGCGCAGACAAATTGTCTCCACCGGCCTCTGTCGGTAGCGACTGCGTAGAACGTAGGTGTTTCTGCATCTTTAAGTAGATCAGACCATCTCGTTGGTGATCGGCCTCTAGGTCTCTTTCTTTCCGTGTTCCTAACAATGATCAGCTTCTCAAGGCTTGCGTCCCCACGCCTCATTATATGCCCTATGCGAAATAGCTGAGTACGCGATGGTAGGCGTTTGTGGAAAGACGCTGTTTTACTCCCAACTGTGATTGATACATTTGTGCGCCTGGCGGTTCAGGGAATTCGTAGCATCCGCCTCCAGCATCATATTTCGAGTGCATCAATCCTCTGCCTCTATCTTGCTTTGATGGTCCACCAACACAACAGCTTAAAGACGCGCGCAACACTATTGGCATCACTCGTGCATTGCCGACCTAGCCAAAACCTCATCAAACCCCTCTTGATACTATGACGACACGATTGGCGTTGTGCGCTGTAGCACAGATTCTTGCCTTGACTAACGTAGTGTCCCGAATTTGATGCCCGGTCGAGTCAATTCAGGAAACGATTTTTTCTAAATTGGCTCGGGTCTGGGTGTACTGTAAGACGCCCCTGGCTTAATTCCTTCTCTGGTACCTCGTTGCACAGTGATATTTATTCCTACTTCGAAACTATGAGAAATGGTGTCTTGTCTAGTGCATTTTATAGTATTTGTAGTTCATTGGTAAAACCTCAGCAGGAACAATTTAAACCTACCCTTTTCCACGATTTAAGCGTCTTCGGAAGGCATCATCTCTCTCATTATTTGCGCACAAAGGAATCAAATACAGGTGGGGTAGTTAGTAAGTAAATACTAACAGCTGCCATTTGGTAGGTACTGGCTAGACAGATATTATTTGATGTACAAAAACAGATACTTAAACTGGTACATAGTTTGAGAGGAACAATAATATCACAAACGCAAATAAAATTATTAACGTCTTACAGAACTAACAAATATCCAACTTACCTGCTGATAGAACTTGCTCTCCTCCATTTCAGGCCTTAGGCCTAAGGCCAGCCCCACATAGGCTAGCGTTAGAATGATTGACATCCCTAGTGATATCGATCGTGCAACCGGCATCATTGTGTGCACCATCTAGAAAAGATAAATAGATATTAGAAATATTAATTACAAAATAATAATATTACAACAGAGTGATCTAAACAAAAAACATCAGCATCTAATACGATAAGGCTGCCCGGCTTACATACAATGCAGTAACATTACAGAGAGGAAAATAGTGACCGAGAACGGGTTTTAAGTGCGGGGAAGAACCTCAGTTTAAGACATTTCCTTAATGTCATAACAGTTAAACACGAGTACACGAAATGGCTTGCTGAAGGTCACAAGGTAACGAAACTAGAAGATTAAGACTCAAAAAATGTCGAGAAGCCATCAACAATCTAAGAAGAATAATTGTTTAATACCAACAAATATTTTTACAAATAATGTTAATCGATTTTCTGATTATAGTATAACGGCGTAAGTTGCGATGCTTAAAGTCAGTCTAAGGCAATCAATAACAAAGAAATTCCTGTTTTGTCTAGGACTCTAGGACAACTTAGTTGAAAATCGAATCCAAATCAACGTAAACAGTCCAGTATTACAATCCCTTATAACTTGTCAATATCATTCCTTAAACTGAGCGTAGCGAGCAATTTGGCAGTTTCATTTCCAGCTCGGTGGTTACCTGGTACTAACGCATTTTTAGAGCATTGACTGGATATAAGCGATTGTAACACGGCCCCAGAGGCCTTACTACAATTGCTTAATATCGAGTCAAGTAAATTATCTAAACTGAGGGTAGCGAGCAATTTCGTTAGTAAATATCCAGCCTAAGTAGATGATGCGTTTTTACAAGGTAACCGCTGACTGGCTGGAAATGAATGATTAAGTTATTAAGAAGTTTCTCGCTACGCCCAGTTTAGACAAGTTTTATGGGATTTTAATAGGCCCCACGCCTCTACTCATTGCGTTACCTAGTCAATGAAAGACCAGTACCTTTTCCAGCCTTCAGCTTTCTACGTCCGGTAGTTTCAGCATTCGTGGTCTGTCAGTCACCCAGTCATTTACCCAATCAGAAATGGAAGAGTTTTTGAAAAACCCATTTAACCTCGACCTACCTTTTTTCAATCTAGCAGCACTTCGCGACTCGATTTGAAGGCGAACTCCAATTTCCTCTAGCGCTTATCTACCCGGCCCATAACGCTTGGTATTAACAGCGACATCACGGGTCACTTTGCCAGAATAGGAGCTGTTGGGAATACGAACGTCCCGAAGGACTAGGAATAAGTATTTACAGGTTAATATTTGAACGCACCGTTTAGCAAAGCGTTGCGGGATTCATTCCTACAACAACATAATATTTAAGTTAATAAGTTTTTGTTTTTAGCACAATAACAAAGCTCTTTTTAAACTAGAAACTAGAAAAATTCGACCTGAACCTAGGGCTCAAGCGGGACTCTAACCCGCGTCTTCCACAATCCGGGTAGGTGCTCTTCCAACTGAACTATTGAGGCCATTAACCTTGCCATTAACAGACCTGGCGAATTGTGGACGACGTGAGTTCGAGTCCCGCTTGAGTTTTAGGATCAGCAGCACTATTCTGAGAAACTCACTTTGAATCTCGCACACTGAATCCGCTATGAGATTCAAATTGCGTAGTCTATAAAACGTGTCAACGATAATGTGGAACACTACAGGTAAATATAATAGTAAAATAAACCTTTTTTGATGAGATTTTGACAGAAGGTATGTATAAATTGTAATAATATGAGTAAAGACAATTTCGCTCACTTGAGTGAGTTCGAGTTCGAAATTGTACAGAATCAACCTACTGGTCGAATGTTTCTAGTTCCTTTCTTTAGATGGAAAAAAGAGCATTCTTATTGTGCTAAAAACAAAATTCACTTTCCTATATCAATATTTTATCTTCAATGTTTCCGATTTGAATAACTAGGGAAACCTTACTTTGGGACAATATATCTGACAGTAAAGAGTGGGTCTTGCAAACATATCATATCTACTTCCTGCTCGTACTATATGGAAACAATATCTTTAACAAGGTAAAGTGAAATAGCATTCTAGATTCAATGTGACGACAAACAAATTGGATTTCCTCTAGCTTCGAACACTAAAGCCTGTCTAGCTAGGTTTAGCTTGTGTAAGACAATGCCGGAGTTTTTGTTCTTGTCTAGTAGGAAAATTAGCTGAATCTGTATTTAAAAAATGTTAGTACTGCACGCATGTTTTGAAACCAAATAGTTTCTTTTTTGAGTGGAGCACTAATAAAAAAAAATTAATTGCTTAACTTATAGCAAACAATATGTCCGGTATTCCAGGGTGAATAATCGTTATTTACCAACATTTGAACGCAAACTTATGTGAATATTATTTGCTTTCGGTTTCAAACCAGTAACTTTTGCAACAATCCACGTAAAAAATTGGCAGCTTGATTTCTATAACCGTAGATTTCTTATCTTTAAATAATACCTATCTGAAGAAAACGGTATAATTATTTTTGAATGCGATTACCGTCTAGTGAAAACATCTAGATTAAAGAATCTAGATGTACATCTATATAAATCAGTCTCTAGTATAAACTCTGGTTAGTTTGAGACTGGTGGACACTACAAACTACTAGGCAATACCTTGTTGAACCACATAGAGGCAGCATCTATTATCGAAGTTATATGGTACCTCCAAACGCAATCACTCAAATGTGAAATAAGACTACCAGCTCCACTCGACGACGAACGCATCCAATTTCCTCGTCGTTCGGAAAGCCTAGCAGCTTTGCCTGAATCACAGGGCGGATGGCTGATCGTCTAAAGTGGACGGATAGCAACAATGCATGTGACTAATATGAAGGTCTGGACCCATGTTTTAGGTACTGATGTTGCTATAAGTGAATATAATGCAATAAAAACATCCAGCATTTCGGAACTCCCTAAGAACTGACTAGCTAGACCAACATAAAAAAAAATGTTTATTTAGATTTTTAGTTGATTTAGCCTCCAAAAAAAATCTGCAGGAAAATTGTCACACCGAAATATGATGAGGGTAAAAGTGAAATGGTAGGCTTCTGACTTCCGAGGACTCCATTCACCACGTCCACGTCGGAAACATTTTGGTTGCCTCTGATTGCCCTATTTAAAATATGGTTATGTTTGTGAATGAGTTTACAGTTATGATTTTTTAAGGAAATATAAATTTACTTAATAATGGCTCAAGCTTAGCCATTCTGAGCTCTTAGGTTATCTGCCTGTTTCTACTAACCAGGCACTTGAACTTTCTCTCAGCAAATAAAATATCCATCACAATATCCGCAAGCAAATCTTATATTCACACCGTGCACACCGATTTCATGAAAAAATGATCTGTGTGAATTACCTTATCACAGCCAACATTTTCACTACTGGCTGAAATATGAAATCAAAAAGGTGGTATTGGCATAACAAATTGTATCAGCCAATGCTCACAACCCTAGCTCATTGCAAATCGTATTTCGAATACTTTTTTTCCTTTTCGTTCGTTCTACAAATTGTGTCGCCATGATTGTGACTATTCGAATTCAGTGCTGATGGTTTAGCCATTGATTTGCGAGCAAGCTGCTCTCAGCTGGAAACTTGAAAACAAGTTTGAGACCCTTTATTGAAAGCACTTACTGACATTAACAACTAAGCACTTTAAAATACCATTGTTAAAATTATGTAGAATCAAACAGGTGTGTATTAAATATTATCAGTGATGATTATACCAAAATACATCGTCCATTAGCCCTGGACGCTCCGATTAAAAGTAGTTATTAAAAGCATGGTGATCAAGCTATCCATTAACCATAAATAACAAGGACGACAGATTTTAAAGTGATATAGAAAACAGGCTAATTAATACTGGAACAAATATTTTATGCAAAAGATCGATCAACATAATAATAACAACTTCACGGACACGGTTAAAAACGATACCTTAATCGGATTAAAAGTATGAAAAATACAAGCGAAATCCGTAAAGTTTCTGTGAATATCAGAACGAGTGAAGAAACCCACTTATTATATTGCCAATTTCGAGCACTAACGTCTGTTCATCAGTTTATCATTAATCTTCGTCTCCTGGCGAGAATAAATGGGTTCACCTATCTTTCTGACGCGTCATAAATTAATGATAGTCTACAATTAGTTTCAGCGCTCACAGAACACAAACAAATAACCACTAATTGATGAAGTGATGATAGATTTCGGTGTCCACGAAATTATGGAGGCATCTTTTCTAATATTATAAAGAGAAAGATTTGATTGTTTGTTTTTATTGAATAGGCTCCGAAACTACTAAACCAATTTTAAAGATTATTACACCAATATGAAGCTATGTTATCAGGGAGTGACATAGGCTAAATTTTTTTTGTTTGGCCAAAATTTAACGGAAGAAATAGGTCCACGCGGGTGAAGCCGCTGACGGACAGCGAGTGTTTTAAAAATATCGAGTGTCTTTTACGCATTGCACCCGCATATTAAATTATTTTACATGAAGGTATATCTATATCTGAATTCAAAAATAGAAAATAGTCTGCATACCACCTCACTACTGGATAGAAGCCTCTACTAATCTAATCACTGAAGTCAAATCATCGCTAATAGTGTAGGTTAGGTATCACAAAACAGGACTTACGAGTACTCGTATTCTATCCGCATAAATCCAAAACACAATTTGCTTGACCTTGCACTTTAAATCCAGTAACCTGCCCCATTTTTCGAGATATGACTCAAGTGATTCGGACAACGACTAGAAAGAAATAACAACATCAAGGTAAAAAAAATAGGCCTACATAAGTACAACCACGGTGGGCTTTACTGATGAATTGGGTGAAGTTACAGTTGTTTAAACTGTTACCACCATCTTTCGCAGCCTTAAGAAGTCCGCTGCTGGCCAGAAGCCACACCGAACGCCACTTGTGGCTTTGGGCCGTTTGCATTCAATCGTCGAGACATAGAAAACTAGAAAAAAACTAATTTCAGACCTTGGAGAAATCAAGCAGGATTCGATCCAGCAGCGCCTTCCACAACCCGGGTGGGTCCTCTAACATAAATGGCAGCGATCCTGCCTTTGGCACCAGAGGTCGTGGGTTCGATCCGCACCCATGACAAACATTTATGTGAGGAACATTTGTGTTCGTTGTGTGTCTGGGTGTTATTATTTATATAAGTATGTATTTAGAAATATTTAAGTATGTTTATCAGTCCCTGACACCCATAGTACAAGCTCTGCTTAGTTTGGTGTTAGTTGATCTTGGTGTAATTGTCCCAAATATTTTCTTTAATTCTTAAATAAACAAAGTAATAATCGAGACATTTTTGGACATTGCGACACTGATCTCATGGTTATTTTCTCTTGTTATTCGTTTTTGCACACAACGTGCATTTGTTTTTTTTAGATATGTGGTTGTCCGGGTGAACATCCCACCGTACTTTCTTCCCAAAGGGAAGGGACCTGATGTACCAGGGTCTTCTATCGTCTTCGACGACTGATACAGAGCGTGCTCGTCATATTGCTACCGCCGAAAGGGAGTCTGGTTTTTGGCTACAAGCGCTTCCGTCTGCTAACGTGGGGATAATATTACTTTATCCATTACAGTCTCCCTCAGACTTGGCGCCAGGATCACCCATTCTCATCGATATCGTTGTGGTAATTTTGTTGGGCACCTGGACCACCATGGCCTTTCCTGTGCCCTAAGCGCCGGACGTATCCCACGCCACGCCTGCATTAATGACACGATCCGAAGGGAATTTGTAGCAACTCGCATTCCGGCAGTCCTAGAACCACTAGGAATTTACCGAAATGACGGTAAAAGGCCTGACGGGATGACACTCTTCCCATGTAGCTGTGGCAAAGCGTTGTTGTGGGATGCCACATGCGTGGATACCCTTGCCCCTTCCCATGTCCATGTTACGGCACAAAACGCGGGCGTGGCGGCAGCAGCTGCAGAGTTGAAAAAGTAAATAAATACTCGTCACTTGGCAGCTGCAACCGCTTCGCACCGTTTGCTGTTGAAACTCTAGGTCCATGGGGCCCAAAGGCTCATAAAATATTAAGGGAGTTGTCCACCCGCCTGATAGAGGTCTCCAGTGACCAGAGGGCTGGCAGCTATCTCGGCGAGCGTATTAGCCTGGCCATCCTAAGAGGTAACGCTGCCAGCATTCTGGGCACCCCTGAGATCGAGGCAGTGGACAGTTCTCTTTAAGTTTATATAATTGTATATTGTATATATAAAATTATATTTTATTATTTTTATTTAGTAACTTTATCTAACTGTAAATGGTGTAGGGTATATAAATAATATAAGACATCTATCCTGATTGATAAACAATTATAATATTGAGCTTCTTTAAATGTAACGAATTCCTTTATCGAATTTTTATTTATCGGTCCACCAAATTAGAAACCAAATAAGGCTACATATAGTTCATGATCGCCACTCAAAAACTTTTCCATTCCAACAGGTTCACACTATCCTCTGCAACGCTTTTCATTTGTTTATCCACAAAACAACTCTTTGCAGGATTAGTGACGTCATCAGTAAAGGCCTTAAGCCGAATTAAATCAGAGGGTTTTGCAGCAAAACATGGCTTAAGTTCATTAGTAAACAACAGACCGATTTACGTTGACAAAATATCTCTCGTAAGCCATAGATAGAAAGACAAGAATTGTAGCAGCCACTAGGTTTTAGCAAACGTTGTTTTCACTTGTTAAAAATGGCGAAGGCTTAGTTTGTAGTAACATCAGTAGATTGTCAGTTCCAATACAAAAAATACTACAATGGTCAAAACCCTTATTCATTTTAATTAGAACCTCACTTATACCCGTAGGAACTAAATAAGCAAGATTATAATAAACTCGTGGGTTTGTACCAGATTTCAAAATTACCATCTGTCAAAACTTCGGAGAAATCTTTTATAGTATCATTTTCGTTAAAACTTTATAATTAAAAAAAGGAAGAGAAGTAACTATCGCAAACCTTGATTGAGAAACTTCTTTACATAAACTTGTCCCATTTAATCCAGATTTCATTTGATGACCTCGTTTCGGACAAAAGTTCTCTCAAAGAAAGTCATTCCGCTATCTGATAAGAAGCAGTGCCGTTTTTTTATTGGTAATGATATTTGCAACAGTAATGCCAAATAAACTTTGGAACAGAAAATTCAATAGTATAAACCCTGTGATTTAATGTCAACAAAACTAATAAAAACAGCAAATAAGTTTGAAGTATAAGGTAATGAAGAAATAAATAAATTCTTTTCAACAGAGGGCAGTCCCCATAGGAGAAAATCATGTCGACTGAGCTCCATTGCTGCAAGCGAATTCCCGCCAGATTCTGGGAAAAATGATGCTCATTGAAATAAAAAAAAAATACGTGTTCTATTTTCAAATATATATATATATATATATTTTAATATTTTCAATAAACAACCAGCCTATAAGATGGTGTATAACTTGCCAGTGTCAATCAAATGAGTATAGAGTATCTTAATTCTTTTGGCATGCCCCTCGTAACTATGATCCCGAAACAAAGCGACAGTCGACTGTATGGTGTTTCGAAGATGAACTAACTCCAACGAAATGTCGCCGTTTTACTGCAAAACGGGGTCATATTGCTACTGTAGTGCTAGAGGATCAAAGAACGGTGAACTCTGAATAGTATGTGACAGTTTGTGCTCCAACAGTAATATCAGCTTGGTGTGACAAGCGACCGAAATAAAGAATCCGGCACCTTTTCTGACACCACGACAATGCGTCTGCCAGAACAATTGACTTTTTCAACTCAAAAAACGTGTCAATCCTTCCTCACCCACTATATTTCCCTGACCTAGCGCCTTGTGATTTTTACCTGTTTCCAAAAATTCAAGAAAAACTAAAGGGAGAGCTTTGAAAGCAAAGAAAATGCACTGGCTGCCTACAATTTCGAGATTTCTGAGGTGTCTAAAGAAGAGTGGTCACAGGTATTTTACTATTGGTTCAAACGTATGGAAAAGTGTATACTTGCTCATGGTGAATACTTCAAGAAGATCGATACTTGTAATAAAGAATAAATTTTATAATTTTTGAGTATTTTTTTTTTTGGCATGCCCCTCGTACGAGTCTAAGCCCTTGTTTATTCCACACGGAATAGTCCATAGCAAGGCAACTTCTCCGTAACGGTGAACGAATTTGACCAAAAGTAGCCAAGTCCAATTGTTGCTTCAAAAAACATCGTTAAACGCCCAAGGTAGCAAGCTTGGGCGTTTAAAGATGTTTTAAGGCCCTCAACAAAAGCAGGTAATCATTATATTGCGAACTGCATGAGTTGGCTCCGCAATATCCTTTTTACGCACATAAGCCTTCCACCCGCACGTTGTGGATATTTCCACATTCGTACAAAACGTTTTGCAGACTCCTTCATAATGCGAACAGCAAAGGAGTGGAATTTGCTGCCCGAGCATGTGTTTCCGAACCAATACAATCTGGGTCTCTTCAAGACAAGAGTGAATAGGCATTTACTAGGCAGACATGTACCATCAAAGATCGCATCGTCACTTACCATCAAGTGCGAATAAGGTAATGGTTTTTAATTAATTTCCCAATTTCATGGCAACCCTAGAGAAAGTTACAGGCAACACCTTCTGTTATTAAAGTGGTCAGGGCGGCGGTATGCTAATTATTAGTGATTATGCTCGGGCAGGCTTGTGGTGCCAACTTTGTTACGGGTTGTGGACAATAATACTAGCCATTAAAGAGCATAGACCGTGGTTAATTTAAAACTAACTAAAAATGCAGGTATAGCAGCGAAAATTACATAAAGCTTTAAAATTGTCTTTAATATTATCCTAAAGTAGCTTCTGTTCGAGTTGATTAAAGAACATGAGTGAATAAAAGATTTGGGCGTACCTTTAGCTGAAAGTTACGAGATCCTGTTTTCAAACATAATCCCTGTTTTGAGACAAGAATTAGACTTAATTTGTTGTAGAAATGCAAAGTTTTATCGGTGTGTAAAAAAACCAGTCTACGCGTTGGCTAAGGCTAGTTCACTAATAATGCATCCTTTTTAACTTTACGACATAAATTCATTTCATTTTTATAACATGCATGTACAAGAATTTTTCCGGGTTACGGTATTTATCGTTATATGTATATCATGGCCAAATTATATAAAATCTTGATAAATTTTAACCTATGTGTCTGATGTATAAGCTGTTGCTTAAAACAAGTGTTTAAATCATTGTTTAAAACACTGAAAAAAAAACCTCTTTGAAATATTTTGTTATAAACAAGTTTGAAACATTACAAAAAATCCTATACCTACTTACACTTATTCCTTTATTTCATATTTTTTTTTTGCAAATTTAGCAATACATTTTGAAGTTATGCCAACAACACTGCTGGCAACACTTACTCAACATTGTCATGATTCTTACGGGGATTACCCCTTGACTTTTACGGGAATTCCTCAGTAGTGCGAAATAGATACATTTTGAGGTTATAAGTACCACCTCTGTGGGCTGACAACACTCACTTATTCGCACATTGTTTCCGGGGATTAGCCCTCGGTTTTTACGTGAATTCCCCAGTAGTAAGAAATACTATACTGTTGCGCCACTTAGTTCAGTGAGTTATTTACGAAACATATTGCATATATTGTGATTGCCTCCATTCATGAATAAAGGTAAAAAATGTCAGCGGGTAGTAAAAAGGACCCGCTTTGGCAGTATTTCCCGGAGCTGTCAGGAAAATATCTCCTCTATTGTTTTCTTTACAATTACAATTTAACAATATTTTTTTTAGCCAGAAAAATGGTTTAAAACGATGGTTTAAAGATTATTAAAACATGTCAATTAAAACATTCTCGAAAAAAAGATAAAAACATGTTTTTTTCTTCATAAAAAAATACGATGTTTGGTTCTACACACATCAACATGGTCTAGTGATATTTCAATTAAACCTAAATAGCTAAAATTATATTAACTTTTTGTTAAGACACCTACACATTAAAATAAACCTTGTTTAATAGCCTATCTAATCTGATAAATAAACTTTTAGATAAAGTTAAATTTAAAAAAAACTTAAAAGAAGAGGAAGGACTCAGACAAAATTTCAATCTTAACTTTATTTTTGAAACATCAAAACCTAAACAAATCAACTATTTTTTTTATAAAAAATGTTGAAAACTTAAAATTAATAATCCGTGGATCCACCTAAGACTCTCCTGACACATTTGCAGCGGTTCTGCATACTCAAAACAAGGGTGTCAATATCCTGTTGTGGAATACTGTCCCAAGTCCTGCTAAGATGCAAGAAAAGCTGGTTTTCATGCACAATATCTTCAGGGAAATTCCTAAGAGCTCTTCTCTGAAGCATATCCCAGGCATGCTCAAAAGGATTTAAGTCAGGGGATTTTGCAGGCCAGTCTAAAGCTTGGAAATCATGCTGTTGTAACCAACTTGTAACGATACGCGCCGTATGGGGACGGGCATTGTCGTGCATTAGCTAGAAATTTTGTCTCATTTGCTGTCTGTGGGGCAAGATTACAGGCTCTAGCACCTCATTTCGGTATTTTAGAGCAGTCATATTGCCTTGTATCCAAACGAGGTCCGTTCTACCGCCGAGACGAATTCCTGCCAAAACCATAATCGTACCACCTTGATATGCATGTACTTGTTGTGGGTGCTGCAGTCGATTCCAACGTCCAGGTTCCCTCCAAACGCGTACTCTTCGCGAACCAGGATGAAATCCAAACCTGGATTTATCAGTGAAAAGCACAAGTGACCATTGAAAATGGTTCCAGTTTTCGTGAACAATAGCCCATTGTAATCTTCTTCCTCGATTGCCTCTCCTTAGCGCTGGTACCCGAAGTGGCCTACCAGCACGTAGGTTGACTTCATGCAGTCGTCTTCTCAAAGTTTGACCGCTTACCAGCAAACGATACTCTCTCTGTAGCCTTTGAACCAATTGCATTGCCGTGACATTTGGTTGACTTCGTGCAGCGTTTACTATGAATCGGTCCTGTACATGTGTTGTAATGCGTTGCGGTCCTCGGTGCCGTTCCACCACTTTCCCCGTGACACGATAACGTGACCAAAGTCTGGATATAACGCTCTGACTGGTCCTCATAGCTTCAGAAACCGCAATTTGGGTAGCGCCAGCTTGAATCATGCCCACTGCTCTTAACATTTCGTTCCAGGTCGAGTGTCTACGTGGCATGATTAAATGAATACCGGAGATGCGTTTGACAAAGATTTATAGAAATTTATGGAGTTTTAATCAACTTAGAAGTTCGTGAAGATTTACTTTTTTGGAAGAAATTCAATTAATGCGAATTTCATCTTAAAACAAAACCTTTTATATATATACAAATTTGAATTTAAAAAAGGAACTTAATAATGTTTGTATAATCTGTCATTAATAGTTTTTTTGTAAGGCCAGTACTTTTTAAGTTATTTAAAAAAGTTATATATCCCTAAACCATGTTGTTGTGTGTATTTAAAAAAAATGTTTTTTTTCCAAATAGCAGTGAGTAAATCATCTAAATCCGTGCAGCAGTTTTGCGTGAAGGAGTAAAAAACATACATACATACTCACAAACTTACATTAGTAAGCAAAAGTAAAATAAGATTGTTGTCATGTAAACTCGGCCAGTTTCGTATCCACGCAAATTCTGTCGTCATAGGCTATCACTAACTCTTTTAATTGGTAGAAGCCTAATCCAGCTCAAATTACGAAGTTTGATCGCCCGATGAACCGCGGAAAGCCGAAACTTCTCAACTGAACCCATAAATGAATTCAAACTGGAACGAAAAATTTAGATAATCGAAGTAATTAAAGTTCGGCTCCCAGCTGTCATTTGAAAACGAAATCACGAATTTATCGCCAAGGGGTTTTATTATCAGGATTTTTCAGTATTCATTAAATGGCTAATATAATTTATGTTAAAATTGAAGACGATCAATTGAAAATTATAATCAAAAGTAAATTGAAGTTAGGCAAACTGAAGGCATGTTATAATTCAGAATTATACTTCATTTTTGAACAGTATTTTCTAAGTGATTAGATAAATATGTTGAGAACTAAAAATAGTATTTATTTGCACAAAACTATACCTACATCAGTGGAAGCAAGAAACAAAGTGGCAATATGTTCAGCGGTTGGACTTCAACGATGCTTAGCCGATGATAATGAATGATTTGCAAGAATGCGGACGTCCTGACCTGGCGAAAGCCACTAGAAATTATCCACATATCAACTTTTTACTCATTTCCAAAGCGATCAATAGTAGTAGAGAATGCCTTTCGGCATCCGCCAATTACATTGAGAGATTTACGAAAGAAATTTGTAAAAAGACATCATCGTACTTGCATGTGGATAAGTCTTTACAGTTTTTTTAAACAGCATCAGACGAGCCGATTGCCATTGACGTCAACAAACTTTGTCAATCCGCTGTTGTATGTTGTTGCCTATTTGGTTTTGGGCTCTTTATAGGGCCACCTATTCATCGCAAGATAACTTAATAATAAACAGAGATAGGTATGGAAGGACAACGAAGCGACACAAATAGGATACTCCTTTCTTGTGCCCCGGGCACCGAAGTCCAAAAAAGCGTTTTATTTTCTTATATACCTACATACACTGATATGAGTCCCCACATATCAAGCGAAAGTGAAATATTAAAGTTCGTATATCAAACGTCGCGCCTGAACAAGGAACAATATTTAACAAATGCCTCCAAGTCACATACTTCATTGTTTATGAAGCAATGCTTTCAGGCTGATGCTCACAGGCGCCGGAATCATTTAATATCAAATCTTCTTTGTATGCAAAGACATTTTATTTACGGGGATGAGAAAATATCTAATTAAAAAATAGGAGGAAACTTGAGTCTAGAGCTCGATTAACCGATGATGGTAGAGAGAGTCACATCATTTTGGTATATTGTTTTTTTTTCTTTGGTTGTCTTAATTTCATTTGAAGATTTGAAAGAACGTGTTCTGTTATCTAAGTCTATAAATAGATAAATTTTGGGTTCAAATTTTTATTCAGAACGCCTGTTTTTTAAATTATACAATGATCATCTTAACTTTTATGAGTGTAATTGTCTAAATCAGCGTAATATTTGAATTAAAAACTGCAAGTCTAAGGCTCTAGCTGTATAAAACTGTTGTTGTATTTTTAAAATGGCGGGATCCTGAAAAAGGTGAATGGACAATATTTTGTGATAAGAACATACTTGTATTCGGAGACCCATAAGGTTAAGAGATAAGGGTAACGTCACATTTTTTCCTTGTACCTTTACCGAAGAATATGTTCGTGAATAATAGCAGAATTGTCAACATTTTCATGAATGGACAAAAGTGGGGAAAAGATATGCAAAGGCTTAGAAAAGCTGTTAAAAAAAAGCAGTAAGGAAGTACATTTTGTTTTCTAACTAATCCCTTTTCTTTTATTTTCTTTTTGGACGTAAATAGTAACTAAATTGATTGTAGGTAATTATAAATAAGCGACAAGTTGAAATCAAATCGTTTTCTCTTTCTATCTTTTGGTTACTTGATAAGTGGCTAAATAATGTATCATATCATTACGATGATGATAATGTTTCATTATATGATTTTGTAGCCATTTTACGGTAAGTTTTAATCATAATATTAAGTAATTTATTAGTTTTTTACCCTTTTATCTACTTGCGGCTCAATATTAGTATTGTATTTTTTCAGAGACCCATATTTTATTAATTTTTGTTTCCATGATCATGTCATCGATGATAAATAGTTTCTTTTAAGATAATTAATATTATTTTACAATTCTTATTTTATTGATCTCAAACGTTACTGATTTTTTGGCATTTCTACCACTTCACAGCAATCCTAAATGCGAAAATCTTACGCTGTGACCAGTAAATAAAGATTGTGTTATTTCCAAGAAAAGCCGCCTTTTTATTTTGTATTTTTCATTCCGCATGACATTGGATTGGTACGGCAAAAGGGAGGAGAGAACATGACGATCAAAGGCAGAGGGTGTATTAATATAATGGGGGAAGACGGCTCATCATTGCTACCAACAGATTGGCAAATTCAGATGCTATCAGACTTTTTAGGCCTTAAGTAATATCCTCAATCAGTAAAAAACATCGCAGTGCAACCTTCAATACTAAAACCATGTAAAATTAATGGCTTTTAATTAGTTTTCATAAACAAAACCAAATAAATTGGACCCAAAAAATGAAGCAGGGTTCGATACCCTTCTCGATACCAGTGCCCTAAGTTGGGATATAGTTGCTAACGTCTGTACTGTTATATCTGGAACATCATTAGGTGAAGATAGGTAACACAATGAGTTATTCAGAGACAATTCAACTTGGTTAGAGGACCTGCCCCCCGTTTCAGAACGAAATTATAGACCGATTCGGTAAGTTTGTTTTAATAATAGTAAATTATACGCTTAACGGTAGCAATCAAAATTTTCATATGTTATAGCGAAAGGCCTTTGGTTAACATACATTGAATTATACCCATTCTTAAACAATTAATTAAAAATAAAAGAAAATAACCGAATCGGTCGATAACTTTGCTCTGAATCGGGGGGCTGGAGGGCTAGTAATACGTTAGTATCATTTAGGACTTCCGTATCACAGATTTTAGGTATTTTAAACAGGTACCAGGCGTTCTACGTATACGTATCGACAGACTTTCGATCATACAATTTCGTGTCAAAAGATAACCTCGTGAAATTCTCACACGACCAAGATGGTGTATCGATCCCGCCATAAAACATATGACGCGACAGCCATTCCAGGAGATTACACGCAAGATGCTCTTAAGATTATCTTGCTTTGGCCAATGCTGATCAAATGTTCAGTTAAAATTATAAAAAAATGATAATAACTCTGAAATTTTGACATTCAGAACACAATATAAATGTTTTAACTAAATAAATTAATTCATCTCGTGCTATCCAATCTATAGAATGATTTCATTGTTGCATTCATGTTGATTTAAGTCAATTAAAAAGAAAACATTTTATCCAACGCCCGAATTCAGAAACGATAGTCAAAATTGAGCACACTTCAAAATGATAAATATTCAAGAGACATAACATCAACTTTAATTTTCGTTTCTGGATTCTGGCGCTAGTGTTTTTAGTTTTCATAATCTAACGTAGATTACAAAGAAACTGCGTTCAGAATCGCTTGTTAATTATAATCTGACGGATAACAAGCGATATCAGGGGAACAAAGTCCTCATTTAGGATAACTCTTTACTAAAATAGTAAGGTATCATTGGCATATTAGGTCCTTTGATATGTATATACGATAAATCATCAGTGCTGGACTTTTATTTGACCTAAAATGCTAGGAACAAGATTAGAACTGACAGACTGTGGGCTTAGTATCATCGACGCGTCGAACACACAATCTGCTGGATTGATATTGAAGCTGGTGTCAGACAATGTAGAACTAATTTCGCGGGTAATTATACCAGGTGATTATCAAAAGACTCACAAAAACGATATGGCATACTCAGTAGGTACCTAAGTGATGTAGTAACTATATAAGCCAAAATTAGATTTTTTCAATTAACTTTAATTTTAAGTTTTCATACAAAAAATACTGACCGTCCGAGTGATTTGTATAATGACCTTGAAATAAAAGTTACTTAAATAAATTTAATTTTCACTTAGATAGTTTCTACATCACTTACTGAGTATGTCATATCGTTTTTGTAAGTCTTTTGATTATCACCCGGTATAGCTATATCAAGCATATTGTTTGCAAGTTAAAATAACAACTCTTTGCACTTGCATTCAGAACTAGCAACGCTGTCACATAAAAAACATAGGAAAGCAATGTTGTTAACGGATGTTTTTCATTCTTAAATGCTAATAAGTATTTTTGAAAAAAAATTGGCCAAGATATTCAGCGAAATGCGAACTGACCATACTTCGCTAGATCACCAGATCTTCCATGCCAGAACTTCCATCAATGATGTTTGTTTTTTTGGTTTCAATAAAGAAATAACTAACATTTTTTTTGCATTCACAGTGTAGGATTGTCAGAGACTGTTGCCGTTCTGGCGACTGGAACACATTTCATACCAAGCGCTCATTTTATACCATCCTATAGGTACAAGTAGAAGTGCAAAACAAAAACTGTGTGCCTCAGCCACGATTTGAACTTGAAACTTTTTTTTACATTGCCCGTCGAGTTGACCTCACTCTTCCTGATGGAAAGCGGTTATGAGGTCCAGATATGAGGCTAACGAGCACAGTAATGCAAAAAGAATACTGAGCTGGCCATCCTCATCTTGAAGGTCTGCGGAAATGCCTTTTCAAGCCGTAGTTTTTAGTACGCGTGGTACCTACGAAAGTTGAAAGGTGAGGTTGGAATTAGCTGGAATAACTCGTCAGAGCATTCCCCACTGTAAGAGCGATAGAGTATACTTAGCCTGGCGATGTCTCTACGCAATTGGAGTGGCTTTTTTAGCTAACCAGGCCTCTGCTGCGACCAATCCAGCTACCGAGACCTTAACGGACCCGACAAATACTTATGTTTAAGTTTCAAAACCTACCAGTATCTAAGATACTATCTAAGATACTGGTAGATCTCTGTTTTTTAAAGTCTTTCTAGTTTGACTTTGAAAATCAGAGCATTTATTGATTGAGGGAATGGAACGCTCTCCCTGCGTCTGTGTTTTCGGATACTTAAAACCTCGGTATCTTCAAGGGCAGAGGGTTAGAGGGAGGAAGCATTTTCTGGGTAAGCGTGTACCACCATCGGCTTTGTCATCGCTTACCACCAGGCGAGACTGAAACCCATTTAAAAAAAACCTTTTAAAAATGCTAAAAATCTAATTCAATAACTTACCAGTATAATAGCAAAGAGTGGCAACGGCGCATGGTTTGTTGCCATCAGCGTGCCAGCGCCAAGACTGACTGTGACCAGTATGGACCCAGCTAACGCGAAGGCCTCCCACTCCGGCGCAGCCGGCAGTAGTGCCAGTGCCAGCACTATGGATAGCACGAAGGTGATCACTGACAGTGATGTGATTGACGCCACTTGTAGTGAGAGCTCCTGGAACAATGAGAGTCGAGAGTTTTAATAATAATTATTGTGTTAAAAATTATAATATTCTAATTTTTTTGTAACTTTCAATGCGATTTGTTTCCTAATATATTATAGTCGCTGGCTTTTGACCGGTCGTTATCTCCCAAAAGTGATGCGATTAGATTGCCAAAATGGAGATATTTATTTTGGGCCATTTACCAGAACTGTTATCGATCTTAAATTACTTTGACTCAGACCAATCAGTATTTGCTGGATATGGCAAGTTTTAACAATATTTACAACGTAAAATTTGTTTTTGGCCGTTACTTTCAGAAATGACTGAGAAAAATAGGGAGCCTGAATGACCCCCTTTAAACAACGACTCACATCGCTTTACAAACATCACTTATTTATTTATTGCGTTAGTCAGACTCTTACAAACCGTGGACGATTGCTTTTAAATAACTTGAACCATTCTTGACTGACTTATTATTTTTGATCAAATTATGAAAGTGCAATTGAAAGTGCAATTCAGCCGTACTCATAATACATTTCTTCTGAATTATAATTAAATATTATATGTTCTAAGTAACTAAGGACATCACGAGTATCTTTATTAGGAAAGAGTAACCACCCAGCTGCCTTCGTTAATAAAAGAAAGTAACTGCCGAAACATGCCGCTAACGTACAGATGTCAACAGAGACAGGGATGAGCCCTGTGGCATATTAAACGCACCTCAAGTTTTATAGGCCTGTAAAACCAACCTTTAAAAACACGCTTGTCGAAATCAAGCCAAGATTTGTGGTTCCCGTATATAAGGTTCTAGTCAGGCTCATGTTATTTTTTGTTGTTATTTTTTTTATAGTGCCCGTCAAGATAACCTCACTCCACCTGATGGAAAGCGGCCGTGAGCTCCAGACATGAGGCTGACATGCACAGTAATGCAAAGCAATCAGTGAGCTGGTCATACTCATATTTAAGGCCTGCATCCAGTGATACAGCTATATTTTATATCTACGAGTAATTGAATATTATGGTAAATTTAATAAGGAACAAACATAATAAAAACTACGTGGTGGTGTAATTATTCAATATCTAAGTTATAGTAGCAAGATAATTTATCAGTTAGTAGTACGTAGACAATTATATATATGTGAATTTTAAAGTACATAGATGTGCTAGTGTAGACTAAACATGATCATGAACGTGTCGGAGAGTGACAGGAGGTTTATTGTAAGCGAACTTGAAAATGGAATTGGAAAAAACCGAGATATCGCTTCCTAATTTTGTAGAAAAAATAGTGCCCTAAGGATTTCTCATGATTTATTTATTTGACAAAATTACTAACCTAGAACACAAATTAGACATGCGCGGCGCTCTGACAGATAGACCGCTTAGAACAACACGCCATTTTTGACGCACGCACACAGAGACATGAGTTAACAAGCGAAGTCAGTGAGCTTCGGTGAGTCGGAAAGTCGCACTGTCACGAGTGTTTTGGTTTTTGTCGAACTTGGTGCAATTTTTCACATGATGAATTTTGTTTTGGCCGGTTCTGTCAAGTAGGTATAACTTACTTACTTCATTTTAAAAATTCAGAGTGATTATAGGTGATCTTGCGTGATCCCTAGGCGGTTCACGCAAGTTTTGGAAAAAGGTGCGAGCGGTCCTTCTGTAAACTCTTTATTTTGTGCCTAGAATACTAGAAATTACTTATTTTTGGTGGTTTTTTTAAATCACTTAAATGTAATTGGCTTTACTCATATAGCATTTGATCAAGATTGTTTGAGGTTTTCTCTAAATTGATCCCAAATTAAATGAGCATGCCATAATCTTGTTTTGTTTTGCATAGTCGTCTAGATTGCTAATGTAATGAGAAAACGTAATGAGACTTAAGCAATCCTTTTTTGCACAACTACGTCACTTGTTAAATTACACTAAAACGAAATCACTTGTTGTAATCATTCCTTATGCCATCAAATAGAAGCCGTCCAAACCAGGCGCATCTGGTAACAGCGAAGTTAACTGGATTTTATTGCTAGCTCGTGTAACCTAGAGTTCCACTAATTGCTGGCTTTGTTAGAAGGAGTTCTGTTATTTGTTTAACGAATAACTAGTAGTAATTGTTTCTAATGGCATGTGTATGAAGTGAAGCGACTAATAGTTTCGGGGATGTCAAACCACTTAAGCAGGTCCTTAATTGAGAACCTCTTTGTCGACCGATTTGGTGAATAGCTTTTGATTTAAGCTCTACCAAAATACTCGTACATGTATTAACACAATTATTTCCATCCTGTAGAGCATTTCTGAACAAATTTGAACCACCACTTCTCCATTAACACATTATTCTTGTGTGTACAGTGAAAATCTTATTGAACTAGGTTAATTTTAACAACGTAAATACCCATGTAAGTTAATTAGAAGGCGTCTGACCGTCGTGGTCTGACCATTGTTCAGCTAATAAGAGCTCATTGGACCTTTGGTTTATCTATATTAATCTATATCTATACTAATATTATAAAGAGGAAAATTTTAGATTGTTTGTTTTTTGTTTGCTTGTTTGTATTGAATAGGCTCCAAAACTACTGATCCGACCGTGAAAATTATTTCACCTACAGAAAGCTAAATTATCCAGGAGTGTTAGAGGCTATATTTTATTATGATCGAACAAAAAATTCTGTGAAAAATAGTGAATGTAAATGGACACCAGCTGTCAAACATTTTACAGAACGAAGTCTGCCTGGGCAGCTCGTAATAAAATAAATTAATGCATAATTGATATTGAAGGATAATGTAAAGGTGAAGGTTTCTAAAGGTGTCTGAGACTGAAAAACTAAGTTAGCCATGACAGGATTCAAAAAACAAGCATCAGAAAAAATTGGACTGAATAAGGTACTTTTATAAGCAGCTCATGCAATAATTTGGTCACCTATGATACCTATATATATTGCTGACATTTCTACAGTCACAAAGTGTTTCCTTCAAAAAAATTATAATATTTATTTTCAAAATCCGTACACAACATATTATGACTTCCTCCGAAGATTTCCAAGAAAAACCCAGGCCTATTCCCAAAAGGTTTGAGGAAGTAATAGTTGTGCCAATAACAGTTTGTGGGCCCTGGAGGACCCGAAGTATTCCTCGTAACAGGATAATAAATGCCCACAATAAAAGAACGGCCTATTGCTATTGTTGTGAAAGTGTTATTATTTTGGTTTTTCAGGAATTAATATTATTACAGAACATATACTTTTATAACTGAACCACAGAATAGGTCATACGTACTAGTACTGACTGAAACATTAAAATTGATCTTAATCAAAATTACAAAAAGCAAAAATATATAAACTAACAAGTAAGGGACTGAAAAAGGTAAAATAATGAGTTACCTACATAAATAAATGAAAAAAATAAAAGATTCAATATTTTAAAAAGGAAAAGACTTCTCATTTTAACCTGTCTTAACTACTAAACACACAAATACCTATTAAGTATTTAAAATATTAAACTGTTTTATAGACATATTTTCTTGGGAACTAATTAAAATGCTACGTTGAAAATTATGAACGAAACTCTCTATTACATTACTCAATACTTAGTAAAAACTCATCTCCAAAATGTACGTCAGTTTGTTTATGTGTTGCCAGTATCATGAATGGAATTTTGAGGTATTCCTCGAAGCGCACACATTTGTAGCGCACAAGACGAGGCGTATCTACATTTATTATTCCGCGAAGGGCACTGTTGATGTGCGCTTCGTTGAAAGATTAAAAATATTAAATGTTCTTTCCTCGAAGCGCACTAGGGGTCGGAGTGTAGTTGGTGCAACTTACGAAAAATGTCGATAACAAATGGTGAAAATCATTTTAATATTACCCATGTACTTATATATTAGATGAGCTCAGATAGGTTTTGTAAAAAATAAGGTGTAACTGGCTAGCAGCGCAGCGAATCTGCGTTTTAACGGAGAGAATAGCACGAGGTGGGTATGCACACGAACAAGACAGGAGCCGTAAATAGTTAATTTTTCGACGAAGCGCACATCAATAGTACGCTTCGAGGAATAATAAATGTACGCCTCGTCTTGTGCGCTTCGAGGAATACCGCTGAATTTTATGAAACTTTGTACAACTCATACTTTAAAAGCGGAACTAAAAATATTGGTTACTTTAAATTCATAGACAGGGTGAAAAGTTAATGAAGTCACTGTTAACAGTAGGTGTAATTATAAAAACAATTTCGTCCAATAACCGCAACCTCAGTGCTTAAATTAAATCTGACCATAATAAAACAATTACGCTGAAAACCCGACGCCCACTTAATCAGGTTAATCCAACCTTACAGGAAGCAATTACACAGCATTATTCAGTTTACATTTTTAGATGGTAGCGTACAGCGTTCTAATATTATAAAGAGGAGGGATTTGTTTGTTTTTTTTTTTTCTGTTTGTTTGTATTGAATAGGCTCCGAAACTACTGAACCGATTTTAAAAAATCTTTCACCAATATAAAGCTAAATTATCAGAAAGTGACTTATTATGACAGGAGTTAAGCTTTATTTTGACAGGAAAGACTGTCAACGCGGACGAAGCCGCTAACGGAAAGCTAGTCGCAAATAGAGAGATGTCCGTCTGGAACGTTTTATTTTACGGAAAATTACAATTAAATAAAAATAAGGTAGCTAGAGTTCTTTACGGAGCTGTTGTATGGTCAGCCGCAGAACCTTATTACACACATCAAACGTGTCTAGGGATCAACATATATTTTTGCAATAACTTTTCTCCTGATTGATATTAATTAAAATTTTCTTTAAGGATTCATCAAATAAAGTGTTTTCGTTTGTCTACAGTAACGATAAACCAAGTCACCTTTGCATTAATGAAGAAATTTGCCATTTTCCTAATAAAGGGATTTTTGACATTTGAACCACTAACATTAAAGTTCGAAAAAAAGACTGAAATAACAGTTTTCTTTAAAATTTTATTGGGTAACTTAAACAATTAATAATCCGTGTTTCTACCGCGAACACTAACAACACAAGAACATCGGTTTGGCATACTCAAAATGAGTTCATCCAAATCACGCTGTGGAATGGCCGCCCATGTTCGTTGCAACAACAAAAAAAGGTCTTCTTGCGACTGGATACCCTCCATATTCGGCAGAGCTCTTCTCTGTAGCATATCCCATGCATGCTCAATCGGGTTTAAGTCTGGCGACTGAGCAGGCCAGGGCAGGACATTGATGTTAGCTGCGGCGAGAGTCTGTCTTACAACTCTTGCGGTGTGCGGTCGTGCATTATCATGCATTAACTGAAATAAGGGACCGATTTGCACTTGTAGAGGAACGATGACGTCTCCGCATAAATTTGAGCGTTGAGGTTGCCTCTGATCCAAATCAACTCAGTTCTTCCGCCGATCCAAATACCCGCCCATACCATGATGGTTCCACCATTATAAGGATGGACTTCCTGGCAGGATTTTAATCGCTGTTGGCGTCCAGGGGTTCTCCAGTGTCGTATACGTCTTGTATCCGGTCTCATACCAAAACAAGACTCATCAGAAAAACACACGAAACGCCATTGTTCTTCTGCCCAATTTCTGTGTTCAAGAGCCTGTTTTTAGACTGTTTAGTCAGAAACCGCTTGCATGAAGTGAACCTTCATACCCGAAGACCGCTAAGGGTACCACCTATAGCAATGCACAATCGTAGGATTCGATATCAATGGGCTCTTATTAAGTTCCCTGAAGAGTGATGAAGCCTCACGGCTAACATCATGGCGGTTATTGTTGGAGCTCTTCGAGTTGTGATTTGAATGTATCGGTCTTGTCTCCGTGTGTTGCAGCGATACCGTCCTCCATGGCGCTCAGCCACGGTACCAGTGCTTCGGTAACGTGTCCAAAGTCGACTGATAACACTCTGACTTGTATTCAGAGCTAAAGCCACAGTACGTTGCCGGGAACCAGCTTCTATCATTCCCACAGCTCTGAGCATGGATTCCTTGCTTAAATGACGTCGCCGCTCCATAATAACGTTGGTTTTAATCAGTAGTAGGTAAACAGTAGCACTAATAATGTCTTCAATGCGTTGTATGTTTTTATAGGGAAAATATTGACAGCTGATTTTCATCTTTTACTTGAATTTCATTGACAGTTCCTGTTTCAAATTATGAAATGCTCCAAAAAGGATCCATATAAATTTATAAAATCATAAATTTATTACAAAGCCACATCTCAATCTCAAGAAATCCGCATAAAAATGCTTGATCCCTAGACACTTTTGATGTGTGTATTTTCTGCTAACCATACAAAAGTTGCCTACAAAAAGCTAAAACCTAGCAGTTCGACAACGCACGAGTGTTGGTTGGGTTATGGCACGCACACATCCTTGTGGTAGTTCTGTCCGCCATCGGCTGACAAAATCGGTTTTGGTATAGGTACGTGTACCGTAGTATAGTTAATGTTGTAACCGCTCACCGTCAGGCTTTTCGTATGCTTGTTTGTTGTAGAAAAAGCTCATCGGGAAGCTGTTGTTGAATGAAAAGCTCATCAGGAAGTAAGCCAATCGCCGTCACCCCAAAAGTTCTTCCAAGATTTACAAGGACGGCGACACTGGAGGTGTTAACTTCTTGTGCGGCACGTCTTCATAGGCTACAGCACAATTCCGTATTCATTGCTCATATCACAACATGTAAGACATGATCATGAAACACCAATGCAATCAAATAGAAATCAATAGAAATTAAAAGTTAGTCGATATTGAGTTATTACACCAGCGGGCCCACGCGCCGCTCTGAACAGTTAAACTACCCACCTGCGGCAGATTATTATTAATTTTCAAGTTGCAGCACCACCTGTATTGTGCTGTACCAACACACACACACACACACACACACAATTACACTACACATTCGGCACCGTATCTATTGTCTATGTATTGTATTACAATTATTACACTACACAATATATTGAATCATTCACCATTTATTATTTTCTGTACTATAGTATTTATGATACTTATATATATATGCACACACGTATGTCCGCCACAAATGTCCGTGCGTCATTTCAGTCTGGGCCTACTGAAAATCAGCACCTGGGCCCATAAAGACCAGGCTATATGCTGAGTAGGTCCATTTATCTTTTCGGGCATCAGGACACTGCTGTCTGATGGTATAGTCTTTTTTTCTAGTTTATGTTTTGTTGTTAATGCCTACTTCTTTTGCGTTTACTTTATAAATTGTAATGTAACGATGTCCTTAAGTCAATATATGTTTTTCTATTTCTATTAAGACCTCAAGGTGCTGATAGATTTGAGCATTCACTTTTTTATTCAGACCTTCTGCCTGCGACTTGATATATAGCCTATAGCCTTCCTCGATTAATGGGCTATCTAACAATAACAAACAATATTTTTTCAAAACGGATCAGTAGTTCCTGAGATTAGAGCATTCAAGCAAACAAACAAACAAACAAACGAACAAACAAACAAACAAAATTCAGCTTTATATTATTAGTATAGATTAATAGGCAGGTCTAAGTTATTTACCACCATGCGATCATGACGCTCGATGGTTTTTTAGAACTTGATTTAAAAAACCAAGCAAAAACATAACATCACAATGAAATGTTCTAGGAAATCCTCTAGGAAGTCTACCTAGTATCTACCTTAAAACTCGGTCCTGGTCGTTTGTTGGTATCACCCTGGTAATGATAGTACATGGGAATGGTACCGCTGATTGATCTTATGCCTACCATGAGATTACTCCGACAATAGATCTTAGCGCCTGTATTTGTATAAGACTTTAGAACCGCGCCTTCGGTGAGTAAATGGAACTGAAAATTCCTTGTATACCAGTAACTGTAAGTTAACATTCGTTTTATTATCATATTTTAGCAATACTATTCCTTCTAGATAAGCAAAATACGTCACTTAGCTCTTAGTTTCCACTTTAATCTCATGAATAGGTCAAACGGAATAATTATTTCTCCATATTCCCTTGTGGTTGATACTTTGGATCTATTTCTAATAATGAAGCTTGCCTAAGTGAACTCAAACAGCAGTAAGTGCCCCCTAACCCTGGATCAATTTATAAACAAGTTATCCAAAGTGTCGGTACATAAACTTTAGTTTCACATAAAGTTATGTTTCAGATAATCGCTGCTCTTTTCTTTTAGCTCTCGGACCTTGGGTATTCATCGGAAAAAAGTGTAAGAACTATAAAGTCAAACTTTGTAGTTTGATTTATTTTTCTTATGATACCCAGTGGGCAAGTCAAATGCATTTGGCGCTGTTGTCTTCTCTAAAAGCGCATTCAACGTGCTACTCGTACACTCATCAAAGACATCTCTTTGCCGAGTGTATTGGAACTTTTCTGAAGATTGTGATTGGCCCGGGTCTGCTGTGTACTGGGAGACGCCAATGTATAACTACTTCGACACTGTAACTTCGAAAAGGACGGAAAGTCTATCGCACTTATCTATACTAATAATACATTCAAAGATAGAAACTAGAAAAATTTGACCTGATCCTGGGACTCCTTAATAATATTTATAGAGAGGAAAGATTTGATTATCAGATAGTGACGTTGGCTTTATTGTAATATGATTGAACAAAACATTTAGTTCTGCTTTACCAACGCCGCGACGTGCAATTATTTCTGACAGAACGAAGTCTGTCGAGGCAGCTAGTTTCTTTATATTTCTTGCAAGCTGGTGATTTTTTACACGCTATTTGTAGATGGCTGGCGGTGCATTATTTTCATTTGCCTGTTACTTACTTTAATTTTCATAGTTTTCCACAACCTAATGCCTAATATTATTATCATAAGTTGTTCAGAAATATCGAACTGAGGCACGCAAGCCTTCAATCGATCATGAATAAATGGAAGTGAAAACGAAGGGCCTAACTTATTCTTGTCTTTCACTTTCAAGGATGACGTCCATCCTTCAGTAAAGGACACAGGTGGCATGTTCTGCCGATAATAGTGATCGTAATGTGTTAAGCAACGATTAAATTATATACGTAGTCTAGTAGATAGACATCTTCTGGACCTCATAAAAATAAATATAATTGAGTGTCTAAGTTAGATAGATCATACATATTATATTGTTTATATCCAGTCCATTTGTGATAATGCGGGAACAGATTTCGCGTGAAATTTAAAGCCTCAATCATCGAAATTAAGTCTTGGCTACTGACAGCTGATGGGTATTATTCACCTCGCATGCCAAATGTTGATTGGTATTCACAAACCCGGGTTATGTTACGAAAATATGAAAACCCATTTTGACCAATTTCGCTGGGATTTGAACTCAAGACCTCCGGATATCGGGCCCAGCTCTGCCACCACCACCAGTCACAGTAATTACCGCATAAATGCACATAAATAGCCAGACATCAGTAAGTATTTTCGTCTCCATGCTCGCAGTAGATCGTAGGATATGCTTACGTATAATCACGGAGATCCGGTAATGCAACCTTGTCCCCCCTAACCCAATAATGTATGCACCTGAATCTTGTTACAGCGTCTCCGGTCCGAATAACGCTGTTATGGGCTCGCAAGATTAACCTGGAAGGAGTGTATCCTCTTTGCAGTAACTTAGTTACATAAACTGAGCTTTTATCGGAGAATCCGAATATTTAAGTCTAGGATCTCCTTATAGGTCTTTACTTTACTCCGATCTGTCTCTTGTTTTAGTTTAGTTTTAACTGGCCTGTTGGCGCAATGGAAATCCTGCCTTTAGCGCCGGAGGTCGTGAGTTCGATCCCCACCCATGACAAATATTTGTGTGATGAACATTACTGTTTGTTGTGTGTCTGAGTGTTATTATCTGTATATGTATATATTTAGAAATATTTAAGTATGTTCATCAGTCTCTGACGCTCATAATACGAGCTTTGTTTCGTTTGATGATCTTGGTGTAATTGTCCCAGATATTTATTTATTTCAGGTTAGTTTTGCGCCAAACAACACTCCTCATGTAATGGTCTCGATCTAGAAGTAGGAATTAATATCCCTGTGTTACGACCTCGTAACACAGGGATATTATTATTGGTTAATTTCCTTTTTTGGTACCTACCAGACAAGGAAATAAACCAGGGGCGTCTCCCAGCACACCCAGACCAGAGTCAATTCAGGAAAAATCGTTTCCTGAATTGACCCGACCAGAAATCGAACCCGGGATACTACGGAGACCGAGGCGAGAAACCGTGCCACAGCTTTCTACGCTAATCGTGTCGTCAATTAATTGAATTTACAGACATTTAAAGTCTATTAACTAATCTTTTATCCCTTTTTATAATAGGTAATGGAATTCATCGTAATTCGTAAGCAATTTATATTTAAGCTGAAATCACAATGACGTTCAATATGTCGCCCTGTCCTATAGACAGTCTTGGTCTTAGACGTCATTACATAGTGTGGCAAAAAGTATTTATGCTAAATAATTATAATGTCGGTTCTTTACATATATATGAAAATAAAAATATTTTTAAACTGTATGAATTTTACAATTATTGTCGTTCCTTACGGTCATTAGTTAAGCCTTACATACTAAGATATAATTATGAAATAAAAACACTTAAACACAAAACAATGTTTATCACAAGAATGTTTGTCCTGGGTATGGATGAAACCCAACCGGATACTAGCCAAGATCATTACTAATCGGGAAACATAATAATTATAGTTTGTTGCGTAGCATATTTCACTTAGCTCAGATTACTTTTTTATGTAATAATAATATGTTGTTAAATGAAATAATCAAAATTCTTACCGTACCATGTGACACGAGCAGTGGGTGAAGGATAGCAGGTTTAGGTGATTGAAATGTCCATAAAAACTAGAGTCTAGAAATCTAGTTGCGTATAAACATGTCTAGAAGGAAACGAGTTGATCACTGCAAGTTTCGCAACATTACGATTAATTCCGGAGAATGAGCAGGTTTCCAACAACTTGTCCGTCCTAATTTGATGAGGCAAAAATATGTAGTATAACCAATTTTCTTCTTCGCAGCTTGTTTGCATAGAAACCCAAAGTTTACCTCACGTAGTAGAAGATAGTTTTAACTACAGCGTCTTGTAAGCCATTTTAAGGTCCATTTCTATTCACCAGTGGCGCTGTGACGAATGGCAAACAGGTACTCGTATGTCTTTACCACAGACTGCCATCGATGTAAATTCATGACTAACCCTTCAGAGTGCCGAGTGCGACTTGCAGTGAGCGATGCGACTGACTTCACCATCGCTTTTTGCGAGCACGTAAATGTCAAATATTAGGTTGAGGTAAGTCTTTTCGCATATAGTATGTATGAACTTGTAGTAAAATATCTTTGGCTATTTGTATCTGGCTGGTTTTGGTATCATTAAACGTATAAATTTTAAATAAGATAATTCCAAATTCAAATTAGGAAAATGTGGATTTTTCATTTGTTTTTCTTACTGTCAAGATGAGTGAATCTAATGAAGAAATTCGATACATTTTAAAATTTTACTACAAAAAAGGGAAAAAGTTTCTTTGCATTATTTAAGAAAATTCAAAATAATTTTTAATATAGTTTATTTACATTCAACTAAAGAATATATAGGTGCCATTTTGTTCGATTACTTTTTGCCAACTTGTAGGTAAGGACATGATCCCATTGCTAAAGGAATTTTGAGGCTTCTGATCAAAATACCGCGACAGGTGGTTTTGGCAGTCCTCTCGTGAAGTTAACCTGACACTGCCTCAAAAATTCTGAAGAGACCGAAACAAGTGGAAATCTAAAGGTGCAAGGTCAGGACTATACGGCGGATGCAATAACACCTCCCAGCCAAACTCTCTCAATTTTTGCTGAGTGGCTAAAGATGTGTGAGGTCTAGCGGTATCATGATGAAAAACCACACCCTTTCTGTTGATCAATTCCGGCCGCTTTCTCTTAACTTCTTGCTTCTTCTCATCAGTTATTCGCAGTAGAGGTCAGAATGGAATGTAATGGTCCTGCCTAGTGGTAACAGCTTATGATGAATAATGCCCTTCCAATCCCAAGACACACAGAGCATCACCTCGTTGCGAGTTAAACCGGGTTAAGCCACAGTCTGTGAAGCCTGACCGGCCTTTGACCACCACCTTTTTCGCACGTTCTTGTCGTACGTGACTCACTTTTCATCACCAGTAATCAGCTTCTACGAAAATGGTTCGGTTTCATTACGTCATAATAAAGAATCACAAATGAGCACACGGTTCATTAGGTTCCTTTCAGTGAGCTCGTGAGGTACCGAAATATAGAGCTTGTTGTGTACCCAGTTTTTTTCAAATGCGCCAACACTGTTTTGTGTTCAATTCCCAGTTCTTCAGCTACGTCGTTACTACTGATATGCCGATCTTGCTCCACTCAAAAATGGCATCCATTTTATCCGTAATAGGGCGACCAGAGCGACGTGCATCTTTGACATAAAATTTCCGTATTGAAAACGCTTAAACCAAATTTGTGCTACTCTCACAGACTTTAAACTTTTAATGATACCAAAACCAGCCAGATACAAATAGTATAGCCAAAGAGATTTTATCACAAGTTCGTACATACTTTATGCGAAAAGACTTTTTACCCAACCTAATATGATCATGTTATTTAAGTTTTTCAATGGTAAATGGATAAAAAAAAGCTAAAGTGAAAAACTGCGGGCTACTTGCAACTGGCTATCTTGCATATCTTAGAGAAATAACTATGTTCATCATTGGATTTTATAATAGTGGCTGCCAATAACAATGACGAAGTGACTGAGTACCAGTCATTGAAAAACGATGGTAGTAAGCAAAGTTTGCTTGAGTTAAGTTAAGTTGAGCTAAAGTGTTTTAAATGCATAAAACTGCCTAAAAGCACAGATTTTTAAAGAAGGTTAATCATTTATTAAATATTTTAACTACGATCATTAACGGAACCAATATCATGGTAGATCTTTACGTGCCAACCTTTTTAGTCGACCTGTAACAATGTGATCATTTTTAACATGATTTATGAACGTGAAATATTATTTCTGCAAGATAGGAATTGCTTGCATGTGTCACAAACATTTAGCCTTCATTCAAGCCTAGCGATGACAATCAAAATGCATGATCCAATTTTGAGCTTGATCGAACTAAAGCCTTCTCGTGAACAGACACTTCATGCCAGGGCGTATTGCCAATTTGCAAGGTTTGTTTTGCCTTATCTTCAGTGTGCAGAAATTGCACAATCTGAAAGAGTTCTAGGAAAAACATAATGTTATTCTTACAAGAATCGCATTAACTGAGAATATTGCGATATCAATGTTTCGGATATCGCAATATCCTCAGTTAATGCAAATGAGAAATTTACCTTTAGGGAATCTAATTGTTGTTCACTCTATTTTCAGAATTTTTTCGCTAACTACTGATATATAAAAAAATAAAATTTAGTAAATAATTTATCTCATGCATAAAAGAGGGAGCAAATATATTTAGCATATCAACTCTATTAAATTAGTTTCAATAACCGAAATCTATACTAATATTATAAAGCTGAAGAGTTTGTTTGCTTGTTTGCTTGAACGCGCTAATCTCAGGAACTACTGGTGTGCATTGAAAAATTCTTTAAAAGCCCATTTATCAAGGAAGTATATACGCTATATATTATCACGCTAGGACCAATAGGAGCGGAGCACCAATGAAGAATGTTTCAAAATCGGGGGTTTTTTTTCCTTTTGAGAGCTTCCGCTGCGTGCGCTGCGTAAATGGTTGAAGTTTCGCAAAAATCAATATGACAGATTTGTTACCCTTTAAAAGTTCTAAAAAAAAGTCTGACGTTTGACGAAGAAAGGGAGAATCATTGTTTGCAAAATGGGAGCTTAACTGTTACTTATAATATGTTTTATTTGCTACCAAAAGATCTTAAATTTTACTCTTCTGACACTTTATATGAAAATTCAAGTATGATGCCCATATAGTATCTCGTTAAAATTCATGCGACGAATAGTTAATAAAATAAAAGTTTTTGTTAAAGGTTTGGAATAAAAAGTTTTTCCCTAAATGGCGTTCAAAACTTAGGGAAAAACAGTATTTATCACTTTTTCAGTTTCATATTTTATTTCTGAATTATTATTCAGTGCTTTAAATGTAAACGCTTCTGAATTAAATAGAACAAGTATTCACCTAACAATGAAAAAGAAATTAAGCATGTACGTCAACTATTGGTGTCACAGTAACGAAAAAAGTGACAAAACCCAGAAATTTGCGAAAATTCGTAAAAAAAAACATTACTCGAAAACAACCAAAAATCGCGTAACATACATAGGGGTCCAATCGGTAAGTATTGGGATCCCCAGACCACAGACCTTCGCTGGTACAGGTTACCCGGGACACCCTGTATGCATTATACATAGTAGATTGGGTATAAGTAAGTAATTTACTGTCCCACTGCTGAGCAATGTTGTTAGGCTGCGTTAATAGGTTCCTAGTATGTACTGACTAACAATTTTTCATTTTGAATTGTTTAAAAGAACTTTTGTTTTATATTCTTTTATGGTTGTTTTTTTCTATTTGTTTTATATTCTTTTAGGTTTATGTGTATCAAAATGACACACTGCTTGTACTTTACTGACGCCTGTTGTAAACGCAAAACAAGTTTAAAAGAGTAACTGCTGAGTTTCTCGCCGGGTCTCCTTAGCAAGAAACAACTCCGACGCGGTAGTAGAGTCGCATTATGTTTGTACACTGTTTATTTACTAATCCATATTATTATGGTATTTATGTCTATTATTTAGTATATTTTGCTGTAAATTTGACGATTTGAAAGTACTGATACAGTCTATTTAAATGAAGTTATTCAGGTTTAACTATGAGTATGGTTATTATCATTTGAATCAAGTCTTCATTACAATTTGATGGGTACCCAGTATAATATACGGTATATACGGTCACTACAATCTTATTGTTTCGGTGTATGTTGATTATAAGTATGCAGGTTTTATGTTTACTGAAACGGTGAGACATCATCAACTGTTAACAATCAATATGGTATGGTAGTAACTTCCGAGTATTTTAATAACTCATTTTGTTTCTATGATGCATTATTGACGTTTCCCATGGGAATTATAGCACCATTGCTGTCTCATTTATCATAATGCGACGTGTATTTCCTATTCTCACTTCAATAAACATGGCAAAAAAGGCAAGGAATAACCGTCAGACACATTTTCATACTGACGAAATATTAGGTTGAACTTGAGACTTGTGTTAAGGGCCTCTCCAAATACTTATTCCTTGAATAAATACTTTGATATTATAGATATTATGACTATCATTACTAACTGAAAATATACAAGGTTTTTTTTTATACTACAATAAACTTAAAAAATATACCTTATGGTGCGTTCATCATTATGTATATTGTTTAAGTAATTAGATCATCATTATCAATGCTGAAAGTGTAAATAAATAAAAATAATAACGAAAAGCTTCCCATTCCTCCCCAAGTTGATGAAATAAAAAATCTAAAATGAATTGTTGTTACTGATAAAGCCCAGTGAAAACCTACATTCTGGAGGCACCGTCCAGAACAAGAAAAATCTAGAAATGAGACTGATACAAATCAAGTAGCGTGTGACACCTACCTACTAAACACAAAAGTCAAAACTCAACTTCTTCTTTTCAGCCTATAGCAGTCCACTGCTGGACATAAGCCTCCCCCAGGGCGCGCCACAAAGCCCGATCTCCCGTTTTTGCCATCACTGGATGGCAAAAACAGGAAAACCCTACCAGCCACTTTCTTTAGGTAGTCGGTCCAACGTGCCGGTGGACGTCCAACACTACGCTTGTCGAGTCATGGTCTCCACTCGAGAACCCGTCTACTCCACCGACCATCGGCAGATGTGACCAGCCCACTGCCACTTCAGTTTGCTACACTTCTGGACAACGTCAGTCACTCTGGTTCTTAGCCAGAATATCTCGTTCCGGACCTTGTCCCCTAACGAGATTCCTAGCATGCACCTTTCCATAGCTCTCTGAGTGACGTGTAATCGGTGGTCTAGTTTCACTGTCAGGTTCCAAGTCTCGGCTCCATATGTCATGACCGGTAGGACGCACTGATCAAACACCTTGGTCTTCAGGCATTGTGGCAAAGGTGACTCGAAGATGTGACGCAACTTTACAAATGCTGCCCATCCAAGCTGAACTCTTCTGGTGATTTCCCCCTCAAAGTTTTCTCTACCCAGCTGTAATTTTTGACCCAGGTATATGTACTCCTGGACAACTTCAAAGGCTACACCTTCGACGGAAGCGGGTTCAGGAACGATGTGATCGTTGAACATGACCTTAGTCTTGTCCAAATTCATCCCAAGCCCAACGCGTCTCGGGGCAGCATTGAGACTGGTCAGTATTTTCTGCAGGTCTTGCAGCGATTCTGCCATTATCACTACGACGTCAGCAAAGCGGAGGTGTGTGAGATATTCACCATTGATGTTAAGGCCGAGTCCATCCCATTGCAGTGTTTTGAAGACATCCTCCAGTGCGTTGGTGAAGAGTTTCGGGGATATAACGTCACCCTGTCTTACACCTCTGAGCAACTGGATGGGTCTTGTCTGGTGGTTCTGCACTTGGACGGACATTGTCGCCGCTTGGTAAAGATTTCTCAGTGCCTCCACATATTGCCAGTCGACTTGGCATCGCTGCAAAGATTCCAGAACAGCCCAGGTTTCAATGGGGTCGAAGGCCATCTCGTAGTCCACAAAAGCCAAACACAGCGGTTGGTTATACTCGTCAGACTTCTGTATAACCTGCCGAACAGAATGGATGTGGTCCACCGTGCTATAGCCTTTACGATACCCAGCCTGTTCCGGTGGCTGAAAGGCGTCAAATCTTGATGCCAGACTATTTGTGACGACTCGCGAGAACAACTTATAGACGTGGCTCAGAAGCGTGATCGGCCTATAGTTTTCAAGAAGAGTTTTGTTACCTTTCTTGAAAAACAATGCCACTACACCTCTGCTCCACGCCTTCGGGGTAGTCCCATTGGTAATAACAGAGTTGAATAGCCTCTTCAGCTTCTCAACAACAGGTTTTCCTCCCGCTTTGAGTAGCTAAGAGGTCACTCCGTCCTCACCGAGAGCCTTTCCATTACTAAGATGCCTGATAGCCGCCTCGACTTCATTGAGATCTATGTCTGGGAGATCTTCCGTAAAGTGACGGGCAAGTAGGGCTCTGGGGTCGCTCGCGTCAGGTGCAGGCTTCGATGCATGCGAGGCATACAGATGCCCGTAGAAGTCCTCAACTTCAACGAGTATCCCCGGGGCTGATGTGACGGTTTCACCATTCGAGGTAGTTAACTTTGTCAGATGACTCCTTCCCAGTGTCTTGGTAAAGACTTTCGACCCTCGATTTTGCTCCATTGCCTCCTGTATGAGGCGGGTGTTCCAGCTGCGAAGGTCGCGTCTTACCAAGCTCCTGACCTTTTTATGAAGTGACTGAGGATCTGAAAAAGCTTCCTCTGGTGTCTCACGTCTTAAACGCATCAGATCCAGGGTTTCGCTTGAAGGTTTAGTCTTCTTATCTGCTCGCCTTTTCCGAAAATGCCGTATTCCCACTTCGCGTACAACCCCGATAATGCTATCCAGCAGGTCTCCAGTGCGGCAAATCTGTTCTGCAATTCCAGTTGGAACGCATCATATCCAGCTTGGGGCACAGTTGGACGAAGAACAGATCTCACCATGCGACTGCGTTCGAGCTTGAAATCAATATCTAGGGTGCTCTAATAAGCCGGTGATCGCTACCGGTATTCAACCTGTTAATCACTGAGACATCCCTAAATATATGCTTCTTGTCGGCTTTGATGAAGTCAATCTCGTTCCTCGTACTACCGTCAGGGCTCTTCCAGATCCACTTCCTTTGGGGTTTTTTCTGGTAAAAGGTGTTCATACAGAACAACCCCTTCATACTGAGGAAGTTAACCAGCATTTGGCCCCTATGGTTTCTGCGCCCATAGCTATGCGGTCCCAAACAAGATTCACCGCACTCTTCTCTAACTTTGGCGGTGTAATGGGTCTTGTGGTGCGATGTATGGCCTCTGACACATCGCCGTAAACGGCCTTCATCTCTTCCTCTGAGCTACTCGACGTCAGCGCATATACCTGTACGACCTTGAGAGAGTATCTGTCGGTCAGTTTCAGTATAAGGTACGCTACCCGGGTCGAGACGCTGCAGATCTCCATCACGTTGTCACGAAGGGCCTTGTTGACGAGGAATCCAATGCCACCCTGGGATTGTCGGCACCCTTTCCTGAAGTGAAATGATGGCCTGATGCAGGACACGGTAACCCTTGAGTTACCGTGTCCTCCCCCTCTCTACGAACTTTCGATAATCCGAAAACATGCCACCGTATCTTTTCTAATTCCACTTCAAGGATTTGAAGGCTCTCGTCCAGCCGCAGACTGCGTCCATTGTACGTTGCAAGGGTCAATTGTTGGCAGCCGTCCCTAGCCCGAGGATTATTAGCACCCCCTACCCTACCGTGTATATATATTGGCTACGTCGAAAATCGCACAGATTAATGAGGTCAATTTTACCAAAACATTTGCCTTATTCCGTGTTGAAAACTTTATTTGCATAATTTTCTTATTACAAATTCAAATGACACGATTAAAATTATGTTGAATACGAAATACCTTTGGCAAAATTATTAAAACTTGGGGTTAATGAGTCTAAAACTCGGGAAGCTGTGCTAATTTAGTGAATAAATTATCACGAAAGTAATGGGATAATATCGTAAGCTTTTTGGGGTAAGCGTACCATAGAAAATCTTCAGCTTTTGTAGTAACTGTTATATTCAAAACCTTTACATTTTTTATCAAAGTCTGTAAAACTTATAGATAGAAAAACTAGAAAAAATTGAATTTCGGACCTTGAAGAAATCAGGCAGGATACGAACCAGCGTTTTCCACAATCCGGGTGGCTGCTCTAACTAACCACTGATACCTACCGAATTCTTACTGACCCGAACGAATCTTTCTAGTATATGCTTTCGTTGCAAGCCAACGTAATTTCATCAATGTTCTAAGGCAAGTACCTCTAACATCCGAAAAAAATTTTTCACAAATATTTAAAGTTTCGGTCATGATGAAATATGCTGTTTGATTATTATTCTGTTTATTTTAGCATTTAACAATGCTTGTTTTTCATATTGACAACATGTTGACAACATGATTATACACATTATCAACCCTAATTTACCACCACCTGGATTGTCCATGGTCCAAAAAGGAACAAACAACTGGAAGAAAAAAGGAAAAACTATCCTTACCATACAAAGCCTTAACAGAAACCTTAATAACGTGATATAAGCTTCTGTCGTTATATTGGCTCTCCGCATGACACCGCGCCTATAACTAACCCACCAGGTTTTCCTCGAATATTGGCTTATACAACCTGTTTCGAAATCATGTTTGAGAGCATAAGTTTTATACATTAAGCCCGTAACGCGCTAACGTCCCCGTTGGCCGGGTTGACATTTTTGTATGGGATTTCGGTACAGCACCCCTAGTGATTGTAAATGGAACCTAAAATGGCATACAAATTTCTGAAGTCAACAACGTTTACGTGACAGAAATGGTAGAGTCTACGTGTAGTAGACATACCGGTCTAGCATTCTTTTAAATCAGGATTAACCAAAACACGCGCATGATTGAATGCCCAAGTTAGAACAAAAAGCCGTGCTACAGTGCACTACACCAAAGCCGTGCTAGAGTGCACTACACCAAAGCCGTGCTACAGTACACTACACCAAAGCCGTGCTAGAGTGCACTACACCAAAGCCGTGCTACAGTGAACTACACCAAAGCCGTGCTACAGTGCACTACACCAAAGCCGTGCTAGAGTGCACTACACCAAAGCCGTGCTACAGTGCACTACACCAAAACCGTGCTAGAGTGCACTACACCAAAGCCGTACTACAGTGCACTACACCAAAGCCGTGCTAGAGTGGACTACACCAAAGCCGTGCTACAGTGCACTACACCAAAGCCGTGCTAGAGTGCACTACACCAAAGCCGTGCTACAGTGCACTACACCAATCCGTGCTACAGTGCACTACACCAAAGCCGTGCTAGAGTGGACTACACCAAAGCCGTGCTACAGTGCACTACACCAAAGCCGTGCTAGAGTGGACTACACCAAAGCCGTGCTACAGTGCACTACACCAATCCGTGCTACAGTGCACTACACCAAAGCCGTGCTACAGTGCACTACACCAAAGCCATGCTACAGTGCACTACACCAAAGCCGTGCCAGAGTGCACTACACCAAAGCCGTGCTACAGTGCACTACACCAAAGCCGTGCTACAGTGCACTACACCAAAGACGTGCTACAGTGCACTACACCAAAGCCGTGCTACAGTGCACTACACCAAAGCCGTGCTACAGTGCACTACACCAACCTTGTCATCGAATAGAGATAGAGGGAGTTTCTCAATAAGGGGTATAAATAAAGGCTTCAATTTTTAGTGCGGGATGCCTCCATTGACTACCATTTTTCTTGTTTGCTTACTTCATTTATTTACTTACATTTGAATGCAGTATGCAGACTGCACAGAGTAGACCAAAGCTGCACAGAAGTGTGACGCACAGAGAAGACACAAACAGAGCATGTTTGAGTCTGACGCAGTATCGGCGGTACAACGCCTCCAATTCCAGCTCTGTGCCTTCCTCCTCTGTGGACAAGTAAAACAAATGTAACCAATAAAATTAAATTTTGTTCTAATATGTGGGACGCTTACACCAAGATCATGACTAAGCTATTAACGAGGATACGAGACTGAGAAATTTTGTTAAATACATCCGTCACATGAAAGTTTGTCTACGTTGAAAATCGAAGGCAATTTCATTTGTATGGTTTTGATTTCATACCTTAAATCAAAACGATACAAATGAAGTTGCCAACTAGCTACAACACGCTACTTTTGTTTCAACATGTCAAATTTTAAAATGTATGGAACTGACATCAAATGTCATCTCGATTAGACAAGTGCTTATGTCATTCCCGTAATTTTTTCATTATGACATTTCGACACGAAATTAGCGTGTTGCTATTAGCTACGGCCCCAGGATATAAACTTCAAACTCAGAAATCAAAAGTAACTAGAAGACTGCTTTTTGGGCTTAGGTGGCCATTTGTGAAGATGTCCTAGAGGTATGACAGATTATATTAAATAAGCTTGAGGAGCAAAATGACTCAAGAGACTACTATTTTCTTTTATGGTAGCACTTGGTGATTTCCTTAATTACCGTACAGTCGTACTAATCGGTTGGATCATCTTTATTGCTCTGCTATAAGCATCTAAGGTAGTATCTATCAAAGTGCCACGCCTGGACTCTGATTGGTTGTACGGAGAAAGACGAGTCCACCTTCACAAAACCATTGCAAAATGAGTCTTAAATCAGCAGCATAAGGTAACCATATGTGAAGCTCAATGTGAATGCGTGTGTACAAGGCAAATACGGCCTGCTCCTAATTGCGAATATGGTCAATAAAGACGTATCACTTCAATTTGTCTAATTGCTACAAGCTTAATCAGTTGCTTCTTCCTAAACGGGTGTAACGTAACATCCAATGGTCTCAGAAGGTTTACTCATAAAATAATTTCAACAGTTTGTTTTTAAATAATGGATAAATAACAATTAAATGGTCACTTGTGTTGTATTTACAGTGCTATTAATTAATACGAAAAACTACAACTTGTTGCAAGGCAAGCTGGTTAGCCAAACCGTGCAGGTTCGACACCCGCGCTATAAGCCCAAAGCAAGTAGCAAAAAGGTGTGGGTTCGAATCCCGCCTGCTGTCAACTCGATTAAGTAACAATAGGCTGATGATTGGAGTCTCGCCAAATACTTTGAAAAACTGCTCTATTAAGAGATTTTGTCTCTATCTGTAGATCAGGAAAATCGAAATCGCAATTTTTTTTTACATGATTTGGCACCCAGGCGGATCGTTCGTTTATAAATATCCTAAGTTAATAAAGGTCAGGGTTAGAAAAGAGAAACAAAAACCTTTGTGTAACAAGATATTTCAAGATCGGGTTGGCTAAATAGATATACCCTTAAAAATGGATTGAGACCGTCTTTTAATTCGGCAACTAGTGGATAAACTTTCAAAAGATTATGGATTGAACAAAAGTAAAGAAAAAGAGATTTATTCGCATACTAGCAGCTGTGCCCGCGACTTCGCCCGCGTGGTTTTCGGTCTTGATTCTTAAGGTTTTTGCAACAGTTTTCATTGATGCTCGGCTTATATTGGTCGCAGCGCCGATTTCCTTTTTCGATAAATGGAGTAAAATACATTAGGCCTAACATATTTTTCTATTCAAACTTGGAGCTTACTAGGATAGCAGGTTCAAATTAAACAACTCTTCAATCTAAAACATTAACACACAATAATTATAGGATTGATGATAAATAAGGTATGAGCAATGCTGATTCGGGATACCGCTGCATAGACCTGCCCATGAGAGTATCAGGTCCACACACGCACCTCATGGTCTGCCCCTGAGCCTTGTGGATTGTCATCGCGAAGCGAACACTAATTGGAAACTGCACTTGTTTAGATGGTATATCACTTTATCTCTACATTCAAAAAAACTGAAGAAGTGGTGAATTCTGTACATATTTTTTTTTTTATTGCTTTCAGGGGACTTCATACACGTAGTAAAAGCCATAGTAGTTTTAAAAAATTTTGTTTGTCTGTTGTTCGCGATTCACGCATAAACCGCTGGACGTATTTTTTTTTTTGCATTTAAGTGGCCTTAGGTATCTTCAACATCTAGTATACATTTTCATCCCTATGTAATCCCTAGGGACTCAGCAGGGAGCAAGTAAAGTTTGTATGGAAAAGTGCGTATGGCCTACAGCAGTGCCACTTAACGGATCTAATTGTGTTTTCAAACCAACCAGGAGCTCGATGAAAACCACACAATATTTTATTTAAATCGGCCCAGCCTCATAAGAGGAGTTAGGTGACAAACACAGATGCAAAAGACACACACCTATAGTTTTAATAGTGGCCGGAGTTAATTGCATAGTTAAGTATTATTATATGTCTTCTTCTTCTTCCGTCCCTGGGGTCATTTGGGGTCGGGTCTCCTCACTGCCTGCGCCAAGTTTCAGGCAATTGGGCTCTCACGTTGCATCTCTCTGTATTTTCTACCTTCTTTACAATGGGGAGTGCTCAGAAGAATGGCATGATCTTATACCTGCCGCTGAGTTTCATCACCACACGACACGTCATAAGTCGAAATTCCATGCTCATCACCGGGATGGCTGGCGCTCAACAACCGTACGTTTTTGGCGTCAATTTCTTCCGCGTACAATCCAAGATATGGAATGATCTTCCTGCGTCGGTATTTCCAAAGGAATATGACATTGGAACCTTCAAGAATAGAGCGTATTCCCATTCAAAAGGCAAGCAACGCATCGGTGACACCTCTGGTGTTGCAGTTGTCCATGGGCGGAGGTGATAAATTTCCATCAGGTGATCTTCCTGCTTGTTTGCTCCCCCCTATTACATAAAAAAGTGAGGAAGTGCTTGCCGCCCTACATGATTTTTTAAGCGATCAAGATGAAGATTTTTTCAAGAAGGGATCTTTAGTTTCAGAAAAAAGATATACCAATTGTATAAACCTCAAGGGCGATTATGTCGAAAAATTAAATAACAATAAATAATGTGAACACCCCTTGTATACCCACCCTATTCATGATATTATATACATATAATAACGAGATATTTTTCAAACACCCACAATCGGTTTAATCTTCCTTCTAGGGAAAGGATCAGACCACTCCTTAGTTACCTAATTCTCACAGTTGGCAAGGCAACGAAATAAATAATCAAACAAAAGCTTACCTACTGTAAAAATAACTTGTATATTACTAGCCGCTGCCTTGCTGGCTCTGTTTATTTGCCAGTGCATCTTCAAAGTCAGGATCAGGCATGGTCTTGTATGTTCGGTTTTCGAAAAGGTTTTTGGAGGGTCGACAACATACGAGCGATGCCCATTTGGGTATAGGTATTTGCTGAGTCACAAAGTTTGTCAAATGTTGGTTTAGCTGATGATCACAAACTAAGGCTATGCTCCAAAAATTGAAACAATTCGAAACGAGCGCTTCTACTTGTCACCAGGGCATCTTTTCACGAGGAAACTAAACAAAATATTCAACAACACAAAGACATTATTCAAGAAACTCACCCACGTCATTACTTTGTTCACTCTGTTTGCCCATTACAACCGCCTTAGCAACAAGTGTAAAAACTTGAGCACCTCTCAAAAATAACGTTGTGACTTCACACGGGTGAACTTGAGTAAATTGGCTTATGAATTGTTGGAAAGTTTATACTTACTCAAAGTTTTTTTTATGATGATGTATTGAATTTACTTATTTATTTTAGCTCCATTTGGAGAATTCTAATTATGTTGAATGTAGATAAGATAAGATAAGATAAAATGTTTATTTGTATAAACATGGTACATTTTTGGTTCTCATTTTTAGGTATCGTGCATACATGTTTAATCGATCTATCGATATACAAATGTTATGATATCGTCATGCGTAACTAGTTGGCTAAAAAAATTATAAAACATTAAACACTTACATAATATGCGATTGAAGTAAGTACATTTATTTCAATTTTAATTCAATTACAATTCAATTCAAAACCTATTATTTAAAAATAAAATGTCAGTTCATTAAACAAAAATTAAATAAATAAATGTCCGTCCACTAAACATAAATAGGGAATCAGTCAAATGCATATCCTTAATCTGCGGTAAAATGTTAACAAAGTCACAAAGCATCAATGTCAATTACCTGGGATGAAGTAATTATATAATTTTTTGAGGCCACCATTACGACAAAATTGCATAAATTCATTGACGCTATAAAAACCATTCTTTGCCAAGATTCTGAATCTGTAAGTACATATAATTATAATACTATGTATATTAAAAATGAAGACGTAAACGGTTAGCCTTTTGTCAAACTAACAAACTCTCTCCATGATTTAAAGTTTTTTAAATAAAGATAAGATGAGACATAACTATAGCTTACAGCAGCAATCCACAGCAAACCCGGTGAATAATAAGTGACTCGCAATGTGTTGGCTCCTGGCCTGGGTGTTCTATCCAACTGAGTTAAGGTGCTGATAGATCAGAGCATTCACTTGTATCAGAACGTCCAGCACTTGTGGTTTTTAAATTTACTCGAATCACAGTTTTGTTACAACTTGATTTTGAAAACCAAGCAATGTTACATTACATGGAAGTTTTGAGAATACATTGTCATTTTCCTGTGTTGTACCAATATAAAAATGTTACATTACGAATGATGAAATGCTCTAACAAATGCTCTAGTCTATACCCACCCTAATGATAGATAACAGACATGGCCCTGACAACAATTTAGTTTAGTCATGTAAGTGGAATAAGTTCAACAAACATATTGTCAATCATAATAAGCCCATGGATATAATGCAAAATTCTTGTGCGCCTCATTCTAAAAAGTGAACCAAAAAAAATTCCAACTGAAATATTTCAGGCACATGTGAATTTCGCCATCATTGTCCTTTTGACCAAGGGTCGGGAATGATTGGCCAATAGCGAGTGGACGTGGCAGTGTTTTAGGACCATTTCCGGGCAGGGTTGACAGTTGCCATTATAAGGTGTGACCCAATTTCAGAGGGTCAAATTAGTTAAAAATAACAAGCCTTTCCGATCTTTATTAAAATAATGACTGAAATAATCTATGTATACTTTTGTTTATCCGAGAATTTGAATTGTAATTGTGAATTCCGTGTGAAATCGTATTCAAATAATTAGTTTTTTTTATAAACATCAAGTATGATTGTTTTGTGATTTTAATGGCACCTTAAATAAGTAGTGGTAATAGTGGTTATAGATTTACATTTTTTTTCTGATAGAGTTAAAATAAACATTAATAACATCGGGACCTTTTCTGGCTCTTAGGGGTGTCACGTTACGCAGGGGAATTGAGGTTCCCCGACGTAACGGAAGTTGCTAAACTGTCACGTTACGTAGAGGAATTGAGGTTCCCCGACGTAACGGAAGTAGCTAAGACGAGGAAAAAAAAAACAATGAGTTGGATAGTAAGTGGGTAGGTTTATTCAACAGGAACCTACCTACCTAGCCTTAAAATTAAACTAACTATAAATATAAATCGGTATGATCCGTGAGCTCACGGGGTTGGTCGTGGGACGGAGTCTGGAGGGAAGAGCTGAGGCCGGAGTTGGAGTTGCTCCGGGAACAGTCGGCAGCAGGAAGGACGGCAGCAGGAAGGATGGCAGCAGGTAATACGGAACTTCTCCGTTAGTTACTTGTTGGTTAGACTTGATGGTTTAGTATCCGCAAGATGACTGATTCGCTGTTCGGTAAGCCGTCCTTTTATACCAATTTTGGTTCGCTTCTAGAATTCTATTTTGGTTTAAAAACGAAGCTGTTTTATGGCTTTCTGCCTCTCCAAAGAGTCGAGGTTGCTTCATTTATAGCTCTTTTGACATCCCACTGGTTGTCAAATCCGCCGTTGAATAATCAAAAATGACAGTGACAGAAAAATATAAACAATTAATTATAACCTAGATCTCTACAAAAATAGGAAACAACGATTAATTTCAGGCACATAATGTTATAAAAAGGAAAACAGTGCTAGAAGAAGTTTAGAAAAACGTTTCGTCAGGAAAACTCCAGAAAAACTAAAGGATATTGTAAAAGTAAAAAGTAAAAATCATTTATTCACTTAAGCTTTTACAAAGAAGCACTTATGAAATGTCAAAATTCACAAAAAAAAAATATGTAAACGATAATAGACGTAAATAAAATAATACAATATTAGTACATATACTAAATAAACATAATGTGAATCTACCACCGGTTCGGAAGTTGCTTCTTATCGAGAAGACTCCGGCAAGAAACTCGATAGTTACTCTTTTGAACTTTGTTTTGTTTTACAACAAATAAATTCAGAGTACAGTCAAAAGAACAATAAAAATACATTATTTGAGCAGAGGAGCAGATTATTCCTACTATGACCACAAATTCTTGTCGTTCAAGTAATCCTCCACGTTATAATAACCTTGTTTTATCAACTTTGTTTTAATTGTAGACTTGAACTTGTGAAGAGGTAGATCAACAAGACTTTGAGGTATTTTGTTGAAGTACTTTACAGATTGACCCACAAAAGAATTTCCTACCTTATGTAGCCTAAGACTTGGAGTAATAAGTTTGTTTTTATTTCTAGTATTGTGTGTATGAGTATCACAGTTTTTTTTGAACATATGCAAGTTTTTGCGCACATACATTATGTTATCGAAAATATACTGAGCGTGCACAGTTAAAATATCAATCTTCTTAAATACTTCTCTGAGCGAGTCGCATGGCCTAAGGTTGTATATCGACCGAATAGCTCTTTTATGGAGTACAAAAATGGTGTTAAGGTCTGCAGCTGAGCCCCTCAACAGTAGACCAGTGTGTTAGCATTGGCAACACCGATTCGGACAGCGGGCTAAAAAAAAAAAAAGAGAAAAAGGAAGCACCGGTGTGGAGCGGGAGTGATTTTGATAATATTCATTGAGATTAATACAGTGTGATAATAAATACAGTAAGTAATACATACTGTCTTTTATTAGATGAGAGACGAATCTAATAATTCAGAAGAGGGAACAAACGAATTGACCCACAGGTATGTTTTTCCACTATTGTTATGTCACATGTTTTACTGCATTGGAAAAACAATTTACGAATATGTAAAATGGCATGGCAAATACTTTAAATTACCACCAGTGAAACTGACCTAAAGAACTATGCGCATCACCCTCATGTCATAAGGTGTACATAAGCATAAGCACCATACCAAATAACACCAACATAACCTGAATAAAAATGTACTTAAATCACACAATCTATGTGCTTAGTTTAATGAAAAATGAAGTATTTTTAACAGTGTCTGATGCCTATAGTACAAGCTTCTGCTTGGTCTAGCATCAGATGAACTTAATTTTATGTTCACCAGATGATTATTTGTTTTGTAGTACAATGATAAATCAATAAGTAGATATTGGTTAAAAATTGTACCAATTAGTGATACAAACACCAAATATTATAAAAGATATCAATTGAGTGAGCAATTAAATCAAACTAATGAAATACTTGCATTGGTTAATATTTTTTTAGAATGAAAACAAACTGCTTCAATTTATAAATGTGCGTACATAAACAGAATTGAATTTTCCCAATTCAACTACATTTTTATCAAATAGTTTTAAATGACCATAATGTAGACTAACATTATGTTAGGCAGGAATAAACCTTATTCTATTTAGAAAGTTAATGTTATGGGCAAATTATATTTCATCGTAAAATTAAACATTACTTTTTTTTCTGTACTTTATTAAAATAAAGAGTTTGTTGCTGTTAAATTAACCAGTCTGTTAATTATTATAAATGTTATTTCAACTGTTCGTTTTGAGTAAATTAAATATTGCGTTATCAATAAATCTGTTTTTTTGCCAAAGATTAGGGAAATCATAGTGTTTCAAATTAGTAGTTATTATTTCTTTTGGAACCAGTTATTTTTATTAGTGTAACTATGTTTTAAAATAATTCAGCAAGAGCACGCTCGACATTATATGTATCATATTCTAATGACAATATGCCCTAGCAGTTTACATACTTTAACCTTAAGGGTTTATACACACTGAATGGTGATGGACACTTTCATTTTATAGTTGAACATATTTCATCAAATTGAAAATATTCTATCTGGATGCCATTCTTCAATAGATTATAGTATCAATGAATCAGTTCTTGTTTGTGCCCGAAAAAGGGTGGTCATAGTGTTTATATTAGTAATTATTTTTTTGTTTTGAAATAATTAATTCTTGAAGCTTAACATAAAAAAAAAGTCACCAAATTGAATATATTCTATTTAAATCCCATTTTGAAATAGTTAAAGATAAACAAGAAGTTATAGATTAATTTAAAATTTTAATATACTTCCACTTGTATATAAAACTAATGGATTATTCTTAATGTCCACTCTATCCTTCCTTTATCCATAAACACTTAATTTTGACAACACTAACCAAAGATAAGAATTCTAACTTGTGATGGCTGACTCGGACCGTAGTGTATATACTCCACCAATACCACCGCTCAAAAGCGTGATGCGGAAAAGGAAGAGAGACCGTACAGTTTCGCCAACTAGTACGACACAAAAGAGTTGGTCTAAGCCGAGGGAGAGATCTAGGTCACGTGCAACGCAAGTTTCGAAAAAGGCACGCAGACATAGGCGTTACCAGTCTTCGCGAAGCGAATATCGTAAGCACAGACGCATGGGTGGAAGTCGTTCGCGCGCCAAGCGCTCAAGCTATTATCGTAGAAATCGCAGCATATCAGCTAAACTTTCCAGTCTCAGCTCAAACAGATCACTAAGTAGCAATTTAAGTGACAGCGAGTATTCTAGTGTTTCCGACAGTTCATACTCAAGTTTAGAGCGTTCTCGTTCGAGATCAAGAAGTTCAAAAACGGAACGTCGCGCTCGTCGATCTCGTCGCAGCCCTAACAAGACAGATGTAATGGACCGTTTTATTGATGCCATCAGCAATCATGGTCGCAATACATTTGTTGGTGCTCACAACGTCATCCCCGCTTTTGACCCAAGTCTAAAGACTCAATCTATGAAGGCTTGGCTCAGAAAAGTCAACGAGACAGCTGCGATATATCAATGGAGTACGAAACAGACGATTTTTCATGCACTGCCAAAATTATCTGGTTTGGCACGCCGATGGTACGAAGGCTTATCTTCAGTGAACCTGTCATGGAACCAATGGCAGAGGAAACTATTGCAACACTTCCCAGATGACCGTAACTATGCGGACAGGCTTTCCGAAATGTTGTCACGAAGAAGTCGAAGAGAGGAAACTTTGGAAGAATACTTCTATGATAAAGCCAAATTAGTTAGCCACTGCAATATAAAAGGAAAGGATGCAGTTGACTGTATAATACATGGCATATTTGACAACAACATAAAATTAAATGCTCAGGGAGCTAATTTTAAGTCACCTGATAAGCTTCTCAAATATTTGCGTAGTATTACTATGAAAAGTGCTAGCAGAGATAACAAAAAGCCTAATTTACCCACAAAAACGTATCAGAACTCTCCAAAACACAGTGAAAGGAATAGGGATTATAAGAACCACACCTCTGCATCGCGTATTTGTTTTAATTGTGCTGAGCCAGGGCACATAGCTCCTAAGTGTCGGAAAGAAGCACAAAAATGTATAAAATGCAACCGTTTGGGTCATATGACCGAATATTGTAAACAGGGTTCATCCTTAGAAATTCGGAAGACAACCTCTAATGCTAATAATAATATTGTAAATAAAGTGCACCTGATTATGTCCCAAAATGAAACCGAAGACAATATATATAAAAAAAATATCAAACTTAATGAAAAACAGAAAACAGCTTTCGTAGATTTTGGAAGCCAATGTACAGTTTTAAGGCAAAGTGTTGCAGAAGAATTAAACTTATCATTGGATTACGAAAATTTGCCACTCATCAAAGGTTTTGCATTTGGCACATTAAAACCAATAGGAAAAGTAGAAGTGCAGCTGAGGGTAGACTTTATCAATTCTTATGTTGAAGCCTTTGTGGTTCCGGATGAATATCTCAGCTCAGATATACTCTTAGGACAAAATGTCACAGAGATGCCCGAAGTCGTCGTTTTTAAAAACAAGTCGAGTTTGATTCTTTACTCAAATAATAGTGTGGTTGATAAAACAAAATTATTAATTCTAAACGATGTAGTTGTAAAAGGCATGCAGACTGGTAAAGTTTGCTGTGATATAGACTACACTGGACACATTTACTTACCTGGGAATATTTCTTTCAAAAGTGGTGAAGAAATTATGACCTTGCCTGGCGTGTACTACATTAATGAAAGTAAAGGTGATGTACCAGTCGTAAGCCTTGCCAAGGGAGACGTTTTGCTTCCAAAAGATAGACTCTTGAGCCGAGTTTGTCTTCTGCCTCTGCAGACTGATTCATTGCTGTCACATCCACACCCTCCTACTGAACTCCAGGTAAATAAAACTACGCTAACAGACCCAACTAGTATAACGGATAACAAATTAATTACTCTAGATATGTTAAATATAGGTAGTGACTTAACAAAAATACAGGAACATGAACTTTTGACTTTACTTAATGAGTTTCGTGATTGTTTTGCGCTGAATTTGAATGAACTAGGGACAACTAATATAACCGAAATGTTTATACAATTACATGATAACGCTCCGGTCTCCTACAAACCTTACAGACTGCCTTATAGTGAGAGGATTATTGTACGCGACATAATCAATGAGTTGTTAGAAACCAAAATAATTACAGAATCGGATTCATCCTATGCGAGTCCCATAGTTTTGGTCAAAAAAAAATGGAGAACACCGCTTGTGTGTCGATTATAGGGCTTTGAACAAAAGACTGTTAAAAACTCCTACCCCATGCCAGTGATAGATGACCAATTAGATCGTCTTAGTGATAAAACCTATTTCACTAGTCTTGACCTTAAATCCGGATATTACCAGATTCCGATGGCCGAGGGGTCTAGGCATTTGACAGCATTTGTAACGCCCGATGGGCATTATGAATATACGCGTATGCCCTTTGGTCTTGTTAATGCACCGGCTGTATTTCAGAATATGATTAATAAGGCACTTGGTAAGGACAGGTATGACCTAGCCATACCGTATATGGACGATTTGCTCTCACCATCAGCTACAATTGAAGAAGGATTAAATAAACTCCAAAAAATTCTTACATCTCTGCGCAATGCGTGTTTAACATTAAATTTAACTAAATGTTATTTTTTCAAAAAGGAATTGGATTATTTGGGGTATGAGGTTTCCAAAAATGGATTACGTCCAGGAACTAAAAAAACCGAGGCTCTGGCCTCATTTCCTACTCCTACAAATGTTCACCAAATAAGACAATTTGTAGGACTTGCCAGTTTTTTTCGGCGATTTATTCCCGGATTTGCAAGTATTGCAAAACCATTGACAATGCTGACAAAATCAAACATCGCTTGGAAATGGGGACCAGAACAGGAGACCGCCTTTCGGAATATCAAAGATAAACTGGTAAAAAGGCCAATCTTGGCATTGTATAACCCATCATACTTCACAGAAGTACACTGTGATGCAAGTAAATTGGGCGTCGGCGGAATAATACTACAGAGATCGAACGAGAAGGATCCACTGAAGCCGGTCGCCTATTTTAGTAAACAAACCACAAAAGACGAGGAGCACTTCCACTCATACGAGCTAGAGACGCTCGCTGTTGTTCTCTCATTGAAGAAATTCCGTACATACTTGATAGGAATTCCATTTAAAGTGTACACCGACTGTAATGCTTTGAGGACAACCTTAACTAAACGAGATTTAATTCCTCGAATAGCTAGATGGTGGCTGTTGCTCCAGGAGTATAATTTTAGTATAGAGTATAGGCCATGCGAAAGCATGCGCCATGTAGACGCTTTGAGTCGCAATCCTATTTTTGATACAAACCAAAACAGTGACGTAGATGATACCAATGTTTATGCAATCATGAGTATTACTACAACTACAGAATGGTTACAAACAGTGCAACTGACAGACCCCAAACTAAAATTAGTCAAATCAATATTAGATAGTGATAGTAAAAACATAAGAGACATAATAGACAATTACGTTTTAAAAGACGGTAGAATCTACAGAAAGGTTGGTGAGGAGTTAAAATGGGTGGTACCCAATAATGCAAGATGGCGTATTTGTCAATTAAATCACGACGAAGCAGGACATTTTTCCGTGGATAAAACTTTAGCTAAAATGAAAAAGGATTATTGGTTTCCCAAAATGAATCGATTTGTTCGTAAGTATGTAACATCTTGTTTTAATTGTCAATACAATAAAGCTTCGACTTCTAAAAGTAGTGGATACTTACATCCAATCCCAAAAGGCAATGTTCCGTTCCAAACCCTCCACATGGACCATCTTGGACCCTTTATCAGGAGCAAATGCGGCAATTCATATATTCTAGGCATTATTGACGGTTTTAGTAAATTTATTTTTGTTAAAGCAGTCAAAGATTTAAAAAGCAAGACAACGATTAAGATACTGTCAGATATTTTTAGTGTTATAGGTAGTCCAAAAGTAATTATCTCGGATAGAGGGACAAGTTTTACATCTACAGCATTCCAAAAATATATGAAATCAATCGGTGTTAGGCATGTTTTGAATGCGGTCGCCACCCCCCGCGCAAATGGGCAAATCGAGAGGTATAACCGTACAATTTTAGAATCACTAGCAGCATCGAATCATGGTCTAGACGAACGAGACTGGGACATTCATATTAACAAAGTTCAGTGGAGTTTAAACAACACCCGAAATAAAAGCACTGGTACCACTCCATCGGAAGTGGTTTTTGGGCGGAACACGGTGAATCCAAGTGAGGGCCCTTTTCTCAACTCTATTCAAGATGATGATAAGAACATTCCTCCTATTACTATTGAAGATAACTTTATAGAAAACACCGATGTCAGTTTAGGCACGCGTAGAGATCAAATTCGTAATAAAGCTGCAAAGAAAATTATAGAAAATCAAAAAGCTATGAAAGACCAATATGATAATAAGAAAGCACCCACAAAGTTTTTTGAACTAGATGATCTAGTAATGATTCCAAACTATCATCTTCCTGCAAATGGTAAAAGCAAGAAATTATGTCCCAAATTTAGAGGTCCCTTTAAAATAAGTGCGGTTTTTGATAATGACCGGTATGAGATTTCAAGTATTGACGGATATTCTAAACGTAAGTACAGGAGCGTTTATCCCGCTGACGCGTTAAAAAAGTGGATTACTTTCACATCTGACGTAAGTGATGTTGATGACAACGCAAATGTCGAAGACTCTAGTGAGGACAATACTCAGATAGACATTAATTAAATATATATATATCACATTCACTCATATTTGATAAATAACATTTCCTAACCTAGTATCCTTTGAATAACCCACCAATTATTAAATAAAATTCCCCATCCCAGCAGCAACTGTTACAGGTTATCAGTCAGCCCAGTTACAGTTACTAGCGAAGGAGTTTTTAATATCATTGGCATAGCGGGAATAAACTCAAGTAAGTTGAAAATTGAAGTGATAACATTAAAAAAAAAAAAGTCGGGAAACTAATGGGGATAATGTGAAATATGCTACGTAATGTAGTGCTCACTATGTTCAAATGCGAACATGTCCCGATATTGCGTGTGTGAAATATGCTACGTAATGTAGTGCTCACGCTGTTCATATGTAAAATATGTCTTGATGTGATTAGTCTGATGTGTGAAATATGCTACGTAATGTAGTGCTCACGCTGTTCATATGTAAAATATGTCTTAATGTGATTAGTCTGATGCGTGAAATATGCTACGTAATGTAGTGCTCACGCTGTTCATAGGTGAAATATGTTTTGATGTGATTATTTTGTAAATGCGTGAAATATGCTACATAATGTAGTGCTCACGCTGTTCATATGTAAAATATGTCATGATGTGTGAAATATGCCACATAATGTAGTGCTCACTATGTTCCTGTGTGTATTATGCAACTCTGTGTAGAACTTATTTCTCTTTATATAAAATATACATAAATATGATAATATTACTTTATTGGGTAATTTTGTTAAGGATATGTTGTTTGGATATTGCACATATGAAAGCCTGTTACCATTTAGTTATTATGGTATCTTTTTAGAAATAATAAATATGATGTGACAAATGGAACCGAAGGAGCGAAGTGTTAATTTACCACATATAAAATCAGGCTTATCACACACATATTTTTTTTACAGATCCCCAACTAAAAATGATCAAAATGGCAGCAGAACAAATGGTGGTGATGATTTAAAGCAGTACCAATGCAAGAATAAGAGTAGTCTGATTATATAAGTAGCACTAGGAACATGTTAAAATTGTATAGAGACACACAAGTCAATCGAATGGCCGGACTAGAATAGGGACATTCTATTACCAGGACGGCCGTCTGTTAGCATTGGCAACACCGATTCGGAAAGCGGGCTAAAAAAAAAAAAAACAGAAAAAGGAAGCACCGGTGTGGAGCGGGAGTGATTTTGATAATATTCATTGAGATTAATACAGTGTGATAATAAATACAGTAAGTAATACATACTGTCTTTTATCAGATGAGAGACGAATCTAATAAACTAAGTGTAAAATGTGAAGCTTTCTAAAAACAAAGTTATTTATGCAAGAAACTAATAAAGATCATAAGTAAGTAACTAATGTGTACACAAAAACCCTACAGGGGTTGAATTTGGTTACGATAACTTGAACTTTTTTGTCACCAAATTACTACTTATAAGTCGGACACTTGCAGACTAATTCGTTCCAAAAATAATATTATATATTATTTGTATTTTACAAAACCCACGCAATTTATCAATGTTTTACTCTTTGTCGGTAGAACAGCCCTAATCGGGGGAAATGGTTGAACTTTTCTAATAAAAACCGTGGCAGTTATTCCTGAAACCCAGACAGCGCGACCCTATTTAATCATTCTAAAGTTAAATATTAATGCGCTTTTTAAATGCAAGGATTTTCAGAGAAAAAAGGACTTTAATTTACAAAGATAAATAGAAATCATACGTCGTGGAAAATGAAAGATGGCGGGGGTATTTGATTTCTGGAGCAGCCAAGTAATGTTTAATATTTTTAATAACTTTACACTTGCTCACCCAAGTTTGAAGGGCCATAAAATAAATCCTGCTGGGAATTCGAAAGTTCGTGAGTATGTACGAGCATTTATGTATTATATGTTTGTTAGAGTAACAAACATATAATACATAAATGCTCGTACATAACACGCAAAAACTACTTAACGGATTTTGATGAATCTGAATACAGCATATCCGTCAGAATAACACATAGGTTACAATTTAGAAAGATATCATGTAATCATGCCAAAATATATAACGTAAGTCGGAAAAAATTAAGTTAGTAGTTATACATAAGTGATCAAACTAAAAGTTTTAATTTTGCTCTTCTTTAATTATTTTTCCAAAACATTTAATAATTATTAGAATTTGATGATGTTTTATAATAAATAGGTAAGTACACAATTACACACATCACTAATATTATTCATCTACATATAGAAGACTTCTAATGTATGCGAGAGATATTCGATTTTAGCAAATAATTAAACTAGACAATATAATTTACACGTGTAACTTTTGTCCGTCGTATCTATCAGCAAATAAGAGCACAAAGTGCTACCGTATATCAGGCAAAACCTACACACCCTACAATCAGACAATCTAATCAAGCAATTCTACCAAACTCCCAACCAATGGCCAGTATCTTACTTCTATTATAAATGCGAAAGTTTGTGAGGATGGATGAATGTTTGTTACTCTTCACGCAAAAACTACTGAACGGATTTGGATAAAACTTTACAGTAATACAGCTTATACATCAGAATAACACATAGGTTAAAATTTATAAAGATTTAATGATATTTGGCTGTAATATACAACGGGTAAGGCGGGCGAAGCCGCGGGCGGGAAGCTAGTAAAGACATACATCAAAATGAACGACGTGTGGCATACCTACATAAGGGAGTGACCGCAGATCCTTCGACGCTGCTTCATTTAGTGCACGCTCTACAGATTTCACATTCACGTTTATTAGTCTCACTGGTCTGCACCCCTCCTTGCATCCTATTCCTCATTACATGAGGTCGTTGTCCCCCCATTTTGTCAGCTTCGGCTTGACGATGTTTCGCCATCTGTGCCTATCCTTGGCATTGTGGAGCGCATCGTATAGTCTCATGTCCAGCACTGCCTGAATCTGGTCGGACCATCTAAGTGGACTACGGCCTCTCGGGCGTCTGCCATCAACCTTGCCTGTGACCATTAGCTGCTCTAGGTTACGGCCCTCTTTTCTCGCGATATACCGAAAAAAAATCTAACACCTTTTCATGCAGATAGGAGAAAGCCTGGTTCTTACTTTCATTTCAAGGTCACCATACAAATCAGTCGAAAAGTCAGTATTTTTTGTATGAAACCCTTCAAATTAAAATCAATTAAAAAAATCGAATTTTAACTTACATGGTTACAACATCACTTACTGAGTGTGCTTTTTTGTTTTTGTAGGTATTTAGATAATCATTCGGTACCTATATTTAAATAAATAGCTGTTTTTTTTTATATTGCCCGTCAAGATGACCTCACTCCACCTGATGGAAAGCGGTCGTGAGGTCCAGATATGAGGTTGACAAGCCCAGTCATTCAAACGAATCACTAAGCTGGCCATCCTCCCTTGAAGGCCTGCAGAAATGCCTTTTCACGCCCCGCTTGAAGAACCCGGGACTATACGAGGAAGGAAACACATGTGCTGGAAGAGCGTTCCACGTCTGGATGGTATGAAAAAGAAACGAGTCACCGAACCTTTTAGTTCGGGCCAACAAATGTTGAATTGTGTGTGGCGAGCTGTTAGTTTGTCTCGCTGAAACTCGAGAATGGCTGGACCGATTCATTTAATTTTGATCTTGAAATATTTGTGGAAGTTCAGGAAAGGCTTAAACGAGAACATAAATAAATAGTAACATAAAATAAAAAACTGACGAAAAAATACCAACGCCACTTATGAAGTAGGTTTTTAATGTAGTTACGAGTAAGGTTTTGTGAGCTGTCATAATTTACCACAAGTCAAAACATAACATACGATAATACTCGTAATAAACGGACGACAACCATAATATTAAGTTCCCTGCATCATCTGGATACAATTTACAAAAGTACGCCGAATAAAGGCGTTCCCAATTCCCGGTTCGCGATATTATCCCGTAAATTCAGATTTGTGCTCGTAATATCGCATAACCCGGATAAAGGTGGGAAGCTGCTGTATGTCTGCCTTTGAGTCTCATATTTCCAACTGACGCTGACTGTTAGCTTTGACGGAGAGGATGATAGTAGCTTAGGGCGCAGGTTCAGTTAAATATGCTATTTGAACCTTGTCGGAAAGTTCTAAATTTGAATTACAGCGGTTGGTAAAAAAGTTTACGATTTGATCAAGGCTTAGATTGCTTCACCTAAATTTACGTTTCTTTAGGTTTTAGTTCTACTCGTATGCTGATGTCAAGTCTGGTTTAAAACTTTAAGAACTTTATTCTCTTAAAGAATATTGCATTCAGTCAGAGTGATAAGTTTTTTGTCTATTTCTAAACATAACATTTGCCTAGGCTATTCGTACATGAACACTATGTTCAATACTCACAGCTTAAAAACAACGGTACTTACTATGTACCATAAACACAAAATTAGATTTTAGTTACAATGGCACTACCATACACTCACAGTTACTTACTTTATTACAATGATTGTAATAAATAGAACATCCTACAATACCTCACCAATTCGTTGAAGGTAGGTAGTTTGTGTGTTCGCTGAATCCGCGTGATTTCGTCACTTCGGCTTCGGTAGCTGTGCACGAAGCTAGGTAGGTATCATTTATCAAACTCTCAGTTGGTAAACGAATCCTCCTTAATCGATCCTTTACCGAAATCTTACCCCACAAAACCTGGTATCCCATTAGTTTTAATTTTTGATTGAAATATGGAACATTATTATTTTACACATCAATAAACAATATGAAATTAAAATAACTACTTGCACAAAATGAACAAAAACCTTTGCAGAAATGCACCAGCAAATAAGTTACCTACACAATTCCTTTCCAAAACATTTTTAAATAATATTTTGAGAGAAAAGTCGCATATTTTTGCCTCTCGCTGGTGCCTGAGGTGCACTATGTGGCATTTCTTTCACTTTTGTGCAGTTAATTAAGAGGTTTAATTAGTTTTCCGCTGTGGTCGTGAATAACTTTTCATTGTTTTTGGCAACAATGGAGAGATTCTCAAGGAATGAAGTTAACTACTAGAATTAGGACAAACTCTACCTCGCAAATTATGAAACGTCTCTCAAAGGTAAGCAGCCTTTTACGTAGAGCTATACCTTTTGTTACTACCGCATCATCACGAAACAGCAACTTAAAAGTTGATTACTTATTTTTTTAATCATTCTCTTCACTATCACTTTCTTGGCGTCATGATAGTATTGGTACGAGATTGATCGTCAGTTCATTTGACTGGGTCACGCAGGAAAAAAGCATCTTTATAAAAAAGCGTTAAAATATTAGAATTATATCTTATATTTTTTTGTCTTTTTAGTTCTTTTTGTTGTTGGGATAAAAAAGTGTCTGTCTTTTCACGAGTTCTGTACGTCTACCACGAGTTGCCACTTAAAATTTACGTTACCGTTCTCGTAAAAAAAATGTATCGGGATGACACATGACATGACATGACAATGTCAAATCCCAATACATTTTTTTACGCGAACGATAATATAAATTTAGGCCTGTATTCTGAAACAAAATCTGTACTTGAGTGTAGATCTGAATGACGTTTTTGTATGAACTGACGTTTTTAAATCTCTAGTCAAGTACGGATCTATGCGTATGTTTCTAGAATACGGGCCTTAAAGTGGCAACTCGTGGTTGACATACTGATATATTCTTGACGTTAGAAATCAGTTGTAATATGACGCAAAACTTATGATAAGTTTTAAGGCTAGAAGTACACGTAGCACCTGCTCTGAAGCATATGATCCTAAGACTTGACGACTTTATATACTACGTTGGTGACAAACATGTGCGCGGACCGCCTAATGATTTCCGTAGCCTATGGAAGCGCGCTACACCAGCGGCATCACTCGCGCGTTGACGACCACATAAAAACCTTTTCCAACTCCTCTTGAAGAAATACTATAGCCTATTGGAAAAACTTTACGTGCCCTTAGAAATAATCATCTTTGAAATCATGGTGAATCCAGAGTGTGGGGATTGACTAAACAGTAATAGAAAGTAGCCGTGGTTTACATACATACATAGATTACCTGCAATCTATGCATAAATACCAAAATACATTTGTTAATTAGAAAAAACTAAAAACAAAACTAGGCATAAATACTATGTAAATTATTTTTGCTCACAATCAATTTCTACAATAGGTACATTTGTTAATTAGAAAAAAACACAATAACAAAACTTCACACCACACAATAATATACACACAGAGCAGACTTCAACAACAAAGAACAACCAGCTTTAGCCGAGCGAAAAGCAAATAATCCGGATGTGACCACCAAACGAGATTTTTGCCCTTTTTTATCCAGTTTTATCCTGTTTTTCCCGTTAATAAAGTAGGTACTAGTGGAACCGTGGAATCCGCACTGATGGGGGATTATTAGTTATCTGTACACAAAGGGTCGATGAGGGTAAATGTGGACAGGGGTAATTGGAAACATGTAATTTACCGCATTAAATGCTAAAAAAATTGGGGTTTTATTTTGGCTCACAATTAAAATTAACTAAAAGCAACATTAACAAAAAGTATGATGTGACTGTTTTGATAAGTCTGTTGAAGCAAAATTGGTAGAGGTCTTGGGTTTGATCCACACACACACAACAGTCACACAACATTAACTATAATAATAAAGAATTCGCAGTAAGGAACCTTAGACTTGGCACGACTTGGTCTAGCTTTCATTACTTTTTAGAGATAAACAAGCAGCTCCATCGAGACTTGGCTAGTTTTTTACAGAATGTTTTTGGTGGGATATAATTTTGACGTATCCGTTACTAGATATACGAGTATATATTCAAGCTCTTTACACCAAAGAGACGAGACCATAAAAGTAATCCGGTATAAGTGAGCGATGGGTTTACGGGTACATGCTGAATTTTGCCAATAAAGAAATAGGAACCCCCTTTCAAGAGTCAAACCACCAGATGCAATGGCTCCTCATGCCTATGCTGTCGATCTATCAACCATACCTACGCATGAATTCATTCTCATATGGCGAACAAAAAGAAGATGAATAAAAAAACATCTCATATCCTCAAGTATGAGATGTTTTTTTCATGTGGAAACTTAATCACAGGTAATATATGTCAGGTCAGTTGATGAAAAGCCCTGATGGCACTTATAGAGGAAATAATATTATCTGTCCATATGCTCATAGAGTGCCACATCATTTTATCGCAGCGAGATTAACAAAATAAAAACAAAACAGATGGTTGTGTTAGCCAGTATCGAGATTAAATCAGTTGGTAATATTTATTAATCTACACTAACTTTAGTATTTTTTTTTATTGTTGTGGATTTATGCTTTCCTTGTGTGGTACCTCGTGACACAGGGATATTGATCCCTACTTCGAGACCATTACAAGAGGTGTGTTGTCTGGCGCATATTTATTTATTTATTTATGTATTTATTTATTTACTCAAAAACTACTGACCGGTTTTTATTATATTTCACCTTTTTAAAGTTCAGTTATCAGGGAGTAACATATTCATCTAAAGGCTTATTTACAAGATAAATAGGTCCACGCGGGCGAATTCGCTGACGCGTTTTTTTCTGATTGCTCTAGAAAATAGTGCTGAATATACATTCCCTTCATTTCAAGAGGCAGATCATAAGGCATCAGTGGAATCCCTATTATGCGGCAGATGTCTATGAGCGGCCTAAACCAGTTTCCATCAGGTGGATCGTCTGCGCTTTTATTAATATGCCATGAAAAAAAACCAAATATTCACGATTCTGCTAACAATTTAAATTCAACTAGGCGAACCCTTATCACATAAGAATTGTATTCATATTGCTAGTTAATTTATCAATTCAAGCGAATAAAGTACATGAGCTGCTTTTCAAACTAATTAAATAAAAACAACAAAAACAAAAACGTGTACTAATCTAAAACTTTAAGCAATCAACAATAGGTATAGATGTGAGAATTCATAATTAGTTAGAGTAAAAGTCTAGACTTTCTAAAATCAGTTCAGTGGCATAGTGATCAAGACAAACACTTAACTGACTATTTTATATAAATTGTAAATATTTTTAGGTCAACAATATTTTTATCAAACAGACACATAATATAGTACTTATTATGACTCGTCTACTATAATAACCTAGCTATTACAAATTTACATACAATAAAACTATTGACCTATTGAACAGAATAATACAAATATTATAGAATACGTGTACATAAATACGAGTTCCAGTTTAGTGTATCTCTACCACCGAATAGGTTGTTGCTTGTAGGCCAAAAAGACCCGACAAGAAAACGGTTCTATTACAAATCATTTTGTTTTGTAACACTATCGGTTTACTTTGTTAGTGTGCTTGTTTATATTATTATAAAAAAATAGTATAAAATGTAACAGCGGACTTTCGGTCTACGGAATTTGCTGCAAGAATTTTCTCGGATTGTTTTCCATTGTATGCTATTATGAATGTACTCGTAAGTGAATTATAGCATCAATCCACATACCAATGGTACAAATACAAATGTATACCACATTCATACATCTGAATAGAAGACGCAAGGCGCTACGTTTTAACTAGGTTAAAACCAAGCGTGCCACTATATTTTCACGCTTATCGTGACACCACGATAGAAATTTGTCATTTGTCCATTTTCAGAAAGAGAAATGATTGGTGTGAAATGACTTGATTTTGACATCAGTTGCATTAACGGTAGAGCATGGACTAGATGGAGCAGTGTCAAAAGTGGTGCATATTACTCCTTTTTGCCACGCGAAGTACCACTCGCGTCGTCTATTTCAATGTATTTCTTAGTTACCTATAGTAGCGCTATCTAGTTCACGTATATTTATGGTAATATGTAATGTTAGAGCATACGTACTAGCAGAGGTCAGTGACAATCATGATTATTCATGATCATGACCGATGACAGCGTCAGATGACATACCTAAGTAGATAATATTTTATTGTTATACTCCATTCATTATAGCATTAGACAGAAGTAAAAAAGGTTCTTTTTAGGGTACACTTTGTGGTAAAAGTACATTATTAATTTTAAGATTTATGCCGAATTTATTAAAATCTACTCACAATCAATTGTTCCCATTTAAAGTAAAGTAACTTCAAAATTTATAAGACTCTTGCTTGAATAAATTATTTTGTCTTGCATTAAACTATAATGTCGATGTAAATAGCTAAAAGAAGCAGGGGTTTTTATCCGAACACATTTTTACTGTCACTATAACTCCACCAAGGTCATACAGGTATGTCAGTCATTTTAGCAACCCAGTTTCTTATTTCTTATGTTGTAATGATTGAAGGATTCATCATTCACATACTCTACCGTTGTAGGTATTTGCTTACGGTATTTACTTACATTGAGCTATAGAATGGAAATTATAAATAATATTACTATTATTACTACGTAATTTTATTGATTTTAATCTTGGGCTATCAGCAAGGACGACTCGTTTAGCCCGACGCTTTAGTTTAGGGCACCTTTTGATGACATTTCGAGAGCTCCCCAAGGTTTACAGGAACGATATCAAGCGATTTTGGTATTGCAAATGTTTTTTTTTTTTTATATTGCCCGTCAAGATGACCTCACTCCACCTGATGGAAAGCGGTCGTGAGGTCCAGATATGAGGTTGACAAGCCCAGTCATTCAAACGAATCACTGGGCTGGCCATCCTCACCTTGAAGGCCTGCAGAAATGCCTTTTCACGCCCCGCTTGAAGAACCCGGGACTATAAGAGGAAGGAAACACATGTGCTAGAAGAACGTTCCACGTCTGGATGGTACGACAAAGAAACAAGTCACCGAACCTTTTAGTTCGGGCCAACAAATGTTGAATTGTGTGTGGGTGACGCCGTAGTCCAGCACGCGTGGTACGGGAGTGGAAAGGTGAGGGTGGGATAAGCTGGAATAACTCGTCAGAGCATTCCCCATTGTAGAAGCGATAGAGAACACTTAGTCTGGCAATGTCTCTACGCAATTGGAGAGGCTCAAGGGTCAAAGTTGCCTCTGGGTTTCCAATAATACGGATAGCACGCTGCTGCAACCTGTCAGGAGCTTCGAGTAGGTACTTAGCGGAACCGTCCCAGAGATGAGAGCAGTATTCCACACACGAGCGAACTTGTGTCTTATACAAGAGACAGAGCTGCTCAGGCGTGAAGAATCGTCTCACTCTGTTCAGGACTCCGAGTTTACGGGATGCAGTTCTAATGACGCTCTCAATGTAGTCCCGCTGGTTTAGGTTGCTACGAACATCCATGCCAAGGATGTTTAGGCTATCCTTAATCGGTAGTGGGGTGCTCTGAAGAGTGGGATGGGAAAGGAAAGGCGACGCCTTTGCTGTGAATGCACACACCTGCGTTTTCTTGGCATTGAACTCGACAAGATTGCATGCACCCCATTCTGAAATGCGGTCCAACACTCCGTCAAGCTCAACAACAAGACTTCGCCTCTTCTCCTCGATGTCAGTCTGCTTTGCCCCAGGGCGCTCGAAATATCGCGCGTGGACCGTGCTATCATCCGCATAGCAATGAATATTACCAAGAGATAACATGTCATTGATATGCAGAAGAAACAACGTAGGTGACAAGACGGAGCCCTGCGGCACACCGGCATTAATCTGGAGAAAGCGTGATTTTTGACCATCGCAAAGGACACGAATTCTACGTCCCTCCAGAAATCCGGCGACCCAGTCGCATAGGCGAGGTGGCAGACCATATGCCGGAAGCTTGGAAAGAAGCGAACGATGCCATACACGGTCGAAAGCTTTGGCAATGTCAAGGCTGACGGCCAAAGATTCCCCATGCTTGTCCATAGCCTCCCCCCAGATGTGTGTTACGTACGCTAGAAGATCACCCGTAGACCGTTTTGGTCGGAAGCCGTACTGACGGTCGTGAATGAGAGAGTGATCCTCTAGGTAGCGGATGAGCTGCGTGTTTATGATCCGCTCAAACACTTTAGCTAAAACTGAGGTTACGGCTATTGGACGGTAATTGGCAGGGTCAAACCGGTCCCCTTTTTTGGGAACTGGTTGAACGTTCGCCTCCCTCCAAGACAGCGGCACAAGACCCGAATTGTAGGAGAGGCGATACAGGCTAGTGAACACTGGAGACAACTCCGCTGCACATTTCTTCAGCACCACAGCTGGGATTCCATCAGGGCCACTGGCTTTCCTGACATCGAGTGACTGCAGTTCGGCACGTACATCACACTGCCTGATACGAATATCAGGCATTGTGGAGCCGCAATGTGGAATATCAGGCGGCGCAGCACCGCAGTCATCGATGCAAGAGTTTGCGGCAAAGAGGTTAGCCTGTAAATCGGCTTTCTCTTGCGGCTGATGAGCCAACGATCCATCAGGGAATCTCAGTGGGGGCAGCAAAGGCACGCAGAAGTTAGATTGCACGTGTTTAGCCAGTCGCCAGTAGGAGCGGCTACCCGTAGGGTGCGTGATGAGTTCTTGGCCAACACGTGCAATTCGCTGGGCGTCTGCTCTAATGTAAGCCCTCTTCGTGGCCTTGGTGGCTTTCAGGGAGGCAAGGTTTGAATGATCATTGAGTGCCTGGGCCCTAGACCAAGCACGGTACGCCGCCTGTTTTTGTTCAACAGCTGCGGCACACTCGCGATTGAACCAGGGACCAGTTTTGCTAGCACTGACGACATCAGTAAAAGGAATGTAGTATTCCATTCCGGTACTGATCTCGTCAGCGATAGCAGATGCACTCTCTGAAGCATCCCTTTCTCCAAAGCAGCACTGCCGCCAAGGGACGGAGGCAAAATACTCTCGCAATCCGTCCCAATCTGCCGAAGAGTAGTGCCATAACCGCCGCGTCACCTCCACAGGTTGTGGGGGAGCTGCACAAGGCACTGTAGCGCCAACCAGACAGTGATCGGAGGAGCCCAATGGAGCACCAACCGATACTTTATACTCGGCTGGGTGACTGGATGGGGATGGATGTGCATGGGATATGGTAACTTCTTATATGTAAATGTATAGGTGGTCTTAAGAGAACACAGCACGGTCGAGAAAATTGAAAAATAGGTATTTGTAAAATCTATCGCTGCCTTTTGTAAACCTCCAGCGCTACGCAGAGTGCGATACAGACAGATGCAAATTGGACCGAAATTACCTATCAAAAGTACACAAAATGGACGTTTCGAAGTCCCCTGATCCCTTTTCGAAAAGTAGACCGATTTAGTTACTTGATTAAATAAAAATTGAGGACTGTGGCAGTGTTCCTATGTTTTATTTTTTTTATAAGTGTAATTTAACTAGTCAAATTAGTTTTCTGGATGTTTCAAACAGCGGAAAATCTGGCCCTTTTTTTGGTTTTTGAAGGTTCATATCTCTTTTAATCATTAATTTATTAAATTAAGAAAAACAGAACCATGGCAATAGATTTATAAATAAAAGTATTCCTCTTACTAGCAATATCCAGGGAGGAAACAGGGGACTACGTTTGTATGGAAAAACGGCGCTTCTGTATCCTCTTAATGGTCGGTTACTGACTAAGTTGTATTAAAACAACCTGTTTCTATGAAAAAGGGATCATACAGGATAATACATATCAAAGGAAAAACTGATCACAGAGACACCAAACTGCAATGGAAAACCACCCGGAAGAATCAGTTTATATAGAGAATTCATTTAGACTATATTGCCAAAATAAGCAACAAAACTAATCTCAAAATCGACCTTATTATCAGCGTATTAAGATAATGCAATTTGATTCAATTTGTCACGTTGGGGCTCCGCCAAGTCATGCCAAGGTCAATGACCGTTTGCAACAGCGTAACGTCCATTAACAACTATCACCTTCGGAGACACTTGAAGGGTCAAAGGGACAAGTCAATGGATTAAGCGTGACATTTAGTGTCGGATTACTATTAGGTATAGTGCCAATGTATTTTGTGAATGTGAACGCTGCCGCTGGAAGGAGTGTACATATAAATCAACTGTTTTAATTACGAATAAATCATTTGATCTATTTTTGCCTCTGTTTTGGTGATTTTAGGTCTTACACAGATTATTAAATTTGAATTCTCGTGCACTTTTGGTCATTTAATTAAAATGGAACATTTTATCTCAAATCCATTATAAAAACTAAATCGCTAATGCATATATTCCACAGCAAAATCAATTGCGTAGTTTAATAGAAGAACAAAAAGACAGACCAGCATTTTTTTATATTTCCCGTCAAGATGATCTCACTCCACCAGCGGGCCTAAGATGCGCGCCTTACTCCAATCAAATTTCGTCATTTCTCGTTCTTGTCGGCAAAATCGAGAAATGACGCAATTTGATTGGAGCATTTTTTGTCTACTCTTCTCGTGAGGCGCGCGCATCATAGCCCCGCTGATAGAAAGCGGTGGTGAGGTCCAGATATGAGGCTGACGAGCACAGTAATGCAAAGGAATCACTAGGCTGGCCATCCTCACCTTGAAGGCCTGCAGAAATGCCTTTTCACGCCCGCTTGAAGAACCCGGGGCTATAAGAGGAAGGAAACACATGTGCTGGAAGAGCGTTCACGTCTGGATGGTACGACAAAGGAACGAGTCACCGAACCTTTTAGTTCGGGCCAACATATGCTGAATTTTGTGTATGCTAAACAAAGGACTTATCTTCTTAATTCACTCGCTAAATACTGAGGAGCTGTTCTGTGCTTCTGCCATGAGTTTCAGTCACATCAACCACGATAGTTGACTTCAGCAATTTGTTTGTCATTCTTAGTTCCATTACTAATCACTAACGCCTCCGTGGTGGAATAGTTTCAGAGCTCGTCCCGAAACACGGAAGTCCCGGGTTCTATTCCTAGGTCGGGCAAAGTGTCTTTTCGGATTTTTCGGAAAATAGCCCGGGTTTGTGATCGATCACCAACTCGAAGCGTGGCGATAAAGCCTTGATGGGAATTATCAATTGTAGCGATGACTAGATTCCAATGATGGAGGCGTCTGTTCAGCTGTGGGACAGAATATAGGCTAATTAATTTACTCGCTAAGCACTTTTTATTTCTTACTTTTTTTTTATACCACGTCGGTGACAATCTAGCATGTGGCCCACCTGATGGTAAGCGGTTACCGCAGCCTATGGACACGTGCAACACCAGGGGTATCACTCGCGCGTTGTCGAACCTGCAAAAACCTTTTCAAACCCCTCTTGAAGAACTCCATATTATAACTCATCGGGAAAACCTCGGCAGGTGGTTCATTCCACAATTTAAGCGTCCTCGGAAGGAAACATCTCTGAAACCGAACTCTACGAGACCATTGCGGATTCAGAGTGTGAGGATGAACGCCCTGTCGGTGGCGAGAGGTGTGGTGGTAAAAAGTAGACGTGGGCATCATATCAAACAGTTCTTCAGAACAAAACCCGTTTTACAAGCGGTAGAACACGCATAGGGTGGCGAAGTCTCTCCTCAGACTTAACGGCTGTAAGCCGCTTGTCAGTTTTCGACAATCCGGAGATTGTCGACGATCCCAAACGACGTCGCACGCCTCTGGACTGAGTCACAAGGACTGAGTTGATATCCAGGCGCTACTGCCCAAAAGTGACAACAGTACTCCACGTGTGGCCTGACTTGCGCTTTATACAGCAGCAGTCTTTGCCTAGAAGTGAAGAACTGCTTCGCCCTGTTCAGCACACCGAGCTTTATGGATGCCAACTTCCCTTTTGTTCCAAATGACTCCGAAACTATATGTCAACACCAAGGATCCTAAAACTATTTATTTAGATAAGGGTAGGGTTCTGAAACTGAGGAGCTTCAGTGAATGAAGTTTTCTTAGCGGTAAACGCTCAAACTTGTGTCTAAGTGGGGTTAAACTGGACTAAATTGTTCCGACCACAATCGGAGACCCAAGCTAGGGTATTTTCGATTTCAGATACAAGTTTAGTTCGACTTACCCTCACAAAGGTACGGTGATGATATCGGCCTGTGTGAAAGGTATCTCCAGTGCTATCATCCGCATAGCAATAAATACCATCATTATATAGAGAGCATATCATTGATATGCAAGAGGAATAGCGTAAGAGATAGCACAGAGCCTTGTGGGACGCCAGAATTAATGTCCAAGCTATCGGAGCAACTACCGTCTACAACGACTTTAATGTGTCTGCTGGGCAAGAAACTGGCGATAGATGGATACATCCGCTTAACCATCTCCATCTCCATCCATATCTCCATCTGCATACTAGAGGCGCTGTACCAAAATCCCATACAAAAGCGATTGATGCTGATGCTAGTGATAGTGATAGTGATAGCTGATGATAATGCTAGTGGCTGACACCGACTCCAGCAAAAACAATAATTGTACCTACATTATATTATCGTATAAGTTTCAGAAGAATACGCAGTTATTTTTTTACCTTGTGTTTTGTTTCGGAATAGTTTTTTTTTGGAGTTGATTTTCTTTTGTCAAAATTTTTGTTTATTTCTTGATTTTCAGTGAAACGGTTCTCGTTTATTTTATACATCGAAAAAGTATCGTTCATTTGCTCCTAAGAATTGAAGAGTTCCGTTACTTTGTCATGGATCCCACAGTCAGAACCTAACCAAACTCTCATCAAACTAACTTTGCTGTATATCCTTTTCAATAAAAAAAGAAACATCAAAATCGGCTGGCGTGAAATTCAGTTATTCATTCATTCGTCGCGCATATACTTTATCTAGATTTAAGACTTATATGGTTTTCTCATGGATGCCGCCACTATCAGAATTGGATCAAATCAATATGGGACCACACGTGAAGTACCAGCTTTCAAATAAGAAAGAATTATCAAAATCGGTTTACCCAGTCGAAAGTTATGAGGTAACAAACACAAAAAAAATATATAAAAAACATACAATTGAATTGAGAACCTCCTCCTGTTTTTGAAGTCAGTTAGAAATTTATTTATTTTCTACGGAGTGATTTATCTGTTACGTAGTAACTATTAAGTAATACATGGTGTAACGCTTGAGCTTGACTGAACTTTAGCGTGACATTACGCAGGATACAATTTTCGAAGTCCACATGTGAGCCTGGCAGGAGTAGATATTTTTCTCAATGGAGAAGATTTACTTTATTAGCGCTCCCATTACCATTTCCTACTGTTTATCAGATAGTCCGGGAAACAACTGGTGTTTGTTATTAACTGTAACGGTATAAGATATTTTATGCTTCTAGCTGGAATAACTATGCAACATGTGTTGGCTAATGTAATAGACTAAATTAAATGACGATATTTCCTAAACAAATTAAAGCAGACAGCAACATTTAAGTGCATTGTAACTGTGTAGTGATACTTATTATGTCTCATAAAATTATATCTAAGAATGTAGAAAGGAATCTATTGTTGTGCAATGGTAGCGATCCTGCCTTAACCGGCGAAGGTAATGGGTTCGATCCCCACCCAGGACCTAAATATTCATGTGACGACCATTTTGTGTTAGTTATTTGTAAGGGTGTTATTGAACGTTAAGGCCAGTGTTTCTGCAGAACTAGGCATTAAGCGCTTTCCCTGCCGCGCGTAATAATGCAGGGATCTGAATGCACCTTTGATTCGAGATGGCGGCGCTAGTCCGGTTTGTATGATATTATAGCACGGTATCGCTTAAAAATGTTACTAATTATGAATGCGAAAGTTTGTGAGGATGTAGGTATGATGTTTGTTACACTCTCGCGCAAAAACTACTGAACGGATTTGGATAAAACTTCACAGTAATACGGCTTATACATCATGATACCAGATGGGCTAAAATCTATCAAGTTTTTATGTAATTTGGCCATGATATATAACGATAACGCGGGCGAAGCCGCGGGCGGAAAGCTTTATAAATGCGAAAGTTTGTGAGAATGTATGTATGTATGTGTGTATGTTTGTTACTCTTTCACGCAAAAACTACTAAACGGATTTAGATGAAACTTTACAGTAATACAGCTTAGACATCAAAATAACACATAGGTTACAATTTATGTAGATTTTATGTAATTTGGCCATAATATATAACGATAAGTTCACGCGGGCGAAGCCACGGCCGGAAAGCTAGTACACTATAAAATGTATTTGAATTTGGTTTTGGAATTTTCTTCAGAAGACATCTGTTTCGTTATATTAAATTACGAAAACAGTATGCTCATTTAATTGTCTTTGTGTCAAGTTAAACAATCATAGTGATCAAATTTGAGACCTTTTGCCTCTAATTTCATTTGACTACAGTTCTAAGTAAAACGAACCGCTTATTTATAGGGACTTATCAAGTCCGAAAGTTAAATAAGATTAACTAATTAACATTAATTATATACAGAGCTTAATTAATCTGTGACAGAGCCTTCGAAATAATTTAAAGTTTATTTAGTCCTGAAAAACATATGTATGACTATCTTTTTCCCGTGACTTTGTACGCTTGTTTTTAATTAATGTTTAATTAAGCAGAGTCAGTACATTTCAATATGAAGTACAAAAAACAGCTGATGTAACTCCAGAGCTCCATGTTTACCATGTAGATTCGAATGTACAGACAAACACTGACTCCGCAATTGACATGAAATGAGCTCAGCTTTATTCTGAAGAACTCACTTCCAATCTCTCACAGTTAATCACATGTGACACAAAAAATCACCCTAATACTTGTACATACTAGGGCTATTCTGAAAACTCATTTCGAATTTCACCGTGAATCAGCTGTGAGATTCAAGAAAACGACGAAATGTCGCCTTTCGGACGAACGGTTTCAAAAAATAAACTACGTTTAATGATATTTTGACATTGAGTTTATATAAATTGTTTTTTTTTTATATTGCCCGTCAAGATGACCTCACTCCACCTGATGGAAAGTAGTCGTGAGGTCCAGATATGAGGCTGATAAGCCCAGTCAATCACATGTGACACAAAAAATCACCCTAATACTTGTACATACTAGGGCTATTCTGAAAAACTCATTTCGAATTTCACCGTGAATCAGCTGTGAGATTCAAGTTTTGCACCGTGTAAAACTAGATAACGACGAAGTGTCGCCTTTCGGACGAACGTTTTCAAAAAATAAACTACGTTTAATGATATTTTGACATTGAGTTTATATAAATTGTTTTTTTTTATATTGCCCGTCAAGATGACCTCACTCCACCTGATGAAAAGTAGTCGTGAGGTCCAGATATGAGGCTGATAAGCCCAGTCATTCAAACGGATCGCTGGCCATCCTCACCTTGAAGGCCTTTTCACGGCCCTCTTGAAGAACCCGGGACTATAAGAGGAAGGAAACACATGTCCTGGAAGGGCGTTCGACGTCTGAATGGTACGACAAAGAAACGAGTCACCGAACCTTTTAGTTCGGGCCAACAAATGCTGAATTGTGTGTCTAAAGGCAAAAGTGTGTTGCTGTAATTTTTTTTTTTTTATATTGCCCGTCAAGATGACCTCACTCCACCTGATGGAAAGTGGTCGTGAGGTCCAGATATGAGGTTGACAAGCCCAGTCATTCAAACGAATCACTGGGCTGGCCATCCTCACCTTGTAGGCCTGCAGAAATGCCTTTTCACGCCCCGCTTGAAGAACCCGGGACTATAAGAGGAAGGAAACACATGTGCTGGAAGAGCGTTCCACGTCTGTTCCATTGCACACAACGCGAAAACGATACGGATTCAACATCACGCTGGAGCTGTGAGTTAGATAATAGAGATTAAGGAAACTTGTTGAACCTTCTCATTCATACTTAGGATTAGCCGTATCTATTTATTTTTAAAATCTGATAAGATTGTTGTTCAATGTTTCATACATTTATTACCACAAACTGGAGATTTCTACTTACTTCACACTAGAAGAAAGAAATAAAATACAATTATAATAAAACCATGTCTAAAATAATCTTGGTTCGAACTCTGTTAGAAAAACTTAACTGGTCAAGGTATATCAACTGGTGTAGGTCGCTTTACTAGTATTTTTATTTTAATATGAAATGGCGTTGTTTACTATCAAATAACACAAGTAATTGTTATAATTGGTTTGACTGGCCCGTTGGCGCAGTGGTAGCAATCTTGCCATCAGCGCCGCTGTGGTTTCGATTCCCACTCCGCGGCCCCGAAGGTAACTTTTAATGGATGAAAATATGTATTTGTTGACCGTACCACCAGCTTGTAATGTCCTAACGATTAAAAGCATTAGTTAGTGGATCATTTTTAATAAAGTTTGCGCTAAAAATATGCCAACACGTAAGTCTGAGGCAAAAATAAGACGTTATAAAGAAAAAATTAAAAAGTTAGAAGAAAAACAAAAAGTGAACAAACGTCGTCGTAACAACATAATTTCCGATTCAGAATCTGATATCGAAAACCCGTGTTTGGGTGTTTTCATATACAGGGTTACTTTATTTATTTTCCTAAACATTAGGCATCAATCGAAGACACCTTTTTTGATAAAAAGGGTAGGTCTTTCTTACTTTTACATATTTTTTTTCGAACAGATTATTCGTGCGGCGTGGTTACTTAGTCAAAATTTAATTTCAACTTCTGAGTGCGAGCGAGTTGAGAGGCTGCGAGCCCGCCGCCACTCACGTCACGCAGTATTGACGAAACTAGTGTTTTTTTTACCTTTGAGTAGTTATAATAACATTAATAACTCAACATTTTAGTACTGAAGGTTGTCAAACAGAAAAATACGTATTTTGCCATTTTCTCCATAGATCCTCATAATTTCAATTTGGATGGTGTTTATAAAGTAACTCTGTATAAGTGTATACCTTGACATATTCAAGCATACGAGTATTTATCCGTTTCCGACAAACATAGTACAAGCTCTCCTTAGTTTAGGGTCAGATTTTTAATAAGATTGTATAAATATATAACAACGATTTGGCATCAAGCACTTTGAACGCTCAGGAAGGTAACATAAAACCTCCGCGGATGGGTAGAGCTGCCACACACACACGCCGCGGAACTTGGTGGAAAATTTTGGTATCTTATATTATGATCTCAAAATAATAAATATGAATTGAAGTGTCGCAAAACATTGTACAAAGGCGTTCACACGAACCTTTACAAATCCATTGCAAAATAGGTCTCATGTCAGCAGCATAAGGTGATCCTATCTAAAGGTTGATGTGAACGCCTCTGTACGATGAGTTACTGCGTGGTTGTCGCTTTTGAACATGTTCAAAAAATATATAGTTATTTAGATACTTGATCAGGAGAATTTCTGCGTATAATTACGACTAGTTTTTGAATTTACCCTAAAAGAAGTAGGCCAGAATCAGCAAAAGTTTTTTGTTTTAAGACGGAGGAAAAAATTCCCACACAAAAAGTATCATATGTGCCAAAAGCGTGGCCCAATAATGTAGCACCCACCACGAAACACGACCCAGGCTTTCAGTGATCACTTGAAGTTAAAGAAGAAAGGGGCAAAACAAAATATAATGCCAAAATGCTAATAATTAAACATAAAATACTCGCACAACATTGCAATCCACAAAATTAAGAAAACCTCGATCAAAAAAAAACAGGAATTTCATTGGTGTTACGGTTGTAATTATTGTAAGCTACCCCAAACTCATCATCATCAGCATATCGAATAAATAACAAGTAATGACAGTAAGCCGGTCACTAATCCAAACAACAAAAACATACCTTCAATATTTTCCTCGTCCATTTCCATCATTGCTTATAACTTATTCAAAACAAAACATCATTAGAGGAACAATTATAAATGAAGTTAAGTAAACAAACACGGCACGGCAGAAACGTAATGATATGAAACTTCGTAGACTATCGACGCGAAGTTACGAGTGTTTTGGGCCGAGCGCGCAACCACCCCTGGAGGAGGTTCGGGGAATACTGAGTGAAGTAGCCACGTAAAACTGGCGAAACGAATAGCGCGGGAAACGTTTTCTTCGTGATCGTAACTTTTTAAACTCCATACAGGAACCTGATTGCATTTTCATTAAACAAGATTTGAACTATCGTTGTGTATCAGCTTCTTATTCTTTATTATACAGATAAGGTTGAAATTAAGATGTGTTCTCTGATTATAATTGATTCTTGAAGGTTAGTGGTCAGAATTCATGTAACAAATACTTTAAGAGTAGAAATAATTGGATGAAAACAGCATGAGTGCGGTATTTTGTGCTTGTAGTGATTGAGGAAAGAAAGAAGCCGTTATTAAAAATCGATTCATATTATTTTCATGCTACTACACTTTTTACTGTCGTTATTTCACGAATTGAAGGAAAAGTAATGTTTATCTTTAGTGTTATCTTCCATTCAAGGTTTCTTAATATGCAATTTTTTTTTTAGAATTGATGATTTTGGTCTGTATACCACTCTTACATACTTAATAATTCATAACTTGAAAATATACTTTCTTAATAGTGTTTTTTTAGCATTTAACAATGCACTATTTTCTACACAAATATAGAACTATCCCGCTTAAGTCCTAGGCTTAGGTGGAATTTTACTAGTTCTATGTTTGACCAAAATACATATTTAAGATTTCAAGATGTTTGTTCATATGTTTTGAAAATATCCATGCCCTTTGTATGTAAATGTTTTCGTTTCCGACAACTTCCTAAGCAAGTAAAGTAAAGTAATTAGCCTATATACTGTCCCAGTGCTGGGCAAAGGCCTCCATCATTTAAATCAAGTCATCGCTACAATTGATGAGTATTGGCTTTAATCACCACGCTTGCCAAAATGCGGGTTGGTGATCACAAACTTGGGCTATGTTCCGAAAAATCCGAAAACCCATTATGCCCGACCTGGGAATTGAACCCGGGTCTTCTGGGTTTCAGGCCGAGCTATGAAACCACTCGGCCGCCTCCGCGTTCCAACACAATCAGTAGCTACGAGTACTAATCGACTACGGTCTGCTACGGTAAACGCATGCAGCGCGGACAGATAGTCCGCTTAGAACAAACTGCCATTGTGATCACGCACACAGACACAGTGAGTTTACAGGCAATACCGGTGAGAATCGCTCACGCGACTAGTCACACTGTAGATAGTATTATGTTTTTGTCGAATTTGGTGCAATTTTACACATGATGAATTTTATTTTTGGCGGGTTCTGTCTATTTAAAAAAAATTAGAGCGTAGTAACCCTAGGCGGTCAGGCAAGTTAGGTAATTATACTGGAAAAAGCTGAGAGCGGTCCTTCTGTAAGATTTTTATTTTTTGACTCGGCCCGTAATTCGGGGTTGGGTCGTTGAAATCCCAGGTCGGGCAAAGCGTGTTTCGGCTTTTTCGGAACATAGCCCGGGTTCGTGATCGCCATTTGACAAGCGTGGTGATTAAACCAATAACCATCAATGATTAGTACCTCTATACTGTCCCATCCAGCGGTGGGACAATAATCAGGCTATTTTCTAAGAGCACTAATAAAATTGCAGCCAATGTCTAAATAGTAGGTAGGTATAGTTGCCTCTTAAGCAATATTATTATGGATAAAATATTATTCAAATTTTTAGGAGTTTGTTGACATCAGACTTCTGTTTCTTAACAATTGATGCTCAATCATTCAATGTATAAATGGTAAATTTGCCTTTTAACAAATATTATTATGGATAAAATAATATTAAATTTTTTAAGAGTTTGTCGACATCAGACTTTTGTTTCTCAGCAATTGATGCTCAATCATTCAATCACACACTTTGATCTATGTCACGATAGTATAATATTATCATGTTAACAAAGGTGATTACATTTATTGTTGTTTTTCCACATTATCTGCCTCGTCTTCAGGATGGTCTGAACTTACGAAATTAACATTTGAGCGACTTTGTTCTGTTTTATCTATAGCTGGTAAGAAATGATGCTACTTATGTCGAAACATTTGGTTCTAATACTCTTGGCGAAATGTCTTGTTCTTCATATGAGTGCATGTAGGTTGAAAAACTACCTATGGAACATGTTCTTTCCTAGCTGTGTAGTACTACCATTAAGTGGTTAAATATTTAAAGACATCTTTAATAAAATTGGCATTATTCAGCCGCCGTTACGAGCAGCCGGATCTAATGTGGTAATGTGTAAACCGTTATTATTTTCTGGAGCGGAAAATTCCAACCATCTTTCTGCTAAGTGCTTTTCATAAAGGAAAACTTGAGTTATTAAGTATGATCATGTACTCGCGTATAGTGTTAACGTTCTGCCAAGGATTTGGTTAATAGGAAGATATTGAATAACTTATAACAGGTTCATTGCCTCTTTTAGTAGTCTACTGCATAATAAGCCGTAAGTCGTGAGTCCTATTTCACTCAGGACAGCAATAATATGGAAAACATTTGTGTTTACTCTTTGTTTATAAAGGTAGAATGAAGATTCAATTAGAGAATGTTACAGGATTAAGTGGGTGAGGGCCTCAGTGTCCTACGAGTACGTTCAGCATTAAACGTCTCATAAGACTGCTTTTCCACCATAAAGGTACTAATCAGCTATGCTGCGAGGATCTGCAAGCTAAGCTACGAAACTAATAGACCATTTCTATTGATGCTGTGCTATTTATGTAACGGATCGAGTAAAATGTGCTACGAAGATACGCTGCCGCAAGGTAGCTGTGTGCGAAAGATACGCAGCTCGAGGTATGCGATTCACAGTAGGGTAGGCACGCACATCACGCATCCGCAGCACACATACACAGTACGCATCCACAGCACACATCCACAGTCACAGCAAGCATCCATTGCTAGCATCCACACCACGCATCCATTCGAAAAAACATACCACTAGTGCTATGCTATGCGGACCAATGAATATGATTGGTGGATATCAAACACACCCACAGCAACGTAGCGCAGCACATCTATGGTGGCACCCCTAGACTCATCGACAGTAGAGTAATGATGATGTACCTACAGTGTTTAGGTGCATTTTATTTACTGTAAGCAGTTACTGCAGCCTTTATTCATGCGTGCAAAAGGTACATTCACAAAAGGTACCTACGTTGCCAGCTCGGCACGCTAGGGAGAACTTTTGAATGGTCAGCAATTCCGTCTTTACTAAGTCCATTTGCAAAACCAACGTCCTCTATAGTTAACTTGTTACCAAACGAAACAAATAATAAAGGTAATTACAAAGTGCTACATTGTCTAACAAACAAATATTAATAAGTTGGCTATTTATTACAGATTGCACTAATAAATCCCCAGAGTACGATTATGTGCAGTACAATGACGATGATGTAACATCGCTGACCCGAAGCAACAATGCAGATAATGTACAAGGTTGCATTGTACTTATAGGTACATGTACATGATATCTTATCGGTTATTCCCCAACGTCTAATTCTATAATTTGTGTCACAATGTAAGTAAAAAAATCAGGAACTCCTGGAGCCTGCTTATTTGAAATGCCAAAAAACATGGAGTTGCCTGTAAAATACATTTTCACACCACATGCTCGACAATGCCGAATTATATGTCATGTAAACCTTACCGAAAGCAAGACATTATATCTTTTGGCTTTAAAAGAAATACTAACAAAACCCAGAGGGCAAATAAGTTGAAGTGGCAGTAAATAATAAATATCCCTGGACATTATTCCACACAGCGCCATCTAGCCCCAAAGTAAGCTAATTAAAGCTTGTGTTATGGGATACTAGACAACGGATAAACATACTTAAATACATTTTCTTTTGTAAATACATACTTATTATACATAGGAGACACCCAGACCAGTACAAACAGACATGTTCATGCACACAAATGTTTGTACTATGCGGGGATCGAACCCGCGACCTCTGGTGTAGTAGCCAACTTCTTAACCATTACACCAAGTCGGTCAAAAATTAGTCACATAAAACACATCGTTACATAAAAGAGTTAGTCGGAAATTTAACAATGACCACTAAGATTAGGTGTCGGCAGATTTGAACTCGGGACCATACGTTCCGCGATCCAAATTGAGGTGAATTCAATAGTGTATTGATTTCGCCCACCATCGAGTATCATCATGGTGGACGGTTAACCAGAAAATATCGCAGGTTGCATGCAGGCTGCCTACAACTGAACAATCTTAAAGCTCTGGGGGCCTTGTTGCAAACCCTAATAACTCATAGAGTTCATTTTTAGGGTTCCGTACCTCAAAAGGAAAAAATGGAACCCTTATTATAGGATCACTTTGTTGTCCGTCTGTCTGTCTGTCAAGACCCATTTTCTCAGGAACGCGTGGACGTATCAAGCTGGGATTTATATCAAATACTCAGGTCTACTGTCCCTTGAAATCAAAAATCAAACTTCTAAGCCAACGCAAGCAAAATAAACAGCCGTTTATGCCGCAAATTTTCGACACTCGCAAGGGAATCAAAACCAACAGGGGACTTCCCATCTCAGGATCTTGAAATTTGGTACGAAGCAACGTCTTATAGCACAGATAAAGGAAAAATTGCGAAAACCATAAATGTTTAGTTACTTTAATAAAAGTATTTTTAATAAATATACCTACAGGTTTGTACGACACCCTCGGTGCGCGAGTCCGACTCGCACTTGGCCGGTTTTTTAAATTGAGCTTAGCGAGTAATTTCGTATTATGATATAATTAACTTGACAAGATTTCAAGATTGTAATGAGCCTTAAGAAAGCTGTAAGTCCTCCATACTTTAGGACTTGTCATTTCTGAAAACATTTCGTGCTGTCTTATTTGCGTGCTTGTCCAAAATTGTTAAACCGACTGTGCTTGCTTTTGCAGAAATAAAAAAACCTTTCACTGTGCATAACAAAACGAATTGACCTTAATCACGTGACCAAAGCGCACAGAATTTCCTGGAAGGAAACAATAAAAACTCATCTCATAATCAAAATAAAAGAAACATTCGTCATACGTCTTGCGTTTTACAATGCTCCAAGAATACCTTTCATCTTGACAGAAGGTAAACAAAATATTACAGAGCTTTCATTTTTTAAGTCAACATTGTTTTCAGGGGTTTTTTCCGAAAAAACATTTTTGTGAGTGCTATTAGCGGTGAGTGCAATGTCTAGAATGAACGAGAAGAACTACACAAACGCTGTATTCAAAGATAGGTAACGCGTAGCTCTTCAAACAATAAAAGAATGAAACCCAGACGGCCAGACCTATTCGCTCACTTGTGAAATAATCCAAATTGTAAAGATGATGGATGATGCTCATAGGCATTACCCTCCATTTTTATTTATCTTTGTATAAAAAGTGGCATTTTATTTGTGTTGACTATCATAAATATTCATCTGATGAGCATTCATAATTAAATACAAAGGGTGTAACTTTAAAATCAAATTAAACTAAATAAATATCGAGGACACCTCACACCAAGATAATCTGACCCAAACTGAGCAAAGCTTGTACCATGTAGATGCCTTTTGTTACTTTATACTGCATTAAGTGCCAATTAAACTCATTCTTGCTTCTTCCTTTCTTTCAGAGACAATACAATTTTTAGCTTTTCTGCTAGTTTTTTTTTATTTAAGAGTATTAGGAGGTATTAGTTGATAAATCATGTTGCATAGGTTGACTAACAGAGATTTCAGCCCATTTTTCCTTTAACATCGGAAGACCATTCCTATTCATTGCTTTTGCCAGGTCATATCTGTGGAACAGAAGGAGTTTTTAATTTGGTTTTAGGTTCAAAGTTTGAAAACTCTGACTCCATGCCGATTTAGTGGCTACACAACAACGGATGTGAAAGAAAAAAACTAGTAACACTACGTTAAAGGGAGTCAAAAGGGCGACACGAGTGCACCCTGACCGTCACGGGTTATGGACCTTGCTAGATAATAATTCAGTGACTCTGCAAGGAGCTTCGCGGGTGAATGGATCTACCCTACTATATCGGCGCCGTGAAACTGAAGACAAGGTCAGAAAAAAGACAATCGTCTCCCAAGCATCATGTAAGTATTTGTAAATATCCAACACAAGCAATAATTCCTTCACTCTTTTTGGGTTCATTCGTAACAGTATGAGTTTCTGTTTCGTCAACTACGACAGTTACCTTCAACTCAGACGTATTATGTGTCTTCTAAAACACAGTGTTGGCTGTGAAGAAAGCAGTCCTGACATTGGTCATAAATAATGAAAACTTACCAAATTTTTCGTTGTTTTTACTTTGTGGCTTGACACCTCAGGGCCGAGTGCGTAACTTACTCGGCTTTGCAACCTGTCAAGGCTGTCAATTTCAATAGCGTTTTGATATTTGTCGGTTAAACGTCAAATTTTTTCATTAAATTTAAAAGTGTATAAAAACATGAAAATACAGTGTTATCTTGGAAATAGCTAAGCAAGATTTGTGTTACCCCTGATGGGGAACGTGTGGAATTGAACCGAATTGTTCGGATTCCTTTGCATCTTCGGAGGATGAAAACTTTTCTTATTTTTCATTTATAGCTATTTCCACCGAATACGAATCGATTCAACATTGGTGAGTCTTATAATTTATTAACAATTTATCTCTCTCGCATAGGCAAAAATGCTTGAACAGACATTATCTTGACTTAGTAGGTACCTAGTCAAACAGAGTGTTAGCGTACCTACCTATCCAATTTCGAGTGTAACAAAGGCTTTATTAAGCTGTGTCTGTAATTGGGCTTAGCGTCAACTATGACGGAAATAAAATTACACATCCTGTGAATCCAAACGATATAATTTACAATAGTTTGACTCTCAGCTACAAAAAGGCTTTTGATACAAGTTCCAATGCAATATTGAATGGTTAGCTCACAAGCTTTAAAAGGTCCTTGTGACTTTTATTAAAATGATTGCGCTAAGGAGAAGCCACTCTTACCACCAATGCAGCGGATGCAAGGTTGTGCGCACAATTGAATATGACTTACATCATATAGCCTTTTCTGAGACCCATATGGTCTGGCCTGCCTTATAGTTTATCTTAAGCCATTTAGAACAGAAACATCTTATTCAACAACAATGGCGAGATGTTTTGAAGATGTTTTCTGCCAACCCAGCAGAGTGACTTAAATGTGATCAATTTGGCCCTTTCTTTTTTGTCCAGATTGCTTTCCCTTAAGATGCAGAAGTGACCCTGCAAATCTTGGGGAATAAGCAAGTAAGAGTGTATAAAATTATTAGGGGGCAGTAGAATGTACAGTCAGTACTCTCTGATAAAATATCAATGTACCGCTGAGCTTAGAATATGTTTTATTCATAAAGCTTTGTCACTTGTTTTTTTAAAACTCTATAGTATGCAAGAGTGGTTGTTGGATGTGGTTAAATATTGCTAAATGATTTTAATAGAGAGAACCTTCAACTAATTTAAAATTAATGGTTTAACTGCATAGCAGACATAATAAAATTTATTACCCGTTCTCCATTGTTATTTTTAATGTCACAGGTAAAGACCTTAGTACTTATCTAATACCTACTTACCAGGAGTAACGTAGGTGCTAAATAATATGCAATTTATTTGTACTTAATTATAAATAAAGGAATTTCAAAGCCTATTTGCCTTTTGAGTCTTGCAACATTGACCGTTCCCGGACGACATTTTCAAAGTTGCAAAATGCGATTGTTTCTGAGAGGATTTTAGGGAGGACATCTCAGAGAGTGAAAAGAGTCCTGTCTAACACTGTTCACCACTGAATTTGTGGCTAAGTGCAGTATACTCCGCTGAGCGCAGTGCGCTACAAAGAAGTCAGACACTTCCTTACCACCAACGCAGCGGATGCAGGGTGGGGAGCTTGATTGAACGACATCTGCTTATAAGCTTAAGACATTAGGTTCAACTCACATTTAATATGGCACTCCTATGTCAAGGAGTTGTATGCAGTGTATGGTACGATCCTATACCAACACTATGCATCAAAGGTAGCCCACATTCTGGAACAACTGAACCGCAAAACTGGTAGTATGCCATGCCATTAAGACATAAACAGTGGAGGCGCTCAGATCTCTGGCACTCCTAAATTTGGCCACCAAACTTCTGAATCAAAATTGTTGACCACCTGTCTAAGGTTGGGTGGCTCACGACTGGCGTCTATTGCCCCTGGCCGAGGAGGCCATATTCAATATATGGGGATCCAGAAAATTATTTGTTTTAAATGCCACAGCAGCTGTTCCATGCGATGTCGCTTTAGACACAACTGATGAGTACCTAATTTTATTATGCGACGCCTTTTGTCGTCCCTGAGACTATTTTTTTTTTTATATTGCCCGTCAAGATGACCTCACTCCACCTGATGGAAAGCGGTCGTGAGGTCCAGATATGAGGTTGACAAGCCCAGTCATTCAAACGAATCACTGGGCTGGCCATCCTCACCTTGACTGCTGATCCTCACCTATCTACTGATATGAGGGCTTTCAAATCCTAACCTGATACTGCTAGTTTTAGCACACTTTACTAATGTAAAGTGCATATTACATGATGTAATAAATAAAAGAGTCAGTCATCATAGTGGTTCCCCAGTGGCCCTTCTTTTTCTTCTGGCTTACCCGAACCAGATAACTATAAGACCCATCACCTACAAAGGATCTGCGGAAGACCTTGGTAGATTGAACAGTTCCAAGGCCCTTCCCATGTGAACAAATGGTCCTCCTGCTATGGAAGATCGGGCGTGTATAGAGCGAATCTCCCACATAGTTTCTGTGAGAGAACTCCATCTTCATAATGGGCCCCCATATAGGTACTATGATTATCTATAACAATTTATTGTTGCAGCTGTCACAATATTATAATAAACCTACTGACAGGCAATAAAAAGGTAGCTATATTCTTGGGAATACTATTTTTTGAGGATAAAATAGCCTCAGTGAACTAAAGGCCTATGTGTATAGTGTAACTACTAGTTGTGTGCCACATCAGTAGTTGAAACAATTTTTTCTTGCCAAGCGAGATATTTAAAAAACTCTGGTTTTAATATGCAACTAACATTTTGAATGAGTCTTGAAGGACTATTCAGATTCTCTGTCTTGCTTTATGGGCGTAGAATGCATGACTGCTATATTGGACTCATACAAGACATGCTTATTTGAAAATCAGTTGAAGTCTAGTCTAGAATAGACTCCAGTGCTACGAGGCCATCTGGATGGACCGTAATTATGCATACCTGTCAAATATAGATAGTAAAGGGTGAATTTGTGCCTCTGGGAAGATAAAATCTCAGAATTAAATTTATCGGTGCATGCATTCTAATAATCCTTCCTGAAACTTTGTCCATAATTATGTGACATAGTTGACATCAGGTCCATAACTCAAGAAAAACTGCAAAATGCACTGCCCTCTAAAGTGATGAAAATGTTTAATAAAATCAACCCTGCATTTTGCAAATTAGGCACAGCCATTTTTTAAGATTGATTTATTCTACTCACAGAGGTTTTATTGGTCTGCAGTAGCAACCCTTTGGACTTGAAAGGAAGACCATGGATTATTATCCTTGAGTAAACTAAGGGTTTTTGGTAACATTACTGCCTGAAAAATAGAAGTGGACTTCTCAAAGCAATTATTGTGTTGATTAATATGTGCTGTGTACTTGCTGGTGAGAAGACTATTGAAATTGACAGCCTTGACAGGTTGCAAAGCCGAGTAAGTTACGCACTCGGCCCTCAGGTGTCAAGCCACAAAGTAAAAACAACGAAAAATTTGGTAAGTTTTCATTATTTATGACAAATGTCAGGACTGCTTTCTTCACAGCCAACACTGTGTTTTCTCCAACACATAATAGTTGTTTTGTTGTAATGCAAAACAGTTATATTATTTTTTTATGTGTTTGGATTTGCTTATCTAAAAACATGTTAAAAGTAAGTACGTGACTCTTTTCACTAACACCTGCTTTTACCAGTCCAGATTATGCATAAGCCAGGCCAAACATGCCCAGCGACTGTTTTATTTAACTTTCCCACGTAAACACTTCGACACTGCGGTAATCCGTTCGTATCTCAATCAGAGCTATTTTCGCGACCACTGGCGCCTGTCACTCAGCTTGGCAGCTGGAATTTAGCGAGGAAGTCAACATTCGACAACGATCAAATAGCTGCCAGTATCAAACGGCAGAGCTTCGCAAACTTTAGCCTTACCACAAATTATAGAGTTTACAGAAGGACCGCCACGCGCCGCGCTCTTGCCTTTTTCATAAACTTGCGTGACACCGCCCAAGGTTACTACTATATTCGCTCTGAATTTTAAAATGAAGGAGGTAGGTTATACCTACTTGACAGAACCGACCAAAAAAAATTCACCATGTGAAAAATTGCACCAAGTTCGACAAAAACAAAAACACTTGCGACAGAGCGACTGGTCGACTCACTGATGCTTACTGCTATCACCTGTAAACTCACTGTTTCTGTGTGCGTGATCAAAATGGCGGGTTTGTTTTAAGCGGACTATCTGTCAGAGGCGCCGCGCTGCATGCGTAATTTGTGGCCTTATAAAGGCACCATAATTAAAGATGAAGCGTTTATTATTTTTGTAATATGCATCGTCATGATATGATACAATAGGATTTTTGAAGGAATATTGGATGTATAGACTTATTTTGGTTACTACTTTATTTTGGATAGATTAACTTGTTCTACTTATGGCTTCATAATATTCAACAATTTCGCACCTTCATAAATATTTACATTACCAGAAGAGAACTGCGTCCGATCTGTCAATCAATCAGGTAGGAGTTACGACTGTTTATCACACCCTTACTTTTGGCTCCGGATTCAAACCAATTGGCAGGCCATTTTAATGAAATTGTCGATGTTTATAGTCTACTGAAGTAAACAGTATATTGAAATTACGTAGTAGTGTTACGAAGTTAAGGCCCATGTGTTCATCGATTATCTGTTTACCTCTCTTAGACCGGAGCGGTGCTGCCGCCCGTCGCCCCGCAGACAACCGCGCGCGAGGACGCTCGCAACAAAACACAAAACATTTTATTTTCTTGGGGCACATGATGTATTTTGAAAAACCTAACTATAGTACATTAAAGAAAAGCTGATGGCCTATATTTTCTTGCAAAAAAGCGATAAAGATCACACTTATAGTTTAGAAGCCTTAGCAAATTGAAGAGTTACGAAGACCCCTTTTCAAGATTTTTTCTATTGTAGTAATTCCTATGCTACGACAATTTCAAACTTATAAAATAAAGATAACATGTATAATTTTTTTTATTAATTTTTTTATTTTTTTGTCTATCCGTTTAGGAGGAGGCCTTTTACCACGACGGAATTTTTGATTTTGGCTTGAGTTCTCGCCTTAAACAGGGAAATTAATATCGGAGGTTATTTGGAACAAATCGACAAACATGAGAAAAAAACCTCGACTCCTAGTTGCATGGAGTGATTTGATGCAAATACCAATATGCTGAACTTTTTTTTCTGTCTGTGTTTTTCAGTTGTTGAAGTGGGAATATTTTACTGAATAACAAAGCCATGTTTTTGCATAAACTCGTAAGCGCACAATATCCTCCACACACCTAAAGTCCATCAATCGCCAACAACTCAAACTATTAAAGTTTCTGTTATCGTTTCCCTAAGAATGTTATTGTTGAACTGAAATAGAAAATACCTATTTTCAAAATATGCGCGTTGAGAGGTAAAAGTGAAAAAGATTATTTATAGCAAGATCTATCCGACACCAACACAGTATTATTTATAACATGATGTCTAGGAATTATAATGATACTAGCTTTCCGCCCGTGGCTTCGCCCGCGTAAGCTTATCATTGTATATTATGGCCAAATTACAAACAATCATCCTAAATTGTAGCCTATGTGTTGTTCTAATGTCTAATATGTAGTAGACAACTATCAGTAGTACATTTTTTTTCACGACATCTGCTTGAGCATGAAGTATTTTTTTTGATTAAGATTTTCTCTTGCAATATTTTAACTTTTTTAAAGTGACATGGGTATTCTAGCTCAATAAAATAACTAGTCAAATACATATTACCTGTTAATCTTTTGGCAAAAATATAAGTAGGTACCTATGATACATTTTTTTGAATAGTTATTTTTGTATAGACTAAAAAAACTAAAATTGATCATAACTTTAGAACGGTTAGAAATCGGACCTTTATTGATAGGGTTAAAAAGGTCAGAAGTGACCCCCCAGGTATGCGCTATTTTGATTTTTTCCCCACTTCCAGGGACACCCTGTATAATATGAGCAAGGAATGTAATTACACAAGAACTTGAACAGTACCACATTCAAGCTGAATCATTTCCAGCTGACCACTTTACGGCAGCATGAATTACTCTTAAAAGAAAATCGGTCCATTTTTCATGCTTCAGCCCAGTTTAATCCAACTTGATAGGTTGTGCTACTCGTAGAACCTTAATATGATACAAGTTTCAACAGAAATGAAATATTTTTATTCCTCCTCATCGATTTCGACGACAGCGACCGCGACTATAATAAAATTCTCTAATAAAATAACGGTTAAGAATCTTGCCTCCCCCAATAATGATGTGACTATGAGTACAATGTTACTCCTGTAGTAGGAAGAAAAAGGAGTAGATAACATCTATAATAAAAGAAAGTCGTTTTAGTTACACTATTTATAAGCCAAGAACGGCTGAACCGATTTGGCTGAAAATTGGTGGGGAGGTAGCTTAGAACCAGGAGACGGACATAGGATACTTTTGATTAAAAAAAAACATACTATATGTTCACAGCTGGCATTTGCCAATAACTTTTGACAGAACAAAGTTTGTCGGGGCAGCTAGTTTAATATAAATTGTAACATAACAACTACTATTCAATGATCTTGTCGTCCTACTTTGATAAGGCGAGTTACTTCGTACTTCAAAATTTGAAGAACGAAGTGCCAACAGCTTCTTAATATAATAGAATAGTCCTAGTACCAGAGGCAATGCACGTTATCCTGCTTCAAATGAATCATTCATTTTTCCATTACCTGCGTAGGCAGGTACTGAAAATATACGACCTTTTCTTTCCACTATGCATGTGGCTTTTTTTACCCAGCATACTACGGGTTAACTGTTGGTGAGTACAATAAAACTAGCCTACTTATTCAAGAAGTACATACGTAGGTAAATGAACCAAGCAAACCAAGATCGCGTGCCAGTGAGTTTGAACAATTTCTTTGCAGCTCAAAGGAAACCCTTGCGAACTATTCGTACTTTGTAGTCCACTGGACTTTAAGGAATAGGGTATACCAAAACAGAAATCTTCTATTGTCCTAGCCCTTCACTGCAATGAAAAGAGTTGTGGCCTATAGTGCCATAGAACCTGTTCGATCCTCTACTAATACACTTTCTCATTTGAAAAACATTTATGTTTAGTACTGGGTGTTGGTGGTTTGGACATTTTTATTTTTAAAATTTGCAACATGTATCAATGAATGATATTAGGACTAAGGCGTTCTTCCTATTTGTAATTTGGTTTTACATGTTTTTTTTTTTTAACTTTGGGGTGTTATAAATTTCTGATGTTGACAACCTTTACAACCTAAACTCGTAAGGGTGCTCCCTCACCTAGAGGATTTTCCTGTAATGCAACGTTACAGAGTCGAGCATTACATCGGTGAGGAAGTAAAACCGCACATTACAGTGCGCAAACTGTAATGTTGCAAATTCGAGCATAACATCAGTGAGGGAGGAGAACCGCGCATTAACTAACAAAACAAGCAAAAAAATCTTTATTTAGATAGACTTGTAACAAGTACTTTTAAATCGCCATTACAAGAAAAAAAATATACTCAAACTCAAATAACTTTATTCAAATAGACTATATCAGTACTTTCAAATCGTCAAAGTTACAGCAAATATACTAAATAATAGACATAAATACCTTATTAATATGGATATGTAAATAAACAGTATACAGACAAAATGCGACTCTACCACCTCGTCGGAGTTGTTTCTTGCTGAGAAGACCCGGCGAGAAACTCAGCAGTTACTCTTGTAAACTTGTTTTGGGTTTACAACAGGCGTTAGTAAAGTACAAGCAGTGCGTCATTTTGATAGAAATAAACGTAGAAGAATATAAAACAAAGAGAAAAAAACCAACCATAAAAGAATATAAAACAAAAATCCATATAAACAATTCACAAAGAAAAATTGTTAGTCACTTAATAATAGACTTAAATACTATAATAATATGAATACATAAGTATACAAACATAATGTGACAGAACACGATACAGTGCAAAATTTGTTGTTACAATGTGTGATACAATTTCCATAAGTTTTGTAAGGCAGAATTGTCATGTAATGCTCGAAATCGAATCTGAAATGCAAATTACAGGCAAATGGTCTTCATGTCAGGGAGGCAGTACTGTATTGTAATGCTCAAAATCGAATCTGAATTTACTACATCACAGGAAAATGCTCCAGGTGAGGGACCACCTTTAAATCACTATTAACTAGCCTTAACATTAACAAAAAATTCTACAACCGTTTATACCTTTGTCAGTTTAGACATCAAAGCAGTAGAAGACAGGATATTATGCGAGGCCCAAGAGCGATATGAGACATTCCTTTGAAGAAATATGTCAGAAAGCTAATATGTTGGAACGCGGTGCATACCCATCGCTGTTTTTTTAAAGTATGTATTTCAATCTGTGGAATGCCTCTGGGTTTATGGAACAACGTATTAGGAACAAGTATGCAAATAAGGAAGAAGAACACTTTTTTAATTTTAAAAGGACGTTGTATTAATCCCGATCTGAAGCAGAAAATGAAAGAAGAAATCAACTGAAAATCAACATTGCAGCCTGATTGTAGGGAATAACAACATCCTACTTAAGGACAAGTGTACCGAAAATCGATGATTTTGTTTAGTTAAAAATAAGTGAGTTGATATCGCATGAAATACGTTTCAGTCTAGACTCTCACACTGTAAGTGATTGATAATTGAATTTAATGATTTAATCTGTTGTCTGAAGAAGCTTGTTCCCATATGTGAGCTTACGCTAGGTCCCACGGATTGATTCATAATATAAACAAGAGTCAAGTTATGGTCTTTCAGGCCGGGGGTAGACGCTACGACCAGATTCCGCCCATATTATTAAGTAATAGCAAACTGCAGCGAGTTTTTCATTTCAAATATCTCGGCCATGTGCAGTTGACCTCCGACCTGAAAGACGATGACGATATAGAAAGAGAACGGAAGGCGATGTCAGTGAGAGCGAACATACTGGCTCGTAGGTTGTTCGCGACGAGCTAAAATTACTTTATTTAGAGCATTTTGAACATCTTTTACACGTGCAGCTTGTGGGCCAGTTATACTCAAAAAGCTTACAACGCCCTCCGTGTGCAGTACAATAATACATTTAGGATGCTGCTGGGGCTGCCTCGTGACTGTGGTGCATCCGGTATGTTTGCGGAAGCCGGGGTAGATTGCTTCTACACTATCATACGCAAGCGGAGCGCGTCCCTGGTGCGCAGGATGCGGGGGAGCACCAACAGCATCCTGAGCTTGATCGCCGGCAGACTTGACTGCTCATACGTGAATCGCTGTTGTGCCATTGCGAGTGGTGTGTTACAAGGCAGATTCCATTAATAAATAAAATTATAATAAAGATTGTCAAAATTTAAATTTAATTTAATCAATAATATTTGTTACTGACATAGTTTTTAAGATACCTTGTATAGTAACTCACTGGATCTCTGCTATCTGATTGAATACATTTTAATATTGTTATTATGTCCGTCAGCAGTTTCGCCCGGACTGTCTTTCCCGTCAAAATATATTCCAAATTAAAAAAAATCGTCTATGTCACTTCCTGATAATATAGCTTTATATTGGTGAAAGAATTCTTAAAATCGGTCCACTAGTTTCGGAGCCTATTCAATGCAAACAAACAAACAAATCTCTCCTTTTTATAATATTAGTATAGGTAAAAATCATAGTAGCGACCTTTTTTACGAAAGAAATGTGCTGAAAAGTCAACTCATTAGTTGCCGAACAAAAACTCATTACTTCGCGCTATTTGCTCTTTGTCATTTCTACTTACGTACCCCCTAGGCTACGTCCCTGAACTCGTTGAGTGACATTGAACTTTCTTACATGGCCCATAGTAAGATACCTACAACGTTTCATATAGATAGGTCACTCTTATTACCTACAGGTTAACCAAGGTCCTATGATATTACGTACCATTTGAAGCATATTTTACAAAAAAATAATCAAACGTATCATATCTGGAGGATCTTAACTTGGTATGTTTTGAAAATGATTTTTATTTTAATACAACACAAGTGACTAAAATGTAATGATGTGATATATTTTTAGAATTGACTCAGTAAGTCCTTTCATTAGATACCACACACGATAGGTTTCAGAGCATTTTTTTTTCCCGTACAGAAAAAAAGGTGTCTCCTCCCCTTTTTTTATTTTTTGCCGTGCTACGGGTCAAATAATTATTCCGATTTTCATGCTTTTAACACTATTTGCAGGTAAATTTAGCGTACCGCTAGCACTAACATTCCTCGGTATTTAAACTCTTCGCCTAGACGATTTGTAATCGTCGAATGACCACTTTATTAAAAGTTCACCTTGGTAACTATTCTTTTTTATATCAAGTTAGTGTCAAGCATTCAGGCTAGATGTGAGACAGTTATCGCAGTCTATGAACACGTGCAACATTAGAGTATGGGGGCAAGAGTAATCATAACCATAGTCATAATCTATATTGCAACGATCATGTGGTTTCACAAGTTCTTAAATCTGAAATGCACAAACACATGACCCTGTCAGGGCACTGCAACATTAGATTCGTACAATGATATGAATACATAAATATGCGCCAGACAACACACCACTTGTCATGGACTCGAAGTGTTACGAGGTACCAGACAAGGAATTAGGCTAGGGACGTCTACCAGCACACCCAGAACCGAGCCAAATTAGGTAAGATCGTTTCCTGAATTGACTCGACTGGGAATCCAACCCGGGACACTACGGAAGTCAAAGCAAGGAACCGTGCCATAGCGCACTACGCCAATCGTATCCTGAGAACCTGCATAAACCTGAGAACATCCATATTCCTAACACCATTACAATTCAGAGTGTGTTCGTATAGGTTCGTTTAATTGTGATAATATTTATTGTCATCCATATGTGAGGGCCACAATAATGGGTCATTACCACAAATGAGACCAGGACCAAAATTAATCAAATCGGTGGCGGACGTGATTTCAATCACTGGTGTCACGTGTGAATTATTACGGATATAATTTTTAAGAGGTAGGTACCTATTTATGTGGCTAAAGTGTAGTTAGAATACGTTTCAGATTCTGGTTGGAAAATTCAACTAATTCAAAAGTTGAATTTTACGTTATATTCAACAGTAAAATAAGTAATTACAACTTGCGTTTGAAGAACTAAGTACTAACTAGATTTTAAAATTATTTTAAATGATTCGTGGACGTGGCAGGAACCCATTATAAAAAACCACTGCCCTTAAAGATTTGGTTGGGCCCCAGGCCAGGCCCTAAAACTGTTCTCAAAGTAGGAAACGGTTAATTTATACATGTCTTCGTAAGCTATTAAAAATTGAACCATTTCCGATATTTATTTTACAATTGACGTCAAATCTTCATCCTGCGCTAGAAATATCACGCCATTCGCTAGAATCTATATATATAATCTCACTAGAATTTAATTTAACGACATATTCCTGAACGTCGTGCGTGGCCCTCTCGATAAAATCTTCATGATGCGTCATTTACATGTTTTATAAATAAATGTGCCCGAAAACTCACCACATGGCAGCAAAGTAGAGAAAGACATCTACGAAATCGAAATTTTACAGGAGAACACAACATTAAGTAAAAAATTGTGATAATTTTGAAGGTTATTGACCGATTAACATTAAACCTGGAACGATGCATTAAAATAACATAGGTACTTTATTGATTAAACAGGGTGTTCTAAACATATACGTCAAAAAAATTTTTTTAGCTTTCTCACACTGAGGGGTATCCGAAAATACCCCATGTACGGTAACCGATTTTTTGTAGTTTTTGAGTTATGATTTTTTTAAGGAACTTTTGAAAATTTCTGGGTTGAGTCACTTTTTCAGTCACTGTGGCGCTATCTGTTAAAATAAATGAATAATTATTTTTTCGGTATTAGATGAATAATAGCGCTAGATGATTTTGCAGAATTTACATTCATGACGCTTATATTAACTCTAAAAAAAAATATGAAATTGAAAAAGTTAGAAAGTGTCAGAAGTGTAAAATTCAAGTAATCGTGTATCAACTAAAACTCGATTACAAATTGACTTAATGGATTTATTTATGAAAAAAAACGTTACATCAAGTGTTCAAAATGGTGACTTTTAAGTTTCACATAGATTTGACATCGTTTAAAAAAAATATATCACCATTTAAAATATATCACTAAAAAGTCGTCTAAATAAACGCATTTATCTTTTTGTTGTTATTCTGAGATGTATGATCTGTATTGAGCAATAAAATGGTCATTTTGAAAGCGTTTTATGGCTTTTTTGTCATTTAGATGTTTTTAGTTTACTTATAATCAAGTTTTAGTTGATACACAGATTACTACACTACACTTCTGACAATTTGAATGAAAATTTAAGTATGATGTCATTAAAGAAACTCCTTTAAATTTACATAATATTTAGTTAAGAGTGTAGTTAAGTTTTTTAAAAAGATTTGGATGAAAAAGTTTAGGTAATTTTTTTTTAAAACTGCCTTCAAAGTTTAAGGAATAAACAGCATTTTTAACTTATTCAATTTCATATTTTTTTTCCAGAGTTATGATAAGCGTTATGGATGTGAAATTATCAGAACCATCTAGCGCTATTATCCAACTAATGAAGAAAAAAAAATCAGGCTATTATCTTAACAGATCGGGCTACAGTGAACGAAGAAGTGACTCAACTCAGAAATCATGAAAAATGCGTAAAAAATTTCATTATTCGAAAACTACAAAAAATCGGGTAACATACATGGGGTATTTTCGGATACTCCTAAGTGTGAGGCAGCTCAAAAAAATTTGTTGACGTGTATGTTTGGACCACCATGTATTACAGATTTTAACTGTATATTGTTTTTTTACTGAAATAATGCAGATGTCTTTTTTACTCCTAAAAAACTCTGACGTATAAGAAGATTTCTGCCAGATGTCTTCTTATACGTCTGATACCTGCCAGATATCTTCTTATACCTCAAAAAAAGAAGAAGTTAACTGCCAGATATCTTCTTAAATGTCTTCTTATCAGGTTTACTTTGAGACTTTTTTTAAGACCTTTTTGGGCCAAATTTCGCACTAATTTATTTCTTGAGACACTATTTTCTCAATGAGACAAGTGGCAGATGTCTTTATTGACGTTTGAATTAAATGTCAAAGTAGCAAAGTAATGGCGGGTAAGTTCAAATGTCCGTTTTTACTGCGATGTTTTTTTAAAAACCGAGTGTAGATGTCTTCATTAACGTGCAATATATTGCTTATTATTTTGAAATTCGGAGTAATTTTGATACAAACTTTTAGATAAGGTTTATTTATTTCAAGCTAATTTTGAGAAAAAATCATTTTCGCAAAAAAATTAGATGTCCGTATAAACTTAGCTGCCATCGGGGTTATTATTTGATCTAGTTTCCTCTCAAAGCTATCCAAAAATAGTTACCAAAAAATGACAAGAAAGTACCAACGTACTGTCCTGTTACTCAATCTGTGGTACCTACCGTCAAGCATAACCCGGCACCGCAGCAGCCCTTTTTTTTGCCTCAGGAAATGTGGTCATCTTCGGCCCATAATGGAAGGGACCCGTGATCCCTAACAAGGGAGAGACTCCGCCAAGACCCTTTCGGCGCGCAAGGCCGCCTGGCAGCCAGCCTCGGGAGGAGCAAGCTCAACTCCAGTGCACGATAACACAGACTACTATGTCCGAAGACACGAGTTACCGCCTTCCTCGGGATCGCAAACCGAAACACACGCGACCCCAAGGACCCTTTTAGTCGCCTCTTACGACAGGTAGCCCTGGGTAGTATTCTACTCCCTTAGCCGCAGGGAACCCCGCAACAGCACTGCTCCAACCCGGCTGATAATTTTGCCTGTGTTTGCATTGGAACCAATGCTTGCACTTTGTTTGACAGGTGACGGGCGATAGGATTGCTTGTCATTACGAGTACTTGGCAAATCATTCATAGGATAGCTTCAGAAAGGAGTAATAGGACTAAATCCCATATTATGCAAAACAAGGTTAAAAAATCAAAGCAGCTGGCTTACCAAGTTGGATTCTAATCGTCAAATGTGGGCTTCTGAGAATTTCGTTCACCAGTATGGCAAACAGTCTCCTTGCCTCTGACTACTCAATTCTGGATAAAGTCGAAAGTTAATAATTTTAAAACGTCATACGTAACGTAACACTACCTAGCAGATTTTCACGATAAACGCCGTAGCGTAAAATAATGTGACCCAACGTATCTGGGTGTCAAAGAAGAGCGTCTCTGAATATGATTATTTTCAATTATTACATGTTTTTTTTACATCTTGTGACTGAGTTCGAAGTCACAAGTTGAAACAGCATTGTTCGCGACTACGTCCATTCGAGACCATAAGCTTATAAGGCAGTGGCAACAAAATACGCATCAGCGTTGTTCGCGACAGCATCATTCGAAGCTACGTATGAGACTTAAGTACAAACTATGCTAAATGTGTAGAGTTTTTTTCATTCAACTACTAGCCAAACCTGTAATTTTAGGGTGTTATCATTTTGGTCACGCTAAAATGGAAGTAATTTTTCATTTGTTAAAGACCATTTGAGCGCCACTAAAAGTATATCGTAAACTTTTTATAGCGTTACTTTGGATTTGTCTCCAGCTGATAAGGTAAAGTTTTGCTTTAAAGGCAATGATATTTTACCTTGTGCTCTATTGTACTTGTAATAATGTAAAAATATTCTAATAAGAGTAGAGGAAGCAGTTGTAGGGGGGAAATGTATCTTATAGCCCAGTAGATAAAGTATTGAGCCTTAATTGAACCCGGCAGTTCTGAGTGCAATTTCCTGGTAGCGCATGGTGTGTTTATTTAACATTTTATTTCACTTGGCAATTATTTAATAAAAAACTGCACTTCGTGAAAGTGATGATGAGGTGTAGGATAGTACATGGATGGCTGGAATAACCACTGAACCCGACAGAATGAGCTCTTGCAATTCGCTTGAACACCCACAAAATGTAGTCTAAAAACCACCGACTGAGTTTGTCATCAAATCTAAAAAAATGTGTTTATCTATAATTCTCTACAAATACTATACTTAAATGATTGTTTTTTTTTTGTTTGTATTAAATAGGCTCCGAAACTACTAAACCGATTTTTAAAATTCCTTCACCAAAATTAAGCTACATTATCACGGAGTGACATAGGCTATATTTTATTATGATTGAAAAATATAGTTAAAGTAGGTAAGTAAATCAAGTCGGAGAAACGCGGGCGAGATGTGCTGCTTTACCGACGCCGCGACGTGCAATTACTTTTGACAGAACGAAGTCTGTCGAGGCAGCTAGTAACTAATATTTAGTTGTGCCTTTATAAGTACAATTCAATCAAACATTTATTGTTTCAGTATGTCTACTATGAGTTTCCGTCGCGTTAACTACGATAGTTTGACTTCAGAAATTTGTTGCCATTTCTAATCACTAGGGGCACTGTACAGTCGTTCAAAACCGTCAACGCGGTCGCTAGCGGCTGTCATGGTGTAAACTCATTTTAGACATCATCTATGTCTACCACGAGTTGCCACTTTAAATTAACATTATCGTTCGCGTAAAAAATTGTATTGGGATTTGACATGACATGACACGACAATGTCAAATGCCAGTACATTTTTTTACACGAACGATAATGTAAATTTTTAAGTGGCAACTCGTGGTAGACGTACTAGGTAACCCCTAGTCTATTGTATGTGCTAGACACAATAATTGACAACAATACAATTTTTACCGTCGGGCGGTGCATCGACGAGACGACCCTAGTGTATTTCAGTTATTTTCACAGTATTATGTCGTATGGTCTATAGTTGTGGGGCTCGGCAGCGGATCTCAACCCTATATTTGTTCTTCAAAAAAAAATCCGCTCCATTTAAGGCCTCAGCCTCGAATTTCGCCCGCCGCCGCTGCCGCCCCGCTGCCCGCAAAATTCGAGGCTGAGGCCTTAATAAACCTTAGACCACGCGACTCGCTTCGTGAAGTATTCAAAGAGATAGATATTTTAACTGTGTACTCTCAATTTATTTATGATAATGTAGTATATTATGTCCGTAAAAACTTGCATCTCTACAAGAAAAAAAGTAATGTTCATAAACTCAATACTAGAAATAAAAATAAGCTCGTAACTTCAGTCGAAGACTGCATAAGGTAGGGAAATCATTTCACAAGTTTAAGTCACAAATTAAAGCTGGGTTAATGAAGCGAGGATTGTGTATAGGATTCCTAAATGATAAGAATTTGTGGTCATCTTAGGTATAAATGTGCTCCTCAGCACATTTTTTTTATGACTTTGCTCTGTCAGTCTAATTTTTGTGTATAAAAACAAGATTGAAAAGAGTAACCATCGAGTTTCTTGCCGGAGTCTTCTCGATCGGAAACAACCTCCGAACCGGTGGTAGAGTCACACTGTTTAATTATGATATTTACTATCATAGTATTATTTTATGTAAATTTATTTTTATTTAGTTTATTTCAACTAAATTTTTTTCGTATTTGACTTGTCATAAGTAGATACTTTCTATAAATCTATATTTTTTACTTTACTTTACGACCGGTTAAGCTTAGTGATGTACAAGGCTCGAGGATTTCGAGTCCTTTGGTCTAGAGCTCGGTGTCGATTACAGGGCTTGCCTCGTTGTATGAAGCTCGACGACTCGGGAGTCTTTTTCAGAACTCAAGCCTTGTTGAGAGCTCGATCGATTTCGAGGCTTTTTCAGGGCTCAATCGATCTCGAGGCTTTTTCAGGGCTCGAGTCTTTTTTAGCGCTAGAGGCGTTTTTACGTGGCGAGTCGCGCTCAAGATTGTTTTCCGTTCGGGACTCCTTTTCAAAGCAGGAAATTAATTATGTTCTACACAAAGATACACACATCAAAAGTGTCTAGGGATCAACATATATTTTTGCAATAACTTTTCTCCTGATTGATATTAATTAAAATTTTCTTTAAGGATTCATCAAATAAAGTGTTTTCGTTTGTCTACAGTAACGATAAACCAAGTCACCTTTGCATTAATAAATAAATTTGCCATTTTCCTAATAAAGGGATTTTTGACATTTGAACCACTAACATTAAAGTTCGAAAAAAAGACTGAAATAACAGTTTTCTTTAAAATTTTATTGGGTAACTTAAACAATTAATAATCCGTGTTTCTACCGCGAACACCAACAACACAAGAACATATGAACACCAACAACATAACAACAATTTTGCATACTCAAAATGAATTCATCCCAATCACGCTGTGGAATGGCCGCCCATGTTCGTTGCAACAACAAAAAAAGGTCTTCTTGCGACTGGATACCCTCCATATTCGGCAGAGCTCTTCTCTGTAGTATATCCCATGCATGCTCAATCGGGTTCAAGTCTGGCGACTGAGCAGGCCAGGGCAGGAGATTGATGTTAGCTGCAGCGAGAGTCTGTCTTACAACTCTTGCGGTGTGCGGTCGTGCATTATCATGCATTAACTGAAATAAGGGACCGATTTGCACTTGTAGAGGAACGATGACGTCTGATACAATCGTCTCAGCATAAATTTGAGCGTTGAGGTTGCCTCTGATCCAAATCAACTCAGTTCTTCCGCCGATCCAAATACCCGCCCATACCATGATGGTTCCACCACTATAAGGATGGACTTCCTGGCAGGATTTTAATCGCTGTTGGCGTCCAGGGGTTCTCCAGTGTCGTATTCGTCTTGTATCCGGTCTCATACCAAAACGAGACTCATCAGAAAAGCACACGAAACGCCATTGTTCTTCTGCCCAATTTCTGTGTTCAAGAGCCCATTGATATCGAATCCTACGATTGTGCATTGCTATAGGTGGTACCCTTAGCGGTCTTCGGGAACGTCATCGTTCCTCTACAAGTGCAAATCGGTCCCTTATTTCAGTTAATGCATGATAATGCACGACCGCACACCGCAAGAGTTGTAAGACAGACTCTCGCCGCAGCTAACATCAATGTCCTGCCCTGGCTTGCTCAGTCGCCAGACTTGAACCCGATTGAGCATGCATGGGATATGCTACAGAGAAGAGCTCTGCCGAATATGGAGGGTATCCAGTCGCAAGAAGACCTTTTTTTGTTGTTGCAACGAACATGGGCGGCCATTCCACAGCGTAATTTGGATGAACTCATTTTGAGTATGCCAAACCGATGTTCTTGTGATGTTAGTGTTCGCGGTAGAAACACGGATTATTAATTGTTTAAGTTACCTAATAAATTTTTAAAGAAAACTGTTATTTCAGTCTTTTTTTCGAACTTTTATGTTAGTGGTTCAAATGTCAAAAATCCCTTTATTAGGAAAATGGCAAATTTATTTATTAATGCAAAGGTGACTTGGTTTATCGTTACTGTAGACAAACGAAAACACTTTATTTGATGAATCCTTAAAGAAAATTTTAATTAATATCAATCAGGAGAAAAGTTATTGCAAAAATATATGTTGATCCCTAGACACTTTTGATGTGTGTAGAAACTAGAAAAATTCGACCTGATCCTAGGACGTTTGATACTCGTACACAAAAAACAATGAGTTATATCAATCCCGCTGGAGTCCCAGGATCAGGACGAACTTTTCTAGTTTCTATTTTTGTGTAGAAAATAGAGCATTGTTTAATGCTAAAAATAAAAATTCACTTAACCTATAGCTAGTTTCATCTTAATCGAAAGTCAAAAATAATTATTAAAATAATTATTTCGGGTGTTAAAGGCGCTTGCCTTACATTGATGAAACAACGTAAAAAACGCCATTCAATACATTAGTAAAGTAAACGAGGAGAGAACTTGACCTTGTCTCTTTTTCTATTTCTGCTAAAGAAGCGTACCTACGGAGCAATAAACTGAAACTAAACAAGTCATCGGCGATATAAACCCCACCGTTTCAGAAATACGATGTACAGTCTTCAGAAAAAAAGTCTTTTTTTTTGTTTTCAGATTCTTCACTACATTTTTGAACTTGTATGTCGTACGTTTGATACTTGTACACAAAAAACCGTGAAATATAGTCGTATCATTTATTGCTCCATGTAGGTTTACAAGATCTTATATATGTAGAACACCAGTACTAAAACATGAACCCCGTAGGGGAACTGCAAAAATGTTGTTAAGAAGTACCTTCTCTGTCACAACAAATAAAGTTAACAATACTTAAAATCTTATTATATAATATTATTTATTACATTATCATCTTATTATAAAACTAGTTTCTAAGCCTATCTAAGCCTATATAATAACATTAACATCTTATTAAAAGTTATCAATACTTAATATCTTATTATATAATATTATTTATAACATTATCATCTTATTATATAACTAGTTTCTAAGCCTATATTATAACATTAACATCTTATTATATAACTTGTATCTAAGCATATCGAAGCCTTCCAGTATTTGAAGTTACAAACATATGGAAATGTAAATTGAATGTGTGACTGTGTTTCCTCAAAGCTTTGTTAAGAAGTGTGTTTTTTGAATACCCTTTATTTTTATTTTTTATTTTTTTGGCCTTAGGTTCTGTTGATTAATTACTTGTCTTTTGATTAAGTCTGTCGAATGATGATGGATATATGTTGGCTCAAAGTTGAGGTCTCTTTTTGTGAAGAAGTGGGTTTTTTGCTTTAATACCTTTTATTTTTATTAAATTTTTTTGGCCTTAGGTTCTGTTAGGGACAATTAATTATTTGTCTCTTAATTAAGTCAGTCGAATGATGATGGATGATAGAGCGCTTCTGTATCGTCACAACCACAAGTAACATCCCCTGAGAAGATACAAGTACTTTTCACTGCATTTATAGTAGATTAGATTATTTCTTGATTAATGCATTGCATTTTAAATTACATTGGTTGTACAGATACGAATATTTCTAGTATCTATCTTTGTGTAGAAAATAGAGCATTGTTTAATGCTAAAAAAATACACTTAAATAAATTATGAGTTTGTGGGATATAATTAATGTGACCAGAAGAGTATATTGAAAAATAGAGGTTTAATTAACAGAAAAAGACATTGAAAATTATAATAGTGAAAAGGTTTAAGAAGACTCGAGCTCTTTTAAGACTCAAGTTCTTTTGAAGGCTCTGATATCCCTGAGATTGTGAGAAGAAAACATGATAATAAGATTTTAATGAAATAGCAAAAATACACAACTACTTATAAATTTTGTTTCTAAAATTTCTTTTTTTGTTACCTTAATGTTCTTATTTTCAGTTTGTGTTTATATAAGATATTGTAAATAGTTTGTACTTGTATATTAGATACTTATTTATATAAAATAATTAAACTTATAAAATCCTCCTTGTTTGTAGTTCAACTATGTGATTCTCTTTCTTTGCCACTGACAATTATTTTTAACCAGTCTTTAGTGAATGGTGTCTTTCCTTCGGTCTGGAAGGAGGCGAGAATTGTTCCAGTGTTTAAGTCGGGTGATGCTGCATCTGTGCAAAACTACAGGCCTATCTCGATACTCTCGGCCTTTGGGAATATATTTGAGTCCAGCCGTAAAACACCTAATTTCTCCTCACCAATCTGGATTTTTGGTTCCCTTGATCCCCGTATCCCTGTAGACACCATTTATACCGACTTAAGTAAGGCTTTCGATACGGGTGACCATTCAATTCTTCTTGATAAGCTTTCTCGTATCGGCATCTCTGGCAGCCTCCTTGAATGGTTTGATTCCTATCTTGGTCAGCGAGTCTCGCACGTGGTTGTAAATGGATTCTCCTCCCATTCCTATTTGTCAACTTTTGGCGTTCCCCAAGGTTCGCACCTGGGCCCAATCCTGTTTAATATTTTTACTAACGATATCGTGCCTATCTTTCATCATGCAGCTTGTTATCGTTTTGCTGACGACATGAAATTATCTATGCAGATCGGAGATATTAATGATTCGTTGTTATTACAGGAGGATTTAAACCGACTTACTGTGTGGTGTAATGAGAACAGGTTGTTCTTAAATATCGACAAATGCAAATATCTAAGATTTTGTAGATCTAAAACAAATGCTTCATCAAACTATAATATTAACGGTCAAACATTACATGAGGTAAGACTCCATTAGAGACTTAGGTGTAACTATGGATAGGCAACTACGCTTTCACACGCACATTGACCAAATTGCAACAAAAGGCTTTCAAATGCTAGGCTTCGTGCTGCGAAACGCTAAAGAGTTCAAAAAGGCTTCAACAAAGATCCTGTTGTATTTAGCATTAGTGCGTTCTGGCTTGGAGTATTGCAGTCAAGTCTGGCAGATAGAACGAATACAAAAGAGATTCCTTTGGCATATCTCCTACCAAGAGATTCTTGTTGTATCAAATGTTCCTTGAAGATTATCAATGGGATCGTAGATAGCTCTGAGCTGCTGCGGTCCGTCAATTGTAACGTCCTCTTTAAGTTGCCTCGTCGGGATGGGTATGTTCCATTCTCGCCAAAACGGTCAAAGAGTAACTTGGGTCACCACGCCACCATGAATAGATTGCAGCGGCAATACAATGGGCTCAGTAAATCATATGACATTGACATATTCTCAGATAAGGTGCAAAAATTTAAACGCCAAGTATTGCAGTCACCCGTGTTATCGGTGACTTTTTGATCGAGTCTTCGATTTTTGGTTTTATTAGTTTGTTACCCTGCAAAATTGTATTATCCATTTGTAATTTACCTAGTAAGAAGTACTGTGTTCAGTTTTAATAACTAATAAGTTAGTAGTTCACAATGTATGCCGTGGCAGCCTTCAAGTAAGGTGACACTAAGCCTTAAGTTTGAAATGTAATATCTCATTAGTATGTATTAGTGTTTATCTTGTTGGTTGTCTATCTAAATAAATAAATATTTTTATCAATAATTATGCTATGTTACGGAGCAAGTAAGAAGTGCAATGTAAATGGTGGATATCATCTACGACAACGTGGCACATCTCTGGTGAAAACGCACTCGATGTCCTATAGCTCTCGAGGTCGGGGTTGTTACAACAAGAGACACTAGAACTCGTAGGTACCTAATCTATTTAAGGCGCAAAAAGAATTATTATGTGGGCTCAGCTGCTACAGAATAATGTTACTCTATTTTAAATGAACTATCACAAAAATAAACAGTAGCCGGCAACTCTTAAAAATAAAGCCATAAATTAAAAATGAATCTGCCACATTTGCCAGGATTTTATTAGAATGGGCTTGTGATGAATAAACGTTTGAATGACGTATGATAAGTCATGGATGCGATCCAAGTATCATGAGAAGCGTGAACTTGTAATTTTCATGTCTTTTTACAACGGCAAAAGTAATGGTGCATAGCCATAATTACTTTACAAAAAATAATTTAATTTAATTTTCATTACCGATTTTAATAATCGTGTTATCGTTAAATTTGTCGTGCTGGTGAATGTGTTTAAAACTAAGTGTGATTTTCTTAAAGTGCCACTTCATTTTGTCAAAGTTAAAAGTGATTAGATATCACATAATTAGTTATGATAAAAGACGCACAATATTTGTTACCTAAGAAATTATGTATTATAACCAGTGCTACAGAACAATATTTGTAACTTTAGTATAAATGCAGATACTGACCAACGTTACGCAGCGTGACGTAAATCACGTCGCGTAACGTTGGTCAGTACCCAGCTTTTTACATGATGTCCTTTACCAATTCACAAAATGAAGTAATAAATAACTTATAAATATTTTAGGCGTTCTTAAAAAAAGTTAACTATTGTATGCTATCGGTACAAGGGGAAAATAAACGTATCGGCGAAACCACCTGTTGCTAATAAATCTTTATGAGGGCACTATCGTAAACATCAATCAAATTGACTTGTTTGAGTACAGTCAGCTACGCGCAAACATGTCAAATGGCCTGAAACGAGTAATCGGTTCAAATAAACTACTCAGCAAATTATAGCAGCAATAATATTTATTCAATGATTTATTCGGTATGTTACGGAAAAACATCGTGAAGCAAAGTGTACTTTTGTAACCTTCGCACTATAATGGCACCACCAATTAATTTGACTCTATAAATGTAAAAAAGTCCTGTGAATGAAACCCATTCATGTTGTTACTAGACAAAACTCAACTTTTTGGTGGCTCATCCAATTCACAATTACAAATAAACCTTCTACTCTCCTTATGAATAAAAATTACATGACAACTTAGAACAATTACGCCTAGAAGGGGAGTCGACGCGTGCTTTCTGATGCCACTGAAATCCGGACACCATGTCCGGACCCGATCGACGCGTCGCGACGTCCCGCCAGTGATCAAGGTCATGGCCTATTGGTCGGAGCAACAAAATGACAGTTTGTTGTGTAAATGGGTTCACAATGATTCCGGAAAACACAAAAAATATATAAATAAAAACTTACCACCAGTTGACAATATGTTTTAACTTTCTTACTTACTTCTGCCATTTTTGACGTTCGGTTTTAGCTCCAAGTTTGGCGCGTCTTTTTGTATGGAACTATCCTTCGAGGTGTCATTATTCTAATTACTTTGGTAGTTGGGCCATCCTTAGATCTTTAGGATTCTGCGGTGGGATTTTGTTTCTCTATGCGTTGTGTGTGTTGTGTGTGTATGTGTCTGGTGGTTTTCGGTCCATAGCCTGTGTTTAATGCACCATCACGCACTTTCTCATGCCGTCTCGTGAAAACGTCGTATTACTATACAAAAAATGTATTTCATGTCTTTTAGATAGTATTTTGTTTGGCAATTCTTGCTGGGTCAATAGTAGCTACGCTTGAAACAGAAAATCTAATTTTAGAAAGGGTTAACCCCAGCAGGGCCACAATATGTTGAATGAAAGACGCGATCTATGAATAGGTACAGACATAATGGGGGCAGACGTCATTTATACTATTTGCACGTTTTAATATGAATGTTAAAGATGTAAATATTTAAGACTCCGAACAGGATTATTTTAGAACAAAGGAAATTATATTTTTAGATATACAGTATTGTAATGATCATTATTTGCAGACATAACACGTCTAGTTGAACATCATAGGCCTCCCCAAAGTAATCTATTTAAAAAAAAAACCTAATGGTCCATATGGGCGTGTTGTTCTAAGCGGGCTATCTGTCAGAGCGCCGCTCATGTCTAATTTGTGGCTACGACTTTAGTTTTCTGCAGATTTCTTTATTTTCAACCTGTACGTCCTCCTTTTACTTTACACCAATATGACAGAAGCTAGTATCCTTGTTGACGTTTTTATACCCAAAGGAATTCGGTACAGGCCCCTAGTGATTAGAAATGGAACCAAAATGACATATAAATTTCTGAAGTCAACTATCGTAGTTTACGTGACTCGACGGTAACCCATGGTACATACTGATCATGCGACAATATACCGATCATTGCAACACAATTACTTCTCAGTTAAAACAGCACTCCAACTGCCGTGGTAGAGTCAGTTATAATAAATCACAACTCAGTATAACTTCATAATCTTTTATTTCACATAAAATCACACTCTCGATACACTTCGTACAAATAACACTCTCCATACACTTCGTACACACTTTGTAGTGACGTAGCAAAAGACAACCGCTCGTTATGACTGTTCAGTCTAGAATGAATGTCTGCCTCGAGTAGAACTTCTAGCTTTAACAATTTTTAATGGAAATGGCAGAGGTCTCTGATTGGTTGTCGTGCTCGCACGTGATTGGCTGTTGTTTTTCAACCAATCACGGACGAGCGGCGTTATTGAAGTCATTAAAACTACTTTTTAAAAACTAATAATAATTAACTGATGAAAATCATTACACACAAATAACCTAAATTCTTTTAATGAAATTTAAAATAATTAACATAATAAAAATCATCACAAACATGTAATAGGATACCCATAGAAAAATGATTTACCTAAAGTAAAAGTATTTATTAACGAATCGAAACCACTGTTATTTTCGAATGATTTGTGTGAATAAAGTATTATTGATTTGATTCGACGTGGTGAATACATTACCGCACGACAAATCACTGTTATTGTAATTATTAGTTCGTCAACGATCATGATAGTCAATTAAAATGCAAGCGGTCGAGAGGCATGTAAAGCAGTTACCGTAACTATTAATACATAAGTGTCAACATCACTATTTACATTGCTTAATACCAGGGAATGTAAGATGAATGTTTCACCGACATGTTTTACAAGTAAACCAGATTAAACTTGCAAAATATACGTTGTAAATGGGAACTGTGCCGTGTCAATATAATATACAATGTCGCGATGTCATTCTGTGCGTGTGCCAAACCGAGAATAAACTCGCAAATTATATCAACTTTTGTTTTTCATTTTATATCTTTTGTACGTTTATTTTTAAAATTGTTACACAGCTGCAGCCACAAAAAATATATTTTTCGGATTATCTCATTCCGTACATGTCAATCGAGTACCTTCGTTTGCTGCAAAACCTTTTAGAAATGTTTGCAAAGTTGAGTTTTATGTTTGAATTTATATTAGTTACTTAGAATATGTCATTTTATTAGATAGCAAGGGGTCGTTGTTTTCTGAATTACATTTTGAGAGAACCTATGTGAGCAACGTAGACGTTTATTGTGTAAATTCACACAGACTTTCTTTACACTTTCATTGAAAAGATTCCAATCAAATAAATGGAAACATCTCAAGTATTTCTTTCGGCAATGTTTATTTTTCCATTAATACGAGTATAATTTTGTATCGTCATGTTAAGCTGCATTGTAAAAACTAACCTATGTACTTAGTCCTGCAGTAAGGCTGAATCAAACTTATAACATTGTTTGTTCTTATAAGTTTTAGTCCTTTAAGTGAATTGGCTAAAGTAATCATAAAATTGGTCCTGATAATGTTTTAATAAAGTTTAAGTGCAGAGGTATCTCTATGCGTCACTTATCGTGTGTGTTAAATCAAATTCATCATTTTGTTTCCCTCTCCCATGTTTCTTAAGTAAACAACCTATTGTAATTTCTATTGTCTTCTGTCTGGACAGGTAACCTGTTAAGTGCGTAACTGTCTTTATTCAATAAAAAATAAAATCAATTTGAAGGTAGCGCGATTTTTCAAATCTTTGTTTTTCTGAGAAGATTTATTTTTGAACCTGAGAAGATTTATTTTTGAACCAACGAGTTCAATCCCTAACCGGTTCTGAAACTTAGTTGACATTTTTACTATGTGAAGTCACACATGTACTCTTCTTACACTGACGTCAACATGAAAACTACAATAGTCTGGTATATTTTTGAATATCACTATAGTTTCATTAACAATTAAGTTTAATTAGTACAAAATCATAAATTATGTTAAGTCATATCTACTTAAACTGCTCCACGATTCAAATGGCGTAAATATGAGAAACATCATTTCAGGGATAGATGATGGATTATCTTATCATAAATTCGGTGGTGGCCACTTTCCCTCATGGATAATCTACTCGTTTGTCTGTATTTCACATGCATATAAAAAATACAACCTTATAGATTATTTTCCAGACAGCAGACACAATAGAAATAACAATATCACATATGATACATGGGCCTGGGAAAGGGTTGATGCACCAGGCAAACTACCAACCGTCATGGTCTCGAATAGATATAAATATCTTTGTGATACGAGGTAGGGTAGCGAGGGGCTTGTTGTAACAGTTTTCATTAAAACTAATATATCTTGAGATCCATTGATTTAATTTCTACTAAATAAAGATGGATGGATGCTGTAACTCTTCCTCTACCAAATCAAGTGAAAATAATACCATAACTATTGGTCATTATTTTACAATCAATTATTTTCTAGAAGAAGTGTGGTGTTACAACTTACCTCGCGCTTGGGGCAAGTTGTAACGTCTACCGGGGCAAGTAGTAACGACAAAAAAACTACAGTTATACCTCTAATCATTTATTCTTTGTTTATTTTTAACAAAATTGACATCTTTCTAAAGTAAGTATTATGTAATTCACATCAAAAATCAACTCAAATACACTTTTTTAATAATCAACACTTAAACATTTTTTTTTTGCTCATCCATCCGGAGGAATTACCAGCTCCAATGCAATCTGGAGGTCCACTACGAATAAACATTTCAGAATTAGCCTGGAAAAAATGAACATCGGTGGGATAAAATTACCCGCAGCGCTAGAGGCACAAGCAAGTGTTACAAGAGTTCCCCTCTCAGCCGATGTGATAGCTCCAATTTGCTTTTGACCACGAGCAGCTACTATTTTCTTAGGTTTCTGAACCATTGTGACCCCTGTTTCATCAATGTTCCATATTCGAGAAGCATTAAACTGATATTTTTGGAGAAGTTGTTGATATATTTCAAAGAATGAATTAACGTTAGTCTTATTGAAAGACGTCGCTCGACTTAAAGACGTCGCTTCTGGTGTCCTTAAAGATAAATGTGAATTTCTGCGCATAAAATTTTGGAACCAGTCAGTACCAGCCATGTTATTTTGATACCAAGAAGGAGGAATGTTTTTAGCACTAAGCTGCACACCGCATTGGTAAGCTAGTATCCTTACTTCTATAGGAAGTAGTCCAATATATATATCTGCGCACTTAAGTAGGTAGGAAGCTATCTTACCTTCTCCTTCTGCAGTAAATACTTGTCTAGGCTTAACATAACCAACTCTTAATGATTCATTATTCATCTTTTTCTTTATGTATCTATAAAGAGAGACGTGACATAATCCGAAAGTATGACTAGCTTTCCGAATACTGCATTTTTTTCTAAAACTTCAGCTGCCGCTAACTCGTACACTTCTTGGCTTTGTGTTGCCCGCTCTGACTTTCTTTTATACACCCTCATTCTAGAACAAAGAAAAAAAAAGGCTATCTACATCATAACTTGGGGCATGTTGTAACAAGTTACAACAAGCCCCGAGAATTTGTTACTACTAGCCCCATGGTATGATTTTTAACATTTATCAAGATAACTATTTAAACAATTTAGCAATTATAAAAACTGTTAAACATTATCAGAGATAGGTAAATTCGGATGGAAATAAGATATAGAAAATTTGAAATCAGTCAATAATAATAACGGAAACCGAAATTTTACGATAGTACAATTTTATATTACCTGGCAAAAATGAAGCTCGTGCACACTTCCGCTCACTGCGCTGGCCGGCGGGACACTGGCTATGGCAACATGATGCAGCGCGGTTTATAGGTCAAATCGAGTCAAAAAAATACGTTAATAGCGTTTAAGATACTAGTGAAAAGAGCCTGTTACTACTTACCCCTGTTACAACAAGCCCCTCGCTCCCCTATACCATATGATGATTTAAGATAAAATTCGAGCATGAATAGACTCTACCGAGAATCGAGAAACCACGTAAAACAAGGCGTGAAACCGCTGCAGCGCACTAGGATCACTTTGTTGTGTTTGTCTGTCTGTCTGTCAAGACCCTTTTTCTCTGGAACGTGTGAAGGTATCAATCTGAAATTTGTATCAAATACTCAGGTTGACTGTCCCTTAGAGCTGTGAAAAAATAAAGCTTCTAAGCCAACACAATCAAAAGATACAGCCGTTTATGCTGCAAATTTTCAAAGCTCGCAAGGTAATCAAAACCTACAGGGTACTTCCCGTGAACTCAGAATCTTGAAATTTGGTACGAAGCAACGTCATAAAGCACAGACAATGGAAAAATGGCGAAAACCGTAAAGAAGGACGGCAAACTTCCATGTAATTTCAGACCTCTACTTACGGGTCGCGTACATAAAAGAAATTGGTTTATGTTTTTAGACCTACGCTAGACTAACAAAAAAGTTGTTTTGACTCTTTTAAAACTGGGGTTAAAAAGATATTAAAGCTATTCAAGGTAGTATGGTTATAATTTAAATCGTTGGTTTTTAATCATTTTTAATGAATACAAGGTCACTGATGCTTACACGTTTTTTGGTTAGATGTGCCTTATTATAGTATACAATGCAACATACAAAATCCGCATTTTGTCTGACTAGGCACGGTTCCATGCAAAGTGTTCCGTTCCGGAGAGTTGCGCGGATGACCGTCGCGGGAAGGCGGACTCCGCGCCCTTTCAGACGCACACGTCCGTGCGACGGGTCCTATCGCGGGTTTACGAACGCGCTTGTTCGGTCAACAGCGCTACATGATACGTCCAATGAGAACCCTCGATGAGCCTCATCCACCACATCCTCATCCCATTCAAAGGCACACTGCTAGTTTGTTAGTACGGCCGCATCGGTGCGTGGCACGAGCGATCTGTCACCCGTAGCCCATAACACATCATCACAAAACTATAGAACAAGAGAAGTACATTTCTGGTGTACCTAAATTAAGTTTGTTTAGCTCAGTGTGAGGCTTATTTAAGTTTTACTGCTATGTAAGCTATGAAATGAAAAACATTAACTTATTTATGTACATTTATTTAAATAATTAACAATTTGTCCAAAAATGCAGCAGGAGCTCCGAAATGATCCTGATGACAAGCGTACCCCCATGTACCATAAAATGAACATTATGTGCGAGCAACACTCAAGTGTGTGATTTCCAGCAGCACAATAACAATAATATCCTGAAATGGCTTCACTCCCTTGTACTACATATAGTCTACTAGGACCCTTCTGCGTATAGAGTCAGGTACATGAAGTTTTTCCCGATCATAACACTCTGGAAACAAGCAACGGCCAGCAGTGGCAGCTGCTCTTCATTATGCTGGAAGAGCTATTTGATTGTTTGGTTTATTATTTGTTTGCTGAGTTTCAATTTGATTATGTTTTTCTGCAACAGGTGGTGCAGGTAATACTGGTGGGTTACTTTCTCTTACAGTTTGATTATTTGATAAAAACGAAAAAAATATGTTCAAATATTAAAATAATAAAAATCAAACGTAACGTAATGCGAGTGATTTGACATTGGCATTGATGACAACAATCGGAAGGCAAAGAAGTATATGCCCATACAGCCTCTTTATCAGTTTGTTTTTTCACTTTGCGGCTTCAAAATGTTAATTTAAGTGTATTGATTTTATTAAATTATTTCAAAACAGTTAAAACATAACTTACCATAACACAAATTTAAAATAGAATTGATTGCAGTAATTGAAAACTTCTGCGTAGATTGGAATGCTCTTACAGGAAATAAAACCGTTTAGTTTTTGCACTTTTTGTTGCACTACAGAAATGTTTTGTTTTATAGAAATCGGGAATAATTTATCTTTGACCTGCCTTCTTTAAAAATCCCGATTTTAAGGAAATAAATTCAACAAATTTAACTTTATTTATTTAACATGTTTCCGTTAGGTAACGAATTTGTAAAATATGCAGTCGAGTTTCACCGCCCTTCTTTTTAGTTACATCAGTTAATAAAAATATTTTAATAAATATACCTACAGGTTTGTACGGAACCCTTGGTGCGCGAGGTTAAATGCTAGCACACAACACAACACAGATGACACGAAAAGTTCCATCTTCCAGATAGTTTACAGTACACGCAAAATAAACAGATAACCCGGAAAATGTTCCCGAAGCCATCAGCGCTCAGTTTGACAGCGTTTGATCTATTTTTAGCGGCGCATTTTGTAGCGAAGCGTATGCGATAAATCATATCTAAGTACTCGATAAATTATTGTAAGTGTCAGGTGTATTATCGCTGTCATTGCTTCTTGGGAACTATTAGAGAACTGCTGACAGACTCCGGTTTTGCAGGGAAATATGCCTTTTTGGTTATTCTATACTAATATTATAAAGAGGAAAGATTTGATTGTTTGTTTGTTATTTTCTTTGTATTGAATAGGCTCCGAAACTACTGATCTGATCGTGAATATTCTTTAACTAACAGAAAGCTAAACTATTCAGGAGTGATATAGGCTAAATTTATTATGATTTATTAAAAAATCAGTGTAAACGAATAGTAAATGTAAATCAAGTCTGAGAAAAGCGGGCGAGATATGATAGTGGGCACCAGCTGTCAAACATTTGACAGAACAAAGTCCGTTGGGGCAGCTCGTCCTTAATAAAGTTCTGAACAGTACGTCTACCACGAGTTGCCACTTTAAATTTACGTTATCGTTCGCGTAACAGAAATACAACAATGTCAAATCCCAATACAATTTTTTTACGCGAACGTTTTAAACAAATTTAAAGTAGCAACTCGTGGTAGACGTACTGGATTAAAAAAACTTGACAATTTGTCACTATTCAGAGTCTACGTCATATTAATTTTGCATCACGAACTTACGATTAATATATCATTATATACCTACCTACTGTTCAAATTGCTGTCCCAGGGCAAAAGCTTCCGTCATTCGTTTCATTTGTCAAGTCATCATTACTGACAATTGACAAAAGCTATGCACTTCCCAGAAATAAAACAAAACAATATCCGACACGCTACAAGTCATCGAATTTTGAGTAGACATACAGCTACCTAGTTGAATTTTCAATTAAAATAAAGCTGCTATATATGTTTACAAAAATAACTTGTTCAGACCCCGACCAAGTCTTTGACTTTCGAGTCTAATTCGAGTACCGTAAAATTCTTACTGTAATAAAAAAAAGAAAAATTCCATTGGGAATGCGTCGACTTTGTTTTCGCAAACATTAATATTTCATTTGACCAATAACTCTAATCTGACGTTAGCATTAGAGAAATTGCTTCATAATCGAATAAATGCCCCTCTCAATTTTTGTGAAAGAAAAACAATAATTCCAAATATTCCAGAAAATGCACGAAAAATATCAGATACATTATCCAGGCTTAATCCGATTGTTTTGTCCCACACGAAAAGCAAATTCCAATTAAGTGCGATGGGATTTTTTTGTAATAATTAGTTCAGCTACTATTGTGGATTTAATTAGTGTTCGCCCGTGATTGAAGTACCGTCTGAGTGATATTCTACTTTGTGCAAAGAGCAGCTCTAAATTACTCTGTTCAGACTTTGTTGTGTTGAAGTAGCCAGAGCTCATCGGGGAGCTGCTCTGTGTATACCTAAGGAATCTGAGGTTCGGCATAGCTCATCATTTAGGGTTATCAACGCTCGAGCATAGGCTATACAGGGTGTCTCAAAAATGTGTGATAAGAGGAAGCCCAGTAATAGAGCATCTATAGGTCATAACTAGGAAAAACATTCGGATAAAAAACTTTATTTAACTCTTTTTTTTAATGGCCTTCAGAACTTTGGGAAAAAACAGCATTTTACACTTCTGTAGTTTCATATTTATATGTTCATAATTAATTGGTTACAAAAAACGTAAAAGTGACTTAGCCTATAAATTTCTGAAAATTGAAAAAAAACAATCACTCCAAAACTACCGAAAATCGCGGAACATACATGGGAGTGAATTGGGTAGCTTTAATAATGCTCTACTACTGGGCTTCCACTTATCACTCATTTTTGGGACACCCTGCATAAGCTGCAGCGACCGCTTCCCGCTCCCGTCCGCTGGTTTGCTTGCCACTAAGGCAAGCAGGCCGCCTGATTGCAAGTGCCACCAGTTATACTAGTCTATTAATGCTTGCAACACCAGGGGCATTTCTAGCAGAAGCCTTTTCAAACCCATCTTGAAGAGCTCCATGCTACAGCTTATTGTGAAAACCTCGAAAAATAGCTCATTTATTACACAATTAGGAAGTAAACATCTCTGCAACCAGTAGGTACAAGGCCATGGTGGATCCAGTGGGTGGGGATGAACTCGGTACCTACGTAACAAACAGACATCATATCAAACAACTAAGTTACGGCTGAATCCAGAAACGTCAGTCAATGTTTAAGTGCCGTTCAAATTGATGCTGTCTTGTCAAAAAACAGTAGATATGTGTATGATTTGTATCATACACATATCTACTGTTTTATATCGCTGAGAGATCGCTCTGTAGCAATAAGACCGCCGAAATTATACGTTATTGAGATTCTTTCGTTATTTACCTGTTAAATTTGTTTGTGTAATAATATTATTTATCTTATGAAAAGGACAGGATACATTTGAGATTTTGCTTAACTTTGATTGTATTTTCTCGATTCGTGCGTTACACATAAATATTGTGCTGAGCTATACCTATTCATTTGTCTTTGTAAGATATTATATCACTATCAACTCCTATACTTGTCTAACCATAGATTCCGGTGACATTCATATCATGACGTCCTTAGTCTTAACTGTAGGTCAAATCTCTTAAAGTTCAAACACACTTGTCCGCTGCAACCTGTCTCTCATCGTTGCATCTAGGGACGGACGTGTGGCCCGGAAGAAAATTATTGAGTCCTTATTGCTGTCTTCCTATTGTGTTGTGAGCCGTATGTACCGTACTTAAAAGATTATGCAAGCTTGTTTAGATTTGATGTCGTATTGGTACTTTAAAAGTGGACTTGGGTCCTGCCGTCATCTCTTCAGCCGTATCAAAACTAATATATTAAGGTCAAAAATCAACGTATTATTGGTATGAGTTTAAAATTTAAATAGTTTTTGAATTGCAGTAGAGTTTCTACTATTGGTGTCAGGGCCCATAGTAGAAACTCTACTGCAATGGAGTCAGGCTGCTATCTATTGTGTAGGTACTAGCGATATTATACCTTGACCAATATTGTTAATTCAAAATAAGCCAAGGTTGTAAATTCAAAATAATAGTAAACTTTGCATTTGGTTCTTCATACAACAATGATAAAATATATTCAATAAGAACATGCTATCATTTTTGATGTCGAATTACGTAGTTTAATTTTTACATGTTCTTCATGAAGTCGGCTACAGGACACAGTTTAAACAGCACAAAAGGCAACACAATACATGTACTAAACATGGTTAAAAAAACACGATTCATGATAAAGCTCTTACCATCTGTATGCTGATGATCTCCAGCTGTACGTACAGACTGACATGAAGGGGTTTGACGGGGCTATTTTCCAGTTGAATGATGATCTCAAACGCTTACTTGACTGGTCTATCAGCTTCGGGATATCGGTGAATCCAAGTAAGTGTCAGGCAATTGTGGTAGGCACCCCGCGGCAGCTGGGCAGCTCCGGGACTGATTGGCCGGTGTTAACCTATAACGGCACTGCTATACCTTACAGTCCTCACGTCCAGAACCTTGGCCTGTTTATAGACAATATTCTGAGTTGGGTTAAGCACATCGTTGAAACGAGCAGAAAAGTCATTGCTTCCTTACGCTCCTTAAATAAATTTTAAAACTTTCTTCCTCTCGGCGCCAAAATTCTCTTAGTACAAGCACTCCTTATGCCCTCATTGACTATGCAGACGTTCGCACTTCTAATATGTCCCAAGGTCTTAACAAACTTGAACGTCTGGTAAACAGTTGCATTAGGTTTTATCAATGGTGTACGAAAATACGACCACATTTCTTCACTTCGTTCCCAATTAATATGGCTTAAAATTCGTCACCGTAGGAATTCTCGAACGCTCTGTTTACTTTTTAATAGTAATCCCAATTCCCCCAGATATCTGAAATGAAATTTTAAGTATAGGGGCGAGTGCAGCACGCGCAACCAGCGCTCGCATAGCCTATCGCTCCTTCACACTCCTCTTCATACGTATTCCCACATGTCGAATTCTTTCACATTAGCTGCCATTAGGCTATGGAACTCGTTGCCTAATAAAATTAAATTGTCGACCAGTAGGTTTTACTTCAAAATAGCAATCCACAACTTCTTCTTAGAGAAACCTCAACTCAGAAATAGCATAACTTGATTCTCTCTCCTTTCAAGACAACGTTTTAAGATTTAGGTACGATATTTAGTGTATGTGTCTTTGAATTTATGTATAATATGTCTAATTTTTGTATAAGTATGTATTTGTATTAACTGTATATTTTATTCCGGCTTTATGAAACGCCGCCAACACGATTTCTGCTTCGCCCAGTGGTTGACTAGTAGAGAATGCCATTAGGCATTAAGTCCGCCAATTGTTCTTTTTCTTTGTGCAATGAAGAATAAATAAAGCAAACAAGACTAAACTTTTATTCGCACAACACTGTGCTTTCAAAAAACCCTATACGCACAGCACACAGCAGTGTAAAGCACGCTTAACAGACATTACCTCAAAAGGCCTTTCTAATAATGCACACTGACCTGGCATTGCATTGCTTGACACAATTATTACCTTAGCCAATTCATCGCCAGCAGAACATTCAATAAAGACATTACTAGAACAACGCGTTATGTAGAAGCAAAAACGCTTAATTTATCTGAAGAATCAATCTAATCTCATTCATTTTGTTCGCTGCTTTCTAATCGAATAATCAAATAGTTCGAATTAAAAATGTCCACCACCACGTGTTTCATTGAGTTTCATTATTCTAATATCAAGATAAACAGTATAATAGTATTAAAGATAATTAGTAAATTAACATTGCTTTAATGCAAAAAGTCGCAGGGTTGATAAAGGTTATTACAGTCGTCGACACGCGACAGATAAACTCTGGGTACCTAGCCAAAAATGATTACGCCACTAAGTTTCTTCGTGTAGAAAACTAAAAACATAATTGAAGTAACATCTATTTTTTTCAAAGAGTTGAGTATGTTAAAACCGTTATTAGATGGAGAATCCCTCCAAATTACCACTCTACAAATACAATTAACGTTTTCAATGGGAGTTGAACGTTTTCTGTGTTTCACTATACATTTTCGTTACCATAAGTTTTATTTTCATATTATATTTTTGTGAAATGCTTTATCACTCAAGGACTTGTTATAGATCACTTGAATAAAGGTCGTTTTCTGATATTTACGCGAATACATTATGATCACGACTGCTATACGAGTAAAGGAGTCGAAACGTCGAGTTAGAAAAATGATGTAAGTATGAATGACACTCGTTCCTGGGAGCATGGGCCAGCCGCTGGTGTGGGAGGCGACCTGCGTCGACACGCTGGCCTCTTCCCATGTTTCTGGAACAATTAAACAGGCAGGCGCAGCGGTTGAACATAAAAAAGCACAAAAGTACCTAAACATAGGATCAGGGTACACTTTTGTGCCTTCGGAGTCGAAACCCTGGGTCTGTGGGATCCAAGTGCACAAAATCTCATTAAAATACTGTCTCGAAGACTGAATACTTTCACTGGTGACCCAAGAGCTGGTACATTCCTCGCGCAAAATGTGAGCCTAGCCATCCAACGGGGGAATGCTGCCAGCATCTTGGGCACCTTACCACAGGCGCAAAAAAATTTAAGTAGATAGTTTTTAGTTTATATATTTAATTTAAAGTTTTCTTCTTAATTTCTTTTGAATAAGTGTGTATAAGATATATATATATATATATTACCTAATTGTTTATAATAAGTATGAATGATGATGATGAAATGAACGATTAAGAACATAAAACCGCAGCTGGAATCCATAGTTCTTAAATTAATGATTCTTGAGGTCATTTACTTCTTTCCATGAGGGTTCTATGTTTAGCAGAAGACCACTCACTAGTGATAATAATTGGGATATTCAGAACACAGACATCTATGAGAGCATCATTCGTTTCAATACGTTCAGTGACCACACTCCGTTTTTCGCAACAAAATTGTTTTAAAAGCATTTTCTTATTTTACACTTTCTATAAAAGCCAAATAGCGCCGTTTCTTTCCACTGACAAACAACGCGTCATTGCATTCAGGTTAAGAAAACCTTCATCAAGAGAGGAAATCTAACTTAAGTTCACCCAAATATTAGTAAACAAATGAATAAAACAATTGCTACAAGTTTCCTAGTTCTCACAATTCTAAGGCTTTTAATCAAAATGTATTCGTAGATCCTTAAAAGTATTTCCTTCTTCATGTTTGACTTCCTGTGTGTTTTGAAAGCAGGAAATAACGAAAGTACTACCAGCTACACCTTAGGTCTCAGACCGAAGCAGACACTGAATAGACCTTCGCAGTGTACCTTATTCTAAAAAGGTAGGTTTCATGCGTTCTCCTTCCACTTCAAGTCCTGTGTTTGCCAGGTAGACGTAACGTCATTCCAGAACTCATGGGTCTCGCAGGGCCTTTTTTCTTTTGTTCTTATACAACTTCGGTGGCAAACAAGCGGACGCCTGATGGTAAGCGGTTGTCGCAGCCTATGAACACGTACAAAACTGCGAGTAGAGGTATCACTAGCCTAGGATAGGAACTCTTGTAACGACTATTAGCAATAAGGTCCTCCAGATGAGAAAACGTATGTTCCCCGATAAGCATCAGTCCATAAGTTATTCGCTGTGTCCTTCCCACCTCGCTGTGCGCTTGGTTGTAACTTTAGTCATATTTGGAGATACACAATGTTATACGCTCACATTGCTCACATACTAGCTGACTGTTGCTGCCATGGTGAAGGACAGGTCAACAATTACCCTTAGTTGCAACAATGGGAATGTTTACAAGAAGTATTTGTAAACGCCGCCATGCCATGTCTCCTTGGCAGCCCGCCAGGTGTCGCCGTTGAACTTGGCTGTTATTCTTGTAACTCGATCAGTGTTTAGACGGAAGTTGGTATGGGAACCGGTGGCGACTGTCGTCCGATGACTCAATTTTAGGCGCCCGTGAAAATAACGACACGAAGATTTCAGGGTTAATCCGATTTGATATTGCTCTGTTCAGGACGTAATCGTAACAGAAGATAATTATACTATAATTTTAAATATTTGTTTGTATGATAATGAATATAGTGTTGATAATTTTAATAGAAGAGGCCTATTTCCAGCAGTAATTACTAGCAAGCTTGAAACTTAACCGTTCTATAGTAAAGTAGATGTCGACGTCAATTACTTAAATCGTGTACCTACCAATCATGTATTCTCTTTATTTTACTTTATATTACTAAAGATAACTTGTGTTTTTGTTGCTCTAGAATTTAGAATCTGCAAATGAAAAACTTTTTTGTAAACTTATAAAACGTATAAGTACATAACAAATGTCAGCGGTTTTCTGAAAACACACTTTTCTCACATACATTTTGTACAGAGGCGTCCTTATCAACCTCTACAAAATGATTGCACAATGAGTCTTTGTACCTACCGCGCAAACAGAAACGACAGAACTAAGTTTTCGAGTTTAACAAATTCATTTACCACACCACTTTAGATTACATCAGCAAAAGGGTTAATTACTTACTTACTATTAAAAATTCAGACATCAAATGGCGTGCTGTCACAATACAATTTTTTAAGGTGGTGCCATGGGAAATTTGCGTTCATCAGTGTACCCAATTAATAGCAAAAAAATGGATAAACGTAATTCCATATGAATAAATGGATGATACCCAATTATCTACCAACCCACCTGGGCCTATTTTTTTTAACATTATTGTGAACTAATAACTAATAATTATCTTCTACGAAAAAAGTTACATAATATTTGACGGGCCTTTCCTGTTGGTGCAATAGCAAAGACCTGCTTTCAGCGCCAGAGGCTTTCGATTCCCACCCATGACAAACATTCATGTGAAGAACATTTGTGTTATGTGTGTTTGGGTGTTATTACGAGTATCTATTTGAGTATGTATTTAGAACACCTCCTCTACACCTCCGCTTTGCTGACGACGTAGTGATAATGGCAGGATCGCTGCAAGACCTGCAGAAAATGCTGACCAGTCTCAATGCTGCCTCGAGACGCGTTGGGCTTGGGATGAATTTAGACAAGACTAAGGTCATGTTCAACGAACATATCGTTCCTGAACCCGCTTCAGCCGAAGGTTTGAAGTTGTCCAGGAGCACATATACCTCCCCCCCATGAGCCTTCGCCTTGTCGTGGCGGGGGGGCTTAGTACTGGTGGCAGGTGGAACCACCGGGAAGCTAAGAGGGCTCAGGCATGGCAGTGCGATGGACTTCCCACCCACCCATTGCCTGCCGCCGGGCGTGGTGGTGATATGGTGCCTACCACTGCCCGCCTAAAGGGGCGCCCACGGGTGCAGCGCCTTAGGGTGCGAGGTGGGAGCCGCGGTGCACAACCGTTTGGAGGGGGTCAGTAATCCGCGGCTGGCCCTGTGCACTGCGGCTCGGCGAGGCCGCACCGCCAGATGCGGCAGCGGATCCACCTTTTAGGTGGATCGTGGTTGCGACCTAGGGTACGCGTACGGTGAGAGCCAGCGGGCTTGAGTACGGGGGTGCTTTTGCCCGCAATGCACGGCTTTCACCGTGACGGCGGAAGTACCTGTGTGCTCCAGGTACTTATGTGGCCTTCCCCTTTCATTGGGGGGTCGGCTGGAGGGGGCCCCAATACGGGGAGGCACTGGTGGCGGGGCGTTGCGAAACTTTTTAGGGACCCCGCCTCGCTGCTGAAGTGTTGAGGTCGAGTATCGTGGGGTTTTAGTCGGTAGAAGTCCGACATAACCTCGTCGTTCCCCCGGACGGAGAGGTATCCGTGAGGATTTCACCACGTTAATGAAAAAAATAAAAAAAAGGAGTACATATACCTGGGTCAAAAATTACAGCTGCGTAGAGACAACTTTGAGGGGGAAATCACCAGAGTTCAGCTTGGATGGGCAGCATTTGGAAAGTTGCGTCACATCTTCGAGTCACCTTTGCCACAATGCCTGAAGACCAAGGTATTTGATCAGTGCGTCCTACCAGTCATGACATACGGAGCCGAGACGTGGAACCTGACCTAGAAACTAGCCCACAAGTATATGGCGCTTAATTTTAAAAAATTAAAATAAATTATTAAATTGTATTAACTAACCCCTATTTTATAAGCTATTTGTACTGACCCATGGACCCATGTAGTCTGTAATAAATAAATTTTGATTTGATTTGATTTGATTTCGCGCTCCATTACATACAAATATAAAGTTCGGACGTTCGTCGCATTTCGGGTGAAATATTATTTATTAACATATAATATATATAATAAAACATTATTAAGAATGTTTTTTATTTATCTGCTGCCATTAATTCAATTGAATAAAAACTTGCAGGTTATTACCCTGTCATTTATGCTTTATTCACAGAATTGGTCTTTCAACTTCTTTCAGCACAAGAACTTTTAAGCTAAACAATTTGTTTTAGGCTTTCTAGCCACATCTTTGCTTAGTCACAGTATTGTACTCTGTCCTATTTGCCATGCCCAACAGGGTTTGTAATGATCATGAGAAATTTTGTAACATCTTTTACTACACATTATGGAATGCAAATAAATGATTGAGTATGCTTTAAAACTTTGAATTTTCATAGCCCTCAATTTAATTAAACAATACTACCAAATATAATTATTTCAAAACAGTAGCCTTGCTTGCATGCATTACACCTAAATTTAGTTTTCGACGGCTCATAACGTCAACTTACAACAGCTAGTTTAGAGTTTCCAAATTATGCTGGCGCTGGTGTGACGTGAAGTTTAAGGTAAGCTGGCCCGCTTACAATCAAAATACTCGTTATAACCTGAAATAACTTTATGTGATTTTCAATATTTAATCTTTGTTGCACTGGTTTAAGGTGAGGTGTTGATAAACCGGAAATCGAATCCCTATAGCACCTGTTTATGTGTATAACACAGCCTTACTCAGTTTTACAAGTCTCTTCAGTTCTGAAGATGGTCTGGGAGATCGCTTTGCAGTGGATAAGATCGCCTAAATTGTGCGTTTTATTTCTACTTACTGTGTAATCTGTTGCATTTGTATGTTTTTGCAATAAAGTTTATTTATCTTATTTTAACATCAAATGGGCGTTGTTAACCCTGTAAAAAGCCTTTAATACCCCTACATATTAAGCCTCATAGCGGTCACACATCCAGAGCACGTTGAGATTGCTACAAAATTCGTCATCTTAGGATAAGCTGTCAATTAGCAGGCACCTAATAGCTTTTATTCTTACTTTTCCACAGTCTTTTTTGAATATAATACTTTCGGCTGACTAATCTGTTTAAAAGATTCTCTGAATCTAATGGAAATAAAAATAAAACTAGTTCGCAGTTTTATCGGGTTGATGTTTAATTAAAATTTATACATGCTAAAGTCTTAAAAAACCTAGCACTTTGAATTCATAAACAGGGTGAAAAGTAGCAAAAGCTTAGATTGAGTGAACATAGTAAGTGACAAAATATTTAGCAAAAAATTTTAGTTCACAAAATGCTATAGGATTGAGGAAATAAAAATAAATTTTCACACTACTTCTTCTGATGAACATTTAAATCAACTGAACATTTATTGTAACAATGACAACACTACAGACGAAGATAAAATAATTTGACACGGTATATGTGTGTGTTGTTAGTACGTCGTGTGGCATGCACTAACCGAGAATAATTTGATTGTAAACTAACTAAAACTATTACACACTACCATACTACATTTAGGAGAACTAAACCGTGTGAGTAAATAAACCTGACTTCAAAGGCGTAAGCCCAATCCGGTATACTAATTTCTTGAACTCAAATTATAGAATGACGGTATTAAGAATCTATAAACACAACTGTTTGTAAAGGAGTTTTGTTTACATTCAAAAAAGTTATAAATGCACCGATAAAGCTTTCAATATTCACTTTATTAAAAAAAAAGTTAACTTTTTTATAATTCTATTATGATATAAAGCGGTAATCAATTAAGTAGTTGGCTTATTGCTGATGAATTAGGTGCACACACTTTTGTTGATTAACCTGTAAGTTTTCTGCCATAGGCTTAAAAAGGTGGCTTACTCGTATAATGGGCTTATAGTGGGATAGCATTGTAGGTAGTACATCCCTACTTTCGTGACAAATTAGGTCTTCGCTGTATCTCGCTGGCAGTCTGAGTAACAGCGAAGTGTTTTTAATTTTATGAGGGAAAAGTACCAGCAGAAAATTTCAGCGCAATGTTTCCTGTGCCAAGAAGCTAATTTGCATCTGCATAAACTTTAGGGCTGACTCCACTTGCATCAAAACAATAATTTCACCCGTAATACAATTTTCTACTATGTGTTAATTTAGTTTTGAAGGAATCTCTACAAAGTGTTATTGATAATAGTTTTGAAAAAATCGCTGGTATGCAATCCACTCGCACGCAGATTTGGAGCTTATTATCATAGGATTACCAAATTATCTAATCTGTGTTTAACATTCAGTAATCTTAAGTCGATGGTATTAAATCCGCATTAACCGGTGTTACGAGTAAATTACAACTAGGTTAATACATGGTTGATCTTGATATTTTGTTCTTTTTTTGCGTCAGGAAATGCATTTAGGCATTCCCAGGGCAATGAGTTCGGAACACCTGGGATATGTGGGACTCGGAACTCCTGGGAAAACAGAGACCCACTAAAAGCTGACGGTGGTCGTCTTCGGCGAAGAACGGAAGGGACCCTGGATTCCTAAAAATAGACTTCTCTCGGGACCCTTCAGCGCGCAAGGCCGCCTGGCAGCCTGCCTCGGTAGGATTAAGCTTAACTCAAGTGCACGATAACACATACTACTGTGTCCGACGACACGCTTGTCATCCTCGAGAGCGTAAACCGAAACACACGAAGGCCACCCGCGCGTTTCACGAGCCCAAAGGCCTTTTTCGTCGCATCTTACGACAGGCAGGGATACCTCGGTATTATTCTACTTCCCCCGCAAAACATCCTAATTTACACCTATCAATGATGAAGCAGAGCGTGGAATAAGATTGTCAGAAATTAATAAGAACTTCACTAAATTCAAACTTAATAATATTTCACATCCTGAACTAGAATCAAGACAAAAGTCACTGAATGTTTTGTCTTGGGCGTTATTTAAACCTACGACTCCTGCGTTTTAGGGAACATAACTAATCATTACGCCTGTTATTCAGTTTCTGCTAATATACGAAAAAAAGGGTCCGCCTTATGTTACATAGACTATTATGACATGGCAAAAGGCTACATGGTGATAATCACAGTGAACGTGTAAGTACATCGACTAAACCGCGATTGTTAAACATGATTTAATAGTGAGGTGCTTTGCCAATCCAACATTGATGAGATATTCATTACTGAACTTAGGATTCCAGCGGAAAATGCCAAAGCCTGGATTCCTGGGATCTTATCTGGCCGTTCATAGGCTGTAATTGAGCGTCCTAATAGTTTTGCCAAAACTGACTAGCGCAAGTACAAACTATTTAGCCCAACCATGATTGCTTAGAGCAATATTAAAACAACCATACTCATACTTCAACTTCTGTTTTGTATTTAGCTAAGTTCGACATTAAGACGCCATTTCATAGTATGACTGTTTTAAGCTGCTAAAGAGTTATTTAGTTATTGTTTTTTTCATCTTAATCATAAGGTACATACCTAACGTTCTGAGGGCGGAAACCATTTACCAGTTAGTTCAGCGCCAGATTTCTTGACTCTATGTAAGACAAAGCAACCATTTACCTGCTAAACGACAAGTAAAACTTCTCGGTCGAGCAGCCATTTGCATACGGTGGGCTCGATGATTAAAAAACAAAAGGTGGAGGGTAAACAAAGGATACGTATCCGCAGGTTTAATGAAAGCACACGCGAATAGACCGATTTAAAAGCAACACTGGCAACCAATCAGGATCTTTTTTAATTAAAGATATCCGAACCTAACCCTTGGGTTTACTGTCGTATAGTCAATCATAGCCTTGAACGTGGGAGGCTTGAGGATGGCTTGATAATATATTTGAAGTTTTCTTCACAAAGATAGAAACTAGAAAAATTCGACGTGATCCTAGGTAGTCAAGCGGGATTCGAACCCGCGACTGTCCACAATCCGGGAGGCTGCTCTTCCAATTGAGCTACCGAGGCCATTAACAGACCCGGCGAATTTATCTAGTGTATTTTACGTTGTAAGCCAACGTTTGTTTCATCAATGTTATGAGGCAAGTGCCTTTATATAACACCCGAAAGAAATATTTTTACAAATATTTGACTTTAAAGTAGCTATAGGATAAGTGAATTTTTAATTTCTAGCATTTAACAATGCAATATTTTCTACATAAAGGTAGAAACTAGGAAAATTCGACCCGATCCTAGGGACTAGGGATTGTGGAATGTCACGGTTTCGAATCCCGCTCGAGTCCCTAGGATCAGGTCGAATTTTTCTAGTTATTATAGTAGTGTATTAGTATGATAGTGCATTGTTAAATGCTAAAAATTAAAAATTCACTTATCCTATAGCCAGTTTCTTCTTGATTGAAATTTAAATATTAGTAAAAATATTTCTTTCGGGTGTTATAAAGGCACTTGCCTTATATCAACGATGAAACAAACGTTGGCTTACAACGTAAAATACACTAGATAAATTCGCCAGGTCTGTTAACGGCCTCGGTAGCTCAGTTGGAAGAGCAGCCACCCGGATTGTGCAAGGTCGCGGATCGAATCCCGCTTGAGTTCATATGAATATGTCGAATTTTTCTAGTTTCTATAATTGTGTATGAAATAGTGCATTGGCAAATGCTAATAATTAAAAATTCACTTATATTTAAAGTTGATAGCCTTGCGTCACATTTCCAACAGTCCGCACGGAGCTCTTAAGTAGTAGTAGTAGTATCTACTACAAGTACCTCATTGTTGAGGAGTGACATATGCCTAGCTGTGAGACGTATAAATAAATATAAATACATATGCGCCAGAGAACACACTACTTGTCATGGTCTCGCGAAGTTGGAATAAAATATATCCCTGTGTTACGAGGTACCAGACAAGGAATTAAGCCAGGGTCGTCTCCCAGCACACCTAGACCCGAGTCATATAGAAAATATTGTTCCCCGAATTGACACGACCGGGAATCGAACCTGGGTCAGAAAATAAATATAAATATAAATAAATATGCGCCAGACAATACACCTCTTGTCATGGTCTCGAAGTAGGGATAAATATCCCTGTGTTACGAGGTACCAGACAAGGAATTAAGCCAGGGGCGTCTCCCAGCACACCCAGACCCAGGCCAATTTAGAAAAGATCATTTCCTGAATTGACCTGACCGAGGATCGAACCCGGGACACTACGGAATTAAAGGCGTACGTGGCGTTACGGAAACCGTGCTACAGCGCACTACGCCAATCTTGTCGATCGTTTGGGACAACATCACTGAGGTTCACCACCTAATATTTTCCCTTCGTCTTTGAAAATCACCGACGGTACGTACTCGTACATACCACAAACACCCTGACATATTTCATCACTAGACACTTTTAAGCTAAAAAACGGACACTATGCTTACTAGTGTTCGTAATCACTGCGCTAATTGGGTAGTCAATTGGGTTTTTTTTCGTGCGTATACGCTCGCTTTGGCAAACGCGCTTACACGTGCGTGAGTCGAGTCAGTGTCTGTATGGAGTATACGAGCGTATAGGTGCGTTAACGCTCGTACGAATTACGCTGCGTATAAAATGCTAGTCTGAAACCGCTCTTAAGGCTAAATTTATATCATTCACGTTTGCGGTTGATATTCATCTTGTTTATTGAATATGTTCGCTTCTAGCTTTAAAGGCGTAAAATATTGCTTTTCAATATCTTTTAATTTGATATTCTCGGTCACGGTATACTCATGTAACAGGGTTTGCCCTAGTGTACGATCAGATTTTAGATTTATCTAGGTATGGATTATGAATACGGAAAAAGCCTGAAAAATACAGATAAAGTTCGACTAACACTTCAGGTTCTTTTTACTATTTTATTGTTTGTAGGTTTTTTTAAACTTTTTATGTTTTTTTAGTTTTGTAAGTATTAGCATCTTAAAATACTTACTGACAATCTGGTAAAAAATGTGACGATGAAGACAGAAAAAATTACGATTTCCAAGGGAATTAATGTTATAATACGATTTACCGACTTTATGGACTTTTAGTTTTAACCGCAAAAAACAGTGCCAATAAACTTTTGACTAAAGACGTCGATCAAAAGTAGTTTTACCGGTCACTTAACCCATTAAGAGTTTTGACTCTAGCATATCACCTTGACTCCTTATTAGGCCATGCTAAGTAAGATGTATGGATGTACTTGTTTTGGATCGTAAAATCGTAGCAATATGGACGGCAGGTCAATTTTTTTGAAAACATTTCAAAATAGGTTTTAGGTTGTTTATATAGGCTCATGTAAAGCTTGGTGTGATGTCGTGTACCTTTGTTTGGGAGTGTAAACTGAACGTCAAAATATAATCATAAAACATCCTTGGTGATACAAATTAGTTGCCTAAATAAAATACGCACAGTACTTAGATAAACTTTTGACGATACGATTACCGTAGGGTACGCTGTAGCACGTTTTCTCGCCTCGATTTCCATGGTGTCCTGGGTTCAATTCCCGGTGGGATCAATTTAGGAATCGATTATTTTCTAAATTTTGTGTCTGGGTGTGCTCGAAGACGCCCGTGGCTTAATTCCTTGTCAGCTAAATCTAAACACAAGGATATTTATCCTTACTTCGAGACCATGACAAGTGGTGTGTTGTCTGGCGCATATTTATTTATTTAAACTTAATTTTACCGTTGGTAGGGGCTATGCGTGGGGTGGTTATTGTTTCTGAACTTAGTGCGTCTGTCAGTTTGTACAGGCGAGTTAAAACAATTTTTTTTTAAATATACTTGCTAGAGTTTGTTATCTTAGTCCTTCACTTCTTAAACGTCACTCAAAGCACACGATTATAAGACAGCATCAGCTTTAAAACTTCTCAATTGTGATACTTAGGCATTCAAATTATTTGGGCAAATAGATATATTAAAAAATAAAATGCTTGTATATTATACAAATAAATACTACAAATTTAAGTCGTTTTCTTGCTTGTTATTTTTGCTAAACTACACAGTGGGCAGTTTTAGTAGGATTTTTTAACGTAAAATTTTGTTTTGAATAAAAAGAGATTAGGCCAACAGTAACCCGGTGCTAAATAAATAAAAGCGAACCTTATTCTTATCACATAAACCCAACAAAAAAACAAACACAAACCTTCAATGTCCTTGTGCTCCATGGCCAGCATTTTCTTTATCACAATTTACAACACTGCGAAATAATGTAATCACTTTTCATAAACACACACAGAATCAGAGCTGCGCCTATTTGTCACCCGCTATTAAATTGCCCCTAAATCGACCTTGTCACGCATCGCTTCTCACAAAATACGCTAATTTTAAAACATCAAAGAGCTAAAACTTTTCACTGAAACAGATTCGATAAAATACACACTTAGAAACTTTAAAAATAAAAATCGTAAATAACAGTAATCTGTAGACGAATAAATTTTCGCGCGCAAAGTTTGTTTTTTAAAGCCCTGGCACGCACGTCTTTATGCCATCCGCGTCGTTCACAAACTGTTCTATTTTAGTTGTCCAGCCAAATGAAAAGATTTACACATGTGATTTATTCGCATGTGCAATTTGCGGTGGGTTATTTCATTTATTTCTCTAGTTTAATTGCTTGGCACGAATTTAGCTGGAAATACGTTACAGTCACTGGATTATTCCTAATTTTCATGACACATGGAGTGTTGCTTTGACATGACACGGATGCGATCAAATGGAGTGTGTAATTGATTGAAATTAATTATGACACGAAAATGGAACACATAGGTAATAATAAGGATACATAAAGCTACTCTGTTTATTGCTAGGTACTGCTAGCTTACTACTTAATGCCTGCAAATAGAAAGTAATTTGTAATTAGTGTGATGCTATTACTGTATAGCATAAGTTTTAGCTAAAAGATTGAAAAAGGGGGAAATATATTATGTTTTTAGGGTTCCGTGCCTCGAGAGGAAAACATACCTTATAGCATTACTTTGTTGTCCGTCTGTCTGTCTGTCAAGACCCTTTTTCTCAGGAACGCGTGGATCAGCTGGAATTTATATCAAATATATTTGTCCCTTGTAGCTGTGAAAAAATCAAACTTCTATGCCAACGCAATCAAAGGTACAGCCGTGTATGCCGCAAATTTTCGACACTTCCCAGGGAATCAAAACCTACAGGGTAACTTCCCGTGAACTCAGAATCTTGAAATTTAGTACGAAGCAACGTCTTAAAGCACAGATAAAGGTAAAATTGCGAAACCCGTAAATTTTTAGTTACATCATCTAATAAAAATATTTTTAATAAATATACCCTCAGTGCGCGAGTCCGACTCGCACTTGGCCGGTTTATTTTATACAATGTCGGTGACTAATAAGCATGCGGCCCACCTGGTGGATAGCGGTGACCGCTGGCTGTGGACGCATGCAACACCAGGGGCATCACTCGCGCGTTCCCGACCCGGTGAAAACATTTTCAAAACCCTCTTGAAGAACTACACAGCTTAATAAATAATAAATATGAATAGGTATGCGCTAGGCAACACACTAAATTGTCATTGTCTCCAAGGAAGGTTAAATATACTTGTGTTACGACGCACCAGACAAGGATGTAAACCAGCGGGCCCAGCGCGCAGCGGCGTCTCCCATCTAACCCGTATTGGTGAATCCTTATGTAAAAACTCATTGGGAATTCTAATTTGTATAATGTAAAATAGGTCCTCAGAGTAATATGCATTGGCATGTGAAAGACATTTAAAGTAGGTATAGCCCGACAGTAAAAAGTTTAGAGTTGACAAAAAATATTCCGGAACTAGGTACACTTTTTCCTGGCAACACTTTATTATATCTCAAAACTGTCAAGATGTTGGACTCATTTTTTGCGTGTACGCTCATAGAGTAAATAATCACTACGTTTTAAGAGTTGGCACTTCCCTACACACACACACTACACAAGCCACTAAACCGAATTATGAACGTACTTTGTGCCATCCTTAAAAATAGTAGTACCAACATTAGACTAGAAAACTGCCACACATTTTGACACTAGGGCTTGAAAAATCCAGACTGCCTACTTATCGATATCGATAAATGGGTGATTACGCGTAGCTGACAATTGCAGTCGTATAATAAGAATAAATAAAAAGGTATACGTTGGAATAGTTCAATACGGGATTACTACCATTTCCCTTAAAGACATGGTAGCAATCCTGTTTTGAACTATCTCAACGTTAGCGACCATGAAATTGAAAAAAAAACATACGCCATAAATAAACGTTTATTTATCAAAATCAACGTGTATTCTTCTAGTGGAATAATAGTAGACTACTGCTGCGGTCTGTAAAAACTGCATTGCCAGCTGCGCTCCATTGAGGGATGAAAGCGCAGTTCCAGCCCCTCACAGCGTTTTTCTTCATAGGCCGGGACACATAATATGAACTTATTTTCAGTTAGTCTTTGTATAGGTAAATACACCAAGTCCTCATTTCCAGTTAACTTTACCCATAAACGACATCGAAAACAAATAATAGTTTATCGATAAGTTGTGCGAATCACTACTTGTTTCTATGATTAAAACTTACAAAATATACGTGGAATCTGCTATATAGTTCATCAATAAAATGTGAAGTGATTAATGCATTCTCGAAAGTCAGTTCAACACAATACAATTTAATAAATACACTTTCATGGGTGAAGACTTCAAGGCTCCCAATATGATCCTACGCATCATCATTTTGATTGTATTTTCTTAATTTGGTCAAGGGCCAATTTATTACCGTTTCAGCTCAATTATTGTCATTAGACAACTTCTCAAAATGACAACCGGACGCGAAATGTCTCTTTCTCAGACATGGATCTAAAAGGAAGAAAGCAAAATCTAAATGACTGCGGACAATGGAGTTATAAAGAAGTTTTCGAGAGTATGGGTGGGCACCCCACCATACTCCAGAAAGGGCTCGTAGAATATTTACAGATTTTTCTGCCTTTCCCGCGGTGTAGTTAAAATGTGGGGTACCTGTTAGCCTGCTATCTTATATTAAACCTAGGAACTTAACTTTATTTTTAAAGGGGATAGATTTTTCCTCAAACGAAATATCTGGGTCTGGGATTTGACGCTTCCTTGTAAAAACAACCGTAGAACACTTCAGGACCGAGATCGATAGGCCGTGTTCTGAAAGCCAATCGCCTAGACAGCTTAGAACAGTATTAAGGCGTATGGAGGCATCGGGTAGGTCTGGGGCAGAAACGTAAAGCGCAATATCATCAGCGTATTGGAGGGTTTGGACTAAGGGTGTACATCCCTCCCTAGGTCATATGTAAATATACTATACAGAAGAGGACTAAGGACAGAACCCTGGGGGAGGCCTTTACATACCGTGCTGGGAGGGAGGAGATTGCTTTGAGATTTAATTAAGATGGATCTGGAGATCAGAGCGTTACAGATAAATCGCACTAACTTCGGAGATATACTCAGCTGTAACAATTTTGGCCTGAGTATAGGAAGGAGGACATTATCGTAAGCAGAGGCGATATCCAGGAACACTCCAACAAGGTATTCCTTGTTTTTGAAGGTGGATCGAATATCCGAGGCTTAAATGCTCAGGCTATCCAAGGTGCTGAAACCTTTCCTGAACCCAAACTGTGATTTGGCTAGGATTTTGTTGGATTCTATAAGCCATTCCAGACGATTTCTGATCATGTGCTCTGTTATTTTAAGAAGCACTGATGACAAGGCTATAGGTCTATATGCGTTATGATCAGAAGGGTCTTTATTGGGTTTTACAATGGGGATGATGAGTTGCTGTTTCCATGAGTCGGGCAGTACACCCTTTTCAAAGAAGGAATTTACAAGGTCAAGGAAGTACAGTTTATTTCTCTCGGAAGAGTTACACAGAAAGGAGTTTGGGATGCCGTCTACACCAGGAGAGGAGTCGGTTACTCCGTTAAGCGCGCAGTGAAGTTCTTCAGCTGGGAATAATTCGTCCATTTTACTATTCGGACTGACAGCAGAAATGGAGCCGGAGGGGAAACAGTCAGTGAAAAGAGGAGCTAATTTAGTCGAAAATGTGTTCAGCCAAACAGAAGGATCGTTAGAAGAGATGTTTAAAGAAGTTTGAGATTGGCGAAAAAGCCTTACTTGCTTCCAAACAATAGTTGAGGAGACAGACAGGGGTTCGAGGAGACATTGTCTCGCAAAGTTTCATTCACCCAGTTTACTTTTTTTTCATAATAATTTCTTTGTAGAAGCTACGACTTGTTGATATTGAAGAAAATTTTCCCTGGTCATTGACGAATTGTATTTTTTTTCCGCTTGTTTACGGTTTCGGATAGCGACTGTGCATTCAGAGTCCCACCACGATACCCCAGACGGGTATCGCCTTGGAATAGGGTGTAAGCCCCCCGGCTTACACCCCGTTGCTACTTTTAGGGAGCAGGAGGAAGACGGGCGAACCGCCGTCTTCTTGCTCCCCGCCGTCTGCGTCGGAGAGGGGCCGCCAGCGGATCATCCTCTCGGGCCCTCTCGGCGGTCTCCTTCTGCGTCATCACCTCCTCGCAGAAGGAGAACATTGCCATCCAGGCCTCCTCGGTCCCCAACATGGCCTGAACTACGGCCGGGAGTGAGAGGTTCCTTTCAATGGTGGCCACGAGGGTACGGCGCTGCTCGGCCCATGCTGTGCACACTTGCCGCACTCGTGGCACCGCGGGGTGGGCTCGCGCCGGGCGATCTTGTGCAGGTACTTCCCAAAGCACCCAAGCACGGAAAGTATCAGCCGGTACGTCAGAGGTCCCTCCTGACGTAACCACTGGTTGAAGACCGGCCGTATTGCGTCTCTGGTGTCCCGGCCATAGAGCGGGTCAGCAAGGTTTTCCGCCCACCTATGTATGAGTGCCTCCTGCGCTCTCCTCCGAGCCCCTTCCACCACGTCCTGGAAGGGGCGCTCGCCCTGGGCTCTCGCTGCTGCCCTGTGCTGGTAGACAGCAGCGAGAACTCGCGCATCCAATTCCCACGGAGGCATACCTGCGAGAACGCAGGCTGCCCCCGCCGATATGGTGCGATACCCTCGGATGGCTCTCACCGCCATGACCCTTTGTGGAGCTCGCAAGAGGAAGATGTTGTGGGTGGTGAGAGCATCCGCCCAAATTGGTGCTCCGTAGAGTGCCATACTGCGGAATACTGCAGATAGCGTCAGAGTGATAAAGCCGCCGTCTTGGAGTGAATGCAGTGCATAAAAATAAAAAAAGTAAAAAAAAAGTACAAAATCATTTATTCACTTAAGCTTTTACAAAGAAGCTCTTATGAAATGTCAAAATTCGCAAAAAATATAAATAAACGATCACCTCGAACGATCAGCCTCTCGTATCACGCCGAACGGCAGGCTGTTAAAGGCGTTGGCGATATCCAGACTTATCGCCAACGATCTCTTTCCGCGGGAAGATGCCGCTGCAGTTTCCTCCTTCAGGAGTGCCAGGGCATCGATGGTGGAGTGCCCCGCCCGAAGCCCAAACTGCACTGGCGACAGATTGGGCCCCACCTCATTCAAATGCTGGACGAGACGGAACGCGATTATCCGCTCGAAGAGCTTGCCCGCCTCGTCCAACAGCACGATTGGCCGGTAGGCGCCGGCTTCTACTGGGGGTATACCCGCCTTCTGGATAAGGCACAGACGGCCCTCCTTCCACAGCTTCGGGAAACGCGCGGATGAAAAAGCGGCGTTGAAAAAGCGGCGTTGAAAATGTCCCGAAGCTGTTCCCCCAGGTGTTTCCGGGCTAGGGCTAACACTCTGCCCGGACCCCATCTGGCTCTGGGGCCTTCGAGTCGATCGACCATTGTCTCCGTCTCCTCATCGGTGACAAGTGGGATCGGCTCATCTTCAATTTACCTCACGGGAGGAGACATCGAGGGAGGGGTGTGCGCTGGGGGATCCGGGAAAACTTCCCGCTCTCCCCTCTCCAAGACCTCTGGCTGGAGGGACTCTATGACCGGGGGACCTTGGTGGTGCAGCTTGTCGCGCGCTGCGCGGTACGGTCTTCCCCATGGTTGAGATCCTCCAGCATCTCCTCCCGGGCCCTGCTCTTTGCCTGGCTTATGGCCAGCTGTAATGCCTTTTTCCCGGCGTTGTAGACGGCATACAACTGGCCCTCCATCTGCGCGTCTCGTTGGCAGCGACGTATGGCCCTCGTGTATGCCCGTGTATTTTTTCCCCTTCCCGTTCCCTTTTTTCGCCACAGTTTGCCATGCCTACTCGACAGCACCGCCAAAAACTTTCTGTCTCGGATGAGCCGAGGCAGAAGTGCCGGCAACTGGTGGAGCCGCCACTGGGACATGCGAGGGTCCCAGTGTTTTTGGGCCCTTCCCTCTATTCTTCGCCGTCACTGCAACTGGAGCAGTTTCGGCTGGCGGCGGGATTTGCACTGAGGCGGCAGCCGCTGTCCTCTTCCTTATCAGGTCACCTTACCCTTTAAGGTTTCCTTCGCCCGGGCCAGGCCTGAGGCGTGCCCCGGGTTCTTCACTTTGCCCCTCTTGGAGGCCGCCGCCCGAGTGGGCACGGTTTCAGACGTCTCTGGTTGTGCATCGTCCATTTCTGACAGCGGTCACCGCACGGCGCTACGGCAGGACACCCCTTGCGTCGGCGAAATCCTCCTCCGACACAAGGTTGTCCTCATACAGCCTCGTGCCTCTGCGTATTGACATATTGTCCATACGAGTCACCAAATCCAAAAAAAAGCCAAGTCAAAATTCACAGAATCGATATCAGTCAGTAAGAAAGCCAAAGTCAAATGTATACAATCAACGAAATCCAGTACAAACTAGCCAAAAAGTCGTTGAAAAATCCTCAAAGAAAAACATCCTCACGAATAGCACTATTAGGCCCTGCTCAACCTGAAACCGGAGACACCTCGACGGCCAGAGAGCTGAGGTAACTAATAGAGAGAACCGCAAGATATGCCCCGAGTATTTGGGTTTGGTCACCGGCCTAGGCTTCGTTACAGTTACTAAGACCAGGAGAGCCAGGGGAGACGAGAGTGGACGTACCAAATACTCACTTACAAAAACACATGGGGCCTCCCCCATTCTTGACCACACCTGACATTTTATTTTCAACTAAGAATTTTCCAAACCTAATAGCTTGGATGAAGGTGTCTGACGAAGGGGTTGTTTCCACTCGGGATACATGAACAATTAAAGGTCCAGTATCTTGTTCGTCATAGGTTTTAAAGTAAAGTAAAGTAAAAAAGTAAAAAATATCTTTATTCATATAGACTTATAAAAAGTACTTATGACATGTCATGTAACAAAAAAAAATTGTAGCAAAAATATACTGAATAAAAATAAACTTACATAAAATAATACTATGATAGTTCATATCATAATTAAATATAATGTGACTGTACCACCGGTTCAGAGGTTGTTTCCGATCGAGAAGACTCCGGCAAGAAACTCGATGGTTACTCTTTTCAATCTTGTTTTTATACACAAAAATGGAATTGACAGAGTAAAGTCATAACAAAAAAGTGTGCAGAGGAGCAGATTATACCTAAGATGACCACAAATTCTTATCATTTAAGAAATCGTCAACACTATAATAACCCCGCTTCATTAACTTAGCTTTAATTTGTGACTTAAACTTGTGAAGTGGCAGTTCAACAAGAGTTTGCGGAATCTTATTAAAATATTTTACACATTGACCAACAAATGATTTCCCTACCTTATGCAGTCTTAGACTGGGAGTTACGAGCTTATTTTTATTTCTGGTATTGAGTTTATGAACATCACTGTTTTTCTTGAAGAGATGCAAGTTTTTACGGACATATACTACATTATCATAAATAAATTGAGAGTACACAGTTAAAATATCTATCTCTTTGAATACTTCACGAAGCGAGTCGCGTGGTCTAAGGTTGTAAATGGAGCGGATGGCTCTTTTTTGAAGAACAAAGATGGTGTTGAGATCCGCTGCCGAGCCCCACAACTGAAGACCATACGACATAACACTGTGAAAATAACTGAAGTACACTAATCTTGCTGTTGCGATATCAGTCAGGAGCCTTATTTTTCTAACAGCATAAGCTGCCGAACTAAGTCTTCCTGCCAGGGCAGAAATATGCGGACCCCACTGTAACTTGGAATCGAGAGTAATTCTTAGAAATACAGTGGAATTCGCAATCTCTAATAGCTCGTTATTCATGTTTATAATGGTATCGACCTGTCTTACATTGGGCATAGAAAATTTGATACATTTGGTCTTCTTAGCATTAAGCAGTAAATTGTTACTCGTGAACCAATGCAGTACCTTAGAAAGAGTATTATTTACGTCGTCAAGTGCTTTGTTACTTCTATCTACGTTAAAAATTAGAGAAGTGTCATCAGCAAATAATACAATCCCACATAGGTATTTGACAAAATAAGGCAGGTCATTTATATAGATTAAAAACAGCAGAGGACCCAATATTGATCCCTGGGGCACGCCCATACGTATGGTGGCACCGGAAGAGTTCGTACCATTGATACTCACTTTTTGTATTCTATCAGTGAGGTAAGATTCTATAAGGCTAAGTGAAATATTTGAAACACCGTAATGCCTCAGCTTAATCAGTAAGATTTAGGGGCAATAACAATGGATGGGTGAGTGTATACTGCCTGAGAATCTGAGGGTGTTTTTATATTTGGGTCCATGACTGCTCTTTTGGCCGACTCATCGGGTACATCATCAATCAAGCGTCTTTTAGTTCCCGCTAACGTTAGGGTAAACATGGGTTGGGATTCATCTATCTGAGATTGCGCTCCATCCGGAGGATAAGGCGGTTCAGGAGGGGACACGTCCATTACTTACCTGTACCAGGAAAACTACAACCCAACACCCTAAAAGATAATTTAGCTTAGATTTTAAAGAAGAAACCACGAAAATTCACAAAATTTCACTAAACTTCCCTTTCAGCACGTGTAGCAACTGACACTCGCGAACACGGAATCCAATTCAGTTCGTACACAGCCCATCGACACTGCATACAAATAAAAAATTATATGGAATTATGAACGTACTTCGTACCAAAATTACGATATAAAATAACTTGTTAAACTCTTACTTACCTATTTAAAATGTGGACCTTGGCGTATGGGTACTAATGTCATAACTACTATTTAATTTTGACGCGTTATCTACTCAAACGTCCGGAGGCACTACCTGTCAATCAGCAGAAACGTCCCGGCGCTAGTGTCAAAAAAATCGTCGCCGGGCGGTTAATGCCATGCAAGTGGAGTGCGTCGACCCGCCCCTTTACTTACGCAGACAATACCTCACCTATCGCTTCATTATTAAGGTTTTCCGTAATCCTGAGCATCCCCTTTTAGAGAAACTCCACCATTTAGCTGCTCTAACCCGTGAATCAGATTCCTCTCAATCACGACCATGCATTCTTCATTCTTATCAAATACTATTGAATCTTCCGTCTCCTATTGAAAGCATTTCTATCAATCCCCTTTTCTCTAATTCTTTTAAGTCTCTTATCTTTAAACCCAATGTTATTTTAAACTTCGGCATTGAAAAAAACTCTCTGTCTGCCCCTCAGGATTTCTACCAAAAAGTGTCAGAGCACTGGCAGGGCTGGCACCTGCTGTACACTGATGCATCGAAACTTATAGACAGTGGTTGCGTTGGAGCTGCCGTCTGGATTCCATCGTGCAGAATAACACTCACTTTTAAATGTCCCCCCCCTTACATCAACCTTCTCCGGCGAAGCCATAGCCATTTACGAAGCTATTTTATATGCCGAATCCCACAATATGAATAAATCCCTTATTTTTACAGCTCCCTAAGCTGTCTTCAGGTTATTATATCCAACTCATTCGGATCTAAAACCAAATTCCCCACCGTTTTTAAAATTAGAGAAGCCCTACTGAGATGTAGTAACAAGGGTCTCGTAATAATTCTTGCATGGATCCCTAGCCATAGTGGTATTCCAGGAAACGAGACAGCTGATTCATGCGCGAAAAATGCCATAGCTTCGGGTTCTCTAGAACACTATAAATTATTTTCTCATGACCTGCCCAGTCTAACACGTTCCCACCTTCTTTTATCATGGCGCACTGATTGGCAAAATTCTCGTAGATTAGCAGGCAAATTTTACTTCAACATCCAAAAGGAAATTCCCTCTCGCACATGGTTTTTCAATCACCTCAACCTTCCCAAAAAAGTCGTCTCTGTCATTTGTCGTCTCCGTTTGGGCCACGTTTGCACACCTGTGCATTTAAATAAAATTAGAATAAAAGACAGTTCTCTTTGCGAGTGTGGCTTGGATGAAGGTACTGCCGACCACATACTGTTTAACTGCCCTAATATAGGGTCAGCATTATATGACTACTTGCCTGAATACATCCCCCTCTCATGGAACCTTAATTCCCTACTTAATTCGGTCAACACCCTTTTTTTAGTAACCCTAGCAAAATTCATTCAAAAAAATAAAATTAATTTGTAACCCAAGTAAGATTATTATTAGAATTGGTACCTACCTGAAATCGCAGATCTCCTCCTTTTATCCCCCCTTTGTAATCCTTTTGTCGTCTATTTATGATTTTTATTTATCACCTGTTTATTCTATAAGTTTAAGGTGATTGTATTGTTCCACGTGTTGATCTGTCTTGTCTTATGTGTGTCTCCTTCGTTCTAGTTGAATTCGCTTAGCCCGTGCTTAGCCCTAGAATCTGCATACGGTATACATGCATAATCCCCTTACCGTGTAAAGGCTACTCACGTGACATTGGCGGAATTGTGGTTAAAAAAACCCAGAGAACGCCACATAACAAAAGAAGAAGAAGTTAATTGTTATTTTAATGTGTTTGACGTGATAACTTCTACAACCTGGGTTGCTACAAAGTGACATCATGAACAAGACCTACCGTAGCGGTTCTCGCGATGTATTTCTTGCTTATTTGATACTTACCAACGTACAGCTGATTATACCGGTAGGTAACTTTTGAAAGACGTTAACTATTTATCTACACAAAATATTATCATGTGTTATCAGCTAAATTCCGAGAAACAAACAATGTTTTTAAATATTTTTTGAGTTTTTGAGGTTATGGGTATACAAACAAATATTTTAGTTATTATAGTATAGTGCGACTACACGATTTTGTGCGTTATATTATGAGTTATTACGATAGTTTAGTTACTAGTAGAATGTGTCACAATTTTTTTTATGCAAAAAGAAAATTTGGCTTATTTTCCTCTATTTAAATTTCTTTCGTTGTTTTAGGTGTGTCTGAAAGTACAGTGCGAAGAATAGCGAGACAAGGTTCTGTAAATGGAGGTAAATTTTCAAGTCCAGATAAACATCAACAGGGTTGACCGGCAATGAAACTTAATGATTTTGATATTTGTTCAATTCAATGTTCAATAGATTTTTTTTACACTGTAAAAAAAGAATTATTAGATCTATTCGATTAGATTTAGATTAGATTTAGACCTATTATTAGATCAGTTAAGGCAAGATATTGGATATAAAGGAAGTCGAGAACATTTAGGTATACTTTAGAAAAAATTGGGTCCAGATATAAAAAATGCAAAACTAAATAGAAAAACCCATCATAGCACATATAAGGGAATGTTATCTTCATGAAATTATAAATAACCGAAATTTGCCAGAGGAACTTTAAAAAGAAATCATATATCTAGATGAAAGTTACATACATTCCAGCTATAAACTCAAAAAGTGCTGGCAGTTAATCAAAACTCAAGGTATTCTCACCAATATCACGATATCTCAATCATAATACATGCCGGAAATGAAAAAAGCTTCGTACCTAGCGCACTAACAGTATTAAGCGGAGTAAATAAACAGGAGGATTATCATTTGGAAATGAACCAAAAAAAAAAACTTATTGGGTTACAGAAAAACTTATGCCTAATATTCCAGGATCCTTAATTATCGTGATGGATAACGCCTCGTATCACTCTGTGATAAAGAATAAAGCACCCACATCCGCCAGTAAAGTTGCAGAAATAAGAGAGTGGTTTATGGAAAATAACATTTCGTTTGACTCGGATTTGGGAAGCCATCTCTACTGGCGTTGGTAAAAAAACATAAACCTGAGCCAATTTATGAAATTGACGAGTTATTGGAAGAATTTGGTCACACTGGTAAATCTTCCCCCTTACCCTTGTGACTTAAACCCTATCGAGTTGTTAGGGGGAATAGCAAAACAAAAGGTTGTTTTATATTGTTATACTTCGGTTTCTATAAATTACAGTCATTGGTTTGTCTGCCTATTTTTGAGCTGGTTTATTATTATATTATGTTAGCAATGTTCTTGACTTTTGAACACTTGAGGTTATTTGTAAAACTGTTGATTGTATCAATAATTTCACATACCACATAATTTGTTCCAGGTAGCTTAACAAAATGTTGGTGCTCAAAACATTAAAGAGCTTACTATTGAGGCATTTAACGGCACAGGACTTTAAAAATTGCTGCGAACACGTAAAAAGATCGAGAAAGAATATTACGAGCGCGAAAGAAATTTGTATGATAATATAGATCAATTAGTGATTTAGGTTGACGCAGACAGCAGCAGTAGTGAAGAGTATGACGATGGTGAGTTTGACGAGTTGGATGACACGAACGTGGGTGCTGGTTCATCGTCGTGGTCACAATGATACAGTGATGCAAGAGAGTTTGTGGGCAGACACGACCGTACTAGCAGCGGCAGAAGATAGTACAAGTGTACCTGTGACCGGACGACCGGACGCAGAAGATATACTAGTAGTACAAGAGTGTCTGCGACTAGACGAGACTGTACTAGTAGCGGCAGAAAAATGTACAATATAATGCAAGTGAGTCTACGACCGGACGAGCAAAAATTTTAGATCTGGGAGTCTTGACAGTTAGGTTTTTACCTAAATAATTGTACTTAATTTGAAGTTTCAATGAGTGTGCATGTAATGTATATTTCGTGTTAATGTGTGAGTCGACCAACGAAAGGTTTTTATGCTTTAAAACTTTTATTTTCCTCTCGTTATATAAGTTTAAAAGGTGGTTCGGCACCCGAACTCAGATCGTGGATCGTGTGGTCCCGAGTTAAAAAATAAAATTGTTGCTAAGTTAGGGATACGAGCAAAGTTCAGTTGTTTTTGTCAATTGCTTGATCGATGACAATCGAATTAAACCGACCGAATATCATTACAAATTTTTGATGCGTAGTTTTACCAGGAGTTTGCTGTATGAAGCGTCCAGGAATTGAAGTCTTAGCCAGCCTTACGTTACACGCAAAGATGTTTTAATTAATCAAAACCAGACTCGATTCGTTTTCTATTCGTAAATAAAATTTAATTAATAACAAAAAAAATATATTCTGATCCTTTCACTATGTACTTATTTATAAGATCCCAGCTTGAGGTATGTATAACTGGAACCTGTATAAAGTCTAGATAGCAAAGTTGTTCATTCCTGATTATTAAAGTAAATAGTAGATTATAACTTCATAATAAAATACAGCTTCCACTTGTATGGACCATTTAAGTATTTGATAACGGTATTTACAAGATCATGTGAGTTCACATTAACTTATTAATGTTGAAGTTAGGTATTTGTTGATCCAGTATGACCTAGAGTTAGGCCTTAGCTAGGTTTACTAGGTATAACAGGGTTCGAGACAGAAGCTGAGCGTCGGAGACGAGTATCTTTCGATTGAACGAAGGTGATGGAAGTAGCACAGTGTAACCGATTAGCTAGGTTGCAGTTTAGGTCTTGTAGTGTTGAGAGAATCTAGTGTTTAGAAAACAGGAAATAACGGGTTTTGAAAGTTAAAACTTGACTGTCCGCACAAACGATGTCTCTCTTACTACAGGATCTCTGAACTAGCAAAACATACTTGATATTATTAATTTTATAGGAAGGAATGGAGACTAGACGATCGCGTACCATCACAGAAAATGGTTGTTTGTTGTTGTTGGTTGGTTGTTGTTTTAGTACCTTTTTTTTGCGGGGTAATATTCATTACGCACTATCCCGCTGCCTGGGTGGGGGGCAGCGGGGGAGTGTGGGACTCTCCGTCACTGAAGGTGACGGCATACCCACTAAAAAGACCCCTGGTATACCTCATCGCCTTGACGGGACGACATGGTGCCTAGTTCGGATTACCATGCCGTCCCTGGCGGACGGCCCAGCCTTCACGCCGGGCTTCACGCAAGTTGTTTAATACAGCTTTAATTTTTCAATTTAAATTCATATTTCTTTGTAATAAATTATATCAATATACAAGTATGAAGACCGGTTGCAACGAACTGTGCGCTATACAGAAGTGTGGCCACATAAACGATCGTGTAAAATTAAATTTTCAAGTTTGGGTCATTAAAAAAAATGGCTTAATCCATGAACCACATTTAAACCTCAAAATATTGATATCTACAATTTTATATCTCAAATCTGCTTGTACTCGTATGTTATAGATTGAAATGTAAATTGTTGGAAATAAACAAGTTTTCCCTTTAGAAATTATGCTGTATTCTGTGCTCTGTCAATACGTTGGAATGCAGTATGCGTTTGCATTCCTAGTTCCGAAATTAATTGATTACATGTAGAATTTGACTTTGTGCCTACCAAAGCAGATTACCAGTACGGATAGAAGTTTCATCAAAGCCAGCAGATAATTATCGCATCTTAACCATTATACAGTAATTAATCCAATTTGGTAAGCCAATTAGTGGCGCTAATGGATAACCACTTTGCATAAATAAGCTATAATATTATGTGGATTAAACTAGTTGCTAGGAGAGCGTTGGAGCGTAGGGGTAAAGCACCCTAACTCGGATCGTGGATCGTGTGGTCCCGATGTCTAATCCGGCTAGAATCATCTTTGTGTTCATTGTCAAATTTCTGACTTACTCTCCGTGATGGAAAACATCGATAAAAAACCAGATCAACCCCGATAACGGCGAAGGGTTTAGGGGATAGGGTGGCAAGATGGGGTACTTAAGCTTTAAGGGTCTGTAATATGAAAAATTACATAGTGAAACAATCATATTTATTTTTTAATTAACAACTAATTATTATTATTCTAATATTTGGTGTCATTAGAAACTTTTGGTAACACATTTAGGAGAAAAAAATTAAAATAAAAAAGGTGTTTTGGCCCCATCTTGCCCCACGGTGCTGGTAAGATGGGATGTGTCCTCCACTTCTTCACTTTCATCTCTAGATGATGAGACTCTTCGTCGTTTTGCTGTTTGCGCTGGTCCGCTATTCTTCTTTGATTTTTTATTTTGAGCTTTTGTAGTAGTTTACTACTGTTTTTTTAATACATTTTTTCTCTTTTTTGTTTCTATCTTCCAGCATGGATTCTTCGGACCACGACCCTCTGTCAGTCGTGAGTTTGTAGTTACAAACCATTCTAAAAAGGCAAACTATAGTAAGCTCACAAAAAACAAACTCATTTTTACGGAAAACAAACAAGAACAAAATTATTCTCATTGGGGGCAAGATGGGGTACCTCGTTACCCCATCTCGCCTGCAGAGCCATTTTATAAACAAAAAACTTTTAAAAAAACCGCCAACAATCTTAAGGAAACACAATGCCTACCGTATTATCGGTCAGTTTAAGCGTCAATTACAGCAACACCTCACCAGCTTACGTTATTTAACAAACCACAGTCACGTGTCAAACCAGAAAAAAATATGATAAACAATTTGCAGTAAAACACTTTTTATGAATATTTTTCGACACTGTGTACTTCTGAACCACTAACCACCGGGCGACTGACAAGTATCATGGCGGCGCGTCAAACGATGAATAAACGAGCGTGATTAGTCGATGTGAACTGTGAATTTCGCTGGGTACCCCGTCTTACCTCCTTCTCCCCTACCACCTGCCACGTTGTGTTCTAATACAATTGGTGCAAAGTGGGCTTCTGAGTGTTCCGTTCAATATACGGCAACAGTCACTTGTCTCTGACTACCCCGTTTGGGCTATAGGTAGTCGGTATGTACATGTATTATACAAGGTTACTTTAACACCATCCAACATTTTCCCAGTCATTAGGCATCAATCGAAGACAGCTATTTGAAAAAAAGGGCAGGTCTTTCTAACTTTTACATTATTATATTTTTTTTGAACAGTTTATTCGTGCGGCGTGGTTACTTACTCAAAATTAAATTCAACTTCGGAATAAATCGCGGGCGGGGAGTTGAAGAGGCTGAGAGCCCACCGCTACTCACGTCGCGTTATTAAAGTACAAATGGCAGTTTAGATACCTAGGGACATTCGTTACCCGTCAACCACACAGCCAGATAGATATATTTTAGGTAATGCGGAAGACAATAGTTTAGAATTAAGTAGGTAAGTAATCGAGCAGGGAAATACCAAGCATCGCTCTCTCCATTGCTCGCTGGGTGATCTTGAGCCTTCTTATGAGACCCATAGTAAGGGACCACGTCTCACTCCCATAGGTCATTACTGGCAACACACACTGGTCAAAGACTTTTGTCTTGAGACACTGAGGTATTTCGGACGCAAATATATGCCGGAGCTTCCCGAACGCTGCCCATCCGAGCTGGATTCGACGAGAGATCTCTTTCTCGAAGTTGGACTTACCTAGCTGGGTTGTCTGTCCCAGGTAAACATAGTGGTCAACAACTTCGAGTGTAATGTTCCCAACGTTAACTGGAGCGGGTGCAATATGGGCATTTAACATGATTTTCGTTTTGTCCATGTTCATCTTAAGACCCACTCTTTGAGAAGCATTACCGAGATCTTCGAGCATTATGTTCAGGTCTTCGAATCAGCTGCTGGATCGAATCAGAAATGATGAGATCCACAGGAGAACAAAAACAACCGACATCGCTCGAAGGATTGCATCGCTGAAGTGGCAGTGGGCGGGACACATAGCGCGGAGAACCGATGGCCGTTGGGGCGGAAAGGTTCTCGAATGGCGACCGCGTACTGGACGACGTTCCGTGGGCAGGCCCTCTACGAGGCTTGACCGACGATCTGGTCAAGGTCGCGGGAAGCCGCTGGATGCGGACAGCGCAGGACCGATCGTTGTGGAGATGCTTGGGGGAGCCCTATGCCCAGCAGTGGGCGTCGTTCGGCTGAAATGATGAAGTAGGTAATGTAAATGGTGTGAAGCATAATAACAAAATTCATCATCATCCGTGCGGTCTATCAAGTTTGTGAACCCACACTGGTGTGTGGGGTCCCAGGGTCCGCATTTCTTATTTTCTTGGCCCACTTCGCGCGGTCTTGTGCATCCTCAGTGGTGAGTCTGTTGGCACGCATGTCACCCTCAACGACGTCGAGCCACCGCTTCTTGGGTCGACCTCTTCTACTGGTACCTGGCGGGGGCGGCAGGGCCAGACATTTGTTGCCCACGTAGTTTGCCGATCTCCGTGAGACATGGCCATACCAACGAAGGCGGCACTCCTGCAGCTTGTCTGCGATGTCACGAACACGAAGGCTGCCGCGGATGTGGGTGTTACGCACGCGATCTTTGCGTGAGACTCCACACATCCACCGCAGCATCTTCATTTCCGTGACGCGCAGCTCCTGCTTGTGTCACTCTAGTAACGGTCATGTTTCACTGCCTGCCCCTTCAGCTTGATCGACATTTTGGGGTCACAAATGACACCAGTCACCTTACGCCATTTCGCCCAAGCCGCTAAAATTCAGGCTCTGACGTCGCGGTCGATGTCGCGGACGCGTTTAACACAGATCCCAGGTATTTGACACGGTCCGTGCGCTCGACTACGTCAACGCCTATGCGGATGGACTGGGGATCTGTGGTGTTGCAGGCCATGTACTCCGTCTTCGCCACATTAAGTTTCAGACCGCCGTTTTCAAGTGACTTTTTCCACTTATTCACCCGTTGTACCAGCCGTCCCCTGTCCGAATCTGCTAACGCTATATCATCAGCATATGTGGGTGGTTGCTCGTGGTGGTCTCGGGTGTTGTTTGACAGTACGTCTAAATTACGCTGAACAGAAACGGGCCAAGCACGTAGCCTTGGTGTACTCCAACGGTGATAGGGAAGGGAAGCGTGTCACCAACCGCAGTCCTAACTTTGGAACTGGAATCGTGGTACATGTCCCGGATAATGTCAAGGCTTCACTCGCAGGTCCATCACAAGTAGACGGTGTTGGGCAGTAAGACTCTCTCCGGGTATGACCTAACAGGTAGCTTGCTGATCTGGGCTCTCCCAGCGAGAAAATAGTCGATCTGGGTTGCGCTCCTACCGCTCTTGTTCGATTTTGTTTCCACACCCAATTGGCATCGCGACGCGATCGCTAGTCGCTCACATTCTGATAACTTGACCTCAAATATCAATGGTCGCCTTCAAAATCGTGCTTTGCTTGCTTAGAGCATTTAGACTGGAGACGCCACTGGCAGGCTTTCCCCTCTGCCATCCGCACATGACCGCCGTTCACGCTGGTTATATAAAACTAGTTGCGCGCGATCGCAAGTCATTCTGCAATTCTGCATGTCACGGTACACGCGGTACGCCAAGAGCAGAAAATGCCGATTTGCGGCATGCGGCATGCGGCATGCGGCACGGCAAAAAGAGATCAGAAACATCCAGTGTACAAAAGGATGGCGTTTCTTTCATCTTTTACTAAAATTTCGTCCAAAGATACTCAAATATTTATCAAAAATTTTAAGAGTATTTAAGTAGTTTTCAACATATTTTCAAACTACTTAAATACTCTTAAAACGTTATTTCTATAATTTTATTTTAAAGATCCGCCATAATTAATTACAATTTAATAAAAAAGTCCCTTATTAAAAGTTACTGTTTCGCAGTCTGCCATATTCCGAAAACAATAATTTTGATAACTCTTCATTTATTTGAAAGCTGATGGTGCCCCTGTGGTCCCATTTTAATTTGGTCTAGTTCTGGCAGTGGCATCCATGAGAAAACCATATAAGTCTTAAATCTAGATAGACAAAATGCGCGACAAAAGGACGACAAATGGACGAATAACTTAATATTACGCCAACCGATTTTGATAATTCTTTTTTTATTTGAAAGCTGATGCTGCCCGTGTGGTCCCTTTCTAATTTGGTTCAGTTTTGACAGTGGCATCCATAGGAAATTCATATAAGTCTTAAATCTAGATTAACCATATGCGCGACAAATGGACGAATAACTCATTAACACGCCAACCTATTTCGATGCTTCTTTTTTTTATTGGAAAGGATATACCACCGACTCCAACAATAACAATAATTTTACCTACATTATATTATCGTATAAGTTTTAGAAGGATACGCAATTATTTCTTTACTTTTTAGTGCTTTGTTTTGGAATAGTTTTTTTTTGAAGTTGGTTTTTTTTATGCCTTATAAATAAAAATAAACTTATCAAAAATCAATTATTTATCAGACGTGGGCAAATACGGCCGCTTTTACTTTTCTTTTTAATAGTTGTCATAGACGCGCCAGTAGCCACATAAATTGTCTTATTTACATTTATGTCTTCACCTGGAAAAATCATGAATACATCATACTAACGAACAATGTAAAATAATGAAAACACATCGAAAGTACTATGAAAACTTTAGTAACACAATGTTGCAAATGCAAAAACCAAAAAATCTACGTCAACTAGTGAGACAGGTGGAGAAACTGAAGAGTCTCAAGAATCATCAGAAACACCAGATATACACCAAGCCTCCACCAAGATGCCTATAAATACATCAGATGACATTGCTGAAGAACTACAAAGCCCGCGCTCAATGGAGGTCCAAATATTCTATGATTTCCCAAATACAGGGGAAACTAGAGTGAACATTATTGAAAAAACAGGAGATGATCTTCCCAGTACAAATGAAACCGACGATGTCCAGATCAATTGTGGACAGGTTGTCAAAAGCTCACAAGATGCTGACAATGAAAAAGAAGTAGAAAATAAGGAAAATGAAAAGCCCAGAGTAAATGGCGATATAAAGGAGGAAGATGTTGCTAAAGGCACTGAAAGTGTAACTGATAAACTGACAGGTAAAAATGTTTCAGTAGAAGATATGTTAGCAGATTTCGTCGATGAAATCAATGGATTGCATTATAAGTAATCGATAAAATTTATCGATAGCGTCAAGCACTATGTTGTTCATTCCAATCTGACATAAGATTCGTGCATGTACAGGTTGCCACTGTGTGAGAATGTATTTATGTGCGTCTCATGCCTGTGTTCAATATTTTCATAGTGTGCGTGTGTAGCGACGTTACCTTGTCCTCCGCAGAAAATGGCAGACTTTTTTGCATAGAAATAAGTTCGCGTGACGTCTCCCGTCTTAATGCTCTAAGTTTGCTTGCGTTTAAAGTTAGTAAAGAGCCCAGGGGCCTTAGGCTACAGTTACACATGCTTATTACTAGCACGCAAGCATGCTACTAATGAGCAAGTGCCACTTAGTAGCACGTGGGTCGAAGCCTTGCTAGTAATGAGCATGCTACTTTCGAGTATGCTCAAAAACCGACAGCCGTGCGATTTATGAGCATGCTACCTGCGGCGCGGGTGGAAGGGGCGTGCTTTTAGCACGTGTGAACAGGTTTGCTTATTGAGCATGCTACTAGGCTAGTATCCATTGAGAACTGGTATAAAGATGTCAGTCTCGGTTTAATTATATAGCGAGGTTGTGGTTTATCTATACATAATCTATTATAAAGAGGAATGATTTGTTTGTTTGTATTAAATGGGCTCCGAACATGGGATGGGAATCTACTGAATCGATTTTAAAAAATCCTTTACCATTAGAAAGCTCTACTATCAGGGGCCATATTACAATCTCTTAAAGCCGGTCAAGTAAATTTCCTAAACTGAGGGTAGTGAGCAATTTCGTGCCTAGAGGATGCATTTTTATTGACAGGTAACCGCTGACTGGCTGAAAATGTAAGAAATCGCTCGCTACGCTCAGTTTAGGAAATCAACTTGACTGGCTATATGAAATGGTAATACGGCTTAGTGACATAGGCTATGTTTCTTTTTAATTTAGGCTGTATGCTATAAATTCGCAAGTATCAAAACTATCCATAGGATGCGTGTCGATTGTATCGATACTATCGATAGTTTTGCCCTATCGAAAGTCGAACATTTTACGCTAAAATTGCAAGCTCATACAAGGTTTCGTTTTATTTCCAGTCGATGGTATCGAAAATACCTCGATAGTTACTAAAGAAAAACTATCTATAGTATCGATAGGTGTCGATAGTTATAAATAGTATCGATAGCATCGACTTTAATGGCGCGATTCCATCGATAGTATCGAAAAAGGTCTTACTAGCATCGCTTTATTCTCCTTATCGATACTATCGATAGTATCATCACGGGTCGATAGTTTCGATAGGACTATCGATAGTACGACTAATTTTCTAGGTCAACTATCGCTATCGAAACTATCGCTATCGCAACAAAACTATTTCGAATCGAACCCGTGCTTAAAAAGCATGTGTGTTCAATCCTTTGCTTTGAGCACGGTCATTTAGTAGCAGGCTTAAAAAAGCATGCTAATAAAAAGCAAGTGTGTCAGTAGATGAGCGTGCTCGTTTGTAGCATGCTTATGAGCATGTGTAACAGGTAGTTGTAACTTTAAGACAATGAAATCATCGATTGTGAATAGATTCATCGCTTTCGACCATCATAGTGTTTTGGAACGCTTCTTTGGCTTTGACTGACAAGCAAACGTCATCATGACAGTTCGTTTACTTCCGTCCGTCGCTTTTATTTTGATTACTAATTGGTGCATTGTTTTGCAAATCATTTATTTATTCTTCGATTAAATAAAACCAAATCCTAACATTTTTATTCGTTTTGTAAAGGTGTATTTCTTGTGATTACAAAAATATCCTAGCCATGGCAGATGACGACAAAAGCTTGCATCGTTTAGAAGGTTCATCGGAGGACGCTCCTGTTGGTTTGATCATCAAAAAAAAGGAAAACCCTTCAGAATTTCAGTTTGCCAAGCCTTCCTTATTAGGGCTAGATAAACTAGCAGCAGCTAAGAGGAAGCAGAAGAGTCTTATATCATTCCAAGACGACATAAATGAAGATGAGATTGCCGAGAGCAGTAGGGATCCAGGTGGTACAAAAGAACGTAAATATAGGAAGCACAATGAAGAAACCCCTACATATACTGGTGGAATATCAGAGGAAGCACGCGAGCGCATGCTGGAGAGGTTACACAGGTGAAAATAATATTATTTGTTCTATTTATTAGTAACATAAGTGTCATTGTAGTTTTCATAACCTCTGTCCACATATATCTTTAGCTAAGTTTACATTATTTTATATAGTGTTTAACTACATAGTTAATCTTTATTTTGCATGTTTCATTAAATACTTGTAATTATTAATATAAGAATAAGAATTTTTATTTCGCAAGAATGTGGTATATTTTAGGTTGTAGACAAAAATTAAAAGTAAGCAAGACACATTCACCCATTGAGGCATGCAAATACAATTTTATAAAGCAATTAGATAATGTGACCTCTCAAAATTAAAATTATAATACATTCATCACAGTACTTCCACATGTGGCCTGACTTGCGCTTTATACAGCAGCAGTCTTTCCCTAGAAGTGAAGTACTGCTTCACCCTGTTTAGCACACCGAGCTTTTTGGATACCAAACACAAACTCCACAAAGTTTTTTATGTAGAAAGTTTGTGGTGTTTTCCTCCTCACACACACACAACACATTTACGGTACAGTACATGACCATACCTTGGGCTTAGTCAACTATTTTAATTCACAAGCACAAACACCTGACAATCAATATCAAACACAATAATTTAAATACACATATCAAAATATTCAGCTAGGTTGTAAAAGCAATTTTCAATGAACTTTCAATTTATTCTTGAATTGAATTAATGATAGATTCTTTAAGTCCATTGGTAATTTATTATTTATTCCAATGGCCATTGCACGGGTGATTCTAAAACACTTTGTTGTTTTCATTATTGGCAGAACTAGTTTATTCTTCTAGCTATGGATCCGCGGATAATCGCTCAAACTCTGGAATAGCTGTGTGTGTATTGACAAAATTTGTCACACCTCATTATATATATGTCACCGGCAATGTGTATAATTCAGGCATTGTATACAATGTCTAGGCAATGTACACACTGCCGGTTGCGTTTAGGCAATGTATGAAATATTATGAATTTGACTGTCCATACTTTACCTAGGCAATTTATACAATACCTAGGCATTGTATACAATGTCTAGGAATATACACATTGCCGGTAACATATACAAGGAATGGTTAAGATTTTGAGCTGCGTAAACATCTCGTGCAGACCTTCTGCACAAGACCAAACTATCCACATCACAAATGCACGATTTTTGTGCAATAAAAAGTTTATTTACATGACACGAGTTACCCCACAGCACTATGCCATAACACAGAATCAAGCTAACGTTTCCGTGATAAGCCTGAAGAGCTAACTGCTCTGCTGGCAGTTTTTCCAAGTCTCCACAAAGCATAAGCGTATGAGTTTATTTTATTGCTTAGCTTGCATATGCTTTTCTCATATGCACTTATCATCTAAAAGAATACCAAGAAAAGTAACCTCATTTGTTTTCAATATTTAAATTGTTTATCATGTGTTATTTGAATGTTTTTTTATGTCCATTTTTATTTATGAATTGTATATACTTCGTTTGATTAATATTACCTTTAAGATTATTTTGGTTTAACCAATGTACCTTGGACTCAATAGATTTTGTTATTTCCCTATTGTAACAAAAAACAAAAAAATATCTTTATTTAAATATACCTGTAACAAGTACTTTTAAATCGTCATTACAAGAAAAAAAATATACTTATTAATAGACTTAAATACTATAATTATATGATTACATAAATACACTGTATACAAACATAATGTGACTCTACTACCGCATCGGAAGTTGATCTTATACTGAGAAGACCCGGCAAGAAACTCAGTACTTACTCTTTTAAACTTGGTTTGGTTTTACAAAAAGAGTTAGTAAAGTACAATGAGTATTTAAATAAAAAAATTTCACGTTCTAACATTTCCTTAAAATATGAACCTTAAAAGTACATCTAAACTACTGGACATGAAGCAAAAGTAAGTGTAATCATCCATACACACACAAGGTATTACCACAAATACGTCATCAGCAAACAAGATGCAGGGATAGATGCTGTCACATCAGGAAGATAAAGATAAGATAAATATTCTTTATTGCACATCAAATAAAACATTACAGCTTAGGATTACAAGATTATGATGAAGCAATCAGGCGGTCTTATTGCTTAAAAGCAATCTCTTCCAGACAACCCAAGTAGAGGAAAATGTCAGGAAGGGTAAGCAAGTGCACAAAAAACTGAAAAAAAAACAATTGATTCACTTAAAAAATAACAATAAAAAGACAAATAAATAACAATGAAATATAGAATCCGTAACTAACAGCACAGCCCACAAATAACAAAAAGTGATCAGGGAAAGAAATAAAAGAATATAAGTAAACAGAAAGGAAGAAGTAAAAAGAAGGAGAGAGATTAGGAGACTAAGCAGGAGCGTTAAAGGGCGAGGAAATGTGCTTTGATCCTTGTTTTGAAAATAGACGATGATTCTGACTCTCTAATAAATAAGGGTAGGGTATTCCAGAGACGAATAGATTTAACAGTTAACGACTGTGTGTAGGAGTGCGACGAATGAGGAGGGAATGCAAGGCGAAGATTCTTAGATGACCGCATCGGCTGACTTCGTACTGGTTGCAGAAATCGGAACCGCTCCTTAAGATAACGCGGCGACAATGGATTAAACAAAATTTTATACAGGAGAAAAAGAACGTGAGAATCTCGACGAAGACGCATAGGAAGCCAGTTGAGCTGAGACCTGTACTCAGAGACATAATCGTACTTTCGCAGTCCAAAAATAATGCTGGTGCAGAAATTCTGGAGCCGCTCAAGTTTATCAAGAAGATTCTCAGTAAGATCTAGAAAGCAGCAGTCTGCATAGTCGAGAATGGGAATGAGTAAGGCCTGGAGAAATGCAATTTTGGTAGGTATTAGCAAAAAATTACGAAGCCTACTTAGTGAACTTGCAGCAGCAAACATTCTCCGGCTAACCTGACCAACCTGGGTTGCCCAAGTTAATGTATTGTCAATACAAACACCTAGATTTTTCACAGTTTTACTCAAAGGAACTACCACACCGTCAAATACAACTGAAGGCAGAACATCCCAGTCAACCCTAGAGATCAGCCACGATCTGCCCACAATTACTACTTGCGTTTTAGCAGGGTTAACAGTGAGCCCAAAAGACTTGCTCCAGTTATAAATAAGATTCATGTCAGCATTAATGGTATCAATAACTTTGGGCAGATCAACAAGATTTCCTTGGGAGTACATTTTTAAGGAAGGTCGTTAATATAAATAAAAAACAGTAAGGGCCCCAGGATGCTTTCTTGGGGCACTCCGAATTGGTTAACTTTCGTGCGTGATTGAACAAAAACCTGTTTTTGTATCTCTACAAACTGTTTTCTGTCACATAGGTAGGATCTGATCCAATCATAAGCTAACCCTCTAATTTCATCCAATACATTTCACACTTACAGGCCCGTATTCTAAAACAAAATCTGTACTGGAGTATCGATCTGAGTGATGTTTTTGTATGAACTGACGTATTGAAATCTCTACTCAAGTATAGATCAGGGCTTGAGTACGATTTTAAAATACGGGCCACAGAGCAGCAACTCATGCGAAACGAAATCAAAGGCTCTGCTCATATCGAAAAATACAGCAGTAAGCGGTATGCACTTGTCAACGAATTCAATTATTTTACCGACCAAAGAGAAAGCAGAGACTAGCATCATTAGTATATAGCATCAATTTTTGTGGAATTTTTAACAAGCCAATAGGAAGCTATGACATTTGTATCTTGAATAATAACAGAAGATGTTAACAGCTGCTTGAATATCAAGCATAACATAGTAGTTTATAATAAAAGTATAAAAGTATGTATTCTTCACTCTCTAAACTCTAATCACTTGTTCAATAAAATAATTACAGAAAGGACAAGGAGTTGAAAGAGAAAGGTGTCCACAACTCTACACAAGAAGAAAAGAAATCAAGATCCAAGGATGAGGAAGATGAACGCTATTATCGTCATCGGTATGACAGACGGGACAGGGATAGACGATATGATGATAGAAGAGACAAGAATAGAGATAGGAGAGACAGAGATGACCATTCAGACCGATCAGATCGACGCAATTATGATAGAAGAGATAGGAGGGACCGGGACAGTGAAAGAAGCAAGGATAGTTCTAGAAGGAGCTATTATGAACCCAGGTTCAAAGATGAACCAAGGACTCCCAAGTATGAAATTTATCTTGAAAAATTATACTTGTCTACTGAATTGTAAAAAAATTCAATATATTTTCTTTTACATTGCAGTATGAAAGTGTTAAAGCCGACGGACAAGACAGCATGGGATGATGATGATGATGATCTAAAAGCTCCTCTCCGGAAGTCTAGTTGGGACTTCCCAACTCCTCTGCCTAGGGATGGGCCCTCTGACCGGTCTCAACGCAGTGAGAGAGGAAGGCCTTTGAGGGATTACAAAGGAAGACCCTATGAGTTCTCAGACAGAGCTACCCCGCTCAAGTAAGATTGGTTTTTTGATTTACTGTTTGTTAGTTTTTATTTTTGTAAGATTTACTGGATTAAAAATCACATTTGTTTCGCCCAGTCGAACTGTGAGAACATAATATGATAGAATAAAAAATAAACGATGGTGCTGTGCTATATTTGTATTAATATTGTTTTTTTTAATGTTATAAGCATATAACAAAATAAATCAGAAAAATTTAAAGTGTACTTCTTAGTTTTTGTCTAAATATTGTAAGTTTAGCATATCATTCAACATTACTGGTTTAAATTTTAACTGTTTCTTTCGCTTTAATTAATGATGCGCAACATTTTTCTGATACACAACAAAATATTACGAGTATCAGTCCGCCACACACACGTGCTCACTCTATGTTGAAGTGCAGTGGGCATCGAAAATATGTAATATATCTTACGTTCTTATTTCAAGGGAATAAAGTTTAAGTTGTCTTTTCGATAGTGTGCAGAGAGTGGCGTGCCGTTTTCCTCTCTCCTAAATATAAAGGTCGCGAGACCAAGCAATTAATGAACGATGTTTTGTAGGTTCGCCAATTCGAAGCGTGGCTTGGATTTAGATGATCCTGAATGGGAAGAGGCAGAAAAGAAACTAGACAGGGCCTGGTACAACATGGGAGAAGGCTAGTATTTATGTCCTCGCTTATTCCGTTATTACTTGTGATTTTCAGGCTATTTTCTAGATTATGCTCTTCAGTGGGTGAGAAACTTAAGTACTGACGTAAATTTTATAATAGAAGTGCAACTTTGAGTTTTGCAAAAATTTAAAGATTAAACTTTGTTTTGCATATATGTACAGTCAGCAACAGAAGTAGCTTAACACTTTAGTGCCTTGTTGTCACCCTTCCTTTGTCCAAGTTGTCATATCAATGTTATTCTAAGTTAGTAGTGTTTATTCAGATCTGTACTGTTTCAAAATTCCTGTTTTTTTTATTTTTCGCTTTTTCACAAAAGTTGACAGTGCTGAAAATATATGCGACAGCTGTAAATTAGGTAAAATAAGTGTTTTAATGCAGATCAATTTCTTGTTAAAAATCATTATTCACTTGGTAAAAGCTCTGCTTGTTTGGGGTCACATGATCATTGTGTAAGGTTGCCAGAAATTTATTCATCTATACTAATATTACAAAGAAGGAAGATTTGATTGTTTGTTTGTATTGAATAGGCTCCAACACTACTGATTTCGTGAAAATTATTTCACTAACAGAAAGCTAAATTATTCAGGAGTGATAAAGGCCAAATAATATTTCATTATGATTGAACAAAGAATTTAGTAAAAAATAATAGTAATGTAAATCAAGTCTGAGAAAAGCGGGCAAAATGGACACCAGCTGTCAAACACTTGACAAGACTTCATTCTGTCTGGGCAGCTCGTCTACATGTAAATTAGTAAGAACAACATCGTTTTATATACAGGGGAAGCTGACGAATCAGATCCATTTGCCGACACCAGCGCAGAGTACGTAGCGCGCAAAGAGGAACAGATAATAAAAAGAAGCAACAGGAAAGTGTCCGCGCAGAGGCAGCAGATAGACAAGGACAACGAGCTGTGGGAGAGGAACAGAATGCTAACGAGTGGAGTTGTGCATTCTATCAATGTTAACAATGACTTGGATGAGGTGGGTAGAGGAAGAAATCTTCAAAAACGAATATAGTGTAAGAAAGTAATAAATAAATGAGTTTGTTTTGCTACAAACGCAGTACGATTCATCATAAAAAGTACAAGTTAATAAGCCAAAGGTTAAACCTAAATTAAAATTAAAAGTGCTAGATAGGCTATCGCTTAGCATGTGTTGCAGCGATCTTGTGTAACGCTAATGTTCTGAAAATACTGCGATAATATCGCCAATCATTTGACGCCTCGGTGGCCGCTCGGCCTACAATCTAGGGGTCCTGGATTCAAGTCCTTAATGGATGGAGTCGTCCTTTGGGATAGTTATGGTCGAATACTAATACTACATAACATACCATCACGACTTTATCCCAAACGGGGTAGTCAGAGGCACGTGACTGTGTAGTCATGGTGAACGAAACACTCAGAAGCCCACTTTCCACCAATGGTATTAGACCCAACGTGGTAGGTGAGCTTTCCGCCGTTATCCGGGTGGATTTGTTTTTTTATCGATGTTTTCCATCACCGGAGAGTAAGTCGGACATTTAACAATGTACACACAGATTTTGGTTCTGGCCAGATTTGTACTCGGGACTACACGATCCACGATCTGAGTTCGGGTGCTGAACCACTAGGCCACGACGCTCTCGTCGTCTCGACTAATACTGATAATGTTTAAATTCCTAAACAATATGTATTACCATCTTCGAAATCGTATCACCACGCTTAGCAAATGCGGGTTGGTGATCATAAACTCAGGCTAGGTCCTGATTTTATTTATTTTATGTTCTCCTGTGATGTTAATTATTAACTGAATTTACAGGAAAGTGTCGACAGAGTGCACCTTCTGGTTCACAACATTGTGCCTCCATTTCTGGACGGCAGAATCGTTTTCACGAAGCAGCCCGAGCCAGTTATACCTGTGAGTATTACTAAAAAATAATTATATTTTTATCGGCAGTATGATACAAAATACAAAAATTATAGTCAGAAGCCAACGAATTTCATTTGCTCATCACCTGGATGGCTGGCACTCAACAACCGTACGTTTTCCGCGTCAATTTCTTCCGCGTACATCTAAGACATGAAATGATCTTCCTGCGTCGGTATTTCCAATGGAATATGACATCGGAGCCTTCAAGAAGAGCGTATTCCCATTTAAAAGGCAGGCCACGCATCGGTGACACCTCTGGTTTTGCAGTTGTCCATGGGCGGAGGTGATCATGCTCCCTATTACAAAATAAAAATATAATAATGTTGTATGAAAATAAATGAATAAATTATTTTTGTAGGTAAAAGACCCAACATCAGACATAGCAATGAATGCCCGCAAAGGCTCCGCGCTAGTCAAAGCGTTTAGGGAACAGAAGGAACGAAGGAAAGCACAGAAGAAGCATTGGAAACTAGAAGGAACTAAACTAGGTGAATAAGAATGCGAAATGTTTAAAATATACCATCAACTTTTCTCTTCATCTATAACTGAGATCAACCTATTTATTTTCGATTCCATCATTGAATGTCACCCCAATGTCATTGTTACCCTTTTCTCGTTAACTTTCATCTACTATACAGGGCTATATTTTAAACACCATTCAAAATTTTCCCAGACATCAATCGAAACAGCTTTTTTTTAGAAAGGGTAACTAACTTTCACATCACAATAATTTTTTTTGATCCGATTATTAGTGAGGCGTGGTTACTTAGTCAAATATAAATTTCAACTTCTAAATAAAGCGCGGGCGGGGAGTTGAGAGGCTGCGAGCCCACCGCCACTCACGTCGCGCAGTGTCAACAGAACTAATGTTTTTTTTTTACCCTTTATTAGCTATAATAACTTCAACATTTTAGTACTAAAGGTTTATTAAACAGAAAAATATGTATTTTGTCATTTTCTCTATAGATCCTCTTATTTCAATTTCGATGGTGTTCATAAAGTGAGCCTGTTTAGGACAAAATCATGACAGATACATTGCGTGTTTAAATTAAAATTACAGGAAACATTATGGGCATACAAAAGGAAAAGGAAGAAATAGAGGATGGACCAACTAAGGAGGCATACAAGTATGCAGAACATTTAGATAAAGGTAAATAAGTTAATCCTATTTTTTTAGGTAGGTAATAGAAATTTATTTACAAAAAAGATTTACACTCACTTACATGAAAACTATATAGTATATATGTATATTTGTAAGTAAGCTAGGCTGGTCTATTGATAGGAACATTACCTTCAATTATTTTTGTAAACAGTGGTCTAGCCATCACTATTTTGTTTGATTTTTTTCCGGCCCTGGCCCCATGGTCTGCCGGAAGAAATCTCTCTTTAGAGATAAGCTCACCTGTACTTTGGCTATCCTTATACTTGTAAAAAACTGTAATTTGTGTACAAATAAATAAATACAGGTACTTTTACTCATCTACTTTATTCTTGTTTCACGATTGGGTTTCGATTCTTTAATGCAGAACTCTAAATTAGAAACTTTGTACTTTTGATGTTTTGTGGTTTATACCTTTAAAAGTGAACATTCTAGCTTTAAAGGTATAAACCAAGTTAGAGTTGAAAAAAAAAAAGTCGGGGTGTTTAATTCGTTTAGCAAATATTTTAACGGCGTTAACACGAGACTGGTATGGAAAATAGCATAAAAACACGTATTTTGTCAAATTAAACATTGGCAAATCTTGTACTATAACAAAATGTTCAATTTGCAGAAGAACCACAGTCAAAATCGGAATTCGTAACGAAAATGACTATTTCTGAACAAAGAAGATACTTACCAGCGTTTGCCGTGCGCGAGGAACTGATGCAGGTCATCAGGGAGAATAACATCGTCATTATTGTGGGTGAGTTACGCAAAGTAAACTATTCTATACTAATATTACAAAGAGGAAATATTTGATTGTCTCATGGGGAAAATGAAACTGGTATTTTCCTCCATGAATATATACAGCGTGTAGTGAGATTATTATTTACAAATTTGTTAAAAGTAAAGTTATAATATTTACAAAACAAAGTGTGCAAAAAAAATAAGTCTATGTACAATTAGATATTTTCTGCTATCTGTCAAAATGAAATCGAACACAACATTTTGTTCTTAATATTAACATTTTATAAGTGCCCAGGCGCATGCAAGAAGTTTGCATATGCCTTGTCGCCGCAGTTTGTTTGTATTGAATAAGCTCCAAAACTACTGATCCGATCGTGAAAATTCTTTCACTAACAGAAAGCTAAAGTATTCAGGAGTGATGTAGGCTATATTTCTTATGATTGAACAAAAGAAATTCAGTGGAAAATAATAGTAAATTTAAATCAAATCGGACAAAAGCGAGCGAAATGGACACCAGCTGTCAAACATTTGACAGAACGAAGTCTGTCTGGGCAGCTCGTTAGCCTATACATGTCGCAATGCTAGGCAAAGGAGTCCATTGAAATCAAGCCATTGAGTAACACAAAAAAAATACAGAAGTCTTATATGAACTTAATTAAAGATCCAGTATCGCCCCCACTGAAATCAAGTACACCGATAAATACTTACAGACTTTATTAAGAAACTGCGCCTACGCAACCGTCATACTATTCGTGTCGTAAAAATATAATGTGGTGAAAAATACCTTCTTTCATTATAACATTAGAAATAAAAAGCAGGGGGGCTAAAATGAATGACAATTTGCATTTGACGTTGCCATGACGATGACATACCTGAGTATAACCTGGAAAAATTGAAAACCCCTACCGCCACAACGTATGAAAGGATTATGTAACATTTTAGATTTGGTATAGTTATTTTGACAGCAACAATGTGTTTGGATAGAAACCTTTTTTTAGGTTTTTACGATTATCGACAATATAGTTTGATGCAAGACTTTAAATAATTTATTGAAGCAAAAGCCTCATAAATTCTGAAATTACTTTACTTTAAATGAGAATAATTAAGTGTGACAGGTGCTATATGAGTAGATTTTAATAAATTCGGCATAAATCTTAAAGGTCATAATGTTTATTGTACTTTTACCACAAAGTGTACCCTAAAAAGAACCATTTTTTACTTCTGTCTAATGCTATAATGATTGGAGTATAGATGTTGATAACTTTCGAGAATTTAAAAACTTTAAAGAACTAGCTGCCCTGACAGACTTCGTTCTGTCTAAAGTTATTTGCCTGTCGCTCAAATATCTGACAAAATAAAGAGTGGTTTGTATGGGAAGAGAAAAGTGTTGTTCTTATTATTTTCCTCGTAATTTTTAGGGTTTTCGCTCCTTATGAATGTTCTTTGTGCCTTGCCAAAAAACAATATTCCTGTAGGTCGACGAGCCGTTCTTAAGTTTTGCGCCTAGCAACACATTTGTTGTTTAGTAGTAGTTGGGTGAGTTCAGCGTTAGACAACCCTTCAATAGGTACTCAAAATATAATTGTTAACAGGTGAAACCGGCAGCGGCAAGACTACCCAACTAACGCAATACCTTCACGAAGAAGGCTACAGCCGCACCGGCATGATCGGCTGCACGCAGCCGCGCCGAGTCGCCGCCATGTCTGTGGCCAAGAGAGTTTCCGACGAGATGAACACTAAGCTGGGTAAGTTCTCTGTAAGTTTTCAAGCCTAGTCTGGGTCACTAACTATAGTCATCATGGTTTAGCTGCTAAACCATGGTAATTATAGTTGGTGGCCTTAAAAGCAAGGGAAGCTTATAAAAACTCAGCAAAGCGGACGCCAGGTCCTGAGCTCATCAAGAAAACATTGCTTGCACTCTTAAAACATCTAAAAACCATAAAGATACCTTGTGATATTTATTAGATAAGGCATGTGCGCTGAAAAATGTAGTAGCTACAATTTGAGTTTTTACTGATTTCGAAATAATATATAGTTTTCTTCTTATCTGATTTATACTAAACTTATTTTAAGAGATATTACTGATGTGTTTTATAATTTTTTTATCTCATATTTCTATGTTACACTAAATATAATATTTATACATATAAAAGAAATGCTTTTTGTTTGGTTTTGAAGTTTTGATACATTCTTTTCTTTTGCCTGTACTTTGTATGAACAAAGATTTCGTGAAGCGGTTGCTTGTAAGAGCTTCAGTGTTCTCAACATTTAAAAGTACATTTTTCCCCAACTCTGTGTGGTCCGAATCGTACTCAACAAGTCACAAATTGCAGGTGACGAGGTCGGCTACGCGATCCGTTTCGAGGACTGCACGTCCCCCAACACGGTCATAAAGTACATGACGGACGGCATCCTGCTGCGGGAGGGGCTGCGCGAGCCGGAGCTGGACAACTACTGCGCGATCATCATGGACGAGGCGCACGAGCGCTCGCTCTCCACGGACATGCTGTTCGGGCTGCTGAGAGAGGTAAGTTTCAATGTATAATGTGGACTTTTTAGGTTAGGTTGGCTTTTTAGGTTTTCGACTCATTTATTAACCGCAGTTGCATGTTTTAACATAAAAAAACTAGAGGTCTCTTTTTACGGCCATGCTGTTCGGGCTGCTAAAAGAGGTAAGTTTGAATGGCTTGGATAATGTGGACTTTTTAGAGTTCCGTACCTCGAAAGGAAAAAACGGAACCCATATAGGATCACTTTGTTGTCTGTCTGTCAAGACCCTTTTTCTCAGGAACGCGTGGAGGTATCAAGCTGGAATTTATATCAAATACTCAGGTCTATTGTCTCTTAAAGCTGTGAAAAAATCTTAAGACAACGCAATCAAAAGATACAGCCGTTTATGCCGCAAATTTCAGCAAATTTTGGACACTCGACAAGGGAATCAGAACCTACAGGGTACTTCGCGTGAACTCAGAATCTTGAAATTTGGTACGAAGTAACGTCTACAGATCAAGGGAAAATTGCGAAAACCATACATTTTTAGTTACATCATATAATAACAATATTTTTAATAAATATACCCACACTCGCACTTGGCCAGTTTTTTAGGTTTTCGACTCAATTGACCACAGGTACATGTTTTAACTTAAAAAATATACCAGTCTTATGGTACTGGCATATTGCGACGTTGTCTACAATCTAGCTGATTTATCTAAAGTGGGGAAATTATCATAGATACTTCGCCACTTACATCCTTAAAGTCATAAAAAATTCAAATAGTAAAAACAAAGATGACCGCCGATTTTTCGTTTTCGAATTGCAAAAAAAGGATCTGTCAACGCGTAAGTGCTATAAAAGCCTTATTTTTCTAATGCAGTATTGTTCCAAACTCAAATCATGAAGATTTCCGAAATCCACGAATTCTACTAAAAACACCGTGATTACAACCAATTAAGCAAAGTTGTCTTATTTCAGTTAGTATCAGGGTTTTATAAAGGGAAAGAGATGACGCTAGTGGATAAGTATATTTCGTTTGTCAAAATGAAGATTTATGCTTAAGGTGCATTTAGACCAACCGAGCGAATGCTCATTCTGTCCTCACTCTATCAAATTCTCATTGTGTAAACAGAAACAAAAGAATGCTTTTTCTTTATTGATACAAAGAGAATTTGATAAAGTGAGGATTTGCTCGTTTGGTCTGAACCCTCTTTCATGTTTTGTCAGTAAATAAGGGGAATAGGAGAGGGAAATAGGAAATAGAAATAGGGAATAGTAATAATATAATAGGGAATAGGAATTTTGTAAATACACACATCAAAAGTGTCTAGGGATCAACATATATTTTTGCAATAACTTTTCTCCTGATTGATATTAATTAAAATTTTCTTTAAGGATTCATCAAATAAAGTGTTTTCGTTTGTCTACAGTAACGATAAACCAAGTCACCTTTGCATTAATAAAGAAATTTGCCATTTTCCTAATTAAGGGATTTTTGACATTTGAACCACTAACATTAAAGTTCGAAAAAAAGACTGAAATAACAGTTTTCTTTAAAATTTTATTGGGTAACTTAAACAATTAATAATCCGTGTTTCTACCGCGAACACTAACAACACAAGAACATCGGTTTGGCATACTCAAAATGAGTTCATCCAAATCACGCTGTGGAATGGCCGCCCATGTTCGTTGCAACAACAAAAAAAGGTCTTCTTGCGACTGGATACCCTCCATATTCGGCAGAGCTCTTCTCTGTAGCATATCCCATGCATGCTCAATCGGGTTCAAGTCTGGCGACTGAGCAGGCCAGGGCAGGACATGGATGTTAGCTGCGGCGAGAGTCTGTCTTACAACTCTTGCGGTGTGCGGTCGTGCATTATCATGCATTAACTGAAATAAGGGACCGATTTGCACTTGTAGAGGAACGATGACGTCTGATACAATCGTCTCAGCATAAATTTGAGCGCTGAGGTTGCCTCTGATCCAAATCAACTCAGTTCTTCCGCCGATCCAAATACCCGCCCATACCATGATGGTTCCACCACTATAAGGATGGACTTCCTGGCAGGATTTTAATCGCTGTTGGCGTCCAGGGGTTTTCCAGTGTCGTATACGTCTTGTATCTGGTCTCATACCAAAACGAGACTCATCAGAAAAGCACACGAAACGCCATTGTTCTTCTGGCCAATTTCTGTGTTCAAGAGCCCATTGATATCGAATCCTACGATTGTGCATTGCTATAGGTGGTACCCTTAGCGGTCTTCGGGAATGAAGGTTCACTTCATGCAAGCGGTTTCTGACTGTTTGGTCGCTAATTAAGTTCCCTGAAGAGTGATGAAGCCTCACGGCTAACATCATGGCGGTTATTGTTGGAGCTCTTCGAGTTGTGATTTGAATGTATCGGTCTTGTCTCCGTGTGGTGCAGCGATACCGTCCTCCGTGGCGCTCAGCCACGGTACCAGTGCTTCGGTAACGTGTCCAAAGTCGACTGATAACACTCTGACTTGTATTCAGAGCTAAAGCCACAGTACGTTGCCGGGAACCAGCTTCTATCATTCCCACGGCTCTAAGCATTTCTTCCCTGCTTAAATGACGTCGCCGCTCCATAATAACGTTGGTTTTAATCAGTAGTAGGGAAACAGTAGCACTAATAATGTCTTCAATGCGTTGTATGTTTTTATAGGGAAAATATTGACAGCTGATTTTCATCTTTTACTCGAATTTGATTGACAGTTCCTGTTTCAAATTATGAAATGCACCAAAAAGGATCCATATAAATTTATAAAATCATAAATTTATTACAAAGCCACATCTCAATCTCAAGAAATCCGCATAAAAATCCTTGATCCCTAGACACTTTTGATGTGTGTATGTGAATAATGCGCTCTATGCCAAGGCGTTCAAAGTTATGCGCCAGACAACACACCCTTGTAATGGTCTCAAAGTAAGGATTAATATCCCTGTGTTACGAGGTCACACAAGGAAATAAGCCAGGGGCGTCTCCCAGCACACCCAGACCAAGTCAACTCAGAAAATAACGTTTCCTGAATTCACCCGACCGGTAATCGAACCCGAGACACTACGAAATTCAAGGCGATAAACCGTGCTACAGCTCACCACACCAACCGTGTCGTCAATTAATCGTGCCTCATAGTTTTCTAATAACTGCAAGCCTCTCGTGATGCTAAAGCATTGCGACGCACATTTATGCAGGCGTTTAGTTTGATTTATTTTAGTCTCTCTGGATTATAAAGTTTTCCACGAAATACTGGTATTTAAAAAAAAAAATTGGTGCATTTTACAAATTTAACTTTATTAGTTGATATTCATTTTCACGAGATGAGCTATTTTTGTAATTGTTTCATAATCAAGACCGTTGACCATTGTTTTCCAATTTTTACGTTATCGCTTAAACTTCCTGAACTATTTATCGGCTATTATTTTAAATACTACTATATAATACAATTGCGCGTTTAACTATTTTGTGCGTCGTAAAATCACGATTAGGTATGTTGTTGCCATTAATAAAAATGATGATGTTTTGATAAATAAATCTTGAAAGGAATATGGTGACTAATGCAATGAGTATATTACTTGTGATCAGTTTTTGCAAGTATAGCAACCTTAAGACGTCCACTGCTGAAAATGAGTCTCCCCAGTGTCCGAAGTGGCTGGTCGTAGGCAAGCTACAACTACCCAAACCCTGCTACCTTATCAGGGCATCAATAAATATTGGTGCTGCTGGTGGTCTTTAATAGTCTCAATTTCCTTTTTTTTCCACACCGACGACAATCAGTATTTTGCTAATCCAGTAAGCAAGTAATTCACGTTCTTCTTCACGCATTTATTTGTTCCGCCCCCTCATTCTCTAACTTGCAACGCAACTCGATTGCTAGTGGCTCGCATGTTGCCAGTTTGTCAGCCAATAATGATGCAGTATTCTACGTCAAATAGCTATAAACGCTTTCAGAATCGCAATATTCCCATTTCTCGCTATCGAAGTTAGTGAAAAGCCCAGCCAATCACGCAACAAATTCCCAATGACATCACATAAAAAAGCCATAGCTTGTTGTGTAACTTTGAGCTATTTATGAGGATCTCTACGTCTTTACTTTTTGTTTATACATACAATTAGCGCTAAAAATACTTAACACCAATCCACGAGTGCCTTCGCCCGTGAAATGCTAATAAGAGCATCGTGATCAGAATATGTACATATTAATTAATAACATTTAGACTAATATATTGATAGTGTTAGCATGTATTTTTATTAATTCAATTTTATTTTTCTACAGGCGTGTCTCACCAACACGCATTTAGCAGACATAGTGTTTTTTTTTTAAATGAGTGTTTTTATTTGGCCCCAGTCTCGCCTGGTGGTAAGCGATGACGAGGCCGTTGGGCCAGTTAATGTGGTTGCCCCTACAGATTTTTTTTTTATTGTTTAAGACATACACCTACTTGCAATATCCACAAAAACTACTACTGATAATATGTTTTTCTTATTATGAGGCCAAGATCAGTAGGAAACTCACCTAGAGGCGTCTATGTGTAATAGACTTTGTCTATGTTTGATTGCTACATCAGGGGATAATCCTCTTACTCTACAACCACTAATGGTTTTATCACAAAATAAAGAGTTTACAGAAGGACCGCTCGCACCTTTTTCCTAAACTTGCGTGAACCGCCCAGGGATACTACCATATTCGCTCTGAATTTTTAAAAAGAAGTAATTAGGTTACACCTCCTTGACAGACCCGTTCAAAAACAAAATTTATCATGTAAAAAATTGCACCAAGTTCGACAAAAACACTCGCGACAGTGCGACTTTCCGACTCACGGAAACCCACTGACTTCGCCTTTAAACTCACGTCTCTGTGTGCGTGTGTCGAAAACGGCGTATTGTTCTAAGCGGGCTATCTGTCAGAGGCCGCACCGCATGCGTACTTTGTGGTTTAATACAATTCGGTCTCCCAGATGTTTACTTCAAAGTGAATTAAATCGTTTAATGCATTCTTGAGGCGAATAATTCTATTACATACAAATCTTTAAGAGAGGTATTGAGAAGATTCATGTGTAACATCCATCCATAGACTACGGTAACCTGTCTAGTCTTTTGACATGACAGTGCTGATGTATCTTGAGGTCTCACGGATAACTATAAATGAAGCACCAGTACCACACTCACACTGAGCCCTTTCCACACATCAGCAAAATTTATTTACCCCCACTCACTCAATATTGAGTCAATATTACCCCCACTCACTAAGGTTGAGTGACTTCCATGTAGGCCACGGCAGGTCGGCAGGTCATAACCGTCGGATAACATACAATTAATACGAAATAAAAGTTTTGTTACTTGATCTTCATTTATTTATTTCAAAAAATGCTTTATTATAAATAGAACATTTAACTTACGAGTAAAATACTCTCACAAACTCAACATCAGATTCTCACCCTTTCATCATTAGGTCGTAATTACATTAATATACAAAGATCAAAATACTTTTAACATACGAATATCAATACTATTTTATAGACTACGAAAATATATTTTATTTTCTTATAAATTTGTCATTGACTCTGCTGTAACCATTTTACGACATTCTGTTTGATTTCTCAATATTACAGGTAAAGAATGCAAATTTAATTTAATCACTTTTAATGTGCAACAAGGAATAAATAAATAATTTAAGAGTTACCCAACAGTTGATATAGCTTTTGATTTTTTCGTAGTCATTTCTCTTCGATAAATATCATGGAAAACAGTCTTACTTCATAAGAAATTATATTAGAAGAAATACATTAAGACTAGGGTGTCACTCTCAGACCATTAAATAAGATTTTGCCTTAATAATTATCGCCTATGTTACGATAAATAGTGATAACTGTAATATCAATAGATTAGAGCTCTACAACGATGTTTTTAAAAGTACTAGCCAACCGGCGTCTTTTTTCTTATCAGTTAGGAATGTTTCATTAATTTTTCCAATAATTAAAGCTTCCAAACAAACTCAAGACAAAGTGGAGCGAAAGAGAGACGAGAATACTGAAGTAGAACAACTAAACTGATAATTTCGAGAGTTCGATTTTCAGAAAAGGAACTTCGAATGGAGCTCGTTCCAATTTGAACTGGAGTCCGTCTGAAATTCGAGATTCGATTGTTTTGGTGTTCGAATTTCAAGTTAGACGTAGTCTATGTTGGTGTTTGGCAGCCAAAAGCAGGCGTAGCAGGATGTTCCAGCGGTAGATCCGCTGGACTGCGACACTCAGACGGATTTGGCCTTTTCCCGGACGTTTGCTTGACTGACGAGCATCACGCCCATGTTCATGCCGATATTGCCCCATTTGAGCGACTCGCTTATCTGCAACAAGAAAATATAAAATAAATATAAACCCTTTCGCGATAACCGCGACCTAACTTTTGCAACGATTCAAATTATAACTACATTTAGATAAAAGTCATTTACGACTATATTAATAAGTAAATAACTGCAAAAAAAAATGTTACGACATTTTTTGTTAGCCTATGGTTTTGACAAGAATCGCATTCTTTGCACTACAGAATTGTAACTAAATAGTTAACACGAGCAAATGGGTTAAAACTTAGGTATTTCTATTTTTCTTTCATTTTACAACACTTAAAGGTTAGTGAAAAACAACAAAAACGTATTAATCAGTAAAATTTTCACAAATATTTCAACACAAAGTAAATTATAAAACTACAAAAATGCGACAGAAGTATTTTGATAATATTAAATTCTACTCTTATTGTAGACTTTTGTTCGTGTTTAATTTTGCTAAAACTAATCAATTTGCCATACCGTAGAAAATGAGCCACCTAAACTGATATTCAGTACTTTATCTATATGCCGTTATAACATTATGGCCATTATAACAGATACGCCAAGGTGACATCAATTTGACACGATCCACCGATAACGTCCGAAATATTTGATTAAAAACCAACTACCTGTTAAAGCAATTCTTGTGTATTAAAAAACTGACAGTTATTGCTTTGGCTTAGTGGAACAATAATAATCGACTTTAATTTATTTCATTGTATAATAGCTACGGTTTTGGAAAAAAAACTAAAAAGTACGAATAACTTAGCATATTATAATGATAATGACTAAATATCTTCTTAATTTATAATATCTACAATTCCAACGAACGCTTTGCCATAGATTTAAAGTAATTACTCCTAATTAGCTATTCAGAAGAATACTTGAGGTAATACAAAACACCAAGAACATTTAGATGAAAAAACATCGCACTATGACAATGCTTATGATATCTTTTTCTAACAAAACAAAAATGATAATTATAATATACTTTGGACGTTACTGGTTAGCACTGCTTTAGACAAGATATATAAAAATCAGAATACATAGATAACATCGTATAAAAATGTGTAAAAACTTGTAATAGATAAATATTATGTGTTATGTGTACTGTTATGGAATTTTTTCAACATTATTACATAATATACATTAAAACTAAAATCAATGTTATTCGTAATGTAACCTAAATTTAGGGAGTATTTACTTTGTATGGTTGTGTATAGTTAGTAAGTGTTATTTTTCTTCGTAGACAATAATAAATATTTGATCCTTTCAAAAGCACTGGCACTCGTTGAAACAAATCCATTGTTTTCATAAAGGACTATAATAATGGAAAGTGATATCACTGTTTATACAGCTGAGCCTTAGGCTCACTGTCGTAACACTTTTTGTAATTTAAGTAGCGTCTGCGATCCACTTAAATTTCAACTGCACAAAAAGTATCTTGTTTTAATGATAACAAGAATGAATATTCTTGTAAGATTTGCGTTAATTGTGTGAATAAATACGTGACATATTCTGCTCCGTTTAGCGAATAATTGTTAATTCGTGACTTACAACATCGTTACCATCACGATCGCAGTTAAAATATTCGTATTGCTTACTGATTTTATTGCTCACAAAGATAATTGTTACTTTATTGCATTCTTGACCATCAAAAAGGTTAAGTATCACGTTCATTTTACTTGTCTCGATACACGTGTATGTGTAGTGTGAATTGAATACAATAATTAATGGATGTGGTGCAAGTGAACTACGTACATTAGACACACATATATTATACAATAATGGGCGCGAATTCCGGTATAAAACACCGGTATTAAAATTTAAAACCTCACCGGTATTTGTACATGTTGCCAGCTGTAAGGGTCCAAAGCGCCTGAACGATTACCATCAAAAGATGATTATCATAGGTGTTTTCGACGTGGTTAAGCTGATCTGTAACAAAATTGCTACGTTGCGATCTCTCGGTTTTCTAGGTTGACCCCAATATTATCGAGGGTGCCCATGCTTACACCTTCGTGGATGATCGCCACACAACGTACCCAATTTTCAATTCCCGTATGTCCTTGTATGATGAAGTCCAAATTGAAGTCGAGAAGTAAAAATAAGCGCAAACAGCGAAAACATTTACAGTAAGCTGCAGAATGATTGAAAAATATACGGGACAAATGTTGAAAAACTGTCTCTACAAAGTTTAAGTGTAATAAAAGACAAAAATTCACCATTTTTATAAGTACCTACTCATAAACACGCTTTTAAATACAAAGACGATAACTAATTGTAAATGAGACATTTTTCAGAATTTATCAAAAATACGTTTTTTCTGTTTAAATAGCTATGATTGGTTGATTAGAATATTGCAAGGACAGTTTTTGGTCTCATTCAATACATTGTGTATAAGCATGCAATTAATAAATGATGCGAAAATAATCTAGAACCATCGTGATCTTTTGCATCCATAATGACCAACATCGATTAAAGATAATTGTTGCAAAAAAATATCAACGCAAATCGACCGTTTTAAAAATAATCAAACGAGTAGAACGAGTCGCCGCGTGCTAAAATGCCGTTACAGAGGGTTCTAGAGTTTTCTCCAAAGGAATTTCAATTACGGGTTTATTCTGTACTCTTGTGTCTGAGATTGTTTACCTGTCTCATGCGAGCTTCTTGCGGAGTCTCCCCGTAGCGACACCAGTGGACGAAATGCAGTGTATTATGCCAGTTCCTCTCGAACCTTGACTTCGTTGCCATATCCAGCTGGAATCAGGAGAAGCTCCTTAGTAGCCGTTCCACTGTTCACTGTGTTACACCCACAGTGTCACAGCGAAAGCCTCACCGGGCTATCGCAATCTGAAACGAGAGTCCCAATTCTGACGCAAGCCTACGTTTACGAAGAAAGAACAAGAACGTTCGAAAATACAGATGCGCCTTTAAAGGTCTGAATAGATCATGCATTAATTTAATAAGTTAAGAAGAATAGATGATTCTGGGAATAGGACAAGCCCTATTTAAGAAGTTAGTGGAGCGTAAATGAAATCAGAAGTAGATGGAAATGGAAGGACTTTGCTTATTTGCATCCAAATCGAGGTCATAATGTCTGCGCGATATTTCTCATCAATGTACACTCGGATTGTTTATTCTATCGGGGTTAAGCTGTCTGTATCGTAATTATGTTACAGTGGATATTGCTCTTGGCAATGTTGCGTTACTAACTGTATTCGTGACTAAATTTATTGAAGTCACAGAAGGCCGTCCCTGAGTTATGTCATGCAGTTTTTTCTTAGGTGAAACTTGTTTGGGTGTTTACCAATCTGTGACGCCACGATAATTGAATCGTTAGCTACGAGGTAACGTTATAAATCGTTCCTCTTCCTACACATGAGTGATTTAATTAGACTAATATTATATGAATCACTAATTTAATTATAGTGGGAAGTGAGAGGAATTGGAAACTTTCAGGTGTTGTTTAAGTTTTCGTGTTATAGTTTACCTTGGCTCTTATGTCTTTCTCGATGTTGGGGGTCTCCTGTTTGTCATCAATGTTATTGATGCGGATTACGGAGTCTTTCTTCCAGAAGGCACTCAAAGTTGTCCTCACGACGCGTTTGCGCACTCCTTTCTGTTGTACTGTGTAGATCTCTATCTGTTCCGGGTTCTTTGTTTTTTCTGTTTAAAAAAATATTTAAAAAAGTTATTGAACACGTCAGAAAATGGATAACCGGCATTGTTATTTTCATTCACCAGTAATTTAAAATAACCTATTTTTATAGCAGCTATCAACCGGACATAGAGTTCATTGACGATAAATCTGTTAACGTAATTAAAACGACGCGCCGGCCGCGTACGGGTCCATTAATTATTTACAAATCCTATTGTGAACTCGTATACGTGAGACCGTGACTAAACGGTGCCAACTTTATTCAGTATTGCCCAAAGCGCCGAGCGCGGCAAACGCTAATGTACCACTTAAAAAATAACACGATTGCGCGCTAATATGAAATGTTACTAAACAATACCAACCTTTACCCTTCTTCCACATGGCAATGGCGTACATATGGTAGTCTGGAGATAACACGGAGTCTGGAGGCAGTGGCTCCTCAGCTCGGACTTCGAGCACGAATCCTGACTCCAACACGGCGCAGAGTATGTTCTGTTCATCGTGCTTAAACCACTTGGTTTCGCGGAGCTTGTGTATAGCCACTGACGATCCAAACCGGGGCTTCTTCGGAGCGAATAAAGCCTGTGCCTGACTCCCAAAGCGAGACAGGAGCCCCCTCACCGTCGGCTGCGGCGCGAGGGTCTTCTCCGGCGGCTTGATCTGCTGGAAACTCCGACAGGTCACGAACCTCGCTTCCATTGAACCTTGCTCTCTAGGATTCGCAAAATAATCCTTCTACCACTTAACTTACAAAGGTGGTTTGGTTGGGCAAAGTACTCTCACTTTGAGAAATCGCGATAAGGTAGCAAACTAGAGACACTTTCACAATTTTTTACGCGTGATACACTGGTGACGGGAGCACTGAAGTACACGGCGGCGTAGTAACGTTAGACGCGGCGCGCGTGTCGCTGGTCGGTTTTATACGGAGAGGGGGTGTGTAAGCGGCGCGGGGGGTCTGCGACGCTTGTTCGGCCTCTTTAGGGAAGGGAACGCAATAACGTTATCGTTATGTTGTTAACGTTATCGTTGTAATTTTACAACGTAGGTATCTTCAATTCGTAGTAATATAGTAACTCTAATAATATGTCAGATCCTATAATACATTTAAAATATTGTGTTTTGAGATCCTACTACAGAACACACCTATGCTTTTTTATCCTTTTTTTTATGTTTTCTTTGCTTCATCAGCGTTGGCGGAATTCTAGTGTTTTAAAAATAACTCTAGAAATAATAATTCCCAGTATGAACATAAAGTTAATACACTTTATTAATCTTTAAATCACGAACTGACCGCTGAATTCTCATAAAATAAATTTAGGGAGATCAGAATTGTTACCAGATTAGGTAGAGTCAAACGGTTGGATGGAGCTTGCTCAACTCAGAATAACGTTTAGGTATTTTGTTCAAGATTGATCACAATTATGCTCGATGCCTAATAAGATTGATTTTTTGACCTGAAAAGCGAATTACAAATTTAATAACGGATCTGATATATTCCCGTCCCCATCACTATGTTGCACCGAGCTTGACCTCACTCAAGCTGTCACACCTCCCTCTTATCACCCGAGGGGGGCTCCCCCCTCCCCTTCACTCTTCCCGCGCTCCGTTCCCGCGCCATGCCGGCGCCAACCGGCAGGTACAAGTTTTTTTTAATCTCTCGTAATATTGACGCGAAAACGATGCAATTATTGTTTGACCGGTCAAGGGTTACAGCATCCTTTGGATTGTGTTCAGAAAGGAAGTTTTCTAACTATGCTTCTGTTTTGGATTCACGTAAAAAGATATTTTGATCTTTACATTGCAATTCTACCTAATTTTGGCCACTTGAATGCATCTTTTGGGTGGGAATAAAGGGATTCCTACAAAACATGACGCTGTTCAACTTTGATTGGCTTTTTGAATCTCATCTCAAAATAAAAAGTAACATTATGGACTCAGTAGTGTATCTACGCATCCAGGTGCGGCCATAGCTTCGTAAGGTAGAGTGAATGAAGTACCTACGGTCATTCCAGGCCAGGGAATAAAAAACATTTTCCTTCATGGGTCTACCACAGGCAATATCTGCTGAATGTACCGTACCAGCTGTTTTCATTATTATTTATTTATTACTGCATAACCGATATTCATGAACTTTTTGAGAAGTAACTAAAGAATTTCTTTACGATAATTAAGTCGTTGTTTGCTCAAACTAATTTACAAATGGCAGATTAAAACGCACGTGTCTGAAAACGTTTTTAGACTTCTAAACCATTTGTATTTGTTTTTATCCTGTGTCGAAGTATTAGTATGCTTATATCCAAGTGTGTATTTGTAATCATTCCAGTATACTTAGCAGCCTCTGACAACCATTAGCACAGCTCTTTCATACAAATATCTACTGGCCAGCTAAATAGATGTTTTTATTCTTGATGTAATAAACTCTGCAACATTTTGACTTTGGATGAATTAGCCATTCTAAGAAGTGAGCTTTCGATATAGAAACAACTCGATATTTTGAACGTTCGATCATTTTTAAATTCGATATTTTGAACGTTAGATGTTTTGATTTTTCGATTAATAGTGTTCGATCAAAAGGCATTCGATATGGCGTAGGAAACCCCTGTTTAATAGGGAGACATATGATCTTGGTGATAGCTTCCCAGATAATATGTATTTCATTTCAAAATCTGGCGGTGACACCTTTCATAGATATTCCCTTTTAATTTCAGAACTAATTTTCGAATAGCATTTCGTAGATCGATTATAATGATACTTTCTGCAAATTTTGTCTTAAAAGTTTCTAGCTATCCTAATTTTTCCACTCGGTTTGACCAAAGAGTCGTAATTTTCTTCAGAACATTAAATCCGCAATCTACCGTTTTTCACTTTTAGAAGTTTTGATATAAAAAGTAAACAAGGCTTCCAAAGATACTGGTCTCAGTTCAGAACTGATTCATAATTTTGTTAGGTATGAAATTATACTTGATGACTGAAAAATAAAAGCAAAAGTTTATTGACGTAGTTTTTATTCGACCGATGGCGTTCGTGTTGAATTTGAACAAAAACAACACGTATCAAATAAGTTACTGCACCCAAAACACACGTGAGTAATACTAATGAATCTAATGAGTTAAGGCCAGGTGGTTCTGCACAACATTTCCCGAAGGAAACTGGTGAGTGCCACGCGGACCGAAAATCACTGAAATAATCGATTAAAAAATTAATAGATGTAATAAAAAAAACCAGTGGATGAAATCTCTCCAGTTATCTTTAAACCTTGTTTTGGTGGGTCTTTTACCAAATATTATCAGATCAATTATTTTAGGAATAAAACCAAAGATAGAAGACAAAAGCTTACGAAAAGATGTAACTTTGTGAATTGATTCTATCGAGCCAACTTTATCAAATCATGTTTCCACCGGATGAATTCCCTGCATTATCCCCTCAAAAATATCAGTAAATTTTATTAGATTTGAATTTCACTGTTTACTACTTAAAAAATGAATTCTAAAAACGGGTTTTGTGAACCACCTCTCCTTATGAAACTTTCGTTTAAGTTTGTAACGCGGAAATAAGAGAGACGTCAATACTAAAATATCTTGGGAGTGTTTTAATATTGTTTGTGTTTTAATATTGATGAAATTTAAGTATGTAATTAAGAACATCTTAAAATGTTTATCACTTCTGAAACCCATAGTTTATCTATACTCATATTATATAGAGGAAAGACTTGATTGTTTGTTTGTTTGTATTTATTGAATAGGCTCCGAAACTACTGATTCGATCGTTAAAATTATTTCACTAATAGAAAGCTAAACTTTTCAGGAGTTATATAGGCTATATTTTACTATGATTGAACAAAAAAATCTGTGCAAAATAATAGTTTAAGTACTTAAATCAAGTCGGAGTAAAGCGGGCGAAATGTGATAAAGGACATCAGCTGTCAAAAAATTGACAGAACGAAGTCTCTTGGGGCAGCTCGTCATATTTAAGTTTAGGGTGATTAATGTAAAATGTCCCTAATTTATAATAAAATGGCTCAAACTGTAATAGTAATCTTTATACATATAATCTAAACATTCAAACTGATTCAGATGTATAGTCCATACTCTACATTTGAATCTGTTTTTCTACTTGTTATATTTGAGTTGGAAATGTTATCTGGTTAACAAAGTTACGCTCGCCATTAAAAGGTCATTGCGTCCTCTGGGTTCAACTAAAGTCATTAGTCTAGCCCTTATGATTTGTTTAAAATATTTTTTGAAGACTTCCACTGTGGCAGTTATTGAGCACTAGGGTCCATTCCAAGGTCGAGCAAATTAGTTTTTGGAATATTCCTAATCATACCCCGGAGTAGTCATAACCAGAAACACTCATATTTCAGGAGTCAATATACTTACTGGGTCGCAGCGATGAGGAGGTAAACCACAGAACAACCAATCACAAATGTTTGTCATACGAGAATGTTTGTCCTAGATCAAACATGAACCTTATCGCACAGGATCACCAATCGCTGCTCCAAACGACCCAGTCTACTATTTATAAATAAATATAAATAAATATCCCTGGACATTATTCCACACAGCGCCATCTAGCCCCAAAGTAAGCTAATTAAAGCCTGTGTTATGGGATACTAGACAACGGATAAACATACTTAAATACATTTTCTTTTGTAAATACATACTTATTATACATAGGAGACACCCAGACCAGTACAAACAGACATGTTCATGCACACAAATGTTTGTACTGTGCGGGGATCGAACCCGCGACCTCTGGTGTAGTAGCCATAAATAAAGATTTTATGTAGGATAGGTTACAAAAATGAAGTTCACGCGAGCGAAGCCGCTAGTACTACATATAGTCAAGATGATCATTCGATATTAAAGGTAGTATGTATAAAACCTGTGAGTAAATAATACAAATTTGATATTACAAAGATTGAAACTAGAAAAAAATCGACCTGATACTACCGGGCATGAACCCGCGACCTTCTACAGTCCGGGTGGCTGCTCTTCCAAATAGCAGGATGAAAGGTAGCAAGCGTGTCGTGAAAAAAACCATTAGAATGTAGTGGATTGAGCTCTGCCTGTTACCCCAACGGCCCCTCCCCCCCCCCCCCCCCTTCACGTTAAACCATTGCCAATGCTACTCGCGTTGCCGGAATTATTGCCCTAAAGGCCAATTCTCTGCTCCATGCAGTGTAATGTGGACTTGACATTTCCTTGTATTTTGTACTAAAATAATCAATAAATTATTTTCCAGCTATTAGCGGCTGCTCATCATATTATTTTTTCAAGGAAGAGTTAGGTTCATTCATAGCCAAAATAATAGAATATAAATAATCAAGCTCAGATACCCACTGCAAGGCAAAGGCCTCAATCATTAAAGTAATTGAGTCACCACGCATGCCAAATGTGAGTTGATGATAACAGATTACTGTCATAAGCTATGATCTGAAAAAGCAATGTTTTATGAATCTCTATATTTTAATTAATTTAAGTTGCATCAGACCTTATTGTCATCTTATCTCAAATCATGCATGATACGTTATCTATGCGTTTCTGATTCAACAGCACGCTTATCAAGATCTAGTCCTCGTTATCTTATCACGTTAAGTAGACCGTTGATTAAATTAGCGCTGACGTTAAACTAGGCACGTTCTGTCTCCGCCTAATCTCATGTACGTACTTTGCATATCATGCAAATGTAGCCTATTGTCGCATTAAATATTGTCATAATGATTCAACTATGTTAAGGGAAAAACAAGCCAATTTTAAGGCATGCAGTGTGATTATGTGATTAAATTAAGGACCAAATGTGTTATTTAACACTGCATCATTCATTATGTCACATTCAAAAGCGACTAAAAAGCTAGAGATTTAACTGTCTATAAGCTGTAACAGTATATGGCTTAATGCATTCATAAGAATCCATTTATATTGACGTCGGAGCCGGATTCTTCGGCGAATGTCATATTGCTTATTGATGAACTGGCATCGGGTTTGCCTTAGTATTGATCACTATTCCACAAGTGTTTAGGAGGATCCAGTGATCCCTGCGTGAACGACATCGCCACCCCCTAAGCGGTTCGTATGGTTGTCCACCCTGTAAAGCCCGCGAGAGCCTCATGGCGCCATGTACAGCTGTTTGAAGTGCTATATTATGAAGTAATAGAAGACTTAACCAATTTCAGGAGTTCGACTTGAATTTTTCAAAAGAAGAACTTACCATTTTTGTCGACCTTTTAATAAACAATAATAAATAACTTTAGTTCTATAATTGTGTCTATACTGCATAAAATAGCTATAGGTCAATGTCCGCATCATACGAGATTCTGAGTAAAATCAATACAGGTTCTGCGTCAACAGAGTGCGTCGTTTTCTAGAAATGTACGACTTTCAGATGCACATTCATATTTGAAGACATACTTAGAAATACATTTGTTACTGATAAAGGCAGGAAAAGGATAATAAGATAATTAAGTACAGACTACAGACGTCATAAATGATTAATGAGTTGCGTTTTTAATCAAGTTATCAAACAATGGTGCCTGATTCATTTGACTTTTTTAACTGTAAAATGTGAACGTCAAAAATCCAAAATTTGTCGTGTGCTTTTTAAATCTGATTTTTAATGAAGTTCTCAAAATTAAAGTTAGTAAAAACAATATCCTATGTCATAAACGTTTTCCATACCGTCCAAGTAATTACGCAATCTACAACACTTTTTTTTATATGTTGGGTTGGACGTGTGTTAGATAAGGTTTAAGGTTTAAAGACATTTATTCTCATAAAGACATACGCCACTTACATGAGAACATGAATACAAAACATAGATAGTATTAACCTGTATCTCAGTAAGATATAATATCTAGTCTGATTCAACTTGGAATTACCAATTACGTGTAAGCTGTGATTATTGGTAAACGTATTTCAGTGGATTATGTTATTAGGATATAACATTTATCAAAACAGTTAACTGATGTATTCACAGTCAATGTTTGTAAGATAATTCGTGTCGAATGAGCTTAAATCGTACTCAAATCTTAACTTAAACAAGTATAAACGAATAACCCGTTTCTTCATAAAAACCACATACACCTTACAATTCGGTTGTATTGTAGTGTTGAAGCACTTTTTAAGTTTATAAGTTGATGGGGTAATCAATCAATTTATTACAAAAGTACATAATGTCGATTAAATGCTGAAAATGTCCGATTGAGATATGAAATGAGAGGTAAAAAGAACAAAATAAGAAAACAAAAACTTTTTTGTTTTATTTTGACTAGCAATTTATTTTACGACAAAAGTAAATTCCATCAAATAGTAAATAACAACACAAACAGTGAAAACGTCCCTTTTATTTAATTTGTTTTTTCTATTCTTTTTTTTATTATCTGATGCATACGTGACAAGGCGCACGAAGGGCTCAGTCGCTCTTAATACTGTCTGAGTTCAGCTGCCCTGCGTACTAGCTCTGCCAAATTCCATCAAATTTGAACTAGATGACTGATGATATGGTAAAAATTACATAAAGACTGTTCTTTATGTAATTTTTACTATATCATCAGTCTTTGCTATGCTGATTCAATACCCATTTCTTTTTATTTAAGACTCTTTTAGAAACTGGTTCGAACCAGTATTGATTGAGTTGTTTTTCAAGACAATGGTGCCTTAGCTTGTATGTTGTTTCTAAGCTTTAGTCGACAGATTATTAAAAAAATATATATATAAAAATATATAGCATTCTATTAACCAATAATCAAAAAAACGTTGATTAAAAAGTTCACGGATGAAGTCTACCTACGTATCATCTCATTAGTTCATCATAACGAAAATTAAAAAGGGTGACCTTATTCAAAGTATTACGTTACAGAGTTCATCGTAATACGCCTTTACCGAAAACAGTTAATTTTAACTACGCAGTTACAATGTTCGTGCCTTTAGTCACGTAAGCTTTGCGGTCTCTGTTTGTAGCCCTTCGCTAAGCTAAACAAATTTAAACTTACTGTCTCTAATTTTAAAGTCCAAGTGAAAGTTCCTATATTAACTTATCAACGAATGTAGGGTCCCATATTATTGATTAATCTGTTAAATGTAATGATAGTTTTGAAGTATTTGAATGTCACGTGCATCAGTAGTGTCAATGCGTGACGTATGAATGTTTTTATGTTTTTTTTTTTGACTTCTTTTAATATTATTGTAGTTTGTAAGACGAATGACATAATTTTATTAAAAGATTATGAATGTTATCATTTTCTTAATTATTGTTATCTTTAATGTATTAATTAAAGTAATTGGTCTATCCGTTTGAATTAATTTGAATAATTAAATAATAATAAATAAATGTGTCTTCTTATTCACTTTATTTCAGTGATTTTGTTAACACACGTTGGAAGCTATGAAGGCCAACCATAGCTTTTCTAATCAGTCATAGGGCTTGATTGTTTTCTAATGACTCAAATGGTGCACAAACTAATATTATGGAGTCCGTATATTACTTATATTGTATGAAAGCTGAATTCGAGGAATTCTTTACATCTAAGCGACGTTTCAAAATGACCTAAATAAGTTATTTTTTTAATTTGTTGAATTATTTTTAAAAAGAAGTACCGAATGATTTCAAATTAAGTTTCAGAATTGCGGAACCTTTCCAAAAGTGTCCTTCATAAATACGAAAATAACTGTTTAACCTTTACTCCATTAGATCCCGATTTACGTCACGCACAGCCTAACGTTTGGAAATTATGACGTCATGGCAAATGAGACAGCGTAGTTTATGAAATAATCCCTTTAACAAATACCACTTACTACAACGCTACAATGATGACGCAATTTACAGTCACGTATGTGATATGTCTGCGGCATTGTATGTTGTGAGTTCTTTACAACGTCAGGGGCAAATAGTCATACAGACCGCATAATGGTAAGCGGATACTATAGCCTACAGTCACGTGCAACAACTGCGGAGGGCCAGTCCCCTTGATCACTAGCTGTCCGTCAGCAGCTTCGCCCGCGGAGACTGTCTTTCCCGTCAAAATATAACCTAAATTAAAAAAAAGCCTATGTTTAAAACAGTATCTTGTCTAATAGGAGTATTTTAAGTTGTATTTGGAATGCAGTAAAAATGGTGGCAGTTTATTACAGATATTAATAGATTTATTTTTTCAAAACCAAAATTCCTAATTGATCTTTTCCAATTCGTCCACTATAATCACGTGATATTTATTATTATATTAATTTATTTCAGACCTTTGGTCCACATGTTGTTAGTAACAATTTTCATCTCAAGAGGTAGTGTTTGTATGTATTTATATACTTAGTAAAAAAGAGAAATAGAAAGATATGTGTTTTGTGACTCAATGTTATTACGAGTATTAAGCATACAAACCAACGGCCTTAGAATAATTACATATAGAAACCAAGTCCGCGCGCCCATTTTGAAGCACCTTAATTGGAGCTATAAATGGCTCCTAACGGACCGGTTTGCAGTGTTCATTACAGCTCCGCAATGTTCAATGTCAAAGCGCGCAGCACGTAAGCAAGCAATAGTCACACATGTGTGGATCGGATTTTTGCTTCATTTTTGACGGAGCGGTTGAATGAAGACTAGTCTTCTATACGTTATTATTCTAAGCCAACGGCTTTAAGAGGCATATTATCTGAAGTGGCAACTCTAGAAGAATCTAAATTTTAAAGCTGTTAGTCGATACTTTGACAGTTCACGTGATATTTAGATAAAAATAATAAGATAAGGATAGCCTAAACATCCTTGGCATGGATGTTCGTAGCAACCTAAACCAGCGGTACTACATTGAGAGCGTCATTAGAACTGCATCCCGTAAACTCGGGAGTCCTGAACAGAGTGAGACGATTCTTCACGCCTGAGCAGCTCTGTCTCTTGTATAAGACACAAGTTTGCTCGTGTGTGGAATACTGCTCTCATCTCTGGGACGGTTCCGCTAAGTACCTACTCGAAGCCCTTGACAGGTTGCAGCGGCGTGCTATCCGTATTATTGGAAACCCAGAGGCAACTTTGACCCTTGAGCCTCTCCAATTGCGTAGAGACGTTGCCAGGCTAAGTGTTCTCTATCGCTTCTACAATGAGGAATGCTCTGCCGAGTTATTCCAGCTTATCCCACCCTCACCTTTCCACTCCCGTACCACGCGTGCTGGACTACGGCGTCACCCACACACAATTCAACATTTGTTGGCCCGAACTAAAAGGTTCGGTGACTCGTTTCTTTGTCGTACCATCCAGACGTGGAACGCTCTTCCAGCACATGTGTTTCCTTCCTCGTATAGTCCCGGGTTCTTCATGCGGGGCGTGAAAAGGCATTTCTGCAGGCCTTCAAGGTGAGGATAGCCAGCCCAGTGAATCGTTTGAATGACTGGGCTTGTCAACCTCATATCTGGACCTCACGACCGCTTTCCATCAGGTGGAGTGAGGTCATCTTGACGGGCAATATAAAAAAAAAGATAATTTGATTGTTTTCGTAATGGTTGCCTACTTTTTTTGGTGTCCATATTTTGATGTGTAAAGCTCTTATTCTAGAACATTCCTCAAGTATTGATCTGGGCTTGAGCAGAGATTTATAAACATCAGTTCATACAAAAACGTCGCTCAGATCTACTCTTAGTAGTCAGTGTAGTATTTTTGATGGTAAAAACAATAATGTTTATGTATTGTTTTAAATACTACCCTAACTTTAATTTACTTTCGACTCATTCTACTCATTTATAATTCAGGTAATGGTTTTCGTTGGCAAGGCACGTTAGCTCGAAATTTAATTGAAGAGCCACAGGAATTCCAAAGTTATGTAAGTAATCGTTCAACTATGCCAAATACCCCTAACTATAAACCCCCTAGCTAACTATTCGCTCATTTTAAAGATGAACTCTAGTCTTTGTTAAAGCTTTATGCTATGTAAAAATTCTGCAGATCTTAGAATTGAAATGATTTATAACTTAAGTCATCGAGATCTTTGTATCAATCATTATGTTCTATCGAACCCAAACATTACATTATGTTTTTAACCTCTTGCCTTAAACGTCACAAATTCTCATTAATAAAGTAGTATGATCCCTTGTTTCACAGACAGAATTTTCATAGAATTTCGGTTCACGGAAAAATGATTCATTGAATATTCGGTTCAAATATTTTCATGTCAAATATTATTGTTTCAACGACTATTTACTTCATAGAAATTAAATAATTTAATAACAGACATTAGTTCAAAAAGCCTCTGTTGATTAGGTTAGGTAAGAACTGTGACCACATGCCAGGAGCGAATTTTCGGCGATTAAACATAAGTGGCTAAAAAAAGGTTCTTGAGAATACTTCTTACAAAAGCCAAACATTATGAGCAATAATAATATTTGATTTGATATGAGTATTCTAAGACATGAATTTTATTTTAACAAAAATCTACGATTTTAATATCTTTGAAATAACTATTCTGCGTATTGACTATTCGATCAAATGGTAATATGAGAAACAATTTATGTGAAACGAAATTATATGAATCGATTTTCTATAAAACAGTGTACAAACATAAAGTAGTTTATGGACATTTGACGTAATTCAATGGATACACCTTTATTAGTCTCGTTATTGTAATGTAAACCGAACGCTGTGGGTTTTAGTATAAATCGCAGATTTTCCTGCTGTTGTTCCAGTAGCTAATTAATATTGATTTATCTAACACTTACTCTTAAGACATAAAGATTACGTTGAGGTTTAATAATCTTAACGTTTCTTTGTGTGGAGATACCTCGTCGTGGTTGACTAATTCTAAAACAATATTTATTTCAGTGGGAGTGAAGCTTAATGGTTAGACCATTGAGTTCGTCAGGAACTGGTTTTATTCATAACTGGCTGTCCGTCAGCAGCTTCACCCGCGAAGACTGTCTATCTCGTAAAAATATAGCCTAAATTAAATAAAAATATAGCCTAAATTAAATAAAAATATAGCCTATGTCACTCCCTGATAATGTAGCTTCATTTTGGTGAAAGAGTTTTTAAAATCTGTCCATTCCTTTCGGAGCCTATTCACTACAAACAAACAAATCTTTACTCTTTATAATATTAGTATAGAGACCTCAGACGTGCTAACTACATGATAGAAAGGAGCTATCGTCGCCCATGAACATGTGCAAAATAAGGGGTTTTGTGGGTAATTTTTCATAAAATTGTTTTACTGTTTTTAGTAATAAATAAACAATAAAAATGCGTTTTCGATCATAGTTGATTTTTAGTTTTGCATGATTGACTCTGAGATCCGTAATATAGGTACACACGTTACACAAAGATATCCCTGTCTCCGGTCACGTTGACATATTCCTACAGGATATACCCAATTTCGGCCCCAATGCAACAATTTGCTTTGTTACTTTTACGAGGTAATTTGTTTACAAGATTGAAAAGAGTAACCATCGAGTTTCTTGCCGGGATCTTCTCGATCGGAAACAAGATAGAGTAACATTATGTTTATTTAAGCTGTTTACCATCATAGTATTATTTTATTTACGTTTATTTTTATTTAGTGTATTTTTGCTAGTAAGTAATCGTTTTTTTTGACTTGTCTTATGTACTTTTTATAAGTCTTTATGATTAAAGAATTTTTTTACTTTTACTTTACGTATATTGATTGTGATAAAAAATGACTGCAAGGGTTACATTTATTATAAAAAAACGAGCTTCGAAAAAATCAATTCTAATTTTAGTACTCGGACGTTTCCAGTTGGTGCAGAATATTTTACTTATTCCAATCCTAATAGCAATTATTGAGTAATCATTGAATTTCCGGTTCCGCCAGATTTTACAGCATTATTTAACAATTATTGTTGTGAAAGTGTTTTATTTTTATTGAAATTATAAAAACAATATTTTTACCATAAAAAGTAAAGTAATTAGCCTATGCACTGTCCCACTGCTGGGCAAAGGCCTCCATCTTTGAAATCAGGACATCGTTACAATTCATGGGTATTTGCTTCATCACCACACTTGCCAAATGCGAATACCGTGATCACAAAAAAAAACTGACTAGATAACAATAAATAGTCACATAAATGGCGATCAAGTTTGAATTGAATTATTTATTACTTAATATAATCGGGGGGCACGGCAGTGCCCCCGCCAAGTCGAGCGCGAGGCAAACACTGCCGTACCATCCTTTACTGGAACCATTTCGCCGCATTTTCAGGCCCCTATTTGAGAACCTCTGGATAAGACCAGAACGCAGAAATTTTCGGCATCCAGTAAGCTATAATCACATACTTAAAATCTAAAATTTCAAGTCTGCAGGTCGTTTAGTTCCGAAGTTAGGCGAAAGCAAAGTTTCGCATTTATGACACTCACTCACTCATGATCATCAAAATATAACTAGTACTTCCCATAAACTCAGAGAGCTGAAATTTGGTACAGAGTTAGGGTTTAATGGCCACATAAAGGGAAAACTATAAAAACTAGGATAATCGAAGATCTGGAGTACCTGGTGACCCTGATTAGAAAACACAAACCGGCTACGCGTGCCCAGGTACGCGCTATCCGTACGCAGTTTTATATAATAAATCAATATGCCCACGTTTCTACAAAAAGAAGTGAAATCCCACCAAAAACATTCTGTAAAAAACTAGCCAAGTCTCGATGGAGCTGCTTGTTTATCTCTAAAAAGTAATGAAATCTAGATAAAGTCGCCAAGTCTAAGGTTCCTTACTGCGATTTCTTTATTATTATAGTTAATGTTGTATGACTTGGCCGTTGAAGGGTACATCATCATCATCATCGTCCGTGCGGTCTATCCCGGTTGTAAACCCATACTTTTGTGTGAGGTCCCAGGGTCCGCCTTTCTAATTTTCTTGGCCCACTACGCACGGTCTTGTGCATCCTCAGTGGTTTTCTTATTTTCTTGGCCCACTACGCACGGTCTTGTGCATTGTCAGTGGCGAGTCTGTCGTCAATGGGTAGCGGTTCTGGCGACAGATTGGTGCAATGGTGTCATGGAGCACCTGGTTTTGTACCCTTGTGTACCCTTCAACGGCCAAGTCATACAACATTAACTATAATAATAAAGAAATCGCAGTAAGGAACCTTAGACTTGGCACGACTTTGTCTAGATTTCATTACTTTTTAGAGATAAACAAGCATCTCCATCGAGACTTGGCAAGTTTTTTACAGAATGTTTTTGGTGGGATTACAGTTAGTACCTAAGTGTATTAATATATGTGCAACTCTCTTAAGTTTTGATATATTTGTTTACATTTAGCGGCGCATATGCAAAATAATTAAAAGTACTTGCTACAGGTACAATACACTTTATAGCGTTCTAAGACAATCACAAGACTTTCTTGACGTCAAATTACGGGTTAAAATAAAGGTTCTATTTATAAACTGGTAAATAGAAAATGATTCATTTTCTATTTACGTTAACTCGCAATTTGTGAAACGGAAAACTCAGCGGGCACAAAAAGTTCAATCGATTCAATTTACTTCCAAATTGATCCGTGATTATTTATAGTTTCTATTTTGAGCAACAAAGGAGGCTTTAAATTACTACGATTATACAAATGCTGTAACCATTTTCTGTTGTAGTTATTGAGTGTCTTACTGACATTACATCATACACCGGTAAACGATGAACAAATAAGGGTTGCTAGCCAAGAGCAACATGCCACGACGACTTCTATAATAGAAATCGTTCAAATGTATGGTGAGCCCCAAAGGTGTTGCCTTTGATAAGATTATATAATAATCATTTAGTTGTTTTATAACCATTTGATAAAGGTATAATATAACTAACAACAATTATTTGTGCTGCCCTACGAAAGCTTATCTTAATTTCCAGGCTTCATTTTTATTCTTTCTTTTTATTAGATCGCATGCTGTTTTTACTGACCGTTCTCTAGTGGCTGTTGTAGACAAGTGCAGTTAGTGTTGCAGAAAAGTTATTCGCTATGGAAAATGTACGGAAATCGTAGCGGTGTTGAATCGAGCCAATTAAATTAGTTTATATTCTATTACATTTGTCATTAGCGTCACTATAACTTGACTCGTAACTCTGCTTTGGATAACTGAACTTTAACACTAAAGTCTAGAGCTGCATGGTTTCTTTCTTAGTTTATCTGTTGCATCTTTGCATTCACTGTTTAAGTATATTAAGTTACAAATAAATGACTGCATTTCTTGAAAGAAACGCCCACATGTGCGTGTAACCAAGGTAAACTAGGCACTAAAATCAATCACTATTACATGCTATTACCATCGCGTTTCATCATATGCCGTAACAATGGCTAACGTCATAAAAGACCAGTAACAGGTTCTTTCCCTAGATGGTATCAAATGCGTTATTATGTATTTACCATCGCAATATATAGGTACACCGCAATTGATTTTTAACCGACTTCAAAAGAAGGAGAAGGTTCTCAATTCGACTGTATGTTATAAAAAAAAAATGTTTTTTATGTTTGTTACCTTATAACTTTCGACTGTCAGTCGGTGTCAGCCAATGTAGGTTTGTAACTACCTGAATACATACGTAAACGTGAGATGTAAAAAATAGGTATATTGCTAGGTATATTGTAGTGTTTCCTTGGCTGACACCGGCTCCAACAATAACAATAATTTTACCTACATTATACTATCGTATAAGTTTTAGAAGAATACTTACTTTTTAGTGCTTTGTTTTGGAATAGTTTTTTTTGAAGTTGGTTTTTTTTTGTCAAAATTTTTGTTTTTCCAGAAAATACTACGAGGAAATTAGCATGTATGAAACTGTACTCACTACTGTTGTTTCTATAATATGAGTATTTATAAGATAAAAACATCTGAGGTCAATTACAACTTCCCAATTCCGCTACAACTTTACTGTGTCATTTCCGAAAGAGTAAAGTAACTCTTTTCATTAAGTTTTCTATTACCTATAAGAATTAGCAAGCCTACAAAGTTGAAGTAGAGTTGTGACAACTAATTGTTTTTTCGACACAACCATAATACATTGTTACGCAAATAAACAAGCTCCATCCCTCGTCTTATCTTACTCCATTAACTATAACGATTCGCTCTTGACCTAAGCTGTCATTAGTGGCTGGATACACTCCCCTTGATTGACCACTTCTCCCAAGGACGATGGCGAGCAATCTAGGATGTAGGTCAGACTGTAATGTGGTCCTTGAGGGCTCGTCGCTGTATGCTGTTTGTGGGTCAAGGGTTAAGATAAATGAAATACACAATTCGTTACCACTAAACTACGCTAAGACAAAAGTTGTTACAAAAAATTTAAACAACTTTTGGGTACATAAAAGCTACACTATAGAAGAATATCTTCTCGAAATAGGGCGACCAGAGCGACGTGCATCTTTGACAACAAAATTTCTGGATTGAAAACGCTTAAACCAAATGTGTGCTACTCTCACAGTCTATCGAATTTCTTGATTAGATCCACTCATCCTGACATTAAGAAAAACAAATGAAAATCACACATTTTCCTAATTTGAATTTGGAATTATCTTCTTTAAAATTTAAACTTTTAATGATACCAAAACCAGCAAGATATAAATAGTATAGCTAAAGAGATTTTATTACAAGTCCATACATACTATATGCGAAAAGACTTTTTCCCCAACCTAATATAATGTTTTTAGAGATACTTAGCGATCCAGGACGTGCTAAAACGCGAATTGGGGCTAATATTTATTACTTATCAACATTCCAGACTGAAAGGTCAAAACACAATCTGACAAATTCGCTGCATGAACAGCATGGCATTTTTTCAAATATAAGTACTATTAGCCTATATAAAATCTAGGTCAAACTACATGTACGAACCAGGCCGATCAATTTTATGAATAATTAAAGAGATTGACGTGGTGTCGTGTCACCGTGTAACGGTAATAATCTCTGACGTTATTTTGAGAAGACGACGAGCCTTGTATTTTCGGTTCCAAAGGCGATATGAATACTTATATTAACCCATCACGCACACAATTAAACTTCGACTTCCATAAAGTGCCACCCGTATGTAAGAATTCTATCACCCAGGATCAAACACAAATGATCGTCACATTAATTTTGGATTTTGATTGGAATTCCAAAACCACGACCCCTGGTTCTTCACTGTATACTGTTCATGTTGTACAGAGGCGTTCACATCAACCTCTACACAGGGGCACCTTGTGATACTGACATAAAACTCATTTTGCAATGGTTTTGTTAAGGTTGATGTGAACGCCTCTGTACAATGCCGTGGGTGGAGAGCTCAATATGACTTTACAAGGTATGTAACCTTGAACTAAGTTAATGTACTCTTAAATAAACCATTTTGTATCAACGTTAATACATACTCCACACAAAGCCATTACTCAAAAATGGGCATTATCTCTGATCTTTTTATGTCACCTCTGACTAATATGTGCCATTGCTCATTCATGAACTGATCATTTTGATAAATGGGTTTCTATTCCTTTGAATTCTAACAATAATGTATAACTTGATAGAGTTGCTACTGACAAGAAACTTCCATAAAAAGTGTCTGTTTTTTTGTAGACTTGTTTCATTTTTATGAAATCTTCGACAAAGTAGTTCGCTGTGAATTATGGTTTAAATTTAGTTGATTTGACTGGATTGTAGACTGTCCGATTAAATGATCTTGCCTACTGAGCTGCGGTCGTAGGTTCGTTTTCACAGTTTCAACTGAAATCGGCGTAGGTACCTACAGTATTATATATGACTTTCATATCTTATAAAATTTGCCTCACCAACGTTCAATACAAATATTTGTTCGCAGTAATTTAGTCTTCCCGTGACCTTCCTCAATATGCATTGCAGACAGAGGGTAAACAAAATGTTTGTTACGGTACAATTTCATTTTAAGATTTGCCAAGTTCTATGCCACAGCCAATCAGGAACGATTTTATCTTATGTAGTTATATTGATACCAGGGCAAGTATGTAATTGAATATTGATCTGCTAGTGCCTTGGCCATTGAGCACCTAAAGCTTCAGTAGCTGCTTCATTTAGAAACACCGGCTTAGCTTAATCTAAATACAGCATTACTCTACAAGTCTAAAGAAACCTCTACGTATATACTAATATTATGAATGTGAAAGTATGTTGCGTTAGCTATCTTGAATACCTTTTGTGACCGAGAATAAAATCCTGAACGGTGGAGAATTAATTGCTTAACGCGTGGCAAAAGCTACTTTTAAATGAATAAAATAACTAAATAAATGTCTAGGACACCTTACAACAAGATATCAAACCCCAAACTGAACAGACCTCGTTCTTTAAAAGTCTCGTAAGATACTGATAATGAACATAATTAAAAATTACTAAATATATTGAGGCCCGATTTTTCCAACCTCAGCTTTTTTTTGTCTGAAGTTGTGGTGAATTAACAAAATGAAAATAAACTCAAATGACACACCACATAACCCCAAAATGTCAAAGAAAACGCATAGATGAATCTTATGCAGCCTCTCAAGAAGCAGATAACTGTAATCCTTAGTTAGCGGCTTTATTCAACATATAAATTTAATTATCTGAGGATTAAAACATCGGCCCTAAGTATATTAAAATTAAAAATATAAAAACAACCAGACATAAAACAAATGAAAATGATCGTCACATTGCGTAACTAGGAATTTCGTTATATAGTCTTTCATTTCCAGCTAGTCAGAACGGTTACCTAGGACCATATTACGATCCCTCATAGTTTGTCAAGTTCATTGTCTAAACTGAGGGTAGCGAGCGAGCAATTACGTAATAATATGATGTTTCATTTTCCGCCAGTCTGTGGTTACCTAGTACGAGTTTGCTCGCAACGCTCAGTTTAGGGAATTAAATGGACTGGATATAACCGATTGTAATTAAGGCCCCTGGGTGGGGATGGAACCCTTCGGTACTATACTGTTTTCGCTGTATCATGATATCCCTGACAGTTCATAATTGACAATTACAGTGATGCAACGAATAAAATTTAATCGATGGTTTCAAAATGTCGGATGAGTTGGCAAAGGAAATGGAATCGGATTTACCGATTTTAAATTTTTAATAAACGGTTATGGCTAATAAGTTTTAGAATAAAACGCGGTCTTTCGAAAAGAATAGTAACTATATTAATCATTTACTGCTAGAACTTGATTCCTGTGAACTGATATCAGTATCGAAATCTTCTTCTTCTGTTATTATTATTTGCTGGTCTCTTATTCGGTCAATGTGGGTGTATTTGTCCCAGTCCCCCATTATGGTTTGGCGAGTTTTTTCAACGCCCTTTCTCCATTTTTCACCGGTTACATATTGACATGTCTCTTTCAATAATTTCATCATCTTATTTGCTGTAAACGGCGGAGACATGTTGTTTTTGGCCGCATATCCTCGGTAGCCTAGGTACATTGTTTAAACACTCATTAAATATAATTTCAACTACGTGTGCCCCAAAAATACTCCTTCATTCCTAAAATGAGCATCTTATTTAGTCGAAAAGTAGTTGTTTCATGACTACGCTAACCTAGGGCTGTTCAAGTCTCCAATACATTTTTTTACGCGAACGATAACGTCAATTTAAAGAGACAACTCGTGGTAGACGTACAGGACGTACTTTATACTCGATGTACTAGGTGGCTTATTTTGGCTAGGTGGTGACTAGCGGGTGAGGAGACGATATTTAATGAAAATATTAAGCCATATTTTCATTAAATATCGTATACACATATTACTTCTTATAATCATGAACTAGGACCCTATTACAATTATAAAGTCACAAGCAATCTTTTTCAGTTATGAAGCTTTGCGCTTATTGTACGCTTCTTCGGAGTGGATAACTTCTCGTCTTCTGTAGTAGTTTCACCATATTTTTCTTTTGTTATACGAGAAACGGTGGCTGTCCCGATGTCCGGAGCTGCCGCAATTCGGTCTATCACTCTTTCGATCGGTATTCACGGACCCCAATTAGTACGCTCTCGTTCGAAGTAGTCTCTCAAAAGAAAAACTAACTCCCGACTTTGAGCACTCAAAACAGTTTTTATCGGTATCGTTCGTACCAAACAAAAACAACTAAAACGAAAAACTCAACAAAATAGCAACAAAAGTCAAAACAAACAAATACGCAACTCAGGCGTAACGCAAACACAAACCGCATACAAGGCAGACGCACTCGTACTGATTTATCTAATTACTTTTTTATTTTTTATTGACTACTTTGTAATTAAATTGAACATATTTTGGATTAAGATGATTACTATTGTATTGTATGCCTGTAAGGCGGAACACAAGAACTTCAAGGTAAGGATGGCCAGCCCAGTGATTCGTTGAATGACTGGGCTTGTCAACCTCATATCTGGACCTCGCGACCGCTTTCCATCAGGTGGAGTGAGGTCATCTTGATGGGCAATATAAAAAAAAAACACTGTGAGACTCCTAAATATGTATGATGTGAACATTATTGTTATACCTGTGATTCACAATAAAGTTTATTTGTATTTGTATCTGACATGAATGACATGTATTCATCGATTTTTTGTCGAGTCAGTAGTGGTAGTGGTCGATTCACTATTCAAAGGCGTTCCTTTTCACGCATCAGACGCTGTGAAGATATATTTATTTTAATTTTATTTAAAAACAGTTAATAATTATAACAATAATTAACTTGATAAGTTTCGAAAGGACAATAGTTTTTTAATAGTTTATTAAATTTTCTTTTGCCAATTTCTTTTTATTGAGTTTGAAATAGTATGCGTGACATGGAACAATGAGAGCTGCCAGGCATATCATCTTAGAGTGAAAATAGTATAACGGCCAGATTGCTGCCATTTGCAAACAAGCAAATTGTTTATTTTGGCACAATAATCACTTTTCTATCACATGACTGATTCCATAATATTATTTATCAACAATGATACCCATTGCAAACTGTTCAATTAGATTTGGCAAATAAATCGACAACTTAATACTTTTTTAAACGAATCGATTTTGTTTATCGTTTTGATAAATAAATAAGTGCAAGTAGCCGATATCATTTGACTGGTAATTTTCCACGTGGATTTTTCTATCTAAGGCTTATCATTCCTGAAAAACGTACTGACCTCTGTTCTTATCGTAATCTTTGAAGTTATGAAAAATCATGTCATTGACTCGGGCCCGTATTTCGTTATGATATCTGCGATAGCATTGTTTGCAGAAATAATTGTTATTATTCTCATATTATTCTATAATAAGGCGGATTTGATGCCTCATATTGCCACTATGCATCGCTTTAGAAAAAAAACTCAATAGACGCTACCCGGCGCCCCTATTCTCTAACTCGCAGCGTGACTTTGTTGCAAGTCGCTCGCATTTTGACAGCTTGTCTGATAATAACGATGCATTATACAGTATGCCATTTTTTGCGATCGAAGTTAGTGAATAGCCCACCGGGGGAGCAAGGTGTGAATATCAGACCGCCAAGCATGGTGCAACTGACAACAAACGTGACTAAGAAACACAAGGCGTACTCATTGCCACCTCAGTTTTAGTAGGTATCGTAACCACCGCCCTTGCTTAGCCACAATTCAAACAATATTCCACCAATGCATCATGCCTGTCTTGCCGAAATGTCGGCACAAGTCCATAACCTCGAGATGTCTCTGCGTGTTGTAGAGCAAGCTATGTGAGCTTAAAGCCTCTTTGAAGGATGAAATCAGATATGAGATCATCCTAGAAAACCCTTCTGCAGGCCTTCAAGGTGAGGATGGCCAGTCCAGTCATTCGTTTGAATGACTGGGCTTGTCAGCCTCATAACTTGACCTCACGACCGCTTTCCATCAGGTGGAGTGAGTTCATCTTGATGATCAATATAGAAAAAAAAGTTTTATTTGCCAGCTGCCGTGCTGGTGGCGGCACTTTAAAAGAATACTTTCCACAGCCCCATATCTTCCCATGGGTGTCGTAAGAGGCGACTAAGGGTTTCTTCCAGCAGACCATCTGCTCTTCAGGTGGGAGACTTATGTCGGCCGGTTGTTGTTACCACCATGCAGTTGTGTAAAACCCGCCAAGTGATTCTGACCTATCTCGGTCAGGTCGCGTTCCGGGATCAGCACTGCACTAACCGGTGCCAGGGGGACTGTGATCGTGGCAATTGTTGGACCAGTGGGAGCCCTAGCGGCGGTATTGTGTGTGTAGTGTGTATCGGCCCGCCGGCCAGGGAGACCCGTAGAAACGGTGGTGCCGCTGGCCGCCCGCGGCATAGTACAGGGGCCCAAAAGGGGTTAACCACCTCTGGAGGCTGCCCCACCAGGTCGCGCATAATCTCGGGGTGGCTCGTCGTGCCGGGTGGTGCCCGGTTCCGGTGGGGCCCGGCGACCACACCCGAGGGGGTACGGGGGCCCTTCCGTCCGGCGGACCGGCCTACACTATTCCACGCGATTAATACCAATGCAGGGCACCACGCTTTGTCTTTCATTGCCTCGATCACAGTCGTCCTTTCACGCCTCTCCCATCCTCCAACTTCTATGGCAGTCAGAAGCATGAAAAAACGGCCAACAGCGGCATCCCCATCCCCCACCAACACGCTGTTTGAGGTGGAGTTCGCTAACATCCGCGGACTCCATGCAAACCTCAACGCCGTCCATCAACACCTTGAGACGGCGGCATACCTGCACTACCCCGGCTATGTGCTGGAAGAGTCCTTCCAACCTAAAGCCGGTGTATGTCTATTCGTCAGGGCGGACGTCTGCTGTAGCCGTCTCCGCTGCCTAGAAGACCCATCCTTCTCCACCCTCTGGGTGCACGTTGACCTGGGCTCCACAAGCCGGGTCTATGCGTGCATATACCGCTCCCACAAAGGGGACGCCGAGACAACTCGACTCTTCGAGCATCTGAGTCAGGCCGCAGACAACGCTCAGGCGCAGTTCCCAAATGCCGAAATGGTGTTTTTGGGAGACTTCAATGCCCACCATGAGTCCTGGTTAGGCTCATCAAAAACAGACCATGCAGGCCGAACTGCCCATGTGTTTGCTCTCACGCAAGACCTGACGCAACTGGTACACCAGCCCACCCGGGTACCAGATATTGTCGGTCATACTCCCTCCTTATTGGACCTTCTGCTGACGAGTCACCCAGCCGGGTATAAAGTGTCGGTTGGTGCTCCATTGGGCTCCTCCGATCACTGTCTGGTTGGCGCTACAGTGCCTTGTGCAGCTCCCCCACAACCTGTGGAGGTGACGCGGCGGTTATGGCACTACTCGTCGGCAGATTGGGACGGATTGCGAGAGTATTTTGCCTCCGTCCCTTGGCGGCAGTGCTGCTTTGGAGAAAGGGATGCTTCAGAGAGTGCATCTGCTATCGCTGTCGAGATCAGTACCGGAATGGAATACTACATTCCTTTTACTGATGTCGTCAGTGCTAGCAGAACTGGTCCCTGGTTCAATCGCGAGTGTGCCGCAGCTGTTGAACAGAAACAGGCGGCGTACCGTGCTTGGTCTAGGGCCCAGGCACTCAATGATCATTCAAACCTTGCCTCCCTGAAAGCAGCCTTTAATAAAGCCACCAAGGCCACGAAGAGGGCTTACATTAGAGCAGACGCCCAGCGAATTGCACGTGTTGGCCAAGAACTCATCACGCACCCTACGGGTAGCCGCTCCTACTGGCGACTGGCTAAACACGTGCAATCTAACTTCTGCGTGCCTTCGCTGCCCCCACTGAGATTCCCTGATGGATCGTTGGCTCATCAGCCGCAAGAGAAAGCCGATTTACTGGCTAACCTCTTTGCCGCAAACTCTTGCATCGATGACTGCGGTGCTGCGCCGCCTGAAATTCCACATTGCGGCTCCACAATGCCTGATATTCGTATCAGGCAGTGTGATGTTCGTGCCGAACTGCAGTCACTCGATGTCAGGAAAGCCAGTGGCCCTGATGGAATTCCAGCTGTGGTGCTGAAGAAATGTGCAGCGGAGTTGTCTCCAGTGTTCACTAGCCTGTATCGCCTCTCCTACAATTCGGGTCTTGTGCCGCTGTCTTGGAGGGAGGCGAACGTTCAACCAGTTCCCAAAAAAGGGGACCGGTCTGACCCTGCCAATTACCGTCCAATAGCCGTAACCTCAGTTTTAGCTAAAGTGTTTGAGCGGATCATAAACACGCAGCTCATCCGCTACCTAGAGGATCACTCTCTCATTCACGACCGTCAGTACGGCTTCCGACCAAAACGGTCTACGGGTGATCTTCTAGCGTACGTAACACACATCTGGGGGGAGGCTATGGACAAGCATGGGGAATCTTTGGCCGTCAGCCTTGACATTGCCAAAGCTTTCGACCGTGTATGGCATCGTTCGCTTCTTTCCAAGCTTCCGGCATATGGTCTGCCACCTCGCCTATGCGACTGGGTCGCCGGATTTCTGGAGGGACGTAGAATTCGTGTCCTTTGCGATGGTCGAAAATCACGCTTTCTCCAGATTAATGCCGGAGTGCCGCAGGGCTCCGTCTTGTCGCCGACGTTGTTTCTTCTGCATATCAATGACATGTTATCTCTTGGTAATATTCATTGCTATGCGGATGATAGCACGGTCCACGCGCGATATTTCGAGCGCCCTGGGGCAAAGCAGACTGACATCGAGGAGAAGAGGCGAAGTCTTGTTGTTGAGCTTGACGGAGTGTTGGACCGCATTTCAGAATGGGGTGCATGCAATCTTGTCGAGTTCAATGCCAAGAAAACCCAGGTGTGTGCATTCACAGCAAAGGCGTCGCCGTTCCTTTCCCATCCCACTCTTCAGAGCACCCCGCTACCGATTATGGATAGCCTAAAAATCCTTGGCATGGATGTTCGTAGCAACCTAAACCAGCGGGACTACATTGAGAGCGTCATTAGAACTGCATCCCGTAAACTCGGAGTCCTGAACAGAGTGAGACGATTCTTCACGCCTGAGCAGCTCTGTCTCTTGTATAAGACACAAGTTCGCTTGTGTGTGGAATACTGCTCTCATCTCTGGGACGGTTCCGCTAAGTACCTACTCGAAGCTCTCGACAGGTTGCAGCGGCGTGCTATCCGTATTATTGGAAACCCAGAGGCAACTTTGACCCTTGAGCCTCTCCAATTGCGTAGAGACATTGCCAGGCTAAGTGTTCTCTATCGCTTCTACAATGGGGAATGCTCTGACGAGTTATTCCAGCTTATCCCACCCTCACCTTTCCACTTCCGTACCACGCGTGCTGGACAACGGCGTCACCCACACACAATTCAACATTTGTTGGCCCGAACCAAAAGGTTCGGTGACTCGTTTCTTTGTCGTACCATCCAGACGTGGAACGCTCTTCCAGCACATGTGTTTCCTTCCTCTTATGGTCCCGGGTTCTTCAAGCGGGGCGTGAAAAGGCATTTCTGCAGGCCTTCAAGGTGAGGATGGCCAGCCCAGTGATTCTTTTGAATGACTGGGCTTGTCAACCTCATATCTGGACCTCCCGACCGCTTTCCATCAGGTGGAGTGAGGTCATCTTGACGGGCAATATTAAAAAAAAAAAAAAAAAAGCTGAAGTCGAAGTGGGCTGACCACATTTCGAAGAACCGACGGACGTTATTTAGGGCGAACGAGTCCTTGAGCGTATCGACTGTTTCCGTCGATATGGTCCGATGACCTGAAGGAGGCTACATTTAGAAGACCTGACCTGAATTCAGTAGAATGCTAGAATCAGGAAGCGCTGGCAATGACAGGACTTCACACCAGTACAGAAATCGCGTCACGTACCTACAAAGAATGCCAGGCGACAGTAGAGAGGATGGTGCTGCGTACGGGTATAATATGGATGAGGGGGGTTCATCCATCAATTTGGACCTGGTATGCAGGTTCTGGACATTGTTCTTTTTAGATGACGGGCACTATACCATAGTGTATTTTTCAAAGACTACTGATAATCCCGTAGCAGTAGAGTACTCGTAGATGCATACATATCACCACATCTTCATATCAATGACATATCATCTTTTCTGAATATCAATGACATGTTATCTCTTGGTAATATTCATTGTTATGCGGATGATAGCACGGTCTACGCGCGTTATTTCGAGCGCCCTGGGGCAAAGCAGACTGACATCGAGGAGAAGAGGCGAAGTCTTGTTGTTGAGCTTGACGGAGTGTTGGACCGCATTTCAGAATGGGGTGCATGCAATCTTGTCGAGTTTAATGCCAAGAAAACGCAGGTGTGTGCATTCACAGCAAAGGCGTCGCCTTTTCCATTCCCATCCCACTCTTCAGAGCACCCCGCTACCGATTATGGATAGCCTAAAAATCCTTGGCATGGATGTTCGTAGCAACCTAAACCAGCGGGACTACATTGAGAGCTTCATTAGAACTGCATCCCGTAAACTCGGAGTCCTGAACAGAGTGAGACGATTCTTCTCGCCTGAGCAGCTCTGTCTCTTGTATAAGACACAAGTTCGCTTGTGTGTGGAATACTGCTCTCATCTCTGGGACGGTTCCGCTAAGTACCTACTCGAAGCTCTCGACAGGTTGCAGCGGCGTGCTATCCGTATTATTGGAAACCCAGAGGCAACTTTGACCCTTGAGCCTCTCCAATTGCGTAGAGACATTGCCAGGCTAAGTGTTCTCTATCGCTTCTACAATGGGGAATGCTCTGACGAGTTATTCCAGCTTATCCCACCCTCACCTTTCCACTTCCGTACCACGCGTGCTGGACAACGGCGTCACCCACACACAATTCAACATTTGTTGGCTCGAACCAAAAGGTTCGGTGACTCGTTTCTTTGTCGTACCATCCAGACGTGGAACGCTCTTCCAGCACATGTGTTTCCTTCCTCTTATGGTCCCGGGTTCTTCAAGCGGGGCGTGAAAAGGCATTTCTGCAGGCCTTCAAGGTGAGGATGGCCAGCCCAGTGATTCTTTTGAATGACTGGGCTTGTCAACCTCATATCTGGACCTCACGACCGCTTTCCATCAGGTGGAGTGAGGTCATCTTGACGGGCAATATTAAAAAAAAAAAAAAAAAAGCTGAAGTCGAAGTGGGCTGGCCACATTTCGAAGAACCGACGGACGTTATTTAGGGCGAACGAGTCCTTGAGCGTATCGACTGTTTCCGTCGATATGGTCCGATGACCTGAAGGAGGCTACATTTAGAAGACCTGACCTGAATTCAGTAGAATGCTAGAATCAGGAAGCGCTGGCAATGACAGGACTTCACACCAGTACAGAAATCGCGTCACGTACCTACAAAGAATGCCAGGCGACAGTAGAGAGGATGGTGCTGCGTACGGATATAATATGGATGAGGGGGGTTCATCCATCAATTTGGACCTGGTATGCAGGTCCTGGACATTGTTCTTTTTAGATGACGGGCACTATACCATAGTGTATTTTTCAAAGACTACTGATAATCCCGTAGCAGTAGAGTACTCGTAGATGCATACATATCACCACATCTTCATATCAATGACATATCATTTTTTCTGAATATCAATGACATGTTATCTCTTGGTAATATTCATTGTTATGCGGATGATAGCACGGTCTACGCGCGTTATTTCGAGCGCCCTGGGGCAAAGCAGACTGACATCGAGGAGAAGAGGCGAAGTCTTGTTGTTGAGCTTGACGGAGTGTTGGACCGCATTTCAGAATGGGGTGCATGCAATCTTGTCGAGTTTAATGCCAAGAAAACGCAGGTGTGTGCATTCACAGCAAAGGCGTCGCCTTTTCCATTCCCATCCCACTCTTCAGAGCACCCCGCTACCGATTATGGATAGCCTAAAAATCCTTGGCATGGATGTTCGTAGCAACCTAAACCAGCGGGACTACATTGAGAGCTTCATTAGAACTGCATCCCGTAAACTCGGAGTCCTGAACAGAGTGAGACGATTCTTCACGCCTGAGCAGCTCTGTCTCTTGTATAAGACACAAGTTCGCTCGTGTGTGGAATACTGCTCTCATCTCTGGGACGGTTCCGCCAAGTACCTACTCGAAGCTCTTGACAGGTTGCAGCGGCGTGCTATCCGTATTATTGGAAACCCAGAGGCAACTTTGACCCTTGAGCCTCTCCAATTGCATAGAGACATTGCCAGGCTAAGTGTTCTCTATCGCTTCTATAATGGGGAATGCTCTGACGAGTTATTCCAGCTTATCCCACCCTCACCTTTCCACTCCCGTACTACGCGTGCTGGACTACGGCGTCACCCACACACAATTCAACATTTGTTGGCCCGAACTAAAGGGTTCGGTGACTCATTTCTTTGTCGTACCATCCAGACTTGGAACGCTCTTCCAGCACATGTGTTTCCTTCCTCGTATAGTCCCGGGTTCTTCAAGCAGAGCGTGAAAAGGCATTTCTGCAGGCCTTCAAGGTGAGGATGGCCAGCCCAGTGATTCGTTTGAATGACTGGGCTTGTCAACCTCATATCTGGACCTCACGACCGCTTTCCATCAGGTGTAGTGAGGTCATCTTGACGGGCAATATGAAAAAAAAAAACATCTTAGTCAAAAAGACTTAACGCTTCATACAAATCGCTGTCTAGCAAGGCACATTATTTGCCTTCGCTAATCGCATTGATATTTTCATTGTCTATTGGAATTATTAAATTTACTCATTGTATAGGCTATGTAAGGCTCATCAGTATCACATTGAAAATTATCTAGGCAACTGTCAAAAGTATTAGCCAAATAAAGAATTGGCATATTTGTATAACTAAATCCATCTTTTGAACTTTGTTACGATAATTTAGGTGTGTAGCCATATTTATTAAGCCACTACTACGTTTATATCGTCAGCTACTACAGGAATACTATCGTGTGTGACAGCACTACAGTACCGACTTATAGAATGTATAGTATACCCTTGATTTGCTTAACGATTCAAGTACTGACGTTCTCTATTTTATAGTTTAGTAAACAGATCTTCATTGGTTCGCATTGAAAGAGCTTGGCATCTGCTGATAATCAAGTGCAAATACTAGTAGGTGACGTGAAAGAGATGTGTCGAGATCTTATGCAACTGTGTACGCCTTCAATTGTTTACGTTTACCTACGTATTACTTACGGCATTATTAGTAACTAGCTTTCCGCTCGCGGCTTCGCCCGCGTGCACGTATCGTTATATTATATTTAATCCTAATCGCTTTATTTAATTCATGTTCGATTTTAAGTGCTTGTCTCTCAATTATTGCATGCCGATTGTTGTTGGTTAAATGTGAGAAACTAATGTGATGTTATACTTATATGTACCACATTTACTGCAATAAATGATTATTCTATTCTATTCTATATTTTATGGCCAAATTATATAAAATGTTTAAAAATTGTAGCCTATGTGTTATTCTGATGTCTAAGCTGTATCACTGTAAAGTTTCATTTAAATCCGTTCAGTAGCTTTTGAGTGAAAGAGTAACAAACATACATACATACATCCTCACAAACTTTCGCATTTATAATATTAGTAAGATTACCTTGTGTTTCGTTGGAACACTCTCTAAGTACTTTGTATATCGTATCAAGATCAAATAGCTGCGATTATTCGAGATATTGTAAAGCCAATCGTTCTGTTGATTCTATTCTATTTGGATCTTTACTTGTTATCTATCAAAATATGTTTTTGTTGATCATGCAAACCATTAAAATAATTTTAAAACTTTCCAACTCTGAAATGACGCCTTAATGTTTAAAAATAGTACTTGTTTAAATAATGCTGTTGACGATTATGCCCAGTGATTAATGTCCAAAGTAGAACATCGATTCTGATATAAGTTTATATTATTGTATTCTAATATAGATGTAGATACTTTTACAGTGGATGTTCATTTTCTGAACAGTTGCCTTAACTTCTTTCGTAGTTACCTACAATAGACCAATAACTAAGATAACGAACTGTCTTAGTAACTTCACGAGCTTACCTGTTAAAAGTTAGAGACAAGTAGAAGGTAGAAAATACCATGTTTAATTCGACGTGATTTCTGATGTTATAAATTTGATATTCATTGCAAAAGTCTGATTGTTAGTAATAATGATACCAATATCTTGGATTGATTTTACCTGTGTAGTAAAAAAACGATCAACAATATTTATTTAGGGAGCGAAAATGTTATCGTTGTTTCTTATTTTTGATTTTCCCAGGACAAACCTTACCTTGAAACGACGGCTATGAATATGATGTTGTTTGTTAACTTTTTATAGCTTAGACAATTTTTATTATCACTCCCTGTGGTTCAATAACCAAATTCAACCATTTATATATTTTTGTCTTTTTCAAGGTAAGTTGGGAGCGTTGCGTCCACTCATGTCAACATTATTTTCTCAGGTAAGTACATATCTGTAGACTGTTAACAAAAAAAAACCGTCTCATTTTATCTAGTAGGTAGTACCATTATAGAAATAAAAAAAAGTTTATTTGGTACCAAAAATATATATATTTGTTACACCATAAAGATAATGATAATAGCAGTCTCACAAGGTGATTTGAACTCTATTTGAGTTAACTTTTGCTTTAAGAATCACATACATATCAGACGGTTATTCGCATTTTTTGTGTGAATACTTAAAAATGAAGCTTAAATAACAATACCAATTTTCTCTTAGTCAGGGTACATGCCTGCTAGTGCCATATAGTAGTAGTAAAGTAAGTATGTCATATATTTTTTCTTACGGAATAAATTATCACCCGATATGTTAAATCATCGATATGTTATCCAATCACAGCATTGAAATCACTGCGGTATATAACTGATTTTGTACCAATGGCTAATAAAACGGAAATGACGCGAGTGATCGATGACGCACTTGCATCGATTCCTAAGGAACATTCACTGATGATGCAGATGTAAAGGAAATGCACGTGACAAACAATGAAGTTCGTCACCTGTCACCGACTTTGTACAGTCATTTATAGCTATTTCAGAGTAAAGAAAATTCAGAAAGACATTTCAATAAATTTCCATTGCGCCATAACGCAACGCAACAATAATATTATCGTAGGACTGCTGCAGTTAATAAACTGGTGATTATCGTAACATAATAATTCCTTCGTGTTCGTGACATCGCATCCAAGCTGCAGGAGTGCCACCTTCGTTGGTATGGTCATGTCTCACGGAGATCGGCAAACTACGTGGGCAACAAATGTCTAGCCATGCCGCCCCCGCCAGGTACTGGTAGAAAAGGTCGACCCAAGAAGCGGTAGCTCGACGTTGTCAAGGGTGACATGCCTGCCAACAGACTCAAGACCGCGCGAAGTGGGCCAAGAAAATAAGAAACGGACCCTGGGACCCCACACACCAGTGTGAGTTCACAACCGGGATAGACCGCACGGATGATGATGATATCGTAACATAATAATATTTTCCCATCGGAAGTAGATGAATAAAACATAATTACATAATTCGTTTTTACATAATTTCATCAAAACCATTCACATTCAATGAAGCTGATTAAGTGAACTAAGGTTCTGTCTAAACGATATGACAAAGATGTCTAGCTTAAAATATTTTCGGACCACTGAAACTGGGCCACCCTGTATTATTATTAGTGTAGCAAAGAAACGTCTCATATATTTTAATTGCGCAAAAATACGCAATATTTTTATTATTTTACTCCATAAATAACGTTATACACTAATGATTATCATCATTAATAAAATGATATCGGTAACAGATCAATCAAAATTCGCGCGTGCGAACAGTTACGCTCTTGCGTTTTTGTTTGTGAAGATTCATACACTTCTAATGATGATCTTATATAGTTTTAAAAAAATATACTTGACGAGTTATATAATACCTTGTCTGCGACTACTATAAAATTTTCTGCACACAGTAGGGCTGCGTTCCAAATCGAGTGGAAATAACACTCTGGGGAGTGAAAATTACTCGAACCCGTTCCAAATTGACCCCGAGTGAAAAAGAGGATGACCGAGCTGTCACCTGACAGTTTCCTAGTTGTTTCGGAACGGGTTCAGGTGACGTTTATCACTCTGACAAGTGCGAATTCTACCGGTGCCTAGAGCCCAATGAAATTCACCTGACCGCTGTCAGACGAAGGTTTTGCTCGTTTTGTCTCTCTCTATTCGATGAGGGTGAAAATCACTCCGCGAAAAGCGATTTGGAACGGGCCCTAGGTAGACAATTCTGTTTTTGACTTATTTTGTGTGAGCATTGCGCATCCTATGGTAAAAATAAAACTTCTAATCTTGTCATTTCGCAACAAAACGCAATATATTTATTGTTCAATGATTTTTATTTAATCAATCACATAATTAGAACTGCTGCAATGAACACTTGTGATTATCATCATTAATTAATAACATCATATCGGTAACAGATCAATCAAAAATCGCGCGTGAGAACAGTGACGCACTTGCGTTGGTTCATGAAGAAGTATTCACGTCTGATGATGCTGATGAAGCGGAAATACTCATGTTAAATGATAAAATAAGTTACCTGAGTAGTTTAGGTAACTTTTTTTTTGAATGCCTGACAACACACCTCTTGTAATGGTCTCGAAGTAGGGATTATTAAATCCCTGTGTTACGAGGTACCACACAAGGAAATAAGCTAGGGGGGTCTCCCAGCACACCCAGACCCGAGTCAAGTCAGATAAGATCGTTTCCTGAATTGACCCGACCGGGAATCAAACCCGGGACACTACGGAAATCGAGGTGAGAAACCGTGCTACAGCACACTACGCCAATCGTGTCGTCATTCTTTTAAGTATTTAACTTAAACAGTCACTTGAAGTAGAAATCCAAAAAGAAACAAAATATTAAATCAACCATCATTTACATCCGTAAGGCTACGCCTCCACCAGAGATGTTCGAGAATGCGAGGTGTTTGTTTAGATCTAATAGAATCGCGAAACTCGGTAAATTAAGCGATTCTATTGGTTTCTCACAAACATCATCATCATCTCTGGTGAAAACGCTGCCTAAGACGTACATTTCCATAGGTACAGAGGCGTTCACATCAACCTTTACATAAGGGCACCTTATGCTTCTGACATAAGACCCATTTTGCAAAGGTTGATGTGAACGCCTCTGTACAGTACGGTTGAAGGCTTCCGTGTCCCCCGATTGTTTTTATTAGCCTCTGAACGTCCACCTTGTGAGCGGAGGGCCTCCCACGCTTCGTTTGCCAACAAATTGTGGCTATATTCTAGAGTTTTGGGCGATGTCTGTCCTACCCACTCCTCCTTAAACTTATTTACCCGCTGGGCAAATCGGTGACTGAGTCGATCTTGTAAAGCAATACCAATATTTGTGAAAACCGTGTAGTTTTTGCGAGTAATACGACTCACACAAACTCGCAGGCTCATAGGTACCTGAATTTTATGGACCTCGGCCTCCGTTGTGTACAACAAAGCCGTTTAGTCGTACCAAGGTCTATTTCTGCATAGATGGCTTTAACTCATGCGCAGTTAAACGTAAGTAGGTCTGAACTTATCCGACTTCCTGACGCCTGTAGGCAAGTGACATTAATCACTCCTTGTATACACTAGGCCTTATCGTAGACCACTCGAATGTCAATATACCGGGCTAGTTGACCTAATACAACTTATCTGCTTAAGCATTGTAATTTTCCGTGGCCTAATAACTTAGAAATCAAACAAAACTGCAGTGAATCACTAATTATAAATCATTATTAGTTAATGCTGGAAAATTCTATGACATATGTAAAAGTCGTCGGTTACTGAGGTTAAAACCGTTAGGTGCGACGATGACCTATCTGTTAACTTAAAAGTGAGGTAAATATGAAATGTAACTACAATTAACGGTAATCTACGAGTAATGTGGCACTTGAAAATGTCCGCCAAGCTGTTCAGTCCCCTGCGTTACTCGTAATTTACAAAAAAGGAATCTTGTTGATGAAGAAGATTTCTGTATACTTATTATGTTTTTAATCTAAATCTGCCAAATACGTCATTCTGCAAGATTACCTATTGTCTATTACTAGTGTCTATTTGAATTATTATTTGTAAACATCATTCACTTTAACCTTAAGCTGGGTACTGACCAACGTTACGCGGCGTAATGTAACATGTAACTCAGTGATTCGTCGAGTCAGTATGGGGAAAGAACCCGTACTGACTTGATGAATGTTCGCTATGTAACATGTTACATTACGCCGCATAACGTTAAGCTTAACACGAACATAAATAGCTCTGTGTGGCGTCAGATGGCCATAACATATTAGTAATTCATTTGTTATGTGAAAACTTACCAACCGCATTTAAAAATTGTTGAGCATTATTTGTGAGCAATGATTTATAAATAGATCTCAATGATTCATACTCGCAATTCGCAACCACTTTTCCCAAAATGCAGGAATTGGCAGCCACTGCATGGTCAATATAAAGCCAATGATCGTTCGAGCTTTACTACAGACATTTATTGACGAGAATAAAATGTTACTTCCTACTATCGCACAACATTTTACGATACGTTTTGGAATCATATTTAACAAGCTTGATTTGAGATTGTTGTTAATACTTCTTGGGCAATGAAAGCCAAGCTGTGTGCAGCTTCTCTTTCGCTCCTCTGGTGCTCGCAGTAACCTTGCCAAATGTTTTGGTCATTTGCCACGTCGTTGCCCGCGTTTTTGTCCATGTACATTAATCCCTTAGGTATGTGTTTTTTTTAATTAACCTTCAAACCAATTTAAGATAATAAGACACAATTGTATAATTAATTTGAAAAATGGACTGTGTACTGTCGTTAAAAAACTGTCTATACTGAAAAACATGATGCCTATTCAAATCTAAATGCAAATCTATGCAGAATACATTAAAAAGACATAATTGTCAATTTCGAGTATGATAGATTGCGGCAGTGGGTTCGATGCCCAGTGCCCACTTGAGGCCGTGACTTTGTTCAGCATTTTATTGTATCAATGCTTTCCATTTATTAATAACTCCAATCAATTCCGTCAACAGATATGTAGTAGCTTCCTACAGTGCGACGTAGGGAAGTTAGATGAATTTGGCACAAACAATAGGTAGACGGACTTAATGGGCGCAGGTGTGGGTCACGATCAGACGCGGATGCTTCCGGTAACTGTGTCAGTAATTCCAGTCTGAGGAATGTCTGGTCATTGCGAAAATGTGGAAGTGCTTTTTTCCCTAAATAAATGACCACTGGTTGTTTAGACGCAGGTAGCTTTGACAGCTTTAGCTGGCCTATCTTGACTTAAAAGCGTAAAAGACGCTTAACCCAAATTGAAGACTGACCGTTTGGGTCATTTAAGTCCCAGTCCGAAAACCACGAGCTCAAACCCCATTTAATCATTCATTATGACTCGACGTTCAATATATTATGCCAAGTTAAAGGAAGAATGTACTATTATGTTACGAAATCAAACCCACGAGCTACGACGCTGTAGCCACGCTTCCTACTCCCGTTCGTCGAACACGTCTTGATTGTTCAGTTTTCAATAAAACATACTCACCGGTCAAAATGTATGTTGATTTATTTGGTATTCCAGACGTGGAACGCTCTTCCAGCTCATGTGTTTCCTTCCTCGTATAGCCCCGGGTTCTTCAAGCGGAGCGTGAAAAGGCATTTCTGCAGGCCTTCAAGGTGAGAATGGCCAGCCCAGTGAATCGTTTGAATGACTGGGCTTGTCAACCTCATATCTGGACCTCACGACCGCTTTCCATCAGATGGAGTGAGGTCATCTTGACGGGCAATATGAAAAAAAATATCTAATAACCATGTTTTATTGTACAAGATACTTGAAACCCATTCATAGCATAATATAACAATAGTTTTTCGGTTTGTTTAACCCTTTCAATAATTTTTTACCGGATTAGGCTCCACGGCCTCTCTATTGCGGCTACGGGCAAATTGGATGCTATACGTAGTAGCTATTAAGTACTCTGTGACAATACCCCCTTTTTAATCAGACTCTCGTGGACTCAATTCTTCTGTATAACTACCGCTGCAATCATGTCTTTAGATACGGGCACTTCCGCAAACTGTGTCAGGAATTCCATTCCGTTCTCACCGAGTTTCGAGTCATCGCTTGTTTTCGCACTTGTAGAAATGGCTTTATAGTAGAGCTGACCTAAAAGTCGTGTAACTGCCTTTATTAAGTTTAGTCATGCGTCTAGAAAACTTAGAACCAGAAAACTACTTTCTCTTGGTATAGCGACACATTCGATCTTAGCTTGCTAATCAATTATTCATTATATATTTCTTGAAACTTCAACTAAGGGAAAAATAAGTTCTACCGAACGGAGGATGATCATTGAATTTATTTATGAGACGTATTTACGAGTATTCAGTCAACTTGTAAAATTTTGTAGTATCTTCAAATCTTTAAAAGTTGTTAACATAATAATAATTATGTTGTTTATTACTGTGGTTTTATAAGCCGCCAAAGTGTCGATAAATTTGTGTGATTGAATGAGCTCTGAACTTCAAACACTAAAATGTTTATAAATATATGATAAAGAAAAACAATCAAGTAACTTTTATGTAATACGAATTGGAAAAAGGAAAAATTCGTGATTTAATAATAAGAAACTTTGCTGTAGGTTGTTACTTTTTTAGTATTTTTTGCACCAAAAAGTGATTTATCATCTCAAAAGTTTGCCAAATATTTCAATTTCTTATATTGGGATTTTATAACGGGACCATATTGTTAGATACAATACTCATAGCTCATGTATATCAGTATCTTGCTGGCTCGAACTTTACTTATGCGCCTTGATGTTCATTTTTTTATTGCGTATCATCAAAAGCAACCAGAAAGCGTCTCCTGAACATAGGACTCCTCTATTTGTCATCCATTAAAGAAATGTTTAAAATAGTGGAGTTGTCGTAGTTATTTGGGGTTGGTCTCGCGTCATGATGACGCTGCTGCCAAGCACGTCATGTGAGCTAACGGCACAGAATAGGTAGGTAGGCTCTCACGGTCCGTTATTTGAGATGGTTGTGCCAGAACCTTTTCTGGGAAGGCACTGGTCTATTGGCATGAAGATGGTGTTGTTTTGGTTTTGTAAAACATTTGAACCCTTTACGCGACTAAATTAGCTTTACCATCGCCTCTTACAACCATAGTCAACATTCGCACAATTGACCATCTTAGTAAACAGAATGATCGATTACAATACGCTGAATTCTTGTCGGTCTTCTCTATGGCCTAACTTTTGGCACTAACATCAGTTTATTTTAAGACTGCACTTAGAATATTGTCTGATTGCTTGACGCCGTCTCTCCTTTATCATGTTTTAATTATTCGACGCAGTTGGCAGTGGTGTCCTGCCGTGTCGGCGTTCTCACCAAGGTTAAGTGGATAGCGATCTGGTAGCCTTGGGCTGGATTTAAAAGTTTATAACATGTCAGGCTTGAGTTTTTGAGTTGAGCAGCTTTGACTTAAGAGCTTTCTGGCTGGTTATTCTTTTAAGTAACTAAAGCTCAGTTTTAATCGTTCTTCTGTCTTTTTAAACACTTAACCACAGACGTATCTGACCTTTTTTAAATTATTTTGGGTTATTATTATGACAAGATATCTGAAATATTTTTTTCTGCACAAAAGTGCCCCATATCAAGCAAATAATATAGTTTTTACTTTAGAATATTTATTCGTTGAATTAAACTTTTAAACAGTCATAATGCCATAAAAACGCGCGTTGAACACCCCACTGATAAACTCAGTTTGTTTCGATACAAAACATAGTCGTATTTGTTATCAGTGAACACTATTTATACACTAAACAAGCAATAGGAGAGGTCAGGACCTCTTGTATCAGCAAGGTTTCCGTAATTAATATCCATTGCAACCAACAATAACTAATGACACAAACTATTATATATAGTTTATTCCCTACTGATGTGATATTTAGTGTATTACCTTTAATATAAATTTAAGCCACAGTCAAATTTCCGCCTCTGGAAATTCTGCAGAATGCTGCAAAGATTTTTTTAAATGACAGTTTGGAAGTTCACTTTGGATCACCCTTTATATAGAATAACTTCTACGTCGTAGGCCTCAACTACGCTTTTGAAATCCGTCCCCCTAGTGGATTCAATAGATTGTTAACGTTTGTGTGAAAATACTTAATTTCATTTGTTTTTCACTCCTAAGCCTATCATTAATACTTATTATATAAACTCTGTTATTCAATACCTTACAATACGTATATGGTATGAAAGCCTTGGCCGGTGGTTTTGAAACACTAATTTCGTAATTATTAATTGAAAGGTAGAGTAAATTGCTCATGGGCCAATTATATTTTATAAGATCTTTAAATGTAATTTAGATGCCTGTAAATAAATGATATATTAATATGTTAAGCAAGTATCAGAAAACTATAAATATTTGTAGACAATATTACCCTTACTTTTAATTCATTTTGGTGTATCTGTTACCGGCAATGATATATTCCGGCATTGTATACAATGCCCAAACCGTTCAGGCAATGTATGAAATATTCTTCATTTCATACTTTGCCTAGGCATTGTATCCAATGCCGGATGCGTAGCCGTCAATGTGTATAAAAGGGTTTACTAAAAAGAAAGTTCAGTCAGAATCGTCTTTTGGCATACATTTTGGATCGGAAAGATAAACCAAATTGTTTGTTTTTATTTTCAAAATATCCTTAGTTATAATATCAAAGTATAAAACGGCAAAAAAGAAAATGAAGCCAGTTCATTTCTGTGTTCATGTCAACCTAACTTGCTCGTCGCTTCGCTCCTCGCAACCTAATAAACCCACGTCTTACAGTGCAATATATTTTCGAGTTAAAAAGGTTTTCTGAATATGAAATTGAACAAAAAGAATAACCAAGCTATGCATTTTGCCAAACGTTATTTATGCTTATCGTTGTTTTTAGACAGTAAAACTTGATAATTAAAAGCAGAGACAATAAAACTTGATAATTAAAAGCAGAATCTTTTTATTTCACACATTACCAGATGACCATTGGGCATTCTATACAATGCCTAGGCATTGTATAAATTGCCTAGGCAAAGTATGCAATGGACAATCAAATTCGTAATATTTCATACATTGCCTAAACGCACCCGGCCCTGTGTACATTGCCTAGTCATTGTAAACAATGCCTGAATCATACACATTGCCGGTGACATATCCAGTTGGTGGCCATAAGTTACAAATAAATAGTGTTTTTCAATAAATCAGTTGTGCACTGAATTGCCAAAAACGTAGAACGGCCTTTGGCATAAACACTTTTTAACAGTGATAGTAAAAATAGTAATTAAATATATTACTACTATGTTGGCTTAAGTTTCAGAAAAAAAAACTTGTTGCGTGTTCCGATTGATATCAAAGTTAATAATCCCCTTTATCATAAAAATAAAATAGTCTTAGGTAAAACACCGTTTTCACTATGGTAATTATTTTTCAAGCACTTTTTAGGTTTTTATGAATAAGGGGAATATCTATATAATTAATTAAATAAATATTATTTATCATTTAATAAATCACATTCTTTCTGGCTTTCGAAATATAACACAGTTGGCATGCACTGTTGGCATGGAATATACTGAAAAATCATTGAAAGAAAAGATCAATGAATAAAATATAGTTTTCTGAGTGAAATTTATTGCATCAACCAATAAGCGAGCAAAAAATAAGTAGGTAGTAGGTATATGATAAAAGATATGTTTTTTATTTTCAAATTTCGATTGAAATTTTAGGACACCATTTAAAGCTAAGGAAGTACACTCTTAAAAAAAACCGTTCGTAGGTGGTTAATTCCTAGTTAATCTTACAAGTAGTATATTTTACATGGTATAATTATTCATATGAATAATGGGAAAAAAATGCCAAACAACAAGACTGCGTATGCCTACATACGGTACATGCGCCCGCGCTTAATAACAAACGATGTTTACAATAGTCTTCGGATATTAATACCGTGGATGGTGTAAGTCATATAATGAGCCTCTTGTTATAAGTGTAAAAATAGATAGGAGTTAACTATACTCAGCAGACAAAGGACCTTTCGAGGAATTAGCATGCAGAGTTCTCTTTGGTATGAACGTGTGTAATAATATCTATAGTAAGTGTAGTACTAGTACATAATGATTTGTTTTGCAAAGTAGGTCAAACAGAAAGTGCTAAGAACTATACATTATATATTAAAAAGTAGTGTTCAGAAGTGGTCACACTTATCTGGTATATATTATGTGGGTCCACTCCTGGATACTTACATAACACTTAACATACCATCACGCCTTTATCCCAAACGGGGTATTCAGAGGCAAGTGTCTGTGTCGGCATAGTTAACGAAACACTCAGAAGCCCACTTTTCACTAATGGTATTAGAACCCAACGTGGTAGGTGGTAACCCTTCCGCCGTTATCCGGGTTGATTTGGTATTTATCGATGTTGTCCATCACTGCAGAGTAAGTCGGATATTTAACAATGAACACAAAGATTTTGGTTCTGGCCAGATTTGAACTCGGGACCATTCGATCCACGATCTGAGTTCGGGTGCTGAACCACTAGGCCACGACGCTCTCCTGGACACTTCCTTGCTTATAAATGTCTAGTATTTATCTTATTTAGTACTTATTATCTGCTCGCATCCACTCTATATCCTGTGGTCTTTATAAGCTAAGCATTGGCTAATTGCAAAGCATATTTCCTCTCTCTGTAACCTAATATCTTTGTTCTCCTTATTACTATTTCTTTTTTTTTTGTTTATATTTATCTCTAACACGTATGTTATATGTTTATATTATATTATTATTGTCCATCATAAATTAACGACCTGTGTATGAGAGTACTCATACAATATGTTTTAATTCATCTCAGAATCTCTCATTACCTTACCCATTTCTCTTATTTTGTTAGTGAATTCTTAACACGTGGATTGCCTGCAAGAGATCGCTTCCTAGCGATAACGCCTAAATTGTATTAGACTAAGTTTTTATTCGTTTTTAAGCACTGTTGTCATTATTTCCTTTTTAGTTGTACAATGAAGTATATTTCTCTTATCTTATCTTAATCAAATTTTGTTATAATTGCTACTATCAGTAAGTATCATAGGAAATGCGTTTCAGATGTGATGATTTTAAGGTTTGTGCGTGTTTTCTAGACGTTTAAAAAAAATTGATATAAAACAACTTTACGAATTCTACTCGCAAATTTATATTTAGATGTTAAACTCAGATAGTTCTCACGTAAAAATCCGCCAACAATAACTCTTTCATAATTTAAGAATGCTATTTAGCAAATTAGTTCAAGGGGCTGTGACAAAGTGGAACAGAAAGAAAGACTGATCATTTTAAAAGCTTTCTAATGGATTAAACGTTTAAAGCAATTGCTTTGGCAATGGCTTTTACTTATATAACGAAAAATTTTCAGATTGCTACACTTTGGGTTTAACTAAATCGTTCTTATTTATTTTTGAACTGTTTGCTGTGTGAAACAGAGTAGTTTGATATCTTTATTACGTGCAGAAAAAGTGTTGAATTTATTAAATGATGATTATGGTGTTTTGAGAGCATCGCGGCCTAAGTGATTAAGCACTCCAACTCGGATCGCGGATCGTGTGGTCCCGATTTCAAATGTGGCCAGATCCAAAATCTTTGTGTTCATTGTTTAATTCCCGACTAACTCTCCGGTGATGGAAAACATCGATAAAAAACCAAATCAACGCGGATAGCGGCGGAAGGCTCACCACCTACTACGTTGGGTTCTAAAAGCCCACTTTTCAGGCTTCTGAGTGTTTCTTACACCGTTACGGCAACAGTCACTTGCCTCTGACTACCCCGTTTGGGATAAAGTCGTGATGGTATGTATGTATGATGTTTTGCTTACTCGTTCGCTCCTTCCACACCACTGTCCACAAAAGTGAAGTAATATATATACGCGCATATCTATACTAATATTATAAAGAGGAAAGATTTGTTTGTTTTGTTTGTTTGTTTGTTTGTATCGAATAGGCTCCGAAACTATATTTTTGCGGGAAAGACAGTCTACGCGAGCAAAGCCGCTGACGGACAGCTAGGTTTTCATAATCCACATGCAATACGCTCACTTTCTGCTGATTATACGCGTTGTTGCAAGCAGTTTGAATGTAAACTGCAAACTAGTGTTCATCCGTCTATGCTTCGGAAGCAGGCAGCAAGAAAAGTTACTTAAGATTTTCTTTGAATTGTTTAACCGTAACTAAAAGCGCCGCGCTGGTGAATTACCATACATCCACTTCATTACGATCGCACCAGTTATGCTTGCCTCGCAGTTTTGAAGTATTTTTAAACTTGTTTATGTTCCCTTGTTATTGTTGTGTGGCCTTATCCAACAAGTGTTCAGACCGCATACAAGTTTTTATCTATAGCTTCGCTTGCGCAAACGATATCCGATCTCGTCGCGTCGCGCCGTCACTTTCGCCGCAGGCCAGCCGGTTCCCGATAACATCTGTACCTACCTTTACTGATATTCTATAGTTCGATGGATTTCTTCTACTCGATCTATAACTGTTGTGGATTAAAGGCGTACTATAACGAAACAAAATTATTAGGCCATGAGAATGGATCTGTTGGGAGTGGAAGGCATAAACGGACGTACTTAGGACAAGTTTAAGATGTACTCAAATAAGATCAGGTCAAGAATACCCATAATCAAGGAGCATGCATGAAAACATGAAAGAAAGAAACAAGAAGAAGCGCAAGATGTGTGTCAGGATCGCAGCAAGTGGGAAGATGTGGTCTCTGCCTACCCCGTTGGAAAAAAGGCATGATGGTATGTTTGTATGTTTTTATACCGGAGTACTCTTAGAAAAGCGACGGAGACACACGTTTTGGAAAGAGCAAATAGCTCAGGAATCATGAAAGACACCTGGGAATAACTTGACGTCTTTCATAGCCAATCCCTTCTTTTCCATTCCAAACGCTTGGCGCATCGCTACTGCAACACTTGCTTGATAGACAGTTCCCAACATCCGCTTACTGCTGGAGAAATGTCACTCACGGTGATCACTTGTTTCACAGACTTTCATAGAATTTCGTTTCACAGAAATGATTCATGGAATATTCAGTCCATATATTTTCATTTTTTTTTATTTTTTTTTATTAAGGTTTACCAGTGATTGTTTACATCATACCTTACAAAATAACTTAAACTAATGATTTAAACTAAATGTAACAATCTTTTAAGGAAAACACAACATGCAATAGAAGAATACAAAAATCAAAAAATAAAAATAAATTAATTTCGAATATTATTGTTTCATCGACTATTTTCTTCATAGTATATTCAGTCCATATATTTTCATGTCGCATATTACTGTTTCAACGACTATTTACTTCATAGAAACATATTTCACAGAACATTATATTGGTTAGGTTAGGTTAGGTTAGAACTGTGACCACATTAACCAGAACTGAATTTTCGGCGAATGAACATAAGTGGCAAAAAATGTATTGATATTAGGTATACAATTCATAATAAATTATCCCTCTAAATAATATTTTTTACGATAATTAGTTTTTTATTAACTAAACATTATGATCAATACAATTATTTGAATCGTTATTCTATAATTATGAACATTCTACGATATAAATGTTATTTGTAACAAAAATCCATGATTTAAATGTCTTTTTAGTAACTATTCTGCGTATTGATTATTCTATGAAATGATCATATGAGAAACAATTTCTGTGAAACGAAATTCATAGAAACCATTTTCTATAAAACAACGTACAACCGTCACTCACTTTATTTATCATGTAATTATAGTAGTTTTATGCAAAACAAAAATTCTTCGAACCTAACTGAACTTGCCTAGGCTCTGTGGTTCAAGGCGAAAGCCATTTCATAAACCGCAAATGTAGAAAGTTCTTAGCTCAAAGAAACTCATAATTAAACCGTTTCATTCCATTCGAAATAAACAGATGTGTATAAAGATATGTTCTTACTACAAGCATCAAAGTACAACAGTTGCAATGGCACCAGTAAATTGGTTGAGTCCAAGTAGAGCGTGCGGAGGCTCGAATACCTCCTGCGCGAAACCGGTTGCAAACCTCAGTACACAACATGTTAAGGCGCAATGCTATGTGAAGTTATCGAGTCTCATTTGCCTGACTTCTAGGAATTGAGGCAAGATCTTGAATCCGATGCTCTACATTATGATAAAGTTAAGTAAATTAAGGAGACACTTCATTTGAAAAATAAAATATGTATAATACCAAGCATTTACCTTTCAAGGTGCTCCCTCACTATGCACCCCCCCCCTCCCTCCCTCACTATGTGAGCATATGCTTGAAATGTAAGGTTTCAGATTCGATTTAGAGCATTAACTTTCTTTCTGTAATTGCTATGTTTGTGCAATTAAGAATATCTTATCTTAAATTTGACGACACGTTTGGCGTAGTGTGCTGTAGCACGGTTTCTCGCCTCCATTTCCGTAGTGTCCCGGGTTCGATTCCCGGTCGGGTCAATTCAGGAAACGATCTTCTCTGAATTGACTCGGGTCTGGGTGTGCTGGGAGACGCCCCTGGCTTATTTCCTTGTGTGGTACCTCGTAACACAGGGATATTAATCCCTACTTCGAGACCATTACAAGAGGTGTGTTGTCTGGCGCATATTTATATTTATTTTTATTTATTGAATTACAGGACCTGCCCCCCTGACATGACGAACACGCGCCTGTAATGTACATTTCAGATTCGATTTTGATATTATTAAAATTATTAAATATTTAAACAAAATAAACACTATTTTCAGACACCTTATATTAAAACTTCGAAGAAGTTCTAGCATGTTCGAGTATTAGCCTTAAGTAGACTAGTAGTTTCTGAGTTATTTATAGAGTGGTGTCAAGCATTGCCATTAGATACCGTTAATCTGTTAAATTGTTTTTAAATTCCAATGCAGCTAGATGTTTTCATTTCGAAGTGTAATGTTCTTACTTAATTTGTAATTGTTTACTCTTCTTTTAATAAGTACAGCCTTTTATAATCCCGAAGTTCCTTCCGATTCCTTTTCTAGCAAGACAGATAATCATAGACAGGTTAATAAATAATCCCGGTTAATCTTATATCCTGCGTATGAGATTGAATTCCTGTATGGGTGAGAGAAGCTTATACAGTGGTCTTCTATAGGCGACATGCATCAACCTAAACCCTGAGATCTTTATCAGCTCATTCGTTAACCTCGCTACTTATGCTGCGTGTACTATTGTCGCCATTTCATGGTTTTTCTGTCGTAGATTCTGCTGCTGTTATAATTACACTGCTAAACATAGAAGATGGCTGAGAGAAACTTCTACAGTGGCCCTCTATATACGACATGCATCAACCTAATGCCTGCGACCTTTATCAGCTCATTTAATAAACTAACAGGTCATGCAGCGTTTGCTATCTATTTCAGAATTCTTCTGTCCCCGCGACCACCTTTTTGCTGAAACCTGGACCTAGATTCTGCTTTTGAAACCCCAATAGGATTGTTATTGAATGGCGTGATTTTGATAGGTAAAGTATGAACTAAATGCCATAATCATGCCATTCAACTACGATCATATTGGGGTTGAAATAGCAAAATCTGAAACCAGTTCTTTAGACTCTATGCCCTGCCGACTTACTTATCTAGACCACCATCAGGTAGAAAATCGTAACTATAAGGATGTGAGGGGAGCAAATGATAAATGAATACTGTACGTCTACCACGAGTTGCCAATTGAAAAAAAATACATTAACGTTCGAGTAAAGAAATGTATTGGGATTTAACATTCTCATGTCATCTCAAATCCTATTTTTTACGCGAACGATTGTGTAAATTTAAAGTGGCAACTCGTGGTAGACTTACTGAAACTAAACCTATTTACTATTGTAATAGACATACACAATACCTACAGAGGCATGTTAATAAACTCACTCACATACTTATTATTCTCTAATTTTAGATCGGGTTTCGTCGTTTAGATCATCGTTGCGTCAATCAAGCAAAGTACATTATACTGGTAGAGAATGCCTTATGGCATTAACTCCGCCTATTGTACTGTGTATTTTTTTTGTGCAATGAAGAATAAATAAAATTATTATAACAAAAGTATAAATACTTGTAATTGAATATCTTTAATGTACAGTATTCGACTTCCAACGCAGTCTGCATTCCAGGCTGATCTTCACCATCATCAGTATTACGTTACCAAGTGCGACAGTCATTAGTCTGAATTAGAATCACTTTCCTCACTTAAGAAGTGGACGTTAATTGTACAGGCCTAGCGCATTCAGTTGCATAACAGCGTCTGGCGTCTGCGGCCATTTATAGACTATGACTGCATCTAGCGTTCAGGTTTTTCTCTAGGTTTGAGGGTGGATCTCACTGGGATGCCTCGCAGCTAGATTATGAAATACTAGCCGCCCGTCAGCGGCTTCGCCCGCGTATACTATTTCTCCCGTCAATATTTATGAAAAAGCCTATGTCACTCCCTGTTAATGTGGCTTTATATTGGTGAAATATTTTTTTTAAATCGATCTAGTAGTTTCGGAGCCTGTTCAATACAAACAAACAATAAAATCTTTCTTAGGGCCGATTTTTCAATCCTCAGATAACGAAATTTATCTGTTGAATAAAATTTATTCGAAGGTTAACAAGATTTTTAATTTTGCAATGGTCAGATATATGTTATCTGTTGAATAAAGCCGCTACCTGAGGAGTAAAGTTATCTGCTTTTTGAGGGGCTGGGTAAGATTTATCTATGCGTTTTCTTTGACATTTTGAGGTTATGTGGTGTGTCATTTGAGATTATTTTTTATTTTGTTAAGGAGTTTTGGAGTGTTATGTATATGTTATTCACAAACTTTTTACCACAACTTTAGACAACATAAAAGCTGAGGTTGTTTTTCTTAAACGTCAGTGTCAATTTGTCAAACATCAACTTTAATCTTGTTTCATTCTAACATTGCAATGATTGTATAAGTGCATCTCTAAAGTTACCGATAAAAGTACATAGACAAACGATCGATAGCTATTCTTTGGATAAAAGGCGATTGAAAAATTGTAATAATAGATAGTATGATGAACAGCCAGTTAATTTTATACTTCAGTTAGCTATCTAGGGAATAAACCGGGCCTTAGTATTAAAAAAATGTGGTAAATTAGTACTTGCAACCATTTTCATTCTGTAGCTCTGCCTAAGTGTCGTGTCACTCTGTGCTGGGAAACTGACCATAACAATAGACCTTTGGTTTTCACAATGTTCACAATCCAGCACTCCAAAATGTGTGCTACTTAATTTATTGTTAAAGCTTTTAATTTAAATGTCACGAGTCTATCCAGCCAGACTGGACCACATGCCAGATAAATGTCATTGGAAACTAATTTCAAAAGTTGATAATCTTCATCATAACAGACTTCAAAGTAATGAATTTTCATGGCTGAAAATAAAGGAGAAAACACTCACTTGTAGAAGTAAGTCTAATGTTACTTGAGCTGTGTATTTTTATTTTATTTGAAGTAAAGAAGTTTTTAGTTTTTGAATGGTAAAAACAGCATATTCCTCACGACTCGGTTGACTGTTGCCCCACTGGTGAACGGAACACTGAAGCAGTTTAATGATACGTTTTGTAAATGTCATACAATATGGAGGAGGAGCATGTTTCTTGTAATTGCATTGTACGAATTCTTTGAAATGCGTGGAGTGCGTACTGTCCCAGTGTGACAAAGACTTCCAACTTAACGTCTGCGGCCTTGTAGGGCAACTAGTTGTGCGTTTAAAATAGCCCAGCTCTTTGCTACTTAATATGGAGGAAAGTGACACTCCGCGGGTGGAATTTCAAATAACAGCTTGTTTTAGCTTGTTTTATTTTGTACTGTAGTCCATTTATACGTAAATGTCCTATAAAAAATAATAATCAAACGTTCATCTGCAAGAACACACATCAAGGTGCTAACTGGTAAAATTGTCCAGTGCATTCAGCCAGAAAATGGCATGCAAACCTCATATATTAAAGAAGAAGAATAAAATATCCGAGACAGATTCCCTCAAAATAATCAGTCCCAAAAATAAGCGGAGCTCATGAATAGGTGTTAGAGACTGATGTCAGACTGATAATTTCTACGTGACTGAAAAAACTATATTCGTTGAAAGAGTGATCTCTTTCAACGAATATAGTTTTTGCAGTCACGTAGAAATTATCAGTCTGATTACATATGAATGGAACTCTTGTTGTCTTTGTGATCCAATGATTATCAAGTGTCATAATAATCATAAAAAATATTTGCAACGACTGTATCTATGTCAAACATTCGGTGATCAATATTCGTTCATTAGTATTTATTAATCATACTTTGAAATACTAATTATGATATTGTAAAATTTTAAGTCTTAATAAGTCAGGTGTGATAATTATAATGCATGGTTTTCTATTTAATTAAAAAACCAAAACAAGTAGGTGAATTAGAAATCATTGTCAACAATAATAAAAGTCAAGTTTTTAAAACTAGTTTTTTTTTGATTAAGCCTTATAAGGAAAAGAATAGAATCATTTGTGGTCAACTTACTTATTTATATCTATTATTACCCTATACCCTATTCATAAGGTGACCTCCCTCAGGGTAGCGAAAGCAAAGATAAAAGATGACGTAAAAGTCAAGGTGGCTGATTCAATTGCAACAAGTGTTAGTTTGTCTGTACCTTAAACAAACGGACAGTTCCAAAGAAAAGTGCTTGATACTTTTATTTTTTAAAAATAACTTTTACGCATTCGTTAACTATTCATTTTATGTAAACTGTAATGACAATGAAATAAGGATACGATAATGTTTATTTGCAATTAGTCGTACAATTATGGAAATAATGCTGTATTTTTTTCTTCTGCACTATGCTCTCAGAGTGATACCTAATACAACATGCTCACTATATTTAAACAAGGCTTAATGTTTTTCTTTAAAAAATATTATAAAATAAGTAATCTCTTAACATTTTCACACATAAACTAAGCAGTGTTTGAAAGATGAGTTTCACAGACTTATACATAAACATAAATAATTTCAAATAAATAATAAAATATTGAAAAAAACCCACACAAAACGAACTTAAAAAAAACATCACACTAATATTTAACTGACAACTAACAAGCCTACGAGTACAAGCCTAATCAAAAGAGGAAACATTTTTATTCGCAACTGTACTATCTTCATTTCATCGCCACGCCTTGAGCGGACACTAATTGCTAAAGTGCATTTCTAGCACATATTGTGAGTGTTCGTTGGTTGTGGCTGTCAGTTTGTATACCTAGCTAAAATGTTTTCACAGTTTACAATTCACACCGAGTTATGAATACAAGTACGTGCAGAGGGCACTTGAAGGAGAATCACTAATAAAGAGATCTGAGAAATCAAGAAGATTTAAAAGGTTAATTAAGCTGTCCGTCTGGATGCAAATGCTAACTTGTAACTTCAGCATTAATGTTTCTGTCGGCGAAAACTTTTCAAGTGAGATGTTAAGATGTGGTCAGCCGACTGAACGAAATTCCCATCTGACCTTACAAGTTCTGTAACAAGCAAGTGATAACTTTGGTGTAAAAAGTGTGCCCATTTATACTCCATGAAGAGCTGACAAAGGTTAGCTTTGATACTGCTTTTGAGCCCCTGTTTCTATGGGTGGCACCTGTTCTGAAGTTGACTTGTGAACTAGCTGTCGGTTTTGTAAGGACATAACCTGAGTCGAGCTCTTTATCACAGGCACTTCTAATGTTATTGACTGGACTAAATTTTGCTGATTCATCATTGCCTGGGACTCCTCGAATTTCCTCCTTCATTGTTTCAAGGAATATGGCTTAAGATATAACTCGGGTTTGTAGTCGGCGCCGACTCGGCAGGCTGCCAGGGTCGCCAGCGCCACTTAGTACGCTTTAATAACGTTGTTTGTTTACAGTCATATGGAAACATTACGATCTCTTCATCATACTATTCATACTGACTTGGAATATGATCATCTCATTACAAAGTGTTAATGACGTTGGTTCTTACGGGTGTGTCTTAGATTTGAACTAAACAATGAGCTTCAGCTCGAACCTTGCAAGAGCAAGGGTTCGCTTGGAATCTATCTTTGAGTGTGAAATCTGCCACTGAATAGGCTGTCACTGGACTATGAGTGCATGAGTTCAAAATAGCAGTAGATAAACGACCGTGAACTGATGGCCGTTGTGACAAAAAAGTCCTGAAATTGAGACCAAGTCGCAAATTCAGCATGGGTCGTCGTCCTGAGGGTGACCTGGAATCAACTCTCTAGAATGAGATGAGATGTATAGTTCACGTCAAACTCTATGCCACTCTGAAGTTGTTTCGCTTATGTGTCCCTCGGTACAACTTCAGAGTGGACTAAAAGTTTGACGCGTACTATACTTATGTACAACAGATGACATGTTATAGCTGCGAATAATTACTACTTTATCTAGAAATATATTTTTTGAAGGTATAATTGCCAAGAAAAAAAATACTGTCATATGAATGAAAGGTAATAGAGACAACATGCACGGGCAGTATGCCAAACAACCAAATGTCTCAGTACGCACTCTCGCGCACGTAGACAGGTCCACTACGCATGTGCGAACACGTACGAGGTTGCTGGTTTAGTGAACCTTATCACGTTTGCAGCATGGGTCTTTATTGCTAATTGCAACATAGAGAACAGCGGGTACGTGGGCTTGGTCGGGACTCGGTCACTTCATTATGGCATTGCATGCTCAATATATTTAATAAGCATTTATAAGCACATGGCTCCATATATTTTATGGCATAGCATGCCATAAAAACACTTGAGCATACAAAGCCTCACTTTTGTAAAGAGATATCATTAGTTTTATAACTCCATACTCGTATTTTGTTGATTTCGTTCCATAATCATAATTTGGTCGACGCTAGTTCTGCCCCCGAACCTTTTATAGCAAACAATCATCCTCCGAAAATCTCGACCTTAGCTAAATACAAGTCAGAAGTTTACGTATGAATGTCATTGTTTGTATATTGCTTTTAGCGATGATAGTCGGGCCTATGATTCCACCTACTTTCGTTTTCTTCCCAGTAAAAGTTGTTAGGCCAGTTCTAATGAATAGAATATCTTTAACTTTTTAGGATTGATCATAACATTTGTATTAGGTTATCTATTAGCTATTATATTATTTGTTTCCGATGCCGAAAGTGTGGGTTTCCGTCCTCAAACGACCTTGCTCAAAAAAAATAACATCATCATCATCACACTGGTGTATGGGGTCACAGGGTTCGCCTTTCTTATTTTCTTGGCCCACTTCGCGCGGTCTTGTGCATCCTCAGTGGTGAGTTTGTTGGCACGCATGTCACCCTTAACGACGTCGAGCCAGCGCTTCTTGGGTCGACCTCTTCTACCGGTACCTCGCGGATGGCCAGACATTTGTTGCCCACGTAGTTTGCCGATCTCCGTGAGGCATGACCATACCAACGAAGGCAGCACTCCTGCAGCTTGTCTGCTATGTCACGAACACGAAGGCTGCCGCGGATGTTGGTGTTACGCACGCGATCTTTGCATGGACTCTACACATCCACCGCAGCATATTCATTTCGGTGACGCGCAGCTCCTGCTTGTGTCGCTTTAGTAACGGCCATGTTTCACTGCCATATAAAAGGACAGGCCCAATGATGGTTTTATATAGCTGCCCCTTCAGCTTGTACGGCATTTTGGGGTCACAAATGACACCAGTCACCCCACGCCATTTGGCCCAAGCGGCGGAAATTCGGGCTCTGACGTCGCGGTTGATGTCCCCGGACGCCTTTAACGCAGATCCCAGGTATTTGACACGGTCCATGCGCTCGACCACGTCAACGCCTATGCGGACGGACTGAGGATTTGTGGTTTTGCAGTCTTCGCCACATTAAGTTTCAGACCGCCGTTTTCAAGTGATTTTTTTCACTTATTCACTCGTTGTACCAGCCGTCCCCTGTCCGAGTCTGCTGGCGCAATGTCATCAACATACATGAGCAACCAGGGTGGATGATCGTGGTGGTCTCGGATTCTGTTCGACAAAACGTCTAATATTACGCTGAACAGAAACGGGCTAAGCACGGAGCCTTGGTGTACTCCAACGGTAATAGTCCAGTCCTAACTATCGAACTGGAATCGTGGTACATGTCCCGGATAATGTCAATAAAGACCTCGGGAACGGCCCTGGACCGCGGCGCCCAGCCGATCATCTCACGAGGGACACAGTCGAAGGCCTTCTGCATGTCTAAGAAAAGGAGATGCTGAGATTGATCAGAAAAAATATGTGGTTTAATAAACATTAATAACTACATCTTATCTGAGGCTTGCTCGTGAATCAACCAGTCAGTGATTAAATGGTTTATGAGCTTTAAATTGTATCACTTAGTTGATTCAATGGTGAGATTCTTCGAATTAATAAAAATGCACTCATTTAACTGTGTCTGCTCGTTGAGTTGATATGATTCTTCGTGCTACGCCACCGGCCGTTCTCTAAATGCTTAACATGCAAAAATATTTGTGTTTTTGCCGTAACGGGGTGTAAAGGTGGCGAAGAGATATCGAGACTGAAGACCGCGAACGTTACGGTCAGTATACCAGAGACGACAGACATCTCGGACAAAGCCTAAATGATAAGTACCGGTTGCAGTCTCCTGTCTCGGTTTGCGCACTCTTCTTCTGATTTCATTCTGGTCAGATAGCTATGCGTTGAGATGACCTAGCGATGCTTGTTTATTCGCCTTAGCAGATTTATCAAGATCTTTATTAGGCATTGAACGCCTCACGCCCCTGGGCCTTATTATGATTTCTTAGAGCTTGCTCGCATTTGTCTGTGAATTGAGCGTCCTGGCATTTTGGTATTACTCGTATGATCTCTTATTCCCAGTCACGTGACCATTACGTCATGCAAACTCAACTTCTGCGCGGCGTATTTGACGTTTCATACCATTGTTTATCTCTCAAATAGTGACATCGTAGCTCTAAAAAAGTGACATCGCATCCCAATACAAAGTAAGCATTTTTAGAACCGTAAACGATCACGCTGCGATAGTGGAAAAATATTGCAATACGGCCCCAGACTCCATTGTACTTGGTTGATTTACAACGAAGTTCTGCATTGAAGGCCTGATTTACTAGTAACACTCCATCAAGTTGCTACATGTAAAACCCCTTCAAATAAATGTGGATAACATTAGCAAGGCTGATTGGCTCACCCTGCCATGGGTAGAGCGAAACACTGTATTATTATTTTCTTGATTTCTATCACATAAGTAGTAAACAACACTTAAGGACATTCCATATCACTACGTATACAATTTCTCATTTTTCAGTTCATTGAACCGAAATACTTTAAGGCTTATCTACGTAGCGCATACCGCCTTTCGCAGGCTTCTACGCAGTAAGTTCTTGAAAATGTATCGTGTGATTAATTCAATATTGACAAATGGTTTTCTAAACTCAATGAGACCACAGGTGCACAAAAAAATAAAATATGTGACTGTACTAAAGATGAGTGAAGTACACCTCTTCAATTCGTTGAAAATGTTGTTTTTGTAGTAATATACTTGTACAAATTATAAATATTTTTTTACAATAATCACGACATCTCATTACCCAAACAAACAAACATAAGTAACTATTTGAAATCCCAATTCCTGCGGTTGGATGCACCATACCATGACGCGACACTTTAATGAGATATGGGTGGGGATGATGGGTGGGGACCCACTAACAGATTTCAAACGTATCTGATACACTGCCCGTACTGAAATTGCATGGTTCTTTACTTGAAAAATTAATTCAGTAAAATATAATTAACTTTTAATGTGGGTGATTTATTTACTATGTTCGTGGTACATACTCGTATGTACAATGAGGAAGTGGATGTAGGAAGTACTTACTGCCTACGAGACTCAGGCATGTATTTATGCGATGACAGCGGCGATATTCTCCCTTGCGTCGAATTTCGAGTTTCTTTTAACCACTTTATATTCATGAGCTGTACTTTTAACAACCCCATTTAATCATTAATAAAAATACTGCCAATACTTTACGTCAAGTTCCCAATTATGACATGAGCTTCCTGCGACGCTCAGCATAAAGTTATTCCTCTGGTTTAAGTTTCCATAGCTTGAGGTATCCGCTTACTCTACTCACCACCTCTTTGGTATTATGGCCGAACTTATAGGATTATACCTACGAATCTCCTCCTCTTCAGATTTATTGAAAAACATTTCCTGACAGGCTCTGGATGTTTTCGGTACGGTATTGTTTATTAGATATTGTACAATCGCGTCAACATGTCTTAGTGTGAGTGAGGCGCGCGGCGGAACTGGCGGGGTTGAGACGGAGAGGCCGGCCGCTCGATACAGATTCTATGCAGAGGCGCTCAGTAAAAAATCTGTACCGAAGCGAGTCGGCTGAAAACTCATTCGATCACATGCGCTCGGGGAACAATCTCTACTGATTGAGTGCAGATGCGCTACCGAAACGAATACGCTGAGTTTATTCTCGGTACAAGTAGACTCAGCACAAGTCAATTTAAATTTTCTGCCGCTGCCTTTGCACTGTGCGCCACTCTGAGAAGGCGGAAGAATTCGATTGCCAAAGTCATATTCGTACTAAGTAATACTTTGAGGATAACGTCTGCGCTTGCGCATGGTTCTCGTGAGCGTTTCCTAACAATAAGGAGACAGCCTATGTACGCAAGGAGAGAGGAACTTTCTTTCAGAGGTTGACTGAACAGTCACTGTCTGGTCTAGACTGTCTGGTGACAGACATATATTTGGCCGTATGTGAAGCTTTTGCCTTTCACTTGAGGGGCAGAAAGGACAACATTATTGCTTCTGACCGTACAAGTGAAGGTCCGCAGCAGTAGTACCTAGTTAGCGATATTTTTTGTTGTTACCATTTCGATATTAATGCTATTGGAAAACGTGAACGTATATTCGTCAAAAGCACGTATGCAGTAACTGCTTGCCTCTAAGCGCTTGCTTGTTGCCCATCGTTATAGGTACTTACAGGGAACCGTGTAAGCTTGTAATGCTGATAAATATACCTTATAAATACAATTTCAAAAAGAATATGACACTCACACAGTACCAACCCAAATGTTTGCCATATTTGGTGTACTATACTACCATTGCACCAACAGTTCAATCTATCAAAGTAGGGACAATTTCAAAACATAACGTTCAGCTCAGCAGTATCGTCACAAACGGAAGGAAGATCTATTTATAGCGTACGCACTACGCTGCGCAAGCGACGATAAATGCGACTTATGCAACGAACAAACGACCGCTTTCTGTGTCATCATATCATACTGAACAGCTTATTGTACGACAGAATTGAAACATATTTTCATGCTTAGTTTATTTTTGGTAGGATCTAAGAGGACAAAATGATTAACTAAGGTGATCGAAATACTTAAGCAGAAATTCAAACTTAATCTTCGAAATGTATTCACATTTAGGGTATCCGTACGCAATTTCAGAATCAGAATGTGAAAAACACTCACAAAATCAATCTTGTTGACGATTGCCTCGTCGTGACGAGAACTTTTTTCATACAGGTTTGATTTCTGAAAATAACAGTAGCTGCGTTGTCTACTAAGAAAGAAAACTTCGCATTAGACAAACTTCGTATACGAAAACAATATTATTTATTACTAAGAACTCTTATTACTTATTCACTTTAACTCTCCGCTCTTTTCTGCCATTATCCTCTAGTGTTTGTTCGCCTTTGGTACTTTATTTTTATTATCCCTTATTTCTACGACTTCTGTCGCAAATTTTCGAAGCAAATGAACTCGAGCAAGATACAGTCTTGAATAAAAGATGTCGAGATCAAAAATACAAAATCCTTTAACGCAGAAAATGCAAAAATTCTAGGGTCATTGATATAAAATAAATAAATAAATATGCGCCAGACAACACACCTCTTGTAATGGTCTCGAAGTAGGGATTAATATCCCTGTGTTACGAGGTACCACACAAGGAAATAAGCCAGGGGCGTCTCCCAGCACACCCAGACCCGAGCCAATTCAGAAAAGATCGTTTCCTGAATTGACCCGACCGGGAATCGATCCCAGGACACTACGGAAATCGAGGCGAGAAACCGTGCTACAGCGCACTACGCCAACCGTGTCGTCCATATATATACATATATGATATGAGTGAACACTCAACGCAATCCGAAACATAGTTGTCGATGGTTTAGTTTAATGTGTCATATAAATTATTCTTTGATCAGTTGAAATAAAGCCTGTACTCAAATGTGTAGGTAGTTAATTGTGAAAAAGGAGTGCAGTGCTCTTCTTTTGACGGTGCTTTATTTAGTCCATGCTCAGCCGTTATTACACCTATCATTCCTCTTTCCATGCAATAAATTGAAGTTGCTAGTACGCTTGGTTATCAAAGAGATAGAGCGCCTTAACTATTAATATTTTGTTTGTGGCTTCTCTTTATTACATACATATCACTATATTTCTATCTATCCTTTGTCTGTGTTCTCAAGTCTCGCTCGGGGGCGTGGGCGCCTCAAGCTTTTGCTGAAAAGAAAGCTGACATGTATCTGTACTAATAAACGTCTAAACAAATCATTGTGGGATGTTGCCGTTTCTTTGTTGTTTGTATTCGCACACGTACCTACTTATTTTTTTATATCTTTGTTGATTGAGTACTTTTAAATTTCAAAGTAACTGTATGAATTATTTTTACTCTGACCTTTTAAGTGTTACAGCCGTTTGATATCCCTCTCATGTGAAATGTTCTGCAATGAAACTGGACGATGTGACCCGACCTGAGCTGCTTCAAAACTGAAGAAGACTGAGTGGAAAATTTTTGGTGTAAAGTAACCTATTCCCTTTTTTACTGCATTACATTTCACTACTTTCTTATTTTCACCTTTTGTTTTTCACATCCCGAGCCAGACTGAATAATTTATTCTTGGCACACATTCTGCCATCCAAAAATTGGCACCATTTTGTTCTTAATCACTGTTAATGTTCAAGCGCTATTCCTACCTTGGAATCAAGTGTTTACATGACATCTACATCTGGTAGTCTGTTTGATCAATCCAAATTAATCGTATGTAAATAAAATTCAGTTGGAATAATATTTGGTATCTTAAAGGCAACAAGGTTGTAACACATTTTAGCCGTCTCTAACCCCGGGAGTGCGTTCAGTAATGAACTGAATAACTCTAATATAGATTATTTAGTGCTGAAACAAATATAAATTAGGTACTGTGACTCAGATACCAATAACAAGCTTTGAATTGGGAGCTTGGAATGTGAATCGCTAATCAACGTTTCATCGTCGCGTCTTTGAAAATTTGAATTGAATTGCGACTGGAACTTTTTCAGACGGTCTTAATATAAGTAATTAGTTCAATATTTAAAATCTTAAAATGAACTTCAACTTCGTAAGAAAAATAAATAAATAAAAAACTATTTAAAAACAAAACACTAAAAAGTAAAATGATAATTGCGTATTCTTGTAAAACTTATACGATAATATAATGCAGGTACATTTATTGTTATTGTATATATTAGGTATATTGTAGTGTTTCCTTGCCTGACACCGACTCCAACGATAACAATAATTGTACCTGCATTATATTATCGTATACGTTTTACAAGAATACGCAATTTTTTTTGTTTAAATTTTTGTTTACTTCTTGATTTTCCGTGAATTCTTGTTGTTTATTTTTTACGTCGAAAAAGTATCGTTCATTTGCTTCTAAGAATTGAAGAGTTCCGTCACTTTGTCATGGATCCCATAATCAGAACCTAACCAAACTCTCATCAAACTACCCTTGAAGTAATATTGAGTTATTCGTCCATTTGTCGCGCATTTTGTTTATCTAGATTTAAGACTTATATGGTTTTCTCATGGATTGTCAGAACTAGACCAAATTAAAATGGAACCACATGAAAGCACCAGCTTACAAATAAAAAAAGAATGATCAAAATCGGTTCACCCAGTCGAAAATTATGAGGTAACAAACATAAAAAAAAGAACATACAGTCGAATTGAGAACCTCCTCCTTTATTTGAAGTCGGTTAAAAATAATTATCGTTGAATAATGTAGCACAGTGTAGTTTGATTCTAATACAATTCTCCTTAAGCTTACGTTTTAGGGCATTTGTCGTAGTAACTACTCGTACTTCTTTCAGATCTTTACTAAGATCCGGAAGTACGGCGCTTTATTTCTTTTTTTTTTCTTCTTTAACCACTCCCCTTTTTTCCTTCACTCTGGTGAAAAACGAGCCTTAACTACAGATTACTTAATAGTTACAACGTAAGAGATTAATCACTCCATAGAAATTAGCAATTTTGTCAATTGTAAATGCGGGCTGTCACTTGACTGGCATATATGGCCAGGGCTATCTCTTTAAATGTAGATGTCGGTAGTCAGTACTTATTCATCGCGGCAGTTCAACTGCATGATTCGCTGATGAATGCTCTACGCGGTTGTTTATAACCAACTGCTAAATGGGTCTAGGTAGACCCGGCGGTTTGTAGGTAATTAACGCGCACAAGTACATGGAGTGACAGAGGCCTGCCTAAACTATAAACCCGTCACTAAAACTTAGGATAAATTGGCGCCCAACGTGTGACTGGAGAGTTTTATTCGATTAAAATACGACTACAAACTACTTGACTACTTAACTGTAGTTTGTACTGTGTACCAAAGTGTTTGATGCTTCGCTTCATAATATAAATTGAATAAACGTCTAGATTTCGCTATGTGGTCCCATTATATTACCAAGTCAACAATGCGTATTATAATATAGTTATATATGAGTCATAGAAAATACGTCAGAAGAGTCATCTTAGTTGTACCATTCATTATCTACATCTATACTAATGTAATGACGAAGAAAGCTTTTCTTGTGGTTTTGTAATGTATGCACGCAAAAACTATAAGGCCGACTTTGAAAATTATTTCACCACTGTAATGCTAAATTATCAGCGAGAATCATAAGATTTATTATTAGACTATTTCAATGTGAGAAAACGAAACCGTCATAATCCTGTAGTTCACGAGGGTGAAGTCACAGGCGATAAGCTGTCTATAAACTTATACATATCTTTTTAAATGTTTTTGTCTTAGTAGGTTAAGATTCTTATAAAATGTAAAATATAACGGTTAGTTGTAACCTGATGACCTGTTAGTTGTATTTATAAATAGCATGCATTCAAAAATATTTGCGTTGCTTGCACTCCGAGCGGCTATTTATAGTCACTCGACTGTCGCGACAGGTTCTTGATGAAGCAGACATATTTTCAAGTTGTACAGAGGCGTTTACATCAACCTTAAGCTGCTGACATAAGACCCAGTTTGCAATGGTTTTGTAAAGGTTGATGTGAACGCCTCTACACCTAACGTATTTTATTACAATTTCAGTCAAAACGTTTGCCTATAATAGATTTTTTACGTCATTTGCTATGTTAGTTTTGCCAGCAAGACGAATACTGGTGACCTCAGGCATAGTGAAAGTAGAGAGAGAAGTAAGCCGACCCGGGCCCCGAGTGAGAGATAATAGCCTAAACACGCAGGGCTGTTGCATGTAGTTTATTCAATCGTCAAAATTGCTGCGTCAATCTCTGAACAATCAATCTGAACTACAAATCTGCATCCGATTAAACACAATATTACGAGTATGAATCTTAGTTAAGTTAGGTATTTAGGTACTCACCGTTCTTATACGGTAGGTAATGTGAAGAAAGACAATTCTGGATTAAATAAGTTGTTATCCATAATCACTGCAATACCTATTTACGCATACCATTTTGTAAAATAGGAGGTACGTCGTACCCGCACACGAAACAAAAATTTCAAGCGTTGCGTCGTTGTGCGCGGCATTACTTACGCACGGCGCAGCCACGACTGACTTACCCCTTTTCACCTTATATTTCATCAGTGTGTGCGTGCGACGAGCGTAGGAACGGGCATAGTACGTGCGTGCTCGCATGTAAACCGCGGTCAGGGCGTATATGAAGACAACCTACTTCTATCCTTTTACTATGCCTCAGGTACGGAGTACTATTACTTATTCTGTGCCTTAGGTCCCCAACAGCTCTTCGGTGAGCTTTAGTTTCTTTACTAAACAGCAGAATAAGATCCAACTTAAAATAGCGTGTGTTGGCTTGTAGAGTAAATCCTTATTCAATAACCCTTTTATAATTGGATAATAATTTTCATTTAAATTTATGAATTTTAGGCTAATTGGATACTAAACTTCTCTTTTATATCCTGTACTGCAGAGCAGTCACCTTCAGTCAAGTCACGTAAATCTTAACTTCTGTGAAGTGTTTCTTTTATCGACATATATATATGACACCTGATAATGCCTGCCCAGTTGAACACTTCTAAATATAGCTTTTCCTTCAATAACGTGCATATTATCGGCGTCAAACGTAATTATGCGTGCGCGCTGCATAATCGCAACGTTCATGCGCGTCGCGAAATCTTTAAATAGACGCTGGACGCGCTGCGCAAACGCAACACAAACAGTTTAGCTGGGCTCGCTATCAGTGCCGCTTAGTGATGGGAAATATATTCTTCTATTGGAATTCGACATTTAAATTTTACTTGTTCTGCGCTCAAACTTTTTAGCTCCAACACATGCACTTTTTAAAAAATACAATATTATTTATTTTTGTTAGTTCATTCATTACGGTTATTAGAAATAGTACAGCTAGCAGTCTGGTAATTTTTATCTGCATGAAGAAGATTTTATATATTTTTTGCAATACCTGCAGTGCTGCTTAGTGATGATAAGGTTTTTAATAAGAATGAAACTATTATTGGATTGTACTCTTTTGTTAAACCTCGAGTCCTTTTTGAATTGTTTAAAAAATGAACTCCGTCGTTATTTATATTTCATATAATCAGTTTTTTTCGTGAAATAACTAAACTGACAAACAAAATGTCGATTGTGCAGTGCCCCAGAGTGATTGTCAGGCCGCCGTTGAGCATCTTAATCTCGGTCTGTCCTGCGCACCGTACGCAGCTAATTTAAAAAAAAATGCTAATATATTCACTACTATTAACAGTGTGTTAAAATTACGCGAATTTAATTGGTGCGGTTAAGAACTTCCTGAGTCTAATTAGTAATACTCGACTCTTCCCAACACTAGTATCGCTTGACCTATCCAACGCCTGGCGTTTCGTTGAGTTGTACAAATCCGTACTCAAGGGTAATCACACACTGCCACGGCTAGTAAATAGCACTCGCGTACTTAGCCCCACCGCCACGACTAGGCGAAGGCTCGTGGGCCCTTTCGTAAGTTTACACCAATGATAGTCTCTATCGTCAGTGTTGATGTTTTTGTATGGGATTTGTGCAGAATAGAAATGGAACTTAAAAATTGCAGTAGTCAATCATCGTAGTTGTAGTTTACGTGACTCTTAATAGACGTACTTTTTGATACTGGATACAGCTACGCTTTTCGTAAGCCATGCGTCAGTGTTTTCTACAACGCGCATGCGCATACCACTTATTCAGACAAATAAACCCGGCTGTAAAGCGATAACGCGTAAGCTTTGCTAAGCTTTTCATCTGAAAGAAAGAAAGAAAAAACATTTATTAATTTGATGGACATCGCATTACGAAACATCACAAAGCAACAATTATAGAGGAACAAAAAAAAACTTACATTTCAAAAAAGGCATGATAAAAAATACCAACAGGCAGCGGTGTCACTATGTCCAAAAAATAAATTGGACCGCGCTCAGCTAATGCCTGTGCCTGATAGGCCCAGACGCTGATTTTCAGCGGGCCCAGCGAGTGGGCGCACGGACAATTGCGGGTACGTTTAAATAATAAAATAAAGTAAGTATTTTATCAAAACATAACAAAATCAAAAATGCGAGCAATGAAGTTGCTGTTGCAATTGGTTTTACAATGTATAAACTATGTGGCAGTTTACAATTTTGGCAGTGCTTGGAAGGGGTTCTAGGCTGCCTTTAGACCTGTAGATCCTGGCTTTGTCTTGTGACTTATTTGTATCTGCTTGTCCTACTATATTTAGAAATATATCTGTAATTGTTGTAATAACATTATAGTAAAAAATTCAATGAATAAATAAATCAGTAAGGATACAAAGGTGTCAACGATAGTAAATCGGCTCAGTTAAAAGTCGGATGATGCTGATGAAAGTCTTCCAACGCTTTTTTGTTTTTGTTCGTCGTTTCTTTTGTTTATTGGATAAATTCTAGGACAAGCAGCCTCCCGTTTTTTACTGCATGTGAATTCCTTGATAAAGCTAATGGTGAAAATAAAATTAATTGCCTTCTTAGGCATTTGCGCTTGATTCATCAGAATCATCAAAATATCATCACTATCCTTTCTAGATACTTGCTATTGTGAAAACAACATTGTTTACTAAAGCTGGCATTGTCGAAACTGACAAATCCCGTCCCGCAAAAACTAAATAAATATTCACCAAGAAGAAAAAAAGTTGAACAAAAGAATTGAACATAACATCATTAATGATAAACATATGCATGTACGCAAAACCAATATACTCGTACATAGTAATAAACTTGTGTTTTGTTACTGTTACCAACGACATTTCTTGTACTAATTCAAGAAGTACCTATTTGTTTTTCATACTTACGCGGCTTACTATATAATTTTAGGGGACACGTACACTAATCAATACCTAAATGCATTTATCCGTCAATTTTACTTTATAGGATGTCCAATAAGTCTATATATTTAAAAGGAAGTCGTGTTAGTTACACCACTTATAACTCAAGAACAGGTGGACCGATTTTTATAATTTTTGTGTTTTTATTTGTTGGGAATGGTATAATAAGTATTAAAAAACATTGTGATATTGACGAAAAAAAAAGCATTTTTGCATACTAAATGTTCACAGCTGTCAAGCATTTGCCAATAACTTTTGACAGAACGAAGTTCGTCGGGGCTGCTAGTCAAAAATAAATAAGATCAATCACACCTCGCCGTGATGAAAGTTTTTAGATTTAGAGCATTCATCATTACTAACTACTGGGTCATTCATTTTCAGTGTCATACTTACGTCTTATAACGCCATACTAAGTCCATAGTAACGCCTGAGATATGGTTGACTGTCTGTAGTGGGGCATGGCAGATAGAGGCAAAGAACTGAAAGCGGTTGAAGTAGAAAAGTCGGAAATAGAGAACCTTTTCATGGCTAACTCCCCCCTTTAAGGTAACGGGCGACCTGGTAAAGGTAGCAGGATTCTGGTGGATGCAGACAGCCTGCAAGCGGTCTTGGAAATCTATACAGAAGGTTCTATGTTCACCTGTGCACGTCTAGAGGCTGCGAATAAAGATGATGTTGATGGGCGATTGTACGAGATCTTCCTTTTTAATAGTAGATTGTTACACAAGGTGAGAAAGTTACCTGTTCAATGCACGAGATGGTTTGGCGCGCGAGCGCTAATACACACATCAAAAGTGTCTAGGGATCAAGCATTTGTATGCGGATTTCTTGAGATTGAGATGTGCGTAATAAATTTATGATTTTATAAATTTATATGGATCCTTTTTGATAATTTGAAACAGGAACTGTCAATCAAATTCGAGTAAAAGATGAAAATCAGCTGTCAATATTTTCCCTATAAAAACATACAACGCATTGAAGACATTATTAGTGCTACTGTTTCCCTACTACTGATTAAAACCAACGTTATTATGGAGCGGCGACGTCATTTAGGCAGGGAAGAAATGCTCAGAGCCGTGGGAATGATAGAAGCTGGTTCCCGGCAACGTACTGTGGCTTTAGCTCTGAATACAAGTCAGAGTGTTATCAGTCGACTTTGGACACGTTACCGAAGCACTGGTACCGTGGCTGAGCGCCATGGAGGACGGTATCGCTGCACCACACGGAGACAAGACCGATACATTCAAATCACAACTCGAAGAGCTCCAACAATAACCGCCATGATGTTAGCCGTGAGGCTTCATCACTCTTCAGGGAACTTAATTAGCGACCAAACAGTCAGAAATCGCTTGCATGAAGTGAACCTTCATTCCCGAAGATCGCTAAGGGTACCACCTATAGCAATGCACAATCGTAGGATTCGATATCAATGGGCTCTTGAACACAGAAATTGGGCAGAAGAACAATGGCGTTTCGTGTGCTTTTCTGATGAGTCTCGTTTTGGGATGAGACCGGATACAAGACGTATACGACACTGGAGAACCCCTGGACGCCAACAGCGATTAAAATCCTGCCAGGAAGTCCATCCTTATAGTGGTGGAACCATCATGGTATGGGCGGGTATTTGGATCGGCGGAAGAACTGAGTTGATTTGGATCAGAGGCAACCTCAACGCTCAAATTTATGCTGAGACGATTGTATCAGACGTCATCGTTCCTCTACAAGTGCAAATCGGTCCCTTATTTCAGTTAATGCATGATAATGCACGACCGCACACCGCAAGAGTTGTAAGACAGACTCTCGCCGCAGCTAACATCAATGTCCTGCCCTGGCCTGCTCAGTCGCCAGACTTGAACCCGATTGAGCATGCATGGGATATGCTACAGAGAAGAGCTCTGCCGAATATGGAGGGTATCCAGTCGCAAGAAGACCTTTTTTTTTGTTGCAACGAACATGGGCGGCCATTCCACAGCGTGATTTGGATGAACTCATTTTGAGTATGCCAAACCGATGTTCTTGTGTTGTTAGTGTTCGCGGTAGAAACACGGATTATTAATTGTTTAAGCTACCCAATAAAATTTTAAAGAAAACTGTTATTTCAGTCTTTTTTTCGAACTTTAATGTTAGTGGTTCAAATGTCAAAAATCCCTTTATTAGGAAAATGGCAAATTTCTTTATTAATGCAAAGGTGACTTGGTTTATCGTTACTGTAGACAAACGAAAACACTTTATTTGATGAATCCTTAAAGAAAAATTTAATTAATATCAATCAGGAGAAAAGTTATTGCAAAAATATATGTTGATCCCTAGACACTTTTGATGTGTGTAGTTCGAGGGCATTAAAAAGGTCTTTCTTCCGAGGTAAACACTCTGCTTTTCATTACGAATATAAGGAAAGTACAACTGTTTGAGCTTCTTCTCTAATGAAATTAGAGAAAAATTGGCACTTCCAAATTCGAAATTGAAGATTGTAAAGTCGGGTAGTTTAGGCATGATTGTAAAAATATTTAACGAAATTCCAATTCATTTACAAAGAGAATCAAATATCAGTAAATTTAGAAGAAAATTGAAGCAATATCTTATCGAAAAAAGTTTTTATTCGCTGTCAGAGTTTTTTAATGAAAATACATGTCACTAACAAATGATAGATGAAAGATGAATGTTATCGATAATGATAGTGTGAAATGGCTGTTGTATTGTATAGTTTAAATATTTTAAGTGTTCCCGGTTTGCAGTGCTCTTACAGGGTTCATGTTCTGAACTTAATTTAAATATAAGACCAACAATGTACAACATGAATGCAATAAATAATTTGAATTTGAATTTGAAATCAAGTTTTAAAGAAATTTCAAATACAGCTGTGGCTGAATAGAATAAATACATCGACTTGCCGCAAAAGGAATGTCAAAATAGAAGGTGACATTTGACAGTTATTTACTTTCAGCCCTAGGGCTGAAAGTGAAGCTTTCCAAGTTTCAACCCTATGCTCAGGCAACTTCAAGCGTACTTTCCGTGTATGAGTAATGAAAAGGATATTTATCAATATAAAGACTGAAAGAAAATGGAATAAAGGTTTCACTTAACCCAGCTCGTATCCTCGTGTTAGATTACCCTTATCGTTTACAATTCCGCTGCGGTTCAGTAACTTTTCGATACGTCTTGCAAGAATTTAGTTCAATTTCCCTATAAACTGAGCTGAATTTGTCGCCACGGGAAACGTTTTAAGAGGTTGATTTAGCGGTTGAACCGTGAAAGAAGAACAGTCTACACGAACACAGGTCACTGAAAGAGAGGATCCACAGGGGCACCTTAATCTTCTGATATAAGACTCAATTTGCAATGGTCTTGTAAAAGTGATGATGTGGATTGTAATACCACATAAATCTTCAGTAAAGGCCCATGCACTCTCAAATAACACTTTAAACTAGCCTTAAAGGTAGTCAGTATGTACTGAACTGACCCTCCATTTTTTTTTGAATAGTTTTAATGACCTCGTATTCATATTGTTTTATATTTGTTTTCTTCCATTGTTTTATATTATTTAGTTAAGATACTCATTTCACTAGGTTTATTTGTATCAAAATGACACATTGTACTTTACTAACACCTGTTGTAAACCCAAAACAAATTTAAAAGATTAACTGCTGAGTTTCTCGCCGGGTCTTCTCAGCAAGAAACAACTCTGACGCGGTGGTAGAGTCGCATTAAGTCTGTATACTGTATATTTTTATAAGATGAGATAAGATAAACTGTATTGCACAAACAAAATGTTTCATATTCAAGTAATAAAATCAGATGCACAATTTAGGCGGCCTCATCGCTAGTAGCAATCTCAACCAGACAACCTTCAGGAAGAGAATCAGGAAGTAAAATTAAGTGGTGGTGCAAGATGAAAACTAATGAAACAAAAACTGAATAACTAATACATTGAATACACATACATATAATACATAAGCAAAATAATATACTGACATTACTTACTTAACATACATATAAATAAGGTAAGGATTAACTTATTGGTAAGAGAAAACTGCAAAGAAGGCGATTGGTCAAAGTGATAGAAGGTAAGCTTTAACTCTTCATTTGAAGGTAGGCTGAGTTTCAGATAATCTTATGGACAAGGGCAAAGAATTCCATAGGCGAACAGATTTAACAGTAAAGGATTTGGAATAAAAGTCAGAGGAATAAGAAGGAAGTGATAGAAGGAGTTTACGGCATGATCGCATATCTTCACCTTTGGCAGCTTGCTGAAAACTAAAACGTTATTTAAAATAAGGAGGTGACCGCGGGTCAAACAGGATGAAGTAAAGTAATGAGAGAACATGGAGCTCACGTCGACGACGTATTGGAAGCTAATTTAGTTGAGCGCGCTATTTAGAAACATGATCAAACTTGCGTAGACCGAAGATAGACCGATACGGATACAAAATTTTTGTAGTCGTTCTAGTTTAGCAAGAAAGTTTTCACTGATACCCACATAACAGGAGTCGGCGTAATCAAGAATTGGCAAAAGTAAAGCCTGCATAAAATCAATTTTAGTGAGTATAGGTAAGAAATTTTGGAGTCTACTGAGTGAACTGGCTGACGCAAACATCTTCCTACTCACCTTGCCGATCTGCTAGTCCGAGTTTAGTAAACTGTCAATGTAAATGCCTAAATTCTTCACCACTTTACTGTACGAAATGTTAACCCCGTCAAACAAAATAGGTGGCAAGGACTTTCAGTCAATTCTGGAGATCAGTTGTGACCCACCTACTACCATAACGTGCATTTTATTAGGATTCACCTTGAGGCCAAAAGCCTCTCTCAATTCCATTGGATGACTTCATGAATCTCGTTAAGGGAACCCTGCGAGTAAATTTGTAAATCATCTGCTTATAGGTGGTAAACAGAAGAGAGATTATGTCTTAAAGCATTTATGAAGATAGCAAAAAAAGAGGAGAATATCCATGTCATATCCATATTACCAAGCGGCGACAATGTCCGTCCGCGTGCAGAACCACCAGACAAGACCCATTAAGTTGCTCAGAGGTGCAAGACAGGGTGACGTTATATCCCCAAAACTCTTCACCAACGCACTGGATGTCTTCAAGACACTGCAATGGGATGGACTAGGCCTTAACATCAATGGTGAATATCTCACACACCTCCGGTTTGCTGACGACATAGTGATAATGGCAGAATCGCTGCAAGACCTGCAAAAAATGCTATCCAGTCTCAATGCTGCCTCGAGACGCGTTGGGCTTGGGATGAATTTGGACAAGACTAAGGTCATGTTCAATGAACACGTCGTTCCTGAACCCGCATCCGCCGAAGGTTTGAAGTTGTCCAGGAGTACATATACCTGGGTCAAAAATTACAGCTGGGTAGAGACAACTTTGAGAGTGAAATCACCAAAAGAGTTCAGCTTGGATGGGCAGCATTTGGAAAGTTGCGTCACATCTTCGAGTCACCTTTGCCACAATGCCTGAAGACCAAGGTGTTTGATCAGTGCGTCCTACCGGTCATGAGATACGGAGCCGTGACGTGGAACCTGACAGTGAAACTAGCCCACCGATTACACGTCACTCAAAGAGCTATGGAAAAGTGCATGCTAGGAATCTCGTTAAGGGACAAGGCCCGGTACGACGACCTAAAGAAAGTGGCTGGTAGTGACTGGATGGAAAAAACGGGAGATCGGGCTTTGTGGCCCGCCCTGGGGGAGGCTTATGTCCAGCAGTGGACTGCTATAGGCTGAAAAGAAGATCCATGTTATTATAGTATTTAGGTCCATTATTGAGGGTATTTTGCTTCAAATTTGACGATTTGAAAGTACTAACTGTTAAGGTCTATTCTTCTTCTTCTTCGTGTCGATGATCCCATCGCCAATACTAAATAACAGCAGCCCAGTGCTCCGCCATCGCCACCCCAGTGGGGGAGGCCTCATACAGATCCTTAATTGAGCAGCTGGTAGGGCACTGGGGGCAAACCAGCAGGTGCTGCATTGTTTGGTCCGAGGTTCCGCAGTCGCATTTTACCCTGTCCGCACTGATGTACCCCCATTTAAAAAGGTTACTCCTGCAGCGGCCCACCTGGGTTCGGAGACGGTTAAGCGACTTCCATGTGGGCCACGGCAGTTCACATCCGGCAGGAAGATGTTCAAGGGGCGCCATATACTCTGGTGGTGGAGGGTGAGTCTCACGCCACAATTTACATCGTCCCTCACCTGGGGTGCACTTTAAAGAGGAGGTTCCGCGGAGAAAGCTATTACGAATTTTAAGGCGAGGGGGATTATAAGGCGTGAATGTAGAGGTCTATTCTAGGTCTATTAAGGTCTATTTAAATAAAGTTATTTGAGTTTGAGGAAACACATACACAAGCAGTGAGTTTCACACCTTAGCTGTACCCATTATAATACAGTCTACAAAATGCTTCATGCTGGAATATCTACAAAATAAGGGTGAGAAGTGAAACTGTGTCTAGTATCTAGTATATTGAAACGGTGCAGGCGGAATCAGCTCATGTGAAATTGAATCCGTGCTAAAGCGAAGCGATTATGCCGCAAGAGCTTATGCGAAACCTATAAAGCGAATAGGATTTCAGTCAAGGCATTCAGGGTGCTAATCCGCTGGGCTATTCACTTACTTCGATCGCAAGAAAATCGAGATTTTAAAAAGTGGTTATTTTCTCAGCCCGGAATTCCAGGATTCCAGCTCAGGCGGATTTTGTGAACATAGCCTGAATTTGTGATCACCATCCCGCCTTTGGATAAAGCCAATACCCATAAATTGTGGCGATGACTTCATTATGATGATGGAGGCCTCTGCTCAGCAGTGGGACGGGGTAATATTAAGTTAGTAATTAGTAAAGTAGCAGTTTACATTGAATACTGCATCGGCAGCGGCTGCTGAAAAGCTGTCACAATGCGAGCGACTATCATTCGAGTCGCGTTGCGAGTTAGAGAATAAAATGGCCGATCACTAAAACTAAATCAATCTACTCAGCGTTCATTAGCAAGTACGGTCACGCCCTCCATTATTACTCACAAGTGATTCATTGTGTGCATCTTAGATCCTGTTAGAGCTGAGTAACAAGTGTCAAGTTGCAAGGATAAGTCAGTAAGTTGCGAACTTAATCTCTCATCGGGGTATTGTGCTGGATGTGCGCACATGCGTTGCGCGGGCGCCGGCGCCGCTCCACGTGGAGAAGAGCGTGACATGTGGCTAGAGATGTGCGTGGTTCATATCGATGGTTTAGTTCATGGGCATGATTTAGCACATCATTTAAACTTAGCTGTTGATTAATTTAAAACGTTCATATTGATTTCTCGCAATAATTTTATGGAATTACCTCTCGAAATGAAAAATCCTACATAAATAGCGTGTTGTGAAATTCACCCACTTTTAAAATCAAATATAAATATAAATATCTGGGACAATTCACACGAAGAAGTCTGACCCCAAACTAAGCAGAGCTTGTAATATGGGCGTCAGAGACCTATAAACATACTTAAATATTTTTAAATACATACTTAAATAGATAATAACACCCAGACACACAACAAATATAAATGTTCGTCACACAAATATTTGTCATGGGTGGGGATCGTACCCACGACCTCCGGCGCTAAAGGCAGGATCGCTGCCTTGCGCCAACAGGCCAGTCAAAATAATTTACGACAAAGATTATTTTGTTGCCTTTGGAAATGCAATAGCCTCATGCTAATTATTATTAAGTATTACCTTTAGAAGTGCTAAGTGGTCTGTTTATTCAACGTCCTGTATTGAGATTTCAAGTTAAGAAAATATCTTAAGTCTCGTGTGTGTATGATATAGAAGACGTTTCCAAGTAATTAGCCAATCATATAATATTCGTGAATCCGAATTCATTGTTTTGTGCTGCATTCGAATTCAAAATATCGATGATATCGGCAACAAAAAAAGCTCTTACGTACGTCTCTGAACAACTAGTAAAGACCGCAGGACAGACGTCGCCGTATCCTATAACGCTTGTCTCAAATTGACAATACATTTTATATTTCAAATACATCAGAAGGTTCAGTCAAGCGTCAAACTAAACACACAAAAGTGTATAATGTATAAGAAGGTTTTTTTAAGTATGGGAGTGCAGTAAATGTCGCCGAATCTTTTTCTATTAGTTTCACGCACATCGACAGGTAATCATTAAGTAATTCCATTGAGCGATAACCACTTACCGTAATGACAGATAACAAAACAAATTTGTGAAATGGAATGTGTTATCTTGCCGAAGCTTCAGAATAATGAACGCATGCAATGGTCGTCACTAAATTATTTCGTTATGACTGGAAGTCAATGGCCTTCTTTCTGTGGTTCTCATTCGAAGAACTGTGTTTATATTTTATCGTGATAAAATGATTCATTCTACATTAAACAAAGTAACTAACCGCTTAGGATTTACTACAAAGTCATGCACTATTTAGTTAAAGAGCGATCCCTATAAGATAAATAGTGGTAATCCGTAATTTACCGTGGAATATTTATTTATTATTGATTCATTTATCGTAGTATTTTTATTCATAATTCGAAATTCTTAGCACTGATATGAAATTCTGAGAATCGGGGTTTTTTCAAGTTTGTTAGGTTAACTCATCTCTTAAATTATTCTTCATACAAAAGTTTATTTGAGGTTTTCTCTGGTAGTCACATAATAACGCGAAGTTACTGCTAATATTGGTTTACGTATGCTTACATACGACCGACTTGGTGTAATGGTTAAGAAGTTGGCTACTACACCAGAGGTCGCGGGTTCGATCCCCGCACAGTACAAACATTTGTGTGCATGAACATGTCTGTTTGTACTGGTCTGGGTGTCTCCTATGTATAATAAGTATGTATTCACAAAAGAAAATGTATTTAAGTATGTTTATCCGTTGTCTAGTATCCCATAACACAAGCTTTAATTAGCTTACTTTGGGGCTAGATGGCGCTGTGTGGAATTATGTCCAGGGATATTTATTTATTTATTTATTTATATTTACATACTATGACTCATTACTATATGACTCGTATCTTCGATCTTAGCTATTACGTTCTTCAAATAATTATATCCGTAACATAAGTAACTTTGTATAAGTCCTACAATGTTCAAGTAAACATTATGTTCGTACTTTCTTTTGACATTTTAAGTGTTTTTAACATTTCGTATGTTCATTCTTATCAATGACTTACAATAAAGCCTCATGTGATTCATGTTTGAAGATTCTGCGCAATAAAATAACTAGTTTCTTTTTTAATCACTGATCTACTATGCAACTTATAGTCTAGTCAATGAATGCCCATAAAAGGATGTGGGTGGAAAAGTCGAAAGCAGAAAGTTTGACTTGGGAACTTTGTTTGGACTAGTTAGGAGATAAACATACTAAAAGTCCTTACCCCTCCGAGGTAAGCCCGAGGTGCGGGGGCTAAAGAAGGTCCCGTTTTTTAGTTTTTTTTGCTTACATCTCGAAAACTTTCTGCTTTCAACTTTTCCACCCAAAATCATTCGTTATTGAGGCCAAATTCAATTTCGGCAGACACCATATTTGTCGCTAGCCTGACGACAAGCAGCTTTTAGCCCTCTTATGTCACCATAATCATCATTCGCAGCCAAATGACATACCATCATGACTATACCAAACGGGGTAGTCAGAGGCAAGTGACTGTTGCCGTCATGGTGAACAGAAGCCCACTTTCACCAATCGTTTAAGAACCCAAAGTGACAGGTGGTGGGCCTCCCGCCATTATCCGGGTTTATTTGGTTTTTATCGATGTTTTCCATCACCGGAGAGTTAGACGAAAATGTAACAGTGAACATTAAGATGGTTCTAGCCGGATTTGAACTCGGGACCACATGATCCACAAGCGGGGTTGGAGACCTTTACCCCTATGCCACGACGCTCTCTATGACGTCCACTGCTAAACATAAGCCTCCCCCATAGGTTTCCGGCATCCACCGGGACTTTTGCTAAAACTTTACTGCCCCTTTGGCCATGAGCTTTTTGAGCTATGAGTTAATTTTCAACGTACTTGCTCGCTGGACTAGGTCGATCACTAGATCTTCTACGGTTTTTCTTAATCTCCAATGTAATCTATACTGATATTAAAAAGAGGACAATTTTTTTTGTTTGTATTTATGCAATACAAACAAAAAAAATTTTTCTCCTCCTCCGGCTCGTTTTAAATTCAATACAAAAGGTTTTTTTTTAAATCGGTCAAGTAGTTTCGGAGTCCGAAAGTACTGGACCGATTTCAAAAATTCCTTCACCAATAAAAAGCTACCTTATCAGCGTGTGACATACTCGTATGCTATATTTTTTTTTAATTTCGGTTATATTTTGACGGGAAGGACAGTCTACGCGGGCGAAGCCGCTGACGGACAGCTAGTCTACACTAATACTATAAAGAGAAAAGCGTTTGTGAGTTTGTAGGTTATTAAAAACTAAATGACTAGCAGTTGACAGCGAATGACCTCACTCTTTTCAATTATGATTATATTGGCTAAGTAGTTCAAGCCATAAAACAGCTCACACGTAACCAGGACACGGCCTTGGCACCAAATCTATATGAGACCACGTGGCGTGGTAACCTGAGCATCATTTATGATGAGTTATGGCCTAAAGCCGATTGGTTACGACTCAGAACCGATGTGACATAGTAACAAAAAGAGTAGTTATTAGGAATCAAAAGCAACTGTGAGATTAATTAATGAATCCTGTTAATTTCTTCTCAAACTTAATAAATAAATATAAATAAAGATGTGCCTGACAACTCACCTCTTGTATGGTCTCGAAGTACGGATTAAAATCGCTGTGTTACGATTTACCACACTGGGAAATAAGCCAGGGGCGTCTCCCAGCACACCCAGGACCGAGTCAATTCAGAAAAGATGGTTTCCTGAATTGACCCGACCGGGAATCGAACCCGGGTACTACGGAAATTGAGGCGAGAAACGGTGCTTTAGCGCATTACGCCAATAGTGTCGTCAAATCAGTAGGTAAAGTAACATCGAATACATTTTCAAGTAAAGATAAAACAAAGGTTGCAGGAATTGAGCCCTTGCGCATCATGTCATGCAAAGTCATGACATTGCGATATAACCCAAAGCCGTACATTTTTTTAAGTTCAATAATAATTTCCATACTTCATTTTTAGTCTACAGTGGTTGAGTAACACTTGCCCAACACAAGTTAATAATAAGTGAACACACACTCAGGCTGTTTAAAAAAAACTTACACAGTTTTCTGCTACTCTCAGAGTTTCTTCGGTCTTTGAGCTCCTTACCAGGCCGTTACGTATATGGAGTCGTGAGGAACAGGGTGTGCAGTTCCTCATCCACCATTGAAAAGGGAGGATCCTCCGATCAGACGGGTGTTGTGTCTGGTGGGCTACTGCCCGACGGTTGTTGTCGGGTTCTCGTATCTATGTACAATCGCTCGGATAACTTTAATATCGCGATGTAGGATACGTCAGTTTTTAGCTCGTATGTGGCGAGATAGATGTCGCTACACGTACATACTAAGCATTTAGAGATGCATACAATTAACCTTAACCTATGAACAACCTATTGAGACTCGTGCAGGGATTTGTTTGTGGAGCAGCGTATACTGACGCACTACTCAGTCTATTTTTATGAACTGATGACGTTCATAAGATCCACCATTTCGGATTATCAGTGCATGAGTGCGAGTAAGCGATATCATCTGGTGAGCCGCCTGAATGCGGCCCCTCGTCGCATGGCGCTTGCAGAAAAGAACCCACGTATAATCGGTCCAACATACTACAACCACCTACCCACTGCGCTGAAAAATGCACAATCCGACGAAGCATTCCGACGCCAACTGAGAAACCTTCTGTTGGAAAAGTCTTTCTATTCCATCGACGAATATTTAAATTGTGTATTTTCAATTTAGTTGACATTTGTATTTATTTTAATGGTAGTTTTTTTTTTAACCTCGACACATTTTTTTTATTATTGTTTCTATGCATGCTACTATTATTACTATATTGTTGACGATCTTAATGCCGCAGTTTGCAATTTAGCAACTACTTTAGTTGAAAATGGAAAAGAGGCACAAAAATGGTCAGTTGCATTTATACAACTTCGGCGGTTATTAGGGTAATCCTTTACAATCGGTACATAATATCGACACTACAAAATGTAGCCTTCAACGACACTAACCCTCACAATCTAGATAAAACTCACAAGTCTCACCACCTAAGAGAATCGGTGAATGAAATATCCCTAGCCAATTATCATGTAAATTGATTGCTTTCTTCAAGGAAGTTATATTTAACCGCCCACGAGTTATCTTATTGTGCAGCCGAGGATAATAGAACTCCGTTGGTGGTAAATTGACAGTGCAGCATAGTTGCAGTCTGCAGTTGTTTATGTAATGAAATCGAGTGTCTGGTTATGTTTACTTGATAGGAATTGGTTACGAGACGGTACAGGAAATGAGCCAGTTTATGATCTCGTTTTATCACTCAAAGGTTCGAAATAAATTTATGATTGGACCTAAGAAGCTTTCTTTAGACTCGAGATAGCTAATTATGTGTAATTAAAAGAGATGTCAGCCGACCACAGTTAAAAAATCGGAATGAGTGATGAATTGACTCAGCTGTATACATGTGACCTTGAGTTAAACATTTAAATGGTCAAAAATAATCAAATACACACATCAAAAGTGTCTAGGGATCAACATATATTTTTGCAATAACTTTTCTCCTGATTGATATTAATTAAAATTTTCTTTAAGGATTCATCAAATAAAGAGTTTTCGTTTGTCTACAGTAACGATAAACCAAGTCACCTTTGCATTAATAAAGAAATTTGCCATTTTCCTAATAAAGGGATTTTTGACATTTGAACCACTAACATTAAAGTTCGAAAAAAAGACTGAAATAACAGTTTTCTTTAAAATTTTATTGGGTAACTTAAACAATTAATAATCCGTGTTTCTACCGCGAACACTAACAACACAAGAACATCGGTTTGGCATACTCAAAATGAGTTCATCCAAATCACGCTGTGGAATGGCCGCCCATGTTCGTTGCAACAACAAAAAAAGGTCTTCTTGCGACTGGATACCCTCCATATTCGGCAGAGCTCTTCTCTGTAGCATATCCCATGCATGCTCAATCGGGTTCAAGTCTGGCGACTGAGCAGGCCAGGGCAGGACATTGATGTTAGCTGCGGCGAGAGTCTGTCTTACAACTCTTGCGGTGTGCGGTCGTGCATTATCATGCATTAACTGAAATAAGGGACCGATTTGCACTTGTAGAGGAACGATGACGTTCCCGAAGACCGCTAAGGGTACCACCTATAGCAATGCACAATCGTAGGATTCGATATCAATGGGCTCTTGAACACAGAAATTGGGCAGAAGAACAATGGCGTTTCGTGTGCTTTTCTGATGAGTCTCGTTTTGGTATGAGACCGGATACAAGACGAATACGACACTGGAGAACCTCTGGACGCCAACAGCGATTAAAATCCTGCCAGGAAGTCCACTCTTATAGTGGTGGAACCATCATGGTATGGGCGGGTATTTGGATCGGCGGAAGAACTGAGTTGATTTGGATCAGAGGCAACCTCAACGCTCAAATTTATGCTGAGACGATTGTATCAGACGTCATCGTTCCTCTACAAGTGCAAATCGGTCCCTTATCTCAGTTAATGCATGATAATGCACGACCGCACACCGCAAGAGTTGTAAGACAGACTCTCGCCGCAGCTAACATCAATGTCCTGCCCTGGCCTGCTCAGTCGCCAGACTTGAACCCTATTGAGCATGCATGGGATATGCTACAGAGAAGAGCTCTGCCGAATATGGAGGGTATCCAGTCGCAAGAAGACCTTTTTTTGTTGTTGCAACGAACATGGGCGGCCATTCCACAGCGTGATTTGGATGAACTCATTTTGAGTATGCCAAACCGATGTTCTTGTGTTGTTAGTGTTCGCGGTAGAAACACGGATTATTAATTGTTTAAGTTACCCAATAAAATTTTAAAGAAAACTGTTATTTCAGTCTTTTTTTCGAACTTTAATGTTAGTGGTTCAAATGTCAAAAATCCCTTTATTAGGAAAATGGCAAATTTCTTTATTAATGCAAAGGTGACTTGGTTTATCGTTACTGTAGACAAACGAAAACTCTTTATTTGATGAATCCTTAAAGAAAATTTTAATTAATATTAATCAGGAGAAAATTTATTGCAAAAATATATGTTGATCCCTAGACACTTTTGATGTGTGTAGATAAATGATAATGACTCCAAGACACAGAACACATAAATGTTCGTTACTGGAATGAATGAATAGCAAACTGTACTATTTAAAGTGACATAACCTGGACGATTACGATATGAAACACCAAAATATTCGTCAAATTGCGCCACAGGTCAAAATAATCTAAATGTCTAGCCAGGTGGTGACTCAACACATAAATTCGTCGTTTTATCGACCATTTAGGAAAAATATTCCAACCAATTCAATTTGTTAGTCTGGTCAGACGCGCACACGTCCCAACTTATGGACAAATTAACAGCACAGAAGTGAATGTTCTTCAAACTATTATCTACAAGTTTTCTCGATTGTTAGTACAGACGCTTTCACATCATTCTTCACAAAACCATTGCAAAATGGGTTTTATGTCAGCAGCAACAGCATTATGGTGCCCCTATGTGAAGGTTGATGTCACATAATAAAGAGTTTACAGAAGGACCGCTCGCGCCTTTTTCCTAAACTTGCGGGACTGCCCAGGGTTAATACTGTATTCGCTCTGAATTTTTAAAATGAAGTAGGTAGGTTATACCTACTTGACAGAAACTGCCTAAAACAAATTCATCATGTGAAAAATTGCACCAAGTTCGACCAAAACAAAAACACTCGCGACAGTGCGGCTGGCCGACTCACTTAAGCTTACTGATATCGCCTGTAAACTCACTATGTCTGTGTGCGTGATCAAAATGGCGGGTTTGTTTTAAGCGTGTTTTAATTTGTGTTGATGTGAACGCCTCTGTACCTCAAAATTGTATAATGACGTTTTGTAATTATTAGCAAGATCAGCTTTAACCACCATTCAGAGCTGTTATCTTTTATAGGACATCCGTACAGACCTAACGTAATCCTCTTTCTTCACAATTTTAATTTTATTACTCTTCAGTCCTAACGAATATTGTGATTTCTTACATATTTTTTCACTAAAAATAGCTTTGGTATACAACGTCAAACCTCGTGACGTCAAAGTTTACTCTCGCTCCGCAGATGTTGCCAAAATGACTTCCGATTTCCAAAGGTCACTGAAAGTTGAGCAGCCCTTTTAAATATAGCTGTCACTTTAAGTTCTACTGATAATATTGCAGGCCAGCCATAGTTCGAACGAATTCATTCTTCAAAGTCTTAATCAATTTAAACTTTGATTAAATATGAGAACTTTTGGCTTCACAATTTCCGGGGAAACCCGTAAAATGTTTTGATTGGTTTGAAGCGTTTGCTTTTGTAAATTCTGTTTAACCTATATTTGGTATTCACAAAGGAAGTTGTATATTTTCCCTTTCCCTTGCCAATGTTGATGCCCTCGCCCAGATTGGACGAACTTGATGGAATATGTCGGAAGTAAGGACGTTATTCTCAACGGCTATGATAGATGAGTGATGCAAAATGCACCTCTGACCCTTATCGCACGACAGATATAAATGAGTCTGAGTTTCAACGGGCATCAATAATTCAAAAGGGTAGAACGGAAGCAGTTAATCTCTGCTCCTGGCATGTCGACACGTTCGATGTACCTTATCGGTGCAAACTTGAACTTCTGCTTTCGGACCAAGGCTGCGCAGAAGTACTTCCTTTATGTACAATTTAGACGAAACGTCGCCCGTTGGAGCGTACAATTCTAAATGGAAACCGGAACGTCAATATAGGAAATAAGGTCTAAATCTGTATGATATTCAAATCGTCACGTGGGAAACGCACGAAAGCTAAAGTTTCACAACAGCACAGCAGTATAGATTCAACTATACGCTCTAAAATGAATGTAAATTTCAAATGCGTTCCCACGCACCCCAGTCGGTGTAAATCGTACCAGGGGTCAGTACAGAAGGTCTTACAGCCTTTAAGTAGTTTACATAACTGCATCAAAATTGCAAGCCGATGGCGCAGTCCGCTTGAAGTTGGCTTCTAACGTCTACGCGTCTGCACACTGACTGCAGGCATTCTGAGCGGTGGTAGTTTAATTGCAAAATACCGCATTACAATCGTGCAGTTACCCTACAACCAGTAGATATGCAGTCTTGTAATACTCCAACTGCAATTTCGGTGCAACTGGCTAGCAGTGCTGAGTGCAGCCTGTTTGTAATGACCCTTATCTGCATACAACATCATTTTAATTTGTAAAAATATAATATTGTTGTTATTTATAAATTGACTACTGATATTTATCATGGTTATTGCAAATGCGATCGTTGAACCCAAATCAATTTCCTTACTTACGACCTTTGATAAATAAGTAAAACGCCTTTCAAAGTACCGTTGCAGAGCAATTAATTATTTACTTTATGCATTTGGGCTTGCTGGCTTCCTGTTTTTATTCTGTCCATATGTGTCAGTATATTTTTGAGTAAGCATTGGAACATAAATAAATAAAACGACACAAAAATATTGCAAATTGTTAGAGAATTACATTTATTTAAATTCCTCAGCTTATATTTTTTATATTTTGACAAAGTACAACACATGAGTCAGACCACTAATAAAGTATACATTATACTTTATACATGATCTAAACATGTATTGTCTGGAAAGTTATTAATAATCATTCATTACCTGTGGGCTTTACTGTTTTATAAGGGTTTCTTTGTTGTTCCTTTTTGCGATTTGCGTCAATACAGCTCCTTTTTAAGGGGTAAAGCGGTTTAATAAGCCTGTGTGCATCCATTATGGTATGTAATGAGTAATGACGTCATCCGTCTTTAAATAGCTACAAGTATGTCGTCTGCTTGGAAGCTTTCTTCTTGTGATGCCTGTATCGTAGCCACTTCTTCATTATTTCATTGCTTTTTCTATTTTTGCCTGTAGATCATTATTTTTCTTGTTCTACTTCACAACATTTCTGTTCTTCGTCCAATTGACTAGCTCTTTCACTGAGTTCACTCCCAATCAAAAAATGTTATCTGACTTAAAAGCAGGAGAACGTGGGTTGGGATACTGTTCGAATGAAGCGGTGAAGGTTCTGCACGTTTTCAGATTCATAATGATTGTCCTAAGAACATAATTAACAGAATGGCTTGTTATGTCAGAGGCAAAAGTCTACAAGTAAGTAATCGCTTTGTCATCGGAATAAGAAAAAAACCAACTGTTTGTCTCAACTCTTAACGTGACCCTTTCATTTTGTTGCTTGCTCTTTTACCCATACTTACTCATGTATGTGCAATAAAATTATGTATGTTATACGACTAGACACTGCCAAGTCCAGTGCTTTCCCATTTAGATCCGAACCATGACGTCACAACACTCGTCTATCTGTCTATCCATCATCCTGGTATGCTAGGAATTCTCTCACGTCTCTCAATAACTGTAATACTACGCATAACATTCCCAGCCTGCTATTCGCTCGGCGTGAACGTATCAAGAAACGTAATGAAACTAAAAAGAAAAAAATGGTTATCACATTACCAATACAGTAAGGAAACAAAGTATCACGTTAGAAAACAAAAACCTTTTATAAAAAGCAGAAACAATATTATTTTTAAGTATGCAAAAATCATATGTGTCTTTACTGTGAAAATAATATCTTTGAAATTATCAATTTCCTAACATCTTGTTAAAAGGTACAACTGAAAATATCTGTTGATGCAACTACATTGTTATTCCAAAACAACGATCAAACTTTATAGTCGCGGACGTGATTAAATGAAAAACAACCGAATCAGTTGAAACATCTAACCCAAAATCACGTGTCTGGTTTAATTTCAGCGTTTAATGAAGTCTGAGAATTAATCAGGTGAAACTAGATCGCCTTGGACTTCGCACTCGCTTTTGGTAGTGCCGCAGACATAAATGGAAGAGATAACGCAAGGCGTTTCACTTTTTTGACGTTTACCTCAAGAAAGATACGAAGATGAACCTGCCCCCCGATTCAGAACAAAGTTATCGACCGATTCGGTTATTTTCTTTTATTTTTTTTTTATTTTTTTTATTTGTTACATGTACACAAACTAAAGGCCTTTGGCTTTGACATATAAAATATTGAATGCTTCCGTTCAGTAGGTAATTTACCATAATTAAAACAAATATTACCGAATCGGTCGATAACTTCGTTCTGAATCGGGGAGCTGAACGCCCAAAAAGTGTCTCGGTATAAGAGTGCTAAAAATAAACTTAGCTCTCAAACACTCGATGATTGTGACAATTTCATAATGTCGTAACTATAAAGTGCTTGCATTAAAAATGCAAGAGAGCGTATTTAGGTTGCTTTTCAAAAATGTAATCAATGGCAAAGGCAATTATGTGTGTGTTTTGCGTGTCCAAAAACACTCACATATTTGAACACACACAATTTTGATTTTGTTTGTAATGGTTTATCTTGGGTATTTATGGTCGAAGCGTCTTTGATAGCACTTATTCACAGGAATTATCCATATCATAGAAGTTCATAGACACTTTTGTTTCCAATCAAGTCTTCTTTGATTTACGAGTAGTACTGTAAGTACAAGTCTATTTGAGTAACATAAATCTTAATCAACAAAAGAGCCAGAAAAAAAATCTTAATCAACTTAATTTTGACATTTATTGACATAACGGTTAACCTCGGACTTTCGGCATTCATTCATTTTTTTTTTTTGATAATTCATTCATACATGCATTCTTTCAATCAAAATACCCTTTTGACACGGCAATAATAACACACACTCGCGTCCTCTATTCCGAAGTATGTCCGTAGGTTGTGCACTTTTGACGGACGACTGCCAAATAATTCTCGTACAAACACTACGTAGTAGCTGATCATGAATCAATCTACAATGTGGATTGTTTACATTTTTTGTTTCAATCTTTTATTTACGGAAGACAGCAACCTATACAAGTCTATTGCAAAATGGATCTTGTGTTGGCTGCATAAGGTTCATGTAAAGCTTGACGTGCTGCCCTGTGTATAATGACACCTAGAAGGTAGCACGGCTGGTATAAGCAGAGCTCTAATTGTCATGAGCTGGTATACTACGCACAGTCCTTACGAAGTCCACTTTTTTACGGTTGAGCAGTGGTTGCTGCGTGAAGCGAATTAATTAATGATTATAATTTGGTGTCTTGTCGTTGACAAATTGTCGCGATGCTGTCATAAATCTTTTAGATGTCTCATTAGCCAAATGATTGGAGTATTCGCATCTAAATATTAAAGAACTAAGATCTTGGCGCCAGTCTAGTTGCCCATGCCAGTAACTTTCGTTGCACTTACTCTGTTTCGTATTTAAAAAAAACATTATACTTATATGATTATCAACTTCCTATTTATAGCATCATCGGATGATCATGCTGATGCTACGAGTTTGTATTTCCCTTGACATATCAACCCAAATTATGACATTACGTGAATACTATTAACCTCTTTAGTTATCTTTCTTTTTATATAATATAAAGTGCTCGGAAATCATACATTTTTCTAAGCTAAGAGTGCTTATACCTAAACACTAGGCGTGAATACTGTTGACAGTTTTGTTTTTATATTCTGACAATGAAATTGAACCCTAATACGAGCCAATTCGTTCAAAAATCAGGCAATTTTTCCTGTGTTAACAAAGTCGCGATCATAATGGTTACCGTGATTATATCTTTCTCCATTTCATGGTCATTATATATTAATCAATGTCTAAACTCCAATCTCGCCTATCAGATTGCAATTAAACGTGCAAATCTGTAGCTCGTAACTAGGTTTGCTACCGAACCCACGCAGCTGCTGGCTATCAGCTTCAAATTAGATCGGAATTGGACTGATTGTGGGCCAGTTACAAGTGGCGAGCGATTCCAGCATGCAAACGTGACGAGAATATTAGACCCGTAGCGCTAGGTTTTGAGGTTTCGAAAATAGTAAAGTTCTATCTTTTTTCAGCATGTAGTTTCGGAATCCTTTGTCCAACCTAAGGTGTCATCTTAGGTAGTCGCATAGGTAGAAATGTATGTATCTATTTGTCTTTTCAGTCAGTAATCGACGAAAAAAAATTGAAATTACTTTACTTTCATGATGATACTCGTAACGAAGTAGTAACTGATGTACTGAGGCATTTTGTGTCAGCTCTGTCCACAGGAACCCTGACATTTAACTAATACCTAACATGTCGCTTGACTAGTTCGTTTTAGAATACTAATATCTGTTGTACAACGTATTTTGTGTCGAATTTATCCACGACATAGTATAATATATTTTTTATTACAACTTTCTGTACAAGGCCACAAAAGAAAATGCAAGTTATTAAAGTTTACGTGTATTTATTTATTATGTTGTAATAGAACACTAAATTTTTTATTTGTGTCAATTTTATCTACGAAATCTTATTATTCGAAAAAGTCAGCTTTGTTCGAACAAAACGGTGCGAGAGTTGTAACTGTTGTTACATCTGACCTTATGACAGTTTGCGCTGGACGAAGATGACACAAATTAGGTTTGCACACTACGCAGGCTATACTAAATATGATACTATAAAGATTTTTAACTTTAAATTAATTTTGGCAGTTTTATTCTGAATAAAAAGTATAGCATACAAATAGTCAAATTGCTGATTATGCGACAGTCAGATGTGAACAAAACGCAATGATAAGCTTAGGAACGATTCTATCTACAGGCAGGAAATGAGCAACTTTAGAATTTTTAAAACTTATGACCTGAAAATAGCCTAAGGGTCTAAATGCTTTTGAATCGATTTTACCACAGCTCGAACTCAGACTCCATCAATAACTACTAGAACATAGCGCTAAAGATTGTTCCTCTTTTCTCGTTACTGCCTGAGTCATTGAAAGACTGATAGACAAGGCAACCTGGCATAAAAAGCAGAAAGCATTTAAATTCCTTGGGGAATGTAGGAGAGCACTAATAGAGGATTTACCGAGATTTCTACAAGAACGTACATCTTACTAATACTACAGATATTATAAATGCTAAGGTTTGGGTGTGTCTGTTTGTTACTCTTTTACGTAAAGACTACCAAACGGATTTAGATGAAACTTTACAGTAATACAACTGATATATCAGAATAACACATAGGCTACAATTTATAAAGCTTTCACGTAATTTGGCCATAACATATAACGATAAGAATTGTAAGTCGCAAAAAAATCCAATCCAAAAATCCAACTCCATGTTGGCGAGCAAAAATTAAGTTCACGCGGGCAAAGCCGAGGGCGGAAAGCTAGTTAAGAATAAATAGAGTAAGACTGAAACAAACAAGTGGTAGAGAAGTGGTGTATTTTAAACAGTTCCTTTTGCCTATACCTTAGGCCATGTTAATGATAGGTGGGCGTAAAGACATTTTAAACGTCGCTCTCATATACCTCTTTCACTGGTTACAGACAGCCCTACAGAAAGCCAGCCACAAGGCGAATATTGAAATCGAAAAAGGGAATTTAGTTCTATTTTCACATGCTATATAAGCTATAGTTTCACATGATCTTATATGCTTACAAAAAAATAGTGAACACTGTCGGATAAATAATAAAGAATGATAAGGTTTCAAAATGATTTACCCAAAGTAGGCTGGGAGCCTACAGCACTTAAGGTAAACCTAATTTACTTGATCCTGCTGATGTTTAGTTGTATTACATTTTGCAAGAAAGCAACGACGATCATTCCTTATTTATTGATCATATAATCCGTAGTGCAATCAGATGTGCACATCACAAGCGAATACCAAATAAAAAAAAACAATCTTGGATCTTTCAGGTTTGTGATTCCTACCCATATGTGGTGACTGTGGTCATTAAGCCATTAATCAGTTTTAGTGAGGGATTGTTTTTATCGTGATGACAGAATTTTGTCTAGCATTGGGCCAATGTGATGTGCTATTTTTATCATGATCTAAAATTTTAGGTAGGATAGGATCAAAATCATTGTACCCAATGCACAACATATACGTTTTTTTTACTTGTTATAGAGATCATAGTGTTATATCTATTATACTTAATGCAGTGAGTGAGTGAGTACATACTTCATCTTTCAAACGCAATTCAGAGCCCTTGCAGATTTAGTTACTGATAAATCATACCTTGTATTGGCCTATTACTTCAGAGAGTAGTCCACCAATTTAATTCATTTACCTTAAAACTAAACACGATCTACCCAACAGACATAAATAGAAATGTTCGTTGCGGTTACGCCGGCTGTGCTTCTATAAATTAACCAATAGAATGCGTAGATTTATATTTCGAACGTTGAATGTCGTTAAATTTAAAAATGACGTCAGTTGCTTGGGGGCTTGGCTCGTGTTATTCTTGGAAACATGCGTGAAATGCTATACTGGTGCTCTACGGTGAAACATGTGATCTTTAAGCTTAAATTTCTTCGACAAATATCGAATACTAACTGTCCGTAAGTGACTTCGCACGTTCAGACTATTTCTCCCGTTAAATTGTAGCCATAAAAATAGCTTTTGTCATTCGCTGATAATGTAACTATATATTGGTGAAAGAGTTTTGAAGATCAGTCCAATACTAAGAAACAATCAATCAAATCTTTCCATATCCAGTTCGAGTAAGATCAGAGCAATAAGTGATAATGGGACAAACTTCCGAATTGGTTTCACTTAAAAAAAACCGGCCAAGTGCGAGTCGGACTCGCGCACCATTTATTATGTGATTTAACTAAAAATTTACAGTTTCCGCACAGTCTCTATCTCTCACGATTCAAAGCTAATGTTGGCCAATCCTTGTGAGGTATATCTAGTTCGTCTCGCCACCTTCTTTAGGTCCTCCCGCGTAAAAAAAAATGAAATAAATAATTAAATTTGATATTTACACAACTGGTTAACCATATTAACAGCGTCATCTAAGTTAACAAAAGAGAATTAGTGTAAAAGAATTACCTAAAGATAGTTGCTATAGGAACTTTAATTAATGAAAACAATAGCATGAAACCGAACAGTTTGTTGGCAGGAGAGGTGCTAGGAACCTCGTGACTGTGACGTCACTTCGGATAACGTAAAACATTCGGAATATATACGTGGGAGGTCACTAGTTCTTAAAAAATATAAAACAACGAAGTATCAAGTTGCTTGTATGTACTTTTAATGCTTGGCGAAGTATTCGCCACTCCTACGAGCTTTTCGAAAGTATGAAAATGGGGGGGAAATCTGGGATAGTCATATTGGGCAACAAATAAGGCCATTAAAACCATAAAATCTTTTGTAGGATTTAAATCCGATTTGAATGTTATGTTTGTTTTATTCTACTTGTCTAATACTCTTTGGACGAGGCGCTTCGTATTTATGATAGAACTTCACTTACAGGTAAGTTCGTTTAATCATCAAATATTGATTCGAAAACATAACTAACGTGAACGCATAAGTCGCTGAAACGGTTACATAGCAAGTCGTCAGATACGCAACTCGCCAGCCTAAAGCCCTGTCCAGATGTACGTGCGATCGACGCGCGTTTCATTATACATAGGTTGCTAAGAAGTAAGCTAGTTTGTTGATGGTGCCTTATAACAATCGATATACATCGAAACGCTCGTCGATCACGCGTACCTACATCTGAACGGGGCCTAAGTATTGTCATGATACGAAGTTACTTATATGATGAACTTTCATTCGTAACGAGGTAGTGAAGGAAACATGTTTTGCCAAATTCTTTTGAAACACTACATGCACTTTTCAAATTTCCGCCACTCTGCTCGTAGCTGAGTTCATAGCTATGAAAGCTCAGACTTATCTATAAGACTGTAGGAAGAAAACATTCATTCAACATCCGATTATGTAGTTCATCGAGATAGGTTTCTGGAACTAGATTAGGGTCTTTAGCTCTCACTGGCGATTTCGTTGGAATGAAGTCCATTGAGTCAGTCTAGACGCGAATAAGCATCGTATAAGATTAGTTTCAAACCCATTACTGGCTCACTTTGCAATCACGGCGTCGTCGTCCGTTATTATCTGGAATAAAAATGTGCAGTTCCACAAGTGTATTTTTAACGATTCTAAGAATCTAAAAGGACATTTTTTTGTACAGATTACTACTTCGTAGAAATGAATAGAGATTTGTTCAAATTACAAAATTTTTGAAAGGGCTCGTAATCTTTCATCGAGTTACTTTACATAATGTTGCCTATGTGACAAATAAGGAACTTAAATATTTTTTAACACTCAAGAGCGGTTTTTTATCAACAGAAAATAAAAATAAATAAAATTGTAAAATAAGACTTTAACATCTCTCTCAACAACTCTCTTATTGCAACTAACATAGGTATAAGTACAATTGTCACTAACAAGTAAAATGAGTCTTTTGTTACTTGAAATACATATATACTTATATATGTAACATTGTAGATTTTCGCAGAACTAGTGGTTGTTCTAAAAGATAGGTAACGTTGTTTCCTAACTAATAAAAAATGAACCTGTACGATGTGAAAATAAACCTACATGAAAATAATATATGAAATCAATTTCAACATAAAAAAACAGTACCTATGGGATACGATCTTTAGCCTACATTTTGCCCATATTTCTAAATTTCAATTTAGATTAATTATTGTGTCCGTTATGTATCCCAATGACAGTCCAAATAAGCCATTGCAATAAAAATATTCCCATTACGTCTAGACAGAAATAACGTCCCAAACTCCCGGACCATTCAGATTTTATACATCGTGCCCCCGCTTCAGTACTGTGACGTCACTGTCACGTATGTATTGTTGTCTATTTGAAGAATCTCGGTTGTTTGGGAGAAAGCGACACGACCAGTGTGATTTATTACTTTCTAGATGTTGTCGTAAAAATAAAAGAAATTGGGTTAAAAATAAATAAAAATAGTGTCACATCACAGACCTTGACCTCAGCAGAAATGTCTCTTTCGTCTACAGATATAATTTTATTTAAACTTAAGTATTTTTTTTATATTTAGGACAACTTCATTCATGATTCAATGTTTAATAATCATTTAAAAAGAAACTTAAAAAAATACAAATTGGGTTATCTGTATGCACGGATAGATACTCAAATTGGCAACTTTGATCAGATGGAAATCGGCCATTTTAAACTAAGCCAATGGGCATAAATAAGTTTATCGGTTGAATACAAAAAAACTGATATTTTATTAGCAATATCATCTCTACTTGGCCGTTTATCACAAATTACGTATGCGGCGCGGCCTCTGACAGATAGCCCGCTTAGAACAACACGCCGTTTTCGACACACGCACACAGAGACGTGAGTTTAAAGGCGAAGTCAGTGAGTTTCGAGTCGGAAAGTCGCACTGTCGCGAGTGTTTTTGTTTTTGTCGAACTTGGTGCAATTTTTCACACGATGAATTTGGTTTTTGGCCGGTTCTGTCAAGGAGGTGTAACCTGATTACTTCTTTTTAAAAAGTCAGAGCGAATAAAGTAGTAACACTAGGCGGTTCACGCAAGTTTAGGAAAAGGGTGCGAGCGGTCCTTCTGTAAACTCTTTATTTGGGGCGTAAATGTTTACTAACTCGGAATTATTTTCACAACAAGTTTTTAATAGTACATTGTTACCCTAGGGGTGAAAGTAACTTATTTAGTCCCGAGACTCCGGGCGCCAATAGTTCGAGGGACTAAATAAATCTTTAACCCGAGGTAAACACTGTGCTTTTCATTACAAATACAAGGAAAGTGAGAGAGGTAGGGCACAGTGGTTTCATCCACCTATAATTGAGCAGCCCGCCTGGATGCAAATACCTCCACCTTACAGAATACCGCAGCTAAATAACACTGCTCAGGCAGTGTTGTGTTCCTGCTGGTGAGTAAGGTACCAGAGCTCATCGGGGAGCTGTTGTGTGGACAGCTGGGGGACCTGAGGTTGGTCACCATCGCTGTGGTGGATCGGCGTGGCATGTTGGCGCGGTTGCCAGGGAGACCCGATGAAACGGTTGACCGCTGACCGCCCGCAGGCTGAACGGGGTCCCGAACCCAGGGATCACGTGAATCTCCGCCCTGGGAGGCTGACCTGCCAGCCTTGCGAAAAGTCCCTGATGGGGTGGTCGTGCCGGGGGAGGAGACCGGAGTGGACCCGGCCACCTCAAAGGGGGGGGATCGGGGGCCCTTCCGTCCACCGCGCCAGCAAATCACATAACCATCTCATCCAGCGGCGGAAACCCAACCTGTCTTTGTCCGTTCGGCTGTCTACACAACGGCTGCCCCAAGCCTTAAAAAAAACACCCTAAAAAATAAAATAATGAAGCCACCTAAAACAAGGACACGTTCTTCAGCGGCGTTCCATTCCACGTTATGTGTGGACATGTGCAATATCAGGGGACTTAACTCCAACATCAACGCGGTTCACCATCACCTCGAAACCGCAAAGCCGACAATGCTTTTCCTGACCGAGACGCAAATATCTTGCCCGGCCGATACATCTTACCTTCACTACCCTGGGTACAAGCTTGAGCACAATTTTGTGCCTCACGCCGGGGTATGCATGTTCGTCCGGGAGGACATTTGCTGTCGCCGTCTTTCAGGGCTAGAAGACAGGGACCTGTCAATTATGTGGGTGCGTATAGACTACGGTGGCCATACCCGTATCTACGCGTGCCTCTACAGGTCTCATAGTGGTAATCTGGGCATAACTCAACTTTTTGAGCACCTGCAAGTGACGTCCGGCAAAGTCATCGAGCAGTATCCGACAGCCGAGTTGGTGGTCCTGGGGGACTTCAATGCTCACCACACTGAGTGGTTGGGGTCTTCTTTGCCCACTGACTACGCTGGAAGGTCTGCCTACGAGTTTGCCTTGGCCTATGGTCTTTCGCAACTGGTACCTTCTCCCACGAGAGTACCGGACGTCGTCACCCATAGGGCAAATTTACTGGATCTCCTGCTGACTTCGCATCCGGACGGGTACACCATCTCAGTGGATGCGCCTTTGGGCTCGTCTGACCACTGCGTCGTCCGGAGCCAAGTGCTTTGCGATTCACCTGAAAAGCGTAAGCCTATTGGGCGCCGCCGCGTGTGGCACTATAAGTCAGCGGATTGGGATGGATTGCGTGAGTTTTTCGCGTCGTATCCCTGGAGGCAGCTCTGTTTTTCATCTGGTGATCCCGATACCTGTGCAGCTTCGGTCACTGAGACGATCCTGGCGGGTATGGAGTGCTATATTCCTAATCCGCTAGTGGCTGTCGGGGGTAGGAGCCAGCCGTGGTTTGACAAGCACTGCAGAGAGGCCTTGTGCCTCAAACAATCTGCATTCAAGGCTTGGACTGCGGCCTGTGCTAAAAGGGATCACTCTATACCAGATGCAAAGCGCAAACTGAATGCTGCCTCGAGATCGAGTAAAAAAGCCATCGCCAGGGCTAAATTCGTCTTCGTCGGCCGCATTGGGGAGCGGCTCGTGGGCCACCCTTCAGGGAGTCGTGCCTTTTGGTCGCTTGCCAAGGCTGCCGAGGGAAACTTTTGCCGCTCGTCTTTGCCACCACTCCAAAAACCAGATGGAAATCTGGCCCACAGTGCTAAAGAGAAAGCCGATCTCTTGGGCAACCTCTTTGCCTCAAACTCGACTTTGGACGCTGGGAGCGCCGTGCCACCTACCATACCTTGGTGCGGTCACATTATGCCGGAGATCCGCATAACCCAGCAAGAAGTCCGGCGAGAGTTGCAAAATCTGGACGTCCACAAGTCGAGTGGGCCGGATAACATCCCGGCAGTGGTGCTCAAAGTGTGTGCTCCCGAGTTGTGCCCGGTATTGACGCGCCTTTTCGCGATTTCCTACGCAAAAAGGCAATGTCCGTCTTTGTGGAAGACCGCCCACGTGCACCCGGTGCCTAAAAAGGGTGACCGGTCAGACCCGGCGAATTATAGACCTATCGCTATTACCTCCCTTCTTTCAAAGGTTTTGGAGCGTGTGTTGAATGCCAAGCTCTTGAGGTACCTAGAGGATCACGATTTGATAAGCGACTACCAATACGGCTTCCGTAATGGTCGGTCGACTGGCGATCTTCTGGTGTATCTCACACACCGCTGGGCTCAGGCCATTGAAAGTCAAGGTGAGGCTTTGGCTGTTAGCCTAGATATAGCTAAGGCCTTGGACCGGGTCTGGCATAAAGGTCTTCTATCAAAGCTTCCATCTTACGGACTGCCCGAGGGTTTATGCGGATGGATTGCCAGTTTCTTGTCCAGCAGACGCATTAAAGCCGTAGTAGACGGTAGTTGCTCCGATAGCTTGGACATTAATTCTGGCGTCCCACAAGGCTCTGTGCTATCTCCAACGCTGTTTCTCTTGCATATCAATGATATGCTGTCCAATGACGGTATTCATTGCTATGCGGATGACAGCACTGGAGATGCCTATTACACAGGCCGAGCAAATATCCCTCGTACCATTGTGGAGGAAAGTCGAACTAAACTTGTGTCTGAAATCGAGAATACCCTAGCTTGGGTTTCCGATTGGGGTCGGGACAATTTAGTCCAGTTTAACCCCACTAAGACACAAGTTTACGCGTTTACCACTAAGAAAACTCCATTTACTGTAGCTCCTCAGTTTCAGAACACTTCCCTTAACCTTATCAAGTAGTATTGGGATCCTTGGCGTTGACATATCTAGTGACGTACAGTTTCGGAGTCATTTGGAACAGAAGGCGAAGTTGGCATCCAAAAAGCTCGGTGTGCTAAACAGGGCGAAGCAGTACTTCACTTCTAGGCAAAGACTGCTGCTGTATAAAGCGCAAGTCAGGCCACACGTGGAGTACTGCTGTCACCTTTGGGCAGGAGCGCCTGGATATCAACTCAGTCCTTTTGACTCGGTCCAGAGGCGTGCGATCCGGATTGTCGACGATCCCAAACTGACAAGGGGTTTAGAGCCGTTAAGTCTGAGGAGAGACTTCGCCTCCTTATGCGTGTTCTACCGCTTGTACAACGGGTTTTGTTCTGAAGAACTGTTTGATATGATGCCCACGGCTACTTTTCATCACCGCACCGCTCGCCACCGACAGGGCATTCATCCTCACAATCTGAATCCGCAATGGTCTCGTACAATTCGGTTTCAGAGATGTTTCCTTCCGAGGACGCTTAAATTGTGGAATGAACTCCCTGCCGAGGTTTTCCCGATGAGTTATAGTATGGAGTTCTTCAAGAGGGGTTTGAAAAGGTTTTTATAGGGTCGACAACGCGCGAGTGATACCCCTGGTGTTGCACGCGTTCATAGGCCGCGATAACCGCTTACCATCAGGCGGTCCGCGTGCTTGATTGTCACCGACGTAGTATAAAAAAAAAAAAAGTAAAAATAAAAACATGAATTAGCTAAAAAAAAATGAGTAAATTTTATTTTCCACTACCGCTTTAGCCTCTTCTCTTATAAAATCAGGCGTTAAATTCATATCAGAATCAGATGAACTCATTTTATAGGTACAAATCTCTGCTATACGTATAAACAAAAGTCTTCTAATCGAAAAAATAAATGAAGATCGAATTGCCGCTTTCCCGCCTATTTTGTTTGTTTTTTTTTCTGTGGCCGGCCAGCTCTTCAGCCATTATTTTTTATTTTCATCATTGGAAAAATGGTAAATATTTTGCCCAAATCTAAGTTATTTTAAAGAAATTGTTGAAACTAAATTATAATAAAGTTATTTATTTAACTTTAAGTTATTTCAATTTTACATCGTGGCTGTATAGAAAGTTGGAACATGGTTCCATAGATATGTGAAAGAGAACAATTTTTTTTTTTAAATAATTTGACAGCTGTCAGTTGTGTGATCAGTGATCATTGTGTGTCAAGTGATTCTCCCTAGGGATGAAAAGTATTACTTTCATCCCGCTCCTCAGGCAACTTCAGACCTACTTTCAGAGTATGAGTAATGAAAAAAGCTTTTACGGATCCATTTTGAAGCCGACGTGAAGCTAGAGCTAAAGATTGTATTCTTAATCCTAACAACTTGCCTTAAGTTTGAGACAGTGTTTGGCATTTACATAAGCATTTTATCTACGTGGGTCGTGCATCCATGTATCATTTTAGATTGTAACCTCTTGCGTATAATATCTAATCATACGGTAAAAATAATAATAAAAAAACCTTCCGTGTCGCGAATGTTATTCTTTTGTTTTAAATCTGTATTTGAGGCACTTGAGAGATCTATAGTAGATCATTTTATTTTTAAAACTATAAATTCAGAACTAACTATAGCTCGTAAATCCAACTTTCCAATAACCAGACGCTGGGAAAACAAGCGTCGGCAGTATCGGTGCTAACCAGCTTTGAAAGTAGTCCTTGTTGAAATGTTCAAATATAGTTCAAGTTACTTTGACATTGTAACTTAAAATTATTATTTTAATGATATACCTGAACCCAATTCTATTTGTGATGCTTTATTGTTGTAATTTATGATAAATTTAAACCTAAAGTAAGTCAACATGAGGACTTAACCAATATTGTATCACTATGTTTTAGCAGAACAAAATATCCGCTCCATGAATTGTCTTTAGTTGACCGTAACATATTCCCCCCGTGTGGCTCCGCGGTTTCGAATTAATGCTAAGTTTTCCTCGTGTGGAGTCAGTCTATGCGCGTGGAATAAATCGAGAAACCGCACGATAGGGGAATAAAATGTAGTTACACCCACATTCTGAATGTGTTTCTGTCCACCTAGTTAATATAATTACTTTGTTTTTCTGGACTCTCGGCGATGATCGCCAGTGTACGTTCAAACCTAAAATGGTTTTGTTACACTGTTAGCAGCTTTAGAAACGTATGCTTTTTTTGTAATTGTTAATAAATAAATAAATAAATAATTTTCATTTTCATTTTAGCGCCGGAGGTCGTGGGTTCGATCCCCACCCATGACAAACATTTATGTGACGAACATTTGTGTTTGTTGTGTGTCTAGGTGTTATTATCTATTAAAGTATGTATTTAGAAATATATAAGTATGTTTATCAGTCTATGACGTGCTATGACGCCCATAGTACAGGCTCTGCCTAGTTTGGAGTCAGATGATCTTAGTGTAAATTGTCCCAGATATTTATTTGTTTATTTATTTATAAAATCAAGACGTAGATTTTCTGCTCTACACTGGTAGCAAGATTCCTCTTCGCATAGATAATGCTCCGAAACTCATGGAAAACCGCAGCGCAGCGCAGTCACCTGCGTCCGCGTTGAGCTTTTTATGGGGGATTTCGGTACAGTGCCTCTAGTGATCAGAAATGGATCTAATAATTGCATACAAATTGCTGAACTCAACTATCGTCGTTTACGTGAAAGAAACTCGAGGTTGCGTTGTAATCTTGTTGCAGAGCTCATTATGGAGCTGTTTAACGGTCAGCTGGAGGGTCTTATTTCTCCTTGCTGCCTTCACAAAAGTTACCTCTAGGATTGCACGTGTTCATAGGTTTTTTTTATATTGCCAGTCAAGATCACCTCACTCGACCTGATGGAATGCTGTCGTGAGGTCCAGACAGATAAGAGGCTGATAAGCACAGTAATGCAAAGGGATCACTAAACTGGCCATCCTCATCTTGAAGGCTGCAGTAACCGGTTGCTAAAAGGCAATCCATATGCTGGTTTGCCACTGAAGTTGTTTAAACCATCCTACAGCGAAGAGGTCGTGTTAGTTATTAGTATACTCGTAGAATGCCTCCGGGGACCAAGTACGTGATTAGTACACACATCAAAAGTGTCTAGGGATCAACATATATTTTTGCAATAACTTTTCTCCTGATTGATATTAATTAAAAATTTCTTTAAGGATTCATCAAATAAAGTGTTTTCGTTTGTCTACAGTAACGATAAACCAAGTCACCTTTGCATTAATAAAGAAATTTGCCATTTTCCTAATAAAGGGATTTTTGACATTTGAACCACTAACATTAAAGTTCGAAAAAAAGACTGAAATAACAGTTTTCTTTAAAATTTTATTGGGTAACTTAAACAATTAATAATCCGTGTTTCTACCGCGAACACCAACAACACAAGAACATCGGTTTGGCATACTCAAAATTAGTTCATCCAAATCACGCTGTGGAATGGCCGCCCATGTTCGTTGCAACAACAAAAAAAGGTCTCCTTGCGACTGGATACCCTCCATATTCGGCAGAGCTCTTCTCTGTAGCATATCCCATGCATGCTCAATCGGGTTCAATTCTGGCGACTGAGCAGGCCAGGGCAGGATATTGATGTTAGCTGCGGCGAGAGTCTGTCTTACAACTCTTGCGTTGTGCGGTCATGCATTAACTGAAATAAGGGACCGATGTGCACTTGTAGAGGAACGATGACGTCTGATACAATCGTCTCAGCATAAATTTTATTATTGTTAGCGGATTATTATTGTTTGTGTGTATAAACCACCATCTGCGGATTATTCACTGTTTGAAGAAACTTTGGAAGAAGTGTTAAAGAGAGTATGTAAATCAAACAAGAAGGTGGTTGTTTGTGGTGATTTTAATGTAGATATTCTAGACTCTTCTCAAACCTCACTTAGATTTTTAAATCTTTTTAAATCATTCAATTTATTTAATATTTTTGATCAACCAACTAGAATCACTGCGTCATCAGCTACCTGCTTGGATAATATTTTTTGTGAAAATTTTTATAAGGAGAAATCAATAATTAATTGTTTAAAATCTGACCATTGTGGTCTGTTAACCAAATTTGAGCACCGTCATGTCCCTCAATCGGTGGATATTATTTTCAGACCAGTTACTCAGAAACGTATAGAAAAATTTAAACACAATATAAACAGTCAACTTCCTTACTTATCACACCAAGACCAGAACATAAATGATCAGTATGAGGATTTGTTCAATCTGTTATTGTATGAACATAACACCATTTTTTCAAAAAAAAAAGTGACAGTTGATAAATTTAAATTTAAATTCAGTGACTGGGCTACTCCAGGTATTCATAAAAGTAGGATTAAATTATACGAATTATATGATTTAAAAGCGAACTTTCATAGTCCCAAACTAGTAGACTATGTTAAATCTTACTCTAAGATACACACATCAAAAGTGTCTAGGGATCAACATATATTTTTGCAATAACTTTTCTCCTGATTGATATTAATTAAAATTTTCTTTAAGGATTCATTAAATAAAGTGTTTTCGTTTGTCTACAGTAAAGATAAACCATGTCACCTTTGCATTAATAAAGAAATTTGCCATTTTCCTAATAAAAGGATTTTTGACATTTGAACCACTAACATTAAAGTTCGAAAAAAAGACTGAAATAACAGTTTTATTTAAAATTTTATTGGGTAACTTAAACAAATAATAATCCGTGTTTCTACCGCGAACACTAACAACACAAGAACATCGGTTTGGCATACTCAAAATGAGTTCATCCAAATCACGCTGTGGGATGGCCGCCCATGTTCGTTGCAACAACAAAAAAAGGTCTTCTTGCGACAGGATACCCTCCATATTCGGCAGAGCTCTTCTCTGTAGCATATCCCATGCATGCTCAATCGGGTTCAAGTCTGGCGACTGAACAGGCCAGGGCAGGACATTGATGTTAGCTGCGGCGAGAGTCTGTCTTACAACTTTTGCGGTGTGCGGTCGTGCATTATCATGCATTAACTGAAATAAGGGACCGATTTGCACTCGTAGAGGAACGATGACGTCTGATACAATCGTCTCAGCATAAATTTGAGCGTTGAGGTTGCCTCTGATCCAAATCAACTCAGTTCTTCCGCCGATCCAAATACCCGCCCATACCATGATGGTTCCACCACTATAAGGATGGACTTCCTGGCAGGATTTTAATCGCTGTTGGCGTCCAGGGGTTCTCCAGTGTCGTATACGTCTTGTATCCGGTCTCATACCAAAACGAGACTCATCAGAAAAGCACACGAAACGCCATTGTTCTTCTGCCCAATTTCTGTGTTCAAGAGCCCATTGATATCGAATCCTACGATTGTGCATTGCTATAGGTGGTACCCTTAGCGGTCTTCGGGAATGAAGGTTCACTTCATGCAAGCGGTTTCTGACTGTTTGGTCGCTAGTTAAGTTCCCTGAAGAGTGATGAAGCCTCACGGCTAACATCATGGCGGTTGTTGTTGGAGCTTTTCGAGTTGTGATTTGAATGTATCGGTCTTGTCTCCGTGTGGTGCAGCGATACCGTCCTCTATGGCGCTCAGCCACGGTACCAGTGCTTCGGTAACGTGTCCAAAGTCGACTGATAACACTCTGACTTGTATTCAGAGCTAAAGCAACAGTACGTTGCCGGGAACCAGCTTCTATCATTCCCACGGCTCTGAGCATTTCTTCCCTGCTTAAATGACGTCGCCGCTCCATAATAACGTTGGTTTTAATCAGTAGTAGGGAAACAGTAGCACTAATAATGTCTTCAATGCGTTGTATGTTTTTATAGGGAAAATATTGACAGCTGATTTTCATCTTTTACTCGAATTTGATTGACAGTTCCTGTTTCAAATTATGAAATGCACCAAAAAGGATCCATATAAATTTATAAAATCATAAATTTATTACAAAGCCACATCTCAATCTCAAGAAATCCGCATAAAAATGCTTGATCCCTAGACACTTTTGATGTGTGTATTTAAAAAATCTTGCAATGTTGCCAAGTCCATGTTTTTGCGAGACAAAATAAAACAAGCAAAAAACAAAATCAAAGCGACTTGGAACATTATAAACAAAGAAACTTGTAAGTCCATACCACGCAATAACTCTTTCTCACTTAAAATTAAAGATAATATTATTAAGTCTGACGTTGATATAGCTAATACATTTGAATCATTTTTCTCTGAGATACCTTTTATTACTACCAGTAAACTAAATTCTAGTTCACTGCTAGCTAGTTATCTCCTCACATCAAGTGTTAATGAGTGCGCCACTAGTTTTTGCTTCGATCATATATCTCCTCATACCATCCTCAAATCGTTTAAAGAACTTAACATAAAAAACGGAGGATTTATGGGGTATTTCTGTTGATATACTTAAATCAGTCATAGATGCCATCTCCCCTAGTTTAGCGTTACTTTTTAATAACTGTGTAGACAAGGGTCAGTTCCCTAATTTAATGAAATTTAGTAAAGTCATACCCCTTTATAAGTCAGGTGAGAAAAGTGTCCCATCCAATTATAGACCTATTTCTATTTTACCAGCTTTAAGTAAAATTTTTGAAAAAATAATATTGAATCAATTACATTCTCACTTTGCTTTGAATAAATTATTACATAGTAATCAATTTGGATTCACTAAAAATAGGAATACAACCGATGCAGGTGTTGCGCTCATCAAACACATATTTGATGCGTGGGAAGGCAAGCAAGATGCAATAGGAGTTTTTTGTGATTTATCAAAAGCATTTGACTGCGTAGATCATGAAATCTTACTGATTAAGCTGAGGCATTACGGTGTTTCAAATATTTCACTTAGCCTTATAGAATCTTACCTCACTGATAGAATACAAAAAGTGAGTATCAATGGTACGAACTCTTCCGGTGCCACCATACGTATGGGCGTGCCCCAGGGATCAATATTGGGTCCTCTGCTGTTTTTAATCTATATAAATGACCTGCCTTATTTTGTCAAAGACCTATGTGGGATTGTATTATTTGCTGATGACACTTCTCTAATTTTTAACGTAGATAGAAGTAACAAAGCACTTGACGACGTAAATAATACTCTTTCTAAGGTACTGCATTGGTTCACGAGTAACAATTTACTGCTTAATGCTAAGAAGACCAAATGTATCAAATTTTCTATGCCCAATGTAAGACAGGTCGATACCATTATAAACATGAATAACGAGCTATTAGAGATTGCGAATTCCACTGTATTTCTGGGAATTACTCTCGATTCCAAGTTACAGTGGGGTCCGCATATTTCTGCCCTGGCAGGAAGACTTAGTTCGGCAGCTTATGCTGTTAGAAAAATAAGGCTCCTGACTGATATCGCAACAGCAAGATTAGTGTACTTCGGTTATTTTCACAGTGTTATGTCGTATGGTCTTCAGTTGTGGGGCTCGGCAGCGGATCTCAACACCATCTTTGTTCTTCAAAAAAGAGCCATCCGCTCCATTTACAACCTTAGACCACGCGACTCGCTTCGTGAAGTATTCAAAGAGATAGATATTTTAACTGTGTACTCTCAATTTATTTATGATAATGTAGTATATGTCCGTAAAAACTTGCATCTCTTCAAGAAAAACAGTGATGTTCATAAACTCAATACCAGAAATAAAAATAAGCTCGTAACTCCCAGTCTAAGACTGCATAAGGTAGGGAAATCATTTGTTGGTCAATGTGTAAAATATTTTAATAAGATTCCGCAAACTCTTGTTGAACTGCCACTTCACAAGTTTAAGTCACAAATTAAAGCTAAGTTAATGAAGCGGGGTTATTATAGTGTTGACGATTTCTTAAATGATAAGAATTTGTGGTCATCTTAGGTATAATGATGGCGAATATGGAAGAGATCGCTCTGTAGCGATAAGACCGCCTAAATTGTACTAAATATTTACTTTTTTGTTTTTACGTGCTGTAAGTATTTGTTTGTGCAATAAAGATTATTTATTATTATTATTATTATTATAATCTGCTCCTCTGCACACTTTTTTGTTATGACTTTACTCTGTCAAATACATTTTTGTGTATAAAAACAAGATTGAAAAGAGTAACCATCGAGTTTCTTGCCGGAGTCTTCTCGATCGGAAACAACCTCTGAACCGGTGGTAGAGTCACATTATATTTAATTATGATATGAACTATCATAGTATTATTTTATGTAAGTTTATTTTTATTCAGTATATTTTTGCTACAATTTTTTTTTGTTACATGACATGTCATAAGTACTTTTTATAAGTCTATATGAATAAAGATATTTTTTACTTTTACTTTTTTACTTTTACTTTTATTTGAGCGTTGAGGTTGCCTCTGATCCAAATCAACTCAGTTCTTCGGCGGAAGAAATACCCGCCCATACCATGATGGTTCCACCACTATAAGGATGGACTTCCTGGCAGGATTTTAATCGCTGTTGGCGTCCAGGGGTTCTCCAGTGTCGTATACGTCTTGTATCCGGTCTCATACCAAAACGAGACTCATCAGAAAAGCACACGAAACGCCATTGTTCTTCTGCCCAATTTCTGTGTTCAAGAGCCCATTGATATCGAATCCTACGATTGTGCATTGCTATAGGTGGTACCCTTAGCGGTCTTCGGGAATGAAGGTTCACTTCATGCAAGCGGTTTCTGACTGTTTGGTCGCTAATTAAGTTCCCTGAAGAGTGATGAAGCCTCACGGCTAACATCATGGCGGTTATTGTTGGAGCTCTTCGAGTTGTGATTTGAATGTATCGGTCTTGTCTCCGTGTCGTGCAGCGATACCGTCCTCCATGGCGCTCAGCCACGGTACCAGTGCTTCGGTAACGTGTCCAAAGTCGACTGATAACACTCTGACTTGTATTCAGAGCTAAAGCCACAGTACGTTGCCGGGAACCAGCTTCTATCATTCCCACGGCTCTGAGCATTTCTTCCCTGCTTAAATGACGTCGCCGCTCCATAATAACGTTGGTTTTAATCAGTAGTAGGGAAACAGTAGCACTAATAATGTCTTCAATGCGTTGTATGTTTTTATAGGGAAAATATTGACAGCTGATTTTCATCTTTTACTCGAATTTGATTGACAGTTCCTGTTTCAAATTATGAAATGCACCAAAAAGGATCCATATAAATTTATAAAATCATAAATTGATTACAAAGCCACATCTCAATCTCAAGAAATCCGCATAAAAATGCTTGATCCCTAGACACTTTTGATGTGTGTATATGCAAAATGGAATAAATAAAGATGTCCTTGCAATATTTATTTGTTAATGTGTGTATTTGTTTATGTGTCAGTACTCAGTAGCTTATGTGTTATATTCCGGATTATTAAAATATATTTTTTTATGTTGCTATATGTACTGTCCGTAAATAGAAGCATTATTTCTTTAGCCAGTTGTACAAAACCTGAGTGTGCGTCCAACCGTTAAATTGATCGCCAATAATTGTCTACTTCTATGAATCAGTACTTTTGTGAGGTAAAACTGGATTGAAAACTGAGTTTTTGTACAAAAACATGTCTTGAGTTTTTATTCAATCATGTTGTTGAACTGGATATACCCAGGTGGTGATTTCTTTGAATACCTATGCTAATGTAAGTCGGATACAATTAGTTATATTTAATTAATATAAAATGGTTGTGTGATATTCATAATGCATAATTAATAATCAAAAATAGATTATAAGTATTTGTTGTGCCCTTGCAGGGTCATGTTTGCATCAATTATATTATAACCATTTTTGTGAGCACATGGTGCAATAAAGAACTTTGAACTTTGTTTAACGTTTTATGATATGAATTTCTAAATTAAGTTCTCTGAAATTTTGTTAGTTGTGCACCGTAGTAGAAAACCGGACAGATCGGCCTGCAAAATGACTCTGTGTATTCCAATCCATCGTAATCTATTCAAACTCAAACTCAAATAACTTTATTCAAATAGACTGTATCAGTACTTTCAAATCGTCAAATTTACAGCAAAATATACTAAATAATAGACATAAATACCATAATAATATGGATATGTAAATAAACAGTATACAGACATAATGCGACTCAACCACCGCGTCGGAGTTGTCTCTTGCTGAGAAGACCCGGCGAGAAACTCAGCAGTTACTCTTTTAAACTTGTTTTGGGTTTACAACAGGCGTTAGTAAAGTACAAGCAGAGTGTCATTTTGATACAAATAAACTTAATGAGATTCTTAACTAAAGAATATAAAACAAAGAGAAAAAACCAATCATAAAAGAATATTATAACAAAAATTCGTTTAAACAATTCAAAAAGAAAAATTGTTAGTCAGTAGATACTAGGTACCCATTAACTATTACAATAAAACATGTTACAATAGAGCTATTTATTCCCGCATCGAGCAGAGCGCTTATACCCAGGCATTTTTATCTATAAGGTAGTCTTTTGTAGTATAATAGCCCTTTTTTAATAAAGCTGTTTTGATGTGATCTTTGAATCTATGTAAAGGTAACTCACAAATGGTTCTTGGAATTTTGTTGTAATAATGTATACCTTGCCCCATAAAGGATCCTAAAACTTTTTGTAACCTAAAGAGTGGAAGTGCAATTTTATCCTTATTCCTAGTATTTCTGCAATGTATGTCACTGTGTTTAGCATAGAGACCAATATTTTATCTTACCAAAACAATGCAATTGTAAATGTATTGTGACGCTACAGTGAGGATACCAATTTCCTTAAAAATTAAAAAGCTTATAGATGGATCTGATCGCTCGCTTCTGGAGGATAAAGATGGTTTGTATATCCGCTGCTTGACCCCAAAGTACAATGCCGTAAGACATTACACTATGGAAATAACTAAAATAAACTGAACGAGCAGTATCAACATCTGTTAATAACCTAATTTTTCTCACTGCAAATGCAGCCGAACTAAGTCTGCCTGAGAGAGCTGTTATATGAGGGTTCCATTGCAGTTTTGAATCTAGTGTGATTCCAAGAAAAACTGTTGTATCTACAAGCTTCATAGTATTACCATCAATTTTTAGACTAATGAGGCTATCTTTAACATTAGGCAACTTAAAATTAATACATTTAGTCTTTGTTGCATTAAGCTGTAGATTATTTACTGTGAACCATTGTAAAACCTTTGAAAGTGCGTCATTAACATCATCAAAAAGGTTTTTATTTCTGTCAGTTTTAAAGACTAAAGATGTATCGTCTGCAAACAATAAAACATCACAGATATCTTTTAAGTAAAAAGGTAAATCATTTATATATATCAGAAATAGTAATGGACCTAGAATGGATCCTTGAGGGACCCCCATTTTAACTTGTGATCCTGTAGACAGTACACTGTTAACATCAACTTTTTGAGTTCTTAAACTAAGGTACGAAATTACCAAATCTAAAGCATTATCCCTAACCCCGTAAAAATCAAGCTTGCGTATAAGTGTATCGTGATCAACGCAATCAAAGGCCTTGGACAAGTCACAGAAGACGCCAAGAGCGTTCTGTGAATTCTCCCAAGCCCTAAAGATGTGTTTTAGAAGTGCAATGCCAGCATCAGTAGTAGAACGGCCTCTCGTGAATCCATATTGTTCACTGTGTAAGAGATTGTTCTCATAAAAATGGCTTAATAGTTGTTCTTGAATGATTTTTTCAAAGATCTTACTTAGAGCTGGTAGGATTGAAACAGGCCTAAAGTTACCTGGGTCTTGTTTGTGGCCTGATTTAAAAAGTGGTACAACCCTACTGTGTTTCTTTAAGTTTGGAAAAACACCTTCATCAAGACAATCATTGAATATTACGGCTAAAGAAGGGGCAATCACGTCAATTATGTGGCTAACAATTTTGACTGATATACCCCAAAGATCAGCGGTATCTTTTGAATTAATTAATCTGAATGCTTTTAATGATGATGATGATGATGAGATGTGTACGAATATTGGTGAACATTGGTAAATATAACAAACGAAGAAAGTTGCAGACCCCATTTTGTTAAACTCAAAATACTGACACTAACTTCTTTATATATCGGAAATATGTAAATTCATAAGGAAAAACCTGATTTTTACAATTACAGGCCAAGGATTTTCACACTAAAAAACGGAACTTAAGATACAATAATAGAATCCCAACACCTTTCACTAAATTGCAATTAGTAAGCTCAGGACCACTCCATATGTCAATAAAAATTTACAACAGGTTACCTAATCATATGAAAGAAATAGACAAAGATGTGGAATTTAATAAAAAGCTAAAAGAATTACTAATAAGTAAATGCTATTATAGCCTAGAAGAGTATTTTTCGAATCCCTAATGGTTTACATAAATAATAAAGATAATTATTAATTATGCATGCAATGTAAAAAATTCAATTAATTGTAATTTCAATTTATTAAAATAGATTATACTTAGGTTAGATACGATTTAGAATTTAAGCTTTAGATCTCTTAGACGTAAATTAATTGTTGTACGAAATGTTTTTATGTTGCAGTGCCCTAACAGGGTCATGTGTGTACTTTTTAGATTTAAGAACTTGTTAAACCACATGAAGCAATAAATATTTATGACTATGACTATGACTAAAATATATCTAGTGACTCAACATGTTTAAATTTAAAGAATACACTGCAACAAGATACATTATCTTTCAACAAATGTTCCGCTCTAGTTGGTGAGAAATTTAATGAAGCTGTAGTGATTAAAAGTATATTACTGAAATACTTATCAAATGCTTCAGCAACAGATGCTTCTGATCGTAAGATGGTATTGTTAATATTAAGAGTGTATGAGGTATCGCGCTGTTTAGCTCCACCTGTTTCGTGATTTATGACGTCCCAAGTGGTTTTTATTTTGTTAGTGGACTTTGATATTTTAAATCTCAGAGAGATTGACTAAGGTAATTTTAGTTGGTAGTCTAACATACTGTTTCTATTCCAGGTTGTAGCCCGCCGCTCGGACCTGAAGCTGATCGTGACGTCAGCGACGATGGACTCGAACAAGTTCTCCACTTTCTTCGGCAACGTGCCGACATTCTCTATCCCCGGACGCACCTTCCCCGTGGAGACGTTCTTCGCGAAGAATGTGTGCGAGGATTATGTCGATGGGGCTGTCAAACAGGTTAGATTTGCTACTCATTTATGATGTACTAGCTTTCCGCTCGCGGCTTCACCCGCGTGAACTTAATTTTTATGACTTATGGGATTTTTCGGACTTACGATACTTGTTATTCACAAAATCCCGTCTTAGTTGTCTACGTCCTAAAAATAACCCCCATGCATGAGACTCCCAGCACTTGAAGTAACGAAGTTTCATACAAACAAACAATCAACCCCAAAATATTTTTTAAGGGTTAACATTTTAACAAACTTTGAATGCCATATTGCCTAAAATATAAGTTCTATGCTTCTAGTTCTGAAAATGACAATACTTTCATACAACCTTTCATCCCCCGTTTCAACCCTTTACAACACTTTTTTCCAATTAAAAAGTAGCCTATGTCCTTTCTCAGGCTCTAGAATATCTGTTTACCAAATTTCATTTAAATCGGTTCAGTAGTTTTAGCATAAAAGCGAGACAGAATGACAGACAGAGTTACTTTCGCATTCTTCTTCGTCTCGTGTCAATGGCAAGTAGTCAATTATTGATCTATACGGATTTTGATCAGAAACCAGCAACTTCCAGCCCAGCATCAGACGCCAAGTACTGATCCTCCAGTGGTGCAGGTGCAGGTGGCGGGGCATTGTGGGCAGTCGAGCATGTGGGCCATTGTTTGAGGCGACCAACCACAGTTACACCCTTGGTCTATTTCATTAATAAACCCCCATTTGGCCATGTTATCCTTGCTGCGGCCTACCTAGGAACGAAGGCGGTTCAGAGATTTCCAGATTGGCCAGGGTTGCTTATGGCCTGGTGGCAGGTGTTCAGCGGGGGCCACGTAGTTAACCGATGGTGAAATCTTTGTGGACCAAAGTTTTATATGCGTGTCCGTTGGCTACTCGGTAATAGCACTCGTCTGCCTAAGGAAGCTTTTGCGGCTTTTTAATAGAGCCTTAGGCTTCAGTGTTCGTAAAGTGGATGTTGGGCATCAGTTTCCTGCTTCTTTTTTTTAATTGCGCATGCTCCTTCCCGCCGAACCTGAAGGCGCGCGATTCTTGCAAGTGGGTACAGTTTGTTGAGAGAGGTTGGTTTGAGGCTGCCTGTGATGATGCGGCAGGTTTCATTTAAGGCGACATCAACTTCTCTAGAGTGGACAGATCGATTCCACACTGGGCATGCGTACTCGCCTGCAGAGAAGAATAACGCCAGTCCTGTCGTTCGGAGAACATGCGGTGCTGCTCGCCAAGCCGTGGAAATGAGGCGTCTGAGTAGATTGTTCCTTGTGCTGACCTTAGGTTTCACCCCTAACAGTGGTTTTTAAATTCGATGTCGACGCCTCGCCAGTTCAGTTTGAGAGGACGGTTTGCTACTTTATTTCGCCGATGAAAGGCACACGATTGTGTTTTGGCCGGATTTGGTCTGAGCGCGTTGGCATTATAATATGCGTCGAGTGCCTTCCGAGCTTCTTTCAGCGTCCTTTCGATGTCTTCAAATGACCGAGCAGAAGCAGCTAGAGCGAGGTCGTCGGCATAAAGGAAGTGTTTGGTATTTCCGAGTATAGGCTGGTCGTTAGTAAATACGTTGAATACGTTGAATAGTATTGGCGCCAGAACGCTTCTTTGGGAGACCATTTTTCTGAACTCGCCATCGGCCTTGCTGCCATTGAGAACAATTTGAAAGCGGCGGTTGCTCAGCATTTCCCTGAGGACGTTTACAACCCCACACCTTGCGTAAAGTTACCAACTTTAGCAAGTAGCCCTCTAATGTTGACAGTATCGTATGCCGCTGATAGGTCCACGAACACGACTCCGGTTACTTTAGGGGTTTCGAAACCATCCTCGATGAACTGGGTTAGCTTCAGTGTCTGATTTGTGCAGGACTTACCTGGCCTAAAGCCTTCCTGTTCTGGGATGAGATGAGGCTCTAGGATCGGGAACAGCCGGTTTAGAAGCAACCTTTCGAACAGTTTGAAGTATGGCATAAAAGTGAGATGGGACGGTAATTCTTGAGATCTTTTGGGCATTTTCCTGGTTTAACAGCGCCACGACTTTGATCAAAGTCTTAGTATCTTAGAATTCTCGAGACAGTTGTTGTAGAGGGTCAATAGCCACGACACTGCAACAGGGCCTAGACGACTTGATTAGCAGTGACTTGGCCAGGTGTATTGACATCTGGAGGGTCATCAGTGAGTGTTGTAATAGTAGACCATGCTTTTTTGCTATTATGCGTCATATTAACGCTCGAAACCAGTTTCATTCATCTCTCTCTACGCTTATTGCCTATCATCTAAGCGAGGTTCTCTCCGGCCAGCAAGATCTCTTCAGAAAATGGGTCATTTTCGTAAAGGAACTGGTAACGCTTGAGGAGCTCGGCAGAAGAGTCATTCAGGCCCGGCGAGGTTCGACATCCTCTAGGAATATGTTTGCGAGATATAGTCCATACGGTCGAAACTAATTTGTCGTAGTTCTTAGGGACTGGATCTATGCCACGCAGCTCTAAGTCAACTTCTTTAGCGTTGGCCTCCCAGTTAGCTTTGGAGAAGTTAAAACGGCGTCTAAATAGAACTTCGAGGAGTCTAATAGCAGCGAGAACTTTAAGAGTGATGGGTCTGTGTTAAGTGTTAGGTATAGGTGGGCATACGTTCTTCCTGCACAGAGAGCTAATGTTGTCACTAGCAAATACCAAGTCTGTGTTATAGCCACGTCTCTATCGTCGGCTGTTGAAGGACGCAGGGTGCTTTGCATTATGTATGAGGCTAAGATGATTTGCCTCCATCTGGGTTAGATTGATTGTAGCCCCAAGGAGTGCTATGACTATTAAAGTCACCTATTAGAAATCTAGAATATTGCGCTGCCATATTTAGGGTCAGATACTTCAGCGACGAGTGTCATGCCGTTGATTTGAGTTTTTTGGCTATGTTCATCCCGGTGTGTTTCTTGGATACACAGGATGTCACAATCTATGTCGCGGCATAATTCTGCGAGGACAAAAGCTTTGACCTTTGAGAAGCCCTCTATGTTGATAGACATAATTTGGAGGGCTGGTCTATTTAGCTGGTGTTGAGTTTGGCTCTGAAAATAGCCGTTTTGCATTTAAAAGTAAAAGTAAAAGTAAAAAATCATTTATTCATTTAAGCTTGTATAAAGCACTTATGACATGTCAAAAAAAGTATACAGAAATAATAATAATAAACGTAAATAAAATAGTACAATATTAGTACACATCGTGAATATACATAATGTGAATCTACCACCGGTTCGGACGTTGCTTCTTATCGAGAAGACTCCGGCAAGAAACTCGATAGTTACTCTTTTCAACTTTGTTTGTTTTACAAAAAATAAATTCAGAGTACAGTCAATGCGAGTAGAAAAAAGAACACAATATTGAGCAGAGGAGCAGATTATTCCTACTATGACCACAAACTTTTGTCGTTCAAGTAATCCTCTACATTATAATAACCTTGTTTCATTAACTTTGCTTTAATTGCAGACTTAAACTTGTGAAGAGGTAGATCAACAAGACTTTGAGGTATTTTGTTAAAGTATTTTACAGATTGACCCACAAATGAGTTTCCCACCTTGTGTAGCCTAAGACTGGGAGTTTTCAATTTGTTTTTATTTCTGGTATTATGTTTATGAGTGTCACTGTTTTTTTTGAACAGATGCAAGTTTTTGCGCACATACATTATGTTATCTAAAATATACTGAGCATGCACAGTTAAAATATCGATCTTCTTAAATACTTCCCTAAGCGAGTCGCGTGGTCTAAGTTTGTAAATGGAGCGGATGGCTCTTTTTTGAAGTACAAAAATGGTGTTCAAGTCTGCAGCTGAACCCCACAACAGTAGACCATACGACATAACACTATGAAAGTAGCTAAAATATACTAGTCTTGCTGTTTCAATATCAGTCAAGAGTCGTATTTTTCTAACAGCACAAGCAGCGGAACTGAGTCTCCCTGCCAGGGCCGTTATATGCGGACCCCATTGCAACTTAGAATCTAAAGTTATTCCTAAAAATACAGTAGAATTTGTTAATTCTAATGGCTCGTCATTCATAGTTACAATAGTATCAACCTGTCTCACATTGGGCATAGAGAATTTGATGCACTTTGTTTTTTTTGCATTAAGTAATAAATTATTACTAGTGAACCAACATAGTACTTTTGAGAGAGTATTATTTACATCGTCAAATGCTTGCTTACCTCTGTCGACTTTAAAAATCAACGAGGTATCGTCAGCAAATAATACTATCTCACAAATATCTTTGACATAGGTAGGAAGATCATTTATATAAATAAGAAAAAGCAAAGGTCCTAATATAGATCCCTGGGGCACTCCCATACGTATGGTGGCACCGGAAGATGCAGTTCCGTTGATACTAACTTTTTGAGTTCTATCTGTAAGATAGGATTGTATTAATTGAGATGAGATACCTGAAACACCGTAATGTCTTAGCTTAATCAGTAATATTTCATGATCCACGCAATCAAATGCTTTTGAAAGGTCACAAAATATTCCTACTGCATCTTGCTTGTTTTCCCAAGCATCAAATATGTGTTTGATAAGTGCTACACCTGCATCAGTTGTGCTCTTGTGTTTAGTAAAACCAAATTGTTTCTCATGTAGTAAGTTATTTAAATCAAAGTGTGAAAGCAGCTGGTTCAATATAATTTTTTCAAAGATTTTACTGAGAGCTGGTAGTATAGAAATGGGTCTATAATTAGATGGGTCACTTTTGCTACCAGATTTAAAAAGCGGGATGACCTTACTAAATTTCATCAAGTTGGGAAACTGACCTTGGTCTATGCAATTATTAAAAAGTTTAGCTAAGTGGGGTGATATCGTATTAATGATTGATTTGAGTAGATTAATCGAAATACCCCACAAATCTTCTGTATTTTTCATATTAATTTCCTTAAATACCTTGAGGATGTCATGAGAATCAACATGATCAAAGCAGAACTGATTTGTGCACCCATCAACACTAGATGTTAGCAGGGACTCAGCTATATGTGGACTGGAATTTAACGTGCTTGTAGTTACAATAGGTATATTAGAAAAAAAAGTTTCAAATGTATTTGCTATTTCAATCTCAGACTCAATAACATTATTTTGAATTTTGAGAGAGAATGAGTGATCGCGAGGTTTAGATTTACAGGTTTCTTTATTAATTATGTTCCAAGTGGCTTTGATTTTATTTTTAGCCAGTTTTATTTTGTCTCTCAAAAAAATGGACTTTGCAATATGACATGATTTCTTGAATGTTTTTGAATATAATTTAACATGCTCAACTAGTTTTTGACAGTTTGAGTTAGCTTTTAATCCATATAATTCGTATAATTTATTTCTACTTTTATGGATGCCTGGAGTGGCCCAATCACTAAATTTAAACTTAAAATTATCAACAGTTACTTTCTTCTTAGGAAAAATATGGTTATGTTCATGCAATATTATCTCAAAGAGATGCCTATACTGATCATCTATGTTATGATGACCTTGGGGCAGTAGGTTAGAAATATTTTTATTTATATTCGTTTGAAACTTTTTTACTCGACTCTTGGTAACTGGTCTATAACTAATATCCACTGATTGAGAGACATGACGGTGCTCAAATTTGGTCAATAGACCACAGTGATCTGATTTCAAACAGTTTATAATTGATTTCTCAATAGAGATATTTTCACAAAAAATATTGTCTAAGCAGGTGGCTGTTAACTCGGTGATCCTGGTTGGTTGATCAAAAAGATTAAGTAAATCAAATGATTTAAAAAGATTTAAAAATCTTACAGAGGTCTGAGAAGAATCTAAAATGTTAACATTAAAATCCCCACATACAACCACCTTCTTGTTTGATTTACAAACCTTTTTCAGTACTTCTTCCATGGTCTCTTCGAACTGACAATAATCAGCAGAAGGGGGTCTATACACACACACAATAATAATCTGCTCTAACTCTGCGCATGCAAGTTCAATAGTTCGCTCAATTGAGAGTGCTACTATGTCTTTACGCTCTCTAGATTTAAACTTATTGTGAATTAATATCAGTGACCCACCGCGAATAGAGGAACTTCTCAAGAATGAACTAATGATACTATAATTATCAATGCTAATCATGCATTCATTTTTTTTCAGCCAGTGTTCAGTTAAACATAAGACATGTATATCCATACAGTCTAAAAATAAACCTACTTCTAATTCTTTGCCAGAGAAGCCTTGCATGTTTTGATGCACAAAGTTTATAAAATTATTTTGGGGCTTCTCTTTTGTCAACAATGTGCAAGAGTTTACCTCTATTGTCTCTGAATCTAATTTAAATTATTTGGAACAAGTTCCAAAGTCTGTGGTACAATGGTATCATTCTGCTCAATAAAAGCAGAGCGTTTAGCCAAATAATTGGCTGAAATGTTAAAAAAATAAGATAGCGACATAGCTATCTGTCGTTTATAATAATTAGATAAATGAAATCTACCTTTTGTCAGGTACATATTATTATTAATAATAGGATTAATGTCAATGAGATTTATTAAATTATTTGAAAATGTCACAGTATCAAATGTCAAATTGATTCTATGTCTTTTTTCATTTTCTGCTTGTGACAGACCCCTACTGTAAGGCAATGTGAACATCACAATTTTACTGACATTAACTAATGAACATAAAGTATTGCAATGTATTTTCATTTGGTTCTTGTTCACAGTACCTCTGTTTGCAATTAAAATAATAAGGGTTGAATTGGGGCTGAAACTATATTCAGCAATTTTCTGAATGATATCACAGTATGAGGCACCCGGTGAACAGTGATTTATAACTGACTTTCCAAAACTATTATACAAAATGTGGCCTATACTTTTTCCAATGTCGTCACTAAACATTACAATGTTACAACCTGGATTTTTATCAGTGTTACTGACAGGGCAGGTATCAGAGATGGAAATGTTGGTGGCTGATTGTGAAGTAAGGGTGTTAAGAAGAGAGGAATCACATTCTGACTGAATAACAGTATGGCCATCATTACTGCTGGAAACTGAGTCCGGGTTGCACAAGAGTTTGGTCAGGGCCAAAATATGCTCCTCATTTTCTTTTTTGGTGATTGTGTATCTGTCAGTTAAACGCCTCAGATTTTCTTTAAGACTACATATTTCTGCTTGTAATACTTTCACTTCATTGTTATATTGACTTAAATTATTGTCTATCATTATAGAATAGACATCCAGTTCATCACCTAATCGTCGGCGTTCCTGAATATATTTTGCATTTTTATACATCATTTTCTGGTTTTTTATCAGTTTCTGAGTTTTCTTAATAAATTTGCTTATCCTAACATATTTTCTAAATTTGTTCTTGCTGCACCTTGCAACACCCTCTGGAGCAGTGGAATTAATCAAATTATTACTAGCCAAATCAATAGCCACAGTAGGGATTGAAGAATGTGCAACAGAAACCAGGCTGGGCACACTAAGAACTAACTCATCGAACAAACTTTGGTTTTGGGTGTCAACTGTGTGTAGTTTTTCAGTCTCCATGGAAGATATCAGGTGGTGGGCCTCTTGTAGCTCTTGTTCAAGCATGGTAATGCGTTTGAGGCTTTGCACATATTCATCGCTGCAGTCACTGAACCCATCTACTATTATTTGTAACCTATCCCGCTCATTTAATACTAATAAATACCTTTCATGCATCTCAGCCATGTCTTTTTTTAACAAAGCGTTCCTACTTAACGCCTCCAACAATTCCCTCTCATTGTCTTCTCTTTCAAAATGCAATTGTTTAACCAACTCTTTGGATGCCTTCAATTCCTGCAAAGTCAGCTCCAGCTGGCGAGATGAGGCTGCGCGGGTCATCATGGTTAAATTGACAAAGTATAAATCCAACAAACAACGTAGAATACCAAAGTGTTGTTTAAACAATCAAGAGGTTGTGTAGCTCAAGAGTATTTTTGTATTCTAACCTCTTCGCGTTTCTGACAAACAGAGTCAGACAATTCGAATATTTCACTACTCAGGTATAATATAAGGTCGTAGAATGAAATGTATGAATGTTACTAAACAAACAATACAATACCTTTTCCAAGAGAAAACAATGATTCACAAATATTTGAACGGTCAACTGACACGCACTGTCGGCACCGATAAATCACCAAGTTTAAACTTATTTCACAAAAAAAACACTAAATAACACGTAATTAACACTAATTATTGTTTACGACGACTTATTGGGCCATAAATTAGTTATTTACAGGTTTAAATCAAATTAAAATACGGGACAAGTCAAGATCAGCTGTTAGCCGTAGTGTTGCCACAGCAAAAAAAGATTTATAATATTAGTTGGATTACGGTACGATTAATCTTTACGATCCGTCGCTTCCGACCGATCAAAATGCCGAATCGTTAGTGAACGTAAAGTAAATCGTTAACGATCTTGACATACCTACACTAACGATTCGTCATTTCGATCGGTCTGTAACGACGGTTCATAAAAATCAATCGTCGGTTTCCAAAATCAAATGAACAGTCAAGTTTAATCCCTGGCTTACAATTTTAATGCTCCTGCTGTTCAGCTCCTCGTCTTCCCATTCGTATTGAGCTATTATCAATAATATTACCCGCCCTCAAATAGGACAAGACAGACCCAATAGAAGCCGCAGGAGAAAGTAAAACTTTAGTTTACCAAAAAAAATTTCACTCGATTTTAAGAGCGTTTGCTAGGGGTAGATCGTAAACGTCGCATTTTTTGAAGATTTTCGTGATTATATAGCTAAATTCAAATTTAAGTAATAATTATATTTCTATTATTGTCTGCACCTTTTGATTTTATAATTATAACATTAACTGTGTACAGTGAATTTTGTTGTTTTGTTTCTTAATAATTATTTAAACAAACGGTTTTTATTTAATTTAGCAAATGATTGGCTTACTAGTACTTATTTCTGACGATACAATGTGTTTTTATAGTATTACAAAAATGCAAAGTTTTCGATCCACCCCCCAGCAAACGCTTTTAAGTTTTGGGTTTAAAAATTGAAAATTGTTGAGATAATACATATGAAATCACAAGAGTACACCTGAAAATACCAGATATTGCGTGCCTCACTTTCTTTCTGTCTCTCTCTCCTTGTCTAGCTTTTTAAACACGCCAACTAAAGTGGCCATCCACACCGGAGTTCTTTGTGTTGATTACCTTTATGAATTCGTATGTCCGAATTGTGTTATCATCTTGTGAAACCTTCTACACGTGAAGACATAGGTACCATAATTAGACTCATTACAACAGTTACGAATGTTCACATGTAAGTATTAGATCAAGATTGATATGAAACATGCGTAACCTTCAACCTTCTCATGAAACAAAAATCAGAGTACGCTAACTAATTAATATTTATCATAGAAATCTGTCATGTTAATGTCAGTAGTCGCGATAACTTTCGATGAATTAACATAATCTTCAACCTCGGCAAAGATTGTGTAATTTTTTTTTTTTGGCTAGGGCTGAGCAAAAAAATATACCAGATCAGATATTAAAAAGCTGAAATAATCTAGAGCTGGAACTAACTTTCTTTTTATCCTTACAACAAACAAGGATTCATAGCGATTGTTATACGCATAGTAAGGTAACGACTTAGAATCTGAATCGTGGTTGAACTACGAGTACGAGTATAACCGTGAGTTTTAGGAAAGCATTGAATTCATACACTACTGGTCTTGCACGCAATAAAACTAGTACTCATAATGATTACCTTCATGAACTCAGGCCTCGAAGATGTAGAATTGTAGACTATTTGCTAGTTCATTGAACTAATGGTCGTGGTTTTGCGTTAAGTTTAACCTAATGTATACTTAAAGGCTTAAACTAGGATTAAATTCTTCGATAAAAACATGAAATAAGAGCCCGCAGACTATTACTGTAAATTGTATAGGGGTTTTAATTTTATTTTAAAATTCTTATTTTGATACATTGAAAGCCATTTTATTTTTTAAGTTGTAGTATTGAATAAAATATAGTCATAGCTCTGGAACCTAGTATCACTTAATTACAAGAAATTAAACAAATGAAAAGAAGAAAGTGAAAAAACTATTGAAATTCCTGTAAAATTCACTAATTTAGGTTGCGCGTTCTAATTTTATGTTTTTTGTTGATGAATTTAATCCTTGTTTGCAGCCTCTTAGCGTGATATATTGATACAGTACGGAAGGATAATATGGTATATATTTCTAAGGAATCTTTAGCAGTGGAGACTTCAACTTTACTATTATAATCAATGATAGTAAAGTTTGCCTGCACCGTGCGCTGCCAACCCTAACTGAACTTCAAACAGTTTAATAACATCAGACGCGCGTTTAGCGAACAATCCGCCGGCATTTATGGAAATTGTTCATAACTGTGGAGTAATACTTCGCTTCCTCTATTTTGAAACAGAAAATCGTGTATTTGTTTCAGTACTAATTGTATGCACTTTTTCATGACGTTACTGTAAACCAGCAGTTGCCAGCGATTCAGTTCGGGTGGACTTAGGTATAAAATCACCCTTTGTATCAATCTAAAGGATCCTATATTTGAGGTTTGCTTTTATAATTACACAAAGTTTTATTCAGAAACATCCAGTAGTTGAAATGTTTTTTAAAGCTTATTTCTAACTGGCCTTCCGCCCGCGGCTTCGCCCGGGTTATTATTTTATATTACGGCCAAATAACATTAAATCTTTTGAAATTGTAGCCTATGTGTTATTCTGATGTATACACTGTATTACCGTAAAGTTTTATCTAAATCCGATCAGTAGTTTTTGCGTGAGAGAGTAACAAACACACGCACACACATACATCCTCACATACTTTCGCATTTATAATATTAGTAAAATAAGGTTAGTTAAGTTATTAGGGATTAGCATATCTATATAGCATATTGCAAGAAACATTTCAAAAGATTGAATTCCTGAAATACAAGTAAAATAGTTACTCGTGCCGTCTGATTCTTACTTCGTTAGTACGTACGTAGCAATTATAAATGTAACCCACTGACTGTGCCGTGCAACAAGCTCAATAATAAATAATAGAATAAGGTTGATTATGCTAAGGAAGAGTAGCTTCCTCTGTCACAGGTGCTCATCTAATCTACTGAATAGAGGCAAATAAACGTTTTTATTATCATTAACTTCAGGCCCAATGCCTCTGTGGCCGAAAGGTTTCAGAGCTCGTCCCTGAACCCGGAGGCCCCGGTTTCAAGACCTAGGTCGGGCACAGTGTGTTTTTGGATTTTTCGGAACGTAGCCCGGATTTGTGATCGCCAACCCGCATTTGGCAAGCGTGGTGATTAAGCCAATACCCATCAATTGTAGCGATGACTTGATTTCAGTGATGGAGGCCTTGGCCCAGCAGTGGGAGTAAATAGGCTAATTACTTCTACTACTAAGCTCAGGCCCACGCGGTCACACCGATCAGCAGTCCCATATCAAACCGATGCCAAATCGCATTGCAGACGGCAACGCAGGTCAGCGACCCGGCTGCCTTGCACTTTGCTTGACGCAAGAATGCGCCGATTCGTGTCGCAACGGTCGCGGTTAATCGCTAATCGCGTGGCGTTTAACGCGAGATGTCTGGGTTAGTCTAGTCTCTAGTCCATGAGTTCCCAAAGTGGTCCAGGTGGACCCCAAAGGGTCCACGGGAGACTCGACGGGGGTTTATGTTGTCGTTCTATTTTGTTGAGTTTTGGGAATTTGGTAGGAATGTGTAGTTGCAGAGGGTCCACCGGAACCAGCTTAATTTTGTAAGTGGTCTATGCGAAAAAAAAATTGGGAACCTCTGCTAGTCGATAGTGTTTTGTTTATGTTTCTTCCTTTCGTTTAGAGAGCTTAATCTTATTCGAACCACGAGTAACTTTAACTTGCTTTTAATATATTGTATAAACTGATGCATAGTTTTTTGAGTTACACTTTACGCGCGTAATTTTTTCTGCTCATAATGTAATTGCTCATGTAATATTGGCAAATATACAACTATAATCGGCCATGATTTCTCAACAGGTATACAGGTCTGCAGTATACATATTTACGCTCATCAAGGCTGGTCAAATTAGCACACAATGCCGCAATGTGCAATATCCTGTGCCGATCGGGTAAATACCTTGCAGCTGGTAGAATACTGAATGATAAATAATAGGAAACAGAAATTGAGCTTTGAGATTAGGAAAAATTACCTTTTTATTTCAGGAGAGATCTTAAGATTAAGATTATTAACAGAAGTTTGAATTGCCTGTTCTAAACATCCCTTTTTAGTCCCTAGAATAATTAAGCTTGAAAATATTCGCTCAAATGAGACTTTAAAATGTCTACATGTAGGAAGTAAATCGACAGGGCTCAGGGCAGAACTTGACCGAAGTATTGACAGGTTGCTAATTTTAATTCATTTCCAATTTTGAAGTCATATAAGCTAGATTGGTATGATTTAAGTAAACGCCATAACCCTCCGCTACCTCTCGTTGGAATCTATTTTACAGTCCGTAAATGAAATGGCACTTATTCATCATTGCACTCGTAGGTAGATATAATACCAAAAAATACAATTAACTTTTTTATTGAATGTACAATCTTAACATACATTTCACAAGATCTAGAAACTCAAGCTCAATCTAATGAGCACACGATAATTCCGAATTACGACCGTGTTATTTCAAACAGCCGAGTCAATTTACAAACAATCGCCCATAAACCAACAGAATCACACGTACGTAAATCGAGAACACTGTAGACTGCAATTTCATTAGCTGCTATTAATTATTTCAATTAAATTCATAGAACCGTGGCAGCCGATGTGACCGGGACGACCTGTCCCTACCATCAGTTTACTCGAACGATAGTCACTAGGACTTTATATTGTGTGACTAGGCGAGCATTGGATCACAATGGCTCCTGGTGATAAGTGACGGTGTGGTCTATGCAAGTACACTTTTTCTTGAAGAGATCTTGTGTTCACACATGTTCGGCCAGTGAGATACACTTCTTAGCTGTTCGCATTAGAAAACCTTGCAGAGGGCTGGAATGCCAACGTGAGAAAAGCCAATGTGCACCTGGTGTTCCGATGATGAGAAGATGGCCCGCGGAACCAGTGTTGTTCTCCCGCTCTTTCCGAAATCTAGACTGGAAATAATCATTTTTAGTGAAGTAAATAGAAGTATAACTAACTAACTGTCCTTCAGCGGCTTCGCCCGCGTAGACTGTTTTTCTGGTCAAAATATAGCCTAAATTAAAAAAAAATTGCCTCAATTAAAAAAAATATAGCTCACGTCACTCCCTGATAATGTAGCTTTATATTGGTGAAAGAATTTTCAAAATCGGTCCAGTAGTTTCGGAGCCTATTCAATACAAACAAACAAACAGATCTTTCCTCTTTATGTTAAACGAGCTGCCCAGACAGACTTCGATCTGTCAAATATTTGACAGCTGGTGTCCATTTTGCCTGCATTCTCCGACTTCATTTACATTTACTATTATTTTTCACTGAATTGTTTGTTCAACCATAATACAATATAGCCTTTAACACTCCTGAATAATTTAGCTTTCTGTTAGTGAAAGTATTTTCACGCTCGGGTCAGTAGTTTTGGAGTCTATTCAATACAAACAAACGAACAAAAAAACAATCAAATAGTTCCTCTTGATAAAATTAGTATAGATCATGGGGTACGTGACGCAAACAGATAGAGGTAATAGCGTGACCTCAGGTGTAAACTGCTCTTTAGCTAATGAAATTAATGGTGTTGATGACAATGGCGGCCAAGTGATGGAATTAACTAATGGAAAGGTAGCTATAAATAGCTGCCAGTACATCCTGATAAACACGCCCATAAATTGTTTAAAGTTGTTTTGTTTTAGACTTGAGATAAATATGTAGTAATTATAATCGGTGCCACATTAACATTCAATTAGATAAATCCCGAATAGCTGATTAGTACGAAGAATGCATGACTAGTTTCTTCATACAAAATATAAAATGCATTTATGTAGAAAAACATGCCTCGTAGCAGGATGCAATTTGCATTTTCAGGAATTTGGTGAATTCATAAACTAGGTATCTTTGTGATTTTAAAATGTATTTTGTTTGATTAAATTCCATTCAATTTCAAAGAATCTTATAAAAATATGCTGGGGAAATTAAAGTTGTAACTATTTTTCTTACCACGAAAATAATTAGCTCAAATGTTCGTCTATCCGTATTTGTATGTAAATACATTTCGGAAATACCTGAGTATGTATGGCAGACTGTGTTAATCGCTCTCGTTATTTTAGGGTCAAATGTAACCTTTTGCCCAAACTCATACATATCTCGTAGTATACTAGTTCCAATATTTAATTCAAGGCGCGTTCCAAACGATCTTATTCTCCAAGCCTTTAGGCCTGTTCAATATAAGACAAAAAGTTTATAAAAGATTAGAAAGTTCAGAAGCAATAGTCCTTGGAATGCCTGAAGGGCGTCCTCTGTGACCTCGGTCTGTACGCTCGATACACGAAGGTTTTAATTGACGTCAAGGTTGCATTGCACAGGGTTAAAAAGAGTAGTCATGTTGGAGAAAATGCTACAAAAACGAACAAAAAAAACTTCCATAAAACACATTAATAATGAAAATGATCAAAAAGGAATCACAATTATGAAATTTTACACATAAAGAGTAAAAAGATAAGGACATGAGTTTGAAATTATAACAAGGGGTTCGTCGTTTTGTTACGTCCGGGTTATTGATTAAAAGGTTCAAAAAAATCAACTGGAATGCTTTCACTTATCTTGCCCATTTTGCTCTTTGTAGAAACACACTTAGTTATAAAATGTAATAAGTAAACCATTTCTTTTTGTTTTTAAAATGATGCTGGTAAATTCAAACCACTCGGTCACTGCTGATTGCATAGCTGATTTTAGAGGAATAAATAGGCACGCAATGAATATTCAGAAATCTAATCTCCTATTTAAGGTAGTCATTGGACTTCAAACTGTTGGGTTTGACGTACGACCGCAATGAACCTCAATCTCGAGATAAGATTAATCTCAGTCTGCTATTGCCCTCCAAGAGGCCTCCACCCCCGTACGTTTCTGCCCCAACGAACGTCAGCTTTTCGCACGATTGCCCTGCTCACTGCAATTTCAACGTACTTCCCCACTGGGCCACGGTACTTTAATTCGTCTACGGAACCCTCAGTTCTGATTAAATCACATCGCAAAATCCGAGCACAGTCTTCTCCATAGTTCCTAATGAGGAAATATTGTTGCAAAATCAAACCATTGTAACAAAGTTTAAAGCAAATAGTGTTTCATTGGCCTATTCTGCAATAAGGTCTTCGAACCATTCGGATTGACTCATTCACACATCTAATCTGATAATAGTCAACTGCATTGACGTCAAACTGCACAACGGTATTCTATATCAGGCTTATATGATTAAATACAGTCATCCAAATAGCAGTAACAAGTGCGGACTTCTTTACGCCCCCGCGTAGTATGCGAGCTCATAGCTGTGAGAGCTCAACTTTTGCTGGTAGTGGTTTAGACTCTGGTTGATTTTACTTAGTACTATTCGGGATTCCTAGATAAGATTGCAAGGATATGCAACATTGCAAATACTAACCGGTTTTATGCAGATTATTGCTAACTTGATTAAGATAATGATGCTGTATTTAGAATTTATGATGTCTGCTCAATTATTACGACTGATGACGTGTATTAAATAATTACCTGGTAGATACTTATAAATGAGAATTAACTTGATGATAAAGTGTTACCACAGTTGTTATTCAATGTCAAAGACGTTGTAAATGTACCTTTTGCATCATGAACGATAAGAAAAACGTGTTTTATTTATTTTTTGCCTTCACTTTTTGACAGTATTCTATCATATTTTTGTTTGTGTCAGACAACACGGGGTTTTTCTTGACTTATCAAAATATTTCGCTTTTTTATGAAACAATGCAACACAAACTCTTGTAAGTTGAGTAACCTTCTCTGAGTCAACGAATTTATTTGATCGGTTATTAAATTCATTTAAAACAGATACCCTGCAGGTCACATCTTCTCAACATTAAAAATCAGTGAAGCTTTTTGTATGAAATACTACAATTTATTAATATTATTTAGGGGAGAAACATTTTCTCAACCTAAATAGCATAAAACTTTTTTTAATTCGGATAAGTCCATTTTGGTTGATGTTTTTTAAAGTTCTTAGAATTATGTTTTATAAATTACGCTTAGTTGTGGACAAAGCAAGTAACTGAACTCAGTAAAAAAGTTACTGGGACTCTGCGTGCTCTCTACCGATTCAAGAACTTTCTACCCACATCGACCAAGGTTCTGCTGGTACAAGCTCTCATCCTGCCTCTCATCGATTACGGCGATGTTTGTTATAGCAACATTTCACAATATCTCCTAAACAAAATTGAACGTTTGCTTGCTTAACAATTGCATTCGCTTCGCCTTTGGGCTCCGCAAATACGACTATGTTTTTAGCTTCCGAAAATAGCTGAACTGGCTACCTATCAGTCAGCTAAGCTGCATTCGTATTTTGTGCACCCTTTTCTCAATCCTCTTTGACCCTTATTCTCCTGCTTATTTACAAAATAAATTGCACTTCCTTCATAATTCGCACAGTCGTCAATTGCGTTCTATAAATACTCTTTCTCTCCTTACACCCGCTCATTCTTCTGGCTTTTTGTCTAGTTCCTTCACTGTTTCGGCAATACGACTTTGAAACAAACTGCCGGTCTTAGTTAGAAAGGCGTGCAGTAAATATGCATTTAAAAAGGCTTTGCGTGCGCACTCCAAAAGATTAATTACGCCCCAAGAACTGCAGTTTTGACATTCTCATGGATCCACCTGTTTTCTGTCTGTTATGCCTTTTATTTTTTGTCTATTTAATGTGTAATTGCTATTGTTATGTAAATATGTTTATGTAATCTCTTTGAAATCTTTTTGTTTTGATTTTAACCATTTCACCTTCTTTACACCTAATTTCAAACTTTTATCCCTAACACTGCTTGTAATATCTGTCTGACTGTGTGGTTGACTGTTAGAAAATGCCTCCAGGCATTTAGTCCGCCCTTTGTAACATAGACTATGTGCAATAAAGAATAAATGAATAATGTAGCTGTGCTAGTAAACGAATAAAAAAGGCACTCGTACAAAGTTCCTATAAAACTATGTTCGTCCTAATTCGAAAGGAGGTTAACGACTATTTGTCGGTGGCTTCTAGCGTAAACTGATATTCGTGTATATTGTTCCAGGCGCTGCAGATCCACTTACAGCCGGACGAGGGCGATATTCTGATATTCATGCCGGGTCAGGAGGACATCGAAGTTACTTGTGAGGTATTGTACAGTGAAGTCTTTTTCATGTTAATTTTTGAAGCTAATGAAGTACCTCCAAAAGCACGGACCGTGTTAAATACCTGGGATCTGTGTTAAGCGCGTCCGGGGACATCGACCGCGACGTCAGAGCCCGAATTTCCGCGGCTTGGGCTAAATAGCGTGAGGTGGCTGGTGTCATTTGTGACCCCAAAATGCCGATCAAGCTGAAAGGGCAGTTCTATAAAACCATCATTAGGCCTGTCCTTTTATATGGCAGTGAAACATGGCCGTTACTAGAGGTCCACAAGCAGGAGCTGCGCGTCACGGAAATGAAGATGCTGCGGTGGATGTGTGGAGTCTCACGCAAAGATCGTGTGCGTAACACCCACATCCGCGGCAGCCTTCGTGTTAGTGACATCGCAGACAAGCTGCAGGAGTGCCGCCTTCGTTGGTATGGTCATGTCTCACGGAGATCGGCAAACTACGTGGGACCCTGGGACCCCACACACCAGTGTGGGTTCACAACCGGGATAGACCGCACGGATGATGATGATGATGACGTACCTCTAAAAATGGTTAGTTCTTATTTTCGGTTCAGAGGCAAAAAAAATATGTTCGAACTATACCGACCCAGACCGAAATGCAGCTATTCCATAGTTCCGGTACTAGGGCACTGAACATGTCTGCCATAGTTTGGGGTGACCGACCTCACACTCCTTTTCGTCAATTCTGCATGATTGGAGCCTCTACTCAGCGCCCCCTGAAAGCAGTCAGATTCGGTAACGCAGAGTCTAGGCTGGCCAATCCGATCACCACAATGGCCACAATATACAAATTTTTAGAACTGAAAAGGTTATGTCATACGTAGCCCAATAAAAACGAAAACAGTCTGACAATACTTTTTTTAACTATTAGGTACCTATCTACTGTTTCTCTAATCGACATAACTCTACGTAAGCTGAAGTAGCAATAAACGACGGATTCCAGTTTTCATGTAGTACCAGGGGATTTGATTATTTTCTAAGGAGGCCTGGGTTTTTATGGCGGCAAGGTTGTGTGAGAATTGAACCCTTGATTGAACTGTTTTTATAAGGAGTCATCTCTGTGTTCTTACTCATTATTAAAAGACAAAAGTATTAACATTTTCGCGACTTACTCCGATATAAATTGCTATGAATTTGCAATGGCCTGAAAATAGCCTTATTTACATTATTATGTTTTTCACTCGTATAATTGAAACGAGAAGATAATGCTGTTTAATTGATTACCGCCCCGGAATGTTTTCAATTGGCAGAAAAACAAATTAAATCGGCAGATAACTAAGTACACTCGGAAACATCGCCGCCTCTCCACAATAAGAGTGGAAAATCCTTGAAGAATATTTCTGCTAAGTGTTATTATGGCGGTCTCTTCGATATTATATTACAAATTAACTGGTCCTTTCTGACACAATGGTTTGAAAACCTACCTATTCTGCCGAAAGGCGTGGGTTCAAGCCCCTTTTGGGCCCGGTTTCTACCAGAGCGGAGAGGAGAGAGGAGGTGTGTTTTGATAACCAATTAGATCTCATAATTTCGACCCCAATCTGTGAAAATTTTCAAAACAGATCTCCTCTCGGCCTTATGGCATACAATTATGTGCGGCGCAGTTGTGCTTGGTTTTTTTTTATTAAAAGTGTATAATTAGTAATATACCACATGTAAATCTCAGCGCTTAGCTATGCGTGGTTTGGGATCAGATGATTTCCCAGATATGTTATTTGCTAACAGGCCACGAAGAACAATTCATCAACAAGCAATATTATATTGGAATTATTAATTAGATTATCATCTGTGAAAGTTCTATTCTACGTTAATTTAATTAATCTACGGATTAATTATGCCAAAGACTCACGGAATTTACCATTCTCTAACGAAAACGTGATTGTGTTCCCTAATTCAGTAGAGTCGAGTTGTCTCAGTATATTTCGCTTATCTTAAACGCTTGTTTGAATTATACGCTCGCGTGGCTGGAATACTAAAATTGCAAGAATTCTTTCAATAAAGACAGTAAACAAATATTAGCTTGTTTTGCTAATAAAAGGTTCAGCCATTACTAGCAAAGCGCCACAAGGTGATATGTACTCGTACGAGCATCACCTTCGAAGCCGAGGGATTTCAGAGCTCGGCCCGAAACCCAGAGATCCCGGGTGTAATTCCCAGGTCGCGCAAAGTGTGTTTTCAGATGTTTCGGAACATAGCCCGGGTTTGTGCTCACCGACCCGCATTTGGCAAGCGTGGTGATTAAGTCAATACCCATCAATTGTAGCGATGACTTGATTTCAATAATGGAGGCCTTTGCCCAGCAGGGAGACAGTATGGCTAATTACTTTACTTTATGATTTTAAATGTTTTTTTCACGCACAATTCCAAGCAATCGGATGAACTCATCATTAAAGCAGTGTCCGGCTGGGCGAAGCTAACCTGGTTAAGTTCAACGCCAACAAAACACAGGCTTGTCTGTTCTCCGCCCAACAGAGTCCTTTTAATCTGACTTCTACTTTCCTGAATGCACCGATACCGATAACCAACCATCTCGAGCTCCTAGGTATGGAACTTTCGTCTAACCTCAACTTTGGTAGCTTTATTGAGTAAATAGTAAAAACCGCTGCCAAAAAACTTGGTATCCTCTTTAAGGTTCGGCGATACTTCACACCGGAACAGCTGCTCCACTTGTATCAAGCACAAGTTCGGTCGTGTATGGAGAACTGCTGTCACCTGTGGGATGGCTCTGCCAAGTACTAGTTGAATGCCGAAGAGCTAGGAGACTCATAGGCCACGATACGCTCGTTGGACCCAAACTTCAGAGTTTGGAGCATCGGCGTAAAGTCGCCTGTCTATCGGTTTTTTATAAGGTACACCTTATAACACAACATTTCGGAGAGTGTGCGCAGGAACTACACAACCTGATACTTTCTACCACCGGACCACTAGACGCCGGGAAGGCTTCCAACGCCATGTGGTTGATTTTTCAACAATCCGCACTCAACGGTTTGCTGCGTCTTTTCTGGTCCGCACCGCTAGGGAGTGGAACGCTCTCCCTGCGTCTGTGTTTCCGGATACTTACAACCTTGGTATCTTCAAGGGCATTTTCTGGGTAAGCGTGTACCACCATCGGCTTAGTCATCGCTTACCACCAGGGAAGACTGAGGTCAAGCGCAACCCATTATAAATTTTAAAAAATGGTTGGCCCGCAACAAAAAGTTCGCTATTTTCTTGTTGTTCCATCCATGCGTGAAACGTTCTTCTAGCACATGACTTTTATAGTTCCAGGGTCTTCAAGCGGGGCGTGAATAGGCAATTTTCAAGATGTGGTTGGCCAGCTTAGCAGTTGCTTTCATGACTGTGCTGGTCAACCTCATATTTAGACCTCACGGCCGCTACCAGGTGGAGTTAGGTAAACTTATCGAGCGAAGCAAAGATTTACGTTTGACGGAAACAGATAATATTATGACGATGAAATTGCTTAATGTAACGTCTTTATCTAGGTGCTAACAGAGCGTCTGGCTGACCTGGACCATGCCCCACCGCTGACAGTGCTGCCGATCTACTCGCAGCTCCCAGCTGACCTGCAAGCGAAGATCTTCCAGCGCGCCCCGCCCGGGCAGAGGAAATGCATCGTCGCTACTAACATTGCTGGTAAGTCTCCCTTTGTGTATGAACCTACGAAGTGTGAATGCAGTTTTTTACGGTCCGTAAGAAGTGGAAATGAACCTACCTGGGGTCTTATTACAATCCCTTGTAGCTTGTCAAGTTCATTCCCTAAACTGAGCGTGGCGAGCAAACGTAACATGATCTTTTATTTCCAGCCAGTCATCTTCTAGGCTGAATATATATTTTACGAACTTGCCCACAAATAGTTTATTAACTAACAATAGGTAATCTTCGCCAAACTGTTCAGCAGTTTGTTGGCGAATAATTAATAACTCTTAACTTAGTTAGGTATATGTGCTATTTACAAAACTACATCTCTTAATAACATTGAAGAATAGTAAATTATGAGAAAAGTGTGAGGAGAAGGGATACCCACAAACAAGTTGCTTAGTCCTGTGGGGATATCTATTATGTATTGTATATATTTATTTATAACATATTTGGGTCTCTTATATCACCCATTTCAATATCGCGTTGTATCTCATTACGCACTTGTGCGTTATTGTAATGTAAAACGCACGAGCTTTTTTTCACTACGTCTAAAACGAACGGTACTTTTTTTAAATTTCAGCATAGAGTTTTCATGTCAGAAGTGAGGCTAACATTTCATGAATCAAATTAACTTTGGGAGATCAAATATAATAAATAAACATTTAATTCTTTGATTTAATTAATTTTGACAATAATTACATCCATTTATCTGTAACAAAAATTCAAAAATATAAATTTACTTTATTAGTAATACTGGTTGTTTTTATGCCTTTGCCTAAAAAAAAGCGCATCGCTAATTTGTGAACAAGTCAAATTTTTTATACTGCTTTAACAAGTGATTAAAGATTTATTTGTTTAAGAAAGTCCGAGTTTTATTTATTTCCTCGCAAATATGTTATAAAACGTCGTATGACATACGTGCGCTTTGATAATTACAGCCTCTGCTTTCTTGTAGCATTATCGCCTCGCCTGTAATTTTCAACTTACCGCACTTATATCTTAATGTACTATTATGTATTCATCTCTTCTAGTTTACTAAGAAAGCATTTCTTAAGATTCATTTTTATTGTAAGTTTACATTGTGGATCATTTTTCCTAAGCCAATCTATATCAATCTTTTTCCATAATAATTTCTTATATCAGGTTTATCTAATTTATATTCACTGTTAAATTATCTCGCTACGCTCAGTTTAGAGAATAAACGTGACTGGATTTAAGAGATTGTAATGAGGCCCCTGACCCTTTTAAACCCTTTGTTCTCAGAAACTTGAGGAGGTATTCAATTGTAATAATATGCCAAAGTTTCATTTTTTTATGGGATTTAAAAACTAAAAACCCGCTTTAACGATGCTGTTTCTGTAATATTGTATTTTTCACTACAAAAAGACGTCATGTTATTAATCTTCTAAATATATTTTATTCGCAATACCTTCACGTAGGTATACCTATCCATCCAATCAAATATTCTTAAGGTGATTTTAGCCCCCAACTAGCGCCACCAATTGATATATTATTATAACTTCCAAATTAGACATTGTTTAAAAACTGATCAATTGATATCTCAAAAAATGCTTCTTTTGAATATTGAATGTCTGAATAATCTAATCTAATTTGAATGATATCCTAAAAGTGGCCACTTTCCGCAGAAACGCGATCTAAAACTAAAAAACAGAAGGAAAAGTCGTGGACAGACATTCAGTATTTAAAAGAAGTATTTTTTGAGATATTCATAGTTCAGTTTTTTTTTTTAAAACTAATTTATAAATGTAAATATGTGCTCTGGTGTTGTCTGCAACACACCTCTTGTAATGGTTTCGAAGTAGGGAATAATGTCCCGGTGTTACGAGGTACACAAGGAAATAAGAGAGGGGCGTCTCCCAGCACACCCAGACCCGAGTCACTTCAGAAAAGATCGTTTCCTGAGTTGACCCGACCGGGAATCAAACCCGGGACACTACGGAAATTGAGGCAAGAAACCTTGCTACAGCGCACTACGCCAATCGTGTCGTCAATTTGGAAGTTATAAAAATAAATCAATTGGTGGCGCTAGTTGGCGGCTAAAATCGCCTTAAGGACGTAAATTCGTTGTTTAGGCGTGTGATAACTAGCTGTATTGTACTTATTCTTGTTCACAGAAACCTCCCTGACTGTCGACGGCATAATGTACGTTATAGACTCTGGGTACTGCAAACTGAAAGTGTACAACCCCCGCATCGGTATGGACGCTTTACAGGTGAGATATTGCACATTTATCATTTTCTATTCGGGTCGTCAATTTACATCAAATGACTGGGCTTGAAACAGACATTGATTAATTAATCGGTTTTGGTTCGTAATACGTGCTGTATACTCTCTAACTAACTGAATCATGCATAGTCGATCTGTTTGCTTTTTAACAGACTTCAAAAAACAATAATTTTACCAAAAAAATAAACCAACTTCAAAAAAAACTATTACAAAACAAAGCACTAAAAAGTAAAGAAATAATTGCGTATTCTTCTAAAACTTATACGATAATATAATGTAGGTACAGTTATGGTTATTGTTGGAGTCGGTGTCAGCCAAGGTAGCAATATACCTATTTCTTACATATCACGTTTACGTATGTATGTAGGTAGTTACAAACCTACACTACTTATTGTTTATTTCTTGATTTTCAGAGAATAGTTCTTATTTATTTTATACATCGAAAAAGTATCATCCAATTGCTCCTAAGAATTGAAGAGTTCCATTACTTTGTCATGGATCCCATAATCAGAACCTAACACTCATCAAACTACCCTTGAAGTATATCCTTTCCAATAAAAAAGAAACATCGAAATCGGTTGGCGTGATAATGAGTTATTCGTCCATTTGTCGCGCATATGGTTTATCTAGATCCGAGACTTATATGGATTTCCCATGGATGCCACTGTCAGAACTTGACTAAGTTAAAATGGGACCACACGGGCAGCATCAGCTTTCAAATAAAAATAGAATTATCAAAATCGGTTGGCGTAATATTGAGTTACCCGTCCATTTGTCGCGCATTTTGTCTATCTAGATTTAAGACTTATATGAATATCCCATGGATGCCACTGTCAGAACTGGACCAAATTAAAATGGGACCACACGGGCACCATCAGCCTTCAAATAAATAAAGAATTATCAAAATCGGTTGGCGTAATATTAAGTTATTCGTCCATTTGTCGTCCATTTGTCGCGCATTTTGTCTATCTAGATTTAAGACTTATATGGTTTTCTCATGGATGCCACTGTCAGAACTAGACTAAATCAAAATGGGACCATTCGTGAAGCACCAGCTTTCAAATAAAAAAAGAATGATCAAAATCGGTTCACCCAGTCCAAAGTTATGAGGTAACAAACATAAAAAAAAATCATACAGTCGAATTGAGAACCTCCTCCTTTTTTTGAAGTCGGTTGAAAAAGGAGTAGGTTCTCAATTCGACTGTATGTTTTTTTTTTTTTGGGCCGTAAGGGGGTCCTCCAACATCTTCGGGCCCCGAATCAACCTGGCCTGCAAGCTGGTGCACCCTGCTGATCAACGAAGGAGGCTCTAGCGACGGCTCCCCTGTATGGGTTGGGAGGTCAGATGGCAGTCGCTCCCGTAAAGCCAACTCTAGCCAAAAAAAAACATGAGAAGTCAGTTAAGAGTACCCGACTCGGATAGGACGTCGCCGGAAAACGACGCGCAGGGGGATCGCCCTACTAATGTGTCAAGTGGGTTAGGGCTACCAGGTGACTCGCTGGAGAGGCAACAGCGGGCACGGCTACAAGCTGATCTATGCGGGTTCTCCTGGTGGGGCCAATGGAGTGGGGGTGGTGCTATCCGAGGAATTCCAGAATAGTGTCTTGGAAGTAAATCGCGTTAGCGACCGCCTTGTGGTCGTGAGGGCTACGAACCGCAGGTCGGTTGTAGCGATTCGGATAAGGCACTGTTTTGGGAGCAAATCGACCAGGTCCTATGCACTATTCCACTGTCCCAAGGCTTCGTTCTGGGTGGTGATCTGAACGGTCATGTGGGTGAACAGTGTGAGGAATACGGGCGTGTTCACGGTGGTTTTGGTTTTGGCAGTCGTAACGCTGAAGGCGAAGAGATTCTCCGGACGTGTATGGCTGCCGACTTGGCCGTCGTGAACACGTTCTTAAAAAAGAGTCCCGAGCATCTGATCACCTACAAGAGCGGTAGGAGCGCAACCCAGTTCGACTACTTTCTCACCAGGAGAGCCCAGATCGGCAAGGTAGCTAACTGTAAGGTCATACCCGGAGAGAGTCGTACTGCCCAACACCGTCTACTTGTGATGGACCTGCGAGTGAAGCCTCGAGGCAAATTCCGGGAGCGCTGCCCGCCCCGAACCAGGTGGTGACTGCTTGAAGGAGCCAGAACCCATGATTTTGCTGCCGCTGTCGGTGACCTGTGCATCGCAGCGGATAGTGAGTCCGGGCAACAGCTCTGGGATAGGTGTCAGGTAGCTATCACTGGGGTGGCGAGGGTGGCGTTGGGTGTGTCTCGGGGTGGACGTGGGCTTGACAAGGAGACCTGGTGGTGGAACGAAGCAGTCCAGAAGGGGGTCAGGGTAAAGAAAGCCCTCTTTAAAGCGTGGCAAGCGTCCAAATCTCCCGAAGATCGCGCCGCGTACAGGGATGCCAAACGTGCCTCTAAACGAGCTGTAACCAGAGCCAGACGTGACCACTTACGACCTTTGTACGATAAGTTGGAGTCGTCTGAGGGGCAGAAGCTCGTTTACAAGTTGGCACGTTCGAGAGTCAAAGCGGCCCAGGATATTTCCATGTGCCGCTGTGTAAATGACACTCTTGGTAACCTGCTATGCAAGGACCGCGCGGTGAAGGAGAGATGGCGCTCTTACTTCGAGCTGCTCAACAAGCAGCACAAAGAGGTACAGCCACCTGAACTCCCTCCAAATCAGGGACTAGTGCCTCCGGTAACGCCTGATGAAATCCAGTCGGCTCTTCGCCGCATGAAGAACCGGAAAGCTGTCGGACCCGATGGAGTCCCTATCGAAGCGTGGAAATCGATGGGCTCTCGTGGTGTGGGCATACTTACCCACCTTTTCAACTGCATTCTCCTCACCGGGAAGATACCTGACCAATGGAGACTGAGCATTATCACGCCAGTCTTCAAAGGCAAGGGCTCGGTGCAGGAGTGCGGCAATTATCGCGGCATAAAGGTTATGTCCCACACCATGAAGCTCCTCTGCATTGTAGACTCTCGGATCCGACAGGAGTGTACAATCTCGGAGTGTCAGTATGGGTTTCGACCGGGTTGCCGGACCATGGACCCCGTATTTGCCTTGAGAACGCTCATGGAGGGATACAGACTGAAGAATACACCTCTGCATCTACTTTTCTTAGACATGCAGAAGGCCTTCGACTGTGTCCCTCGTGAGATTGTTTTTTTTTTTGTTAAAATTTTTGTTGTATGAGAAAATTGTATAAATTGTTGAACTACATTTAATGCATTATATTTCTTAAAACTCTCATGGTCACTAAAGCCAGGTACTCATTAGCGAGCCGTAACCGTAACCGTTGCATGTACTGTTACCAAAAAACATAGTGTGCACGTAGTTTGCAAACCTGCGAGCGGTACGCGTGCGGCTCGCAGCTAGCCGACGGTTACAAGGTTCTCATTGCTGTAACCGTAACGTTGCACATAACCGTAACCGTTACTGTTACCAAAAACATAGTGTGTACGTGGTTCGCGAGCTGCAACGAGCGCTACACGAGGCACTCACAGCGAGACGACGATTGTCAGTTTTTGCCGAGAAAAACAAAGAGCGCTCGGCAGCTCGCAGTGCATGTAGACTTCACGTACACACTAGAACCTCGTTACTGTAGAACGCAAGTTACGGTTAAGTTCGCCAACCCGGCTTTATGTGAGAATAGTTCAAAACGGGATTGCTACCATGTACCTTATTTATTATGAGAGAGAGCCTGGTAATCTGTAAGACAGGTTTTTAACCTAGTGCGGATACCAGTCTCTCACACTAATAGCTCACCAAATGTATTTATAAGTGTAAGTTAGACCTAAAAGAGTAAGCTATAATTGTGAAGGAGAAATGAATGCTTTTATTTATTTATTTATTTATTTATTTACTTATTTATGAGTTCCCGAGAATTCGGCACTGTTGCAAGCGCCATCAATGAATATATATGGAGGTATATGGAAGCAATCCCGTTTTGAACTATTCTATCTAACTAATGCATTGTTTTAACGATTGCCGTGACATCCTAACCTAGACAATTTTATCTTAAAACTCTTAAACTAGTAAATAATACGATAGATCTTGTACACATTGAAGAAGAACACCTTATTATGCTAAATCTGTATATTTCATATTTTGTACTAAAACTTGAGGTTAACTGGAAGAGGTCGCTAGACCTAGCGGTAACTAGACCTTACGGCAGCCTGAATTGTAAATCGAATAGTGTTGTGAGCTTTGTTTCCATTGTGGTATAGTTTTTAAAATAAAATGTATGTTATCTTCGTTTATGAACTAAAATATATATTTTTTAGATCTACCCAGTAAGTCAAGCCAACGCCAGACAGCGTGCAGGTCGAGCTGGCCGAACCGGCCCTGGCAAAGCCTTCTGCCTGTACACCCAGCGGCAGTACCAGCACGAGCTGCTGGCGTCGACTGTACCCGAGATCCAGCGGACCAACCTGGCCAACACTGTGCTGCTGCTGAAGTCGCTGGGCGTCGATGATCTGCTAGCTTTCCACTTCATGGACCCGCCTCCTCAGGTAATGTGAACTTTAGGATCTACCCAGTAAGGCATAAGTTAGACAGCGGCAGTACCAGCACGAGCTGCTGGCGTCGACTGTACCCGGAATCCAGCGTTTGAGTTTCGAGTTTATTGACCCGCCTCCTCAGGTAATGTGAACTTTAGGATCTACCCACTAAAGAATAAGTAAAGCCAGCGGCAGTCCTGCATGAGCTCCTGGCGTCGTCGGTACCCGAGATAATTATGATAGCATGATAATTATGATATGAAACTGTTTTTTACCTAAGTTTGAAGGCCATTTAACAAAAATTACATACATTTTCAATGTCACACACCCAATCAATCAGTATCGTTGAAGCTTTGTCTCTAGTCCGTTTATTTACTCATGTATTTTGTCTCTAGGACACGATCCTCAACTCCATGTACCAACTGTGGATCCTGGGTGCGCTGGACGGCACGGGCGCGCTGACGGCGCTCGGGCGGCAGATGGCGGAGTTCCCGCTCGACCCGCCGCAGTGCCACATGCTCATCGTGAGCGCCGAGATGGGCTGCAGCGCGGAGCTGCTCATCATTGGTGAGTGCGCGCCGGGAGCAAGTGGCGATTGTGCCGGGCTGAACCGTCAGCTGAGTGTCTGATGTTGTCTAGTGGAATAGGGACTGAAGACACACAGCTAGTGCCCCCCACACAGATAGTGACCCCCACACACCTAGTGTCCCGCCACACCTAGTGATCACCCACACCTGGTGACCCCCCACACCTAGTGAACCCCACAAACACTAAGTGACCCGCCACACCTAGTGATCACCCACACCTGGTGACCCCCCACACCTAGTGAACCCCCACACACCTAGTGACCCGCCACATCTAGTGATTCCCCACATCTGGTGACCCCCACACCTAGTGACCCCCCACACCTAGTGATCCCCCACACACCTATTAGAGCTGAGTACACCACAGTGTGTGTCCTGTCTAATCTTCTCACGATAGGTAGGAGTTAAGCTAAAGTGGCAATGGGCAGGCCACATCGCTCGCAGAACTGATGCCGTTGGGGAGTGAAGTTTGTTGAGTGGCGACCACGAACTGGGAGACGCAGCGTGGGCACTGGACAGGCCTCTCACCTGGTGGACCGATGACCTAGTGCAGGTTGCAGGAAGCCGTTGGATGCGTACGGCCCAATGCCGCTCGTAAATAATTTGACCTTACTAAAGGATATTATTACAATAACTTAATTAAAAGTCCCACTACTTAAATCCACCTCTTCTGCTATCCAGGCGGGAAATCACTTATTATTTCTAACCATAGAAGCTTAGATGTCTCCATCTTGGTTATGTATTTTGTAAGATATTTCTTTGTTTTGTTACAGTGTCGATGCTGTCGGTCCCGTCAGTGTTCTACCGACCGCAAGGACGCGAGGAAGAAGCGGACGGCGTGAAGGAGAAGTTCCAAGTTCCGGAGTCCGACCATCTCACTCTGCTGCATTTGTACAACCAGTGGAAATCCAACAAGTAAGCATTAATCGATTTTTACTTTTAGCGTTTTTACAATGCTTTTTTTATTTTTGCAATGCGTTTTCTCCAGACAAACATAGACGACACTTGAAAGTTATAATAACAACAAGTACAAGCTAAGTTAATGAAGCGAGGTTATTATAGTGTTGAGGATTTCTTAAATGATAAGAATTTTGATCTTAGGTATAATCTGCTCCTCTGCTCATTTTTTTATGACTTTACTCTGTCAATTCAGTTTTTGTGTATAAAAACAAAATTGAAAAGAGTAACCATCGTGTTTCTTGCTGGAGTCTTCTTGATCGGAAACAATCTCCGAACCGGTGGTAGAGTCACCATATGTTTTATTATGAAATTTACTATTATTTTATGTAAGTTTATTTTTAGTATATTTTTGCTATATTTTTTTTTGTATTCGACTTGTCATAAGTACTTTTTCTATATGAACATAAGTCTATATGAACAAAGATATTATTTACTTTACTTTACTTTAACACTAGTTAGCACCTGTAATAATTTTTTGATTTCGTAACTGAATAGGGCTAATGAAGTTTTAAGAATTCCGGCACGATCAGAATCAAAACATCATATTTATGTAGAAAACTGTGTGAATGCAGATATCGTTGTTTGCGGAAAAGAGGTAGCGAAGGATGTGTTTTTAGCAAATGCGATAATAAAACCTCAAAACAACAGGGTTCCGATTAAAATAATAAATCTGATTGAAGAAGATATATGTTTGCCAGTTTTTACTCCCGAATTAAGAGTTATTATCAGAATACAACATTTACGCGTTCAATGATCGAAATATCAACGTTACTAGAGTTAAACGAATACTATCCAAATTAAATGTAAATTATCTTAATAAAGAACAACAACAATCAATTGAATCTATTTGCGCTAAGTATTCAGATGTTTTTTACACAGATGGTGATAAGCTTACAACAACATATATTTTTGAACAATATATTACAGTCAAACCTAATTCTACTCCCATTTATGTTAAGCCGTACAGATTTCCACAAGCCTTAAAACCGGAAATAACTAAACAGATTAATAGTATGTAAGAAAATGATATCATAGAAGAATGCAATAGCGAATGGTTGACCAGTACTTTTAGCACCGAAGAAAAATATAGAAGGAAAAGAAAAGAAATGGCGTTTAGCCATAGACTACCGAAAATTGAACGAAGTAGTATGCGACGATAAATTCCCGCTACCCAATATTAATGAAATTTCAGACTCACTATCTGGTGCTGTGTACTTCAGTCACATTGACCTTCATCAAGGTTATTATCAAGTGACCTTGGATTCTAACAGCCGTAAGTTAACAGCTTTTACTACTGACACAGGACAGTACCAAATGAAGCGTCTACCAAATGGGCTTAAAATAAGTCCTAGCGCATTTAGTCGTATGATGTCAGTTGCGATGTCTTGTCTTGCGATCTTTGATCAGTGTTTTATTTACTTAGATGATTTAATCGTTTTTGGGCGTCATTTGTGTAGTCATAACAAAATTTTGGTTAATGTAATGGAAAAACTCAAAAAAGTTAATCTTAAATTGAACCCACAAAAGTACAAATTTTTAAAAAAGGAAAAATATACTGAATACTTCATCTAGGTAATGTAGTTTCATAATGAGGAGTTTCACCTGTCTCTGATAAAACTAAGGTAAATGCAATAGAAGAGAAACAGCATTTGTAGCATTTTGCAACTATTACCGTAAATTCATAAAATTATTTGCAGACATTGCCGCACCACTAAATAAATTAAGTAGAAAAAATTAATCATTTGTATGGTGAGATGAATGCCATGACAGTTTCACATATTTAAAAGAGTCATTAATGTCACCACCCATATTCCAAAGCAAAGTATACGGCTAATAACATGATGACGGACGGCCACACGATGCTGAATCGGTCCACGTGGCTTCTAATGTCCTTTACAGTGGCGTCGTTGTTGCCACCCGCCGCGTTTTGGTTTAGGAATACTTCCTCTTTTTCAACCGTAGACTTACACATTTTCAGCCAATGTCTTTTTCGGATATTCAAAACTTTATACACTCACTCGTAGAGCCCCTTGGCAGAGCCCTTTGGCAAGGTCGCCATGAAATGTTGGGGTTTGGTTGTGGAAATGAGAACACAACCTTCCGCTATATACGTAATTTATTGTCTGTCTCAAATCATACATCAATAAGTAAGGAACACTGATTTACCAATGTGTCAGCGAAATTATAAAGTGACACACATAAAAGGCATCATGTTCTAATGGAGTATACAACATAGTCAACCCACTTCAGGCGCATATACCAACTAGGTAGTTCCTGGACATAGAATATTGTTTGTAACTGAACACTGCTGATTTTTTTTTTAATTTAAATCTGACGCCACCGTGGCCGGCGTATCAGAGCTCGGCACGAAACCTGGAGGTACTGGGTTCAATTTGCAGGTCGGGCAAAGTGTGTTTTCGGGTTTATCGAAACATAGCCCGTGTTTGTGCTCATCAAGCATTCGGCAAGCGTGGTGATTAAGCCAATATCCATTAATTGTAGCGATGACTTGATTTCACTGACTGCATCTGTCTAGCAGTGGGACTGTATTTAAGCCAATTTCTTACTTTTATTTAAATCAAAAAAATATTATGTTTTTTCTCCCAGCTACTCCAGCCAATGGTGCACCGAGCACTTCGTCCACGGGAAGGCGATGCGCAAAGTGCGCGAGGTGCGCCAACAGCTGAAGGACATCATGCAGCAGCAGCGGTTGCCGCTCGTGTCGGCTGGAACGGATTGGGACACTGTGCGGAAGTGTATCTGCTCAGGTGAGAGTCGAGTTATATATAGTACTAGCTTTCTGCCCGCGGCTTTGCCCTCGTGAACTTGTAAATTATGGACAAATTTTATAAAATCTTTATAAATTGAAGCCTATGTGTTATTCTGACGTAATACTGTAAAGTTTCATCTAAATCCGTTCAGTAGTTTTTGCGTGAAAGAGTAACAAACATACACACATACATCCTCACAAACCTTCGCATTTTATAATGCTGACTTAACTGCATACCTGAGTGCTGAGTGCGAGTTACAGAGAGCGAGACGAATGACTTCGCGTTTTGCTAGCAAGAAAATGTGAAATTGTATGGCATCGAGTCAGCGCCATCTAACGGCCTTATTGTTGCCCGAATTTACCGCCAGATGGCCTTGACTCGTTTCCACACCATTTGACATTTACGTGCTCGCATTCACTTCTGTGAAGTCGTTCACTGCTCTTACTGCAACTCGCACTCGGCACTCTGAATATGACTTTTATTTATTGCACAAAGTTAAGTACAATTGGCGGACTTAATGCCTAATGGCATTCTCTACCAGTCAACCACTGGGCGAAGCAGAATTCGTGTTGGCGACGTTTTGTAAAACATAGGTTGGTGAACGTAAAACAATATGCTCAAACTGAAATATATACAATGTTAATGCAAGATACGTATACAGGGTGTAAAAAGACCCTTAATGAAGCCGGCCTCTACGCACTCAGACCATTAAATCAAATCGCAAAAAAAAAAAAAAAAATGAGAAACGAAATTTTTTTTTTGGTGTCAATTTTAAACCTAAAAACGGACTACGCAATGTTACGCGTGCAACAGACCGTTCCTGCGCTTGTGTGCCGGCGAGTGGCTGTTAACGCACGATGTACATTGCGAGTTGAACGTTTTGAAGCAATTTTTTGTTAGGAAATACTTGAAATTTTGATAATGTTTCTTAGGACAAAAAATAAGTAATATTGATTAGAGTTTGTTTTCATCCAAATCTTGGGATTTTTTTTTTACTTTGACCTTTAATGACTTGGTAACTATTGAGTTCCCAGGTATGGTCTAGAAAGACAAAATGGTCCTGATGATGTGCAGAGCAGAATACGTAGGTGTCGGCTTCGTTAAGGGTTTTTTACACCCTTTATGCAAACATAATTGTAATTGGCATCTGCCGTTTAATTTGAATTAATATAAATAAATAATTATGTTACATGGGGCACACTAAAAGTTTTGCACTTCTAGCTAATCGGAACTAATTGAATTTTAGGGATTGGTATGAACCAAATTCAGAAAACTTTACACGAAGAATCAAAAGTTCGGAAACTTTGTTGTCGTTGGATCCCTCATGAACTGACAGCGGAGCAAAAGCGGGCTCGCGTGGAATGGTGCTCACAGATGCTACTGAAGTACGACCACGGACATTCTAATGCTGTTTATGACATTGTCACAGGAGCACAGCACGTAGAAAACATGCCTTCTGATCTGTGGTCCTCCTGTTTTAAAAAATGGTTGGATCGCATGAAAAAATGTTTAAAATGTGTAAGAGAGTATTTTGAAAAGCAATAAACGTAATATTTTGGTTATAACATGTTGTTTTTTTAAGTTAGTTTTTAAGTTACGTTATATACTGACCTACGTATACGAATCCTCCAAGGATCCGAACCTTATCAAGGTTTCTCTAAGAAGAAGTTGTGGACCCTCTTTTTTAAATTTACATTTCTACTATTCCCCTCCCAGCGTACTTCCAACAAGCGGCGCGCCTCAAAGGCATAGGCGAGTACGTGAACAGCCGCACGGGCATGCCGTGCCACCTGCACCCCACGTCGGCGCTGTTCGGGCTCGGCACGTCGCCGGACTACGTGGTGTACCACGAGCTCATGATGACCACGAAGGAGTACATGCACTGCGTGACGGCGGTGGACGGGCGCTGGCTGGCCGAGCTCGGGCCTATGTTCTTCTCCGTTAAGGAGACTGGCAAGTGAGTATACGATAGGCTAAGTTCACATAACAATAAGCTATTAAAAATATTTTTGCTATACTCTGTCCATTCGTTTATCTTCTTTTTGACAAGTCACGCCTATGAATTACCGTTTTCTTTCTTCGAAATAATTAACTACAGTAATATCGTCCTTTATTGACAAGTACCGCGCACTTAGTGAAGTGACTTGTACATTACAAATAACCACATATTATAAAAGAGGTCTCTTAAAATAATATAAGATAGGTACATCGATCATTTGAAAAAATAATTTGACTGTTATTGATTCTTAAACGCAAATTTAATAAAAAAAATCATGGATTTTGCAAGGAATTTTAATAAATTATTTGTAATTTGATGTTAAAATGAAATTAGAGTGAGTTTTTTTTTTACATTACAATTACCTACAGCGATTCATCAGACTATATTTACAGATTTATGCTTATGTGCCTATGTATTTAAAAAAAAACTTTGTTTAACGAATAATTAGTATTAAACCTAAAAATATTTCAATATTGAATCGATTGAAAGTTCTTCCTAAATAAAATCGATTATTATTTCTAATCGAATCGTTAACGTGTGAGGGCGTCACTAATTTCGAACTGTCTCGAATTGTCAAAAAGAAAATAAACGAATGGACGGGGTATAAAACCTGAAATACAATTACAAGATTGTCAGAGGTATCCAAACTTGGCGGCTTTCTTGGTGCGTATATCGTCGCTTATCTTTATAACAGACATATCTGTTTTTTCGTCAAAAATGAGTTATTCGTACTAGTTAAAACAATACTGAAAACGAATCGATCGGTCTAATAGACAAGGATCGAATAAAAGTGACGTATCTGTTTTAAATGCTTATTTATTTCAACTAACAGTAATATTAACAATTCATGTATAAATATAGGAAGTATAATCATAAATTAATATCGGTAATTGATGAAACCACAAAAAGCCTGTCCTGGAAAGTCACCGCGATCTTAGTTCCGTCAGTCAATAAGATAAGCGACGATATGAGGACGACGTAGTATAAAAATAACAGTGAATAGTTTAAACAAAAGAGCTTTAAAAGTGTGTGGGTGTGTATGTCATTGATTGAGTGTGTCACTGTGTGGGTGAGTTGGTTAGAGCGTGCGTAGGTACAATGTGTGTTGTTGGTCCTGTTTATTCAGATTTTGTTATAATTCAACTCTCCTCTTGATTGGTGACCACATATCCTTAAATTTTATAATTTCTGTCTTTGTGCAGAAAATAGTGCATTATTAAATGCTAAAAATAAAAAAACTACTACTAGCATAATTTATTATATATTTGCATTGATACTTACATACTTTATAATCTGTTCGTTTGTTAGTTTATTTGTTTTTTTTTAATTACGAATAATACAGCAATTTGTTTTTCTTGAATAAATAAAGTAAGTATTTATGACCTTTCGTTTTTGTTTATTTATGCAATTATTCTTATTTGAAGGTCTAACCGCGACAAACGAAAAGAAGCAGCCGTGCACCTCCAGAGAATGGAAGAAGAGATGAAACTAGCGGAGCAGAAGATGATAGAAGATAAGAAGAAGAGGGAAGAAGACGTACCGGTGAAGCAGGAGATCGCGACGCCGGGACTCAGAACACCCAGACGTACGCCGCAACGGCTCGGGTTGTAGATACAACTGAAACTGGAAACTTGCGCTAAGGTCCGAATTAAGGTCCAACCCCACCAAACGGCCCGGATACGAACAGATTTTACAATATTTAAACGAAATTGAATCTTGTATAGTGTTTTTTTTTATTTATTTACCAACTTGCTTACAAATAATAAACTACAATAATTTTCGCTAATTGTTCTGCAGCATGCTCGGGAATAGATTGCATTCTTAACCTAATTAGGTATATGTGCTACTTACAAAACTACATCTTTTATTAACATTGAACAATAATAAATTATGAGAAAAGTGTGAGCAGAAGGGAGTACCCACAAACAAGTTGCTTAGTCCTGTGGGGATATCTATTATGGATTGTATATATTTATCTCTTCTAGTTTACTAAGGAAATATTTCTTAAGGCTATGCTTTCCCAAGATTGTCAATATTTGATCGACTTTGTTTGATGATAACTACTAAATTAAACGATATTTTAGCAAATAAAAAATTTTACGAGTAGGTCAGTGTCTACTATAACTAAGGCGAAAACTTTTCCAAAACACGATATAGCATAATTTCGAAGATAAAAAAAAACACAAAGGAGTACGTCGACGATTTTCTTGTTATACTCTCAAATATTTATTATTAACATTTTGCACTTAAAATATATATATATAGATAGGTCTTTGTATATTCTAGGTCGACAACTTTTGAAACTTTTTAATTTGTCTAATGTTATTTCATAATAAATTCATTACACGAAAACAGAAGGAAGCCGCGGCGTTATTCCGTTCGCGCAGAACTAATCAGTGGCCCACCGAATGCTCTATCGGGCGGCGTTAAATTCCAGCCTTAAGTATATTTTTTATTATAAGCTTACATTGTTTTTCATTTTGTTTAAAGACTATATAAGCAAGTATTATACAGCAGCTTGTCGCCGGCTGTGTTCACCCGTCGGCACTTGCGCCCGCAGTCAAGCTGCTGTGCGTGACTTGCTAATTTAGACTTTAAACACAAGATTACGATTAAGATACTCAAGATTTAATTTCGTTTAAACATTGTAAAATCCTTTCAAACTTTCTTGTTGCATTTTGCACTACAAATTTTAAACACTATCGGGTTTTTGCAACGGTTTTTGGTTACGAGCGGACTGGTGGTGCCCACGATGACATGCAATTGTCGTCGAAACGTCGAGATGAAATAGGTAAATCCATTTATTTTAATTGCGTTGGAAAAACCCGAGTGTTTAAAATTTGTATTGTAAAATCCGTTCCTATCCAACGCGATGCGGGCCGTTTGGTGGGGTTGCACTCAGGCAGAGTGGTTTTCGATTTGCTGTACTATCATACGTGCACTTGCTCTGTAAATTCGTGAAGGAAACTTAACCCTAACCCTGTCCCATTTATCACCTATGAATCCTGGCTTTGATACATAACTATGTATTTACTATTGTTATCTTTCTTGAACAGATAACCTGTTCATGTTGACATTTTGAACTAAAGTTTTTTTTTGTGTTGAGCCATAGATAAAAACTTTTTCTGTAATGTCAACAAAACTTTCCAGACACGCCCATATCTTGTAAGGCCCTGCGCAGACGACGGACTTTTTTCCGCGGCGTAGAAAAAAATACGCACCGCGAATAAAAAGTCCGTCGCAGATTTACCGCGACTGCTCATAGTTCGTTCATTCTATTTTTTGCGGATTGCGGTATTCCGGTGGATTTTTGGTTGGGCGTACTTTTAGTCTTTCGAGATCTTTTCTCAAAGGATCTATTTTGACGGACTAAAAAGTACGCCGCGGATAATCCGTCGTCTGCGCAGGCCTTAAGGGTACAGGCCTATAGTAAAGTATACGTCTGGAATTTCCAGAAAACGCCCCTAGTGAATAGTGCTGGAACTAAAATGACATACAAGATGCTGTAGTTAGCAATCGCAGTTTACGTGATGTAAAGTCATGGTACACATATTGATGTTTTGTTGACTCGGCTGTCGGATTTCTCAGCACGCTACGATTTATGCCAAGAAGACTGATTGGTCAACATTTCATTCAGGCCACGGATTAGATCCACACCGAAAAAAAAAAGTTGAACGTTTGTTGTAATTACTTATGTAAGTTATTATTTAAGTTAAAATAAGGTAGTAGGTACTTACAGTATGATTTGTATAAGAAATAAATGAAATCAATTGTTTTTGAGCATAATCTTTATTAAATGATCACCCTTGTTAAATAAGCCTACCATCTAATTCTGCTCAAATAATTATTTATTTATTATAATAAATAAATAAATAATAAATAATAAATATCTCTGGACATTATTCCACACAGCGCCATCTAGCCCCAAAGTAAGCTAATTAAAGCTTGTGTTATGGGATACTAGACAACGGATAAACATACTTAAATACATTTTCTTTTGTAAATACATACTTATTATACATAGGAGACACCCAGACCAGTACAAACAGACATGTTCATGCACACAAATGTTTGTACTGTGCGGGGATCGAACCCGCGACCTCTGGTGTAGTAGCCAACTTCTTAACCATTACACCAAGTCGGTCGTCATCGTCGTAATAATAAGTTACTCGGGCAATACCTGGACGGGCTAACATATATTTAATAAGCTGCTTTCCAGTTTGGAAGTTTCAGTATCTTTTATCAACAACACTGCGGTCACGACACCACAAGGAAAACTGAGATAACAGTCAATATCTCGGCAGAAAATATATTGTTTTGTAGACACTTTCTCAGGAGTGTATTTGTCACTTAGTAAAAAATGGCAGAAGAACAAAGTATTTTCATTTGTCAGTCAATCACGAAGTTGGCATGAGATCTGTACGTCTACCACGAGTTGCCACTTTGAATTTACGTTATCGTTTGCGTAAAAAAAATGTATTGGGATGACACATGACATGACATGACAATTTCAAATCCCAATACATTTTTAAACATAAAGTGGCAACTCGTGGTAGACGTACTGTCCGTCCAACTCGTAGTATTGTAAATCTTTGGGTGTTCAAAACAGTTACCTCGTTCGAAATCGATGTTGTTTTTATGGTACAGAGGCGTTCACACCAACCTTTACATAGGTGCACCTTATGCTGCTGACATAAGACCCATTTTGCAATGGTTTATAAAGGTTGATGTTAACGCCTCTGTACATTAAATCTGTTAGTTTTAGACTACTTTTTGTTAGGTTTAAGCCTCCCTCCTCCTCCCGAAGATTCACGAATCTTCGCAAATTTTGCACCAGAGCTAGGCTCTTTTGTCAGATTAGTGAAGTTGAAAGGGGCTGATAATGACTAGGTAGTAAAAAGAACTGAATATAAAGATATATCGCTTTCATATATACAATTTATTCACAATAACAGCACTGGGTATCGATGATAGATGGACTCTGTACAATGAGATCTGATGAACCGCTTAAGTTATTTTGTTGGTGGGTACATCATTTTACGAGTAATATCTTGAATTTAATTCTGTTACAAACTAAACTGATTTGTGATTTTGATTTTTCAAAACTATTTAAGTGAAGGGACGGGCCATACAAATCTTTTTACACATCGGAACTTCGTATAGCTATATCTAAATTCGGTCAAAGAAACCCTTCATATCAGTTCCATTTCGTTAAACTTTTAGTACCTATATTGCATGGCACTTTTGGCAGCGTGTACCCACCAACAAAAGTCCTGAACTCTATCGCTACGTCACATTTTGATTATTATTGTAAAATTGTTAGTAATTAGATGTCAGTCACATTAATTACAAAGTAGGTGGCAAGATCTGAAAATAGTATGAAAATAAACAAAGCCTTAATTATAAAATATCAAACTTTAATTATTTTTTGTTTTATAGGTAAGTAGGTAAATGTTACATTGTGATATTTTCTTTTATAGCCTCTTTAGGACTAGAATTTTCAAAATTAGTATTGGACTGACACCAGGAAAAAACATGGAAAACAACTTAATAATCTAAAAAAATAAACGCCATATAATTTTATTTTACGTCATCAACGTTCGCTATTCTAACAAAATTATTTAAACAACCGATTGTAAAAGACTAAAATAATTACTTTAATAATTAAAACTAACCGAAAATGTGCAAACTCTAAACCTAATAAAAAGTAAAATTAGACAAATTTAAGAACAGTTAATTTTTAAACTGAAAAACTGATAATTAGCTAGCGTAGGGAACTATTTTTGAAAAACATACTTACATTCATTTAAAAATAAGACTCGCATGTAAATTAATGTTCGTAGGAATTATTCAAATATCTTATAAAAATTAATGTTTTCTTTTCAAAAAGATGTTTGAGCAAACTGATCCTAATTATTTGGAAGATATTGTTATCTACATACTTTGAATTTAAAATTGAATGTAATTTTTAAATTCTAGCTTTACAACTATTTTAAAACATTTTTAACACATTTAAATGTTATCCCAAAATAACTTCTTTCTCAGTTTTAGAACACATTCAGCCTTTAACAATTTGCATAAAAAACTTAACTCGGACTATGACAAATAGATACCTATCTGATAAGGCTAATCGATATTTTCTCGTACAATCGGGACTATGAACATTCGACAGCTCAAGTCATCTAACTATCTTACTCTACATTCCCCAATTTTTGTGTTGCAAATTGTTTTGCACTAATTAAATCATTATATTCACTCGGATTTGTCTATATTACAGTAATAACGACGGAATTTGATCTAGATTTTAGATCTACTGTTCTATTCTGTAAGCTATGTCTCTAGGCCCGCCGTCGTTGATAGGTCAGTTTGACAGCTACTGCCAACACAGTCGTTGAAATGACAGTAATGGCGGGTATTGGTGAAAAACTCAGAGATCGCCACTAAATAAAAGAAAATAGACATTCAAATGATGTTTGGAAGCGCCAAAACATCGCCATGCGATAGCTTCTGTCACATATTTTATAGATTTTGTAATAATCCATGCCAGTAATGGCCTGCGCAGACGACGTACTTTTCTCTGCGGCGTAGAAAAAAGTACGCTCCGCGAATAAAAAGTCTGCCGCGGACTCAACGCACACGGTGACCGATCATTTGCTGTCCGAGTGTTTAAATATTCTGAGATTACGTTCTGCTGTAATTTACATGAAGTAGAAGCAAAAGAGAAGACGTTTTAACCCGTCTAGTGTTTCTATTGTTCTGGTTTTTGCATTGTGTGCCATTGTTTGCCATTTTTTCTTAGGGTTTTCTTAGGAACACCCGTGTGTTCCGCTGCCACTCAAAGAGAATACTGGGTCCATCCCTTAATTTCGAATTATTTTTTAACGCGGATTAAAGTCCGCCGTGTGCGTTGACTGCTCATAGTTCGTTCGTTGTATTTTTCGCGGACGCCCGCGCACTTTACTCCACTACGCTCCGCGGGCGTCCGCGGTGTTTCGGCGGATTTTTGGTTCGGCGTACTTTTAGTCGTCTGTGTGCGTTGCTCGATAAGGTTTGTAAGGGTTCTATTTTGACGGAGAAAAAAGTACGCCGCGGATAATCTCTCATCTGCGCAGGCCATTAAGGCATTCATATTTCTAAAACGAAAGAATATTTGTAATCATTTATTTATGCAGGTATGAGTCATATTGTCTATTTAATTTAATAGGGCAGGCTAAGGCTGCGTTCCAACATGAGTCTTAAGTAAAACTGACCGAGTTTTTCACAACTTTTTAAGTGATAAGATTACCCACTTAAAACATTTGTTTACTAAGCATTTTATGTTTTTTCTGTCTTAATGTCTTGTCTTTTAATTTTGAATTAGTGAACTTCACTCGATGGAACGCAGCCTCTAGTCTTGCCTGAGAGTTTTATCTAATTAAATCTCGAGCAGATAAATATAATATTAGCGTGGTCGTTTGCTTGGTTATAAATTATTATACTTTTATTGTTATGATTAAATGTTGCGAGAAAGTGGTCTGCTGGTTTATGCGTCAGTCAAATCTATTTCGGCATTGATGAAAATTATATTTCGCCAATCTCTAAACTAAGTTAGCTTAGGATTTCTATTTTAAGCCAGTCAAATCAGAGAAGACTATCAAAACTGTCCCAAATTTTGTATTTTGGCTTGTTTTTTCAATTAATAAGTTATGCATGAATATTTATTACAATATCTAATAAGGTATGTGGATGCATTTCAGATATTCTAAAGTCAGTCAGTAGGATATGACAGTTTGACAGCTGTCTCTTTCAGTTGTTAAAGAAAGGACAAAAAAAATCTAATTTTGTTTAGCTTTGAGCTGGTACAAAAGAAATTCCGCCACTGTGTTAGTTAAGAAGAAAATCGCTTAAACCATTTTATAAGTCGGTGTCATTCGCTTGACATACGTATGGGAAGACTTTTTTTAGAATATTTTTCGCCTACAATAACAGAATCGCAAAACAGCAGTCAGATTGTGATGTGTTTGTTGTATGTCACTTAATTGTGATGTTTTTGTGAAGAAGTAACTCCTTTGCGTGTTATAACTAATTACACAAAACATCTTGTTTTTGACATAACCACAGATTATACAGGGTACAGATCGACCGACATAGCCAAACATTTTGTAGAGTTATCATGATTTAATTTTTTCCTGTTTTTAAGAACCTAACAATTTTCAGTTTCAAATTTACATTAACAGTGACCCAAGTGAGTATATGTCTGTCTGTCTTATAGATATTTCAGCTGTATCGGTCCTTTTTACCGTTATAAAAATATGTCTAGATTAAAACGCAATGTTTCGTGTAAATAACCACAGCTGACTAAGCCAAATTAGTTATCATTTTTAATCTCATTTATACTTTAAAGTTTGACGGCTAAGTAAACTTTTGCTAGACCTGTCAACTAACTTTGGCTGACAAAATGATCCAAAAAAATCCTTCCCTTAGTCAGCTTTAACAGTTGACCACTATGTTGAGGCCGTGCTTCTCAATATACCTCTGTCTGGCTTCAGCTATCATCTCGGCTTTTCGCTCCTGAAACAATTGAAAAGACACATTGAAACTAATGAAAATGGGTGTAAAATAAAAATATTAGTTTTTGAGTTTATTCGTTACTCACAAATATATAGAAATCTTTCATATAGGTTGAAAATGGGTGTAAAATAAAAATATTAGTTTTTGAGTTTATTCGTTACTCACAAATATATAGAAATCTTTCATATAGGTAATAAATAGTAAAATTTTTAGCGAAAGCGAAATATTTGTGAAATATTGCTGAACTAGCTGCCCTGACAGACTTCGTACTGTCAAAAGTTATTTGCAAATGTTCGCCGCCTGGGAACATTTTTTTATTGGAAAATTAAATTGTCGTTTCTAGTATTTTCTATTAAGAGGGTTTGCTTTTTGCGTTTGGGGTAGATCGTAAACGTCGCATTTTTTTAAGGTTTTCGTGATTATTTAGCTGGATTCAAATAAAGTATAAATAATGTCTCTATTATTGAATGCACCTTTGAATTTCATAATTATAACTTTAATTCAAAAAAAACGTCCCTAAAGGACCCATTTTGCTGCAGTAAGAGCACGTAAAAGCTATCACATTGTTGCTATAATCCGGACACCACCTAGAAGCCTAGAAGCTACCCGCTGACCTGGAAGCTGAGCTGGCGCTCTTTCGCGCTGGCGGGGAAGTTCGTTATCGTCACGTCCACGCTGCGGGCTGTGCTACTAGTGGGACAAAGCTAGGAGTGGGGCATTCTCACCTGTCGCTGTTAGAGGAACAAAGACATTTGAAGTGGCTAGCCTGTTGCTTTCAGAGGGACGAAGCCACCTAAAAGTGACTCATCTGTCACTTCAACAGAGATTAAGACACCTAAAAGGGACTCATCTGTCACTGTTAGACAGATAGAGACTCCTAGAAGTGACTTATCAGTCACTTTTAGGCGAATAGAGACACCCAGGGTGCGTTCCGAGACAAACCAAAATCGATTTCAGCACTGTCATCGTTACATAACGTTCCGAAACAGTTAGCGCGATGATGACAATTGTGATTCGGAACACGAAAATGTTTGTTTGATTGACCACTGTTCGACAGCTACCTAGCAAACCTCGCAGATCAGAAAGAAGATAACCTCGCGAGCGCAGTATTGTTATTTGTATGTAGTTGTGTTTCTTCACTTTAAAAACAAACAACTAACCTAACCAAACGCTTACACACTGATCACCTGTCATTTTTGACAGACCGCCAACAGTGATTATGCTCGCGACCATGGGCGTCGTAATCGCAAGATGGCGGACGTTATACATAAGACCGCCCTATGTACTACCAGTCACTGTTAGTTAGCGCGATAACGGCGAATCGGAACGGGGTTATGGGTGCTGAAATCGATTTTGGTCTGTCTCGGAACGCACCCCTAGAAGTGACTTATCTGTAGCTGTTAAAGGGACAAAGACACTTAAAGTGGCTAACCTGTTGCTTTCAGAGGGACGCGACACCTAAAATTGACTCGCCTGTCACTTTTAGACGGATAGAGACACCTAGAAGTCACTGTTAAAGGAACAAAGACACTTAAATGGGTAATTCTCAGCCGTCGTCGTTAGACGCACGAAGACGCATAGAAGTTTGTCATTCTCATCCAGAAACTAAATTAGAAGATCACGTTGTTGCCATTCGAAGACGAAGACACCTAGAAGCATTCTTACCTAGAAGCTAAATTTGAAGACCCCAGTGACCTCACTGACCTGGAAGCTGAGCTGCCGATCTCTTGCGCTGGCGGGGAACACGCCGGTGACCTCACTGACCTGGAAGCTGAGCTGCCGATCTCTTGCGCTGGCGGGGAACACGCCGGTGACCTCACTGACCTGGAAGCTGAGCTGCCGGTCTCTTGCGCTGGCGGGGAACACGCCGGTGACCTCACTGACCTGGAAGCTGAGCTGCCGGTCTCTTGCGCTGGCGGGGAACACGCCGGTGACCTCACTGACCTGGAAGCTGAGCTGCCGGTCTCTTGCGCTGGCGGGGAACACGCCGGTGACCTCACTGACCTGGAAGCTGAGCTGCCGGTCTCTTGCGCTGGCGGGGAACACGCCGGTGACCTCACTGACCTGGAAGCTGAGCTGCCGGTCTCTTGCGCTGGCGGGGAACACGCCGGTGACCTCACTGACCTGGAAGCTGAGCTGCCGGTCTCTTGCGCTGGCGGGGAACACGCCGGTGACCTCACTGACCTGGAAGCTGAGCTGCCGGTCTCTTGCGCTGGCGGGGAACACGCCGGTGACCTCACTGACCTGGAAGCTGAGCTGCCGGTCTCTTGCGCTGGCGGGGAACACGCCGGTGACCTCACTGACCTGGAAGCTGAGCTGCCGGTCTCTTGCGCTGGCGGGGAACACGCCGGTGACCTCACTGACCTGGAAGCTGAGCTGCCGGTCTCTTGCGCTGGCGGGGAACACGCCGGTGACCTCACTGACCTGGAAGCTGAGCTGCCGGTCTCTTGCGCTGGCGGGGAACACGCCGGTGACCTCACTGAACTGGAAGCTGAGCTGCCGGTCTCTTGCGCTGGCGGGGAACACGCCGGTGACCTCACTGACCTGGAAGCTGAGCTGCCGGTCTCTTGCGCTGGCGGGGAACACGCCGGTGACCTCACTGACCTGGAAGCTGAGCTGCCGGTCTCTTGCGCTGGCGGGGAACACGCCGGTGACCTCACTGACCTGGAAGCTGAGCTGCCGGTCTCTTGCGCTGGCGGGGAACACGCCGGTGACCTCACTGACCTGGAAGCTGAGCTGCCGGTCTCTTGCGCTGGCGGGGAACACGCCGGTGACCTCACTGACCTGGAAGCTGAGCTGCCGGTCTCTTGCGCTGGCGGGGAACACGCCGGTGACCTCACTGACCTGGAAGCTGAGCTGCCGGTCTCTTGCGCTGGCGGGGAACACGCCGGTGACCTCACTGACCTGGAAGCTGAGCTGCCGGTCTCTTGCGCTGGCGGGGAACACGCCGGTGACCTCACTGACCTGGAAGCTGAGCTGCCGGTCTCTTGCGCTGGCGGGGAACACGCCGGTGACCTCACTGACCTGGAAGCTAAGCTGCCGGTCTCTTGCGCTGGCGGGGAACACGCCGGTGACCTCACTGACCTGGAAGCTGAGCTGCCGGTCTCTTGCGCTGGCGGGGAACACGCCGGTGACCTCACTGACCTGGAAGCTGAGCTGCCGGTCTCTTGCGCTGGCGGGGAACACGCCGGTGACCTCACTGACCTGGAAGCTGAGCTGCCGGTCTCTTGCGCTGGCGGGGAACACGCCGGTGACCTCACTGACCTGGAAGCTGAGCTGCCGGTCTCTTGCGCTGGCGGGGAACACGCCGGTGACCTCACTGACCTGGAAGCTGAGCTGCCGGTCTCTTGCGCTGGCGGGGAACACGCCGGTGACCTCACTGACCTGGAAGCTGAGCTGCCGGTCTCTTGCGCTGGCGGGGAACACGCCGGTGACCTCACTGACCTGGAAGCTGAGCTGCCGGTCTCTTGCGCTGGCGGGGAACACGCCGGTGACCTCACTGACCTGGAAGCTGAGCTGCCGGTCTCTTGCGCTGGCGGGGAACACGCCGGTGACCTCACTGACCTGGAAGCTGAGCTGCCGGTCTCTTGCGCTGGCGGGGAACACGCCGGTGACCTCACTGACCTGGAAGCTGAGCTGCCGGTCTCTTGCGCTGGCGGGGAACACGCCGGTGACCTCACTGACCTGGAAGCTGAGCTGCCGGTCTCTTGCGCTGGCGGGGAACACGCCGGTGACCTCACTGACCTGGAAGCTGAGCTGCCGGTCTCTTGCGCTGGCGGGGAACACGCCGGTGACCTCACTGACCTGGAAGCTGAGCTGCCGGTCTCTTGCGCTGGCGGGGAACACGCCGGTGACCTCACTGACCTGGAAGCTGAGCTGCCGGTCTCTTGCGCTGGCGGGGAACACGCCGGTGACCTCACTGACCTGGAAGCTGAGCTGCCGGTCTCTTGCGCTGGCGGGGAACACGCCGGTGACCTCACTGACCTGGAAGCTGAGCTGCCGGTCTCTTGCGCTGGCGGGGAACACGCCGGTGACCTCACTGACCTGGAAGCTGAGCTGCCGGTCTCTTGCGCTGGCGGGGAACACGCCGGTGACCTCACTGACCTGGAAGCTGAGCTGCCGGTCTCTTGCGCTGGCGGGGAACACGCCGGTGACCTCACTGACCTGGAAGCTGAGCTGCCGGTCTCTTGCGCTGGCGGGGAACACGCCGGTGACCTCACTGACCTGGAAGCTGAGCTGCCGGTCTCTTGCGCTGGCGGGGAACACGCCGGTGACCTCACTGACCTGGAAGCTGAGCTGCCGGTCTCTTGCGCTGGCGGGGAACACGCCGGTGACCTCACTGACCTGGAAGCTGAGCTGCCGGTCTCTTGCGCTGGCGGGGAACACGCCGGTGACCTCACTGACCTGGAAGCTGAGCTGCCGGTCTCTTGCGCTGGCGGGGAACACGCCGGTGACCTCACTGACCTGGAAGCTGAGCTGCCGGTCTCTTGCGCTGGCGGGGAACACGCCGGTGACCTCACTGACCTGGAAGCTGAGCTGCCGGTCTCTTGCGCTGGCGGGGAACACGCCGGTGACCTCACTGACCTGGAAGCTGAGCTGCCGGTCTCTTGCGCTGGCGGGGAACACGCCGGTGACCTCACTGACCTGGAAGCTGAGCTGCCGGTCTCTTGCGCTGGCGGGGAACACGCCGGTGACCTCACTGACCTGGAAGCTGAGCTGCCGGTCTCTTGCGCTGGCGGGGAACACGCCGGTGACCTCACTGACCTGGAAGCTGAGCTGCCGGTCTCTTGCGCTGGCGGGGAACACGCCGGTGACCTCACTGACCTGGAAGCTGAGCTGCCGGTCTCTTGCGCTGGCGGGGAACACGCCGGTGACCTCACTGACCTGGAAGCTGAGCTGCCGGTCTCTTGCGCTGGCGGGGAACACGCCGGTGACCTCACTGACCTGGAAGCTGAGCTGCCGGTCTCTTGCGCTGGCGGGGAACACGCCGGTGACCTCACTGACCTGGAAGCTGAGCTGCCGGTCTCTTGCGCTGGCGGGGAACACGCCGGTGACCTCACTGACCTGGAAGCTGAGCTGCCGGTCTCTTGCGCTGGCGGGGAACACGCCGGTGGGCGCGGGCGTGACGTAGCGCGCGCTGGGGCCCGGCGCCGGCTCCGCGCTGTAGGCGCTCACGCCCTCCAGGAAGTTCGTTATTGTCACGTCCACGCTGCGGGTGGTTGCTGGCAACGAAAGAAACAACATAGTTGATTTTTTGTCAAAGATGTTCATTTAAGCCTCAGAATTTTAAATAATTTGAACTGCAGGTCTGTTTAACGCTCCAAGTTTCAATAAATAACGTTAATTAACGTAACATAAGTAACAAACTAAACAAAAAGATAACAACCCAAAATTGACCATGTTGACCTTTGAACATTGGTGTTCATAGGTCAACATGAAAACATGCGAAAATGTAACTACTGTAGTGCTTGGTATTGGTACCAAGCACTACAGTAGTTACATTTTCGCAACATCGTTTCAACTTTACCGCATTTTAGGGTTCCGTACCTCCGTTACGTTACGTTAGGGTCCGTTTCCAAAACAACGGAACCCTTATAGGATCACTTCGTTGTCCGTATGTCTGTCTGTCAAGACCCTTTTTCTCAGAAGCGCGTGGAGGTATCAAGCTGAAATTTATATCAAATACTCAGGTCTGCTGTCCCTTGGAGCTGTGAAAAAATCAAACTTCTAAGCCAACGCAATCAAAAGATACAGGCGTTTATGCCGCAAATTTTCGCCACTCGCAAGGGAATCAAAACCTACAGGGTACTTCCTGTGAACTCAGATTCTTGAAATTTGGTACGAAGCAACGTCATATAGCACAGATAAAGGAAAAATGGCAAAAACGGTAAATTTTTAGCTCCTTCATATAATGAATTTATTTTAAATAAATATACCCACAGGTTTGTACGGAAACCTCGGTGCGCGAGTCCGACTCGCACTTGGCCGGTTTTTTTATTTCCGTGTGTATGTAGGACACAGTAGGTACGACCCCCTATACATGTGCTCATTACATGATGCTTCATGCTATGGGAATGGCACCAAATGTTATTTTGATTAAACAAGCTCTAATGTGAGTACCACACATTATAAATATAACATACTGCGTGATTATTTATAGATACGGTGGGGAAAATGTTATGACATATTCAGCAAGTGTTAAAGACATTATCTAGGTGAAAATTATTTTTTTTAACCAACCTTTATTTAAAAAAGAAATTGTACAAAGTGAGTCAGATGCTCGCATTTTTCACTCCTCAGACCCTTCGGATCTGCTACTGGCTACATTGAACTTACTCCTTAAGATGTCTCTAATGGGCATTGCAGCCTACACCTTTGCAGTATGCCTTTGTGACCCCAGGTACCCTCGCCGGAAGTCGGAAGATTTTGAGAACCTAAAGATGCCAAGGGTTCTTGAAGGTTCTTCAAGATCCTTTGATAGGCATGATCATTTTCAGGCATTCTCAGAACCTCCGAAAACCATTCATTGCAATTCTGGAAACTTTTGCAACTTTTATAACCTCAAGACACAGAGAGAATAAGGGTCACGCATTAAGTCCTTGATGGGCACCGCGCGACAACTCGCCACCCATCTCAGCGCAGACCACGCAGATTGAGAGATCGCAACCTATGAGATGCGCTTTGGACTGTTGTACGAGCTACTAGCTCCATACGCTCTTGAAACCTAAGGACAGCTTTGGTACCTAAAGACACCTTCAGATAAGACACTATTGGAACCCAGACACTTCCGGAACCCAAGAACACTTCTAGAATCCAGACACTATCGGAAACTAAATACACTTTTGGAACCCACACTTCTAAAAGGTCTTGGGTTCCAAAAGTGTATTTGGGTTCTAAAACCCAAATACACTTTTGGAACCCAAGGCCGCTTTTGGAACCCGAAGCCACTTTTGAAACGAAATTATACGTTTGAAACCCAAGGCCACTTTTGGAACCTAAGGACACCGAAAAGACATTTGAAACCCAATATAATCACAATCGTCAGCCCTCACTCACCCAAGTCCCGCATGATGTCCCGGATGGGCACGGCGGGCAGCACCTCCTTCACCTGCGACGCCAGGCGCGCCAGCTCCGGCGGCGGCGAGCGCCTGCGCCCGCGCGCGCGCCCCCCCGCGCCCCCCGCGCCGCCCGCGGTCAGCTGCTCCCATTTGAACGAGGTCAGCTCTACCTGTAGGGGGTTGAAACTGCTATGAATAATAGGAATTCAGCAGCATATAATCTTTGATGAGTGCAGGCACCGGTTTTTACGCTGCTTCATTTTATTTAGTATAACATTGCACATCTTAAAAAGGTAGTGCTTCGGTTTTGATGCTGCTTCTGAACGAAGCTTCGTTCAGGAGCAGCGAATCCACGCAGACTCTGACGCGACGGCGACGCAACGCTGGCGCAGCGGCGCGGTTCAACTCGGGTGCTTGGCGCTCGCCGCGCGCCGAACGTCGGGAATGCGCTGCATTGCGTCGCGTCGGCGCGACGCCAGCGCAGCGCAATCCCGACGTTCGACGCAAGATTATTTTGTCACCAGTATAATGAACAACGCAATTGCTATTGCCGTTAGCGTACCTACATTTTATGTTCCTTTTTAGCCTCCTATGTGCGAATGTGTGATTTTAACATTACGTACTGATTTTTAGTAAGTACATGTAAAATCATGTACTCAAAAAGATTTAGAACACGACGCAAAAGTATCTCATATTCTCAAATAATGATGATATAAACAAGTAGGTATGTACCTAATCTTGACATGAAGCTTTTTTGAATTGAGTTAGACTTTAAAAATCCCCTTAAAATAATAAAGGTACGCTCACGCTTAGAACCCAATTAATAGTACTTATTTTGATAAGAGAAGTTCTATGAGTGATTTTTAGAAAAAAGGGGGGGTCGCCAGCAAGACGCTGACGATCAAATAACGCTAGTGTGGGGTGTCTCTTAAACGTGAAACCGCTAAACCATGAACGACAAAATCAAGTAAAGTCTGAACTATCGTTGATGTTTCATGTATAATTTTAAGTAAATTGTTTGTTAAATAAATCAAATATTAAAGTGACAAGTGCGAATTATACCGAGTGCGTTACTTCAGCGGGAAAGTAGCTTCTAGAGTGATTTGAGTGGAACGTAAAATTAGTGAGATATAAGCTGTGGATGTGCGCGGCATAAAAAATTAGTGGGCGTTGTGGTTTTGGAAAAAAATTAAAAAAACGATTCCTGCTGCAGTAACGTTGTTCTAGCAGGAAAATTCTAAACGAATGATCGAAGAGAAAAATGTTGTACATTGGCAGATAGCTTACTTCTGGTTCATTCTGGTTTTCGAAATATTGCGTTTCCTGCTGGGGTAACGTTTCGCGGAATCGTGTTTCTCTCAAACCATGGCATGTGCGTCTCTTTAATAAACATTCACTTGTAGCTCTTGATTTGTGCTTGCGGCACATATAATAAGATTTTGAAAATTATTCTTACATTTTCAGTAATTAAGGTGTCTCTAAAATCTGAAAAAAAATCACAGCGCCTAAATGAGAAACTGTATCAACTCGCTGAAAACTGCATTAGATTCCGCTTTACACATCTAATGCTCAGAAAATGTTTCAAAAGTTTACATACATGCTTTATCGAATAAGAGATCGAAATAACAAAACCACCGGTACATAACTTTGACGTCAAAATATAAGAAATCAGTTCATCCTGAGATAAGTGAGTGTTAACCAAAAAACAGTGAGTTTCATAAAATAACACTGTGAAAATTTTCAGCTTCCAATGTTTCGTATTTATAGAGAAATAAACAAAAATCAAAACCTTTCAACAACGACTGATTATCCGACCAAATTCGAATGACTACGAAAAAGCGACGGCTTCATACATATGGATGACCTTCTTTACAGGACGTATTACACTAAACTCTTGCCCGTACAATCGCGTTCAATCGGTTTTTGGCAATATTTAGAACCTCGTCTTAGATTAGAGTAAAATTTTAAAATGTGAATGAAAGCTTATACCTATGAGCCTATATGAAAGAGCTTAATTTTAAATTGAAATTCTCATTTTATCCTCTTAATTTATGTTCTTAAAGTAAGTATGGCTTATTTTTATGTTATTTTTATGTCTAAGCTGTATTACTATAGAGATCCATCTAAATTCGTACTTACTGTAGTTTTTGCGTGAAAGAGTAACAAACATTCTACAAACTTTCGCATTATAATATAATAAGTATAGTATTAGTAGGATTAAGTAAGATTAGTAAAGTAATTAGAAATTAATATTAGTAAGAAGTTAGACTAAATGTCCGTCAGCGACTGTCTTTCCCATCAAAACATAGCCTTAACATACAAAACATAGCCAAAACATAGCCTAGATTAAGAAAAAGTCTCAGTCACTCCCTGATAATCATGTACTTACTTAGCTTTATAATGGTAAAAGAATTTTCAAAATCGGTCTAGTATTTTCGGAGCCTAATCAAAACAAACAAACTTTCATCTATAAAATATTAATAGTAGTTTAAATTTTAGTATTGGTACTAGGTAGGTAAGTGTTAATTAAATAAGTCAAACAATACCTTCAAATACTTACCATTGCAGATCGTCATCGTAACTTGATAAGTTCCAATTATTTGAATTTGAATATTATAACACCACTTTCAACTAATTTCTAATTTCACTATTGGTATTTATTATCAATGCCGGTTGCATCACCGCAACAAACGTGCCATGAGAACTGCAACTGTTTGTTTATCAACAAACAACAACAAGTTTAGTAATAAAGCGTCACAGACGTCACAGTTGCTAACAAGCGTCCGACAGAGCTCCGACTCGGCAAAATAATTTTTGACTACCGTGTTTGGTAGGGGGTAATTGTCTTAACTATGCGATTCAAAAAAGAATAAGATTGGCTTGCGACAAACTGCACTCGTTCTTCAGACAAAAACAACCCATGAAAAGTCTTTGTCAGTTAGCGATAGAGTTGATGTGCCCGTACGCCAATAATTTCCCTTTAATTTGGTCGAATTTCCCTAAAAAAACAGCAATCGCCGTAGCAATAGTAACCCTGGCCCAGACGCACTTCATATTGAAAAAACACTTCGCATGACTGTTAATAACAGAGTGGCGTTCATCTACCGCCTCTTTTCCACTAATGCCGCACGCTTACTAGCTGTCTCACTCACTCCAAGCTAGACAAAGCAACTCCTCGTGACGCCAGCAGCGGGTAGCGCGGGGCCAATGGGTGCGAAACAGCGGCGAAAGGTGATGTCAAAAAGGGATTAATATGGTAGGTATTGATGGATGCTAATAATTCATCTTGCTTGAAGCATAAATCAAAATATATACTTTATGTATGGTTTCATTGTTGTGTTAATTGGTTTTTTATTTATAAACTGTATCTGCAGGTTTATTTTTGTAATAGGTATTCGTAACAAACACGTCTTTATTCACAGATATTTAAAAATATAGTTTTAAACATCTTCAATAATTTAATAAAACGTCATAGATTAGGTACAAGTTTATTTGTTTAAGTTGAGTTTTTCTACTTCAGTGTACTTAGCCAAAACTATCTTGTGAGTAAGTTAAGAAGGTCATTGATATGTATGAAACCGTCGCTTTTTCGTAGTCGTTCGAATTCGGTCGGATAATCAGTCGTTGTTGAAAGGTTTTGATTTTTGTTTATTTCTCTATAAATACGAAACATTGGAGGCTGAAAATTTTCACAGTGTTATTTTATGAAACTCACTGTTTTTTGGTTAACACTCACTTATCTCAGGATGAACTGATTTCTTATATTTTGACGTCAAAGTTATGTACCGGTGGTTTTGTTATTTCGATCTCTTATTCGATAAAGCATGTATGTAAACTTTTGAAACATTTTCTGACCATTAGATGTGTAAAGCGGAATCGAATGCAGTTTTCAGCGAGTTGATACAGTTTCTCATTTAGGCGCTGTGATTTTTTTTTCAGATTTTAGAGACACCTTAATTACTGAAAATGTAAGAATAATTTTCAAAATCTTATTATATGTGCCGCAAGCACAAATCAAGAGCTACAAGTGAATGTTTATTAAAGAGACGCACATGCCATGGTTTGAGAGAAACACGATTCCGCGAAACGTTACCCCAGCAGGAAACGCAATATTTCGAAAACCTGAAGCCCCACATATTATATTTTTGGCGCACATGTTTCCCCAGAAGTAAGCTATCTGCCAATGTACAACATTTTTCTCTTCGATCATTCGTTTAGAATTTTCCTGCTAGAACAACGTTACTGCAGCAGGAATCGTTTTTTTCATTTTTTTCCAAAACCACAACGCCCACAATTTTTTTATGCCGCGCACATCCACAGCATATATCTCACTAATTTTACGTTCCACTCAAATCACTCTGGAAGCTACTTTCCCGCTGAAGTAACGCACTCAATTATACCGGTGCCTGGAGCCCGATGAAATTCACCTGACAGTTGTCAGACGCAGATTTTGCTCGTTTTGTCTCTCTATTCAACGAGGGCTTCAGGCAAATTTTGTATGGGAAGTTTATTGTCTATATAATTAATGTATAAGTGTACATAATTCATGAAGACAAGCCGACATGTCTTTCACAAGCTTTTAGGTTTCATACGATAAACTAGAGAGAGTCGCAAAGTATTAAGTCTTAAAAATGGCGGAAATTTCTTATTTTTTGGAAATAGGTAAAAATCACAAGGCGCTAGGTCAGGGGAATATGGTGGGTGAGGAACGATTGACACATTGTCGTGTTGCCAGAGAAGGTGCCGGATTCCTGATTAAACAACATTAAAAAACACAAATTATTTGACACTGTCAACATTTTAAGATGCAAGAACTACAGTAACCATAGAAGTTTTAAAAATAGCCACGTAATTGGTGGGCTAAAGATAACATTACCTGGACAAATTTTATGGCTGATAGCACAAGAAGTGGAGTTCTTTTGGAGTTGATGAGTGAGTATAAAGTAATACTCTAATTATATTGTCAAAATCACTCAGAGACACTCATGTCGACAGAAAGTTTTTTTAGGGTGCGGTCCGATTTACGCCAAAAGTATCTACTTTTAGCACTTTTGCCCGGTCCAAATTGAAAAGGATTGTTTATTTACATTATTTCGCAAGATATTGTCACTTATATGAATGGAAAGTTATCTTAATTACCACGCCGAACAAGATATTGACACTAAACTTACAAGCTTATTCTGAGTACTACTGATTTATTTAAAAAAAAAAAAAACGTAATTTTTATGTCTGACGTTTCTTCTATGAATTTGACATAACCCTTACAGTACTAACGCCGAAGAGCAGAGGCACCGTAAGTGCAAGATGGCAGAGTTGGTGACGTCGCACCATCTGTCCAAAATCACGCTCAAAATGCTTTCGGCGCAAATCGGGATGCTTTTAGGGGCGCTAAAAGTACTTTCAGCGTAAATCGGACCGCAGCCTGTGTGAATCCTTATATTAGCCATGGCTATTTAAAACTAGAACTAGAATAGTCGTTAGATAGTACGAAAATGGTACTGACCCCAAGTCCTTCCCCGATGGCCTGCCTCACCCTCTGCACGAACTCCTGGTCATCATCGTCGTGGCGCTCCACGGGCGGCAGCGGCGTCACGCGGAACAGCGTCACCGGCGTCCACAGGAACCACAGCGCGTCCGACCACGGGAACGCGCTCAGCGCGTCGCCGGCGCGGTGCACCGTCGCCTTGGTGAACGGACGCTCCACGGCTGGCCAACGATACAGATGAAAAGTCAAGTCCAGTTCGCGTCACGTAAAAAAAACCCTAATATAGACTACGGTGGAGGAGGTCCGCCCCTTTATTCTCTAACTACTTTTTATCTTATTTTGACAGTTTGTCAGCCAATGACGAAGTAGTATTTGACGTCAAAATCGCTGTCAAAATTCCGATTTCCTTGCGAAGTTTTAGTGAATAGCCCTTCAGGTCCTAGCTAACGATCTTCAAATGATATTTTAACTATACTAGGCGAAGGCCTACATCACTGAAATCGAGTCATTGATACCTAGAATACGGGTTGGTGATGACCACAAACCCAGGTTTTGTTCCATTAAGTCCAACATCCCACCATATTGGTGGTACGAAGTGACGAGGGGGAGGCGAGTCTACGCGACGTACGAACGAACCAATAGCGCAAGGGCACGGGCCTTGCGCCATTGGTTAGTTAGTCCACACATGCGCAAAACACATCCCCTCCACTGTTCCAGGGCGCTTTTCACGTGACGCGACCTATACGCTTATTAGGGTGTTTCATTCATCGTGCGGGTTGCGTATTTAGATATTCACTATAATATCTGGTATTCATTGAGTTAGTATTATTAGGTTTTGTAGAGGCAAAACAACTGTGAAATAAAAAAATTACCTTGTTATGATGACTTGCATACTTACTAAACTTGACCTTAAGCATAATATTGCTATGTTGACCTATAACTGATTGTGCACTACACACTAGAAGTCTTGTTTTGACGATAAGTGTAAAACAAATAGGATATTTAACAATTTTTTGTTGAGGTGTTAAAACGCTCCCTAAAAACTGCCGCTTGCAAATGACGTCATTTGCGATCTATTTGTTTGTGTTATGCGATACATTTGTTCGGCAGCTATATTAAATTTTGCGTTCATGAATATGGTTATTAACAAGTTGCTATAAATTGTATAGATTATCGAATGGTATGGTTTTTTTTATTTAAACAATACTATACTATTTGACATACATACAACATAACAATTCCGTATTTGCCCATCGAAGTTTGAAGGGCCATAATATGATGAATAAAATTGTACATAATAATATGTAAACAAACTAAAAGTTTTTATAGGGCCCTTTTTTAACAGACTTCAGTAATGTATTTTTCGATTACACTAAATTATTTTTAGAATCCGATGATGTTGTCAAATACCTTATTGCTGGTGATCTAAATAAATAAATTTAAATATTGTTAACAAATGGTTTTTTAAATGCAATATAATTTAAATAAGCAAGTTTTTAATAGAATAAGCTTCATTCGGATGCTTAGTGTTTTTTTATTTCGCGGGTTTTATTTTATTGTTGAAATTAGAATAAAAAATAAATCATTAACAGTTACAGAAAAGACCAAACCGCTGACTGTAGACCCTTTTTTTTACTTTTGTTATACTTAACAAATATCATTGGTGAAAAGTGGGCTTCTGAGTGTTTCGTTCACCATGCCGACACAGTCACTTGCCTCTGACTAACCCGTTTGGGATGGTATGTTATGTGTTATACTTAAAAATTACTAAAGTAACCATTTAATTTACAATTCTTACTTATTGTCACAGGCTGAACTCTGTTTCCAATCTGGAAGGGCCAGTCGGTGAATTTCAGTAGTCCTTTGCCATTGGTAGGGCCCCCTTCTGGCTGCAGAAGCACTGGCTTGCTTGGACTGTCGGTGAAGTGTTGTCTGCAATGAGAATTCTCTTGACTATATTATGTGATGATCTTTCATATTTCTTCTGGACTCTCTATACTCATCAGACAATGTCTGTTATATTATTTATTTATTTTTATTTATTTAGAGTAGATTTTGATGTTCGACAGTGATTATAATTACCTTAAATTATTCACTTGTATTACAGATTGTAAGAAAATCTCAAGTGTTTATGTATTACTATTTGTATAATTATTAAGAATTATTTACTTACTTTCTCACAAATTGTGAGGCATTCCTTATACCTAAAGTTGATGCAAAAAAGGGAGGTACTTTCCACTTCTTTAACTGAAACAAAATTCAAGTTTCTTAGTTACAAATTCTAAATTTAGCAGATAATGATGAAAGATAAAAACATATTATGTAATATAGATGTTACTGATGTTAACTATTTTTGGTAGCAATATTTTGCAAATTTAAAGTATGCAATACTTTAATTACTAAAGTTAAACCAGGTCATTAAAGAACCCCCCCATGAGCCTTCGCCTTGTCGTGGCGGGGGGGCTTAGTACTGGTGGCAGTTGGAACCACCGGGAAGCTAAGAGGGCTCAGGCAAGGCAGTGCGGTGGACTTCCCACCCACCCATTGCCTGCCGTCGGGCGTGGTGGTGGTATGGTGCCTACCACTGCCCGCCTAAAGGCGCAGCGCCTTAGGGCGCGAGGTGGAAGCCGCGGTGCACAACCGTTCGGAGGGGGTCAGTGAGCCGCGGCTGGCCCCCCTGTGCACTGCGGCTCGGCGGGGCCGCACCGCCAGATGCGGCAGCGGATCCACCTTTTAGGTGGATCGTGGTTGCGGACCTAGTAGGGGCCGCGTACGGTGAGAGCCAGCGGGCTTGATTACGGGGGTGCTTTTGCCCGCAATGCACGGCTTTCACCGCGACGGCGGAAGTACCTGTGTGCTCCAGGTACTTCCGTGGCCTCCCCCCTTTATTGGGGGGTCGGCTGGAGGGGGCCCCAATACGGGGAGGCACTGGCGGCGGGGAACTTTTTAGCGACCCCGCCTCGCCGCTGAAGTGTCGAGTACCGTGGGGTTTTAGTCTGTTTCGTCTGTCGGTTTTAGTTTGTTAGTTCCCCCGGGCGGCGAGGTAAAAAGGTCATTACCGAAGGATTAACATGAAAACAGTTTTTTGCATAGTTGCCTTGCATTTTAGTGTCATGTTTAAGTATGTGTCACTATAATTACCAACCTAATATGTTTATAATAAGACCTGAGACGAATATATATTTATAATAAGGGCTATGATTTATATTAATACCTGACAGATGAATATGTCAATGTTAATTATTTCATTTAGGCCAAATTCTTAGTTTATACTTTATTCCTTAGATAGCTAACTGAAGTATAAAATTAACTGGCTGTTTATCAAGCGAATAGATATTTTTAATTTTCCAATCGTCGTTTATCCAAAGAATAGCTATCTATCATTTGTCTATGTACTTATATCGCTACCTTCACACTGATTATCCACAAGCGAGATGCACTTATACAATCATTGCACTGTTAGAATGAAACAAGACAAAAGTTGATGTTTGACAAATTAACACTGACATATAAGAAAACCAACCTCAGCTTTTTTTGTTGTCTAAAGTTGTGGTTAAAAGTTTGTGATTATAATAACACTCCATAACTCCTTAACAAAATGGAAATAATCTTAAATGACAAACCACATAACCTCAAAATGTCCAAGAGAATGCATAGATAAATCTTATCCAGCCCCTCAAGAAGCAGATAACTTTATTCCTCAGTTAGCGGCTATTCAACAGATAACGATAGATTGATTAAACATGAATGCTCATTTCTAAATGTAACAACTTTATCTGTACTACCATGTTTTAAGCAAATAAAGATTTATCTTAACTTATCTTATCTTATCTTAACATCTATCTGACCATTGAAAAATTGAAAATCTTGTTAACCTTTGAATAAACTTTACTCTACAGATAAATTTCATTATCTGAGGATTAAAAAATCGGCCTTTAGTGATAAGACATCTGCAATGTCATGTCACTGGTGAGAGACAATAGCTGAATAGATATTTAGTTCTTAGTTTCTAAATACGAATTAAGGCCCGTATTCCAGAATCATACTCAAGCACTGATCGGTACTTGAGTAGAGATTTCCAAAGCCAGTTCATACAAAAATGTCACTCAGATCTATACTCAAGTATAGATTTTGTTTTAGAATACGAGCCTAAGTTTAGCAAAAAACATGGTTTAACTTTAATCTAATATTTTTCCCTTTGTCACTTTCACGTTTTCTGAATGTGACTGTTTTTTTCCTTTCTTTGATTGGAAACTATGGAAACAATTGATATTATATGGTTTGAACTACATGTAAGGTATACTTACACTAATGGTCCCTAGAACATGAGACACAGCAAGTGAGTCCAGGCATGAGACACAGTTTGAGACCATCACACTACAGCGAGGATCTCTAGTGCCCTTCAGCTTCACATACACTCCTAAAACAATACAGAAACTTAGACACACACAAAATAATTGTTCGTAAACACCATTCATCCAGGCTGAGATTCATTTTCTTATGAAAAAATTGATCATAATCACAAGTATCTGCCATAATTTAATGCAAAATATTTTGAGGAATGAAAGTTACACAGTGTAAACCACTACAAATATCGGGTCGGAAATAAGGAAAACCCTAGCCATGAAGATCCTACTGGCCTAGTTCTTGTCCACCAATTTGAAAACTATAAAAAAAATGTTTGGCAAAAGTTATACTTCACAGAAAATACTAGTGTGTTCGCTTACCAAACGTCCAGCAGGCAAGGGTAGATAGAAGTTGTCTTATGGCCTGGTTGTTGGGTAATATGATGGATGCAATCCATAATATCAATGCTAAAACTACACGAATCACCAACAGTATAATACCAAACGGCAAATATAGGATGAATTGCAGGACATTTTCACCGCAAAATCTGGAACGTTAAACAAATACGTCGTAAGATTGAATCAGAGCCTTCGAAACATAACAACACGATAAGTTTTGCACACTTTCCCCTGAGAGGCAAAGTTGCAGACACTTGCCAAGGAATTATTTTAACAATTTTACCTATCATCATTTATTAATTTGTCGACTGTTAGAGCCATTATAGTTTTGCTTATACGACACAATTAACCTTGCCCACTTTTAAATCATTTGTTGTAAAATTCCAAATTCCTTTTCAGTTTCACCTATCGTGTATACGTATGACCGATGACAGCGATTCTCTAATCTGTGGATGATGACATCTTTCTACGTTACGCTATGGGCCACTATTGGCCACAGATAAATAAATTCCCTAGATAATAATTTAGGTCACAACTATAGCTTGATTTGAATGACAGGCAGCAGGGACCGTAGTACCGCTATAACTGAATATCGATATAACTACTGATACTTTGGTATCGAATTATCGGTAAAAATACTAAAATACCGATACTTTATTGTGTCAGTATCGGTAAAGGTACTGTACTAAAATACCTATATTTACAAATAACTTCCGCTTGCAACTTGGAACCCTTGCAACATATTATCGCATTCTCTTTGTTTCACAAGTTTAAATATTGAAAATTATAAAAAGCAACTGCATAAGACCAGTAAAAACTCATTTGATAAATTTATAATTAAATTCCACGACATTAATACATCTACACGTATTCTACACGTGGAAAGGAACGTTTTTTAACCTAGTGGGGTAAAAGTCACGTGACCTACCGTTTTCGCGGGAAATTAAATCCACGCCGAAAAAACTGTAATTTTCAAAACTGGTCATTTTTTTGGAAAAATCTTTTGTGAGGGGATTAATAATATCTTTTGCAAACAGTAAACAAGTAACAGTCAAATAGTGAATTATATCAAAATTTCTGTTATGCATAGCAAACGCATGCTTTTTGATATAATGGTAATGGGCGCCCCTTCAATGGACATTGACATTGATGCTTTGTGACTTTGTTAACATTTGACCGCAGATTAAGGATATGCATTTTACTGATTCCCTATTTATGTATAATGGACAGACATTTATTTATTTATTTTTTGTTTAAGGCACTGACATTTTATTTTTGTATAATAGGCTTGGAAATGAATTGAAATTATTCTAAATGTACTTACTTCAATCGCATATAAAGTGTTTAATGTTTTTATTACTTTTTAGTCAACTAGTTACGCATGACGATATCATAACATCTGTATATCGATAGATCGATTAAACATGTATGCATGATCCTTAAAAATAAGAACCAAACAATGTACCATGTCATACAAATAAATATTTTATCTGATCTTTATCTTTGGGCGGGCAGTGGTAGGCAGGCAGGCACCATACCACCACGACGCACGGTGACAGGCAGTGGGTGGGTGGGAAGTCCCGCACCGCACTGCAACGCCTGAGCTCTCTTAGCTTCCCGGTGGTTCCATCTGCCACCAGTACTAAGCCCCCCTACAACGACAATGACGCCAAATATCTCACGTATGATACAGATAGCGTCATTTGATTGGTTGATGGATAGTTTATCAACCCATCACGTGAACGGACGTTCAAAGAATAGGTTTCAATTGTGAGATGTCAATTTGACTACCTTCACGAGTCCATTACCAACCTAAAACGGTTATTAATGTACTCTTTGCGTACGTTGCCAATCTGGGGTCAAATTAAGTTCAAACTTATTTGGTTAAAATTATTCTAGATCCTTCGCCTTTTAAAATGTTAGGATCTAGGATAATTTCAACTAAATAAGATCGAACTTAATTTGACCTTAGATAGGCAACGTACGCAAAGAGGAAATTTATAACCGTTTTAGGTTTTTAATGGACTCTTGACGGTAATCGAATTGACATCTCACAATTGATTCCCATTCTCCGGCCCTCTGCCTGCACGGAACACCATCATTAGCGTCTTTTGAACATTGTACTTTAGTCCGTGACTAGCAGCATAACTCTCGCATGTGGCAAGCAGCTTTCTAAGCCCACCAATTGAGGGGCTCAACAGCACCATATCGTCTGCATAACTCAGGTTATTCAGACAAGTTGGGCCTATATGACACCCAACTTTGGTGCCCCTGAGCTCCTAATTAGATCATTAACAAAACAGGCTAAAGAGGACCGGAGAAGTCAAACCCCCCTGGCGCACACCACATTCCACCCTATATTTTAACCTTTATTTGCTAGAATCGATAGAGCATAGTCATATCATCTGCATCAAATGGCTTAATTTTAATTTGCCATAATATTAAAAAGACATTCTAATCAAAAAGCATACAATTGCAATAAGCAAAACTGAAAAAGTAAAAGTCGTAAGGAATATCACTTATTTACCATTATATCAAAAAGCATGCGTTTGCTATGCTATGAACAGTGGTTTAATGTTCGTAAAAGATGATAATAATCCCCTCACAAAAGATTTTTCCAAAAGAAATTTACATAAAATTACAGTTTTTTCGGCGTGAATTGAATTTCCCGCGAAAACGGTAGGTCAGGTTGAATTTAAATATAAATTAATCAAATAATGCAATAATATGTTGCAAGTGGCAAGTTACAAGCGAAAATTATTTGTAAATATCGGTATTTTAGTATCAGTACCTTTACCGATACTGACACATTAAAGTATCGGTATTTTGGTACTGAAATTTTGTACCAGTATTTATACCGATAATTCGATACCAAAGTATCAGTACTTATATCAATATTATGGTATCGATATTCAGAAATATCGGTATTACGGTCCCTGATGACAGGTCTCAAATTGATATAACTAGGACTGGAAAGTATTGTTGTTAAATCGATTTCAAATTGACACGTGGAATGAATACTTATATTTTTACGAAAAATAAGTTAAATTTTTCGATCTCACCTTACTTTATAAATAGTAAGTAAGTAAATTATTTATTTACTAAGAATATATCTGAGAAAAAGATGGTAAAACATGGTCTGGACGGTGTATTCGGCCTGCAGGCAGGCGTGCAAATTTATCGTACTACAGGTACATATTATTATAACATTTGTTATTCTTGCCAGTATTACAGAAATAGGTAAACTCAAACTCAAATAACTTTATTCAAATAGACTGTATCAGTACTTTCAAATCGTGAAATTTACAGCAAAATATACTAAAAAATAGACATAAATACCATAATAATATGGATATGTAAATAAACAGTATACAGACATAATGCGACTCTACCACCGCGTCGGAGTTGTTTTTTGCTGAGAAGACCCGGCGAGAAACTCAGCAGTTACTCTTTTAAACTTGTTTTGGGTCTACAACAGGCGTTTGTAAAGTACAAGCAATGTGTCATTTTGATACAAATAAACCTAAAAGAATATAAAACAAAGAGAAAAAACCAACCATAAAAGAATATAATAACAAGAATTCATTTGAACAATTCGAAAACAAAAATTGTTAGTCAGTACATACATACTAGGTACCTACCTATTAACTCTTACAATAAAACATCTGTTACAATAGAGCTATTTAATCCCGCATCGAGCAGAGCGCTTATACCCAGGCATTTTTATCTATAAGGTAGTCTTTTGTAGTATAATAGCCCTTTTTTAATAAAGCTGTATTGATATGATTTTTGAATCTATGTAAAGGTAACTCACAAATGGTTTTTGGAATTTTGTTGTAATAATGTATACCTTGCCCCATACAGGATCCTAAAACTTTTTGTAACCTAAAGAGTGGAAGTGCAATTTTATCCTTATTCCTAGTATTTCTGCAATGTATGTCACTGTGTTCAGCATAGAGACCAATATTTTTTCTGACCAAAACAATGCAATTGTAAATGTATTGTGACGCTACAGTGAGGATACCAATTTCCTTAAAAATCTCCCTAAGTGAAGCCCGTGCACGAAGCTTATAGATGGATCTGATAGCTCGCTTCTGGAGGATAAAGATGGTTTGTATATCCGCCGCTTGACCCCAAAGTACAATGCCGTAAGACATTACACTATGGAAATAACTAAAATAAACTGAACGAGCAGTATCAACATCTGTTAATAACCTAATTTTTCTCAGTGCAAATGCAGCCGAACTAAGTTGGCCTGAGAGAGCTGTTATATGAGGGTTCCATTGCAGTTTTGAATCTAGTGTGATTCCAAGAAAAACTGTTGTATCTACAAGCTTTATAGTATTACCATCAATTTTTAGACTAATGGGGTTATCTTTAACATAAGGCAACTTAAAATTAATACATTTAGTCTTTTTTGCATTAAGCTGTAGATTATTTACTGTGAACCATTGTAAAACCTTTGAAAGTGCGTCATTAACATCATCAAAAAGGTTTTTATTTCTGTCAGTTTTAAAAACTAAAGATGTATCGTCTGCAAACAATACAACATCACAAATATATTTTAAGTAAAAAGGTAAATCATTTATATATATCAGAAATAGTAATGGACCCAGAATGGATCCTTGAGGGACCTCCATTTTAACTTGGGATCCTGTAGAGAGTACACTGTTAACATCAACTTTTTGAGTTCTTAAACTAAAGTACGAAATTACCAAATCTAAAGCATTATCCCTAACCCCGAGAAAAATCAAGCTTGCGTATAAGTGTATCGTGATCAACGCAATCAAAGGCCTTGGACAAGTCACAGAAGACGCCAAGAGCGTTCTGTGAATTCTCCCAAGCCCTAAAGATGTGTTTTAGAAGTGCAATGCCAGCATCAGTAGTAGAACGGCCTCTCGTGAATCCATATTGTTCACTGTGTAAGAGATTGTTCTCATAAAAATGGCTCAATAGTTGTTCTTGAATGATTTTTTCAAAGATCTTACTCACGAGCTGGTAGGATTGAAACAGGCCTAAAGTTACCTGGGTCTTGTTTGTTGCCTGATTTAAAAAGTGGTACAACCCTACTGTGTTTCATTAAGTTTGGAAAAACACCTTCATCAACACAATCATTGAATATTACGGCTAAATAAGGGGCAATCACGTCAATTATGTGGCATACAATTTTGACTGATATACCCCAAAGATCAGCGGTATCTTTTGAATTAATTAATCTGAATGCTTTTATTATATCAAGTGTCTCAACATGTTTAAATTCAAAGAATACACTGCAACAAGATATCTTTCAACAAATATTATATTATCTTTCAACAAATGTTCCGCTCTAGTTGGTGAGGAATTTAATGAAGCTGTAGTGATTATAGGTATATTACTGAAATACTTATCAAATGCTTCAGCAACAGATGCTTCTGATTGTAAGATGTTATTGTTAATATTAAGAGTGTATGAGGTATCACGCTGTTTAGCTTTACCTGTTTCGTGATTTATGACCCAAGTGGTTTTTATTTTGTTAGTGGACTTTGATATTTTATCACGAATGTGCAATGCCTTAGCTGTAGTGCAGGCTTTTCTGAATATTTTGGAGTAGTTCTTGACATACTCAACAAAAAGTGGATCGAAATTGTATTTTTTCATGCCGTACAACTCATACATCTTACGTCTGCTCCTGTAAATTCCAGGCGTGGCCCATTCACAAAACTTAGATTGAACTCTGCAAGTAACTTGTTTGGTGGGAAAACAAGCATCAAATTCATTTTTAACACAATCAAACAGTCTTTTGTAGACTGCATCAGGGTCACCCTGCTTATAAGGAATGGAAGATACTTTATGCTTTAAATTAGTAGTGGACTCAGAACTCTTTCAGGTGAATACGGATCATCACAGAACATGCACACCATTATTCTGCAAAAGAAAGTATATTTGTCCTGTTTTAAAACTATCAATGCGATTACCCGTCTTCGGCCTACATGTTATTTTCCTGTAATTAACGCTATTGTTAGTTATATCTAAAAATGTTATCTTCTGTCCACAATGATCAGACTTTAATTCAGTTACTATTGCCTTTTCAATGGGTACACAGTTGCAAAATACATTATCCAGACAAGTAGATGTTGTGGTTGTTATCCTCGTGGGTTCATGGAATTGATAATCCAGACCCAGTCTTTGTAAAAATGCTTGCTAAACTAAGATACAAAATTAAAAATACCTAACTAAAAAAACCGTAAACTATACAACAAAATCTAGATCATAGTACAAGTATTCTTTCAAATTATAAAAACATTTATCAAGCAGCCATTTTGTTAGAGCTTTAGTAAATTTATCATCTTCAAGACTTTTTATGGATGTAGGTAATTTATTATACAGTAGAATGCACATATTATATGCATTTTGTTTATAAATGAAGCATTGACTAGGAGGTTTGTGTAATAAATGTAGATATTGTGTCCTAGGTTGTCGGTGAGATACTTCAGTATGATTTTTAAAATAATGCGGGTGTGATTTAACAAGGCAGCAAATGTTTTTTATGTACAGACTAGATAATGTTAAATTGTTAAGCTTTCGAAATGATTGTTTACAACTGTCTAAGAACCCCATGTCACAAATTGCCCTTAGACATTTTTTGTGAAGCCTAAACGCTTGTTCAAATTCTACTGAATTTCCCCACATAATAATACCGTGACTTCGAACGGAGGACACGTACCCATGATAGGCTGTTAAAGCAGCTTCGGTAGACACAGTTTGTCTCAGACGTTTTAGGGCATACACGTAGCGCTCTAGTTCGTTATAAATGATTTCGATGTGCTCTTTCCAATTTAAGTGTTGGTCGATTTTGAGGCCTAAAAAATGTATGGTGTTGACTTTAACTATTTCTGTGTTGTTATATTATAATTGAAATTCTGACTCGGTAGTGTTGTATGAACGAAACTCCATTACTTTTGTCTTTTGGTTTTTTAAATAACTCTGGAGCCATTCATATGCTAACACCGTATTTTTCAAGCTTGTACATTAAAATGTTATAATTAACAAAATCAAATGCTTTGGACATAACGAGAAAAATGGCGGAAATCGGTGTTTTATTATTTATAGTTTCCGTCACGTGTTTAATTAGGTCAAAACATGCAAGAGAGGTAGAACTTCTCTTACGAAATCCAAACTGCAGTGCATGAAAAACATTGAATTTGATAAAAAATCGTTTAATCTATTGTGCATGGCTTTTTCTAGTATTTTAGATATTACTGGTATTATAGTTATAGTTCTATAATTGTTTGCATCTACTTTATCTCCCTTCTTTTTTAACAGCGGTTTGATAATAGACTTTTTAATTGCTCTGGAAAGTGCCCTTGTTCGAAAGATAGGTTGATATGACTGAGTGGGCGACAAAGAAAATAAACACATTGTTTTAATTTTTTTTTATATTGCCCGACAAGATGACCTCACTCCACCTGATGGAAAGCGGTCGTAAGGTCCAGATATGAGGTTGACAAGCCCAGTCATTCAAACGAATCACTGGGCTGGCCATCCTCACCTTGAAATGCCTTTTCACGCCCTGCTTGAAGAACCCGGGACTATAAGAGGAAGGAAACACATGTGCTGGAAGAGCGTTCCACGTCTGGATGGTACGACAAAGAAACGAGTCACCGAACCTTTTAGTTCGGGCCAACAAATGTTGAATTGTGTGTGGGTGACGCCGTAGTCCAGCACACTTGGTACGGGAGTGGAAAGGTGAGGGTGGGATAAGCTGGAATAACTCGTCAGAGCATTCCCCATTGTAGAAACGATAGAGAATACTTAGCCTGGCAATGTCTCTACGCAATTGGAGAGGCTCAAGGGTCAAAGTTGCCTCTGGGTTTCCAATAATACGGAAAGCACGCCGCTGCAACCTGTCAGGAGCTTCGAGTAGGTACTTAGCGGAACCGTCCCAGAGATGAGAGCAGTATTCCACACACGTGCGAACTTGTGTCTTACACAAGAGACAGAGCTGCTCAGGCGTAAGAATCCCCTCACTCTGTTCAGGACTCCGAGTTTACGAGATGCAGTTCTAATGACGCTCTCAATGTAGTCCCACTGGTTTAGGTTGCTACGAACATCCATGCCAAGGATGTTTAGGCTATCCTTAATCGGTAGTGGGGTGCTCTGAAGAGTGGGATGGTAAAGGAAAGGCGAAGCCTTTGCTGTGAATGCACACACCTGCGTTTTCTTGGCATTGAACTCGACAAGATTGCATGCACCCCATTCTGAAATGCGGTCCAACACTCCGTCAAGCTCAACAACAAGACTTCGCCTCTTCTCCTCGATGTCAGTCTGCTTTGCCCCAGGGCGCTCGAAATATCGCGCGTGGACCGTGCTATCATCCGCATAGCAATGAATATTACCAAGAGATAACATGTCATTGATATGCAGAAGAAACAACGTCGGCAATAAGACGGAGCCCTGCGGCACTCCGGCATTAATCTGGAGAAAGCGTGATTTTCGACCATCGCAAAGGACACGAATTCTACGTCCCTCCAGAAATCCGGCGACCCATTCGCATAGGCGAAGTGGCAGACCATATGCCGGAAGCTTGGAAAGAAGCGAACGATGCCATACACGGTCGAAAGCTTTGGCAATGTCAAGGCTGACGGCCAAAGATTCCCCATGCTTGTCCATAGCCTATAGCCCCATAGCTACTCGTAGTGTGCGTGATGAGTTCTTGGCCAACACGTGCAATTCGCTGGGCGTCTGCTTCAATGTAAGCCCCCTTCGTGGCCTTGGTGGCTTTATTAAAGGCTGCTTTCAGGGAGGCAAGGTTTGAGTGATCATTGAGTGCCTGGGCCCTAGACTAAGCACGGTACGCCGCCTGTTTTTGTTCAACAGCTGCGGCACAATCGCGATTGAACCAGGGACCAGTTTTGCTGGCACTGACGACATCAATAAAAGGAATGTAGTATTTCATTCCGGTACTGATCTCGTCAGCGATAGCAGATGCACTCTCTGAAGCATCCCTTTCTCCAAAGCACCACTGCCGCCAAGGGACGGAGGCAAAGTACTCTCGCAATCCATCCCAATCTGCCGACGAGTAGTGCCATAACCACCGCGTCACCTCCACAGGTTGTGGGGGAGCTGCACAAGGCACTGTAGCGCCAACCAGTGATCGGAGGAGCCCAATGGAGCACCAACCGACACTTTATACCCGGCTGGGTGACTCGTCCGCAGAAGGTCCAATAGGGTGGGTGTATGACCGACAGTATCTGTTACCCAGGTAGGCTGGTGTACCAGTTGCGTCAGGTCTTGCGTGAGAGCAAACGCATGGGCAGTTCGGCCTGCATGGTCTGTTTTTGATGAGCCTAACCAGTACTCATGTTGGGCATTGAAGTCTCCCAAAAACACCATTTCGGCATTTAGGAACTGCGCCTGAGCGTTGTCTGCGGCCTGACTCAGATGCTCGAAGAGTCGAGTTGTCTCAACGTCGCCTTTGTGGGAGCGGTATATGCACGCATAGACCCGGCTTGTGGAGCCCAGGTCAACGTGCACCCAGAGGGTGGAGAAGGATGGGTCTTCTAGGCAGCGGAGACGGTTACAGCAGACGTCCGCCCTGACGAATAGACATACACTGGCTTTAGGTTGGAAGGACTCTTCCAGCACATAGCCGGGGTAGTGCAGGTATGACGTATCGGCAGGGCGGCCTATCTGTGTTTCCGTCAAAAAGACCATCGCAGGCCTCGCCGTCTCAAGGTGTTGATGGACGGCGTTGAGGTTTGCATGGAGTCCGCGGATGTTAGCGAACTCCACCTCAAACAGCGTGTTGGTAAGGGATGGGGATGCCGCTGTTGGCCGTTTTTTCATGCTTCTGACTGCCATAGAAGTTGGAGGATGGGAGAGGCGTGAAAGGACGACTGTGATCGAGGCAATGAAAGACAAAGCGTGGTGCCCTGCATTGGTATTAATCGCGTGGAATGGTGTAGGCTGGTCCGCGGGACGGCAGGGCCCACGTATCTCCTCGGGTGTAGTCGCTGGGCCGCACCGGAACCGGGCACCACCCGACACGACGCGCCACCCCGAGATTATGCGCGACCTGGTGGGGCAGCCTCCAGAGGTGGTTAACCCCTTTTGGGCCCCTGTACTATGCCGCGGGCGGCCAGTGGCACCACCGTTGCTACGGGTCGCCCATGCCGGCGGGCCGATACACACTACACACACAAAACCGCCGCTGAGGCTCCCACTGGTCCAACAATTGCCGCGATCACAGTCCCCCTGGCACCGGTTAGTGCAGTGCTGATCCCGGAACGCGACCTGACCGAGATAGATCAGAATCACTTGGCGGGTTTTACACAACTGCATGGTGGTAACAACAACCGGCAGACATAAGTCTCCCACCTGGAGAGCAGAATCAGATGGTCTGCTGAAAAACACCCTTAGTCACCTCTTACGACACCCATGGGAAGATATGGGGCTGTGGAAAGTATTCTTTTAAAGTATTATATTCTTATATCAGTATTATACTTTTTGCATTCGAATTTAGTTTGATTTTTATCGAGTTTGTTTTGGCGAGAAATGTTGCAATATTTAAGATTTGTATACAGGGACCCTTACTAAAATGGTTTCAAAATTATCACGAAAACAGATTTACAATGGTTAAAATTGCAAAGGTGCTAAGTGACAGGATATGTACCGATGTAGGAACAGCACAAGGGTCAATTTTGGGACCTACCGAGTAACTAATTTGTGTTAATGACATGTGCAACATCTTTGGTGAGGGATCCGTGTACCAGTTTGCCGATGATACTTGCTTAATCGCTGCGCACTCAGATATTTCTCAAGCCGAAAGGATGTTGCAAGACAAATTTGACTCATTGTGCAAGTGGGCACACGACGTTGGTCTGGTTATTAATGCTAATAAAACAAAAATAATGCATGTCCGATCTGCTCACATGCAAACGACCCGTGTACCTCAAATAATCGCTCACGACCACCGATGCTCACACAGCTCGTGCGCCGCGCGCTGTCCTTGTCTGCCGCTCGAACTTGTGAACCAACATACCTACTCAGGACTTATAATTGATAACAGATTCAACTGGCGGCCTCACGTCGATTATTTGTGCGGTAAACTGAGGGCAGTTCTAGCTAAATTAACAATACTAAGATATAAGTTACCATATGGCACTCTAAGAATGTTGTACATGTCATTAGCAGATTCAATTATTTGCTATGGAATCAGTAGTTACGGCAGGACATACGTGACTTATTTAGAGGACATTTATAAATTACAACTTTCCATACTGAAGGCGATTGTACCTAAAAACATAAAGAAATCAAACAGTCAAGATTATTATAAATTATTTAAATACTGTAAAGTGATAAGCGTTTTCGATAGGAATTGTGTGTCTGTCGTTTCTGAAGAACATAGCATTATTCCCACATTATGTAAGCGAACTAGGCCCGGCCATTTACGTAACTTAGATTATCTGCCTTTGTTTATATTACCACAGTGTAATAATACATATGGAAGGAGAACTTTTCAGTACTTGCTACCTAAAATATTAAATAGTTTTCCACAGCAATTAGTAGACGATATATTTAATAACCAGCCAAAGAAATGTAAAACTGTATTAAAAAGATACTACTTATCAGTTAAGATGTAATTAATTAGTGTATAAGTGGCTTTTTTAAGTACCTATAGTATAGTGTGATCTCACCCTACTACCAGTTATACCCCGTAAGGGTTTTTAATAGTAGGGTTCATTACTAAATAAGAAAGTATGTAATTACTGTTGTGAAAAAATAAATAAAAAATAAAAAGATATAGCTGTCGTTTAATAAGACATGATTTTTTTAAACCTTTGCTTAACCATTTAAGCTTAGTGACCCTGATTTATTTTCACTTTTATGCATGGAAAGCACAAATTGTAGAATAAGCGAATCGTACCATAAAAAATATCAAAAGCTTGCATTATTACTATTTATAACATCTAAGAACGAAAGAGCTGATATGGCGTTAATAATTTTTATTGGTTCTCATCGCTGTAATCGCTCTTTATCTCTATAATATAATACGTAGGAGGTTCGTTCAAGCCCCCATAATATAATATTTTTAAACGAATAACTCCCGAAATTCGGACCCACCAATGTTTCGGGAGTTATAGTCCGAATAAACTGTCATTTTGTAACACAGTGTTTTTTAACAACAATACATAGTTTTCCCCAGTATGGAAGTGTTGAAATCACATTACAAATTGCAATAAAATTAATAAATGTTAATAAATGTTATTATGTCATTGTGTCAGATAATGGTCAAAAACCTTTATTAGACGTTTAATAATGGTAGTGTGAAAGCACCTAAAGGGAATATTTTTTTCATGTTTATACAAATAAATTATAGTTTCATTCCATCGATGAGCAACTATTGATGTGTCCCATCTCTAAAATTTTAGCAACATGACTTAAACGTAACCTTTTACCCTTACTTTTAACTTTAAAAACGATTGATTATGTTTTAGACTGAGTCTGATCTCCTTATTGTCTATTGTTTTTATTTTTTTAAATTGTGGTTTGAAGGTTGTCAATGTCACAATGACATTTTTCAGAAGAAGTGTCACCATCATCCTGTGTTTTTGCTTTGCTTTGCATAGCCTTTCTTTTGTTCTTCGTGGTTCTTCGCCCCCGCTGTGCCCTCGCTGGTCTGCGCGACAGCTTACGACTTTAGCGATGAATAAAATAACCGAAGCCTTTTTCACTACGTGATGGTGTACAATTTCTCGACTCATTCATAGTGTCTTCTCAGCGTCATTGGAGATTGAAATCTACCTCTGTTATGTTCCAAAGAGTAGCAGACATAGATATTTTCGACGTCAGTAAAATTTAACAACTGATTTTTGTTTACAATTAGTGCAGAAACAATCTCGATGGACAACATAGTTTCGTCTCCAGAGGGTAATACCTGCTCGGAAGGGGAAGAAGAACGCAAAATGGCAAGTAATCAAGTGAACCATGATACTACTCAAGGATTTTCTTCGTCACACTCCCCTGCACACCAAATGGAGGAGAAAATGCGGCGGAAGCTGCAGTTTTTCTTTATGAACCCGATCGAAAAATGGCGAGCGAAGCGGAAGTTTCCTTACAAGTTTGTTGTCCAAGTCATCAAGATAGTGTTGGTAACTTTCCAACTTTGCTTGTTTGCACACAATCGTTACAATCACGTCAACTACACATGGGACAACCGTATCAGTTTCTCACATCTGTTTCTGCTTGGCTGGGATTCCACACGAGAAATAAATGCCTATCCACCTGGAGCTGGTCCTCTAGCAGTTTACAAAGTTGATGAGTTTTACAACACTCTAGATTATGCATATGCTGGGTATCTTAATCTCAGCAATGCCATTGGCCCATATTCTTACAATGATGAAAACAACAACTTAGTTGATCCTGTATTTTGCCAGTATAATTACAAAGAAGGCATTATAAATGGTTTTAATGAAAGTTACGAGTTTAATTCAGAAATTGTTGAAACATGTACTAATTTTACTGCTGCTAATGGACTTTTCAAGTCTAGAGACATACTAAAAAGATCTGGTTTAGATATTGATTTTGCATCATTGGTTCGAGCTAAACTGATGTTTTCAATCAAGACCATAAACTTCAGAGCAGCAGGTCCAATCACACCTCCTGACTGTTACAGGTTTGATGTATCCATAATTTTTGATAACGAAGATCATGATGGACAAATGTCACTCACGTTGGATGCTGAACCTTACAAATTAATTTGTAAAGGTGATCAAGAGTATGTCACTGATAACAAAATAGACCAAGTCCTTAGAAGCATTTTAAATATCTTAGTGATTTTAATCTGTTCTGCTTCTTTTATTTTATGCAGTAGGGCAATTTATAGGGCCCAACTATTGAAAGAGCTAACTGTTCAGTTTTTCCGTCGAGCCTATGATAAGGAGCTGAGTTTAGATGGCCGTTTAGAATTTTTGAATATATGGTATATTATGATCATAGTAAATGACATGCTGATTGTTTTAGGATCAGCAATAAAGGAGCAAATCGAACGAAACCAATTTACAAACGATCAATGGAATGTGTGCTCTCTATTCCTTGGCACTGGCAACCTACTTGTCTGGTTTGGAGTCCTAAGATACTTAGGATTTTTTAAAACTTACAATGTTGTTATTCTCACGTTGAAGAAGGCAGCTCCTAAAATTTTCAGATTTTCCATCTGTGCATTACTCTTATATGCTGGATTCACATTCTGTGGCTGGCTGATATTGGGGCCGTACCACATGAAGTTCCGTTCCTTATCAATGACTTCTGAATGCCTTTTCTCACTCATAAATGGTGATGATATGTTTGCAACATTCTCAATCATGTCAAAGAAATCCCCAATGCTGTGGTGGTTCAGTAGAGTGTATCTTTACTCTTTTATAAGCTTGTACATTTATGTTGTGTTAAGTTTGTTTATTTCTGTGATTATGGATGCTTACGACACAATTAAGCAGTATTACAAAGATGGTTTCCCAAAGAGTGATTTGCAACAATTTATTGGGGAGACATGCATTGAGGAAGTATCATCAGGGTTGTATAGAACGCATAGTTCTACTTCTCTTAATGCTATGATGAATTCACTGTTCTGTTGTAATTTTTATAGAAGTGCATATTCCAAAATAGGAGGAGGTAGTTCTTCACAAAATCTAATATAAGAAGCCATATACCATATTTATGTGTAAATGCCATTAGCCATATTCATGTTAATCAATTGATCTTTATTGATGTTATCTTTTATGAAGTGTTTTTGGAGTATATTTTATCTATACTCAATCTGTACTTCTTTCGAAATGGACATTGTTAATGGCAGCTATAATTTAGAAGTCACTTATCACTTGATTACGTGATTCGAGGGCGAGTGTTTTAAGTAAAAGCTTTTATTTGTTATTTTGTTTGTATTGCCCAAGATCAAATTATTATAAAATTTAATTGTAAATATATAACTCACTTTGTCTAAAGTATATTTTACAGTTGCCAAAATCGCCAAAGATCAATGTACCTAAACTACCTGTATTAAATCAAATTAGGTCAATTATATTTAATTGATTTTTTTATTATTGCTCATAATATCATTTTAGATTACAAATCTTATGTTTAATTTTTATTGCAGAGGCCGCAAACTTTCATAACATATTATTTTCCGAGTACTAACAGTGATAAAGGCGCGCTCAATGCAATTGATTTTATGAGTACAGTCCGTCACAGGCTAAACATACCAATTTAAGACACTACCTATTTTGTTTCATACACTATAAAATACTGCTGAGTGTACATCAATGTTCCCGCCTGAATAGTGAAATGTTTGATAGCAATACCGTCACACGTTATTGTTGAAGTTATTTTCATCTTGCTGCAGAGAATCGTAATAAAAGTATATACTCCACTTATTTATTTTTTTAATAATACTGTTTTGGTTCTTTTGTAACTGTCAGAATTAGCGTGAAAGTGAGAGTGCGAGAACAGTCCCCTAGCTAAAGAGGCATTTAATATTACTATAATCATTAGATTCAGTTTATGGATAAGCCCTCTTGTTTGAACAAAATAATAAAGTAATGTATGTTAGATTGGTCTGTTGGTCAACCCTCCCAAGGACAAACATTATTAGGCCCTTGGAAGGGTTGACTTATCACGCCAACTGACCAGTCAATATAATATTATTATTGTATGTTAACTCTAAGTTAAGGCATTGTTTACTTAATGTAATCATTTTTCACCTTATAAACGTGTTTTAAAGATAACCCCGGGCATGGGATAAACCTAGTGCTGCACTGTTAATAACTAACAATGCTAAATAGATTTATAAGTCCTAAACCTAGTTTAACTTTGACATGTTTGTAAGTGAGAGAGTACATCTACCTAGATGTAATTTTATTCACATTTGCGTTGTGCATGGTTACATTTGGTAGGTAACATTATACTATATTATCTGTTTGCACGTATGTTCATACATTATCATTTATTTATAATAGGCACAAATGAAATGTTTGTTTAACTTTACTAGAATGTTATTCAAGCATTGATCTGTTAATGAGCAGATATTGTACTAGCTGCGAGTAAGTCGGGAACTCGATTCCCGCTCATAATATCAAACATTGTTAGCACAAAAACAAAATAATTAACCAACTTCAACTATAGGGAGTGCTGCAGAGAGATTCCTAAATTCCATTTTCTATTTTGGAAGTGGCATGTACGTCTACCACGAGTTGCCACTTTAAATTTACATTATCGTTCGCGTAAAAAAATGTATTGGGATTTGACATTGTCATGTCATGTGTGCGAACGATACATAAAGTGGCAATTCGTGGTAGACGTACTGTTTTATTATTGTAGTTTTTCTGTAAGTCCTGTGGTGATATGATTTCAAGATGAGATCAGTTCACCAGAGGACTTTTTTTAAGGATCTCATTATAATGTGGTACCTACATACATAAACAAATAAAACATGTTTCAGTTGCAATCATCCACTGTTAAGATCGCTCATCAATACTAATTATTCTAGATTAATCATTGTCATCGTTACTTGTTTAGACCAACATTTATTGGAATGGCTTTGGCTTTGAACCTTTTAATATTTACATACCTTACCTTTATTACTTACAGTATCTATTATTTAAATATTTGTGAATACCTACCTAGTTTCTTTCTGCCAACATATTATCCGTTACCAAACTTAAATTAAATGGCACTTTTACAAACTATCTACCTCTTGGCTGCGCATCGATAAGTAAAAGAAAAAATGGTGACCTCGACTAATTTGAACGAGCCCTAAAACTTTGCATAATAGCTACTTAATGCATAATACTATATTATAGTTACCTAATTATTCTATTAATTTTGCATAGAAATTATTAATAAAAATAATAAGTCCTGAAATTGTTTTTCACAGGTACCTACCTAACTTATACGAGAAAATCATGGTCAAAATGTTTGAAAAGGTGTAAATTAATAGATATTGTATCAAATTAACATAAGTGTTAATAAATGTATTTTTATATTATAATTGCTTTTAATTAAGTCAAAAACTTAAACCGAATGGCGGCCTTATTTCCTTATTCCTGAAATATCTACCAAATTTCAAGATTATAAATACGAAAATGTCTTACTAACGCAAGAGCATGAGCAGGCCCCCTACTCCCGTTTGTCGAACACGTAGGTAGTTACGTAAATTTTCACTCGTTAAAAAAACACTTACCGGTCGAAATTGGTGTTGATTTTTTTAGTATTCGAATAACCATATTTTAATGTACAAAATACATGAAAACCATTTTTAACATACCAGTTTTCTGTCAGTTTTAATGTGTTTGTTAAGAACGAATAGAATCGCTTCATTTTCCTGGCTTCGCGATTCTATTGGTTCTTTACAAACACATGCCTCGTAACGCATCCTTGAGATGCGTTACGAGGCATGTGTTTGTTAACCAATTTTGTACCGGAGTAGGGCCCCAGTAACCGATCATAATGTAAGTAAAGTAAAAGCTAAAGCAGCTACCTAGACAATCTTAAAAAACATCTTATCTTAGGTACTAAAATCCTTCTCATAATTCTATGGTTAAATGATTATCAAACGGTAATAACACTCAGCGCTGCCCTGTAAGGAAGGGATCAAATTATAATAAAATGTAAGTATATATATTAAATAAAAATAACGTCTACTACCCACCCAGCCGCAGTATTTTTATCCGTTATACGAGGTGTACGACCTCAATCATGTCAGATAATAAGATATTAACCGCGAGGTCAATATTATGGTATGAAAACGAGCGGTAGGTAGGTATACAAATTCTGCATTATTAAAAACAACAGTAGGTAACTGAAGACTTAGTGAAAAAGATTAAAATTTGCATTAGCTCGTATTCAGGTATATCGCTATTTTGCTATTTATAATTATGATTCCTAGTGAAACTTGTCATTTTTAATTGTTGTTGGAAAATGGAAGACTTGTGCGGGGAAACACCCTTGGTTTGAAATATTAGGTACTAACCCTACCTACCTACTTCAAACATCAAACACGAACTACCACCCACTTATGGTCAGTATGGGTCACTAGCACCATCTATCTACCTTCCATACTTTAACGGTTACCAATAGTAATCCGTACTAGAATTAAAGTGCAACTTACCTACCTTAGAATAAAAATGGTTTGTTTCTGCCACGGAAAACTTTGACACAGGTTATAGTGTTACAATTACAAATACGATACAGTAGGTGAGTAAACCAGTACAAAGTTATGTAGGACATCGTTATGCTGATTCTAATTGCATTTATGACACATGAATAGCCTAGCGTAGAGTGCGTTACTTCAGCGGGAAAGTAGCTTCTAGAGTGATTTGAGTGGAACGTAAAATTAGTGAGATATATGCTGTGGATGTGCGCGGCATAAAAAATTTGTGGGCGTTGTGGTTTTGGAAAAAAATGAAAAAAACGATTCCTGCTGCAGTAACGTTGTTCTAGCAGGAAAATTCTAAACGAATGATCGAAGAGAAAAATGTTGTACATTGGCAGATAGCTTACTTCTGGGGAAACATGTGCGCCAAAAATATAATATGTGGGGCTTCAGGTTTTCGAAATATTGCGTTTCCTGCTGGGGTAACGTTTTGCGGAATCGTGTTTCTCTCAAACCATGGCATGTGCGTCTCTTTAATAAACATTCACTTGTAGCTCTTGATTTGTGCTTGCGGCACATATAATAAGATTTTGAAAATTATTCTTACATTTTCAGTAATTAAGGTGTCTCTAAAATCTGAAAAAAAATCACAGCGCCTAAATTAGAAACTGTATCAACTCGCTGAAAACTGCATTCGATTCCGCTTTACACATCTAATGGTCAGAAAATGTTTCAAAAGTTTACATACATGCTTTATCGAATAAGAGATCGAAATAACAAAACCACCGATACATAACTTTGACGTCAAAATATAAGAAATCAGTTCATCCTGAGATAAGTGAGTGTTAACCAAAAAACAGTGAGTTTCATAAAATAACACTGTGAAAATTTTCAGCCTCCAATGTTTCGTATTTATAGAGAAATAAACAAAAATCAAAACCTTTCAACAACGACTGATTATCCGACCGAATTCGAACGACTACGAAAAAGCGACGGTTTCATACATATCAATGACCTTCTTAACTTACTCACAAGATAGTTTTGGCTAAGTACACTGAAGTAGAAAAACTCAACTTAAACAAATAAACTTGTACCTAATCTATGACGCTTTATTAAATTATTGAAGATGTTTAAAACTATATTTTTTAAATATCTGTGAATAAAGACGTGTTTGTTACGAATACCTATTACAAAAATAAACCTGCAGATACAGTTTATAAATAAAAAACCAAATAACACAACAATGAAACCATACATAAAGTATATATTTTGAATCATGCTTCAAGCAAGATGAATTATTAGCATCCATCAATACCTACCATATTAATCCCTTTTTGACATCACCTTTCGCCGCTGTTTCGCACCCATTGGCCCCGCGCTACCCGCTGCTGGCGTCACGAGGAGTTGCTTTGTCTAGCTTGGAGTGAGTGAGACAGCTAGTAAGCGTGCGGCATTAGTGGAAAAGAGGCGGTAGATGAACGCCAATCTGTTATTATCTTATCGCAGTCATGCGAAGTGTTTTTTCAATATGAAGTGCGTCTGGGCCAGGGTTACCATTGCTACGGCGATTGCCGTTTTTAAGGGAAATTCAACCAAATTAAAGGGAAATTATTGGCGTACGGGCACATCAACTCTATCGCTAACTGACAAAGACTTTTCATGGGTTGTTTTTGTCTGAAGAACGAGTGCAGTTTGTCGCAAGCCAATCTTATTCTTTTTTGAATCGCATAGTTAAGACAATTACCCCCTACCAAACACGGTAGTCAAAAATTTGGCAATGGCAACACTATTTTGCCGAGTCGGAGCTCTGTCGGACGCTTGTTAGCAACTGTGACGTCTGTGACGCTATAATACTAAACTTGTTGATGTTTGTTGATAAACAAACAGTTGCAGTTCTCATGGCAGGTTTGTTGCGGTGATGCAACCGGCATTGATAATAAATACCAATAGTGAAATTAGAAATTAGTTGAAAGTGGTGTTATAATATTCATATTCAAATAATTGGCACTTATCAAGTTACGATGACGATCTGCAATGGTAAGTATTTAAAGGTATTGTTTGACTTATTTAATTAACACTTACCTACCAAGTACCAATACTAAAATTTAAACCACTATTAATATTTTATAGATGAAAGTTTGTTTGTTTTGATTAGATTACGAAAATACTAGACCGATTTTTAACCATTATAAAGCTAAGTAAGTACATGATTATCAGGGAGTGACTGAGACTTTTTCTTAATCTAGGCTATGTTTTGGCTATGTTTTGTATGTTAAGGCTATGTTTTGATGGGAAAGACAGTCACTGACGGACATTTAGTCTAACTTCTTAATACTATACTTATTATATTATAATGCGAAAGTTTGTAGAATGTTTGTTACTCTTTCACGCAAAAACTACAGTAAGTACGAATTTAGATGGATCTCTATAGTAATACAGCTTAGACATAAAAATAACACAGGCTACAAGATGAAGATTTTATGTAATTTCAATTTGGCCATACAAAGGGTATCTACATATAACATGAAACTTTTTTTATGATGATAATACTTACGTAGGTACATGCTATTTTTTAGTCTTCTTTTTATATAAAATACAATAATAAGACGGCTTTCAGTCATCTCCACAGCTTCCGCTTGCTGGCCTGCGGCCAGCTTCAGCTCGCAAGCCGCGTCGTCCCTACGCGCCTAGCTACGCGGCTATGAATTACACTTTTGGGGTAGGGCAAACAAAAAACTATGTGAAGTAGGTTTTCCGGTGATTATTTTCTGTCACTGAAACCTGATTTAATTACAAACGATTACTATGCAATAAGAGAATAGGAGATTTGACTTTTTTTTGAGGTCTTATAGAAACATTGATAAAAAATATATTTCAATCGCAACAAAACATATTTTTGGACTTGCCCAAAACGCTAGCTACAAACTGCTGCCGTCAAATGACGTCATTTGCTGTCTATTTCCTTGCGTTCTGCAAAACATTCGTTCGGCAGCTATATTAAATTTTGCGTTTAGAAATGTGGTTTCTTAACAAATGTTTCTATAAATTTCCTAACCAAGTTTAAAGGGCTATAAAATGAACTGTACATGAGTAAACAAAAGGCCCTTAAAGACCCCTTTTTAATGTATTTTTGATTACATTCATTAAATAAATTTTGAGCATCTGACGATAAAAGATAAAGATAAATATTCTTTATTGCACATCAAATAAAACAATACAGCTTAAGATTACAAGATTATGATGAAGCAATTAGGCGGTCTTATTGCTTAAAAGCAATCTCTTCCAGACAACCCAAGTAGAGGAAAATGTCAGGAAGGGTAAGCAAGTGCACAAGAAACTGAAAAAATAAAAATAAAGCAATTGATTCACTTAAAAAATAACAATAAAAAGACAAATAAATAACAATAAAATATAGAATCCGTAACTAACAGCCCACGAATAACAAAAAGTGATCAGGGAAAGAAAAAAAGATTATAAGTAAACAGAAAGAGAGAAGTAAAAAGAAGGAGAGAGATTAGGAGACTAAGCAGGAACGTTAAAGGGCGAGGAAATGTGCTTTGATCCTTGTTTTGAAAATAGACAATGATTCTGACTCTCTAATAAATAAGGGTAGGGTATTCCAGAGACGAATAGATTTAACAGTGAACGACTGTGTGTAGGAGTGCGACGAATGAGGAGGGAATGCAAGGCGAAGCTTCTTAGATGACCGCATCGGCTGACCTCGTACTGGTTGCAGAAATCGGAACCGCTCCTTAAGATAACGCGGCGACAATGGGTTAAACAAAATGTTATACAAGAGAAAAAGAACGTGAGAATCTCGACGAAGACGCATAGGAAGCCAGTTGAGCTGAGACCTGTACTCAGAGACATGATCGTACTTTCGCAGTCCAAAAATAATGCGGATGCAGAAATTCTGGAGCCGCTCAAGTTTATCAAGAAGATTCCCAGTAAGATCTAGAAAGCAGCAGTCTGCGTAGTCGAGAATGGGAAAGAGTAAGGCCTGGACAAGTGCAATTTTGGTAGGTATTGGCAAAAAATTACGAAGCCTACTTAGTGAACTTGCAGCAGCAAAGATTCTCCGGCTAACCTGACCAACCTGGGTTGTCCAAGTTAATGTATTGTCAATACAAACACCTAGATTTTTGACAGTTTTACTCAAAGGAACTACCACACCGTCAAATACAACTGAAGGCAGAACATCCCAGTCAACCCTAGAGATCAGCCACGAACTGCCCACAATTACTACTTGCGTTTTAGCAGGGTTAACAGTGAGCCCAAAAGACTTGCTCCAGTTGGAAATAAGATTCAAGTCAGCATTAATGGTATTAATAACTCTGGGCAGATCAACAAGACTTCCTTGGGAGTAAATTTGGAGATCGTCTGCATAAAGGTGATATGAAGAAGATAGATTTTGGGAAATAGAATTAATGAAAGTAGCAAAAAGAAGAGGAGACAAGACGCCACCTTGGGGTACGCCGGCACTAAGGTCGCACCATGACGAGAATACATTCTCAGCACGAATGCATTGCCGGCGCCCATGCAAGTAACTTTGAAACCAGTCAATTACAATTGGAGATATGTTGAGAGAACGCAACACGCCAAGTAGGATGTCGAAATCAACAGTGTTGAAGGCATTACTGAAATCCAAAAGCGCCAATACAGTAAGACTTTTTTGGTCCATACCAAGACGAATGTCATCTGTAATTTTGACAAGTGCAGTAGTCGTACTATGACCAGGGCGGAAACCGGATTGGAAGCTATTGAAGAGTTGGTTTTTGGCGAGGAAAGCACTGAGCTGCTGATGGACAACACGTTCAAGTACTTTGGACAGGAAAGGTAAGATGGATATAGGACGGTAATCAGAGTATGCAGAAGGATTTGCTTTTTTAGGGAGAGGAATTATTTGAGCATCTTTCCACGCTTTTGGAAATGCTCCTGAAAGTAGAGAAAAATTTAGGATGCGGGTAATGACAGGTGAAAGGATATCAAGGATAGGTATGATCATATTACGACTAATGCTATCACTACCCACCGCATTAGATGCGATGGAGCGAACGTTCTTCTCAACATCACAATCATATATTTGACTAAAATTAAAAGAGGTGTAGTCAGGAACTGGTAAAGATAAAAGACGATGAAGTGTATTCGATTTAACAGTACTATTAGTAGGAGTAGAGGAAGAGAAGTGCTTATTTAAAAGGTCAATGTTCACATGATTTGGGATAGAATCTTTACGTGTTTTTCCAATTCCAAGAGACTTGAGAAACTTCCAGACTTTAGCTGAATCTCCATTTTCAACAGATTTATGAATATGGCGTCTTTGAGCGTCTCTACACAACCTATTGCAGCGATTCCGAATAATCTTGTAATGTTCACGAGTTCTGTCGTTCGGGTCTAATTTGAACTTACGCTTAGCAGAGTTCTTTTTGTCCCGCAGAGCCTTAAGCTCCTCAGTCAGCCAGGGTGCCGGAGAATGTTTGACTCTCACTGGACGAACGGGCGCGTGTGTATCGTAGAGTAGCATGACGAGCGAGTTAAAAACAGCGATTCTTTCGTCCAGGTCACCAGCACTATCTACCAACGACCAGTCGGTACCTAAAGCATCGCGTCTTAAAAGCTCAACATTCATACCACCAAAATTTCGTTGCAGGAGAATTTTCGCCTTTGGCTTTGGCGGACGGATTTTGTACGAGAGATAAATGAGGTCATGAAAGGAGAAGGCATCAGCTTGATGCTGGCCGTGCTTAGCAACGTGATCTAAGGAAGAAGTAAATATTAGGTCAAGAAGAGAAGGTGCACAGTTAGGAAAAAAATGAGAAGCATTCAAGGGAAGAATATTAAGGTTAGACGCATTAATAATTGATTTGAGACGGGAGGAACGTGTATCACGTTTTAGGAGGCAAGTGTTGAGATCTCCCATTATAACAGTGTGATTGTAAACAGGAGTCAGGTCCTCTAACAGTTTCTCGAGCGTAGAAAAGTAGTCCACTCTTAGAGAAGGGCTGTAAAAGACACCAAGGAGCAGTTTTGTGCAATTTAGAGCTAACTCAACAAAAAGGTATTGTGGCGAATCAGAAGAGAACGAGGGCGGTGACACATTGACAACAGAGTATGGTATGTGGGATCGAATGTACATTGCAACACCACCACCGGTCCTGCCGACGCGATCATTCCTAACTAGGATGAAACCAGGAAGCGAGTAGGATGTGGATGGAAGCGAAGGGTTAAGCCAAGTTTCTGAGACTAAAATCACATGGACCGTTTTGCTCTCGAAACTTGCTAAGAGGTCAGGGTAATGGCTGGGAATACTCTGGGCATTAATGTGGACAAGGTTAAGGTTTTTAGGGACATCGGAAAAAGTAGAATCAAGCACTTTAGAGAGAGGTAAAGTGGTGGAGTGAAAACTGTCACTTTCTGAAGATGAAGAGAAAGAAAGGAAGTGATCACTGAAGTCACATGAGCTGTCAGTCGAATCCATGATGAAGAGAATCAAAAAACAATAATTTAACAGTAGATCCTAATAAAAACAGATAGTTAATAAAATAAAGTTATAGCCTAATCAAGTCGGCAAACAAACATTTTCCTCTACCCGCCAACAATTTAAGCAAGAAAAAGGAAATAACAACATTTATAAAATTATTACACAAACTACATCGATAAACTATGAAGTGAAAATGCAAACATAAAAATTACAAGGAATGGAACGCACCCAACATCTTGAACGAACAAAACGTTAACATAAATTATTACCTTTGACATCTGTCAGACAACTGTCACAATTGTCACAATATTTTATTTACGGTACTGTTTAGGTAACATTTAGAAATCGGAAAAGAAGGCTAAATTAAAGTAATTATAGGTAGATAAGAATAGCAAAAAAGTTAAGTAATTAAGAAGATAGACAGATTTACCAACAAAAGAAAAGGTGTACGAAAAGAATGTGGATACATACATAAAAGTGAAGACAAGATTAAATTCACTTTTTAGCATTACGCTTGGGCCTGCCGCCGCCTGTTCTAGCCGAAGTCACACTCACAGCTGCTGCTCCGCCGTTCAAGTCCTGGACGTCCTCAGTTGAAGGTCCACATAGCCTGTCAAGGTCATCGTGCAAGGCTAACCTGTGCTGTTCGCCGTCTGGAGCGAGTACAATAATGTCCCCGTACCGCGTCCAACACTTTTGCACTCCAACCCGCTTTCGCGCCTCCAGAAACAACTCATGACGGCCGCGAGTCAGGAACTCCGAGATAGTCACCCCAGAGCTCTTGAGACCAGTCTTGGCAAACCAAGTTTTATCCCGATCGAGCACTTCACGGAACTCCAAAAGAACTGGTCTAGGCTTAGAGTTGCTGACACGTCCCATCCGATGGCAGCGACTAAAAGAAGCCTGGGATAGCGGCAGTTTAAGGCGCTCGGACACAGCTCTTAAGACACTGCCACAAGTGTCCTCTTTCTGTCCCTCAGGCACACCGTGCACCAGCAACATATTCCTGCGACCCCTCATCTCGAGTTTGTCCCACTCCTGGCGTAGCAGCTCAACCTGCTGTTGCAGGTGTGTCACAGTTGACATTATAAACGCCCTGAAGACTTTGAAATCCTCAGCCAAAGTAGCAAGGGTTGTGGCTGATGATGCTACTGGAACAGCACTATCCAAGTTCCTCTGAAATTCAGCGATCCTGCCAGTGCACAGTGCCTTCACCTCTTCAAGCGACTGCTGGAGCGATTGCATCTTTCCGAGTGTAGCGTGTGTTCAATAAAAAGGAATTCTGGCCAGGATTTATAAATAGTAATGTGTTGGCAGGTACTGACCTTAATATTTACGCATGAAATGTATAAATTGTTACTTTTAAATATTTAAACAGATGTATTTTTGGGGAGCACAAAATTTCGCGTCTTATTATTTATGCACCTACCCGCCAAAAAAAATCGACGAACGAGAAATTGACGATGTTGTCAAAATACCCTATTCGAACATAAATGACTACATGAGAAATAAAGTGACCCAAATACTGATATCTAATATCGATACTTTAAGGTGTCTTTACGGGTTTGGTGCTGATACTATAAGCTGGCCGGCGAAGCCATACTTACTTTGAGAACATAAATTAAGAGGATAAAATGAGAATTTCAATTTAAAATTAAGCTCTTTCATATAGGCTCATAGGTATAAGCTTTCATTCATATTTTTAAATTTTACTCTAATCTAAGATGAGGTTCTAATTATTGCCAAAAACCGATTGAACGCGATTGTACGGGCAAGAGTTTAGTGTAATACGTCCAGTAAAGAAGGTCATCCATATGTATGAAGCCGTCGCTTTTTCGTAGTCATTCGAATTTGGTCGGATAATCAGTCGTCGTTGAAAGGTTTTGATTTTTGTTTATTTCTCTATAAATACGAAACATTGGAGGCTGAAAATTTTCACAGTGTTATTTTATGAAACTCACTGTTTTTTGTTAACACTCACTTATCTCAGGATGAACTGATTTCTTATATTTTGACGTCAAAGTTATGTATCGGTGGTTTTGTTATTTCGATCTCTTATTCGATAAAGCATGTATGTAAACTTTTGAAACATTTTCTGACCATTAGATGTGTAAAGCGGAATCGAATGCAGTTTTCAGCGAGTTGATACAGTTTCTAATTTAGGCGCTGTGATTTTTTTTCAGATTTTAGAGACACCTTAATTACTGAAAATGTAAGAATAATTTTCAAAATCTTATTATATGTGCCGCAAGCACAAATCAAGAGCTACAAGTGAATGTTTATTAAAGAGACGCACATGCCATGGTTTGAGAGAAACACGATTCCGCAAAACGTTACCCCAGCAGGAAACGCAATATTTCGAAAACCTGAAGCCCCACATATTATATTTTTGGCGCACATGTTTCCCCAGAAGTAAGCTATCTGCCAATGTACAACATTTTTCTCTTCGATCATTCGTTTAGAATTTTCCTGCTAGAACAACGTTACTGCAGCAGGAATCGTTTTTTTCATTTTTTTCCAAAACCACAACGCCCACAAATTTTTTATGCCGCGCACATCCACAGCATATATCTCACTAATTTTACGTTCCACTCAAATCACTCTAGAAGCTACTTTCCCGCTGAAGTAACGCACTCCCTAGCGTACCATGCTAAAGGTACCTTATAAATAAATACACATGACAAATATGTATTACACACAAGATAATTTTAATGTGTTCAAGATTGGGCTCCTCAGACATAATCTACCTGCTAATATCATAAAGAGGCAAGGTTTGTTTGTTAGTACCTATTGAATAGGCTCCAAAACTACCGCACTGATTGCAAAAATTCTTTCACCAATATAAAACTACATTATCAGGGAGTGACATAGGCTATATTTCCTAATTTAGGCTACATTTTGACGGGAAAGACAGTCTACGCGGGCGAAGCCGCTGACAGACAGGTAGTTTTTAAATAATTATGTACTATTGTTTGTAATTCCGATCACAGGTTTCATGGAAATGTTATGTTTTAGGTTAGTGGGATAAAATTTTCTTAACCGTCGTTATTTCTATTGCAACCTTCTTTCAAGGCAATAAAGTTCAAAAATGAATCTAATGACTGTGCTTGTGACGACTATAGATCTCGGCCTTAGAGGGCTGGACACACAGGATTTTAAATCATGTGAATATAAATTTAAAAAACTTAAAATTTCATTCGACATTTATTAGACATTTACGCATCAATTTACTGCTAATTACAATATATACAATTAAATTATACAAAACAGTTTAAAATTAGTCACGGTCTGCTACAGATTCGGCGCACGCGCTTCTAAACGAACAAACAATCTAAGTAACTTCAAACTCAGCAAATAATCTTAGTAACTTACTTCGGAAAAATCTTACTGTTCAAAAGACCTGCCAACGATATCTGCCTCAGACCACTTTTAATTATAAACGTATTTTAGGAACGTTACAAAATTCTCATAATAAATCTTAGTCCAATTATGCGTGTATAGAAAAAATACAAAATATTATAGCTGCATACAGGTCCAGACTATGGCAAAGTAATCGTTAAATGAAACTCAATCAAATCGTTTAAAAATCCCTGGGAACGGAGGGGTATCTTTTATACTGGTTTTAACTTTTTTATGCTCAATCACGCTCTATCTAGTTTTCCGATTTTTTATCTGTTAGTAACTATTTTGTAATTTGCTCTCGCTTCATAAAGGAGAGAAAAGCAGAGAACATTGCCTTTTTAACCTTAGAGAATACTGTGTGAAATTGTGGGTTAGGGTTGTGCGCATTTTTAAATACTACTTCCATTCCTTCCTGATGGTCGTTACTTCAACTTAAAAACATGCGCAACAAGGGAGGTATTATAAGACTCGTGCGTTGTCGACCTGATAAGGCCTTAGCCTTATTTTGACACTTTTTTAGTCTGCAAGAAAATAAGGTCCTCCAGCTGGCCATACAACAGCTTCCCAATGAGCTTTGGCTGCCTTACTCGCCATGGACCGTATTACCGTCTCTTATAGCCAGTATAGAGTCCGAGGGTAGCAATTTCGTTAGTTAATATCTGTCCTAGAGTATGCATTATTGACAGGTAACCGCTGACTGGCTGAAAATGAAAGATCATATTAGGAAATCGCTCGCTACGCCCAGTTTAGGGAATTGACTGGTTAAAAGAGATGATAATACGGCCCCAGCAAGAACACAACACTGTAAAAGCAGTTTCATTTAGCTGCCAGTTTATAACGAGGAGGTATTTGCATCCATGCGGGCATGCTATCTTTTATAAAATGCTTATTTTGTAAACATTACTATGACTGGTTATCATAAACCAAGGTAAAAATTACACAACATTCTTTTAGGTTACTAAATGCGTTAATGTATCTAAATCAAAATATACATGTTACTACATCAAATGCCAGTTTGTGTACTGATTTGAAAGAAAATTCCTAAGTTACCATTCAGTGTTCTGCTAGCACCTTCTGACTTTTACCCTTTTACAACACGTTTTGTTGTTTCATAATGTGAGCATATGCCGCAAAGGTGTATTACATAAAAGCGCTAGAACTTCGATACTACAAGTTTAAAGTAAATTTATATTGACTGAGCCGACAAAATCTCCTATATTGAGATGACTTAAATCATGGTTGATCCACATAACATCAAATGTTAATGCACAATCTTTGTCTCATCTTATCTCAACTAAAAATAAAATTTAAAGTTGCCAACTAAGCCCACTCATAGACAAGAATGGTATGGTATGATTATTATTTTACCATAAATATACACATCTAAAACTCTACTAACTAATATACATATAAAAAACTACCGGCAACAGCGTTTATATATTAGGATTTTTACTTTAAAAGGCCAGCCATCTAAAAAGGTACTGTAAGTTTTTATCATACTGATGATGAGCTTGCGTTGAATTTTCTTTCTGCGCCCGCTAGGGGCGCTGTAAAGTTTTCTATTATGAACTGGGTAAATTCAATTCATTCAATAACGCTTCTATATTTAATCAACAGGAGGGACTATTCTAGTGATGCCAGCTTAATTTACCCACTGATTTAGAAGTAATCCGCACTTTGAGATGTATTTTTCTTTTTGTATAATTTAGAATTATGTATATTAAAAACTATTTGGTTCTTAGAAAGTTCATCTTTCAGCACTGGCCTTGAATATTCAATCCTATTATGTTATTCTATATTATGGCATATAAATTCGTCTAAGTTTATAAATATTTAGTAATGTCAATATCATGTTTAGTAGGGACACCTATATCCTGGTATTATACGACAATAATTATACTTCGTGATTTTTTGGACTAAAGCTTAAAAATTCACTTAAATATTCAATTATATAAAACATTATATATGCTGCCAAATACCACAGCTTTCAATAATTTAACAACCGTATATTTATTTTAGATTTAAGTTATAAATAAATAATAATTATTAAAACTAACATTTCACAGAGCAATAAAGCTTAATCCTAGATCGAAACAAAATCTCTCAGAGGGATAATAGACATTCTTTGGTACAAGAAAACTTAATTATTGCTTAAACGAAGCATATTCCTTTTTTGTCCAAAGAAAACAGCCAACTTCAAAGTCTTAGTATAAAAATACTATGTGATATAAACCCTCAGTCTGTTTAGGTTGATTATTTCTTATCATCTACAGTTCTAGACTGTGGTTCGGCGCCCAAAAGTAGCTGAATTTCATCTACACTCTTGCCTTTCGTTTCCGGTACAACGAAGAAGATGAATATGAACCCTAGGACCATAATGCCGGCGAAGATCCAAAAGACTTGCCCGGACCCAATGGCAGTGTTCAGAGAGTTGAAAGTGCTCGTGACTGTAAAACTGAGGAGCCAGTTCAAGGTTCCAGCAGTCGAGGCGACGAAAGCCTTGATGTCGAGCAAGCAGAGGTCTCCAGTCATCATCCAGGGAATAGGTCCGAAACCGAGCGAGAATGCCACGATGAATAACGAGAGGGACAGCAACGGCAACCACGAGATAGCTTCGACGATAGAAGAGTCCCCACCGTGAGTGTCTTTCAAGAAGAAGAACACTCCCAAAGCGGTCGAGCAGAGACACATCACTAGCGCGGAAAGCAAGAGAAGAATGCGTCTGCCCAATTTGTCGACCACCAAACTTGACACGAAGGTCGCGATCACTTGAATGACACCGATAATGATGGTAGCTATCGCAGCAGGTATCGCTGCACCGGCTGAATCGAAAATCTGTGACGTGTTAAAGATGACTGCGTTAATACCAGACAGCTGCTGGAACAACATCAGCGCGTAGCAAATGACTATAGCTTTTACGGCAGTCTTCTTAGATATCGCCGACAAGAATGATGTAGGGTTATTCTTGGCTTCTTCTGCTTTCTGCTTCAAGTTATTCAATTCGCTATCCACGTCGTAGCTCCTTCCGCGGAGTTTGATCAACGCGTCTCTAGCTTCGTCGTTTCTCCCTTTCACTACTAGGTAGCTGGGGCTTTCAGGCATGAAGAAGAATACAGCACCGAAGATGAGAGGAATGCACGTGCAGAGAATGTTGAAGACAAAGACTGTAGTGTAACCGCCGACAGCGTACGCGAATAAGATACCAACAGTTATCATAAGTTGGAAGTAGCTTCCGAGGGTGCCTCGAATAGAATCTTGGGCTATTTCACTGGTGTAGGCGGGGGCTGTGACGCAGAAGGCTCCACCTGCGATGCCCGTGATGAACCGCCCCGCTATGAGCATGCCGATGCTCGTCGCGAAAGTGATGAGAAGCCATCCTAGAGTGAACGGAAGGACGAGGAACAACATGGTCTTTTTGCGTCCAATAATGTCCATGATGACACCGATCGGGAAGCAGACGGCGGCAGCTCCGAGGTTGATGACGGAAGACACCCAGTCGCCTTGGAAACTGTTGATGGGGAAGTCGTAGTCTGTGCTGTTTTCTTGGCTAATCCTGAAGACCACTGGTGAAGACCATCCCAGCATGGAACCGGCCGCGAGCGCTCCAAGGGTTGCTGAAACATACAAATATAAACTTGTCAAACAATGTGATCGGTCTTTTATGTTTGAATTTACAATTCACGTTATTTAGATTACTTACACTTTCAGAGGCCAGGCAAAAAGTAAAGGCAAAAATATCTTAACACTTTAGCTTTATCTTAATTAGGTTTTTCATAACTTGGCGAAAAGAATATCACGATGAATTATCAGAAATATAGCGACTAGTAATTTATTCAGAACGATTAAATAATTAATATATACAGTACAGTAAAAATTAAAAAGAAAACCTTAAAATAAATATAACTAAAAACTACTAAGAAAATTTTGCACCTGTGGTAAGGTACCCAAGATGCTGGCAGCATTCCCCCGTTGTATAGAAAGACTCACACGTTGTGCGAGGAATGTACCAGCTCTTGGGTCACCTGTAGTTGAAATCAATAAGCGACTTATACATTAGCCAGACATTTGGAAATGTAGCGAAGGTAGCGGAACTGAGTACCTACTAGTAAATTTAATGAATACTTAAGAATATGCAACATATTCTTTTCTTAGTAAAAAAAAATAGAAATTATTAGTTTTGAAGGTGATATCTTTTTATTTAAGACTAGCATTAGGCTGCGACTTCTTAAGCCCGTACCCGGAAAAATAGCAAGAAGTCCGCTTTTAGTGCACCTCTAACACCCCGAGGAACCTATACGCCAAATTTTTGCTTTTTACGCCCAGAAGTTTCGGTTGTGCGATGTTGTCAGTCACTCCATGTGTAACGGAAGCGATTTAAATTACCTGCTAATGCGGCAATGTACTGCGGGAGTTTGCGGCCTGTCTCCCCGCGCGGGTCCACCAGTACCGTCTGCGATACGCCCACCTCCGCCATAGCACCGTTGCCTTCTCGCTGTAACAGAAGAAAATAAAACATTTGACTTCATGGCAGCTACAAAATATTAAGTTGGTTGATGGTATGTTGTGCTTCATGATGTAATATTGAGCCTATTGTTAAGTAACGGCTGTTAAGGCGAGGGGTTCTACTCGTTTCTTATTATAGAAACCTTATCTTCAAGAGGCTCCAGTTTTGGCGCTCTGGATGTCAAGAATATCATAGCCACAAAAATTATATAAAGTGAAATTGCTGTGGGCCTGGAAAGTCACCCGCAATGGGATAATATTCATGATAATCATAACATTCTATATTTCCTCCAGTCTTTAATCTTTCAAGCCAACATGCTTTTTATTAATAAAAAGACAGGAAACGAACGTTTATTCCTGTGATAATATTATTATTAAAAACAAATAGCATAGGGACATTTTTTTATCATCACTGCAGGCATTTTCATCCATTGGTGGAAACCATTAAAAATGTTATGTCGTGTGTACCAGATATAAGTGCCTACCTTATCATTCATTTGAAAATATTCACAGCATTTAAAAGCACCAGATGTACATACACAGCTAGGGCATATCAGATAACATGTGGCAAAATAATTTATAATACACAAAAGTCAAGTGGCTCGAAAGACAAACAAATATTTCTGGCTACATGTGACATGATGTGTGTGTATATGAAACCACTTCCTTTTACTTGCTATGATCCTGACACACCGGTCCTTTCAACCCTGTCCATACTTTTTTAATAGTTTTGAGCCCTTTGAGCCTAGGTTAAATTCAAGGCAATGTTACACAACCTTGTGTAACATTGCCTTGAATTTAACTAGTCACCTTTTCATCCAGGCTTTTCCTTTTCAACAGCCCCTTTTAGCCTCACCTTATAATTAGATATTTTAAGTCTAAAATAACTGGCGGGAACAATACATTCTAGAGCCCTAGACAAAGAAGAGTCCAAACGTGCATGTTTAGGACCAATGGATCATGTAGAACAGAGGTACCCAGACTTTTTCCGCATATACCACTTTCAAAATCATATATTATATTAAATTACATAAATATTCCCAAACCTGGACAAAAATGTGACATAGACCCCAATTGAGTCTCTAGGGTCCACCTGGACCACTTTGGGAACTAATGATGTAGAAGATCAAATAGATGGTATTTTATTTATGCAACGCAAAATATTCTTACTTATCAATGCTACTGGGCTTATTGCAAGACCATGTTGCCCCGGACAATTTCAGGGTATTAAATCAAGTGTTTTTTTTTCATATCAAACACTGGGTATAATAAAAAGTGGAAAAATGTACAATGTTTCATATCTAAAATCAGAATCCTATTATCTTAAAAACGAAGATAAGTAGTATATCCTGTAGATATCAGACGCAGAATTTTAAGTAAAAAGTATCAGGAAAGAAAATAGTAAATATAATTATTCAACAACAGAAAAACCCATCACATCTCAATTTGCAGATGAAATCAAGTGATTGTACAATTACTAGTATTGTACAAACAGATACAGTGCCAAGGCTGAAATTAATTACTGTCCTCTGCATAGGAAGGCTGTAAGCATACCTCATCTCCATAGCTGGTGGAAGCCTGATTGTTTACAGTAATTGCTGGAAGCAAGGGTTCTCTCTCCGCGTCGCTTCCCGACCGATTACGATATAGCGACGACCTCATTTTGGACGGAATTTTTAACACTTATTTCTCGCTAGCAATTCACAGGAAAATACCTCATCACATCACAATAAAATGAGACTGTTTTTGTTTGCGATAACAAGTAACAAGCAGGCTAAGCAGCTGGGTTTGACGTTGGTTGGGTGGCATTTTATTTTACGTTGCGTAGTAAACAAACGAGTGAACGTGCTAGACCAAAATGAACTTTATAGCGTTCACAACACGGGCGCTTTCATTTCAATTTGGGTAAACGTCAAAGGTAGTGACAGTTGGGAATCGTTTTTAGAGTTAGTTAGTTCGGTTCTTCCAAGGCAAGTAATTTACAGTTTTTTTTTTAGTTTTGGCATTGCACGATTTGTGCATCAGCCATATTGTGCAAAAAATTTAGTTTTGATTCTGAGAAATTGCCTTTTCAAGAATAATATTATGGGCTCGTTCGAAATCACTTTTCGTAGAGTGATTTTCACCCTTGTCATTTAGCTATCTGAGGAGGGTCAGTTTTCCGAAAAACGGCGAGAACATATTGGCGCATAAAAAAGATCCATGGCAATGTTTTTGCAAACATTGCATGTAAAATTGCAACACAACTGCAAAGAGGCGCTTCAAACAAAGTCTTCACTTGTAGTATTTAGAAGTTCACAAATAAATAATAGTCCTCAGTCGTTGTGCATATTTTGGTCCGCTCCAGATGAAAACTTTAAAAATCACAGATTTAACTTGGATCCTCCAGATAATGACGTAAAAGAAAAGTTTTTGTGAGTATTGTAAATTATAAAAGGTAGGTATTTGTCTGCTGCAGACATTTTTGTACACTGTGTGTATGTTTACTGTAAATGTTTAATTTTGAGGCACAAACGATGGGTGATTGAACGTACTTGGCATTGCCCTGTTGCACTTGGCAATGCCCTTGAATTGCGGTTCAATTATAATACGGCTACATATCTACTTTTCATGCAGTACTAAAAAAAATTGATATTACGAAAATGTGCTATCAATTCCACTTATTGGTTACTTATTGCTGTGTTGATATTAAGGTTTGTTAGGGGCATCTTATACTTAACACACTATCTTATGTTTGACGACACGATTGGCGTAGTGCGCTGTAGCACGGTTTCTCGCCTCGATTTCCGTAATGTCCTGGGTTCGATTCCCGGTCGGGTCATCAGGAAACAATATTTTCTGAATTGACTTGGGTCTGGGTGTGCTGGGTGACGCCCCTGATTTATTTCCTTGTGTGGTACTTCGTAACACATGGATATTAATCCCTAATTCGAGACCATTACAAGAGGTGTGTTGTATGGCGCATATTCATTTATTTATCAATTGTTATTATTTTTAAACACAGCCAGAACGTGACATTGATGGCATAAAGCTACTTCTATCATAAAATATGTTCATCATTAATACAATAATAAACTGAAAATGGTTGCTGGAGTCAAGTGGGGACTAAACGCCTGACTAACTGACTAACCTGACTAACTGACTAACCTGACTAACTGCCGCCTTGTCGCGCGAAGTCTTGTCACTGCGACCTAAATGTCTGCGGGAGAAGTTGTTCCGATTACCACTTGAAGCCACGACTACCTACCTTTTGGTTTACTTTTAATATTCTAATCTAATCAAAATTTAAATTTTATCTACATTTTGCTCACGCTGACTTTTATAATCCACTTTAGGTAGGTATTATAGGTATACGGTATTTGGTGCCGTGCTGGTGGTGGCACTTTAAAAGAATATACTTTCCATAGCCCCATATCTTCCCATGGGTGTCGTAAGAGGCGACTAAGGGTTTCTTCCAGCAGACCATCTGCTCTTCAGGTGGGAGACTTATGTCGGCCGGTTGTTGTTACCACCATGCAGTTGTGTAAAACCCGCCAAGTGATTTTGACCTATCTCGTTTAGGTCGCGTTCCGGGATCAGCACTGCACTAACCGGTGCCAGGGGGACTGTGATCGTGGCAATTGTTGGACCAGTGGGAGCCCTAGCGGCGGTATTGTGTGTGTAGTGTGTATCGGCCCGCCGGCCAGGGAGACCCGTAGAAACGGTGGTGCCGCTGGCCGCCCGCGGCATAGTACAGGGGCCCAAAAAGGGTTAACCACCGCTGGAGGCTGCCCCACCAGGTCGCGCATAATTTCGGGGTGGCTCGTCGTGCCGGGTGGTGCCCGGTTCCGGTGGGGCCCGGCGACCACACCCAAGGGGGTACGGGGGCCCTTCCGTCCGGCGGACCGGCCTACACTATTCCACGCGATTAATACCAATGCAGGGCACCACGCTTTGTCTTTCATTGCCTCGATCACAGTCGTCCTTTCACGCCCCTACCATCCTCCAATTTCTATGGCAGTCAGAAGCACGAAAAAACGGCCTACAGCGACATCCCCATCCCCCACCAACACGCTGATTGAGGTGGAGTTCGCTAACATCCGCGGACTCCATGCAAACCTCAACGCCGTCCATCAACACCTTGAGACGGCGAGGCCTGCGATGCTCTTTTTGACGGAAACACAGATAGGCCGCCCTGCCGATACGTCATACCTGCACTACCCCGGCTATGTGCTGGAAGAGTCCTTCCAACCTAAAGCCGGTGTATGTCTATTCGTCAGGGCGGACGTCTGCTGTAGCCATCTCCGCTGCCTAGAAGACCCATCCTTCTCCACTCTCTGGGTGCACGTTGACCTGGGCTCCACAAGCCGGGTCTATGCGTGCATATACCGCTCCCACAAAGGCGACGCCGAGACAACTCGACTCTTCGAGCATCTGAGTCAGGCCGCAGACAACGCTCAGGCGCAGTTCCCAAATGCCGAAATGGTGTTTTTGGGAGACTTCAATGCCCACCATGAGTCCTGGTTAGGCTCATCAAAAACAGACCATGCAGGCCGAACTGCCCATGCGTTTGCTCTCACGCAACACCTGACGCAACTGGTACACCAGCCCACCCGGGTACCAGATATTGTCGGTCATACTCCCTCCTTATTGGACCTTCTGCTGACGAGTCACCCAGCCGGGTATAAAGTGTCGGTTGGTGCTCCATTGGGCTCCTCCGATCACTGTCTGGTTGGCGCTACAGTGCCTTGTGCAGCTTCCCTAACAAGCTGTAGAGGTGACGCGGCGGTTATGGCACTACTCGTCGGCAGATTGGGACGGATTGCAAGAGTATTTTGCCTCCGTCCCTTGGCGGCAGTGCTGCTTTGGAGAAAGGGATGCTTCAGAGAGTGCATCTGCTATCGCTGACGAGATCAGTACCGGAATGGAATACTACATTCCTTTGTACTGATGTCGTCAGTGCTAGCAAAACTGGTCCCTGGTTCAATCGCGAGTGTGCCGCAGCTGTTGAACAAAAGGCAGTACCGTGCTTGGTCTAGGGCCCAGGCACTCAATGATCATTCAAACCTTGCCTCCCTGAAAGCAGCCTTTAATAAAGCCACCAAGGCCACGAAGAGGGCTTACATTAGAGCAGACGCCCAGCGAATTGCACGTGTTGGCCAAGAACTCATCACGCACCCTACGGGTAGCCGCTCCTACTGGCGTCTGGCTAAACACGTGCAATCTAACTTCTGCGTGCCTTCGCTGCCCCCACTGAGATTCCCTGATGGATCGTTGGCTCATCAGCCGCAAGAGAAAGCCGATTCACTGGCTCTTTGCCGCAAACTCTTGCATCGATGACTGCGGTGCTGCGCCGCCTGATATTCCACATTGCGGCTCCACAATGCCTGATATTCGTATCAGGCAGTGTGATGTTCGTGCCGAACTGCAGTCACTCGATGTCAGGAAAGCCAGTGGCCCTGATGGAATTCCAGCTGTGGTGCTGAAGAAATGTGCAGCGTGTCTCCAGTGTTCACTAGCCTGTATGGCCTCCTATTAGTATCCTACAATTCGGGTCTTGTGCCGCTGTCTTGGAGGGAGGCGAACGTTCAACCAGTTACCAAAAAAGGGGACCGGTCTGACCCTGCCAATTACCGTCCAATAGCCGTAACCTCAGTTTTAGCTAAAGTGTTTGAGCGGATCATAAACACGCAGCTCATTCGCTACCTAGAGGATCACTCTCTCATTCACGACCGTCAGTACGGCTTCCGACCAAAACGGTCTACGGGTGATCTTCTAGCGTACGTAACACACATCTGGGGGGAGGCTATGGACAAGCATGGGGAATCTTTGGTCGTCAGCCTTGACATTGCCAAAGCTTTTGACCGTGTATGGCATCGTTCGCTTCTTTCCAAGCTTCCGGCATATGGTCTGCCACCTCGCCTATGCGACTGGGTCGCCGGATTTCTGGAGGGACGTAGAATTCGTGTCCTTTGCGATGGTCAAAAATCACGCTTTCTCCAGATTAATGCCGGAGTGCCGCAGGGCTCCGTCTTGTCGCCGACGTTGTTTCTTCTGCATATCAATGACATGTGATCTCTTGGTAATATTCATTGCTATGCGGATGATAGCACGGTCCACGCGCGATATTTCGAGTGCCCTGGGGCAAAGCAGACTGACATCGAGGAGAAGAGGCGAAGTCTTGTTGTTGAGCTTGACGGAGTGTTGGACCGCATTTCAGAATGGGGTGCATGCAATCTTGTCGAGTTCAATGCCAAGAAAACGCAGGTGTGTGCATTCACAGCAAAGGCGTCGCCTTTCCTTTCCCATCCCACTCTTCAGAGCACCCCACTACCGATAAAGGATAGCCTAAACATCCTTGGCATGGATGTTCGTAGCAACCTAAACCAGCGGGACTACATTGAGAGAGTCATTAGAACTGCATCCCGTAAACTCGGAGTCCTGAACAGAGTGAGACGATTCTTCACGCCTGAGCAGCTCTGTCTCTTGTATAAGACACAAGTTCGCTCGTGTGTGGAATACTGCTCTCATCTCTGGGACGGTTCCGCTAAGTACCTACTCGAAGCTCCTGACAGGTTGCAGCAGCGTGCTATCCGTATTATTGGAAACCCAGAGGCAACTTTGACCCTTGAGCCTCTCCAATTGCGTAGAGACATTGCCAGACTAAGTGTTCTCTATCGCTTCTACAATGGGGAATGCTCTGACGAGTTATTCCAGCTTATCCCACCCTCACCTTTCCACTCCCGTACCACGCGTGCTGGACTACGGTGTCACCCACACACAATTCAACATTTGTTGGCCCGAACTAAAAGGTTCGGTGACTCGTTTCTTTGTCGTACCATCCAGACGTGGAACGCTCTTCCAGCACATGTGTTTCCTTCCTCTTATAGTCCCGGGTTCTTTAAGCGGGGCGTGAAAAGGCATTTCTGCAGGCCTTCAAGGTGAGGATGGCCAGCCCAGTGATTCGTTTGAATGACGGGGCTTGTCAACCTCATATCTGGACCTCACGACCGCTTTCCATCAGGTTGAGGTCATCTTGACGGGCAATATAAAAAAAAAAAAAACCTATCTTTTGTACGTTTGTAAGTACTTGACTATTGTTCGCGTAGCTACAACAAAGGTGTTCATTTTTACTTTAAGTGCTATAACGATTCCGAGATAATTCTTATGTAAGCGAGAATTGTTTTATTGGTGAACTATACAACAACTGACGTTGGTGCCTATGAGCCATTTTCAAAGAACTCGTTACGCTTATTGTGTGGTCGTGCCTTCACTACAGAAAATAACACTTCTAGCACCTAACTGATTAAGCTGACGATGAAAATTTCATTTAAATAAACTAAAAGAAAATAAAATGTGGTCTCTCCGTACATCTTGCGGTTTTGTTGTTTATTTTTTGTGTAGGTACGTTTTTGATAAGCCCTAAGCACTGACATGAGAAGGCTTCAAATGGATTGATGTGGAAGAAAATAAGGGAGAACAGCTGCCAAACTTAGGATTCTAATGGTCTTTAAAGAGTTTTTGTTCAAATATCCACTATAAATTATGAATATTTTGCAAGTTAGGTCTGTTAAGACGCGCAGGTCTAACAATAGTAAATAGGAAATTTGTTAGGAGTGTTTAAAATCAACCTGAATGAAGCAGTTTACGCCTATCACTTGCTAAACATTGAAATGATATTTAGTTTCACTGCCAACAACTGCGGAGTCGGTTGACACGCTTGGCTTTCTATAACAATCCATTTGTTTTGGTAACTGCTCAAACATTTAAGGAATGTTTAAATAACCTATGTGAAGTTTGCTTTGTAGAAGTAGGTATATTCAATCTCAATTCTACACGTTTTTTTAATGGTCTTCCCTCTGGGAAAATGGAATGAAGTGGTCAAAGGCATAAACATTGTCATCGTAACGTAACTCTCGTTTCTTAACTATACTTCACTAAGTAGAATTTATTGGTTACCTGTCTCCAAAAGGAGTTAGTCATTTCGCGAAATCTTATGGAACAATAAGTATGTAGAACAGTTAAAAAACATATCATCCTTACTCCTGAATCCCCCGATCCAGTTGATACTGGTTTACAAAATGCAGCTCTGGCTCCAGTAGCCTTTCTTGGTCTCGGTACCGGTCCAGGGGGCAACACCCTTGGTCCCAGCACAGCACTGTTCATGCTGGTGGTGGTCGATGCTATACTCGACACCGCCATGCTGGCTATCACTGGGCCAGGCCCGAACAGGGCGAGGCTAAGTGGTGTCATCACGCCAAACCCGCCTCCACGCCCTCCGAACATTTTGAAAGATGATATACCTACTTCTGTTCACTCTATTAGAAGACTAGGCCTTTCTTCGTCAGATACTGTAACAGTTTACCACTGCACGTTACAGATAAGGTTTGACATCGAACTTATACTCAAGTTCAAAGAAGCAACAGGAACAACGTCTTTTTCGGTAACTGGTTGGTTTTAACAGAATACTTTTGGTAAATAATTGGTAAACATTCTAAATTTTACCATATCTAACCAGATTAATTATTATGACTGAGATTAAGTTACACTTATTGTATTGTTACTTTTTGTTTCAAAATAACTTAAAGTCTCCTTGACACTATTTTATCACCGATCACAAAAACACTGTGTTGCGAAATCACCACTGTTTTCGAGTGCAGTGTAGAAATGGTGATATTTTTTGAGATAAACCTAATCTTCGATATGAAGATGAAGATGTACCTAATGTGTCATAAGTTTAAGTCCCTTGTAGCCAAGTCCTATGTTTTGAGATAAAATTACATAAGACTATTTGTTAGGTTTGGTGAGTCAAAACATAGGTATGTTTGCGGTGGTCTACAGCTTGATTTGCAATTGACCTGATTCAATACTTTGCGGTACTCCAGAGAGCATGTGACGTCGGTTTAGGTTCCGAACTTCTGAATGACAGTTTGACAGCTGCTTTCCCTCGTTTGAGGCTCTTGGGATTCGCAAACTGTAATGAAAGTAATGTGAATGTAATGTAATGTTTTACCGAAACGTGGAAACACACCTTATGACTTAGGGCCTAATTACATTTATATTATTTAAATTAAATAAATTATATTATTTAATTTCGCGCTTAAATATCCAGCCTAGAAGATACGTTAATGCCAGGGTACCGCTGACTGGCTGGAAATGATCATATTACGAACTTGTTCGCTACGCTCAGATATGAGAATGAATTTGACAAGTTAAAAGGGATTGTATTAAGGAACCTGTGTTAATGTTATAGCAAAGAATATCCATACATTTTATCTATGGTTATAGTTAGATTAGATCTGGTTTTCTCTAATGGCTATATCTAACTTACCGGCACGAAATCGCTATTTAGACGATAATAGTACATTATGATTTAAGTGCGGTAGGTATGTTAAAAATTACAGCCGAGGCGAAATTGCTAGCCCGAGCCGTAGGCAAGGGCTACAAGAAAGCAGAGGCTGTAATTATCAAAGCGCACGTATGTCATACGATGTTTTATAACATATTTGCGAGGAAATAAATAAAACTCGGACTTTCTTAAAGCAGTAATAAAAAAAATTTACTTGTTCACAAATTAGCGATGCGGGTGCATCAGCGCTTTTTTTAAGGCAAAGGCATAAAAAACAGCCAGTATTACCAATAGAGTAAATTAATATTTTTGTGTTTTTGTTACAGTTGTTTGTGTTGTTGTTTGTCAAAAATATTTAAATTAAAGAATTAAATGTTTAATATCTTATCTCCCAAAGTTAATTTTATGCATAAAATGTTGAATGATTTAAAAAAGTACCGTTCGTTTTAGACGGAGCATCTTGATAAACCGTGCGTTTTACCTAAAATAAAAAAAAACTCGTGCGTTTTACATTACAATAACGCACAAGTACGTGATGAGATACAATACGATATTGAAATTGGTGAATTAAGAGACCCTTTACGAGCAAATATGTTATAAAGATAATTTGTAAACTAGCGGATTATAGAAATTGTTTTTTATTAAGTAGATAGTACTATTGATGGCCTTGTGTAGATAGTGCGTTCATACCGACATAAACAAAAATAAGGAGTACGTGATAGTTTTTTTTGTTACAATTAGGGAAAAAGGTGGAGAACCAGATCAATAGCTAGGTACACACAGCATCAGAGGTTTTCATTCACGAGTACAGTCAATCACTGCTCTATCAAAACAAATGGGCCATATTTCAATCCCATAAAAATTTTCAAGTTCATTCCCCAAAACTCAGCGTAGCGATCAATTTCGTAATATGATTATTCATTTCCAGCCAGTCAGCGGTTACCTGGCACCTGGATATTTATACTGACGAAATTGTTAGACGCTAACAGTAATACCTAGTACGAGTAAGTATTAGTATTTTCAGCTCAAGTACTGGATGTAAGCTATTGTATAAAACCCCTGGACTAAATACCGTTCGCATTTGATATGCTTGTAAGTACATAAGAATCACAGCTCAGCTTATGCTGGCAGTTCAACGGTCTTGCTGTGGTCGTCTGTACTTAGATACCACACTCGTTTATTAGTACTAACAGCACGTATACTTATGATAAATGGTGTCGAATAAATGCTTTATCTATTTATCTCTTTATCTTATCTATAGCCTTATTACCTACTTATCTATATGAGGCATTTGCGATAAAATGAGATACAGCTAAGCAAGGGTGCACATTTGGGGCAGCGTGCAGCGGTAGGGGTTCAAATTTGATCAAAGTACGCAATGTACCGGCTAACTATCAATAGACTTACAAAAACAATATGGCATACTCAGTAAGAGATGTAGTAGTAGTAACTATGTACTTTAAGTGTTTTTTTTGAAACTGACTTTAATTTTTAGGTTTTCATACAAAAAATACTGATTGTTCGACTGCTTTGTATGGTGACCTTGAAATAAAAGTAAATTAAATGAATTTGATTTTCTCTTAGATACTTTCTACTTTTTTTATTTACTGAGTTTGCCATATCGTTTTTGTTAGTCTTTTGGTAATCACCCGGTATTGCAAAAGGTGTTAAGAGTAGAAAATAATGGTTACTTATCGACATAGGTACTGTTTGAAATACTTAGTTTGGTATGGATTGGCTTTTTATGTAATATCTTAATGTAGACTTGTAGGTACTTGCGTGTACATCAAACTTATCGTTTACGAGTAGGTATTCACGGTATGTATATTTTTTTCATCATGCTGTAAGTAATTAAAGATGATGGAAACAATGGAAGTGTAATTATAACCGATGACTGAGGATGGTATGCTTTCGCTTTCTATACAAAACCCCTAATGATTATTAAGTTTGTTTTAATTTAATTATCTGACTACGAGTAACTATAGATATTACCTTCTTAAAAGGAAAGTATTGTATTTTTGGATATTTGTGACGTTACGCACATTATCAGCGAGTAACTAGGCTATATTATTTTTTTTAGGCTGTAGTTATAAGGGAGAAATAGTCAGCCAGACATTTTCACTAACAAAATTGTTTTAAGATCGCATAGCACCTTATTATCAGCATTAAAACAACTTTAAAGTCGCCTAAAAGGTGGGCATAGACTAGATCAGTTGCTAGAGCATTGCATTGTAATGTAAGTAAGTACTGTTTTTACAATGGTACAAAACAGGCAAATGATCAAATTCCTTAAAACATTTCCAAATAATGTAACGTTCCTGCTGTTGTTGTAACAAGACATCGAGCGTCATGCTCGCAATGTGGTTCAAGTAAATTTCAAAACGAAGGATGTTAGATGACGACCGACTTGGTGTAATGGTTAAGAAGTTGGCTACTACACCAGAGGTCGCGGGTTCGATCCCCGCACAGTACAAACATTTGTGTGCATGAACATGTCTGTTTGTACTGGTCTGGGTGTCTCCTATGTATAATAAGTATGTATTTACAAAAGAAAATGTATTTAAGTATGTTTATCCGTTGTCTAGTATCCCATAACACAAGCTTTAATTAGCTTACTTTGGGGCTAGATGGCGCTGTGTGGAATAATGTCCAGGGATATTTAATGTCCAGGGATATAATATTCACAGATCCCATCTTAAACTTACTTACAATGATCTGATACAAGAGACTGCTCAAAGGAACCCGACAGGGCCGGCCCTGTCTAGACCAACGTACTTTATATGCAAATACATGTAGAGACATCTTAAATCTTATCCTGTTTGCATATATAATATTTGCAGTAGGTACATGACATGTCTCTATGTAGATCGGATCCTAAAGGTGCACTGTGGCCTTCAACACGCTTCCGTTTGCGCGCGGACAAGAGTGTCATATCCGCAGTAGAAATTGCATTGTTCTTTGCCATGAATGCACATGACAGAGCAAAGATCAAGTTGAAAACAAGTGAACAAAATGCAAATAAAATAAAAACTGCATCTAAATTACTCTAGACCCCTCGACTCCTCCACGCCGTGGTTCGATTTCAGTTCAGACTTTCAACCCACCCAAGACAAACGTTCTTGCGACGAACATGTTATATGAATTGTAAAGTTATATCTTTTTTATAAAATATCTTTTAAATGGTCTTCGCAGTAAAGTGGTTACAGAGCTCGGCGCGACATCCGAAAGTCCAGGGTCAAAATCTCAGGACGTGCAAAGGGTCTCGGGGCGCATTTTTCGGAACATGCCAGGTCAGGTTTTTTGATCACCAACCCGCATGTGGCGAGCCTGAGATGATATAGTCAATGCTCAGCTCATCAATTGTTGCAAAGATAAAAAAGTTCAATAATGGAGGCCTTTGGTCAGTACAGGGAGACAGCATATAAAGGCTAATTAATTACTTACTACTTACTATATTATGAAATGTAATAAGTTTGGCTGTCATTTATGTTTACAGGACAACAAAAAAGAGTAATACTTTGCATAAGAGTAAATACCTACCAATAATAGTAAATATAAGGGAATTGTCGAGCACGTGATATCAAAATCATTTAAAACCGAAACTATCCGCTTAACAATAGATAACAAGAAGAATACAGTTTATTATTTACGTTCAACTGCCGTAGGCCGTTATTTATCATTTTGAATAGTTAACAGTAAATAGTCCAGTGCTAAAAATAGCACACTACAATATGATGCGATTCAAGAATGTTTATACAATTCACATGTGAGTGTACCGATTTTATATACTTAGGAGAAGATTGGTATAAAATAAGTATGCGTCAGACAACACACCATAAGTCCTGGCCTTAAAGTAAGGATAGGTATCCTTGTGTTACGAGGTACCAAACAAGGATTGAAGCCAGCACACCCAGACCCGAACCAAATTAGAGAAGATCGTTTCCTGAATTGAACCGACCGGGAATCGAACCCGGGACAATAAGAAAATCGAGGCGAGAAACCGTGCTACAGGGCGTAGTGCCCTGGAGCACGGCGTCGTCAAAGAAATTAAAAGCGAATAACTGGTTTGACCATTCTTCCATTCTTTTAAAAATAAAACTATCGTCGAGTACAAAAACTCAATTTCATTGAAGAAAATTATGAGTAACTTTCTTAGAAGGAATAAAAATGCATTCTAGTATTGTACAAATGAAGCGTAACACTATGCACTTCGTAGTATAAAGTTAAAGTCTGTCCTTATTTTTAACTTCATTCTTTGGCGAAAGAACCAATTAATGAAAAACTTCCAATGCTCTGCCCTTTCCTAAAGATTTATTAGTAAAGAGAGTTCAGCTTATGCTGGCAGTATTACGCTGTGGTCGACGGTACAACACACGTTACGACTATCAGTATTCATTTTATCGAAGGATCACGTGTCTTATGAATTTATTGTAATAATTCTAACAATTGCTTTTATTAATGCAATCCAATTGTTTGTTATAAATGTCAATAAATTAATTTGCTAGTTATCTGAATTAATTGTGAATAGGTATGTAATAGTAATGTGCAGTACTTAGGTGCGATTGCAATACTAACTATAAACCAAAACACTAACTGTGTTAGTACTGCAATTTTTTGTTAATTATTGTTAAATATTATTAGAACATTAGTTCTTTGTGGCCTTAGAAAGTAAACCTATTATTTATACAGGGTGAAATTGAAACCATGAGCCAAATTTTGAGGAGTGACTCAGACCACGAACCTGAAAAACTTTCACTAGCGGACCGACTCCAACATCGCGAGAAAAAATCAGTTATCCCATGGATTTTGGCCGAGTAGATTTTCCACTTTTGTAAGGAACAGCTTATATTTTTTCCGCGATGTGGAGTTGGTCCTAAAGTTATTCAGGTTCGTGGTCTCAGTCACTCCTTAAAATTTGGCTCATCATTTCAATGTTACCCTGTACCTATAGTTTACCTTTTAATTTAGCAACGTTTAAGTGTATTAATTAAGATTACTTTGGCAAATAAAAGTATCTACTTTCTGACACAGGAATATGGTGTTACGTACGAGTAAAAAGTAACTGCACAGATAACAATGTTTTTTGTAATGTACAATTTAAACACAACATACAATTTAAAGCTATTTCTGAATTTCAGCATCATCAATTAATTGCACAATTCATCAAGTAAACATAACTTGATCGTGGTTATTAGTGTTGACATGATCATGGCTGTTTGACCATATGACCACAGCCAGTTTATCCAGCACGACCGGCCTCCACCACGCCCATAATTTGGTACAGTTGCCTTAATTGAACATGTTTTTGTCGAGCCCCTTGTCCAAACCTGTCAGTTGACCACACAAAAAAGCAAAATCAGCTTGCTCTCAGTAACTGTAAAATAATGGCGACGCAAACGTTTAATTTCGCTTAAATAACTCCACGTGATTTTCCGATAAAATTGCCGCAATAAACCTGTGATTGGAAACCGAATGCCATTTTGCCAAGCCATTCTTTATCGTGGGGTACAGTTAAATACAACTCAATGTCGAGTTCAACTCAACAGTATGAGGTTTTATCGCAATGAGACCTCAGTTTATGCCATCGCTACGCTCTAACTTTGGTTGACTGAATAGAATAAAATAGAAAAGACAACATTTAAATAAATAATTTGAAGTTCAATAATGAAGGTCTTTGTTGTGTCCAGCAGTGGGATAGTATGGGCAAAGTGACTTTAGAAGTCACCAGACCACGTCACCAACCTATTTCCTTTAAAGTTTCACAGGCAAACAAGTATACTTCAAGCGAAGTAAGTTTTTATATCGCATGAAGCTGGGCGAGTTATTGTTGTGCGATGTTAATAAAAAAAGGTCCTTACAATTTTCCTCTACTTCTTGTAAACATCTTGCAATAACCGTCGCTTGTAATCTCAAACTTATAAGAGTGTGTACAAGTTTTTATCCAAGCAAGAGTACCTACATAAAAAAAAATGAAAAATTGTCTCATCTCAAATATTTTTTGCTAATTTGGATAACAAAGGATCACACGCGATTTCGTGACACAAATGATTAAACGATGACGAATCTTGCATGAAATTTCTTATTTGCGTGAAGATGTACGTAGGTAGTATAATTAGACCTAAGATGTAGGTATGTTACCCTATCATATATTAGCTGTAGGAATCTGTGATACCTACTACTACATGCATAAAATTTCATTTTTACACCTACAAAGACGCTCGTACTATTCTTTTAATAAGCAATGTTAATCAGTGTGTATGTAATCAACTCTTTTGAGTAGTGGGTAGTGCAGCGTTATTCTTATTTCCGTAATTAATAAATGATTCTTCACGTTTAGGTGTTTAAATTTTTTCCCGTTTTCTATTTGGGTGACTCCCCAAAAAACCGTATTTAAAAACACCCTAATTAATGCTTTGTCGTTGGGATATTTTTGAATGAAGTTTTTTTCACTTTAGCAATGTTTTGCTTTGAATATAGGATAGGGTACTAGAAACATTTTACTTAATGGTCCTAGATAGGTAACACTGCTTGCGATTGCTCTACCAATTATTTCCTAAGCTATATTTTAAATTCAAGTGAGATATGAAATATAGCGTTGTAAAATGCATAAATAACACGATATAGTAGGTAATAGTTTTTACTTAAAAATGCCACACAGAGCGAAACACTGCCAGCATACGTTGAACTCTCCTATCTATGATGTCGTATACTATGCAATGCGCGGACGCAGAGCGTCACGAAAGCCCAAAGAGCCAGGGCTGTGTATGACTCTACCTAGTGTTCTCTTAGCCTTATAAGCTTACTGATTGAAACGCGACGGAATATCGATTTTCAGTTAGTAATATAATATTATTACTGAGCAGTTAAAAGTCAATAAAAAACTAGTTACATGATGTTAACATTGTATTCAATAGCAACAATTTGCATAAGTTTTCTTTATGTAAAACCGCAGAATAAGTAATATTAGTCCTACTCTCAGAAAATAGTTTCGTACCGCCTTACAAAACGTATTAGGTATTACATTAGTTACACAGTACGTCAACCTAAGTTTGAACTAACTAATTGAATTATTTAAATGTTTATTAAAAATGTTAACGATCAAACAGCACACGTTACAGTAAAGAAGTGGCACCAAAAAAAATTAGGCTACAAGCAGTAATTTATCATTGCCTAGTTCTCACGCGTGACCGCCTGTACTGACTTAGTAATCCAATTCTTGGAAGCTATAGGCATTTTAGGGTCAAGAGTGCTCATTGGGCTGGTCTAGATCTTATCGCTAGACGAAAAAGCTATATTTTATGTTTTTGTACTACTACCACAGAATAGGTAACTAGTACTGTCAACTACAGCTCAGCTCCTTGGATAGCATATTACCTACTCCCGTCCCGTCCGTCTCAAAACGAATTTAATTAAGTAAGATCTTTATGCGTAAAAACAGTTCAATCTTGTATTTTTAGTATTCCAATTTCCCGCGTCATATTTAATGTAAAAAATACTTAAAAACTACAAACTTCACACTCGTCTTTGTTTGCATTTTTTATTGACTAGATACCTAGTAACATTGTTTCATAATGACGGGAATAAAAGATTTATGAATGAATACCTATTTAACCAACATTTTAATAACGATACGTATAAAGTAAACTCCTTAAAACATTTTGTTTGTTAATAATATTATATTACTTAAGCAACTAAGTCATCTGATGTTTTAGTGGTGAATGTCATGATGTTTTCTTATTTAAACAAGTGTACAGTTTAATACTAAGCATATACATATGTATTACAGATAAGAACATTTTCAAAGCGTTATTATTATGACTGAATGATATTCAACCAGACATAGACAAGCAGTCTAGAGGTCAATTACACTGAAACCGTATTTTATAAAAACGTACCTATCAGTATTTTAACACTAATTTACTTGTAGCTATTGTACAAAGTACTATCTGTCACTTTCTCGCGAATGTTGGCAGCGCTGACAATAACAGTCTGCAAGACTGAAATAAGAATGATTCAGTTTTCGGGATCTTAACGGGGCATACTAGCATAATCTGAAATCTCTGTAATTGCAGTCTGAAAACAGTTAAGGGCTTCGTTATTCTAGAACACGTGAGATATGTCTAACAGAACATCACACAGATGATTTCTAGTCCATCAGACGTCAGCATTTTTTAATCTTTGAGTTTTGAAGGTGTTTCATTAATCGTTAATAATTCTTCTTCCCCATTCCAATATCACAAGCCTAACCCTAAGAATAGTTTCAAGAAATGACGACCTACTTTAGAAGAGCCTCACATAAGACTCCGGCAACAAAACGGTGTACTTACTGTAAAAGTTACTACTCTAAATTTTGATTTATTCAAACCGTTTTCTGAAGGCAGACAGAAATGCGGAAAAACAATACATTACTACGACGTGTAGTACCCAATAAAACTGTTAACTACTTTCCTAGTAGGGAATTGTTCTCCGCGCTTCCGGTCAGTGCAGTATCCGCATGGCGAACGAAATTAATGCAAGAGTGCTTTTGTTTGAAATTTAACAATTAAGAAAAAAAACTGTAAAATAAAAAATAAAATATCTCTTCAATGTATATTCTTGATGGCGTATTTTAAATTGTTTGTGCGTGTTATTTACGTTAATATCATTCAATAAACAGTTTTTGTTAATGTAGGTATTTTTGTAAAAATTGGGTTGGTGACAATTGTTGGGTCGGGTAACAAAATATAGTACTTACCTAATGACGTTTCACCTCACCTACTTATAATTGTTATTATAATCGTCTGCAAAAGGTTTTAGGCATCAAGCATTTCACTGAAGTTAGGTAAGAATTAAATCTAATTATCATAATCTAAATATTGCAGAAATTAATTATCCCAGCTTACCTTTATCAATTACAAAATCAGACTTGATTTGTTATCACCAAATAGGTAACTTGTTTCACGTCAAAACTGAATTTCCATCCCGCGTTTCGGAACAAATTATTACTCCCGCGCGAAAAAAAAGCAAATTCGAAATTTGAATCGATCTAATCTGACAACAGATTACTCTCGATTTCGAGTTTTTCGCGCTCGCGTAAGGAGGCCGGTAGGCGGCCTATATTTACGAACCTCGGGCTGAGACTGGCGACACCCGCTGTGTCGCAGGTTCTCACGCGGCAAATCGGCTCGGACTGAAATATAGGAAATACGTGAAGCGATATGCGTGTGTGCGGATAAAACGAGGTACCTATATATTGTTCGTTTTTGGGAATTTTATTTTTAATTTGTCTCAACTGGGGTTGGTAGAGAACGCAATGATCAAAATCGTGAAAATTATGTTTACTATTACCGCTACAGTTATTTTTATGTCAATAATTAACAAAAGGGGGGTTTTCCGTGAGCTTTTTTTTTAATGGTCTTTCCTTAAACCGCAGAAATAACTTAATTTGGGTTTATCTAGCCGCTCCACTGTCGAGCTGTCTAAGAGTTGTTTATCCTTATGAGATGTCCCAGCAAGTCGCTTTCTTCAATAATAACTAAGTTGTTCTTATAAATTGCAGACAGTGTTTTGTACGAAGAAAGTTATTAAGTACCTGTAAAAGTTACCTAAAATAGGTAGTTCATTCAAAATATCAACATTTATGTAAATTGGAAGAAAGTCTTAGCTACGGGGGAGCACAGATAGATTGTTAATCTAATAAATCAACACTGTGTCAATGTCTAAGTCCATTAAGGTCAACGAGCATCTGTGGCCAAAGTCTAAACCTAAAGAGTGCAGGGGTAGATCATTTGAAATACAACGTAAAGGTGCTCCCTCACTTGAAGCATTCGCCTGTAATGTTACGTTACAGAGTCGAGCATTATTAAGTAGGCGGCTTGCAGCAAGCAAATGATGAAAGAATGAAGATAGTAAAATCTGATAAACTAAAGTAACTAATAGATAAAATGGTTTCAGACTATTCGTTAATTTTCCGTTGTATTGTAACACTAAATGTTGACGACCCCTGTATCATCGTACCTACCTATCCCACGCGCGTTATCAACGTTTAATATGTACTCGTATAACCCTTTATTCGCAACGATCGAGATAAGGCATGAATCAATGCGTATTTTTCATCTATGATAATTTTGTTATTAGTTTAATACAACTGACACATCATCACATACATTGACCAGAGGCCGTCCGAAATAGTCATGTATACCTAAAACAACATATCTAAAGATTTAAATAACATAGCAAAATATTCAAAATAACTTCACAACGTTACTAAAACCTTGTTAAAAAGCGGTGTATATAAAATTGTATTCCACTTTAATCTAGTTTTACCACAAAACTCAACGGATAACGGAGATAGTAATCTTTATTATTTTGCGGTATTTATTTGTTAAACTATTGACTGCAGTTATCTTAGTCCGTAAACACAACCATAAAGATAAATGTAGATTGTATATACATTTTCTAACATGGATAAATGAGAATATTATTTGGCATGAACATTGTATTCCTAAAAATAGTGCACGATAATAACTAAGTACTACTAGTTTAAAAAAAATCATGTTTAATTATTTTCACATATCCAGAGCTATAGAGGATAATCAGAGCATATTGTGGAGCTATTTTTAAGGTCAAAAGTCCAAAGACTCCGAAAAAAGGGTGAAACCTTACAGGGTCGGCCACGGACGAGGTACCCTCTCTAGTGGTCCACGTGTTCATTCATAGGCTGTGGTACATACCGCTACCATCAGGCGGCTCGAAGCTTGTTTGCCACCGACTCGTATAAAAAAGCCTTGAAATAAATTAATCACACGTGCTGTTTCAAACGTATTCAATGATGATCATAATCGGTGAGGTATAAAGTACCTAACTGTGACTATTTCATACATTCATTTACTATCATCATCACCCCTTTCTATCCCCGAAGGGTGGACGACCAAAATAAGCAGTATTTCAATAGATGCATGGATCTTAAGGAATCTATAGGGACGGCCTATTTTCAGTAGTTCAAGTCAAGTGGCTGCGAATTTAGATCAATGCTGGTAGACGACTGACCCTTCTCAGCTGCTAGAAGTTCAAAAGAGTAGTGCCTTTAATTGGGATATTGTTCTGCCCACCAGTAGGCGGAGTTAAGTCATAGCAAGGGAAAGTCGCACGTAATAATCATGGAAATCCAGCAGACTCTCGTACGGAGATTTTTCCAAGAAATAATGACGACTAATGGCCCGTATACTGCTGCCAAGCTGATTATGGTACTGTTAGCAAAATTGCTTATAACCTAAACATAAATAACGAATGTCCAAGCACTAATTTTAATAAACAAAATATTTTCACTGCAATTAGTCAAACATCGGCTAAATTATACACAAAAGTGTGTCCTTGCAAAACATACCTACAAGGGTACAGGAAAAATGGGGGTAAACACGACACGGTGACGTCAAGGGGCGGGCGACTATGCAATCGGTGAATAATTTGGAATCAGCGTTTACTCATTGAATCATAGATGTTTTTGTAAGCATATTTGACAAGGGTTTACCTAAACTGTGTCAGCGAAAATTGTATTGTTGAATTTCGCCTACTTAGTTATGAACAAAACACTGTTTTCTTAAATGCTACGATTCCTAAAATGTTAGCTAAAACCAAAGAATACATTCAAGATAACTATTACTAGAGAGCGTGACTTAGGGATTTAGCATACCTAGCTCGAAGGCAGTGTGGTCTCGAGTTGGCGGAAATCTTACCAAAAACATCTTTGTTATCATTATTAATTAATGTGGCTATTTCTCCGGTGATGAGAAACACCGATGCAGAATCAAAGCACCCTAGAATACGGCGGTAGGATCACTACCTACCTACTAGGGATGTACTTTGCGTTAATACCTACTTTGGTGATGAGTGGGAAAATAATGTATTGGGATTTGACATGACATGACATGACGATGTCAAATCCCAATACATTATTTACGCGAACGATAACGTAAATTTAAAGTGGCAGCTCGTGGTGGACGTACTGATGATATTATTTGAAGATTGGCCTGTTGGCGCAATGGCAGCGATCCTGCCTTTAGCGCCGGAGGTCGTGGGTTCGATCCCCACCCATGACAAATATTTGTGTGACGAACATTTATATTTGTTGTGTGTCTGGGTGTTATTATCTATTTAAGTATTTACTTAGAAATATTTAAGTATGTTTATCAGTCTCTGACGCCCATAATACAAGCTCTGCTTAGTTTGGGGTCAGATGATCTTGGTGTAAATTGTCCCAGATATTTATTCATTTATTTATTTATTATTGAATACAAACTGTTCTGGGAATTTTATCAATTTACTTGAATCCGAATACTACTGGTAAAAATAAGCCAAAATAGTCAAAGTCAACGGCCAATTTTGCGTTCTGTTCTCGATTTTAAAAACTCTTTCACCAATCAAAAGCTTTATAAGCAGCGAGTAACATTAGCTATTTTTTTAAGCTAAGTAGGTATTTTAACGGGAGAAATATTCTACGCGGGCGAAGCCGCAGACGGACAGCCAGTTCACTATACTATATTATGTTAGCGGTATCATATAGATAGGCCGAAACTAAAATCGTAATGATGTGATATATATTTACCTCTGGGACAGTGGCACTAAGGTTGTCTTGATAATTTTATCGATGGGTTTGGGCAATGACCCCAAATTACTCTTAACCTTGAACTTAACGATGCCTTACTCATATCGGTTGTATTTTGCAATTTCAACCAAGACTTCATTGAGGAAAGTACCTGCCTTTGAATTGCATGATTTACATTGTTAAAAAAGGCGGAAAAGATTGCACTAAGTTAATTATTGCTTCCGCTCATACCTCTCCGTGTTCTTTCAAAATAATCCTAAGTACCTATTACAATTTTATTCCGTGGTATTAATGCACCCATCGTGCCATTTACGTAGCCGAGCTGATAAACAAGTTTATGAGACAGAGGAAAGGGTACATAACATAGTCTTCGGAAAAGATCTGGGGACCATTAAATGTTAAACATATTAAGGGGAATCACATTACGGTCGTAGAACAAAAGATGACTTCTTACGAGAATACATGACATTAGGATTCCGTGGAAAGACTGGAGTATTTGAGAGGCTTAATTTAAGATTAAAACTAAGCTTTTGAGAGTGATAGAGTCATATTAATACTCAAGTTTATTTAATTTTTTAACGATTGCGTTTTGTTATATTATGTTACTTTACTGTAGATTAACCTGTCTTAAGCCTGTCATAAGAGCGTCGTCGCCTAGAGGTTAAGCACTTTAACTCGGGTCGCGGATCGTGTGGTGCCGAGTTCAAATCTGGCCAGAACCAAAATCTTTGTGTTCATAGTTTAATTTCCGACTAACTCTACGGTGATGGAAAACATCGATCAAAAACAAAATCAACCTGGATAGCGGCGGAAGGCTCACCACCTACCACGTTAGGTCTAATACCATTGGTGAAAAGTGGGCTACTGACTAAGTATTCCGTTTACCATGACGGCAACAGTCACTTGCCTCTGACTACCCCGTTTGGGATAAAGTCGTGATGGTATGTATGTCGTAACATGTTCTCGATTGCTGCGAAACGTGTCACTGATGTCAGTATTAAAGTTGATTCACGCTGAAGCTGTTCGAAAATGAATCCAAAACCATGTTGGTAACAAAAACTAATCCAGGCCATTTCACTCATTATTTATTTTAAACTAGGACGAGTCTGTACGTATATGGGTTTCCAAAGAGTCAAACACTACATTTAGGCATGTAGGGTACTTAAACTGCATCTTACATAGGTGTCAACTGCGCAATACCTGAGAAGTGCAATTGTCTCATACATGATACATCATACGTACCTAACAGTGAGTCACCTCTAAATAGAGGTACATAATTGACTAAATTACCGACAGCGTAGAGGTTTAACAACGAGAGCCTATTCAGCCACAGACCATTAAAGGTAAATTTAACCAGAGCTCAGCCGTGTGGACTTCGTACTGCTTGCGCGTAGTATGCGAGTTTATAGCGATGAAATCTTAGTTAAATGAACAATTGTAACGACTAGTCCAGTGGGCCGAGTGGGCGTTAACACGTCCCTCATCATTTTATTCTAGAACTCCTCAAATAATAAATATTATCTTTGAGCGCCAAAACGGGGAGGAGAGGAGAATACTTCGTTAGTTTGCAGCATTTTTCGAATATATAATTTTTACTAATGCTCGAAAACGCACCAGCATTGAGATTTTCTAAACTACCTACATTTTTTTTCCTTTTTGCATGTTGTGTTTATCTTAAAATAATGAAAGATCAATTGTTTTTTTATTTAATATGGGTTTGCGTTTGACCTCATTATCGCCTGGTGGTAAGCGATGACGAGGCCGATGGTGGTGCACGCTTACCCAGAAAATGCCTATTCACCCTGGCTTTGAAACTTGAAATGTATTTTGTTTTATGCAATGTTACGTATGCAGTTGAACCTTAAGAAATAACTAAAGTTAATAACGCGATAGATACTTCCAATATGTAAACCTGATGAGAACAACATTGTTTTTCCCTATTGGGAAAACACGTAGCAAATATGTACGTAGGAAATTAAGACACCTACACTTTTCTAGTAAAGACAAGAACGTATATATAGTAAATAGCTTACTGTGCATCAAGCTTTTGTATTTTTGATTCGTATAAAATAAAGAGTCAAAAAGCTTAGTTATAATTAAGTAAATAATTGTACATATGTACTATCCGACTGCTGACTAAAAGCTAGCGCCCATTACATTTGAACAGTTGAAATGTTGTTCTACAGGGTAGTATTTATAAAAGAAATGTTATGGAACTGATGATTACCTTCCTGTACCAGAAAAAACGCCTTCGAAAAAGACTAGGCTCTGAGAAAGACCATGATATAAAACACTGTTTTGCTACCACCGATGTCGTAATAACACTGTAAACAAAAGAGATTGAAACCACAGAATAGGTGATAGTACTTTAAAACTCGGGAGGCTTCATCAGGAATAGCTTCTGGTATAGGTACCTACAAGAAAGGCAAATGGTGCAAAACAGTACAACTACTTACTACTCAATTAATCAACTACTTAACTAATCTTTAGGAGGAGATCTACTCAGGGAGTTTGGAAACATTTTCTGCATTTTTATTGATAGATTAAGTGCAAATTAACTGACTCTACAATAACAGCAGGGCGCCATAACATAGGAACACAATAAGTCGTAAAATTAGCAAAGTTTTAACGGCTATTGACGTCAATATTTTAATTTTATTAAAGATAGATGTTATAGTTTACATCAATGTTTACATTGGAATTCCATCTGAGTGATTGATCACGTCCCATCTTTCAGGGGGATCATTTTTACAGTGTAGACTAAAATCATAGTCGCGTACAGCTCAATTACTGAGATGTTCCCTTCTCAGGACAGTTGCTGGGTAGAAAAGTAACATGGCATATGAATAAGCAGTAAAATTTAAAAATACTATCCGGAGAAGTGGAATGCAGATCATATGGTAGGCAAGGAATGGTTAACCGGATTTTAAACAGACACCCGAACATCATTGTGAAGCTGTCAAGCAACGAGCCTGAGTCGCTCGTCGAGCCTAAATCAGCTTTAATTACGTTAAAATTTCATGAAAAGCAAAATGACTTTGTTTCGTTTTTTCTTAATAAATAAGTTGATTGCATTTGGTTTTTCTTTTTCAATTTACATGTAACAAGTTCTAGAAATTATGTTGGTACTTTCATCATTCACGATGTGTACTAATATTGTACTATTTTATTTACGTTTATTATTATTATTTCTGTATACTTTTTTTTTGACATGTCATAAGTGCTTTATACAAGCTTAAATGAATAAATGATTTTTTACTTTACTTTACTTTACTTTACTTACATCCTGACGCTGGGGTCGAAAGTAACATTTGACAGATATGTTTTTTATACGTTTACAAATAATAAATATCTTGTTAAAAAGCGTAAATTGTAATTAGATCGATAGAGTACAGATCAAAGTTATATAAAACGACATTCAACTCATCGAAAATAGGTTTGATAGCTAGAAATCAAAGATGTAGGAAATGTAGCTTTTGTACCTGGTCTCCCCTGGGCAAAACATTGGCCTGATTTTCCACTGTGTTCAAACATCCAGAAAGCTTATTTAGCTAGTTTATATGAAAGAAGGAAAACATAGGAACACGGCCTAAGTCATCCTTAAATTATAGCTGTTTTTTTTTTAAATCGGTCAGCTTTTCTAAAAGTCGGATGAATCAGGGGACAACGAAACGTTGATAGGTATTTTCGGTCCGATTTGATACCACACATTGCAATAGATTTTACAAAAACCTATTACACTAAAAACACCCCCTACCTTATCATCTTCATATTCTCCATAATAATTTAATGACACTGAAGTGATATTGTTGTCCAAATTCTTCATGATCATGTTCACCTATCATGTAGAATCACTGACACTCAAAGTTCAAACTTAAACACGGTTTAACTTCTGGCTGAAACTCCTTCAAGGCTTTCCCAGAGCGCTGGTTTGACACTGAATCACACAGGTGTGTCCCTCGCTTATATCCGATGCAACTCGGGTTTTCCTCAATGCACCAAAGGATAATAATATCATATAAGTACGACTCACACTTGGTGATGGTCACTTATAGTTTTTGTGTTCAATTATGCTCTCATTTTCGTGACGACGTATTACTAATGGTCCTGTATTAGCCCGGTCAAATTAGACCAAAAAAAGGGGGTGAGGTTGCAATAATTCGCACCCAGCTCAAATTTTGTAGGATTGTTTAAAACACTATCATACATGAAATTTAAAAAGCCTCGTCGATCCGACACCTGGAAAAAAAATCTAGGTCAAAGGTAACAAAAACGAGTTTTAGTGATTTTCAGCAAAACGGTGAGTTTTATCATGAAATTAGTTAAGACAAAATTGTAGATCAGATAATTACCTATCCACCTTATCCTATATAAGAGCCACTGTTTCTAAGATATAATGATTCAAAAAGTTGGAAGAGTTATAATTCACACACACACGTTTCCACGCCACCTTTGAGGTAGTAAACTTAGCGCGTTTTTTTATCGTGATTTTGTCCGTTGTGATTCTGTTTTATTTGAAACTATTTAATAAAAGAGGGAAATTTCTTTGTCTGATTCATAATTCTCTAATACTTCTGCTTCCTCTTCTTCTTCTTCTGTCTTCTTATGTCTCCTCGATATTTATGGACCTAGTGCAGTGTCTGTAGAAGTAGCATACATTTGGTTTAAGCATTTTCAATAAGGAAATTTTGATGTCAAAGATGCACGTCGCTCTGGTCGCCCTATTACGGATAAAATGGATGCCATTTTTGAAAAAGTGGAGCTGGATCGGCATATCAGTAGTTACGACGTAGCTGGAGAACTGAGAATTGACCACAAAACAGTTTTGGCGCATTTGAAAAAAACTAGGTACACAAAAAAGCCCGATATTTGGGAAACTCACGGGCTCACTAAAAGGAACCTAATGAACCGTGTACTCATTTGTGATTCTTTATTACGACGTAATGAAACCGAACCATTTTTAAAGAAGCTAATAACTGGTGATGAAAAGTGTATCACGTACGACAAGAACGTGCAAAAAAGGTCGTGGTCAAAGGCCGGTCAGGCTTCACAGACTGTGGCGAAAAACGGGTTAACTCGCAACAAGGTGAAGCTGTGTGTGTGGTGGGATTGGAAGGGCATTATTCATTATGAGCTGTTACCATCAGGCAGGACCATCGATTCTGAACTCTACTGCAAACAACTGATGAAATTAGAGCAAGAAGTTGAGAGAAAGCGGCCGGAATTAATCAACAGAAAGGGTGTGGTTTTTCATCATGATAGACCTCACCCGTCTTTAGCCACTCAGCAAAAATTAAGAGAGTTTGGCTAGGAGGTGTTAACGCATCCGCCGTATAGTCCTAACCTGGTACCTTCAGATTTCCACCTGTTTCGGACTCTTCAGATCTCTTCAGGCAGTGTAAGGTTAACATGACGAGATGACTGGGAAAACTTGTCGCGATATTTTGATCAGAAGCCTTAAAATTCCTTCTTAAAATTTAAACTTTTAATGATACCAAAACCAGCCAGATACAAATAGTATAGAGAGAGTGAGATTTTATTACAATTTCATTCATACTATATGCGAAAAGACTTTTTCCCCAACCTAATACTTATCTCAGAAACAGTGGGTCTTAGGAAAAAAACATTTGGCCATTTTTTATAGATAATTATCTGATCTACAATTTTGTCCTAACTAATTTTAAGAAAACTCGTTTTTGTGACCTTCGACCCAGAATGAAAAAAAATCCATGTGTCGGATCGATAAGAACTTTATAGATTTCATTTATGACAGTGTTTTGAACAATCCTACCAAATTTGAACTGGGTGTGAATTATTTTAACCTCGGATGTCGAAATTGACCGGATTATGTATAGGCTTTAATTTTTTAATTGATATGATCATATAGAAATAGAATATTTAAATATTGTGAGCGTCGTGGCATAAGGAGTTAAGCACCCCAACTCAGATCGTGGATCGTGTGGTGTCGTCCCGAGTTCAAATCTGGCCAGAACCACACCTTTGTGTTCATTGTTAAATTTTAAACTAACTCTCCGGTGAAGAAAAACATCGATAAAACGGCGGAAGGCTCACCACTCACCACCCACCACGTTGGGTTCTATTACCATTGGTGAAAAGTGAGCTTCTGAGTGTTCCGTTTGCCATGACGACAGGTATCACTTACCTCTGACTACCCCGTTTGGGATAAAGTCGTGATGGTATGTTATGTTAAATATTGTGAGGACACGAAAAAAATCAGGTGATACACAACTTTATCTTGAATGTTCAAAACTTTTCAACTAGAAAGGTCGCAAATATACACGAACAGGGGAAAAAAGTAACAACAACCCAACTCATCAGACTTTCGCACTACTTTTTTACCATTTTGATCAATCAATCAATCAAATCATTTATTTATTTATTTGTGAATCACAGGTGGTATTTACAGATCTTAAAGTTATACATCGTTTTGTTTCACTGCGTTCTGCTCTAGAGCGTACAAAATTCAAATTAAAAACATTAGTACCTAATTAGGTTAAATCATATTAAATTAGATATATAACAAATTAAAAAACATAACACAACCATAACCATATTCATATTCAATTTCATTAGCTTAAGAAGTAAAAAAAAAATGGCCCTGTCAAATCAGAGCCACTAAAGTTTTATCATTTAAGAAGTCGGTAACACTGTAGTAGGATCTGCATAATAACATCTTCTTTATGCTCAGTTGCAATTAATTATATAATTGCTTAATACTATGAGGCAATTTATTATAGATTCTTGGGGCCATACCAAATACCCATGGATTTTAGGATTACCGATTAAAAATTGTGTGTAGTGTAATTTCAGTTCTTTCATAACATCTGTGAGCATTTGTGATCATCAACCCGCATTTGGCAAGCATGATGAACAAGCCAAATCAATTGTAGCGACTAGTGACGACTTGATTTCAATGATGGGAACCTTTGGCCAGCAGTGCATTATATTATTTTTTATTTTTGTTATTTTATTATAATATGTTGTACAATTATTTTGAATGACATCTAAGAAAAGGTAAAAAAGCTATTTTTGAAGATCTGTTACACGTGATTCTTTTACGCGTTTTTTTTACAAAAATCCCAAACAATAAGAATAAAGTATACAAAATAAGAAGATATCGTTTAAAAATATATATTTATTTATATTATAATACCGGACCCAAAATGTAGTTTTGATCTAAATTCTGGGAAGAAAACGACAAAGAAGTTTTTGTAAAGTCACCACTAGAAACAACATGGTACAGAAGTCGTTTGCATGTCAAGTCCTGGACAACGTCTGAGCTGGGCTGAGGCCGACTGTACACATGAAAAAATTATGCAAGTTTTTTTTTTATATTGCCCGTCAAGATGACCTCACTCCACCTGATGGAAAGCGGTCGTGAGGTCCTGATATGAGACAAGTGTCGTTTTCAAACTGTTTTATATTAAACATGCTTACATTAATATTTCGTAACCATTTATATTTTTGTTTTCAACATTAAATTGCTAATGTCTTAGTAACATACGAGTACATCATACATATCCATCACGACTACGAGTACAACCCAAACAAGGTAGTCAGAGGCGAGGTAATGGTGAACGGAACCCCACTTGTCACCAAGCATATTAGAACTTACGTGGCAGGTGGTGAGCCTTCCGCCGTTATCCGGGTTGCTTTGGTTTTTGATCGGTTTCCCATAAGTCAAAATCATACTTAGTCAAAATTTCTTTATTCAAATAGTCCTGTAATAATAATAATAATAATAATAAATAATAAATATCCCTGGACATTATTCCACACAGCGCCATCTAGCCCCAAAGTAAGCTAATTAAAGCTTGTGTTATGGGATACTAGACAACGGATAAACATACTTAAATACATTTTCTTTTGTAAATACATACTTATTATACATAGGAGACACCCAGACCAGTACAAACAGACATGTTCATGCACACAAATGTTTGTACTGTGCGGGGATCGAACCCGCGACCTCTGGTGGAGTAGCCAACTTCTTAACCATTACACCAAGTCGGTCGTACGTTACGTACGTCAATAAGCACGTTTAAATCCATCACTGGAAGGTTATAGTCGCAAAAACAAAATGCGCAAATTATAAATTAGTGTAAACGTAGGTAAGTAGGCAAATACATAAGTAGTTGATTATTTAAGTTTAGATCAAAACATAAAACTATTTTTTTGGAAATGCTAATCAAACCGGATTTTTAGGAAAGAAAAAATTCTGACGAGTCGGTGTCTAGATCATAACTCATTATTAATCTACATAAAATGCAAATGGTTAGAATGGAAATTGTGCGTATGTAGGTTACTTGGAAGTATAAAAAATATATGGAAAAATACAGAACACGGTATTAGACATTCAGGTCCACCCGTGACTTTGGCAACCCAAAATTTCATTCAATATAAGTAATAAAATTCAAAAAAAATTAAATTAAAAATATAACTTAAATTCATTTCATTTGTAGTACCTACCTAAATAGCTGAAATACCATCTACGTGATAGCGGAAAGCGACTTCATTTTATACTTTAAACTCGTACACAGATACGTCATCCTCAGTACCGCCTACATTATAAAAGGAAGCCCAGCCCAGTGCAATATATACGAGTATCATGTTCCCAGCTTCAGTAGTTTGGTCTGTCAGTTACATGGCTACTATTTACTACTTTTACAACAAAGTGGTGCAATCTTGTAACAAAAGCGTCCTGAATCAGGAACCGGAACATCTGTACGTCACTGTACGTGCTCGGAGCTGCGTGCGCGCAGTTACGCGACGCACAATTACGCGCGGACGTGACGTGACTCGACTCGCAATGATGCCTCAGATATATGTATTTAATTTAGGTATATTTTTCGAGAGACAACACACCAATTGTCATGGTTTCGAAGTAAGGATGGTTATCCTAATGTTACGAGGTAGATTTTTTAATTTATTTCATTTACAATTGGTCTACTTTTGGCCTCAGTCTCGCCTGGTCGTAAGTGATGACGAGGCCGATGGTGGTACACGCTTACCCAGAAAATACCTATTCACTCTGGCCTTGAAGACAGCAAGCATGTAAGTATCCGGAAACACAACACACACGCAGGGAGAGCGTTCCTGGAAAGACCCGAACGGGAATCGAATCTGTGACATCACGCAACACAAGGCGAGAAACCATGCTACATTGTCATCAATAAATATGAAGTTAAAGTAACTAATCAATAGCTAAAGTAAAGTCGACCCAAAGGCTTTCAAGAAACTAGGGTAGCTTGTGGAATGAGCTTACTCTGGGCAAGCTCACTCCATTTTTGACCGCATATTTTCGCTTACCCATGAAGGATTGAATTTTTCCGGACTTACATGTAATTATACAATTAAACATTAAAATTATTCCATAAAAACAGTTAAATGTTTCAAAACAGTTTTAATAACAATAAATAAGCGGTCAGATGTGAAACACCCTTCCGCTATGAGGATTCCGTACGGGATAAGGGATTTTCGGCTATTACTATAAATCGTTACTATTTAAAAATATTGCTTTACTCTCTATCTCTATCTTTACCACTTCCACCACCCGCAGTCAAATTTTTACTTCGAAGACCACAAAAAACAAGGAAATGTCGTCAAACAAAAATAACAAGTAACATCAAAATCTTAAAACAGACTTTCGAATAATACCTACAACAAACGATGGGTAACAGGTAACAAAGGGATATCTGTGGTATGTATGTGTATCTCACATACTCCACGTATTATGTGGAGAAAGAGGGAGTTTATAATAATAATGAATAATATAACATTTATTTCAGGCTACTAAATTACATTTTCAGATGTTACAAATTATAATGCCCATAGAATAAATACTCAATACTCAATTCTCAATTCTTTATTGCATTTCACAGTGTAGTACAAGATCTTAAAATATATTTAAACAGTGCACCATGAACCCTGTCGGGCACAACAAAAATGAAGAGGAGGAAAACCATTGTTCATAGAAAATTAAATTATAATGCAACAAAATAATATTAAATTATATCTAATTATTATTTAGAAACTCGTCTAAAAGTTATAATTTAGGTACTTTTATAGATTATTATTTAAGTTTTAAGAATATTTATATTATATTTTCATATCAATAGTTTGGTTTTTAGTATTACTATTCAGTCTTAAATTTATGTTAAATGTTAAATACCTTAGAGACCAACATAATATTAATTAACTTAAAATTACGAGTACTTATGAAATTTACACGTATTAATGACAGGCGACGTGTGACGCAGGCTGGTGTCCGGTAACCTTCCTTGATAATCTGCCTTGTAGCTGCCGATACAGGACACCTTTAGGCAAGAACTCCTCTTTCATGAAGGTTGACAGATGTTCAAGTGGGAACTCTCACCACAAATTAGTTAAAATGTATATTATGGCGGGACTCCGACCGCTCGAACCTCAAGGTGAAGTTGGACTTGATTCGCATGTACTCTACGATCTCCTCTGCTTTCGTAGAGCAATGGAGACGGGAAACGTACAGGAGTGTCGTAGGTGTAGCTGGACGCAAGAGATGTTTCGGTCCGGTCGAAGCAACACCACACAGATTATGAAGAACAGGCTCCTTCTTCTTCCTCTTAGAGATTCTTACGTTCCACAGGACATATTCCCCAAAATGTTCTTCTATATTGTGTGGACTGAGTTATGTTTGCCTTAAGCTGCTGTGATGATTTCACACGTCTACGCCACAAGACAGGAAAACCATTTAATTTTTTTCCTACTTCTCTGTATTACGAGTTTTAACATTGTTACATTACGATAAAATCGCATCTATTAAGTTTGTGATCATCCTGTTGCTTGTAAGTATCATTATCTTGGAGCATCAACAGACAGTGGTTGTTTTTTAGTGACAAACACACCCAGACTTTGCTATTTTCAAAATTCATAATAGATAATTTACGTTACCCAATAAATCGCCGATTTTTACAATGATAAGAATTTTAAAAAAAAACTTAGTAATTACTTATTTTATTTGTTGTATATCTTGAGTGACTTCTTCATTTCAATTGCATGTTGTTATGGGGTATAAAAACAAACAATGCATCCCTATACGCATGCAACTATGGGAAGGCAGGCAGTGCCAGTGTATAACTTGCATATGCATGGAATCTCGAATAACCTGTGGGCCAGGTAGTGCAGTGCTATTGGCTGCCCATACCAATGTAAATAGCTGAGCTTATACAGATTCGAGCAATAACTTTGAAATTAGCATTACGTGTCCTTCATCTCGCCATCAGGTAGGAGACAAGCTGATCTTAGGGTAGTGAACCCAGAAGGATTATCATTTTTAATGGTTATGTGCCCCATCGACCGAATGTATGAAATAAGCTGCGATCGCAAACTGCCAGAAAACATTATTATAATACAACGGCAAAATTCTCCTTTTCACTGACAGTTCAAACTTACCATAGGCTGTAAGTCTACCACGAGTTGCTACTTTAAATTTAAACTATCGTTCGCGTAAAAAAATGTATTGGGATTTGAAATTGTCATGTCATGTAATGTGTCATCCCAATACAATTTCTTTACGCAAACGATAACGTATACGTATACGTATAACGTAAATTTAAGGTGGCAACTCGTGGTAGACGTACAGACATGGGATTCAAATACATAGTGATGTCAGCCTAGTTTTCTAGTATCAACTAAGACCCTACTACCTAATTTCATTGAACTTATTTGTATAGAAAGGTTCTTATGTCCAATAACGTAATCTTCACGGTAATCCAATTGACATCTGACAATTGAAACCCATTGGGTCGTATAAACGTTCTTTCACGTGATTGGTTAATAATCCATCCATCAACCAATCAAATGACGCGAGCTGTATCATACGTGAGATTTTTATATAGGTGATTCTACTGCATGGTACAAGTAACCGGCAAACTTCTTGAGCAAATGATCTTGACTGCGCAGAACCGAATTTTAGGTGTCATGGGTGGTGAAGGCGGGGCGCGACGGCGGGGGGCATCGTATCGAGCGCGCTATTGGTAGATTAGTCGACCCTCGTCTCCCGCGTTGTGTCTACGTCCCGCTGTCTTCCCAAATACACTTGCGTGCAGTGAAAAGTACTTTGTTGTTGTTGTAGACGTTTTTTTTGTTATAATTTTTTGTTGACTTTGTTGTTATTCTTATTGTTACTGTTATTGTTATTTGTTGCGATTCTGAGGATTGTTTTTAAATGAATAATATGCCGCGACAACCTAATGTGGTATTAAAACGACAAGCCAGAAAAATGGTTTACGACGTATATTGCTTCTTGAAGAAACAGGGCAAAAATGACATGGAAACGCTGAAACAGACTTCGGAGGCTACAAAAACATCTGTTAGTACTGTTAGGCGAATTATTAATGAAGCCAAGGGCTCCGACTTGCTCACTGTGTTCCGGACTCCGGGTAAGAATAGATCTGGTAAAAAGAAAGTTACCAACATTGATAGTTTTGACCAATTTGTGATAAAGAGATGTATTTATAATTACCACATCACAAATAATGAACTCCCTACCGTGGAAAGACTTCGTAAAAAATTAAAAGAAGATATCAATTTTAATGGCTCAGAACGAACGACGACTTGGGCTTCAGATGGAAAAAAACTGAAAATAATCGGAAGCTTTTAATTGAAAAGAGCAATATTCGTCTGCTACGGATAGAGTTTCTCCAAAAACTTATGAAATATAGGCAAGAAGGAAGACCGATAATATACACCGATGAGTCCTATGTCGACTCGTCACATGCCAGTGGCAGCTCGTGGTCAGATAGGACAACTGGGGGTTTAAAAAAACCAATTTCAGAAGGGCAGCGTGTAGTTATAGTTCACGCTGGGTCCGAAGCTGGATTTGTGCCCAATGCCCTTCTTTTATTTAAAGCTGGGATAAAATCAGGTGACTACCACGACAATATGAATTTTGTTAACTACGAAAAATGGCTGTGTTGTCAACTGCTTTCAAATCTACCACCGAATTCTGTTATAGTAGTTGACAATGCGTCATACCACAATAAACTCTGTGATCCCGCGCCAACTGCTAATTCCAAAAAAGCAGATATGCAGAAATGGTTGCAAGAAAAGGGCATTCAATACGATGAGAAAATGTTAAAACCCCAGCTATTTAAATTAATAAAAACACATAAGGAACAATACAAAACATACAGCATAGATAAAATGTTATCAGACCATAGCCATACAGTGCTTCGCCTACCACCATACCATCTAGACCTTAACCCCATTGAGATGACTTGGGCAGCCATTAAAAGGTATGTCGCTAGCAAAAATGTCAGCTGGAACACTGGCAAAGTAATAGAGCTCGTGAAGGATAAGGTTTCGTTAATGGGCGCTAGCGAATGGACGAAACTATGTCAGAAAGTCAAAGAGATTAAGGCGGAGTACTTAAAAAGTGATCACGTGGTTGATTTAGTCTCTGACGAGTTTGTCTTTTTTGCTGATGATGATAGCGACTCCGATGGAGATCACAGTGATGATGATGATGACGAGGAAGTCATGACTAGTACCAGTTCCGCTTCAGCTGAACCAAAACCTGGCACCAGCTCTAGTTTTAACTTAATGGATGGAGTATCTTTTTTACCCTAAGATTAAACGAGTACCTATCCTGTATTTTATGTTGTTTTTCTAATTAATATTTCGTACATATACACCAATTCGACGACCGACTTGGTGTAATGGTTAAGAAGTTGCCTACTACACCAGAGGTCGCGGGTTCGATCCCCGCACAGTACAAACATTTGTGTGCATGAACATGTCTGTTTGTACTGGTCTGGGTGTCTCCTATGTATAATAAGTATGTATTTACAAAAGAAAATGTATGTATGTTTATCCGTTGTCTAGTATCTCATAACACAAGCTTTAATTAGCTTACTTTGGGGCTAGATGGCGCTGTGTGGAATAATGTCCAGGGATATTTATTTATTTATTTAATTACCAAGCCCCAAAGTGAGCACAGTAAGGCTTGAGTTATGGATACTAGTTAACGAATAAACATACATATAAAATATATAAATAATATACATTATAAATACATTTAAAAAACATGTCTCAGGAAAAATTAATATGTTCGTCACACAAACATTTTGTCCGTACCGGGATTCGAACCCAGGACCTTTGGGCTAGTAGACCCTGCTAACGGGCCACGCAGGTTGTCAAAATATATACCTGAATAAATATGAGCATTTCACAGTTAAAAAAAGAGTATCTTTTTTTGTTGCACGTAAGTGTACAATGCGCGAACTTTCCCCCACTACGACTACAAATGCTCAAGAAGTTTGCCGGGTACTTATAATAATGATGTTTCCAGATAAAAGATTTAATATTCCCCTCGATGATAAATATTTTTCCACAAAGTTATTATTGAGCTCTGTTCCAGCAGTAAGTGCAGTAAATTAGTAATTCTCTCCTCATAATTTATTTACCACGAATCGGGGAAGAACACATGTGGGAACACATGTGACGTCATGAGTTCGCAATGTTAAAAAATTAACTACCTGCTAGATCAACGAAATATTCAAGTTAGTTAAATAAAATAGTAAAAGGTGTGTATTAAAAAAGAAATAAAAAAAAATTAAATAAAAATGTTCCCATAGGTACCCAATTTGTAATGATAGTTTTTGCAAGCATTTTCACCTATCACCTAAGTATACGTAAGCGAATCGCAGGTTGAATTGGAAACGAAACGACTAGCAATATTCTCGGTAAGTATGAAAATAACTAATTGACTGAATCTTTTTCTGTATTTATTAAAACGTTACGAAAGAATACGATTATTTTAGCATTATCACGATAACAATAAATTAAACAAACACGTCTGCAAAACGGATCGTCGCACGTTCGTGACGCCACAGAGGCAGCGTCCACAATGTCTATGTCAAGGTTACTCTGCGCCTGCGCGGTTACGCCTTGCAAGAGTGCTGCTGTTTTTTAATGAATCCTACATTCAAGTCTGCACTAGTGAGTACCGAATTCTTATTTCTAATGATTAATTGACTGGCCTGTTGGCGTAATGGTGGCAATTCTGCCTTTAGTATCGTAGGTTGTGGGTTGAATGGAAGACCTTCTGTGACGATCATTTGTGTTTGTTGTGTTTCGCAAAAAAACTCAAATAGGTAAATAAATAATAACATAGGTACATGTATTATTTATTTTTCATTTGTATTTAGATTTCAATACAATTCGGCACTTAGTGAAGTTTGTAAATTTAGTAGAGTTGCGCCACGCAGTTACGTAGATAATATATTGCAAGAGTGCTGTTTTTGAATGAATACTCCTTTTAACTCCACAAGCTTTTTTAAAAATAAGGGTTCCACACCAATTTGGAACTTGTTAAGGTACTATTTGGAACCGAGCTGCCGACTGCAACTGCATTACAGCACGTGCAGCGTCCCATTGTTATCTATGTCACTCACCATCAAGTGACAATGGGACGCTGCACGTGCTGTCGGCAGTTGCAGTCGGCAGCTCGGTTCCAAATGTGGCGCCTGCTGTAGAAGTTATTATCAACTTGGAACTCATATCTTGGAATCCTATTGTGAGTTTCATTGTAAACATTTTTTCAATGCTCTATTTTCTTTCTAAAAGTGGAAACTGGAAGAATTCCACCTTCTTCTTAGGGATCGAGCGGGACTTGGAATCGCGTCTTCCTCAATCCTAATAATTAAAAAAAATTGTGTATTTAAATCAAAACTTTTTCGCTAAATATGTGAAATGTATTATTTAATCGTGCGTATTACATTTTGAAGAAAAATCATTTTATGTTATTGAACTTTTGTGTTTTTTCTTCAAAAATGTCTTTGAACTTAATTAAGACATTATCATTCATAGATTCAATACTGAACCGGACTTAGAAGTAGGTCTACATGAATACTTACAACATATTAGCAAATTGGATACCTAACTTTGTCGAAGTAATTAACATTAATAGACTACCAGCAGCCTTTTATTAGTACGGTGGAAAAATTAATACATAACGTGTACTAACTAGGTGCGAATTAGTTATACAAGTTATGAAAACTGCTGTAGAAAATGTTTTGCAACTTTACTTGATTTAATATGAAAATCAGTCATGTGAGACCGGCTCTCGGCTCGGTGAGGACTTAAGCTACGCAACGGGTGATGAGTGTGTTCTATTTTCAATTTCAAACTCAAACTCAAGGAACATTTATTTAAAAAATAGACTTTCACAGTACTTCCAAATCGTCAAATTTAAAGCAAAATATACTAAACTAGCTGTCCGTCAGCGGCTTCTCCCGCGTAAACTGTTTCTGACAATAAAATACAGCCTAAAATAAAAATATATATAGCCTATGTCACTCCCTGATAAGATAATGTAGCTTTATTTATATTGGGGAAAGAATTTTTAAAATCGGTCCGGTAGTTTCCGATCCTATTCAAAACAAACAACAAATCTTTCCTCTTTTAAACCAACTTCAGAAAAAGGAGGAGGTTCTAAGTTCGACTGTATGTTTTTTTTGAATGTTTGTTACCTCATTACATAACTTTCGACTGGGTGAACCGATTTTGATCATTCTTTTTTATATATCCCATTTTAATTTGGTCCAGTTCTGACAGTGGCATCCATGGGAAATCCATATAAGTCTTAAATCTAGATAAACCATATGCGCGACAAATGGACGAATAACTCATTATCACGCCAACCGATTTCGATGCTTCTTTTATTATTGGAAAGGTATATACTTCAAGGGTAGTTTGATGAGTGTTTGGTCAGGTTCTGATTATGGGATCCATGACAAAGTAACAGAACTCTTCAATTCTTAGGAGCAATTGGACTATACTTTTTCGATGTATAAAATAAATAAGAACTATTTACTGAAAATCAAGAAATAAACAAAAAAAAAACAAATTAAAAAAAAAGTGTTCCAATACAAAACACTAAAAAGTAAAGAAATAATTGCGTATTCTTCTAAAACTTATACGATAATGATATCGGTGTCAGCCAATGTAGGTTTGTAACTACCTACATACATACGTAACGTAATATGTAAGAAATAGGTATATTGTAGTGTTTCCTTGGCTGACACCGACTCCAACAATAACAATAATTTTACCTACATTATATTTTCGTATAAGTTTTAAAAGAATACGGAATTACTTCTTTACTTTTAAGTGCTTTGTTTTGGAATAGTTTTTTTTGAAGGTGGTTTTTTTTTTGTTAATTTTTTTTTAATATCACTATGGATAATAAACATAAGTACTATTCTATTATTATATTTAAATACGCCGTATGCAGACATAATGCGACTCTACCACCGCGTCGGAGTTGTTTCTTGCTGAGAACACCCGGCGAGAAACTCAGCAGCTACTCTTTTAAACTTCTTTTGGGTATACAGTATAATGATCCAAACACTGTGCTCATTGTATGCCGGGATTTGAGTACTATATTTGTCTTATTAAAATATGTATGTTTATCAGTTTCTGAAACTAATTTTCAACTAATCGCCGTGAGCAAAAATATTTACTTTAAAATATGTTTATCAAATCATTCAACTGTTAATCTTAACATTTGCTTGAATTAAACCGGTTTTTTTTGTAAATTTATTGTATTTTATAACATTATTTATTATTGTGGAATTTTTCAGGTTCTAAGGTAGCAAACGAAGTGAGGTAGGATAGGTGTAGAGCGAAAACTACCTCATTGTTGGAACTGCAGAAGTACGACTATTATAATTATATCCCGCAATTACATAGTAGTTAGATAGTAATAGACCGTAATCATACCGACTCTGACTTGGCTACGGATGTTATTGTTGATAAAAATGTATAATTGTTTACGTCATTTTATATTAGACATAGCTAAATATAGGCCTAGAAAAATATGTAACTTAATTTAGAGGCTAAGACTTTTGTGATCCTCAAAGCAAAACCCTGTCTACTGCAACAACTTTTGGCGTTGATTATCTTTGTATTAGCACAGAATAATGTAGTAGAACTCCGTGTATTAGTCCCACGTTCGTAGTAGGTAAAATGAATAATGTGTGGTACCACAAAATTACTATGAGAGCGTTAAAACGATTTAAAAATTCTCGTTCGTCAGAAATAGCAAGATAACTATACCACACTCAAAGATACGGCCAGAGGCCTCATTACAATAGCTCATATCCAGTCTAGTGTAGCGAGCAATGCAGTCAGTAGATATCCAGCCTAGAAGACGTTCAGGCAACCGCTGACTGGCTGGAAATGAAAGATTGTATTAAGAAATTGCTCGCTACGCTCAGTTTAAGGAATGAAAGTTATAATGCCCCAGTAGGAGATAATATAAGTTTTGTGACTCGTGTTAGAGCTCGGCTCGCTTTCAAAATTTCTGGAAGAGATAATAGATCTCGCAATAAAACCGTCTACACTGTAACATTAAGGTGTTCTGTTAGAATCTGGTGTATTGCTGCTAATGTATTTTGTGCAGTAAAGATATAGCTATTCTTTAGCATCCCCCAAAAAGAACCACAGTGCTTTAGGTAACGCCACGAAGCGGTCATCTCTCTTCCAATGTTGCTCAAAATTCTAACGTGCGACGTTGCAAAAAATCCTTACACATGGCTAACGTAAGTTAAATAGATAAAATTCATTTTACGAGTTGTTGTTACAAGTGAAAAAGATGCAAATTGCAAAGAAGTGATTCAACATTGTTATAATCTCGTTTTTATTTTGCAACGTGTTATTTTTTTCTGTCATTAAATCATGACCGAAACAAATGGTGTTGTAATTATTATAAATGCAAAAATCTAGTTATTATGTTGTATTAAGTAACTCTTATTGTAAATTGGTGGCAAGTTTCGCCACTGTTCTTCTTGCTGCCCATTCAAAAAAAAATTTATTATTACTAGCTTAGACTATTCCTCCTGTAAAAGTATGTACAGCCTAAAAAATATAAAAGAAAGTTGTGTTAGTTACACCACCTAAAACTCAAGAACGGGTGGACTGATATATGATTTTTGTGTTTTTGGATTTGTCTACTAAAACATTGGGAAATTGACGAAAAAAAAGCTGCACAGCTGTCAAGCATTTGCCAATAACTTTTGACAGAACGAAGTTTGTCGGAGCCGCCAGTACTTAATAAAGTCAAGGGCTGAAGTGGAAATGGAACCTGGATCTCCTACAATCAGGACGTTCTGTCACTAGGGCCATCGACACTTAAGATAGGTAACTTGTCAATTTTCAGCATATTTTTTTCTATCTACTGCAACAGCATATCAACAAGAGATCGAAACCAACCATAGGTCAAAATTTTCGCGCAAAAACTGACGAACCGTAATAATTGCTTACTCGTTAACATAATTATTGGTCTCGGTGTCGGTAGTGGCCTCAAGCCGTAACGGTGTATAAGATGGATTTCAGTCTGAACCAGTAACCTCTTTGTGATAGTTTAGGTGAAGGTACTCATAGTAATAATTACACAAAATAATAGTTGGCTTCAATAAAAAAAATACCGGATTGAATGATAGGATAGGTATACGGCATTCTCAACAGGTAATTTAGATACGATCTGTGGCAAGATCTGTTTAATAATTTTTAGCTTAAGTTTTATCTTTTATACCGTTTTTTCGCAATAGATAAATAATAGCTAAAATAGCAAAATAAACTAATAAAAATAATAAATTTCCCTTCAGGCATTAAATTGTACTTTTTCTTTGCAATAAATAATAAATGAATAAACAATAAAATAAACTACCAAATGAATAAATACTTAATTGAATAAATATTTTTAAAATAAAAGCGAAAATAATGTAATATTGGTATTAAGTAGTAACTTACAAAACTAACTTTAACAGTTGTTACTAACATACTAATTGTCCGTGGATGGATTCTGTAGTAAATGTTTTTTTATTTTTTTATTTTTAGTAACGTATTAAAGACACTTTCAATCCCTCGACTAATAATATCAACATATTATGTGTATCCATCCATGATGGATTCTTGTTATAAAAGGTGTAAGTGTGTCTAGGAAAGTTATTAGTTAAGTACTAAGTTTCTAAAGAAACCTACATCCGCGTGAGATTCAATGTAGCACGTCGTTGTTAGCACTAATCACTTCTAATCAATATTGTCTAGAACAAGAACCTTTACGAATAGGTACTAAGTGTTAACTCTCTGCTCATGAGCGAACAAACAAACAGATTGACAAGTTTGCTTGTAGTATACAGTGGTGGCCACATAATTAGGGACACCAGTCGATTTTCATACAAAAGAAGTAACTTTGAAGCCTTGATTCTCCGCCAAGAATTGACTGAGCTGTGATCTGATGATAGCCATCTAGGAGGTGAACGGAGGAGATTGTCATACACAGTAAACAGATCTGATCAGCATTTTATTCTAAGAGATACAAAGGTCTGAGTTCTCTGTTTTAGGATTTCCATACATTTTAATGCTATTTACGCGTTTTTTTTAAACATATCCTTACACCTATTAAAATGCTGATCAATTCTGAAGGTGTGTATGATGATCTGGATCTCCTCCATTCAATCCATTGATGACTTTCATCAGATCACAGCTCAATCGATCCTTAGCGGAGAATCAAGGCTTCAAAGTTACGTCTTTTGTATGAAAGTCGACTGTCGTCCCTAATTATGTGGCCACCACTGTTTAAAGTACAATGAGTGGAATAAACAGCATGCTATACAATTAATGAACATGTATGCGTCGAGTTTACCTAAATGATAATAGAGACAGCGGAAATCAAATGTTGTGTATTCGAGCATAACCATTTCGGTGGCCTAATTCCATCACAAATTTAAACCACGCTAAACCTAATCTCTTTTTGTGGTATCTGTAAATGAAGCAACAAACAAATTAAGGGTTTGGGAGCAAAATTTGTGTTTTTCCTGGATACCTACCTAAAACGTTTATCGTAAGAATTTAATATAAGTAAGTTTAGTATATAGGTCCGGCACCTGTGCACCTTTTGGATTTTCTGCAACCCAGCACGAGTAGAATCAATCATTATAACAGCATTTTAATAATCATGACTGCTCATAGGATTAGATGAGTCATCCTGTAACTATTTACCTACATAATTGGCCACGTACAACCTGAAGAGTGTCACTCAATTCTCAGTTACTCCTTCCTGTCACGTATGCCAGATCGTTAAAGCCACGCCACACCCGCCTGCTAAGTGGGTAATCAGACTGGGCCTTATAAGCCTTAAACTTTATTACTGGTTTTGAGAAACATTACGAAACTAGGCTGTTATGTAGGCGTGTAAGGAAAATATGGTGGAAATTACATGTCATTTTACTAAAACTTTTTGAATTGTTTGTTAATTAATAACTTGCTTGAATAACTTCATGAATTCTATGTTATATTATCTATCAATTGTTCGTTTTAAGCAATTAGCATTTACGAATTTTTATTTCGTGCCTACTGTGCTTTATTTAATGAATTTTAACTAAGTTCAATAGATTCGCACAAGTTTTTTGAAAGTTCTTAAGTAAGTTGTTTGAAATTTCTAGACCAAATAGTCCGGAAATTCATAAATTTAATACTTTTTTGATTGAAGAGCAAAGATTTGTGATTTTCTTTAATATTTTATAATGGAGATAACAACAGTTTTAGTAAGATACTTAGAGTGACAAATAAAAATACTGAATTTTTCCCTAAATGGTTATCCTCAAATCATGTATCAATTCGTAAAAACCTTAAAACTAACTAAAATAGTATGCATTTGGTTCTCAACAAGTTGTTAAGATTAAAAATCAAAGAGGAAAATGTGTTAGCAAACGAGCCGAGAGCAAAACCGAGTAATTGCATTTGCACAAGTGTCATTTGCATGCAAAATTTTCTTATTGCTGAATTAAATGCGTCGTATTTAAATGAAGTACATACGTTGATTTATTGATATTTTAATAATCGGCTCGTACAATCGTTAGTGATTGCTGTTTAAAAAACACAGATTCATTTTTTTCATTATTGTGTCGTAGTTAATAGGATTTACTATCAACATGCCAGTTATAAATAAATAAATAAATATCCCTGGACATTATTCCACACAGCGCCATCTAGCCCCAAAGTAAGCTAATTAAAGCTTGTGTTATGGGATACTAGACAACGGATAAACATACTTAAATACATTTTCTTTTGTAAATACATACTTATTATACATAGGAGACACCCACACCAGTACAAACAGACATGTTCATGCACACAAATGTAAAGTAGTGTAAGTGTAGTTATATATGGAATGTGGCCGGACCACTGTTTTTTGGCCTAAAATATTAATTTTGCTCTTCTCTTTGCATTTTCACTTATTCGCCTTTGTCAAAAAAAGTTTATCACCACTTGAGATGAGTAGCGCCGTATGAAAAAACTGTACATACATCATTTATTACTGACTGCTGCATACCCAAATACGGGTTGGTAATAATCAGTTATGATCAAAAACCGATAAAAATGAAACTTTCACAAAATTTAGATAATTTATTATTAATTATTTATTCCTCAATTCGATGCATGAAAAGAACGAAAAACATTTATTTTTAAATATTTGTTAAAATATGATCATTAATTTGAATATGATATAATTTGTCATCTCATCAGTCCTGGAAATTTACTAATCGCTCTTGTGTTTACACTATTTTCTTATCAACAGGTTCATATAGGTACAAGGAAAATTGTTGAATAACTGAATGTCAATAAAACATCGGTCTATGAATGAATGAGATAATGATCGTCAGGTTGCGCTCTTACCATTGCCATTTTTTTAAATGATTGAAAATGTTAGTAAAATACATTTTTAAAATGGTTTTACTATGAACGGGCAGGTTATTTTACAGAAAAAATGTTTTATTCAAGTAGACCTGAAAAGTCTTGCTTCCTAGTAAACATGCTTTTGTTTAAATTTTTTAAATTTTGTTTACTAAATTCAGTTTAAAACTATAAAGAAAATTATAAATATCATGCTTTAAATGTAATTATACTTAATTTTATTGATAAATTGCCGAGCAAGCCTCCCGTGTTCACACACGACATCCTTTATTTCACACATCATCTAAGGGCCACCGTGGTCTTTTTCAAGTGAAATCAAATCAAAAATATATTTATTTGAATAGACCTGTAGCAAGTACCTAAGTACTTTTAAAACAAGAAAAAAATATACTTAATATTAGACCTAAATACACAAACGTAAACGTAACGTAACGTAACGTAACGTAATGTAAACAAAAATAATGTGACTACCTCTACCACCGCATCGGAAATTGATCTTATACTGAAAAGACCCTGCGAGAAACTCAGTACTTACTCTCTTAAACTTAGTTGGGTTTTACAAAAAGAGGAAGTACAATGAGTATTAAAAAAATTCTTATGTTCTCACATTTCCTTAAAATATGAACCTTAAATAAAAGTACATCTAAACTACGGAATATTTAAAGCAAACAGATGTACAAAGTCTTCTATTCAATTCAAGGTGGATCGTAAGCTCTCTACAGCATCGCCTGTCTTGCACGAAAAAACTGCCTGCCGAGAAAGCCCATGGGGCCTGGCGAATAGCTAATACCATGACCTTGGTAATCATGTAAGTAGCTACGTGTACCGAGTGTCCGATTGTTTTATTTTATTATCAAATCACTCGAGGAGTACTTGTATGGAGTGAATTATACAATGCACCTTATTCTACGATTGTAATACATTTGTAAATACAAATTATAAAAGAATTAGTTTTTAAATAACTAAGTATTTAAATTACGAACTGTAAGGTTGTCTAACATTTCCGGGATCGTGTAGCACGCTTTTTCCTCCCTGTAGATTCAGTTCAGGTATGACAGACAGACAGAAAAAACTTACTTAATGGTTCCTTCACCGTTATTAAATATACCGCTAAAAATTATATAAGGCATTTACCCCATCCCAGATTGCGTACGGTTTCTAGATGCCGAAGATCGTTTGCAATTACTGAGTCTTTTTTGTTGTCATTACATCGATTTTAATTATCTTCGCGTTTCCACAGACTGGATGCGTCTCAGCTCACAACGCAATGCAAAATTATCTTCTTAGTACAGGGGACAGGAAATGAAATCTCTTTTTAAGTGAGTGAAAACATATCAACATTGATATTTGTGTGCCTTTCAGTAATAAATATATACTCTTTTTTCTGTAGGGCTCAATGTCATCCCTCTTTGTAAATTCTGTATTTATCATCCGAAGACTGCTATCCCATGAATGTAAGGCCAACTCAAATGAAAGGAAGGAAGGAAGTACTTTTTTTTTAATATATTTTTTTTATGAAAATTTAAATTGTTAAAAAATATTTTAAATATAATTAAATGAAAATTGCTTCCTGGTAATGTGAACCAAAGGGACCAATAGCAAAAACATTTACCTTTATCAGATTTTAGGTGCTATAGACCTTTATTCTTTTACAACCTTTATTTTAAATGTCTTACTACAACATGACATGAGGCACAAGAGTTCACGCCAAGTTTTACATTAAAGTGTATTTATTTAAGGATGTCCTAAGACCAAAACAAACCTGACCTTGAACACTTATCTTGAGTTTCCAAAGAAATCACTCAAATTTTATCACACTACAAGTGATTCATTCAATAATCATATTACACTGCATCCTTTTTCAAAGTAAATATCACATAATTCCCGTTGAAAACTGCAAAACAATCAAGTTAACCATAACCTAACCAAAATTTGTGTTCCGATTTTGACAGCTTTCGATTGATTTATTAGTGATGGGGTATAACAATGAACCAATTGAAGTAACCAATTTTTCAATCGATAATTATCGATAAAGTATTTACTGAGTATTATTACTCGTGAAAGTATTGTTATCGGGAAATGGAAAATAGGCAACGGGCAGCCACACTGCTAGTCCGTAGAAATCGCAGATTGTTTATTATTTCATTCTAATTAAACAGTACTGTACGCAGGATCAATTCTATTGTTGCGTCAAATGTATCGCCTTTGTTTTTCTTTTTGATATATTAACAAAAAGTATAAGTCATTATTAAAAATTAATCACAAAATAAAATAAAAAGAACTAAAATGACAGTTCAAAAACAAATGAGAAAAAAGGCGAGCATTTCTTTTTCCTGCCAAATTGTAGAATTTTTCATAAGATTCTTATAGATAAAATTATGTTCATAAAATAAGGTTTTAGTCAAAGTTAATAATTAACTAACTAAAACATCAGCAATCCAGTAGGTTGATTATGTAAAGCTGTTTAAAACAACAACCGTTACATTACTGCTTTAGTAAGAAAGCTGTCATATTGATTCTCACTAAAGTAACAATGTAACGATGATTTCAATCAAATTTCGACAGTTGTTGATTCAAACAGGCATACTATTTTCCGATTTAAAAACGATTCAGTATTTGTAGTAAGTAAGTATTACTTACTTACTACAAATACTGAACTACTTATTTTGAAATACTTATTTGTAGTGAGTAAGTAATACTTACTTACTACAAATACTGAATACTTTATCAAAATTGTTATTTTTTTAATAAATATATTTTTTGTATGTATATGTATCTTTTTTTTAACTATACCAGTATTCAATGTACGATAATAACAGTCAGTAAAAAAGAAAACTACAAATAAGCGTTAAACTAATGAACTGATCTGAAAAGTCGAGAATATCGAACAGAAAACGAATTGAATTCAATTGATAATTTTGTGCCCAACTCTATAGGTGATTCCAAGGTCAGGTTTGTTTTGGTCTTAGGACATCCTTAAATAAATACACCATGGTTGTACTTGTACCGTTGTATGCTGCTGACAAAGCTATTTTTTATGGTTTTGTTAAAGTTGACCTCTCTTCCTTGCATTCACAAAAATATATACATTATACATATATATATATATATATATATATATATATACATTAACAACAATACAGGCAGGTGCATCGCGTGCTGATCAATGATTAAAAAAGAGGTTACTGGACTTTATTAATTAGAAGCTTTCTTAACAGCCGTCATTAAGCTTTACCGTCAGTGAAAAGTAGCAAAACTATAATTATTTACTTTATATCACTCTTCATTGAAACTGTAATTTAAAGGTTTTTAAACTAAAGTCTTCACATCATTACATCTTTACAGACAGGATCACGTTAATATGTTAACATCAGTAACGATTTTGAATGGTTACACGTACATCCCAGGACGCAGACATTTTGCAATATAAAATGAAGACGTTTTCCAAAAGATCGATATAATTCTATAACTAAACATCGTCATCTAAATAATTATTTATGTGCTATCTCTAAGACTACGTGCAAGCCTCATCAATAGTGATGTGGACATGTTCATGCATGATGCTAATTCCCGATGCGAAAGTCAGTGAGTTAAAACACTCTTACAATTTACTTTGTTTTTCTGGACTCTCGGCGATGATCGCCAGTGTACGTTCAAACCTAAAATGGTTTTTGTTACACTGTAAGCAGCTTTAGAAACGTATGCTCTTTGTAATTGTTAATAAATAAATAAATAAATAAAATTATTAAGGCTCTAATCTGTGTCAACGCATCCGATGCTGTAAACGTAGCAATGGAAAGTGTCGTAGCTCTGCTCTTAGTAAAGGAGCTAAGATAAAAGAAGAAAAAGATAGTTATTTTAGTCAATGGTGTGAGCTGATTTCTTTGATTTTTTGATTCTGGTTTAGTCATATTCTGAACATTTGTGTTTTTAGATTTTACGTGTCTTAGTTAGTCAATTTATATTTAGGTAACTAATATATTTATATAAATTAACTATTTCTACTCTTTAAACACAGGACGGTTGTCAATAGAGTTTTACATATTTAACCGAGGGTTCTAAGCAAATTAAAGCCATGGCATTCGTTTATCAGAGATGGCAAATTTACAATGAAATTAGAACAATCGCGTGTATTGATTGGTATGAGGCCCTCGTAATGATATCGGTTGTTGTCACAGCTACTTACACAAGGAGTTGGCTAATTATGTTAAACAAAACTTAAAAGTGTTTTCTACTCAGTACGTAAACATGTAACCCTACTGATCAACAACACAGCTATAGCGACATTTAAATCCAAAATCATGAACAAAAAAACTGGTGTTAGGTGTATCTGTATATTGTAATGGTACCTATTTGCAGGTATATCTGGGTATAAATACGAGTACTAGGGGGCTAGTAAACTGAGCAACACGCTATGTTCGTTTCGACATGCCAAATTCACAAATGAGGGTACCTTAAGTAACCGAGATCAAATGTCATTTCGATTAGACGAGTGCTAATGTCATTCCTGGTCATTTTTATATACTTAACTCAAAATTTAGCACAGATCTAGTGCTCAGTCTACATGACCATTGACCAATGTTCACGTACAAAATGTTTATAATAGTAATTTGTTTGATAACTGCTATCGTCACGGTCTGCCCACCGCGAGGCCGAGCGAATTCTTTCAAGATCCTTGCATTAAATGTAACGAAACTCAACAAATTCACTGTACAGTCGGCCACAGTTCAAGCGTATCGCAGGGGATTTCGTACCGTCTGCGCGATGTATGAGAGTCCATGGTTAAGAGAGCTCAGCTTAACTCAGCCAGTAGACTGTAGTCTGCACGCGACGTCACTTACGTATATCAGTTATTTTTTATTGAAAAAAAAAAACCTGAATCGTCTGTTCAGTTCCGCTACGCATTAATCTATGTAAAATTAGGCATTTAAATTAAAGTTCCTTTGATACCAAAATTTACCTACTACTCTTTGCTAGTTAATTGGTTTCATTTGTGAACGGTTGTTACGATTTTAGGTATTTTATAAATATAACGAAAGAGCGATCTAAAAACCTTTTGTTTTTCTTTTAAGTTTATTGGGGTTTCTTCGCATAATTAACCAACTTGATATAACTTTTTGGTTTTCTATTTAATCATCTTGGTTTCATTCTAATTTAGTCATTCATGAACACAAATAAAGTCTAGATATTGTAGGTATTTTTCCCACCTAACTCACCTTTGTCAACCAAACATTTTTCTCCGACATAACGAAGCCAGAGTTATCGTAGCCACATTTCTCTTTCGCCATCTTAATATTCCCAACAGGGATTAATTCACTGGGACTCTTCAAAAGTTTAAATCACTGTATTAGAATCACTAGATATCACAAGCACGTGCTAGTGCTTAACACCGTGTGTGAGGATTTAATGCACCATGAAACTTTTCAGATAGGTAAACAATTAGAAAAGTTTTCTTTCCCGCCAAATGTTCTGTCAGAATGACAGCCAAGCGCGGGAAAACCGTTCAGTGTGTAGCCCCGGCGTGGACTGGCCGCGCGACAAGAGTTAACCGAAATAAGTAGTTGTTAACAAACCAACCGGATTTTCAGTTGCCAATTGTGGTTATTGTAGTGTAGCATTCATTTGGTTCAAGTGCTGACATTTTTAGATTGACTACTTACTTGATTTTATAGATTACTTTTACACGTAACTGGTTACTGAGCTCTATAGTACTACTAGGTAATCTTGATATGTTTGAGTAAACAGACTGCAAATCTCATAATTGCCACAACATTTAAAGCCTATTTAATTTTTTTTTTATAGATAATTGATAATTACTAACATATTTACATTGACAGTTTGAGTTATTAGTGCTAAAACTAATGAGTGTACTTATTTTGTTTTTTTTAGCATTTTACAGTGCTTGTTTTTCGTATCTAAAAATAGAAAAACTAGTAAAATTCGAACTAACCACTGAGCTACCGAAATCTTACTGACCTGAACGAATCTAATAGATATACCTATGCTAACGTAGCAAGCCAACGTTATTTCATCAATGTCTAAGGCAAGTACCTTCAAACATCCGAAATAAATATTTTGACAAATATTTAAACTTTCGGTTAAGATGAAATATGCTAAAATAAACAAAGTAATAATCAAATAGCATAAGAAATGATATGTATGCATAGTATTAAGGCGGCTTTATTGCTATAGGGCGATGTTATCAAGCCAGCTTTTAAGAAAAAGACAAGAGAAAAGATTTAACTTAAAAATTATATAAAAATGAGTGAACCAAATTAGTAGATGTGACGACTGACAAAAAAATGAGTTGTTGACCTAACAGTCATGAAGTCCAGTGTATATTGCAGCAATACTTATGTACTACATACCAAGGTATTCAAAAATGTTAACAATCACTTTGTTGTTGAGAAACTTGGGAATTCCGTCAACCAAGTCATAAACTAAGTAACTACTACGTACCTACCTACCTACTCTAGTTTCTCAATTAATCCACTCTGTAAATTTGTCATCGTGACTCAAAATGTCCAAATCGGTAAGTGGTTAGACCAATACTACACAGTTCGCTAAATGACTGTTGCTTGCGTAAGACGCATCATTTAGAAGAAAAGAGTCGGGTATGGTATACTAACAACGATTAAAGTAATGCCACTAAAATGATACATAGTTAATGTTTTAGATAATATTCTCCTTAGACTTCCTGGCGACCTGTTAATGATGTTGCAGTTTAAGTTCTGAAAATAAAAAATAAAGTTATGCCGACGTGTGTTCTATCTTAGCTTGTGGCTAGTTTGTGTAAATTGTTCGTGCCAAACAACTACATGCGTGCTCGTCGGCATGAATAAAACTGTACGCATTGCCCTTTTTTTTTTTTTTTAAGTAGGGGAAATGCCTTACGCATACCCGTCCACCGGGGGGCGGACGGGTTATGTCGGACTCTCCACTGGGGGGGACTTCCTATTAAAAGAAAACCGCCCAGTGGCCTACCGACTAAAAACCCTACTACTCAACGCGAACTGTAGCTAGAAGGCACTTTCCTCTTAGGGTAAAGCTTGCCCAACTGACTGAATAGGCTTCTTTAAACGGAACCTGAGTCTGTGTGTGATGTGTTCTTGTTTATTGTTTTGTGAAAGGGAAGAATTCAATGAATGAATATGTAGTTGATAAATTGTACAATGATTTGGTTTTTTATACTGTTATGTTGTGCAATTTTTGGGTTTATTAATAAATAAATAAATTGTTGAACTATACCTACACCTATATGATTTGATTCGTACCTAAGTACAACATTCCACACGAAATATTCCGTAGATCGAACCTCGTTAATTCGTTAGCGCCTTAATGGAAATGTTTTTTAAAAATTGTTTATTTACCTACTTTATCGATGTGTTCCGATTGTAATCTGAGTTCGTAAAACGGTTACCCATTTGCGGTTAGTTTAGCTATAACCTGATTTTGAAAAGGTTTAAATAAGTATAATAGTTTTTAAAGGATTAAAAGATTTCGACGCATGTGTGAATAAAGTATGTACAATAATTGAATTAACAATGTCTAATGAAATTTAATACGTACAATAAGTTTTATATTTCTAAAAGGTACTAATTCTAATATACGAGTACAACACTTAGGCCGAGATCTATAGAGCGTGCTGAGCTTAAACTTAGCTCAGACTTTGAACAGCTGTATCCATCTATTTCAATTACTTCTCATCGATATTAAATTTTTTTTTTTTTAGTTAAACATCAACTTAGGTATTCCCTAGTAATAATTATAACAATACTCAATAAGTAAGATAATAATTAATGTGATAAGTCTGTGCTTAGCTAAGTAACGACTATAGATCTCGACCTTAGACACAGAACAAACTCATTTGTGTAAACGACGGTGGTTTAGTCATAAGCAAAAAAATATACTGGGTGGCAATCGAAATCACGACCTCTAATATTCCGCCAACATGTTTGTCGAATGTGAGGGTATACTCTTCGTTATTCCTAGGTAAAACAAACTACTAGGTATTGTTTTTTGTCTAGTTTTTCCCACCCATCTACGTAGGTAGAAAACCTAAACTATGGAAATAATATAATTTAACCGGTCTAGTCTGTCTACAGTCAATGCAAGTTAGTGAGCAGTTAGCAAGCCAGCTTTCAACGCAAAGTAAGGTACTATGTACTATTTATTCAATCTTGAACAGTCCTGACTATCATATTGGTACTGAAGGGTACATACATACTTATAAAAAATTGAAATGTTTAAAAAACTATTTTTTTTGCGTTCAGGATAATATGAATAAAATATAAATATGCGCCAGACAACACACCTCTTGTAATGGTCTCGAAGTGGGGAATAATATCCCTATGTTAAGAGTTACCACACAAGGAAATAAGCCAGGGGCGTCTCCCAGCACACCCCGACCCGAGTCAATTCATAAAAGATCGTTTCCTGAATTGACCCGACCGGGAATCGAATCGAATCGGGCACTACGCCAATCATGTCGTAATATTTTTTGAAAGCTGATTTCCTCACAGTAGTTTTATAAATTACTTCAAACTTAAAGATTAAAACGACGTTATTTATTCTAAGCCCCCTTTCAGATAACAACATAATTTCTACGTAAAATGAGGTCATATGAGTTAAATAATAATTTACAGTAGCCCATCTGTTCCGTAGGCGAAATACGGACATTCTTGGCCGGACGCTCTCATTGTGCGAATTAGGTGCCTACGCTCACTGTCCGAAATGGACCTGAGACGCTCATGGAGATCGATCAAAAGATAATGGCTGAAGTCTAAAATGGTTGAAATTGTTGTGTAGGTTGTGCTAGTCAGATACCGCAATGCATTTAAGTATTCAAGTTTCCGCAGTACTTATGTAAGAAATGGAATTTGTGCTTTTTGGGTGTCTAGATGTGAAATATCTATTCATATTGTTTATTGCAAGTACCTATGTCTTTGGTCATTAACACCCATGGTGCAGTCAGCACCAGAAACTAAGTACTTACGTAGCTTAATAGTTCGGTTACTTGTCACATTAACTTTGTCCACGTTGTTATAAAATTATAAAGGACCGGAATTTGCGATAAAATATGGTATTTTGGTCATTCTACCACTGCACAAGAAGGGGGGGATAATCATGAATCTCTAGCGCTTACAACTCGATCAGTTTTGAATCTGAAACAGGTCACGAATAGGTGCTTAAGTGAATTTACTTCATATTTTTATGAGGGAGTGTCTAGTCAGCCACCAGTTGCCATAATGTAAAGTTTCAACTAGGGTGTGACTTTTCCTTCTTCACTGGTAACAAACAATTATCGCAACACTAATCGTAACCAGAACTAATTAAGGTTCAAATTACCAAGTCAAAAGGCAACGTTGTAAAGTTCTGGGAATTCCCTTTCTCCGCTAAACACAAAGTACTCCTACATTTAAGTACCTTTGACGCTGACGTCATACAGTCTGGTAACAAAATTTAGGCATCTCATAAATTCTTAGAATTGCTTTTATGAGGCTGCGATTGTTATGAAACTAGTATTAATAATAGATATTGCAAAAAGAGACTGTTAGTTTCCAACTTGCCAAATAATACCTATCATAATCGCTGAATCCTACTGGATTGAAAAAATCGCAAAATGAAAATCTTAAGCAATATGTGTTTTAAATTATGAAAAATAACATTTTAATTTTACAACTAAAAAACTTTGTTTGTTTATTTATGTTAAGAGTTCCCGATAAGTCCTATTAAGTGGAAGGTCTTTCAACATTCTTAGGCCCTGTTTCTACCAAAGTAGAGAGGAGAGGAAATGTGTATTGATATCCAATCAGATTTCGTTATTCCACATTTTACACAGATAAACCCAAACACGGAATTAAACAAATTTATGTTTTTCCTGAGAGAGAAGGCATCAAACTTACGAACCACGGTGCAAGAGGTAGATAAGATAATCGAGTCACAATGGACAGATCGGTTTTTAAGCAAAAAAAATTAGTTCATTTTGGAACTGGAATTGGCTCTGATCAAGAAGGCGGAGAGCACTTAAAATATAAACGAAACAACACAGCGGTAGAGATTTTCTTAATCACAAAAACTTTTTATCAAAACAATCCGACCTACAGGGCACTCCCAACACCCCGCCATTGTAAGGTCTAAAACCACATGGGCGGTGGTGACGTGGATGAGAAACTCGAATATCTTGATTCCACCCCTGTCTCCTTGAAGTAGGGTTCATAATACTCGAAATCAGTGGTTGTACAGATTTGCTTCGATGGTGTGGTTCTGGCCTTGGTAAAGGTTAGAAAGGCAAGGTTTTTTTTACAAGGGCTAAGTAATAACAGGTAGAATTCATTAATCTAGATACGCTAAGCGTAGTTAGGTTCAACCTACTATCTAAAGTACTGACAAGGTCACCATTGCTTTTCCACTTAGCGGAACTGAGTGTTTTATACACGTAGGCGCATCGGATTATAATATTAGCTATAATAGAGGCGCGAAGCGCAAAGGATTTTCGATCTTAGCTTGTCAGCTTACCGAGTAAACGTGTTTTTAGGCTCATATTTTTCGAAAAAAACAGCCATTTCAAAGTGCAACGTGCTGCTAGCCTAGTGTATTAATTGTTTTATTATTTTATCTACTTTCTAATGGAATATTATTTTAAGGCAGGGTTCATGAAAACGTTTTTTACTACAAAACCACGTACGTAATTTTCTTTTAATAAGAGATTCTTCTTTCTTTTAGTTCAGTCAAGGAATGACATAAAATTATAGGTATAGAGTGCGTGAGCGGGAGAAACCTAAGCAATTTTTACTGAAACTTATTCAGGGTGCTTAGGGAGAAAACATACTAAAAGTCCCGACGTCTAGGAGGTGAGGCGGGGGGAGTTGCTTCAACTTTTAAGGACATTAAGAATAACGATGAAGATTACTTAGAGCCCTCTCAGCACTGAGAAGGTCGAGGAAGAACACGAGCATTTGCAAGGACCCTCAGGACCTAAGAGGATGGTTTTTTTTTTATTCATGTAACAAGGCAGTTTTAACAATTAGGGGTGGACTCCTTCTAGTAAGAGCAGTAGCACCTGTGTCACAGGGAGCCACTCTTCCGTAGCTTATTTTTACGTTTATAACTTTAAAATATTCTTATTATAATACAATGTGTTTTTCTTATTTTTATTTTATAACTACATAACTATCCAGTTTTTTACAAAAATTTTCTGCAGTGCAAAAATTAAAAATATATTGTACCATGTTTTATACAAAATTGAATACATACTTACTCGTGTATCTTAATTAATTTTATTAATATGTTTTTATTCTTGTACAAAGATTCACAGTGCGTGCGCGCGCGCGCGTATGTGTGTTTGCGTGTGTGTGTGTATGTGGGTGTGTGAGAAAGAGTGAGTGAAACTGTGTGTAGCAAGCAATTAGTAGTATAAAAATATAATTCAAATGATTGGTCTTGGAAACTTTAAAAAAAACCTTTTTTTCGAAATGTTCTTCATTTCTAGAGGGAGTTCGAAAATGGATGGGATTAATGTTATATAAGATTTTGTAAGCTTTCATTTCATAATTGAAGATTTTTTGCTACGACGACGCACCATTTTTGAAATAATGGCGAAAAACCTAAAATCGGGAACTTCCTCCTCCCGCCGCCTCACCTTCTAGACGTCGGGACTTTAAGTATGTTTTCTCCCTAAGCACCCTGAATAAGTTTCTAAAGAAATCGCTTAGGTTCCACACCTCACGCACTCTACAACTACTTTATTGACTAGACTATTTCTCTAGAGTAAGTAGTTATTTTTTAATGGTCAGTACCTACTCTAATTATGTTTTTGAACCTTTTGCTCTTACCCAAAAAAACAACAAAACAGCAAATCATAAAACATATATTAAATGTTTAATGCCAGGTATTGATGAATATAGAAGAAGTTCAATGCGACATCTTGTGGGTAGGAAAGCATACACTTACACACACCTATCTAAACACAATATAGTTCTCAGAAACTGATAACATCCTGATATTACAATCCCGTTGTCCAGTCTCCGGACAATAAGATTAGATGAATGTATAAGGACTATATTCAATATCATATTATCCGCCTTTATTCAACGCTATATTGTGATAACGATTTGTTATTTCCGGTTATAACACAGCTTTCATTGTTATTTACTTAGATGGAACTGACATAGACAACCCACATACGATTAATTTATTATCCTTGCAGACTTGCATGTACGAACGAAGTAATACAACCGTAGCTAGACGTTCATTTGTACTGAATTGTGTGTTTGTGTGATTCTTTATGTTTAAGTTTGGAATTATCTAAGTTAGGAACGTATATTATTCTTGCTACGAGTATAAGCTGCATACTGCTTAAATATTACTACTTACTCGTATAAGCTGCACATTGAAAGCTGACTTGACATATTTTTTAATATATAACTACTTTGAATTTGTAAGAATTGTCCCGCTACAAAAATGTGCTTTCGTAGCACGCTACGGATTTTTTTGCTCAACTTCGGAACTAAAACTACAAACTCAGTTGTTGCATCGGCTTCGTACTCCTAAACGCACGTAATAATTTGAAATAAATGGTCACTTTATTTTGTTTTAGTATTAGATCGACATTAATACTGCCATGGATTAAAATAACTATAACTAAGTAAATAATATAAGTAAAAAATATCCCCTCGTACTTTCTGATAGTTAAATTCTATTAAGAATTTATTATTAATAGGCCTTTTTTGAAAAAGTATTTGGCAGAACGCAATACATTTAAATATGGATATAACTAATCAGGCCAATTAGCTAACAAGTTTAACAACGAGAATGTGTACCTAATCGATAATACCAGCATTTTAAAACAATAAACTAGTATCACAAATTGTGTTTGGTTACACACAATATTCCTCAAACGTCACAGCTCGGGTTTATATTCACGAATTTGGCCCTTACTACAACAAGCTTACCGTTCAAAAGCACCCCAATATTGCGATGACCTTTGCCTGACATTACATCACTAACCACAAAAAAACAAATGACACAGACCTTTAGATCCAGCAGGCCTATGGTTTCTCCGGCGTTTTTCTCCTTTTGCACCATCACTTTCGCGGGTTTTTCACGCTATTTTGAATAATTAAGAACGTATTATTTGGCCGTGTTGGGTTTGCGAGCGGGACACTTCTGTCAGCCTGTCAGTCACCCCTCGGAGCGCGCATGCGTACTGAGCCGAATGCCGGCAGGACCCTATTTCGTGTTGCGTCTATTTAGAGACCCGTGGTGCAGCGACCCCTAGCTGACGTCAAAGATACACAGTGCAAAGTTTCTATGAATTGACCTTTCGTGACCTTTGGGACCTCCGGATATAACGGAGAAAGATAAGAGAAATGTGCCATTAATTCGGCTAAATGAAATTGTCGTTGTATTAGACGAGACTAAATTATCTGTAAGTAAGAACTTGATGGAAATAAAATGAAAAAATATGAGATCCGAATCCGGTTTGATAACTATAATAATGCAACGACGACGTGGTGCATGTTGCTGCACTGCTGGAAACTGTAGGGTGAATACGTCCAAAGGTGATCGACGTGGCATTCTATGGGGGATGACTATGTCTAGCAGTGGACTTTTGAGGGCTGTTGTGCTGTTGATGATAATCGTGAACTGGAAATCCAACTTTCCTGTAGCCAATTTAAGAATTTGCCCCCTTATTCGCCTTATTCATAAAAACTTAAACAGTGCTTCATCAAGACTACTTTGAGTTTTTTGCAATTTCACAATAATAACTAAACAATTTCACCTTCTGAAATCAAGTTTCGCAATGCTTACTAATAATCGCACCAAGAACAGGATGATGAAATGCACCCTAACGATTACGTCATCAAATTAATGTTACAGCATCAAAAAAAAATTGCAAGGTCATGTTCAGCTTGCAATACTGGCTAGTTTGTTTGTTTAGGTCATCATTAAAGACTAGGCAACTTCTAAATGGTCATTTGCACAGAGACAAAATATATAGGTAAACATTCACCTATAGGTAGGTACATTATAGTTTTGATAAACCTGGAAGTAGATTTTAAAGTTTTGGAAAGCAATTGAGTAACTTTAGATGACTAGATTTTATCTCAAGGAACGTAATGAGGAAAAGTAAAAAGATAGGACTTGATTGTTTGAAAAAAAACGCTTTTTTTTAATTATTTTTTTGATTTAGGAAACAAGCAATTTTTATTCCACTTAATAAACAATTAATTTAATTAATCTATAAATAAATCGCTTTTTTTCAAACAATTACACGGTATGTATGTTCCATCTCCTCTCCTTATAGGTCAAAACCGACTACGGAAAGCTGCTACGAAAACGCGCCGCCGTTACAGGAGGTTTCGGAATATTGCCTCTTAGTTTTAAGTGTTAACACAACAACAAAGATTGCTCCTACTATTATAAAGTGCTCTACTTCAAAATAATATTTAGGATTTATCAAAGAAATAACTACAGAATAAAATAAATCTTCTTGAACAAGAATCATGTGTCTTGGAGCCTTACTGAAGAAATAGAAATAGAAAAACATTAATTATCTAAGGACATCGTTACATTTATAAAGTAAACACAAAAGAAGTAGGCATTAACAACAAAACATATAACAGAAAAAAAAAGACCGTACCTACCATCACAGACAGCGGTGTCCCGATGCCCAAAAAGACAAATGGATCTCACTCAGCATATAGCCTGGGCTTAATAGGCCCAGGCGCTGATTTTCAGTAGGCCCAGACTGAGATGACGCACGGACATTTGCGGCGGCCATACGTGTATGCATATACATATAAATATCATAGAAACTATAGTATAGATAAAAATAAATGGTGAGTGATTCAATATAATGTAGTGTAATAATTGTAATACAATACATAGACGATATATACGGTGCCGAATGTGTAGTGTGATTGTGTGTGTGTGTTGGTACAGCACAATACAGGTGGTGCTGCAACTTGAAAATTAATAATAATCTGCCGCAGGTGAGTAGTTTAACTGTTCAGAGCGGCGCGTGGGCCCGCTGGTGTAATAACTCAATATCGACTAACTCGCGCTTTAAAATTAATTCCTCATGGATGGAATTGGTGCTTCGTGATCATGTCATCATAATTGATATAAGTAATAGTCAAAGTAGAAAAATAGGTACAATAATTAAGTAATAATAATTAAGGCTTATTTTCTCACGCCCCTAGGCAAAGACCATCATTAAAATCAAGTTAAAGCTTTCAATAATCAAATTTGGGCCCGGACCTCTGGTTCTGGCTTTCACACCAGGCTGACCAGGCGCTGAGGTTGTTAACTTTGCTGCTTGATTACTAATATTTTGCTTTGCTCTATCGGCAAACTGGCTTCTGAGCTGTGAGCAGTGCTAAGGTATTGACTACAGTTCAATAAAACCTTAAGTTTACACATGGCAAACCTAATTGAGGTTAGCTATCTATATAAACATGTTGATTAATTACATTAAAATTGTTTTATTTACAACAATTTTTATACCTTATCAATAGAAAATATTATACAGATAGGCACTTATATGGGTTAAATTTTTGTTCCAAATTAGGTCTTATGAACGTTAGATATTTAGTTTTTCGATGTAATGGCGTTCGCACATTTGACCATTCGACGTAAAGCATTTTCGAGATCTTGAACGATCGGTGTAATAAGCCATCGAGCATGTAACTTGTCGATTTGACGACATTCGATTAAACGTTTTCGGGCTTTTGATATTCGAGCAAACGAAATTCGATCTCAAGTAGGGGACCCCCCACTAGTATACCTCTGACATGAGTTTACATCACGTTAACCGCTATAGTTAATTACAGCTTGTTTGCCTTTTTTTAGAAATACTAATACTCTACTACAGGCGCTACCGCTTATGGTAGACTCATCATTAAGGATTCCGGACTCGATTGTTATAATGCTGTGGAAAGCAAATTTTACTGGAAACTGAAAAATAAACATATCACTTACATGTAGACTATCCTGCAGCAGTTGCACTTGAAACAACAAATGAAATTATAGCCAGTTATTGTAACACTAACTTTTTTTGTTCAATGACACAATTAATTCTCCACAGCACAGAGCGCCCATCCCGATGGACGGACCACTCTCTATGAGACCACCTAATAAGTCCAAAATTTCACTGTATACAGACATTGGGTCACTTTGAAAATCCATGCCGTTTTCTAGGTAGAAAGAGCTACACTACGTTCCCTTCAAGGCCTGCAGAGCGACTCTGAAAAAATCCGATCTCGAACTCATTCAGGGGACTGGATAGGTACATTTTTTTACACACATTCATATTTTGAAACGTTATATCAAAATCTCAATAAACTATTTTTTTCCACTTCCTCGTTCGTGACAAGGCACGGTAATAGGTACACATAAAGGACTTTTCTCCGCTGCGGAGAAAAAAGTACGTTCCGCGAATTTAAAAGTCCGCCGCGGATTTACCGCGGACTCTACGCACACGGTGTGCGATCATTTGTTGTCCGAAAGTATTTAAATATTCTGAGATTACGTTGTGCTGTAATTCACAAGAAGTTTAAGCAAAAGATACGACGTTTTAAAAGAGAATACTGGACCAAAGTCCGCCGTGTGCGTTGACTGCTAATAGTTCGTTCGTTCTATTTTTTTTTGCGGACTACCGCGTACTTTAATCCGCTACGCTTTTTCAGCGTTCGCGGTGTTTCGGCGGACTTGTTGTATGGCGTACTTTTAGTCGTATGTCCGTCGTGTGGGTTGCTCGATACAGTTAGTGAGGATCTATTCTGACGGACTAAAAAGTCCTCCGCGGAACTCCTCGTCTGCGCAGGCCTTTACCGTGACAATGGTGTCACACCGTCATTATTTATCTAGATTAACAGAATGAGATCGGAGGTGCCAACATCTCAAACCTCCGATACGCCGACGACACTACACTATTCGCTTACACTGAGACCGAAATGGAGAATGAGAGAGGTTTGGAGGTGTGCAGCGAAGATTTAGGTCTCTCTATTAACAAACAGATGACCAAACTGATGACGGTGGAGCGTTCTCGAAACAATGCAGGATACAGGCACTTTTAGTGAATACGAAACCGTAGTTCAGTTCCAATATCTCGGTTCTGTAATAAACAACAGGGGTGACTGGGAAACTGAGATCCGAAGACGAATTGCAATAGCCAAATCAGCGATGACCAATCTTCAAAAATTTTGGAAGGATGGCAATGTCTCCAGTAGGACCAAGATCAAGATAGTCAACACATTGTTCTTCTGATTTTGCTCTGGAGGATTGATGCTTTTGGGGTGTGGTGCTGGCGTAAGTTGCTCCGAATACCCTGGACTGCGCTAGAACCAACATCTCAGTCCTCAAACAATTCAAACTGGAACAGCGACAACGCCTTTCCGCGGTTTGTTTGCATAGAACACCTCGAACCAGATAACCTAGAAAAGTTGCTCGTGGTTGGCAAGCTGGGGGAGAAAATACCACGAGAGCGAAGCCCGAAAAGATGGACAGACCAAGACGCCAACACGCTGGAGGTCCCCATAAGCGCAGCGCTTCACCAGGTAGAAGCCGGAGATAGCACATATTGCACAAATCCTTCGCGAAAGTCACGATCCTCATTAGTGAGGGCGCGACTGGGGAGGAAGAGAATAAAAAATTTGAATCCCCAAGCGGATTCAGTTCAAAGGTGTTCCAAGTGTTTTCGAAATAGCCCTTCAGATGAAGAAATGACGCGCAAGACGTAGGAAGCAATGTTTTGAGCTATTTCGAGCAGTGACACGGGTGTAAGATGGACAAATACGGGATAGTCCAATCTCGCGAGAGAAAGATCTACTTACCTACATGTCTTAGTTAGCTACGCGTATCCAAATGTCATATTGACATTATAGCAAATTAGATCAAAAAGTGGTGAGGTTGCAATAATTCGCACCCAGCTCAAATTTGGTAGGATTGTTCAAAACACTATCATGATTGAAATCTAAAGAGTCCTTAGCGATCCGACACCTAAAATAAATTTAGTCTGGGTCAATGGTAACAAAAACGAGTTTTTAGTCATTTTCAGCGAAACGGATCATAAAATTAGTTAGGACAAAATTGTAGTTCAGATAATTATCTATAAAATGACCAAATACTTTTTTTCCTAAGAGCCACTGTTTCTGAGATTTAATGATTCAAAAAATTAAAAGAGTTGTAATCGTCATATGCACACATTTCCACGCCACCTTTGAGGTAGTAAACTTAAGTGCGTTTTCTTAACGTGATTTTGCCCCGGTATTAATGAATACAGCAAGTTTTCATAACCAGGCAAGCTAATTTGATTAATGCCCCGTTCACATTATTCCAGTAGCAGCATTCCAGTTCAGCGCTGGAATGCCACTGGAATAATGTGAACCGGCACTAGAATGTCCACGTTGATTGAGCGCTGGAACTGCTGGAATGCTGGACTGGCATAATGTAAACCGGGCATAAGTTCAAAAGTATTCAGTGTCTTCGCAAGTTGTATTTTACCTAGCCTTCCACACGTATATTAGATCTTTAGAGAAAATAAAAACGGAATTTATATTGCGTATTTTATTTCACAATTAAATTACAAACATTCTCATTTGGGGCCGAATTTGGGAGCCTACAACAAATATATTTACATTGAGAAACTTACAATAAATTGAGATGGCATTTTTATAATTAGTAATATCAGTCCACATCACAACTGTAATATTAATTAATTCATTGCAATTATTTATTAATTTTTATTATCTAAGCCTTAAAAACTTTATTAGATTTCATATAATTTTAATTCAGAGATTTGACATTAGCTAATAAATACAATATTGCTGGTTGGTATTCCTAGGGATACTTATTTCTGACAAATACAATAGCGGAAAATTAAACAAGCCCAATGCAATATTATGTTTAATTAGCTTTCGGGAGTTGTTATCACTCAGCCAATATAATTAATATTCTAGTTTATAGAATAAAATCTTATTTTGTGATTGGTATGGAAAGTTTGGGTGATTTTTATCCCATTCGTATCCCATTCCCATTTTCTTACACTATAAATAATGAACCGAAGTAATTATAAAGGTTCAATTAGTATTTTACAAAAAAAAATTCACACCAACTTTCCGTTTCGATTAAGATTTGGATTAAATCTCAAAATTGCATTTCGTGTTAAATTAATTATTTCTGGCATACATTTTGTACCCTGGGGCAAGCGAAGTTACGTTGTAGAGTAACAAAAGAAAAAAAGAAATATAAGTGTAGCATTTTTAGATGCTAAACAGATTTTTTCTTTTGAATTTTAGGGAAATCCTAAACTATCCGCCAGAGAAAAAGATTGCAAGATGGTCGAATTTCGAAAAACAATTGTTTATCAGAATTCTTATTTTTATAGCTTGATTTTTTATGGCTTTAACATGGTAGTATATACGTAAACATATGTACTTATTCAAAATGAAGGTATTTCCTATGACATTTAGTTTAGGATATCCCCGCACTCTAGAAAAAATCAACCTGTATATTCTTACAAATACATATTTCAAAATAAAAGTTTTCTAAATATTTATAGTGATAAAATAAAAAGTGACTGTATACAAACTCGTAACATATTTATCTACTTCAGTAAATACTCATCCAAACTTAAAAGCGTGGCAAGATCTAAACTAGAAAATAATTTAAAGCTATGTATCAAATTAAATTATGCATAGAAGATCTATACACTAATTACTAGTACCACGCTGCTTAATAACTAATCGACCCATGGGTAAGCCAACAAAAGAAGAAATATGGCTCAATCTTAAGGCTTCTGATATTTGCGACACAACCTCGTGTTTCTACCCAAGTTCAGCAGCTGATGTAAAAAGTATATCTCAAAAGTAAAAAAAAGAAGAATATGACAAAATATTTTTTTGAACAAAAATTTGAAAAAGATTGACATAGATGTCACCCATGTTGTAAACAAACCACAAAAGTTGGTAGCGCGCAAACTTTATATAAAACAGATTTAAATTAATATTGTATCTGACGTAATTAGATAACAAGTAAATAAAAGCTACTTATAAATATATTTTATAAAATAAATAATATCCTGCATACAATATAATTTAAACTAAGTTAGTAGACGCTATATTAATGTCTAAGTAATATTACACAAGTTTCCGAAAAAACGTAGTTGCATTAACTATTAGGCCGGTCATACTACTCGATGATTCTGTCGCATTAAATATTAATTTATTAATATTATTAATTAATATTTAACATTCATATAATTGACCATTAATTTACACTATGTAGTCGATACATAGCACAGGTTAATTTGAATTGTTTTATTATAAGGATAACTAGTATAATCATACCTCGACTCTTTAGAGAAAAATATCATCTGACATAATTTGTTAACATAATACTTTATGTATTATTCAAATATTTATATGAAGATCTTTAAATCGTAAGTCGTTATTGATATTTTATCATTCAATCATACATTATTAAAATGAATTGTAGATATATAAATATGGTAAATATTAGATTTTATAACATAAAAAAATATCTTATTATTATTAACGCATAATCGAAATAACAACGATTTATTTATCATCTAACAAGAAGTGATATAAAATCTTATTCAATAGCATTTAAGTATTATTAAAAACAGGTACACAGAGAATTACATTAGGATTATTTATACAGGTTGTTCCGGGTAACCTGTACCAGTGAAGGTCTGGGGATAGGTATTGGGGATACCTACCGATTTGACCCCATGTATGTTCCGCGATTTTTGGTAGTTTTCGAGTTATGATTTTCGTTACGAATTTTCGAAAATTTCTGGGTTGTGTCACTTTTTTGGGTATTGTGGCGCAAATAGTTGAGGTACATGCTTATTTTTTGTCATTGTTATCTGAATACTAGGTCTACTTGATCCAGAAGCATTTACGAAGCATTTAAAAAGTGGTAAATATCCATAATCCATTAAAAATAAGTTACATAAACTTTTTCTTGCAAACCTTTTTCAAAACATTTTAGTTACTATTCATCACATAAATATCAATAAGATTCTTTATGGGCTATTATATGTATTTGAAAAAAAATACAATTATAACTCGAAAACTACCAAAAATCGCGGAACATACATGGGGTCCAATCGATAGGTATTAAGGTCCCGAGACCACAGACCTTCGCTGGTACAGGTTGCCCGGTACAGCCCGTTTTTTTTTATACATTTATCTTATTAACATGATATGTTTTATACATGAGTGAAACTTTAGGTCCTTAAACAGGACAGGACCCAGCCAGATGAAAACTATACGCGCCAAAGGTGGAGATTCTAGGTTTTATTATCTGTCGGGTTAAATAGACGACTGACACACAGTTTTCTTAGCTGCCTGAATTCTGTGCGTGAAGTCTCTTTCATTATTTTTTAGAAGTGCTGACAATATTAATTTCTTTCTTATACATTTTGTTAAATGTCAAACACTGGTTTTTTTATAACATTTAGAAATAAGAGCAGCTAAAATGGAGACAACTAGACGTGACACCTGTACGTGTAGCTTTATTTGAAAAACGTTTTTTTTTTCAAAATCCAGGGGGATTCAGCGAAAAGTTATTCACCTGTGGTAAATAACTTTTTTAAATGATTTGCTAAGTGACAATGATTTGAATTCAGAGCAAGATATCCACTATATATGTCGATGAAGGAGTTCGTCCAGTATTACTGGAACCGACCCGCACTATATGCGCAAATAAAAAACTGATGTCATGCTAAGGTATATTTTAATCTGTAAATAGAAATCGCCGGCAGCGAACTTGCCGGTCGGCGTTCGAGCGAGCGAAAATATACTTTAACATAATCTACGTAAGATGCATGATCATCAAAGTCTAGTCATCTACTACTATAACCCGACCCTATAAGTCAGTGCATCAATAAGGCCGCGAAGGTGGCTGAAACTCCTATATCATAACCTGACCGTGACGTCATCATCTAAGCTGTCACCTGAGCAGCAAGAAGCCAGCTCTTCAAACGTCATGCCGTCGTAGGTCATGGAGACTGAGGAGATGCTCCTGAAGAGCGCTTCGGGGTCGAGGTCTTCAGGCAATTTTGTGAGGAACTGCGCGGCTGATATGAAGTCCATGTCTTTTAGTTCATCTTGGTAGAGGTGGAGGACTCCTGTAAATAGAATGGATGATTAGAATGGATTATTAGTGAACTAAACCAGAAAAAATATATTTTGTAAATTGTAATAACGTACATTAAGTGGTAAACATCAAACAGTGCCCTTTAAAGTTCCTACGAGAGATACAAGCCTCGATTTGATTCTCTGGATATGGGGCAACCGGGTGAGTTTACTGTCTAAGATGAGCCCTAAATATTTTTCTTCTTGAATCTGGTTAATTTTTGCTCAATGAGGGTTTTCGTTACTTTTTCTGCCACCAGTCGGCTCTGCCGTTGCGTTAGGTCCAAACAGCTGTCAGATCCCATAGATTCGTACCGAAAATATAATTGTTTTCCGAAATTCTATTAATTTGGAGGTGTTATTGATTTTATTATGGATAACGGCCAGAAACAAGTCGCCGAACTGAAGATTGAGCTCAAAAACAGAGGCGCAAAAGCCACTGGTACTAAGGAAACGCTCATTGAAAGGTAACTAAGGTACTAGTATTTGTTTACACAATTACAAAATTTGGTTTTTTAACTTCTAAATTGCAGTCATTTGTGTTTCATTGAGTTGTAGTTGATTAATGTATTTTAATAAAGCATAATAAACCATGCTTTATGAATATACAGGGTGTCCCTGGAAGTATGTATCAAATCTGAATGGTCTTTTCTGGCCTTTTTAACCCCATCAATATTCGTCCGATTTCCAACCGTTAAAAAGTTATGATCAATTTTAGTTTTTTTCAGAAAATCCCCTTATTCCATACAAAAACAAATGTATCAAAGGTACAAACTTATTTTTCTTGCCAACAGATTTAGCAGGTGATTTATCTTACTTTAAATCGTTATTTCATTGAGCTAGAATATCCATGTCAATTTAAAAAGTCAAAATATTGCAAGGAAAAATCTCAATCTAAAAAATTAAATCATGTTCAAGCAGATGTCGTGAAAAAAAAATCTACCTACAGCGGAAAGTTGTCGAAGTACTTAAACAAGTTGCTCATTTATTACAAATTCCTTTAAGGCATAAATTGCAGAAATATTTCAATAATTTCTAAAGTTCTGAGTATTTTGAATAAGAAAGTCGTGTTTTTTGAAGTTTGTAATTTAGCCTTATTTATCTTTTTTTTCACGAAAATCCATTCAATGTTACTTTCTGACAAATGAAGGACGATTTTAAGCTTGATACCATTAATTTTAGGCAAAAAAAACAAAGCAAAAATTTAAAAAGTATTTTCTACAAAATTCAATTGATAATTCCACGTAAATTCATTTATGATCATTTTCTGTAGTGTGAAAGTTAGTTGTAAATCATTATCATTTTTTGCTGGTGTGTTTCATCAAAATGTGTTTCACCAGACTCGAAACATTAATTAAAGCAGTCAGTTAACTCTTTAATTATTATACTTTTGATGCAATTAACTGTTTCAGGATGAATGCCGTCTACCCCTGAGCTAGTATTGACTACGCCAAAGATATCGACTATTTTTGAAATTTCGTCTACGTTTGCTGGTCTTACGAGTAGTTTATCAATTGCCTGCAAAACATGCCCAGGAGCACCCTCGCCAACCTTGGTATATATTTGATTTTCTAGGTTTCAGTATTGCACGATTTCGCTTCACGAGTAAGTTCGTCTAACTACAAACATACAACTAGTTCACGCTAAGTTTGCCGCTGGCGGCAGAGGGGCGCGCATTTCACAGATCGGAATATGCATTTGTGAGTTATTTGTTTGTGTCAGTGAGTTTATTCCTATCTAGGTTATTGAGAATTTTTGGCAACTTATACTAAGCCATGTATACTTTTAGTTGATTGACGTGTATCGGGCTATTAAAATGAAACTAAGAGTGCAATTTTGTAAATTTTAAGTGATAAGTGTCAAGTCATTTGATTTTTCATTAATTGGAGGCTCATTACAGGAGCACGTAGCCGTAATAAGTTACGTACCTAGCGCAGTATGGAACAGGAAAGTGTCCCCGTCGCGCAGCGCCACGTCCCACACGCGGCACGCGGCGTCCAGCGGCATGGCCTTGGCGAAGGCCGTGTACAGCCACTCCAGCAGGTACAGCTCCGGCGCCACTGCGTCCGCCAGCGCAGGCAGGTTGTGCGCTAGCAGCGTTGTGTACGCTTTCCAGAGACGCTGGAATGATATACATCAATAAATAAATATAAAGGTGACATCCAATTTGACCCGAAAGTACTTTTAGCACGCTTGACAGCGTCCGGAATTGATAAAAACGCGCTTTTGACAGATGGCGCGACGACACAAATGACGTCACCGTATTGCACTTATAGTCTGTTTTTTCTTACATGTCTTATTATGTAAACAGACATGGCGTATTAACAACCAAAGTCAATTCATAGTGTACGGAAATCATCGAATGAATCATACAGAATCATTAGCCTACCATACACGCGTAGGTTTGCCCGCCGGGTCTCAGGCGGACAGAACTGTGCGTGTGTGGCGAAACGACGAATTTGCCCTTTAACTTTACGAGTATGGAGGTTATTAACTTTTAAGTTGTTAATACAAATCATTAGATCTCCCGAAATTGGCCTTAGTTTACTGCAATTACTGATTTTTAACGACAATGTACCGATTTTTACCAAGTCTTCATAAATGTTTACTAATTCTAAGCATAATGTTCATGATCATAATATCATGTTCCACATTTCAGATTTTTCTAATCGTCATGAGTTTCATATTGAGTGGCATATTTTCAAACAGCATAATATGGTGTAGCCTAAACTTGTTTGGCATACGTATTAAAACGCATGAACTCAAAAAGCAGAATAACTATAATGCACAGGGTCCGAAAGACAACGTTGATAAGGCATACATTTATTACCAACTAGCATGCTTTTGGGCGCTTCGCCGGCCACTGCCGCTTTGAGTGGGGTATTCCCTTCAAATCCTCTTGTATTGTACGTTCACGATCACGACGATGGGTATCGATACGAAAAGTGGCGTCTTTGGATGTGACATTTTATTAGTAGGATATAATTTTTTTTACTATTTTTAACTAAAATTATAACATAAATAGAATTTAATCTCGATACTTAGTAATGACACCCTCATGGAGATTTTTTTTTTACATTTGTATCAAAGAATTTTATTGAAACTTAAATTTAAATTATTTTATAATTGATAGTAGGAACCGTAAATCGACAGCATTGTATTTGTACCACTTTCAATCGAAATAAATGATTAGCGTTAATTGTACGACAGCGGCTACACCAGGAAGGTATCATGCTTGACCTTGCCGACCCTGTAACGTTGAAGCTGTCTCAAAATGTTAATGAACCTCAATGACGAATAAATAACTACCTGCATAGCCGCTCCATCCCTCGTGAAGGCAGCCCTCAGCACCGGCCCGTCGAGGAGATTCGCGAAACAAACGAACGCCTGAGGCGCCTCCATGTTCAGTATCAATACGGCCGCTATGAACGACATACCCTGTGAAAGATAATGCTAAAGTTTAGGATTTTGTGAAGCTAAGGTCTACAGCTGTATACTAGCATTAAGATGGTTTGAGTGACGTTTCTGTATTTCCCCCTTTGTCAAAGTAGGATAAATTAATTAATATTTTTTGACAGTTTTAAAGATAAGCTTATCTACAATAACTGTAGTAATATTGCCTGGTAATAAAAACACACCAATCAACAATTTACTTCAATCAGTCAGCATTTTGCTGCCAAATAAAAAATGGCCAGTGATAGCTTTTGGCTAACCACAGACAAATTAGTTATGTTTGCTTGCGCAGCAGTATCATGCCCAGAAATATACAGCAGATGGTGCGACAAATATAAAGATTTACACGGTGAATTACTGAATAAAAATACTGAGGAGCTAACCTGCACATATCCAATATCAGGCCGGTAGCACACATACGCCGCCAGCAGCTGGTGTAGCACATCGAAGTATGGTCCGCCGGGCTGGAAGATGCACAAGTGTGGAAACGTTCTCGCAATATCCAGCTCGATCAGCTCCATCGAACACTCGTCACTATAATCTAACAAATTAGGGTTCGATTTCGAACAACACTTCTTTGGACCCGCCTCCGTAATATGCGTCTTCAAATTCTGCTCGCTTAGATTTCTGGGTATACTCAATCGAGGTTTTAGTTCATCATCTGTTTTGACTTGATCAGTTTTTGATAGCAGTTCGTCGAATTTGGAGATTTTGTCGTCCGGTCTTGGAGATTTTTCGGTGGTTTCTTTCTGGCAAGTGCATGTGTCTCTGCTGTTAACTTTTAATCGCTTCCTTCTCATCTGGGCCTCGTGTAACTTCTGCTTGGCGCGGAGTACGAAGTCCTGGTACTGGTCGTGGGTGATCTTCAACTTGTTCTCGATGGCGAGTTGCCAGACCCGGCCGCGTATAGATGGGGGGAGCCCGCTCCACCACAGTTCTAAAGTACGTTTCGCGTTCTTCCTGTAATCGAAAACAAATCGGCTATTATAATCTAAATTGACTAACATGTAACCATAGGATTTCTGCGCCTGTTTTTTTGTGTAGCAGAGGCAATGTGTCAACATTTGATATACTTCTTATCACCGCTTCAAACCTGAAAAGTTTTTTTATTTGAATACACTGCTGTGACGTCATACTTTAACAAATCAACTGAATAAATAATTATTATGTAAATTGCTTTTCAAACTGGCAATTACATTATTATTTATAACTCAACAGCAAGTGACTCACGAGGTTTGTCATACTATTTTTTTCATTAATTCAGACATGCTTGTGTGCGAATCGAACTCATAACCACTAAGGTTAACAGATGTTCGTTGTTCCAAGTAAATTTTCAACTAACCCAAAGGACTTGAAACACTTCAATCAGTCTCAATTTATACATACTCGTACATACATACCATCACGCCTTTTTCCCAACGGGGTAGGCAGAGGCCACATCTTTACACTTGCTACGGTCCTGACACACCTCTTGCGCTTCTTCCACTCTCATTTTATTTTTCTCTCTCAATTCATATCCTCTGTTAATACGGTAAATATCTGTCACAGTCCAGTTAGTTAACTGTCAGAGCTGTATCACAGGCTTAATCTCATGTGAGAACCATACATAAATTTGCACACATTCGCTATGCCTCGCTCTTAAGATATGCACGATGAAGACGTGCTCCAGTGATTTGGAAATTGTTTTCCAAATGCACAAAAAAGGCTCTAAATCGTGTTCACTTGACGAAATGTTCGGGAGTTGCGTATGGGAGAGTGTTTTGTTTGAGTTATTTATTTAAGTTATGTGTGGACATTATTGATGGTTGGTTGATTCGTTGTTTATGATGCAGGCATAATCGGTCATTCAGGAAGTTTATGAGAGATGCCAAAGCCAAAGCTTGAGACTTGAACTAAGCAGACAAAGTTGTTGTTTGACAATTATTTAATTAAATCTAAATCAGAAAGGTGTAATTCCAAAACCCCCTATATGATATATGAAATGAGGTCATCTTGGCGGGCAATATAAAAAAAATGCTGATATTAAATAGAGGGTTAAGAAATTACACCTTTCTTACTTTACCACCACCTTTACTATACTAAAAATAAGAAGAAAAATAAAGGAAATAATAAGTAATAAAACTAGATACAATATAACAACTAAATAAAATGCATAATGTTTAGTAAAAATTTATGTACTTTAAATAAAATTAATTAATATGTTCAGTAAAAATAAAGGTACTTAACCATTTGTGTAATATTTTTTACTCAACATAAATCAGACTTGCTTTGCACATTTTGGCCGCTTGTGTGTGCAACTTGCAAGTTTAAAACCAGATATCATCGCTATGTCTGTGTCATATCTTTTTGAACTGAGTTGAACAACTTTGTTCTACTTTGACAAAGTGTTCTCACACTCAACAAGACTTAGTCGTAGTTTTTATTTTCATTCAGATAATTTCTTGCAGAAAGTGTACAATTAGAGTTATTTGCCTTGATGGTATGGCCCGAAGACAAGCAATGTCAAGGTTTTGTCGCTACTTAATTTTGAACAATCCTACATTGTACATATAGCATTAAACCTATTTTTCACAATTGATCGTTGTCTGTCGAAACATGCCACGTAAATGCATAACAGAGGCGCAGTTCACTGCGACGACATGAGGTCAAGCAACTTGCGACAATGAGTTTGACCCACTTAAACCGACCGTCTGTCTGTGACTGAATGGAGACGTCTCCGAATGGTATCCTGACCTTTGTCACGTGGTAGCTCATTAGTAGCTATTTATGGAGGCGTTTATTTACGCGGTGTAGCGACCTCCACTACCTGAGCGCTTACGCGGTTACATTACTAGCTTTCGCGTGCGCTTTTGCTTGAGTGGATTAAGGAAAGAAAAGTTTTGTTAAAATGTCATTATATCAATAACGCATGTACGTACAGTCAGTCATGGCCAGAGTGTTACACTGCTGGCGAAATCTTAGACTAGGTAGGTTAAGCTAAATAAGCAGTTTTAAGAAGTGATAAAGCGAAGTGATAAGTAGTTTCTTGCCGGAGTCTTCTCGATAAGAAGCAACGTCCGAACCGGTGGTAGATTCACATTATGTATATTCACGATGTGTACTAATATTGTACTATTTTATTTACGTTTATTATTATTATTTCTGTATACTTTTTTTGACATGTCATAAGTGCTTTGTACAAGCTTAAATGAATAAATGATTTTTTACTTTACTTTACTTTACTTATTAGATTTGTAAAAGTTAATTATGTAGTAATAAGATTACTATTAAGCTAGCCATTGAAATACCAAAGAATCAACCCAGTAAATTTTGGGAGATGGTCGCAGATGACCAAATAGAAAATGTCGAATGGACAAAATACATCCTCCAGAAATGCAGTAGGGTCACCCTTTCCTAATAAAGAAATTTTAAACTTTTGCTTTACTCCATACTGGAAATGCATTGAGAATTTGGGAACCTGGTATTTGGTAAAAAAACCTTGTAAAACTTGCATTGATATCAAAAGCTATAGGTTAGGTTTGTACTTGCTAAGTAGGGCTCAGGGTGCTTAATCTTGTCTTGCCGCAGTCGTGTCACTTGAGCCTTGAGCACGCGCGCGTGTCGCCGCCGTGCTGCCTTGACCGTGTACTCACGTGTTATGCCAGTCGCGCAGGATGTGCTGCGTCCACTCGCGCGCGTGCCTCGCCAGCCGCTCCTCCATGCGGTGCGACTCGAGCACGCGCGCGTGTCGCGCCGCCGCCTCGCACTCGACGCGCCGCCGTGCTGCCTTGACCGTGTACTCACGTGTTATGCCAGTCGCGCAGGATGTGCTGCGTCCACTCGCGCGCGTGCCTCGCCAGCCGCTCCTCCATGCGGTGCGACTCGAGCACGCGCGCGTGTCGCGCCGCCGTGCTGCCTTGACCGTGTACTCACGTGTTATGCCAGTCGGGCAGGATGTGCTGCGTCCACTCGCGCGCGTGCCTCGCCAGCCGCTCCTCCATGCGGTGCGACTCGAGCACGCGCGCGTGTCGCGCCGCCGTGCTGCCTTGACCGTGTACTCACGTGTTATGCCAGTCGGGCAGGATGTGCTGCGTCCACTCGCGCGCGTGCCTCGCCAGCCGCTCCTCCATGCGGTGCGACTCGAGCACGCGCGCGTGTCGCGCCGCCGTGCTGCCTTGACCGTGTACTCACGTGTTATGCCAGTCGGGCAGGATGTGCTGCGTCCACTCGCGCGCGTGCCTCGCCAGCCGCTCCTCCATGCGGTGCGACTCGAGCACGCGCGCGTGTCGCGCCGCCGCCTCGCACTCGACGCGCCGCCGTGCTGCCTTGACCGTGTACTCACGTGTTATGCCAGTCGCGCAGGATGTGCTGCGTCCACTCGCGCGCGTGCCTCGCCAGCCGCTCCTCCATGCGGTGCGACTCGAGCACGCGCGCGTGTCGCGCCGCCGTGCTGCCTTGACCGTGTACTCACGTGTTATGCCAGTCGGGCAGGATGTGCTGCGTCCACTCGCGCGCGTGCCTCGCCAGCCGCTCCTCCATGCGGTGCGACTCGAGCACGCGCGCGTGTCGCGCCGCCGTGCTGCCTTGACCGTGTACTCACGTGTTATGCCAGTCGGGCAGGATGTGCTGCGTCCACTCGCGCGCGTGCCTCGCCAGCCGCTCCTCCATGCGGTGCGACTCGAGCACGCGCGCGTGTCGCGCCGCCGCCTCGCACTCGACGCGCCGCCGTGCTGCCTTGACCGTGTACTCACGTGTTATGCCAGTCGCGCAGGATGTGCTGCGTCCACTCGCGCGCGTGCCTCGCCAGCCGCTCCTCCATGCGGTGCGACTCGAGCACGCGCGCGTGTCGCGCCGCCGCCTCGCACTCGACGCGCCGCCGTGCTGCCTTGACCGTGTACTCACGTGTTATGCCAGTCGCGCAGGATGTGCTGCGTCCACTCGCGCGCGTGCCTCGCCAGCCGCTCCTCCATGCGGTGCGACTCGAGCACGCGCGCGTGTCGCGCCGCCGCCTCGCACTCGACGCGCCGCCGTGCTGCCTTGACCGTGTACTCACGTGTTATGCCAGTCGCGCAGGATGTGCTGCGTCCACTCGCGCGCGTGCCTCGCCAGCCGCTCCTCCATGCGGTGCGACTCGAGCACGCGCGCGTGTCGCGCCGCCGTGCTGCCTTGACCGTGTACTCACGTGTTATGCCAGTCGGGCAGGATGTGCTGCGTCCACTCGCGCGCGTGCCTCGCCAGCCGCTCCTCCATGCGGTGCGACTCGAGCACGCGCGCGTGTCGCGCCGCCGCCTCGCACTCGACGCGCCGCCGTGCTGCCTTGACCGTGTACTCACGTGTTATGCCAGTCGCGCAGGATGTGCTGCGTCCACTCGCGCGCGTGCCTCGCCAGCCGCTCCTCCATGCGGTGCGACTCGAGCACGCGCGCGTGTCGCGCCGCCGTGCTGCCTTGACCGTGTACTCACGTGTTATGCCAGTCGGGCAGGATGTGCTGCGTCCACTCGCGCGCGTGCCTCGCCAGCCGCTCCTCCATGCGGTGCGACTCGAGCACGCGCGCGTGTCGCGCCGCCGCCTCGCACTCGACGCGCCGCCGTGCTGCCTTGACCGTGTACTCACGTGTTATGCCAGTCGGGCAGGATGTGCTGCGTCCACTCGCGCGCGTGCCTCGCCAGCCGCTCCTCCATGCGGTGCGACTCGAGCACGCGCGCGTGTCGCGCCGCCGCCTCGCACTCGACGCGCCGCCGTGCTGCCTTGACCGTGTACTCACGTGTTATGCCAGTCGGGCAGGATGTGCTGCGTCCACTCGCGCGCGTGCCTCGCCAGCCGCTCCTCCATGCGGTGCGACTCGAGCACGCGCGCGTGTCGCGCCGCCGCCTCGCACTCGACGCGCCGCCGTGCTGCCTTGACCGTGTACTCACGTGTTATGCCAGTCGGGCAGGATGTGCTGCGTCCACTCGCGCGCGTGCCTCGCCAGCCGCTCCTCCATGCGGTGCGACTCGAGCACGCGCGCGTGTCGCGCCGCCGCCTCGCACTCGACGCGCCGCCGTGCTGCCTTGACCGTGTACTCACGTGTTATGCCAGTCGGGCAGGATGTGCTGCGTCCACTCGCGCGCGTGCCTCGCCAGCCGCTCCTCCATGCGGTGCGACTCGAGCACGCGCGCGTGTCGCGCCGCCGCCTCGCGCTCGACGCGCCGACGCGCCGCCTCGACCATGCGGGCGTGTTCCGCGCGGTGTCGGAGCGCTTCTTCAGTGCATTTCGCTGGGAGGTTGGATGGTCTGAAAAATAATGAAAAACTTAGGTTAGCACCGTTAGCGGGCTTTAAAATAATATAATAATAATAAATCATTTTTCGGGTGTAATCCATATTGGGTTAGTAACATTGATAACTTAATTTTTTTATATTAGTGGGTACTTAAATGTAAACAAAACACATATATAAAATTCACTTTGCGGTCATATTCGATGGCGTTACGTGGATGGTTGTCCAGTGCTTCAAAAACGGCCCGTCGAATCTGTCCGCAACAGTGCACACAATGCCATTGGGGCTGGCACAAACCCGCCGCCACAGAGATGAGACTCTTTTGTGCTCTTCTGCGAACATTCCCGAGGCGCTACAGTACCGTGGCAGCCCCATCAGCGCCCTGAACGCATTGTTATATTGAACACGTAGGGCGCTGTAAGCCTTTTTCGTATATTTAATCCACAAGCTGCTAGTATAGAATGACTGGCAATATGCCCTGAACAAAGTCACTTTGACATCCTTCGTACACTTTGCAAACCTGCGAATCAACTATTTTACTAACAAACAATTACGACACAAATTGGCAGCAATAAAGATATCATTAGTCCAAAAAGAGTACTATATGCCTAAGCCGGTAAGATCGTACTGCCGGGCAAAGGTCTCCCTTTTCCGTTCCCATGCCGCTAGCCGCGTAGGCATCCAATTCACCACATTTAGGCATTTAGGTGCGTCGCTATACTTAAATACGATTTTTGCTTTCGGTTTGGCATAATTTTTTACTCTGTAAACCCAAATTAGCGATAAATTTGTAGAGTCAAATGATTGAAAATAATTTAAATGACTTGCAGCAAAATGTATGTACCTACCTACCTTATTATAAAAACAGCCAGTGATGTAGGTAGGTACTGATCAGTAGAAGCAGTCGGTAAACGATAATTATCTCAATAACAGCAATTTGATAGTAAGTATCACGATATTAACTCGTGTACTTTTAGAAAACAGACCAACTAAGTACTTTTGATACGGATATCAAATATGATAATATGTCAAAGTCCGCTTTTAAAAATCTATTTACAACTAACTAAGCTGTGCTTTTCCTATGGTTGACCAGTCTGATGCATTCATTGCATTGCATTGCATTTTATATAAAACTCTATATGAATGGAGATCGAACCAACGACCTGTAGCGTAGCAGGCAAGGTCACTACTAACCTTTTTTTTATTATTATCGCGGGGAAATCCTAATGGATACCTCGCCGCCCGGGGGGAACGACGAGGTTATGTCGGGCTTCTACCGACCAAACCCCACGGTACTCGGCCTCAACACTTCAGCAGCGAGGCGGGGTCTCTAAAAAGTTTCGCAACGCCCCGCCGCCAGTGTTTTCCCGTATTGTGGCCCCCTCCAGCCGACCCCCCAGTGAAGGAGGGAGGCCACGGAAGTACCTGGAGCACACAGGTACTTCCGCCGTCGCGGTGAAAGCTGTGCAATGCGGGCAAAAGCACCCCCGTACTCAAGCCCGCTGGCTCCTACCGTACGCGGACTCTACTAGGTCCGCAACCACGATCCACTTAAAAGGTGGATCCGCTGCCGCATCTGGCGGTTATGCCCCGCCGAGCCGCAGTGCACAGGGGGGCCAGCCGCGGATCACCGACCCCCTCCAAACGGTTGTGCACCGGCCACCGCGGCCCCCACCTCGCGCCCTAAGGGCCTGCGCCCGTGGGCGAGGTTCACTACTAACCTAGCTTAACTATATCATTTACTAATAACTGTGTTAATGTCCAGACATATAAGAGTGACGGCTGACACTGCTCATTATATCCTCGACACGAAACGGTTTCAGACCACTTACCGGTAACCGCACTGCAATTTACTTCGTTTCGGTTTTTATTTCGCTTTTTCGGGCAGATGGTTCCAACATTTCGTTAAGTTTTTTTACTATTTAGCATAATGCGAAATAAATGGCATAATCATGCCGTTGCCACTGTTACCAGACGAGGCTGATGGATTTGTGAGTTCAGCCAACATGAGAAATGGTATAGGAACATAACTAGACAGCCTTTTTAGTACAGTTGTAAGTGATGTGAGGGGGCGTATAAGGTCACCGGTAGTGAAAATAATCAAAAAATAAAAATATGTTTATTAGACACTGAGACTTTTTACAAACTTCGCCAATTAAACGCGATATTCCTCACAATGAACAATATGTACACTAATGTGATGTGGTTTATCTAGCCCAAATCTGCCTGATTTTAACCTAAAATATTATTTAGATTATCTTTCAAAACACAATTTGATATCATAACAGTTCAGGTCAAGATTGCATGCGTTTTTAATCATAACGATTACAATATCTATGCCAACTCATAACAATGCAACACGTACCTACTTACATATTTGTCTGTATAATGCTATATGCTAATCGCTCATTAGAATTGCCTAAGGATGCGAGCGCAGGTGTGTGTGATCGTATTACTGTTTCTAACAGGTGAAAAAATTCAAAATACCTACTGCGTGTATGTTAAAAAGAGCATTGAAGCATATTATATTTAACTGGCCTGTTGGCGCAGTGGCAGCGATCCTGCCTTTAGCGCCGGAGGTCGTGGGTTCAATCCCCACCCATGACAAACATTTTGTGTGACGAACATGAGTGTTTGTTGTGTGGCTGGGTGTTATTATCTATATATGTACGTATACGTGTATATATGTATGTATTTAGAAATATTTAAGTATGTTTATCAGTCTCTGACGCCCATAGTACAAGCTCTGCTTAGTTTTGGGTCAGATGATCTTGGTGTAAATTGTCCCAGATATTTATTTATTTATTTATATAAGTAGGTAGCTTATAAATGCACAAAGCGCAAGAGATGTTTTACCGTAATCAAAGAGACAGAGGTGTTTGAAGTAAAACCAGCGCCAAGGTTTCTGTCTTGGCCTAAGCGGCTGCCTTTTCGGTTGCAAGATTGTAAATTGCATTCGAATTCTCAATGATGTACTTTTTGCTCCGAATAAATTTTATTTCTTTCTTTCTTTCTAAAACATGGGCACGTCCCCAGTTTATTCCTACATCATACATGGTACAGACAGGTATCGAGTGATGTTCAGTAACCACTATTTTTGAACAAAAAATTGTTGAACAAAACAATGAATTGTTTTATCGTATTTCAGTTTTAAGTTGGGTCGTAGTAGGGGAAAAAGATAATTTCTTTGTTGTTGTAGAAATGTTTAAGGGAAGGCTTTCATTAATGATAAAAAGCTACAACTGGAACTATTATCCGGACGGAGATGTTTAGGGCAGCTACACAACTACTCACTCAGTTTTCAATCCTCTTTTTCAAGGAAGCAATAAATGACTAGTTTAAATTCGCCCTTGGTAGCCGGCCGTTTGCGTTTCAAACATACGTTTCGAGCTTACAATACTTTTTTTCTTTGAGACTTGAACCCTAAAAAGTATAATACTGCGCATAGGCAAATGTAAAAAACATTTTATTCAAATCACAATCAACATCTTACTAATCTTATAAATACGAAAGTTTGTTTGTTGTTTGTTTGTTTGTTACTCTCTTTCACGCAAAAACTACATAACAGATACATCAGAATAACAGCTACAATTCATAAATATTTTATGTAATTTGATGAAATTCACGCGGAAGCCACTGGCGAAAAGCTAATGTTAATAAAATGCATAAAACAAGCAGTTTAAAAGTCAAGTCTCAGCATTCACAACTTAACGTGTCAGTCAACTTTGCACATTTTTCAAAGAACAGAAAGGAGGCGTTCGGGCCAGATTTGAACTCAGATCCACAATTGCTCCGTGCTCTTTCCCTTCACGAGTGCTCCCCGTAGCGCTGGTTAGTCTAAGCCCGGCCTTACGTCGTGACGGGAGCCCTAGAGCGGTCACGAGCAAATTGTAGGACTGCGTCATTACAGAGGCATTTCCGCATGCGCTGGCGCATAATGCCCTAACACACGCTAGCCCAGCGGCATATTATAATGGCAATTTTAAAGCTGACTAAAATGTAATGACACCACTGCTCAAAGATTCATTCATAACTAATAATCGTAACTACTTAAAGTTGCATTTTCTACGGAATGGCTGAGGCGTGTGTTTTTCCGAAGAACCACTCTTCGAAAATAGTAAATCTATGCGCATACCCTGATGAAGCCGCAGAAATAATGAAGAAAGCCAATTTTCACATGTAAAAGTATCAACAAAAGTCTTATTCTATCTATGGCATATGTGTAAAGATTTTTACTTGCTTCTTTTCAAGAGATTTTCCCACTGAGTGCAAGAAATGGCTGGTTACGGCACCGGACAGGAGCCCTAAGGCGATCACGAAATTAGCACATTTTTGGTTTGCGTCATTCATTATAGAAGCATTTCCGCGTGCGCAGCCTGTAGCCCATCAGCAAATTATAATGGCTGAGTGTCACCAGTTAAAGATTCATTCTTAAAGTCTCTATTGAGAAAAAATTGTCATAGATTGATTGAATCTCAAGTGCATTGTTGTAAGTGCTTAAATTATGTCACTAAGTCAAACGATCAATCATTTTACTATATTAACAATATTTCAATCGACTATTTATATTAATCGTTTTCTATTCATACATACATACATACATGCCATCACGCCCTTTTCCCAACGGGGTAGGCTGAGACCACATCTTTCCACTTGCTACGGTCCTGGACACACTTCTTGCGCTTCTTCCACTCTCATTCATCCTTTCCTTTCTATTCATTGTTATAATAATACACGATAAATTGAGACAATAAAACCAAGCTTCTGAACCCAACATGAAAACACGTGATTCTAGTTATATTTACATAATTTGTGTATCTGTCTGGGTCTTCGTTGCGATTCCTTTATTAATGAGTATCAAAGTAAAATAACACCCTTGTCACGTGTTGCCTTTTCTGAATTCTATCCAGAACGCTAAGGAAGTTCATTTAGTGTTCAACAATCATAATAATAATCTAATCTTGTAACAAGCATAGCAAAAGTATTGCTTTTAACCACAATGCAGAACGAATGTTATCAAACACGGCAGCAAAAGCTAACCAGGTTATCCACCCTAGGCTGACCAGGCGATCAGAATTATTGATACATCTAAACCAAGGCAAACTCAACTTAAAAATTTACTAGTTAGAAGCTAATTTGCTGAAGATAAACACGCAAGGGCCAGTCACGAAGGAATTAAACCGGAGGCTAGAGGATGGGTTGCTTGTTACTAACTTAGGGTTGCCGCTAATGAAACCAACTGCTGAAAAAAAACTTGAGATACTTCTTTTCTAATTAACGCGATACACTTAAAGCTTTTCCTGAGGGACATACCGAAATTAGCATTCAATTAATAAACCTAAGGATTTCGCTATGATGCATGCTCAACTAATTATATCGTTTGAAACCAGAATTAATTGCATAGAAAAAGAAAGAAAAAAAATACAAAGAAGCTTAATCCGAAGGCGAGCCTTCCTGTGAGCGTTGCCGGCGTACATGAACCCAAAGAAATAGCGAGTTTGTTTCAACAACACTTTGTAGTGCAACCTCCACCCATTCAAACGGCGGCGGACCAAGTGCTCTGTGCTGGTGATCGTACCGGGGATGTCAATGTTAGGTTTTCCGCGAAGCAGATAGCTTCGGTTATAAGTAAAATGTCGCGTGGAAAATCCCCGGGACACGATGGGCTAAGCATAGAGCATTTGAAATGTGCAGGGGGGCATTTTCCTAGGGTTTTTGCAATGTTTTTTAGTCTCTGTATTAGCCATTGTTATTTGCCGGATGAGCTGATGTATACTGTAGTTGTGCCCATCGTAAAGAATAGGACAGGAGACGTCTCTGATTTGGCAAATTACAGACCGATATCACTGGCTACAATTAGTGCTAAAGTCTTGGACAGGCTGCTTGACATACAACTGGAGCGGCACATTGACCTTAACGATGCGCAATTCGGCTTTAGATCCGAACTTTCAACCGAGAGTGCCATCCTGTGTCTCAAGCAGACTGTTCAATATTACACTGCTAGAAATACGCCAATATACGCCTGTTTTCTAGATTTATCTAAGGCCTTTGACCTGATTAATTATAAGGTCTTGTGGCACAAAATGGAAACAGAGACCGATATACCACCTGATATTGTGTCTATTTTTAAATATTGGTATGCGAAACAAAAGAATGTAGTTAAATGGGCGGGAGAGTGTTCCGACTCGTATAGGTTGGAAGGAGGGGTGAGGCAGGGGGGGTTGTCCTCGCCCAGACTGTTCAACCTCTACATGAACAAGTTGATCGGTGAGCTCAGTAGCACCGGCTTGGGCTGTCATATTGATGGGGTGTGTTTAAATAACCTAAGCTACGCCGATGACATGGTGCTGCTGAGTCCATCGATCAGTGCCCTGAGGAGATTACTCCATATATGTGAAGAGTATGTTGCAGCTCAAGGACTTAGGTACAACGCAATAAAGAGCGAGTTGTTGGTGTTTAAGGCTGGTACCAAAACATACGCGAATGTACCTTCTTTATCTCTATGCGGCACTCCTCTTAAAAGAGTGAACCGTTTCAAGTACCTAGGTCATTGGGTGACTGAAGAGCTTACGGATAGTGTGGACATTGAGCAGGAGCGCAGGGCGCTGTCCGTGCGCTGTAACATGCTTGCCCGCAGGTTTGCAGGTTGCAGTGACCAGGTGAAGGTGACGCTTTTTAAAGCCTACTGCCAATCTTTTTACTGTTGCAGCGTGTGGGTGAAGTATACGCAGCGGGCGTACGGAGCTCTGCGCGTCCAGTATAATAACGCGTTTAGGGTGCTGTTCGGCCTGCCGCGTCATTGCAGTGCTTCACTAATGCTCGCGGAGAGGCATGTAGACGGGTTTCATGCCATTATACGCAAGCGCTGCGCGTCTATGCTGACGAGGCTGCGCGCCACCTCGAACGGCATCCTAAGGGTGTTTGCAGACCGCTGGGACTCGCCTTTGTTCGCGCACTGGATGCAATTGCATATGCACTGAGTGCAGTTGGGTCCAGTCCGTGAAAAGGTTTGAGGTCCGGTTTTGTTTTTGTGATGTATGTATGTATACCTACTGTGCGTTTTATTTTGTATCATTTTTATCTTTTTACTTATTGTTGTGTCAATATGGATTCTTTGTGGTCTGAAATAAACGATCTATTATTATTATTATTATTATTATTGATTAAAACTCTCAAACGAGAAAGCATTTCATATGAGAATATCAAAGGGGTTTTCATGAAAAGAAATATGAAGGTCCAGCTGATTTAGTATGAAAACTTTAAATCAAACTAAAGCCTGACTAAAAAAATATTTTCCATAGTCGGTTTTGTAAAGATGTCTGCCCCCAACCGCTGACAACCCTACCCCACTTGCAGTTATGGTGGTAGTTATGGTGGTCGTTAGATTGGAATTTCCCGCAGCAATTACTTGAGCACTACATATCGACACCTGCAGTTAAATTCATTTATCTCGATATTAGCTCCAGAGATAGCAATGTGGCTGGAAGAGTTGCCAAGTGTGAGGCTGATCACTTAATATTATCTGCTTCATCCATCTCCATCATCCTCGTTTACTGCAAGAAGACATACATTTCAAGACATAGGCCTCCCCCGTTGCGCTAACGGAGCGTCTAGTAGAAGGCATCCTGCATTCCCCTTAGTGTAGTCTCCATATCAAATTATTTTCTGCCTCAGAACTAGCAGTTCTACTACGCGCTATGGCTCTCCTCACTGTCATTCAACAGGGTGACTAAAGTTCTTCTACAGGTTTCCTTGTTTCTGTTTGAACCACGTAATGCCGATGGTTACTTAACGCAATGATAACTTTTTCTTGAAAAAATCAAACTACCTAAATAAATGATTAGTGGTATCTGGAAATAGCTGATAATATCCGACACTAAACCAAACACAACCAACTAACGGCGTCTCGTGACAAAAGACATAAGACACCAAAGACAAGAATCGCGATGCATCTATTAGATAAGCTATTCAGAGACAGCTAACACGAACTCAAAGGAAAGCTAATTAATCCAAGAGCTGCTCACTTTCAAGGTACAGAATTAGCTTACACCCATAAACGTGCAGAGTAGATTGCAGTGCCTGAGCTTAATGAAGTTAGATAATTTAGATAAATAATGCTAGCTTAGGAAAGAAAACTGAAATTACTAACAATAATGGAACCTTTGCGAGCTGTTTTCTATTAATTTAAGAAAACACAGTAAAAAATTACAAAATATTTATAATAAATAAATAAATAAATAAATATGCGCCAGACAACACACCTCTTGTAATGGTCTCGAAGTAGGGATTATTAAATCCCTGTGTTACGAGATACCACACAAGGAAATAAGCTAGGGGTGTCTCCCAGCACACCCAGACCCGAGTCAATTCAGAAAGGATCGTTTCCTGAATTGACCCGACCGGGAATCGAACCCAGGACACTACGGAAATCGAGGCGAGAAACCGTGCTACAGCACACTACGCCAATCGTGTCGTCTTATAATTCACAAATAGTATAAAATTATCAAAAACTCCATTGAGGTGAAGTTGCTTAACTTTTAACTAATAATTTCTAGTAAAGTCCACGTTTGCAATGGTTAAGTAATCATAGTAAGATCTTGCAAGAGAAAAGATTTATCCTAGCATTAAAGTTTAACATCCTGATAATGTCAAAGGTCAGAGAAAGACCATCAGTATATCATACCTAAGTTTTAAAATAAACGCCAGTGGCATTAGTCTCTGAACAGAAAGCCGCAAAAACGACGCGAACACGGGACCATAAGAAGATTACTAAACCAAACAAATACTTTAGGAAGGCAAATTTACTCGCACAATGTTAAATCTATTTTCACGTGAGGTATTTCAATTAAGTTCAGTCACGCGGACCGGCACGTATAATGCATTGATTTTGCTCATCACATTTCCGGTTAATTTTTGAATTTCATATGTATACTCAAAGCGTATTATACATGTGACGATTTCCAGCCCCCCGATTCAGAACGAAGTTATCGACTTAGCGGATCTTTACTATAATTAAAACAAATTAGCCAAAATTAAACAAACAAGTTAAAGCCAAAGGCCCTAAGTTTTCATAAACCAAATTAGATAAAAACTACCCTACTTAAAAAAAATATTAAAAATAAAAGAAAATAACCGAATCGGTCGATAACTTTGTTCTGAATCGGGGGGCTGATCCTGCTTTGAAATACATACTCGTATCTCTTATTTATTTAAACGACGACACGGTTGGCGTAGTGCGCTGTAGCACGGTTTCTCGCCTCGATTTCCGTAGTGTGCCGGGTTCGATTCCGGTCGGGACAATTCAGGAAACGATCTTTTCTGAATTGGCCCGGGTCTGGGTGTGCTGGGAGACCCCTGGCTTATTTCCTTGTGTGGTACCTTGTAACACAGGGATATTAATCCCTACTTCGATACCATTACAAGAGGTGTGTTGTCTGGCGCATATTTATATTTATTTTTAAACATCATTCAAGTCCGTTCTGTTTGAAAAGAATCAACAAAAAGATTATTATTACGATCGAGCCAATTTTAATTTCATGAGCTATGTAGAAAACGGAATAATGGCCCATTCATGATGTTGAATTATTCATTGACAACAAGTTTATATGAATTTGGAAATAATACTGGATGGGGCAGTCATAAAGCAGGATTCACTGGATTTCGAGTTCAACTGCAATGCAGACTTCACAAATATATACCTTATTCAGGACCTTGCACTTACTGCGCCAATTTCGCTCAGCGAACACATACAACATTAATACTCGTATTAATATGTGAGCACATGACCATCACATGACTATCTGGCTCAGCCCAAAGTGAGCAAAGCTTACCTTTATTTCAGGTCTGGTTGCATCCGAACTTCCGAAGTTATAATAGCATACAATATGCAACCAAGATGTGATAATATTTGTGTCACTACTCATTATAGAATCACCTCAAACTCCGACGAAAATCTCAACGCCTTACTAAGCAATGGTGATCCGAAAACGTCTTTTTCAATCAAAATATGTCATCGAGAGCGCGTGGTCCAGTGGATCAGCACCCGAACTCAGATCGGGGATAGTGTGGTCCCGAGTTCAAATCTGGCCAGAACCAATCATTGTTTTCATTGTTAAATATCCGACTAACTCTCCGGTGATGGAAAACATCGATAAAAAACCAAATCAACCCGGATAACGGCGGAAGGCTCACCACCTACCACGTTGGGTTCTAATACCATTGGGAAAAAGTGGGCTTCTGAGTGTTTCGTTCACCATGACGACAGTCACTTGCCTCTGACTACCCCGTTTGGGATAAAGTCGTGATGGTATGGTATGTTATGTAAAATACTGAAATAAGCGTGTCTAGTGTAGGATGCCGTAAAGTCAGGTGAGGCCAGAACTTGCGAAAGCCTTTTGGCTGAGGATACTTCACACTGAGGCCTATTCTCAGTGTGACGTATGCGCGGTAGCACGCATTGGGTGTGGTTTATGTCCAGCACTGGACTATCATAGGCTGATGATATTATTATTACAAGCGATGACCCTACATTACGTAATAGCGTAGTACACTATACAGGACCAGATAGCTAATTATACCGCTTTGCAAATCTACACGTCAATTAGTACCCACTCAGCCAATTAACGCAAATTGGTGCGTCGAATCCGAGCGTGACGCGGTCATTCCCGTGCCCTAGCCCTGAGCACTCTCACCTATAACACACTAATACATATAGTATACGTTTTTGCTTATGGCTCACGTACACGGCAAACCTTTCAACTGGGAACACGGTATAGGACATATGGTGTAACGAAGGACCAGAGCGTGACGGACGACGTCAGAAATCTGCCATTAGAGAGTAAACACTGGTACGATTTCCGGCTCAACCTATTATTTATTATTATGGGTAATAATAACATAATATTGACTAGGTAATATAAAAAAATGTTATGCAGGAAACACGCGTCAACAAGTCTGTGATAAACCGAACTAATTATTACCAGCAGACCATCCTGGAGAATTCATAAAGAAGGAAAGGAATTGAGTGTGAATCTCAGCGAGCCAGTTCGCCCTAGCCTGGTGGGAGCCCACTGGAAGACTCATAACGGTGACTTACAGACGAGACATAGAGTCAACACAATCAACAACTAATGGTCATGCTGGCAAATAGTCTTGAGCTTCTTCATTATATTCTGTGACAACTTCAACTAAATTCATCTGATATGATAGTTAGGTCTTACTGAAGTAGTCTAGAAGCAGTAGTCTATGCTAAGTAGCAGGTTGACACAATATCAGACGCGTTACGTGCTACACCTTTGAGTAGAAACCTGCTTCAGGTCCGAGAACCGTAATTCACTGAGACTACGGAAACGGGGCGTGTCGTCACACCCGTGGTCGTTCTATTGGGACATAAATGTCGGCTACATACCTACACAACAAACTTGTGACCCGGTTATTATGTCTGAACTTATAAATTGTGTGGGTAGGGTTTGTACTAATGACCTCCCTTTAGTAGACTGTAACAGTCGTCTTTTAGATCTAGGTAAGTAGCACGGAAATGTCAGTCTAGGGGTTAATTCAAAAGGTAAATCAATATCTGTAAAAATCTGCTAGCTTAAAGATGCTTGATACAAAAGAGCCATTTAACTGCTGGCGCAGAAGACTGTCCAGCATGGCCAAGTCCATATGTTCATCATTGACATTAACATACTAATTTATCTAAAGAGCTTCGCATTTCATAGATTTTGGCACTCCTATGTAAATGAGCAAACTCGCCCACGAAGCGTGACACCGACCAAGTGTGCCACCGTGTCGTCCGAGAATGTTCGCGATACCATAACAAAGCTAAAGTTTTAAATTCAGAGATACTATCATCCTTTGCAGCTAAAAGACGTTCACTCGAAGATAGGCCTGCCCAATACATTTCTAGGATGGCTGGTTGGCCAGCAATCACTAAAATCTTGATACCCTTACCACTTAGAGCGCGAGCGGCATCCCATTTGCAATGCCAGAAATTTTCTGTCGCAACGGACGTCAGTTCGCGGTATACTCTTATGCTTTTCCCACTGTTACATAAACTATCATCAGCGACCTCAACATCATATCGTAGCATGCCTCCCAAACTTACTAACCCCGAGAACTATGTAAGGTACAATAGTATATAGTAGCGTACTAACTGAATTACCAGTATGTATGTCCTACATAACTACACAAAACGAAGAGACAGTAAAACGCAATTAGAGAGCGGATTAATCTTGACTTGGAGACACCACTAATGGTCTTAATGGTCCATTTGTGCCGCTATTCGTACCTTAATTTGTTTTCTACCGTTACATAGTAGTCTCACATTCAGTTAATTTGTATTTTATTGTACTGATTACAAAATTATCTGTATGAGTCGCAATGAAAACTTAGTACGATTTGCATTGTTTAGAATGATTTTTATGGTTATAGATACTTTATTTCTCATTAGAATACAATTCACTTACTAAGAAACAGTGTAACACTTAGAATAATAACGTATAGAAGGATAGCCTTCATACAACCGCCCCGTCAAAAATGAAGCACTAATCCGATCCACACATGCGTGACTATTGCTTGCTTACGTGCAGCGCGCGTTGACATCGAACATTGCGGAGCTGTAATGAACACTGCAAAATGGTCCGTTTAAAGCCATTTATGGCTCCAATTGAAGTGCTTCAAAATGGGCGCGCGGACTTGGTTTCTATATGTAATTATTCTAACTAAGGTGTAACACAATTCTATGCCCGCGAGCCGCGCCAAAAACACAATCAAAAGTTGGTAGTCTTAAAAATAAAGAACAGTCGCCAAGGCGAGATCATTCACTGCGAGCGTTTTAGATGTCAACTAAAATAAGGTATAGTCGGTTCCTCTCCCATTAGCCCACTAATTTTTGAACTTTTTAAGATTTATAAAATTACTTAGATGATTTGGTAAAGATACTCGTATACAATCGCACATAAATTATTATTGCCTAGACTGTAACGAAATTATAGGGGTGATTCTATATCCATTGAGATAAATGACAATATAAACGTAAAGGGCAATTGTTCTATCGAATAGAATAGACCCTACAAAGGCCAATGAAAATAGGGGCTACTGAACTCTAATTCAATTACAGTTGAGTACCCCAATTAACCGATTACTCCCACACCCTGTGCGGGTCGCGTAACAAACAAGTACCGTTCAAGTGGTCAGGAAAAAAAATTACTTATGAATAATGTCGCATTAGGAGAAAATACATTTGATTCTACTGCGCGGTTAGACAAAATCTAATAGGCTGTTTGTTGAAATTGTTAAGAATTCTTTACAAGGCGGATTTTTATTAGTGCTGACCATCCTTACGTGATGACATTACCTTCGAGTTTGGAGAAAACAAAACTGGTTCATAAAGAAGCAGGGCCGAAGTCGAAGGTTCATTCAAATAGACCATAAATATGGCACATTATAAAAAAAATAAAACGAAAAAAACTTGCAGCAAATCATCATACGTATTTTGGCCCTACGTCGGATACGTCAAGAGTTATTAATTATCACGCTCAATAGCCAAGTTTTCTTGTATGCATAAATCAACGTGTCGTTTCGACCCCATTCTCACCTAAATTATGACAAGATTTAGTGTATTAGTTGGTTTTACATTCAATTTTTGATTCTAATTTATCAAGCTATTTTTGTATTCGTATCGATAGAAGCCTTTGTCCTACAGTCAGTAGCATAGGCTGAAAGTTTAACCATACTCAAGTCAGGGGAAGCATTCTGATTTCATACCTTTAGTCGTAAGTGGATGGGAGGCGATGGTCTCCTTCTGCGAAGAGGTAATGTCGCAGAAGGAGACAGCGGAGAGGGCCCGGGAGGAAGATCCTCAGGCGGGCCCTCTCCGACGCAGACGGCAGGGAGTGAGGAGACGGCGGTTTGCACGCCTGCTCTCCGCTCCCTGAAAGCAGCACCGGGGTGAAAGTCAGACGCCCCTGCTGCGTGAGGAGGCCCGGCGTGAAGGCTGGGCCGTCCGCCAGGGACGGCATGGTAATCCGAACTAGGCACCATGTCGTCCCGTCAAGGCGATGAGGTATACCGGGGGTCTTTTTAGTGGGTATGCCGTCACCTTCAGTGACGGAGAGTCCCACACTCCCCCGCTGCCCCACCCAGGCAGCGGGATAGTGCGTAATGCATTTTTCCCCCGCAAAAAAAAAAAAAAAAAAAGGGTATTCAATGTCTGTAGCAAAGACATATTTAACGATCTATTACCAAGAGAAAATCGGATTTAAGACCGTGGCAATTTGCAACCTATGTTTTCTTTTGCTATCGTTAAGTTTTACTCTTTGATGGCTTTAATGTCACTTTGCAATTAATATTTAATGGTCAGCTTTACCAAGTGAAAAAACAATCAAGCTTTTACCACTATTTTCTATTCGATTGCAATAAAATCTGCTTAACGCTACGTCATACACACACAAAAACAATTTTAGTCTCAATGTAAAACGTTGAATAAGTACATACCTATCATGCTGAATCAGCGCTATGGAACTGGCGACGAGATCCTCAAACTGTTTCTCACTGGCTGAGCTGCCTTGCCTCTTGTGATGATGTGGGGTATTGGCAGCCGATGATACTGGGGTCAAAGACTTCTGAGCTTCGGAGTTGAGGGTCTTCGCGGCGAGGTTCTGCGTGGACTTGCTACTGAAGAGCCGCCAGCTGTGCGTAGTGGATTGAGCCTCTTGGGTTTTAGAACTGCTCTTCCAGGGAAACACGCCTCTGAAACAATTGAATAAGTTGGTAAATAAATGATGTAAGAGATATGCTAATATGATTGTTTTGGCACAGTGGTACGTGATGGACAATTGTGTTGTGAGTGGTAATTTTCTGCCCAAACAGATGTTTCGAATTGAGGATTTAGACTAAAATTGACAAACTATCACCCTAGAATTCAGCTGCAATAGTGATAAAAAATATAATTTATTTGCTCAACTTTAGACAGGTGACAACATATCGGTAACACAAACGTATCTGATTCTTGAAGAATATCGCACGAAAGTTTGAAAGATGTCAGTTTGTTGAATTTATTATAAAAAAAACAACGGCCAAGAAATTCTCCGCCTCGGAAAGTCGAAAATCGGTGTATTAACCAAAAGATATATTACTGAAACGGCAATATTTAACAAAACTGCCATAAATGAGGAACTGGTGCGAATCGCAGAGGCAAGTGCAACGAGCTGGATCAGAAACCCGCTGGCACACTTGCTAATCACATTCATGCGATGAACATTGTTGGGCGAAACTGAAATATGGCGCTCAATCAATTAAACTTCTTAGTGAAAGTAACAGCTTAGCTGATGAATGATAATGAATTAAAAGTAAAAGTAGAGTATTTAGCCTTTTTACAGTCACAACGTTGGGCAAAGAACTGATTACGTTTGACGGTTGCGTGTCATAACATAATGCGTGTTTACAATAAAAAACTTGGGCTATATTCCAAAACGCCGGAAAACACTATTTGTAGAGGATTTGAACTTTCTTTCTAGATTTCGGGATTAGCTTTCTATAGAATAGAAACCAAGTACATATTATTTAGCAGCGAACAGCGATTAAAGGGTGTGCTAGGAGACGCCCCTAGCTTATTTTCCTTGTATGGTACCTCGTAACACAGGGATATAATAATCCCTACTTCGAGACCATTACAAGAGGTGTGTTGTCTGGCGCATATTTATTTATTTATTTCTTTAAAGATTCCATGCACTTATCTGATAAAATGCAAGCCACGTTTTGCTACTTCATTTTCCCTATTTACTTCACCTCATCACAAAACTGAAATCCGTTAAAACTAATTTATTTATTCAATAAAACAACTTGTAACTACTGAAGTTTCTAGCTTGTTTTTTTAATCACTGATAGCTCATGTCTGTCTAGGCTTGCGCAGACGTCGCTACGACCGGAATGTCATTGTGTGATAATGGACCAGAGCGAGTGTGTGGGTGGAAGCTTACGATAATTTCATACAGAGCACGATTAGGGACGTTTTTGTATTTGTAGCGAATTTATGAACTGCTATTGTGTTTGGAACAACGATTGAGAATCGGCATCGAATGAAATCAATGGTTATTCAAAATAATGCGATTTCTGCGAGTAGGTATGCGATTATTCTCTCACACATCAGATAAATGAAAAAATTACGATCACAAATATCGAAACGTTTGAAAACGTTTGTACTCTACAGTAGGTACCTAAGTATAAACAATACCAGAAAGTACTAAACCGATTAGTGCAAAAATTATAATGTCTATTTAAAAACAATTGATTACATAATAATAAGCCATTTAGTTTTTATCTTTTTTACCTTCTTGCTTTAAAAGAACTTCACAAGTAATGAGATAAATTAAGAAAAAAATTGTCAAACTCACGAAATATTAATTAAATTCAAGCAGCACACCAGACTACATGACGCTTACGTAAAAAACTTTTAATTAACCCAGGGACGGTATAAAACAAAGCAGTATTACGTGTTGTTATTTATAAGCTGGTCGTCGCAATCAACGCAGTATACTCCGGGGAAAACCACAACTTGTTCTGCAATCACAATGTATAAACAAACAACCATGGTTCATGTTTGGATTGTTGCGATGCAGGGAACGCGCTCTCGATAAACAACAGATGTCATCGGCATATTTAGCAGCTTTGGAGATTTAGCTACAAATAAACCCTGAAGTGAAGCTTATAAAGACCAAAATTGGCAGGATTTCGTCAAATAGAGCGATTAAGAATAAGTAATTGGATTTCAAAATATAAAACCAATGCTTCAAATGTAGAGACGTGATTTGAAGTTTGATTTATTTGTGATGCCGACCATCAGCAGGATCTACAGAAATATTTACTAAGACAACTGAATCCAACCTCTCGGATGGTTACTCATTAAAACGATGACAAATCAATTATGGAATTGAATAAAACAAGAAAAGCCAATTTAGAAAGATTATCAAAGAAATAACGAACAATGATTGTATTAGTTCCCTGAGCTAATTTCTCACAAGACAACAGAAGCACATAGCATACAAGGAAAATTATCACAGCTAGATCAGAGTTTAAATGTTATTATAACAGATGCATTGATTCAAAGAAGAGATGAAATTGGTTATTTGTAATGATCATTCGTGACGAATAACCACAGAAGTAAATAATATCGATTAGCCTAAGTAACCAAATCAAATTGCGTGTTTCGTATGCAGAGGTAACAGAGCCATTAATAACTTACAGAACCGGTCAAGTGCGAATGAGGACAAACAAATTATGAAGTTCCGTAGTGAAAAGTTCTAGCCCTAAACTTAAGTCAATTAAGATTCACTCATAAAATAAATTATATCCCTAATCATATTTCAGACATCAAATTTAGGTCCAAATACTTTCGTAGTATTTTTAAGATTAATTTGCCCCGCCTTATAACTTAAGTAATTTTTGAAAAGTTTGGTTAAGTTCCATTGGCTCACTGAATTGAACTTTAAAAAGAGGAGTTTTTTCAAACGCTTATTGAAGCTAGCAAATTAAACGAGACTGTTATAAACATATCTGTGTTTTTTTGGTAAAAATATTATCGGCTAGTGATAATATTTTATACCGTCCTTCTTGCACTGTCACGTTTCACTAAACCGTTTGTATGCCAGTCAAAAAATTGCTTTTGTTTTGACCTAAATTGATTCTGCGAATAGGTAGTAGGTAAATCCAAGCTTACGTATATGATCTCTAAAACGATCGGCCAGTAAATTAGATACAAGACATACAACACAAACAAATCATAACACGACCTTTAATATTTTTGCGTGCACGCAACGTTGTGAGTTCGTTTTTATTTACAGTAGCAAAAACATTGTAATTAATGAGATAAACATGACGATAATAAATTAAAGAGAACTAAATAATGTTTATTTATTAGAAATGTGTTATGCAAGGTGCACAAAGGATTCATTTATAATCGAACCACAAAGAGAGCCAGTTTATAAACTGGAAATGATATTGAACTTTAACATCCTAACAGAGAGCAATAATTATGAACAGTAAACTATTGAAAAATTTCGAAATGGAAGCTCCTGACAAGATATTGCTGCATAATAAATAAATAACACAGTCTTTACCGCGAACTAGAACCAGTTTGGCCAAGACAATGACATAAGCATATACTTAGATATATTAGGTATACTTATCCCAAATGCGTATACTATAACATTTAATTAATTAACTTCCAATAAACGAACAAGTAGTACAACTTTAGCACCATCAAACGCCCATGTTCCGTTTTCCGTCTTTGGCAGTGGTACACTTAGGAGCATAATAAAATAATAATTACATTACGCTCACAGGCCACTCTACTTTTATAGGAAAGCTACCTGCAATACCGGTGGTTATAGGTCACTACTAGGTAGTTATGTTAATAACTTCCCATGTTATTGGATAGATTTCAGTGAGGGAGAGGATTACATTTAGGTAATAACAATCACGACATTTATAACATTAAGAAAACTAAACGCAAATTGATTTTCCATTCTTATATGGTCGATAACAGTCTATTTAACCGAAACTGATTTCACAATTTTTTTGCTGTATTCATTCATAATGCGAACATCACAGTGTTTTCAGAGCATTACATCCTTAAGACCATAAAAGTGAATAGATATTTGTAAGGCCAGCAATGGGCCTTGCTTGGGCCCATCACTTAAGATTTTAGAGAGTATTTAAACCAGTAATGACTAAAAGATAGTTGAGTTAACGTAACATGACTGTATTAGTATTTTACATTGCACTATTATTGTTTTTCCACCAATATTTGCTTGTCCGTGTATTAGCTAAAAACGTTAACACCAAAGGCGCGCGCGCAAAAACGATCGAGAGAATGCGCTTGCGTCGCCGCGCATGGTACGCGTTGGTACGCGCACATTATCGCTATCGACGCGCGACACGACCCACAGGTGCTTTGTAAACAGACAGCTTTGATGTCATCACTTGTCTTATTACAAAACTAGCTAACCGCTCTGGTTCGGCTTGGGATATTGAAAATATTATCAAATTAACTAGAAAAATACCAAAAACCATAAACTTTTATCTTTAAATACTCTATTCAGTGCAGTAGAGATGGAAAGAAGTGGCTATCAACTAAAGAGAATATCTTCCACAAACGAAACTCAAACCTTCTGCAAAAATATCGCGATTGGAATGATAGTGAAAACCGCATCAAAATACAAAGCAAACGCACAGGCGTCTTTTTATACGATTCAGATCATTTGCAGTATACTATTTAAAAAGGAGATATATTTATTGTATAAGTGATACATACTTGAGAAGACTACTGTCACCGAGAGCCTTCAGACCGTGCCCTCTTCCCTGGTGTTCAATATCAAAACTAACCGTGGTTAGCAGCATAGTTAATCAAAAAACTATTTTAAAGCTTCACTATCACTACACACCGGTGATTCTATTGAAGTGAGCAACACTTTTCATTCACTGTCTTTATCGCAATAAGGTATTGAAGCAGACGAATTCAGATTTGCGGAAGTTTTTCTATTTAAATAAAAAAAATATTTGCGATACCCGTCTTGCCATGGCACATAAGTTGCCTTACTGAACAGCACTATAGTACTAATAGTAGGAACAACACACTTTCTGTGTGCAAATTCTTAAACGTCATTAAATGTTTAATTACAATGAGACAACTATTTATTTGCGTCCGACTTTTTAATATTCAGTTGCCGTCATGTCTGCCACTCATTATCTATCTTCTTAATTAGGTACAACTTCAAAGAACTTCTTTTGCCAGAAAATTCTCTAGGTTTTAGAAGCCTTATCTTTATAATAAAATGAATAGAGTTTGCCCCTTTCATGAATTAAATGTGTATGATGCAAAACGAGTTGTAAAAACTGAGCTTCTGCAATAACCTACCAAGCTTCAGAGGATATTTTTAAGCGAGGTTTTTGATAAACGTAGTGTAAGATTATTTTATTTTGTTAATATTTAAAAATAGTTCTAGTTTGTTTATCTTCCTTCTTTCTATTTATTTTTATTGTTCAAGTCTTTTTAATATGACTAGCTGTAACTTTTAGAGTTAGGTAACTTATTAATACTTAGGATTCGAGCCGCAAATTTTGTTCAGGTAAATCTCACAGGACAGGCCAAGCCTAGTGTGAGATTCTTTATTAATGCCCGTTAATTAATACTAACTGTCGATTTCTTAATAATTGTAAAAGTTTTTTTGGTTAATAAAGGTTTTAACGTACTCGGTCACCATTTGATGGGGACGGGGCCAATTACTTGTCGTCAGTTTCTACACCTTTTTTGTACATTAGTTGCAGCTGTGACATCAATAGTAAGAGTCAAATGAATCATTATCATGATTATCTGTTTCTGTTACAAGACGTCAACTGAAAAACCGAAATGATGTTGAGGCTAGGAATTCCATGGTGCATTTGCCATAAATTGGTTCATATTCCAGGACTTGTACTGTATCCAAAAGTCATCAAGCCAGCCACCCCGATTCAGAACGAACCGTTACCGACCGATTCGGTAAGTTTGTTTTAATTATAGTAAATGACCCGCTTAACGGTAGCAATCAATATTTTTATATATGTGAAATCAAAAGGCATTTAGTTTTCATACCAAAACTATTCATATTTTAAAAATGAATTAAAAATAAGATAAGCGAATCGGTCGATAACTTCGTTCTGAATCAGGGGCAGTTCGGCATCTGTCTACTGACAACAAATAAAAGCTCATAGACCTGAGCAAAAGTTGAGTTAACTCATTAAGGATTCTAGGAATTTTGAAATAATATAGTTCGGCGATCCGCTGTAATGTTAAATTACGTCTACGATCGTATATCCCAACAGAGGAGCCGCAATTAGAGTAGTCATGTTATCGAAGCAAGCTTGAATGTAAACAGGTAGTGCCGAACATGTTCCCACGAGATGTACACAAAACCTCCGAACGTAGAGTAATTATGTAAGGCACTAGCGATTGTTTGGGCCATTATCTGATCTCTAGCTATGAATTAATGTATCATACAACACACTTACCTGAGTAGTAGGTGTATTGTTTGCAGCGCAGCATCCGTTGTTCTGCTAAACTGGTGGTAATGATGGTAATATCTTGATGGCGTGTCAATGGCATTTTAAACACAAATAAGCAGTATTCCTGCTGTTAAGTTTTCTTTATAAGTACCCAAAACATAGTTTGAGCTTTGGTAACCTTAGTTATTTTGGCGTCTGCAATTTTTGCACCACTAGATTTAGAATATTGAAACCAAGGTCTCACCATCTTATTTATATTTAATTAACTTATTATGCGATTTCTACTTCAACCACAGAAGTTTTTTTAATGAATTCAGCAAAAGATGCAGGTCATCGCGAGTGCAATGACGTCCCCTCAAATGCGCGTTTTAATATTGAATATTTTTCAAAATTTCAGTTACTTTACAATTTTCTTACAGTAATCTTTCCCAGCAATGTGTTACAAAAAGGTGTCGTGCCCGAAGGCGACAATGACGATAATCCATCAAGTGAAATAGAAAATTATATAATTATACAAATGAGAAACCACAATCACACATATTCGCTGCGTAACACGCATGTCGCCTGACTACAAGTTACTATGGCAGGCATGCGGTTATCAATAGCAAATATGTAACCAGCTATTATGTGTCGAGGCGGGCACGTTTCAGCAAATCACATTAAGCATTACCACAACAAAGAGGAATCTATTATTAGTTGTGAAAACAATGCAATCGATAAAGAAGACAGTTGAATAGAAGTATAAAGGATTTGAATCGCGTAGAATTAGGCACAGATCTAGATTACGACTGACTGTAAGTATTTTTCAAAGAGATCAAACTCTGTCTTATTTTATTTTGTTCTTATTTGTATTGTGCACTTACTGCGGTTCGGTTTCCATCGATTAATTGGAAAATAAAAACAGCTAAAACATTGGTCCAAACTATAGAAGTAATAATGACAGAAACACTTCTAGTGATAAAAACTGCGCACTAACCAGTTTTGGATCAGAATATAAAACAGATACACTGACGAAAATAAAAAAGAGGTCACTTGCATAAATAAGGAGATCTACTTCGTTAAAATATTCCGTCAAATTAAATGAGTAACACCGAAATGTACTTATTTACTTTTTTTCATGCGACGTTGTTTAAGTACCACAACAAATATAGTCATTTTATACTTATTCTTGATAAACAGTGTGTCAATTACAAAACAGGCTCTAAAATAGATAGTCCTAATACCTTCTAAAGTAAAGCAGAAGAATATATTAAAGAATTGTTTATATCTTCACCCAATGCAAAAAATAGTCGACCTGAACCAAAAAGGTGTTTGCAAACAAAATCAAAGCAATAAGCACCTTGAGAAATACAGTTCGTGAGGTGGAAATCGTTTTTGAAATTCGTTTTCCGCTAACCTGTTATTACCCTCAAGTAGGAGCAGTTACTGATCTAATGGAATATGTGAACCTATTTGGAATTAAATGGCTAAATTCTGAAGTTAAATTGTTCAGTTTCACATTATGTTCCTATTGATAAGAAAATGGTAAAATAATAAAAATACATTCCAAAGACACATCTTACCGAATCATCATGTATTTACATTTGATTATGTAATTCAAAAATCTTGCATAATAAATATTTTCTTTGTCAATGATTTAAAAAAAACTGTTAAACACTTACTTGATACTACCATCGCTAAACCTTACATAAACGGTGTTCAAGGAAATTCCATTCTTCGAACGTTATCAGCAATTTCTAATTCGGAATTCACTTCCGAAGCATTTTTAGTTACAAAATTATACAATCAAGGTTTATTTAGATCGTTACATTGAAGGCAGTCGCTGCACTGGTGAGGTTCGCAAGCAATCGTGATATATTAAAGAACATTTGCAAACATTTTGTTATAAGTCGTGACTCGTCACAATCAGACCACAAACATAATACAACAGCTACAGTACTTAAAAAAACTAGATGCATGAACGAGTTCCTCTAGCCTGGAAACGAAATTAATTCAACCAAACCGAATTTCATGTCCTCATTGAGATTCAGTCTGGAGAATGACGTAATAGCATGCTCATGTTTAGGGTGAAGAGTTAAGGCCGCAATATTGGTTATGCCAATGGGCATCAATCAAGGCATATCGAAACCCGTATTCAAACCACGCCTTCTACCCATCCATTGTTGTTTATGGCATTCCATTGTACGCTCCGCTCGTGACCTTCTGAACGTCATAGAATGTTGTACGGATATCATGTTGCAGTGTGGGAAGCGCACTATCGAGCAATCAACCTGCGCATTCGCATAGAAATTGTACAAGTACAGTTAGCTACAATACAACTATCTTTGCCGGCAAAAGCTCAGCTTTTTACTCTCGGATACAATCCGCGGGCGGCGAAGTTCGCAATGTCCCAATGTGGCGGTGGTTGACTATGCACTTGAATCAATTCAACCATAAATGAAACCTATTCATCTTCTTTAGCTCTCTGGCGGATGCAAGCAGTCTCAACATAAGTCTGCTTTCATAACATCTGTTTTGTCTCTATTATTTTTAAAGCTGTCAAATTTTGATAAAAATAGTCTTAAACATATAACAAGGATAAATTACTTACTTATAAATTTTTTGGTGCTCAACAAAACAACAGCGATACATATCATGTTCTGTCATTTGATCGTTATTGGATCGGAAATTTCAACTCGATCGACATATCGACCTTCATAATGGCTTATTGGCAAATGTTGTGCTGCTATCAAATTATGTTTATGCACGTCGTTCGCCATCATTAGGGCAAATAACACCGTCATTACTTCATAACAAACAATAAGCAGCATTTTTATATCATCATGTACAACATGCACGCAATTTATATTTATGCAGCGTGAGAACTGGCTACATTTTCTACGACAACTGGGAGATAAAAGAATATTTAGCCGAAATCAAAAATGATTTCGGCTAAATATTATTACAGCAAGTGTCTGATTTAGCTTGATATGAAGTCAATCCAGTATTCTTTCAGAGACAGGCTAGTTATAATGCTATTTACATTTGGGTTTGTTCCGATCTGTACAAGACAAATGGCTGACAACTGAAGTACAACTTCTGCTCAGTTTGGGAACAGAGGGCTATGTTAAAACAAGTCCCGAAGGTACTAGTAGGTACTGTTTACGTAATATCAGTATCACTTATACTCGTAGTAAAAGCTTTGCTATTTTTTTTAGTCAGATTGCAGAGAAGTCCCAGAGATGCTATCATCGTATGCATAGTGTAACAAATAGTATGGTTTTGCTTTATATTCGGTAGTTTAGATGTACTTTTAAGGTTCATATTTTATGGAAATGTTAGAACGTGAACATATTTTTTTTTAAATACTCATTGTACTTACTTTACTAACTCTTTTTGTAAATCGAACCAAGTTTAAAAGAGTAAGTACTGAGTTTCTCGCCGGGTCTTCTCAGTATAAGATCAACTTCCGGTGCAGTGGTAGAGTCACATTATGTTTGTATACAGTGTATTTATGTATTCATATTATTTTAGTATTTAAGTCTATTATTAAGTTTTTTTTTTCTTACAATGACGATTTAAAAGTACTTGTTACAGGTCTATTTAAATAAAGATATTTTTTGTTTGTTTGTTTGTATGGAAGTATGACCAGTACAAATGAAAAGCGACCAAGAGAAACTCACTGAAACAGAACAAGGGGTTCTTATCGTAAGTCAGTTCTCGAAGCAGCGAGTATAAATAAAACATGGCCTCGGCAGAGCTTTTACGTACGAGTAGCTCGTTGTAGATACGTAGCGAAGATTTGTTTTGTTGTTTGTAAGACTCGTTTGTGGGAATATCTACATTTTAAAGGCCATCCATGGTGTGGTATTTCGTCTATTAATATCTTTAACGATTGTGCGTACTGTTCTGTAGTTAAAGTTATTTAAAAATGTAATAACAATAATATTATGTAAATAATCCATTTTAGTCATAAAATGTTCGTGCGGAACAGTTAAGTGCCTATTTGTAACGTCACTATGCCATAGTCTGAGTTTCAGCTGGGCTGAAGCTCGCGCACGTAAATCCTCCGATGTCAGTGCAAAGAAGAGCCTTTACCGCTCCTGCCAAGTCCTTCAAAAAGGTACTTAGGAAGACTCAATTCGACCGTGTTAAGCCGTATTGGGCCAAACTCGCCTCTCATTGATCGGGTAGCAACTAGCAAGGCTTTCTGGACCGCTAGGGAGTGGAACGCTCTCCCTGCGTCTTTGCTTCCGGATACTTGCAAGTGTTACAACCTGGTATCTTCAAGGTGAATAGGCATTTTCTGGGTAAGCGTGTACCACCATCGGCCTCGTCATCGCTTACCACCAGGCGAAACTAAGGCCAAACACAAACCCAAAATTAAAAATTAAAAAAATCTAGACGAGCGATTCGACATATAGACAAAGCGCACATTATCCATCACTTACTTTAAATAGATGAACAATACTCGGCGTATGTGCCTATCGATCACCAGTCGACAGGCACAAGTCACAACCACCTTACATGATAAAAAGTCTTCCTAAAACGGGCACGTAATTCACTATCCTAATATGGGGTTTTAATTGAGTCTAGGAAAAACGAACTAATTACGCAACCAATACAGATTGAAATTACTTCGTAGAAAATCAATATAGTTCACTAGCTATATACAGGTTGGTCCAAACATACACGTCAATATTTTTTTTAGCTTCCTCACACTCAGGGGTATCCAAAAATACCCCATGTATGTTACCCGATTTTTTGTAGTTTACGTGTTATGATTTTTTTTACGAATTTTTTAAAATTTACACTTTTAACTAATTACCATGTAAATTTCAATGAGCTGGATAACACTTAATCGTATGTAGGCCGTGGTGTCCATAGGGTGCGGTAACACTTACCACCAAGCACTCTCTAGGTTTCCACAGATGTTTAAATATTAAGATTATTCCAAGCTCTACGATACAGTGATGTTTCACACCTGTTGTATGTAACTGTTGACCATTTTAATCTTCATTTTCCTTAATCATATTTTACCAAAAGTAATTTAATTGTTATCAGGGGAGTTTATCTTAACACATCCCGTCGTTACTTTGATTGACGATTTTTTTATTCATATTTCTGATCATGGTTTTACCTGCTTGGCGTTGGCTGTAGGAAGTCTAGCAAGACTATTGTTATATTAGGATTCTTGCTAATATTTTTGAATAACGTTAAATACTCTAAGCAGTAGACGTCGTATGACTGCAAATGATATAAATTATTATAATGTCTTCCCCACTCAAGCTAAAGTTGAATACATACAATTTTCTTATTTCCTGCCATTCGCGCCCGATTTTATATATCTGACTGCCATATACAGGGTGGTCCAAACATACTCGTAAATAAATTGTTTTTAGCTGCCTCACACTCAGGCGTATCCAAAAATACCCCATGTATGTTACCCGATTTTTTGTAGTTTACGTGTTATGATTTTTTTTACGAATTTTTTAAAATTTACACTTTTAACTAATTACCATGTAAATTTCAATGAGTTACTTGAACGGTATCATACCTAAATTTTCATTCAAAATGTCAGAAGTGGAAAATTCAAGTAATTTGTGTATCAACTAAAACTTGATAACAAGTTGACTTAATGGATTTATTTATAAAAAACCGTCACAATAAGGGTTCAAAATGGTGACTATTTAGTTTCACATAGATTTGACGTCGTTTAAAAAAAACATTTCATCCCAAGAAAGTCGTCTAAATAGACGCACTTATAGCATTTTTTCTGTTTTGATGAATTCATAACTCAAAAACTACAAAAAATCGGGTATCATACATGGGGTATTTTTGGATACGCCTGAGTGTGAGGCAGCTAAAAACAATTTATTTACGAGTATGTTTGGACCACCCTGTATATGGCAGTCAGATATATAAAATCGGGCGCGAATGGCAGGAAATAAGAAAATTGTATGTATTCAACTTTAGCTTGAGTGGGGAAGACATTATAATAATTTATATCATTTGCAGTCATACGACGTCTACTGCTTAGAGTATTTAACGTTATTCAAAAATATTAGCAAGAATCCTAATATAACAATAGTCTTGCTAGACTTCCTACAGCCAACGCCAAGCAGGTAAAACCATGATCAGAAATATGAATAAAAAAATCGTCAATCAAAGTAACGACGGGATGTGTTAAGATAAACTCCCCTGATAACAATTAAATTACTTTTGGTAAAATATGATTAAGGAAAATGAAGATTAAAATGGTCAACAGTTACATACAACAGGTGTGAAACATCACTGTATCGTAGAGCTTGGAATAATCTTAATATTTAAACATCTGTGGAAACCTAGAGAGTGCTTGGTGGTAAGTGTTACCGCACCCTATGGACACCACGGCCTACATACGATTAAGTGTTATCCAGTCGGCGTCTCCTATAGCCATATTCTCCAACAGGAATTTGAAAAAAATTGAATGATTACAGTGGTTTTGAGTGTGAAAAAAACAGTGCACGACTCCAACTAGGGTAACTTTTCCAACCTGTGACTTAACTGCGACTATCCACTAGGTGTTCAAGAAAGATGTGATACTGAATAACAATCAAGCAGACGTTTCCGTGCCTTTCTTCAGTCTCTTTGAAAATCTGCCTTGAAATTAGACTGAGTTAGAAACGTTGAAGATGTTACAAATTACTGTCGTGACGTTTGACCGAACCACCGAATTGGTGCTTCATTCTTTTCCATTCCCAGCGGCGCATTTACAAAACGCGACAGCCATGTCAACTGTTAGTTTTGCAACAATTTGCCCAACCTCCGGTTTCGATCAAGACGACACCGCAGCGCCTCAACCGTGAGAACAACAAGGTCTGACGCAAGGAAACGTGCCGAACTAAGCTTATATCAGTTAGGACTTTGACACGGTGCTGTTAGGTTCAAGTTTAAATGTCTGTGATGGGTGTCGTTGAGACGGTACTAATTGAGAGATTAATTCATCTAGTTCCTTGATAACATGGTGATAAAAAGTTCACGAGATCTTGGATGTCATATATTTGGAAGATGAGAAGCAGACATAATAAAGAGCAAAGTATGTAGCAGAGCATCGGTTAACAAAAACAGAGCTGTTTTTTAAAAGAAAGTTGTCCTTTTGTTTTGACGACACGATTGGCGCAGTATGCTGTAGCCCGATTTCTCGCTTTAGCTTGCATTGTGTCCCATGTGTTGCTTGGGTTCAATTCAGCAAACGATACTTTCTAAATTGGCTTGAGTCTGTGTGTTGGGAGCCGCCCCTGGTTTTTCCGTCTGGTAACTCGTAACACAAGTATATTTATTCTTAATTCGAGACCATGACAAGTGGTGTGTTGTCTCGCGTATATTTATTTATTTATATTATACTTAACAAGTTTAAACCATATGTCCTCGACTACATGGTCAGTGACGCCCCCGCTACAGAATAAAGGGACAAAAAAGAAACATAGACCGAAGAAAATTAGACCATAAAGCAAATGCAAACAAAAGCAAGGTGCATAACTTAACCCAGTGGAATATAACATAAGGCAGACTAGAGGAAAATTACAAAAAAGAGTTGAAAAAAAGGAAAATTTCTCTTCCTAAGTTAAATTCAAATATTTGTTGCCTAATTGAAAGAAAGACTTTGATCGATTTTGAGTTTAAACAATGAATGTCATGATTAACCCTTAAATAAAGCTCCTTAAAACGTGTCTCCACCGCAAGTGTCCGTGAGTCTACTCAGTTGGGGCCTACATCAGCGCCTGGGCCCTACTAGCTTAGGCTGAATGCTGAGTAAGGAAGGTCCTTTTATATTTTGGGCATCGGGGGGCATCCGGACGTCGCTGTCTGATGGTAGGTATTGTTTCGTCTTGTTATTTTGTTCTGTTGTTTTATGCCTACCACCTACGTGTTTTTCTTTTTCTCAAATGTAACGATGTCCATCAATTTAATACATGTTTTCTATTCCTAAAAATATAAGACAAAACACTAATAATACGCTTATGGAAAAAGTGAGTAGTTTGATTAAAAATAAAGGTTTACCAGGGCAGTTGCGCTCACAATTATTATAAGGATTTTTATTAGGTTACAACATAATAATATATCGTTAAAGAGTTTACTTTTTCCAATTCAATAGGTTTACGTAAATGGACATTTAATACACTAGCGGCATTTAACGTTCGTCCAGTAATTAGCTCAGTAAACTAGAACACAAATTAAATAAGAATTTGATCAACATGTTTTTTTATTGGCTGTCGTAATAAATATTCTAAAGATCAGAAGAAACATAAATGTCCATTTCTTTCAGCGGAAGTGGTGTTTTTTAATAATTAGATATAACCTGACAAAGTATGTTCGGAGCCTTTTGGAAATAATTAAATTGAAAGATACTACTTGGAAATAATTAACTACTCTTTCATAATAAATCAAATATTAGTCTGTTTAAGTTCAAAGTAATTGGCGATGTTTATGTTCACATAACAACAAAATATACCTGACATATTTTTTACACATAATGGCTATGTGTGAAAAATAAGTCAAGCGAGCTATTATGTTTCACGGAGTCTGATAATGATGTTATTATTACAAAACAATTTAAACCTTAAATCTGTTTCAATGTGTTATATTTCAACACGAATACCAGTGGGCTCGCGTAAGAGTGCCTTTGCCTAGGTGAGGACACAAAATAAAATATTTACCGAGTCAAGGCTAACAGTATGGCCGATAATAATTTACTAGGCATTACTTTTATATTAACTGTAATTGCTAATGTCAAGGTCAGACCTGAACAATATCAGAACACCGAAACAACTGTTAAAAATACAAAAGCTATTTTGATAATGCTCCAGCATTACCACGTTTGATGCAAAAATATGCCATTCAATGGAATAATACCGTCAAAATACTCTAAAGCTTTCAAATCTGAATTTATAGATGTAATGAATGAATAATAAAATGCGAGTATCACGTAAATATTATGTCAATAATACTCGTTCGTACTACCCAATGTCTGGGTTTAATTAGGTATTCAATATTATCTATCTTTGTATATCATAATTCGACACTCTGCATACAAGCTTAGCCGAGCCATTTTAGGGGTCAGACCACGCGATAAGGTACGACATATTAATAACTCTGATAAAAAGACAAGCCACGCGACAATATAATGAAATCTTGCAAAATCCTCCAACCGGGATGTCTGATCGAGACCTATTTACGCACTTGGTCGACCCCCGCACGTTCAAAGACTGAGCAAATGGAAGATAAACATACAAATATTTGCGAAGTCAAAGAGAAACATGCGGCCCTCTGAGAAAGGGTAAAGAAAAGGATGGCTTAGCTCTAGAAACGATCAACAAAGAACATACGTTTGAAGTCTTAGACGTTCGCAAACATTTGCCAAGACAAGGTGAGCAGAGAAATGTATAAATCTATCCCTTATCTAAGCAGGTCAAGTGTAACTATGAAGCAACTATTGAGAACGATATTGATACCACTTACATGGTGTTTGAACACATGCTTTTTCCACACGGCCCCGAGACGTGTTAAACGATCACTTATATAAATAAAACTATATAAATAAGAGCGAATAGAGCGGAACGAACAAAACACCAGTATTCATAAAACTTTACAATCAAACTGAACAGCAGATGGTGGCATATCAGTATTTAATACTATAGACAAAATTGCACGACACATAAAACAAACGAAATATGATTATTCAAAATACGCCAGTGAAAATGTTAATAATTCCTTTTGCAGGAATGTACCACGTTCACGAATGACAATAATAAAACCTTAGAGCTTGAAGCAACGGTATTTCGTCTTAGAGTTCTTAAAGGTCAACGATCCTCGTAGAACGTTGAAATTGTATCCTGATCCGATCTGATAGTGTTTTATAGATATATCTTCAGGCCCAAATATCAAGTGACTTGAAACTTGAAAGCCACACGAATCACGATGATTGATGGCTTACACGAGATTGATACAATCATACAGTTACATCTTCCGAGGAGATACTATTTATATATATTTCCCCTAGAAAATTTTACTATCGCGACATAGTTGCAGTGTGTCTTGTCTTCCTAAACAAGTAAATTACGATAAAAAGGCTACAAGTGTATTTCAAATAATTAAAGATAAGGTGTTCCTCCGCGAAGGTACGAAGCTTGTGGGCACAATTTAAATTTGATATAGGTTTTTAACTTAAGACCATTTTTAAGGAAAGTAATATACTTAATGACGTAACAGTACACATTGGTAACTTGTTTGTTAATCAAATAGCAATATAACTATTAATTGCCAGTGGGCTGACCTTCATTTTTTTGGGATAAAAATAATTAAACGATACGAATATTGCTGGTAGTAACTGAGAATGAATCGAGACAATGAAAATTCATACAAAAATGTAGCGAATGCACGCACAATGAATGTCGCAATCGAATGAAAGTTGAGAAAGAATGTGTTAAGTATTAAGTAACAAGTTTCGGTCACGACACGGCACACATGGCTGCGAACATACTGAATGAATAAGCAAATTGTGAAACAGAATATTTTCAAAGTAACCACCGGTTTAGAAACCTTCTACACACTTCTTAACTTGCGTTGGTTACTTGGAACCACACTACGTAATGGCGCTTGAATCCAATGTTTATACGTTTCATTGATGAGTGCACACTCATACTTTTATATGCAAAAACTTTAACCTAACAAAAAGATATTGGAAGTAAAAACAGTCATACATTTAATTCTTACGTATGAAACTTGCGTTTCATGAGAAAACCCTTCATTTGGGGCTCGCAAAAGAAGTTACTATTATCCCTGGACATCCCTGGACATTATTATTCCACACAGCGCCATCTAGCCCCAAAGTAAGCTAATTAAAGCTTGTGTTATGGGATACTAGACAACGGATAAACATACTTAAATACATTTTCTTTTGTAAATACATACTTATTATACATAGGAGACACCCAGACCAGTACAAACAGACATGTTCATGCACACAAATGTTTGTACTGTGCGGGGATCGAACCCGCGACCTCTGGTGTAGTAGCCAACTTCTTAACCATTACACCAAGTCGGTCGTCAAAAAACAAAAGTTTCTGGCGAACAATCTTAATTTAATAAACAACAAAATATTCGGCATCACTAAGTGACGAAACAAACTACATCCATCTATTTAAAATTGTTCAAAGAATATAATATTTATTTTCGTTACTTTATTTATGAAAACAAATATATTTCCTACACTGGGCGTTCTTCATTAATAAGTATATTTAAATACAATAAGTTTGGTATCGACAGTATTTTCGACTTCAGATTCCTTTCAATGAATAATTAAATGATGACGGCAATCGGTCGATCGGTCGATCGCGATGACGCAGTCCGCACGTTACAATTGTTTCTACAACCGGTTACTTGATGGTTTTGCAAACACAACTTGCTGTTACAGTACGAGGGGCATGCCAAAAGAAATTAGATAGATACTCAAAAAATATAAAATGTATTCTTTATTACAAGTATCGATCTTTTCGAAGTATTCACCCTGAGCACGCATACACTTTTCCATACGTTTGAACCAATTGGAAAATACCTGTGACCACTCTTCTTTAGACACCTCAGAAATCTCGAAATTATAGGCAGCCAGTGTATCTTCTTTGTTTTCAAACCTCTTCCCCTTTAGTTTTTCTTAAATTTTTGGAAACAAGTAAAAATTACAAGGCGCTAGGTCGGGGAAATATGGTGGGTGAGAAAGGATTGACACATTTTTTGAGTTGAAAAAGTTAAGTGTTCTGGCAGACGTGTGCGGCGCCGCATTGTCGTGGTGCCAGAGTAGGTGCCGGATTCCTAACTTCGGTCGCTTGGCACACCAAGCTGATATTACTGCTAGAGCACAAACTGTCACATACCATTCAGAGGTCACCGTGCTTTGATCCTGTAGCACTACGGTAGCAATATGACCCGTTTTGCAGAAAAACGAGGCGACCATTTGTTTCTGTGTGCTTCGTGCACGGCGACATTTCGTTGGAGTTGGTTCATCTTCAAAACACCAAACAGTCGACTGTCGCTTTGTTTCGGGATCATAGTTATGTAGCCATGTTTCGTCACCAGTCTGTATATCATACACGTTTTTTTTCTCGCCACCGTCGAATTTATCTATCATGAAAAGGCACCAATCCACCCGACGGTCTTTCTGCTCATCGGTAAGTTTGTGCGGCACCCATCACGAACAACGTTTACGGAGAGAAAGGTGGTCGTGAATTATGGTTTGCATTGCTGCTGATCCAATTCCCAGTTCTCGCTCCAGCTCTACATACGTAATTCGCCGGTTTTCGCGAATAAGTTTTACGCCTGCACAAACGTTTTCTTGTGTGACCGCGGTTGGCGGCCGACCTGTCTTCGCTTCATCTTCGAGACATACCCGTCCTCTTTTAAATTCAGCAAACCAATTAAATACTGTTGCTCGTGAACAAGCAGACTCACCAAAAGTAGTAGCCAAAAGTTCAAAACATTATTGAGGCTTTAAACCTTTTTTATAGTCATAATAAATAATAGCGCGAAAATCACGTCGACTGAGCTCCATTGCTGCAAGCGAATTCCCGCCAGATTCTCGGAAAAATGATGCTCATTCAAATAAAAAATATGTCTGTTCTATTTTCAAATACATCAATAAACAACAAGCCTTTATGATGGTGTATAACTTGCCAGTGTCAATCAAATTAGTAAAGAGTATCTAGCTTCTTTTCGCATGCCCCTAACAATTAAATAGAAAAAAGTTTGATTTAATTACGGCAGACATTGTCGAGAGGCTCCTAGATTTAAAAGAGAGAAATTAAGAAAAAAATAGCGTCGCCAGGTTGGACGTCCTAAGTGGTGAATAGGGGAAAGACCTTATTAACCTGATAATGAAATACTAACTACCTGATGAGAACTATCCGGTAGTTCGCGCGGCGTTCTGGTCTCAGCGCCACTACGTCATAACCTATAGAAAATCTCTATTAGTACTTATAAGAACCTAAATTCGATATGTCTGTATCAGTCAAAATTAATTATTACAATATTAAAATCTTTGGATTCCTTCAAGCTTTATTGCGTCGAAAAACACTAAATCGGTTCTTTGATCGTAGATATATTGTTTTTCCTGGACTGGTTAAAACTGAGTTAACCAACGAACAACCAAATTACCCCGTGAATAATAACTTTGTTTTGTTTATAAGAACAACATCGTGAATAGTTCACCAAGTGTTTATTTATGGATGAGTAGATGACTATCGAGTATATCGATTCTACCTACTCAATTAATTGCTTCCAAATCAATAATTTTTTCTAGGTCGTTCACAATTCACAACACAATTGGACAATATTCCGGCCCAATTCACCACTAGGCCATACTTCCGTTGGCACGAATTGTCTATTTGAAACCAATAAACCGGAGTAGCTGATCGATGACGATAACTACGAAACTATGACGCTTTTTAAAATTTAAGTCCAAATTAAATAGTTTATGACTACTTATTCAGTCTTACAGGCTGTAACAAAACAGTACATTAATTCAAAAGAGTGCTGTAAGTTACAGCATTCTTTTAAATCAATGTACTGTTTTGTCTCTTTACAATTTAGAGTTGTTGACATTAAATTTGCGAGTAAGTGACAGAGACAGAGCAACAAATAACTGAAGTAGGCATTAGAGCCGTGAGTAGGCTTATCTGAATGTTGTTGTTTCGTTTTAGAAGTCTTTTTTAACTCAATCAGTAATAAAAATGAATCATAAATAATTTCTGTATCAGTATTAACGCTGCCAGCATTCAAGCTATAAATCTAAAGTACTGAAATAGTTTTAAAAAACAAAAGCGTTCTGATTTACATTACAACAACTTTGAGGATTGCTTCTGGAAACCAAAACCTAGTGGTTAACGTGAAAGTTATAGCAACTTGCCCTGAGTTTCACTTAGCGTCTGGAAAAACCTAAAATAGAAACACCTTCCGGAAATTTTCATGTCGATCGAACCGCCGCGAGGGCGTTCAGACTAACAACCCTTATAGGTATGCTTATAGCAGTGGGAATTTACCTTGACTCATCCCCATACAGCTCACTGATCAATCAATTTCATCATGAAATTGATTGATTACACAAGTGTTCTTTATAACGTTAGGAAATTTAACAAAAAGTGAAGAAGAAGTAACTTAATAGTTGTATTTTATTCATTGTCTTTGATTGAAGTACTCACTGCAGCTACCTAAACAACGGATATGAACATGTTTGCTCTAACTCCTGGAATGTAAGGATATGGATTTTACATTATTTTAAGCTTTTCCTATGCCTTCAATGACTTACGCTTTGCATTAAACACGGAATTCTAGCCTTAAAGCAAAAAAAAAAACAAATTATACAGGATTCACGAAAAAGAAATAACCCGGTATAGACGGATAAGTAAGTTTGTTTTTAAATATAAAAAAACAAAGACGTGATCCATAATAATAACTAAAATAATAGTTATAGTAAAGGTTAAAAATAGTAGCCACCTTAACTATCTCGATTACGTTCAATTGAGTTCAATTGCCGGCACTTAACTTATAAATAAGCAAGTCATTCGACATTCATACGACCTTATCGATTCAAAAGTTATGTCACTGTTTTAATAGTGTAAAGCGACCTTCCTTACGATCTGCTGAATGAATTTAATGAGATTAGTTATTGTAACATGCAATCGCAGTCTTATTTTCAGGTTTTGCATTTAATCATCATTAAGGATCATGAATACAGATTTAATTGGAGAACGGTCAAGGTAGTCCACTGAACTATGCTAATATGCATTTTTTGATATTGTAAATAGCTTAATTTTCAATATGCATATACCATTCTACTCATAGGAAGTAAATGAAATAGGAACCTAACAATACTAAATGTTGTATGAATGAAGGAAAACGTAAGAATAAATTAAGCTATCGAAATGTCTACTACATCAACAAATATCTGTTCCATGTCAGTGCTCCTCCTCGAAGTTACGAGGCACAATAAAGCTTTTTTATGCCTTGTACTAAGTATAATACAATTTAAATACAATGAGCCAGCATGGAATGCCGAGAAACCGTCACGGTTCGTCAACAAAGGATCCTCGGAATGTTTCGTATGAATGTTCCCAGGTAAAGAATCATTCGCGTCTCATTATTAAGTAGTTAATACAATTTTACGCTATTTGTATGTTTTTCGAAACGAAAACTGGTGCGCCTGAAGAAACTTGATGATTAATTACATGCAATTTGAAGCAGCTAGCAACGTTCTGTGGATACCCACCCTACCCAATAGCCAATATTGGTCTGAACCGAGACTTAACTTTCTTTCCCACAAGGGAAGTAGCTATTTATTTTAACTCCACCTATAATAAGAAATATCCTGTCTTTAATGTTTAAAGTACTTACAAAACTCTACGCAAAAATAATTTAGTAACACATCTTAACACATATTGGGTTCTAATAACATTAGTGAAAAGTGGGCTTCTGAGTGTTTCGTTCACCATGACGGCAAAGTCACTTGCCTCTGCCTACCCCACTTGCGATAAAGTCGTGATGGTATGTATGTGTGTGTATAACATATGAATTCACAGCGTTATTAACTTATTATTAGTTTAACTGCAAAGTTCCTTAGATCCATTCAGCAGTTTCATCGGATCCATCGAATCGATACAAAGGAATGTTTATAAGCGTCAGCAGTGCTTATTCAAAATCAAATCAAATCAAATACAGCCTTATATACGTCCCTCTGCTGGGCACAGGCCTCACCTCAACTATGATGGTACGAGCCATACTCCAACATGCGGGCTCAGTGCGGATTGTTGGAGAGGTGAATGTAAGGCCAGTGATAAACCTTACCGTCAGATGTTATCAAGCCGCCTTTGTAGGCCTCTGATTAGGCTTTACGACTGATATCTTGCGACGTCAGCCGGGACCAACGTTTAACGTGCCTTTCGAAGCAGTGCTTATTGATTTCCCTTTTTTTTACTTTTACTATTTCAGAAATATTTTTGTGTATTCCTGCATGCGTATTATTGAGACACTTCACTGATGTGGCTCGTAAAAAAAAGCTCGTTCACACGAGTTATTTTACTTACAATTTGCTGCTAAGTAAATAACTGCCTTATTACGTTCACCGTAAAGTTTACCACACATTAGGCGCTAAAAGTTTATTTTCTGGTAACTCTTTACCGCGAGGCATTCTTTGTTTTCATTCTCCACATTTAGAACACAGGCAATTGTTTAAATTGTTTGGATGCATGAGCAGTTTGTAAACAATGCCTGGTTGCTGGACGCGACTTAGCAGAGCGTACGTATCTGCGATACTGATTGATTACGCTAAACCAGAGTGCCGAGTGCGAGTTGCAGTGAGAGAAGTGAATAACTTCACCATCGCGTTTGCGTGAAAAAAAAACGCGAATTTGTATGGCATTGAGTGAGCGCCATCTAGCGGCCTGAATGTTGCCCGAATTCGCCGCTAGATGGCGCTCACTCGATTCCATACCAATTGACATTTACGTGCTTTCAAAACGCGATGGTGAAGTCATTCACTTCTCTCACTGCAACTCGCACTCGGCACTCTGGTACATTCATCAAGCAATAAATTTAACAAATACTCTTAAGGGTGCACGCCCACGTCAGACTTTTTGTGGGACCGATAATCGGGCCGATTTTGTATTTCACTTTATTTCTGACCTACTTTTTGTAGGACATGTGCGTTGCTCCTTTGCTATCAGTACGTTTTATTTTCTCCTACAAAAAATCGGTCACCGATTTTCGGACGTGGGATAGCAGCCTAAGGAAGATCATTTTCGTTTGCAAAAACTACCTCAGGTTTTCTCTAGAGATGCACTTGTAATTTATAGGTTGATAATGCAGCATTATATGTATTGATTTCCACAATCTAACATAATTTCGCTACAAGTCGGGAATTCGGTAACAAAATTAGGCTATTTCTCGCTGATGTATCATACATAATGAAAGTTGATAGTTGGTTAAATAATGACTATTCCTAGTTGACTGAATCTGGGTGAATTAGGTTTGGCTTGTAAGACTTCTTCATCATTATTTGCAGCCATAATATGTCTACTGCTGAACATTGGCTTCCCCTAGACTGGTTTGTGAATGCGGCATGCCAATGTCCTTAGCTTGCAGGTGGAGGAGCCGACTCATCTTGTTGAGGGAATAGTGTTAGTCAAATATATGTAAGTCATTCAATTCACGTATGTATGTACTAAGGTTAGGTCAAGTCAACTGCCCTTGATCGATAAGCATATTTGTATAAATAAATGAGAGAGGAAGAAGCGCAGGATATAGGTATGTCAGGATGCAGGAGGAGGCAGCAAATGGATAAAGGCGGTCTCTGAATATAACATATCCCATTGCACGATAGTACACACGTATGCATGCATATGGCTGCTTATTCCTAACATAGTGTTTTTTGCAAAAAAAACGTAGTTCACGTCAAATCCCCTCAGCTTTCGAATCATCGCTCCATAGGCCCATAAAACGGCGATCATCGCTCGCAATTCATATTTAACTACAAAGTTATTAAACGAAAGTTATTTCGTAACTTCCGTGGAGGATCAACTACTACAGTTACTTTCACTGGGCTAAATGGTTTTCACCGTGCGCCCGCGTCCAAATTCCGCCATTGTTCTAAGTCACACGTGGTTTATGTCACATTTCATAACGCCGCTTTTCATTTTGGAATTAAATTCATTAATCTATGCACCGTTGACGGAGGCAGTTTACAAATTAACATTAAAAAGAAAGAAATTAGTAAAATAAACAATGCAGAAGCCACATTCATAAAAGGCTAATTACTGCCTCGCTACTGAAACGGTGAGTGATTCTGTCTTAGTAGGCAAGTAACAAGAAAAATATTCAGAAACTTAAAGTCTATATTCTGGCCAACTTTGAATATTAGACACGCCCAAACTCAACAATAGTATTGCAGATAACAAATAAAAACATTTTAGTAACCTGAGTAAATAAAGATAAATAAAAGAAACACCTGCGTTAGGGAATTTTGCAATATAGTATTAGACCGACGCCGACGTTAACTTTACGCAATAGATTAAATAAAGTAACGATAAAATACCGAGTATCGACTGTGGGTATAAATATTGAAGCACTCTGCGTGTTTTATTAATTTATACCACGATCCAGAATATTTCGAGAGACGCATTTGATAATAAAACGAGTTGAGTGAGACCCTTGACTTGAGTGGATGAGCAGGGGTTTTCTTTGAAATATTTCAAAGGGAATGTGTAGATAAGATATTATTGTGAGAGTAGTCTCACCATCCTCGAATCTTACTTACAAATAGATAAGATTGGATACACTTCGTCTCTTGGAATCTCTTGAATATCAAAACACTTATAATATGTAAGACGTTTCTAACTTGACAATTGTCACTGCTAGTTAAAAACCTAACTCAAGGTCGGTGTAATCGGTCATAATAAGTTAAAAGAATAACAAAATGAAAAATATATCATATTACAACAGTGAGAATAAGCTCACCGCAATGTCAACCTGGAGTTGAAGGATATTGCATGATTACATATTACGTATAACATCCGAACAAGCGCTCTAAAACATTAAGAACCGACATCAGTAGATCATTTCTGTTATGTAAGCACAGACACGGAGCCAGCAAACCAATAACTGCAAAATAATGACCTGTCGACAACCCTATCTGCTGCTCGAGAGCGAAGACCGGAAATTGGATATCCGGGCCTCTTATTCGGCCCCCATCCCTCCCTTTATACTGTACGTACGTACATACCCTCAACAAACAACGTAAAAGCTCGCGGTTATTTAGGTCAAGAAACCCTAGTTACGAGCTTAAATAGAAAAGGAAATTGTTAGCATTTCTGTAATGATAGGAATAGGAATGTAATATAGGAATATTAAAGCAAAACGGAGTGTATTCGCGAATACACCAGTTAAAACTAACTACGTTACTACTACGTTAGGCTAACGCGTTAGCCTTCCAAAAACGGAAATACCTATAAGTGTTGCAAATGGACTTCACGTACAAATTTTGTCGATAAAACCACTGAATTAATAAAAGAAAATAACATATTTTTTCATAGATAAATAATTTGTTCGTACCTAATTTGGAGTTAGTTACCGGGATAGAAGCATGGCCTGAGATGAATTTCAATGATATTTACTATTAAGTGCCAAAAACTTCATTTGTACTGACCTAAATCACAACTAAGGCTTAAAACAAAATATCGATACTACAGAAAGGCTGTTATCATAACACGCTTGTTATTATGCTGAACCGTGATTCACGCGTGAGTAATCATCAGGAAAGAGGACCAAATAGACTCATAAACACAGATACAGTCACCACAAAACCTTCCAGCTAATAATATCTTTATTTCGGAATGATGAAGCTCCATAAATAGAAACATGAAGGAAATTTAATTTGAAATTCCAACCTGAATATCAACTATCAGGAAATACAAACATTTCTATTCTAACACATTGGGCAATAGAGTTTACGATGAGCGTAAAATATTTTCGGACCAAGCTGAACACAACAGAGCAATTACGGAAGTACATAAAACGATAGCAAATATGAACAGCATAGCAGGTTACCACCTCAGGACCCGGTCAAGGTAACAGGATTCCAGTGGACTCAGACGATCTGCAACCGGTCGCTTCAAAAATCGCTTGGTGACCTATGTTCATCAGCATTCGACGTCTTATGGCTGCGAATGATGATGATGATGAATCTGTCCGGATCCTTATCCTTTGGATACATGAGAGTAGATCAAAATAGATTAAGGAATTCTAAAAGAGTCGGGACATCGCATCATCAGCATTAGCAGGGGCAGGAAGTCAAAGATTTCCACAGTAAGCAAAGGACGGCCTGTATCCACATAATGTATATCCTGCAAAATTTATAAGGTCATCCGTCTACATTGTGAGACGTCCCACTCACATACATATTTATATTTTGTAGTCATCGTCAGGCAACCAACTACAAAAATTTCACAAATGATTAATGCTTCTCACCAAATACATGCAAATTTTAACTAAGCCGAATATCCATAAAATTAATTCATCGGTAGAGGCTACGTAATCGCCAAAATTCTGAAGCACTAATTCCTTTACTAAGTTATAAAATAATTTTACATTCTTTTACTAAAAACGAAACGAGGCGTGAATAAGTAGTTTACGTAACCCATAACATTTAGATTAGACTAAAGATCGGATGACGCAATGTAACCCAAGTCTGAAAAAGCCAAAAAAGGCAATATCATTCACAAAGAGACCAGTCCGAGAATAGGCGATATGGTTAGTCACTTGCAAATCAACAATGGACTAATTACAGCACCGAGCAAAAACTTGAACAATGCAATACCATGAATAGACGACGAAGCAAAAACATCTGAAATCCGATGCATTTCTGACAGCGAAGTAGGTACTTAGGAATGTAAATGCAATTTGATAGCTGAATAAAAGCGAGGAGAGATCCTACAAAGTGTTGGTGAAGATCGGCAATCTTAGACCCACAGAGGAGCTACGATGATAAAAATATAGCTTTTTTAAGTACGAGTAGCTGCAGAACTGTTGCATGTATATTTCGAAAAAATAAAAAAATATTTAAACAGGAATGATTATTTTCATGATCGAATATAATCCACTATTTCTAATAACCGAAAATTGCTTATTGTGATTACTGAAAATCAAAATCATGAACAAAATCCTCCACGAATTCACTTAGGTAGTTAGGTCAGAAAACTCATGTCTGTTCGATACGAGTAATGTCTTAATCGCACTAAATTTTAACACTCATTGTAGATTCAGACTGAGAATCACATTTAGGAGATCAATTGAAAACTTTCAGCTGCTGTTTTTCAATATGCCATTCGAAACTCAATCTATAAACTATCTCTAACAAATTTGTTAATAATTCTAAAAAAAACATCAAACACTTGCAGAATTGGCTCTTTTTCAGACTCGTCTGAGTGAGTGAGGAATTTACACTTCGCAACAAAGCTAACAGGAAGAGTTCATTATCTCCTGTTTAAAACCCTGTTTGTTTGAAAACTCGTGCTTTGAGAAATTAGTCACATTTAGCATTGCTGGAAAAGGCCTTTCATTATGCATGTGCGCTAAAATGACGTCATATCCGTAAAGCAAAAACAGTAACACGAATGTGGTAAACCTTGTCCACAGCTGACGCCGACTTAACGAAAGCAAGTGACATTGCCGGTTTATCTCAAGGCGAGACGCGACAAAAGAAAACGCTCCACTATGCAGACTATACGATTCTCAATAGCAATATTGCGTAACTCCGGGACCTTGGTTTCAATAGTCTTCTTCCAAATTTTAGACAGCTGTGACTATGAAGGGCATGAGGGTTATTATTTACGTACTCACATGAGAAAAACGACTCTTCTCGACTTAAAAATAAATTTACCGTTATGCTAAATGTTTTTGCAACTGCTCGTGTTGTCTTTTTTTAGTTTGTTTTGTTGTATGGAGTATTTATAGATGAAACTTGCCTCGAAACCAATTTTACCTAGAGTATTATTTATCTGTGTCTAGGTTTAAAGTGTCGCGGTGTCAGTAGCAATCAAGCATGCAGTTGGCAAACGGTTTTTGCAGTATATGTACACTTGCAGCATCTGACGTAATAAATATGAGTAGAGCCAACGCTTTAGGTTTCATTCTGTTTTAAATAATCTTCTTTGTACACTTCAACAGATGAACCTGAGTAGATTTTATGCTCCTTTTTCTACCTCAGCACCCACACGCATGCAGCACATGTTACGGTGTCAGGTAACACCACATACATAAATCAAAGCCGATAACGCAAGTTCTGTCAGCACCGTCTGCTGTACAAAAAGTAAGCGCTTGAGTTTATAACATAACATACCCATCACGACTTTATCCCAAACCGGGTAGTCAGAGGCCAGTGACTGAGCCGTCATGGTGAACGAAACACTCAGAAGCCCACTTTCACCAAAGTTATTAGAACCCAACGTGGTAGGTGGTGAGCCTTCCGCCGTTATCCGGGTGGATTTGGTTTGTTATCGATGTTTTTCGTCACCGGAGAGTTAGTCGGATATTTAACAATGAACACAAAGATTTTATTTCTGGCCAGATTTGAATTAGGGACCAAACCATCCACGATCTGAGTTCGGGTGCTGAACCACTAGGCCACGACGCTCTTAGACCTTAAGATTATAGACCGAGGAATAAAATAGACAACAGTTTCCATAACGGTACAAACCGCAGTCTAATTGAAGCAACGTCGAAAGAGGAGGATCGGACTCAGTGTTGATACCTGGAATACATACACCCTCTTCGTATATCCCACTTTTTGTCAGTGAGTAACACGCTTGAAGCTCAGGCTCACACGCCCCACCGTCTCTGAACGTGACAGTGGCAACCGCTTGCATCCAATCACTGCCAATTGGCTTGACAAACCCGCCTTTCTCCAATCTATTTTAAGACGTTATCTAAACAAACAGTATCTCACAGAATTAGACTCTAGTCTAACAATAACATGTTTAATTCTGCTGCAGTATATTTTTGACTGGCTACTCTGTTAGTCTTGAGTAGTCGTGACCCTGCTATACTGCGGGTCGTGGTTACAGTCAATCATGTGGCGAACATTTCTGGTTATTCTGTCTGGGTATTACTTTTTATTAAATGTGTCTGACACCTATAGCAACAGCTCTGCTCAGTTTGGGGCCAGATGGCAAGGTTTAAAAATGTCCGGAGTTATTCATATATATTGTATAAGTATATATTTATATACCCTTCAAGTAATGGCTTTATCATCTAAAAGCAAGATCCAGATTTGTTAACTTCAATATTCACTTTCAAACCCCGCAAAAGCAAGCCATGTTTATTCAGCAGCGACGACATTAATCCGGCTATATTCGTTACTGCGGTTGTTCTCTATGAACGCAACTTGGGAAGTAGAAAAGCGGTAGTGGATTGGGTGCATCTTGGTCACAGCATCAAGGTCAGTTGCTCAGTACGGAGTTCGCGCCGCACCGAGAACAGGTTCCCCCGGTCATCGGATGCAGGGAACTAGCCATTGTGAGGGGATTATGTACGCCCGCTGAGCTAGGCTTTTGCTTTAATAAAAACTTCTCAGACAACGTTGATGGCAAGCAACCATGCGGATGGTTTATTAGCACACTGTTTACTTGCAACCGCCAAAGGCCTTTTCTTAAACATGCTCGGAAATATTGTCATTACTTTTGAATAAAGAACACGCGAAGTATCATATTTACGTAGACTGAAAACCCAAAATTTTGACGACCGACTTGGTGTAATGGTTAAGAAGTTGGCTACTACACCAGAGGTCGCGGGTTCGATCCCCGCACAGTACAAACATTTGTGTGCATGAACATGTCTGTTTGTACTGGTCTGGGTGTCTCCTATGTATAATAAGTATGTATTTACAAAATAAAATGTATTTAAGTATGTTTATCCGTTGTCTAGTATCCCATAACACAAGCTTTAATTAGCTTACTTTGGGGCTAGATGGCGCTGTGTGGAATAATGTCCAGGGGATATTTATTTATTTAAAAAAAAAAAAAAAACACTTCCCGGCGCGTTCTTTGAATTTCGAACGAAGAGCGCGCCGGCAATGTTGTATGAAACGGTGTGCTGTTTGAATTTAGAACTCTTTCATCTATCGTACAATTTAATACCATTCCCATTTTTTTAAGGTTTCTTTCTTCTTGTCAAACAAACCTCATCTTGTGTTTTTCTTGCCACGGTTCAGCGATAGGTAGGTATTAGCCGCGCGTGTAAGAACTTTATGCTTTAGGTAGCTTATTGGGAAAACCTCGACCGAGATCCTTGTCGGCTCCTGCTTATTCTACAATTTACTATACAACTATTTATATATCATGATATCTTAAGAAATTCAACGATTATGTGGGCTTATACACATAATATTAGTACGGCGATAACGTTATAATAACCTAGTATTACGATTCAAGATGCATAGAGATAAGCTTATATCTGACCACATAGCCATTATGTAGTGACGCACGTAGCGTTTTTTTTATGCACATTAATCAAAAACGTGAAGAAGCCGGTAAATGTGCAACATTCTGGTAATAATACAACAGCAGGTGTTTTGTTGTGGAAGGAAATACTGATTAACATATTATTAGTCTTCCCAAGTCGTGTATCGGCACGTTATTAATACCTAGCGGGCTTGAATGTAAAACAGAGCTTTAGTCATACATTGTTAAATTCAGGTGTAAAAATAAATAATCAGAAGTTAAAATAGAAAAGCAAAACAACTATTTACACAACTTCCGATTGAGTAAAGACCCTTTGCCCTTGTTATCAGAAATAGTCCGACAAATCGGGCTCAGCCTAATGGGATGGGCTTTCTCTGCAGCGCGATTATCACACATCTTCAAGTTAAGCATTAAGTAGGTACACTGCTGATGAACAGGATCTTCCAATGAGATGAACTCTCATAGTAGGCGCAGAAGATACGAAGTCAAGTGATATGCTTAGCCTGTTGTTTGTTAGTTTTGGGTCAGATCACTTTGGTATCAGTTTAATGATTTGTGGTTACTTATTTATAATATGCTACAATATTTGTCCGATAAAATTGTGATTCGACTGCGATTTTACATAAATGTATATATAACGGTGCATATTTTATTGGCTAGAACGGCGTACATTGTTGATTTTTGATTAATATCATATTTTACAAGCGCACCTTATAGGTAATTAGTGGAGAAATCCTACTCGACCGCGAACTGCTGTCATTAGAAACACGAAAGATGCGCAATTAACCAATTCGGTTCAACCAGTCGGTAAATTAAGCAGTATAATATAGGTCCTGGAATAACTACTAGTACTTAGATATCTAGATTTAGCTGCTTTTAGGTGCTTGATGTCAATCGCGCCAACCTGTTATTTTTATAAATGATTAGCGAACCTCACGGTTCCGTATGGGTGCTAACTGCTACCATTCTCAGGATTCTTTTGATATTTTGGGAATCTTGAGATACAATATTGCAATATTTATAGGGATCCTGTATAAAATACAATGTTACTCTCCTGGAGGTAAAAAAGCGCGCCTTTTTTTCCAAATTACTAGCGATATTCAGCCAAACATTGCTTTCACAAGAGTTACTAGGCTATAGATAGAGTAAGTACATGAAGGAACACCCAAAATTTAAACCCGAATATCTTTATTTAAAACGAACTGAGTATCTGATCTGTGCAAGAATCATGTAAAATGGCACCCAGCGGTCTTAAAGTTCCTGAAAACGATGATAGTAATTGAGTATGTTTTATTTAAGACGATGACGGAAGACTGTAACAGTCAACAGGCACCAGTGAGATGCAACAGTGATTGTGTTGAAGTGGATGATTAATAGTCTGTTGAAAAGCGTGAGATCTGCCACCCGTTACTGGTGGGTGACTAAGTTTAATCGAAATTAGAAAAAAACATCTGTCGTTTAGCTAATAGTCACATAAAAACAAAACAATGCGAAAAAGTTTTAACGACCATTATTATCTAACTTTCCGATAACGCATCGTGCAATTCGTGCACGAGTAACCTCATATCGGCTAGCGCTAGCTGAAAACCATTCGTGACGTCACAAATAGTTTCAAACTACATTGAACATCCAACAAGCGCTAACGTCACGCCACGCATCACCGATACAGCAGCCGACGGTTCAAAGACCCCTAATTAAAATCTCGAAGAGGGGAGCGCTTACAATAATGACTAGTCAACCGATAAAAATACCGATAAAATTCTGAGATAGCGATAAAATTCTCCGTTCCGTCCAAAATTAATACCGATCGATAAGTAACAGAAAGAAATATCCAAGCTGGCTAAGATTGAACCACATTGTTGTCGAGCCATTATCGCAAATTGGAACAGCAATTACCTTATGACGTGGTAATGCCATCATTATTATAAATATCCTAGCTTAATGTGCAAATATGGCCACAATTAACACGCTAACACGCATGCGCAGTGCAAACTCCCAGTCTGACAGTCTGCCTTCCTGGAATGTCCATTTGTCTATCATACGCCGTGTTAACTGAACCAATAAACGAGCGACGAGCGCAAACAACCTTATAAATATTTAAACAGGCAAACTGCGAATGTATAAATTATGATCATTAAACAATTTTGGACCCATCTGCTGAATTGTATTCATATTCCGTCTCCCATACGAATTAGGATTAGGAATACTGTTACGTCATTCATAAGTCACATGCCAAGCAGATAGCACGCATTTGCTGTGCGATAGTATTATTTACGACTTAAACAGTACAACGTCTTCCGACCTCAGGACTAACGGTATATCAAGAATACAAACACCGAGAGAAAGCGTTGAGGATTTCCAATAGAGTGAAAGCAACCACCGTCAGTGCTAAAGCCGCGCGGAGTCGGGCGGACGAAAACATTGAAACATAACCTCGCAATGTCGCTGGCTATCGCGTCCGCGGCTGTTTTATCAACCGCAGCATTTATCTACTGGTACCTAAACAGACATAAACCAATGAAGCACATACTGAATGAGCTGAAATTCACGGTAGATATGCAAGGAGCTGGCGTCGGCGGATTGATCGACGACTGGGTAAACGTCAGAAGAAACAAAATTGTGTTGCCAGACGCGGATAAAAAAGTTGCCGTTATAACCGGCGGTGCCCGCGGAATCGGGACGGAGGTTATTAGAGGACTTTTAAAAGCAAACATGACAGTGGTTATGGGAATACGGAAACCTGAGCTGGTGAAGGAACTATCAGAATCTATGGAGAATGGGGAGAATTTAAAAGCATTTCCATTGGATTTGCAGTCTTTTAAATCTGTGAAAGAATTTGCTGAGAAAGTTTTGAGAGAGCACCCTGAGGTACACCTTTTAGTAAACAATGCTGGGATAATGTTTGGAGATTTTAAGCTAACTGAAGATGGAATAGAGACCCAGCTGTCTGTCAACCATTTAGGCCATTTCTACTTGACACACTTATTATTGCCAGCTCTCAAAAAAGGAGGCACAGTCACTAAATCTTCAAGAGTGGTCAATGTAACCTCATGTGCTCATTATCCTGGAAAGGTTTACTTTGAAGATATTAATATGAAAGAACATTATGACACTACAGCTGCTTATGCCCAATCAAAACTGGCACAGGTAAAAAACCACATCCTTTAATCACTATTTTTCCTCCTTCAATAACTGTGAAGTATTAATGTTTATTTGTTGTGGCAATATAATTATATTTTTTTGTTTTTCAGCTTATGAGTGCAAGATACATTAATAAAATTCTTGAAGAAGAGGGCTGTAACATCAAATGCTATGCTGTTCACCCTGGTATTGTAGACACAGACCTCTTTGAAGGAACTTTATTCAGGAGGGTGTTTCCCTGGGCAATGAAAATGTTTTTCAAAACACCAGCCAAAGGGGCTGTCTCAATCCTCCATGCATGTTTTAGCGAAGAATTGGAAAATAAAGGGGGGTTATACATCAGCAATTGTATTGAGGGGATCAGCAACAAATTTTCAAAGAATGCAGAACACCAGCAGAGATTGTTTGATATATCTTGTGATCTGATAGGAATAAATAAGAAGAAATATGGACAGTGAATATATCAAAGTGTAGGCTCTGATCTTTGTCTAGTCTTGACACTATTGTGTAATTTTTCATTCCAGGGTATCTGTGAGAATTTACTGAAAATGTAAAAGTGCTAGAAAAATTATAAAGGACTGTTGAAATAATGTAATACTTATATAATGTTTTATACTTTTATGTATGTAATAAAAACATATTAAGCTATTTTTGTAATAAAAACTAATTTATTTATGTGTTCATTTTATTTATTCAAATTCCAAAGTAAAACTAGGTTGTAGGAGCAGATAGTAGTTATAGCATTGTTTTGTTATCTACTTTTTTAAAGCAAGACACATTTATTTAAAGCTCATCATTCAAAAACTATCCATATGCTCATTGCAATAAGTTCAAACACACTTTGTGAAGAGACTGTAATGTTAACTTTTCTTATATGTTATATGGTTGATGGTTATGGTGTTATATGGTTCTATAGCTTATTCTTGGATTTGGGGTTCTTGTCCTTGAAAATCAAGGGATTCAGTACAGCTCTTGTTGATAGAGGTATTTTAAACAAAATATAGGTACTACCCAAATGCAAAGAGAGGTGGTTTTGATATGTGTATTTACATAGTGTTCTAGGTATTGATTAGTAGCATCACTAGCATCTCAAGCGTCAGGGCGTTCATATAATGTGAATTAATGAGTTTTTATAAGATAGTCTGCTACAGCAAAGGTGTTTTGGACTTGGTATTATTTCAGCGAAACTAAACTCAAAACCGAAAGAGGATGACCTCACAAATTGATTATCATAGAGAAGGTTGCACCATGAGAAAACAAAGAAATGTATTTGTTCCCCAAAAATATTTTTATTTTTAGTTTACATGGCAATCTGACTTTCTAAAACAGCAGATTATGTACTATGGGTGCAAACTTATTCCGTGTCACTTTTCGTGGTTGTAATGTTCTGGAGCGAGTACTTGTGACAATATTTTACCCACATAACTACATTATAATAAAAGGTCAGGGATACCTTTGCAGGCTACTTTTCCGGTAGCTAGAGCATGGTATACGGGTACGCGACCCCGGCCCCCGAGCTATTACTGACTCACCCCAATCCTTCCGAGACAGTGATATCCTTGTCACCTTCTTCCTACCTACGCTCTAAACATCCTTTGTTTGTTAATTTCCAATCCTTTTCCTCTTCCCTTCTTCCCTCTCTACTCCGCGGAGGAGAAAACCTCTAGAAAAAACCCTAAGCTAAGGCGTTACCGACCGTGCTGATAGCTGAATGGCTGAGGGTAGCTCAGTCCCGAACGGTGGGTCTCTGATACCGGGCGACCTCAGAGACTAATTAGCCTTACCCCCGCACGCGGGGCTCTGTGGGGGCGGACGAACCTTTCCCTTGCTACTCGTGGGACTCATATGGATACAGATTTATATGACCTTGATATAGGGGACCTCAGTAGCCCCCTATCCCTTACTGCGGAGGAGTCCGTGATGGCCTCCGCAACTACCGAAGATGCCTTGGTATCTAAGGTTGCTGACCAAGTGTCTTGCGTTGAGATTGATGGTGATGGCATGTCTCATCTTCCTCGCGCAACCACTGACGCCACTGAATCAGGCTTGGGCAACTCTGCCCTGCAGCCTACATCGGTCTCGACACCGACGCCAAAGGCAGCTAAGGCTAGGCCTGGGCTCAGACTGGCTGGCTCTCAGAAAAGGAGGCTGTACAAGCTTCTAGCTCAGGGAGTTAGCCGGGAAGAGGCTCTGGTCCTATGTCGGGTGCCAACCTTTGGCCAAGGACCACAGGCAGGCTCTCCGCCTGCCTCAAGGCCTAACGCTCCTGTGGGACCCGCACCAGCTGACGACCCTCGAGCTCCCAAAAGAGTGCGATCGGAGGAGGAGTCCCCTAAAACCAACCCTAAGAGATCTGCACAGGGCGTAGAGGGCCGACCGGCTTTCAGCCAAGTGGCTGCATCTCTTAGAGTTGGGATTAGGGATCCTAATGCACCTCTGACCGAGGAGCAACAGATTTTGGTGCGGGAATATCTTCTGACCCGCATGGATGAAGAAAACCAGGGCGCCGGAACGTGTCCCCGGTTTATGGGCTCATCAAACAGGCCGGGATGGATGCTGTTCGTCTGCGCGGACGACTTCACTCGGCTCTGGTTGGAGAGGGTAGTACCAGAAGGGAAACCTTGGCAGGGAGCAAACCTTCAGGTTATGAAGGCCAGTGAGTTCCCTAAGCCGCACGTTGGCATCCTTTTCATCCCAGGGCCTAACCCAAGGGACCCCGCCTTAATTGAACAAAGGTTGCGTGGGTCTAACCGGCAACTTGGCCCAGGGGAGGGATGGCGCGTTCTGAACGTCCAGTATAAAGAAGACGGGCAGGTCGTAGCGCTCGCACTGGACGACGAGGCTCTAGAGGCCTTGAGAGAGCTCAACTTCACGCTTCACTTTGAGTTCGGGTTTCTCCGAGTGAAGGTGAAAAAGGACCCTAAGGCGAAGGCTGCCAGTGAGGGGAACGCCCAACCCTCGACCTCGGCACGGGGGCTGACTAAGCCGCCGTCCGTGGTCGGCGGAGGGGTGTCCCTCCCACCTATGGAGGGGGTTATTGGCGCATCGGGTGGACCTTTCACGGCTACCCATGGGGACAATAACCTCACGGCCAGTGTGAGACCGGGGGTTCAGGTGGACACGGGAACTGCAGCTGAGTCCGCCATCACTGGTGACTCGGCGGCGGGAGCCGAATCGTCCTCCCAAGACATGGACTGGCAGGTGGTCGGTCGCAACCGTACCTTTGCCCTGCCTGCGGGTTGCGTCAGCACCCCAGGTGCTGGAGTAGAGGCGCACGCGTCGTCCGCTGTCGGTCAAAGTGGGGAAAAGTGGCAACCGCAACCCAGCACTAGCCGGGCCCCGGTGCAGGCTTTTCCCTGCCCCGTTAGGGGCGAAAGGAAGCCCAACCTCAGCACTAGAGGAAGTTCGAGTCCTCGACCTGCGCGGGGCTGGGGGCGGAGAGGGGTGGCGCCCACGGTGCCGCCCCAATTCGTTACCCAACGGGCCGGGGCACTTGCTGAAGGAGCAGTCAGAGGAAGGGCGGGAGGACCGAGAGGGTCAAGAGGTGCAAGAGGCCGCCCAGCTCTGACCAAGGAGCACTCCAGCAAGAAGGCCTCTAGAAACCTACTCCAACATAGGCAGTAGGTTCCTTACTACACTCCACACTCAAACAAAAGTCACACACACACACACTACTACACACGGTATTGTACATATATATATATAAAACTAATATCGTATTTATCTTGCATATTTGTATATATATATATCTCAATACACACATAACAATGTTAAAAATTATCCAAGCAAACCTTCACCACGCGAAGGGTGCCTCGGCCGTCCTGAGCCAGAGGTTCCTCCGCGAGGACTTGGGCATAGCTTTGATACAAGAGCCGTGGCTGAACAAGAACACGGTGCTCGGACTGAGTGGCGCAGGTAATGTACTTTACAATACTAGCGGCACCCGGCCTAGAGCTTGCATGGTTCTTAAGAAAAGTATTAAGTTCATCCCAATTCCAGAGATGTGTGGCGATGACCTCATTGCCGCCTACGTCTCTTTGCCTAGTCCTCATGGAAGGAAGATTGTTGTCTGCTCAGCATACCTTCCCGGAGAGGCCTCTAACCCGTCACTTCAACTTGAAGCCCTCGCTGACTACTGCAGGGAACAAGCAGCCGAACTGGTAGTGGGCTGTGACTGCAACGCGCACCACACCATTTGGGGAAGTACGAATACAAACAATAGGGGTGAGTTGCTCTATGATTTTATTTTAAGTTACAACCTAAATGTTCTGAACGAAGGATGTGAACCGACCTTTGTTACTAGGAGCAGGCAGGAAGTACTTGACATCACTTTCTGCACGGGACAAATTCTTGGCCGGGTCAACGGCTGGAAGGTCTCGTCGGAAATCTCACTATCTGACCATAGACATATCAGATTTGACATAGGCAGTGCCACCCAGCCTACTGTTTCCTACAGGAATCCTAAGGCTACTAACTGGGGCAGATATGTAGAATGCCTTAGTGAAAATCTGGGCACTGTCAACAAAAGCATACGCTCTATTGAGCAGCTTGAATCAGCTACAGCGGGCGTAACCAAAGGCATGATCAACGCCTACCAGGACAATTGCCCGCTTAAACAAGGCAGCAGGAATCGTAAAAACATTCCAGGCTGGAATAAAACCCTGGATCGGCTTAGAGCCAGGGCTCGCGAGCTATTTAACATTGCTAAGCGAACTAAACAGTGGGAAGATTACTCCAAGGCTCTCACGGAATATAACCGAGAGCTAAGGAGAGTAAAGCGACAATCGTGGAGAAAGTTCTGTGAGGAGATAAATAGCGCCTCACATGCAGCTAGAATCCACAAAGTGCTTTCTAAGGCACCTACGTCACATCTGGGACTACTTAGGAAACCCGATGGGACGTTTACAAACTCAGCAGAAGAAACACTAGGGCTACTTACCCAAGTACACTTCCCGGGCTCCATACCGATTACTGGCAACCACCCACCTCCTAGGATGCCTAAGAGACCTAGGCCAAGGCCGGAAGACTGGAGAAGGGCGTCAGTAATCTTCAGACCCAGCCAGGTCAAATGGGCCATCAACAGCTTCAAGCCCTTCAAATCGGGAGGCCTCGATGGTATCTTCCCAGCGCTAATGCAGAAGGGCATCGAGGCCCTTCTACCATTTATCGTCAAAATATTTAGAGCCAGCTATGCACATGGCTTTCTACCTACTGATTGGACCAAGGTTAAGGTGATATTTATACCTAAGGCTGGCGACAAGGACAAGTCCCAACCTAAATCCTACAGGCCAATCAGTCTAACGTCTTTCCTTCTGAAGACGATGGAAAAGGTATTAAACCTTTACATCAGAGAGAGCTACCTAAAGGTAAATCCTCTGCATGGAAGTCAACACGCCTATCGCTGCGGTAAATCCACTGAGTCTGCTCTGATGGAACTAACGGACAGACTGGAAAAGGCTATGGAGGACAAAGAGACAGCTCTTTGCGCCTTCCTTGACGTTGAGGGTGCATTTGATAACACCTCAACCGAAATCATCATCAAAAGTATGAGGAACAAGGGCGTGGACGGAACCACCCTGAGGTGGATTGAATCCATGCTAACATCAAGGACGGTAAGAACGTCACTCCTTGATGTGCACGTAGAAGTCAAAGTGACAAGAGGCTGCCCACAGGGGGGCGTACTGTCTCCCCTGGAGTGGTCGATTGTCGTTGATGAACTTCTTTACCGTCTGAACAGCGCACACTTCACAACACAGGGATATGCGGACGACTTGGTGATAATGGTGGTTGGCAAATGCCTGAACACCATCTCAAGCCGAATGCAAGGTGCTCTGCGTCTTGTGGAGAACTGGTGCCGGGAAGTTGGCCTGTCGGTCAACGCAGACAAAACCACACTGGTGCCGTTCACCAGGAAAAGGAACTTGGAAGGCATTCGTGAGCCCACCTTGTTCAGCAAACCTATAGGGTTCTCCAAGGAGGTCAAATATCTGGGAGTTATCATCGACCAGAAACTTACTTGGAACTCCCATATCAGCTACATATCCAAAAAGGCGCGAATGGCTTTAGGTATATGTTGCCGTCTGGTCAGCACCAAATGGGGCCTCAGCCCTAAAGCTGCTCTCTGGATATACACTGCCATAGTGCGACCCATGATTGCCTATGCATGCGTCGTATGGTCCAAGAAGACCACCCAAATAACGAGCATTACCTTGCTCAGCAGGGTCCAAAGATTGGCCTGCTTGATTACAACTGGTGCCATGAGTTCTACACCTACCGTGGCTCTAGAAGCCATGCTGTCACTGTGCCCGCTCCACTTGCATCTTGGGATGGAAGCCAGAGCGGCCATGCTGAGGGCACTAGACGGTGAAAGTAGCCGGTACCAGTCAAAAAACATGAATGTCCTGAAAGCTGAGCTGCACAAAATGCCAGTCATGCTCATGCCTAAGGACAGCATGTCGGTACAGTATCTTTTTAAAAAATGGTACTCAGTTGAAATACCAGGTAGAAAGGAGTGGGAGGATGGCACTCCTGCAAACTTCCAAACCGGAGACATCGTGTGGTACACTGATGGCTCCAGGATAAATGGGCGGGCTGGCTATGGAGTCTATGGCGAGAGACCTAAAGCGCAGATTCACAGCAGTCTGGGCCTACACGCCACCGTCTTCCAGGCCGAAATGACCGCCATTTTGCACTGCGCACAGGAGAACCTGGAACGCGCTTTTAAAAATAAGAGTATATATATACTATCAGACAGTCAGGCAGCCCTTAGAGCGCTTGACGCAGTTGAAATCAACTCAAAACTCACCCTTGATTGTGCCGAAGCCCTGAACAAACTCGGGGTCAACAATAGGGTGACGATACGCTGGGTACCGGGACACTGTGATATCCCGGGTAACGAAACAGCAGACGAACTGGCCAGGGCGGGTGCGGCAACCATCACACATGCCCCTGAGCCTGTGGTGGGTATACCCAAATGCGCCCTGAGGCAGCCGCTATTAGCCCGAATGGAATACCTTAGCAGGAAACACTGGACCAGCAGCAATGGTATGGTACATGCTAAGGCACTCATCGAAGGCTACTCACACAAGTTCACCACAAAGGCCCTTGGATTAAGAAGGAGACAGATAAGAATCCTTACCAGAACCCTTACGGGGCACTGTAGGCTGAACAAACACGGACACAGGATTGGTATCGCTGAGTCACCGACCTGTAGATTCTGTCGTGAAGAGGAAGAGACCCCGGTCCATGTCCTATGCGACTGTGATGCTTTAATACACAGCAGAAGCCGCGTTCTCGGCGGGCACAAGCTTGCCCCTTCGGACGCCATTAACATCACTCCCAGGAAAATAATTCAGTTCATGATGGCTGTAGGCCTGGAGAGTGATCTTTGAGGGATGATGACCACAATAGATCAATCCTGGTCGCAGTGGTCAATCGCTTTGCCGACATCCTAACGCTAAACGAATAACGAATAACGAATACATTATAATTGAGGTGCCCAACAATTGTATGTTTTTCAGTTAATAATTTATCGAATGTTCTCATGTAAGTGAATTTAATTCTTATGAGAAAATAAAGATTCTTAAACCTCATACTTAAACAGTTTTGAATAATATATTCTAATAAGTAAAACAGGCAAGTGGAGATGCTAGTATTTATTTACATTCTACTTAACATTCATTGAGATAATTTTACGTCATGATTAGATAACAAATCAAATGTTAATTTTCCATTATGATAAGATAGAGATATCACATAGTATTATTGTTTGTGACAGTATAATAAAATGCTAAAATAGTTTTAGGCGGTCAGTATTAAATTTAGTCTCAACTACTATGCAAAACCTGATGAGATTTAAGAATAGTTCAGTGCATTTTAAACTAAAAAATACAATAAGTTATTTCAGTGCAATAACTTTCAGCAAAAATCTATTTATATCAATTTAAATATTATTTATTTCAATGTGACAAATTTCAAGGCAATTTGAATATATTCTGATGGACATTTTTAAGGGATCTAAAGACATAATAGAATTATGGCTTTTTAAACAATATTAAATCTTACCTGCTGAAGAAGCTAGATAGCCCCTTTTTCTTGAGTTTAGCTTGCTCCTGCTCCGTTGCAGTCCCATCTCTAATGTCATCGTCCCTCGATGCACTAGAGCCCAGAGAACACTCCGACAGACTCGACACAGTACTGGAGAAAGATCCACCATCCTTTCCTCTCTGATGACCATTCACACTACCACCCCATTGCAATGTACTCTTCGGAGAATCACTTGTATCACTTTTCTCACAGGTTGATATTGAGAAGTTCCCTTCATCACTGAAGCTGCTCTTCTTTGATAACTTGTCAACATCGTCAGTGGTTTCTTCGGAAGGTTTCTCCAGTTTAGGACTTACAAAGTGTAGCTGTTTTGTAATCGGGTTGTAGGCGAGCTGCATGTTGTTCAGCGCTTCGCTGAGGCGCATCCCGCCTTTTGGGCACGGATTAGACGACATAGCGATGTTTTGATAACGCAATTTTGACCATCGAACCGTTCACAAACAATCTTCATGTTTCTGTTTAAGGGCATTTCGTTTAGCCATTGTTGTATTATGTTTTAGAATTCACTAAACAAATTTGCTTTTGTTTATTTTCAATGCAATGCATCACTTGGGAAAACGAGTCGTGATATTAAACTCGAATGTTTTTTGTTCACATTCTAACAGCAACATAAACACGACCACTGAAAGACTTAAATTAATCATCAAATCTACTAACACTCCTAAATTTTACTCACTAGTTCCTAATTTATGTAATAAACTACTTCGCTAGAACTATAAACACAAAGCAAAGAAACACACCCATCGCCTTTTACTTTCCTCTGTAAATAAATTGACATTTGCGTTTCCTCAGTTCAGAAACCAACATGGCGTTTAGGAATGGTCTGTCAAAACCATACAATCCAACCAAATGAAAAAGTCAGGCAATCGTACCAACTAGCATCAGCTAAAAGAAATAGCACTTTTGGTTGGTTGTTTCACAGCTTAGCCAACATTTCCGAACGAATTGCGTTTCGTTATTGCTCATCTTGCACCTGAAAGTACCTACTACCCAGTCAGTCAGTCAGCTCAGGCACCCACTACTACTTCTACTAAGTTTTACCGCTTTGTTTGACATTAAATAAAACATGTCCAGTGAGGGATTTATTAAGTGTAATAACTGAAGTAGTATTTGACAAGTCTAGCTAGGCATTTTCAGGCTAGGGTCGCCATTGAAAGGCGGACCCTGGAACCCCACACACCAGTGGGGGTTCACAACCGGGATAGACCGCACGGATGATGATGATGGTCGCCATCGAACACACTTCTCTAAGTACTTTCAATCAACGCCAAACGCCCAACCTGTCGTATTATTTTACGGTGTCCATTGTTTTATTAAAATGTATAGCTCAGTAAGTGAATCAAAGTGAAAGCCTTCGTAAAAGCGTTTAGGCGGTTGTGAACCCAGTGTGGGTTCACAACCGGGATAGACCGCACGGATGATGATGAAAGTGAAAGCCTTCCTTCCTTCCACAAACTGAGCTCTCATTATTCCTAAACCAGCATACTCCGCACAGAAGTGCCATGCCAGTGATACTTTTGAACAAGCATGGGATGAGCTGTGGGTGCCTGCCAACACACACCTAGATTTTGGGAAATTAAATAATTTAGGATAAGCTCCTAATCGACAGCTACATCATCATCATCATCATTTCAGCCGAACGACGCCCACTGCTGGGCATAGGCCTCCCCCAAGGATCTCCACAACGATCGGTCCTGCGCTGTCCGCATCCAGCGGCTTCCCGCGACCTTAACCAGATCGTCGGTCCACCTTGTAGAGGGCCTGCCCACGGAACGTCGTCCGGTACGCGGTCGAGAACCTTTCCGCCCCAACGGCCATCGGTTCTCCGCGCTATGTGTCCCGCCCACTGCCACTTCAGCGACAGCTACATAGGATAGAAAAATCATTAAGACAACAATTATAAAAATACTTTTTATTCGGTGTCTGCCTCCTTACTGAGAACAAGTAAATATTTAAAAATATTTATTCAAATGCTATCAAATAAATAGTCTTCCATAGCTGCAAACCTTAACCACAAGGTTACCAATCAATCCTCTATAGGTAATATTATAAAAATATATTCATTATACAATAGGATATTTACATTTAAATACAAAGTACTTGCACAAAGTTAACAAATGTTTTAAATCGACATTGAATTCACAAAAAGTGTAGTACGTATAAACAGAGTAATGAAATCCAGAGAAACTAAGGCCAAATGTAAAATCACAACATTCATTTTGTTTTGGCTCACCAATGGTCTCATTGCCGTTAGTCCCTTTGGTGGCCGTACAACAATATACAAGATTTTCAACACTTAATACGATAATATAGATTTTCAACTCTTTGGTTCTCGTGATGGCTTGTCTGTAGCACCTAATTCTGGAAATAGTTCCATGAGGCATAAGTCTAGCAAGTTGTACACCAACTGTAACAAAATAAGAAAATAAATCAATTATGAACTAAACAAATACAGGCATATACGTACATAAACAAAACACATATTCAATCATAATCAGACTAAATTCAATTAAAGACAGGTGGAAATAGACCTGATTCATTAACGTTTCGTGATAACGATGCAAAAACGAAACGCAAATAGATATTTTTTTAATAAAATGTAAACCATCAAGGGGAATACGAGAATGTTTAATTAGGACTCTACCTAACAAATTATAACTAGGTCTTCCGATAAGACTACGTACGTTTTAGAACGTGTGCGTTTATAAACTACTTTTTTTCTATTTTCCCCGTCAAATATATACCCTATGTTACTCGCTCCTAATGTAGCTTTATATTGGTCAAAGAAGTTTTAAAAGCGGTCTATTAATGTTCAGTTAATTTAATAAAAACACAAAAAGAAGTAAAAACCTCTGGTTAGTAACAGATGGCGTCATGTAAATAGAGCTTTAGGCGACAGTGGATGGGACCACCAATTTGGCCCTAAATTGCTCACTGCGCTGGGTTCTTCTTTTTAGATGACGGGAATTACAGGAGTAAAGATTACTTTAATATATGTATATAGAATAGATAACCTGCTTGTTAAGCTGCGGCCGCTGCACGAGGTCGAAGGCGTGGGCGAGCGCGCGGCGGGCCGGGGCGCGCAGCAGCGACGCGCGCGCGAGCGCTCGCTGGCGGGACGGCTCCGAGCGGGAGGGGGGCTTCTTGCCGAATAGAAGACCTGTGAATTAAAATACACGCTCGTTGGAACCAAACTTCAGAGTTTGCAGCATCGGCGTAAAGTCGCCTGTCTATCGGTTTTTTTAATGGTGTATTTTGGAGAGTGTGCGCAGGAACTACACAACCTGATACCACCCTCTACTTTCTACCACCGGACCACTAGACGCCGGGAGGGCTTCCACGTCCATGTGGTTGACTTCCAACAATCCGCACTCCACTGTTTTTTTTTATAGTGCCCGTCAAGATGACCCGACGAGACTGAGGCCAACCGCAAACTCATTTTAAATTAAAAAACCATTATGAATATACTTAAAAAACACGCAATTTTAAGTAGAAGTAAAAGTAATTATCCTCTTCCCCTCGGACCGCCCGCAGTGCGAACGTGTCCACAAAACCTATATTTAGTTAAATTTAAAATTAAAATCAAATTCGCGGAAAGATTAAATTGACGTATAAATTAGGAGCGCAGAAATCGCCAGAAGATTCGCTTAGGCTACGCTGCGCGTAGTGCTACCACCACTGACTCAGCCTGCGCTCCGCCCACTGACCCGAGTGAAAGGAAACGAAAATACGCGTGAGTGCTTTTGCCATTACTACTCAGCAACGCTCAAAGCCGCGTGCGCACTCGCGACCGCCTTTGCGCGTACTTGTCGACTCGCTACCTGTCCCGCTCGAACACGTACTCTCGCGCTCTCGCAGCCCGCATCAACATCTCGTTAACTTCTGACAGCCTAGTACAATGAATCCGGAGAGCGACATGTCCATCTGTGACGTAGGAGACAGCAGCGCCGCTTCGCAGGGCGACGTCGCTTCGCAGGGCGACGTAACACCGCCCGGATTCGTATTCGCGCGCACAAAATCTATCACAACGGACGACTTCAAAGCATTCAAGGATGAAGTGCGAGACTTGATTACCTCTCTATTCAGTGCGCAAAAGCAGGAGACAAAACACTTATCCACAACATTATTAGAAATTAAAAATTCAAATTCAAACATCGAAATCTCCGTCAGTTTATTATCGTCACAATACCAAGAATTGAACAATAAAATATTGCAACTAGAAACAAAAAGTAAAGAGGGTGACGAGCACATTCAATTATTAGAGGCAAAGATTGAAACATTACAAATTGGGCTTCGTAAGGCCAATTTTGAATTAAAAAATGTACCTAAAAAACAGAATGAAACAAAGGGAGACCTGGTGGAAATGGTCCTGCATTTATCGTCCACGGTTGGAGGAAACCTACAAAAAGGGGATATCAAGGACGTTTATAGAATTCGTGGAAAAAAGGACCAGCTGAACACACCAATTGTGGTTGAGACTTCGTCTGCATTGCTTAAATCGGACATTTTGCGGCTAAGTAAAGCCTTTAATGTGAAAACAAAAGGAAAACTGTGCGCAAAACACCTGGGATTCCGCACGTCTGAGGACACCCCGATTTTCATCTCTGAACAGCTGACTGCGAAAGGTTCGCGACTGCGCTACCTGGCCAAGGACCTGGCCAAGTCCGCCCAATACAAGTTCTGTTGGACTGCGTACGGCAAGGTCTACGTAAGAAAAACGGAAAATTCTCCTATTATATGCATCAAATCGGAGGATCAGGTCCACCAGTTACTTCTCGGTAGATGACTATTGAGACATTATAGCTTTACCATGGTCGTTATTTTGTACGGGTCGTTTTTTGCCTACCTGTTTTTGTTAAACACCAATGCTGCGCCCAAAGATTTGTACTATTCATATTCAAATTTAGTAATTTTAAGTATAATAATGCACTGGAAAGTTACTCACTCACTAATTTACACCATCACAAACACACACAAACACACACACTCTTACACACACCTTTATACTCAAACACTCTCTAAAATATTTAAATACTTTTATAATATCCAAAATATAACTATTGCATTTACAGATTTGCCAAAATTAACACTTGTTTTACACTATCACCCACAAAATGGATAGAACACTTCACAATGTAATAGAAATGGACAATGTGGAATTTGCCAGCGCAACCACTTGCGATACCGAAAAAGTTGCCCAACTGTTTAATGTTAAGTGTAATGATTTTATTTTATTAACACAAAACATCAGAAGTATATACCAAAATATTGATGATTTTATTGTGTCTATTACGCAACTAAACTTCAACCCAACTGTAATGGTCCTCACGGAATGCTGGCTATGTGATTTTAAACCAGTCCCGTCTATACCTAACTATAAGATGTTCTCGTCAACACAACACAAAAATAAAAGCGATGGGGTGGTTGTTTATGTCCGTGACCATGTAAGTGCCGACGTCAGGGAAATATCTCTGAGGGACGCATCTTGTCTGCAACTTCAAATTGAGGAAAAAACCATCCTAGCCATTTATCGGTCACCTTCTGTTGCAGACACAAGTGGATTTGTTACTTCTTTAAACGACTGCTTGGAAAGGATCACTGGATGCGGCTCCGTGGTTGTAGTCGGGGATATAAATATTAACATAATCCCTAGAGAATCTGAACAAAGTTCTGAACGCAGAAACAGAAATAGTTACTTGGAAATGCTTGCTTGTCATAACATTATGCCAGGACACATTCTTCCAACTAGAGAAAATAATTCGCTCGATCATGTTATTATCAAAACTGACAAAACAAAAATAGCAGCGCAGGTAGCTGTTCTTAATACAACTGTCACAGACCACATGATGGTTCTCTTACACCTAAACCACATTGCTACATTAAACAGATATAATAAAACTAAGCAAGTTATCAACTACGGAGACGCATGCGCGGATCTTGCCAATAAAAATTTGAATGAATTATTACTGTGTAGGGATCCGGAGATGGTTGTTCAGGGCTTAGTTAGTAAAATTACGCTTTCAATTAAAGAAAACAGTAAAACGATTAGAATACCAAAAAGCAAACAGGTTCTAAAACCCTGGATAACCCCGGGAATCTTGCGCTGTATACGACACAGAAACAAATTACAATCTAAACTGCGCTCAAACCAGACTGACGGGATTCTTCGACTTACTTACAGACGATACCGCAATTTTTGCAATAACTTGATAAAGAAGCTTAGACGTAATTACGAGCAAAAACTACTGCGAGACTCTGAAGGCGATTCGAGGAAGCTCTGGAACAGCATCACTACTATCACTAATCTAAAACAGACTAAATCAGATAATACAAAATGACTACACAGTAAGTCTTCGCCAGTAGAATCTGTTAATTTCATTAATGGCTACTTCAGTGATATAGGTAGGGAACTTGCCGATGCCATACCGCCACCGCATACTGGCTCGCCAGACATGACACCTTCAGGTACTCCAGTTGCTCACTCATTTGCTCTGTTTGACACTGACGAAGAATGGTGTATTTCCCACGTGCTAATGCATTTAAAAACAAACAGCGCCCCCGGATGGGACTGTGTTCCAACCAGTTTCCTCAAACTAGCCCGATTTCTAGTCGTACCAATAATCTGCCATCTTACAAATATTTGTTTCGAAAAGGGAATTTTCCCTGCCATGTTAAAGGAATCGTTAATAACGCCGGTTTACAAGGGTGGCGATGGACACGATGTCAACAACTACAGACCTATTTCTGTGCTAACATCGATCTCGAAAATTATAGAAAAAGTATTGAATAAACGAATTGTGAATTACCTAAATAAATTTAACATAATAGCCAAAAATCAATACGGTTTCCAGTCAGGGAAGTCTACTGTTGATGCTGTGGAGGCTCTGACGTCTGTCGTTGTTGATAACCTGGATAGAAACCGTAAGTGCCTTACCGTTTTTCTCGACCTGAAAAAAGCCTTTGACACCGTGTCCATCCCGATCCTTCTAAGGAAGCTTGAATACATTGGCTTTAGAGATGTTTCACTTAAACTCCTCAAAGACTACCTCAGTAACAGGACGCAGAGGGTCAGGGTGGGCGAAACTGTGAGTGAGGTTGCTACTGTAGACTACGGGGTACCACAGGGTAGTGTACTGGGTCCTACTCTATTCCTGGTCTACCTGAACGACCTCTGCACCTTAAAAATACGTACCGCTCGCATTTTTTCCTACGCGGATGACACTGCGGTGGTATTTTCTAATACGGCTTGGAGTTCCGTTAAGGTTGATGCGGAGGCTGGACTGGAGCTGATTGCGGGATGGCTCGGAAATAATTTGCTTACACTTAATACGCTTAAAACAAATTATATTACGTTTACACTCAACAGTTGTACTCAACCTGAAACTAATTTTGATGTCAAGGTACACAGCTGTAACATCGCCCGACGCGCTCCAAGTTGTAATTGTATATATTTGGTATTGTAAATATTTGGATTATTGTATATTTATATATTGCAACACACACACCCACACACATGCACACACACACACACACACACACACACACACACACACACACACACACACATCTTTCCTCAGTTGTTTAATATCAAATTTATTTCGTTATCAATCCTAGATGTAAGAGTGTGTTAAGGAAGAGTGGCTTCTTCTGGCACAGGTGCTTCTTGCACTTAAAAGAAGAAGTCAACCCTATGTTTATTACTTTAAAATGTGTTTTTTATGATGAAATAAATATTATTATTATTATTATTATTTTGAAGTAACAAAAAAAAAAAAAAGTATAATGTGCAACTGCTAGGCAAAGGCCTCCGTCAATGAAGTTAAGTCATCGCTACAATTGATTGATATTGGCTTAATCACCACGCTTACTAAAGCGGATTGGTGATGATTACAAACCCAGGACTCGGGACCCAGGCCCCCAGGGTTTCGGGCCATGCTTTGAAACCACTCGGCCACGGAAGCATTCAATTATAACATAAATATTTATATTTTCTCAATAAATAATATTTAAAAAAAGTAAAGTAGCTGATTTTGCAGCAGTGTTGCATTGGCAATGTTCACCTTAGACTATATTCGCACCTTTTTGGTTGAACTTAATTGTCTATGGGGAAAAAAAATTGTTTCCTTATTCTGTATTAGTCTGTCAATCTCTGATTACTGATATTGTGTTATACCAATGAATTTAAAAAAGCTGTTTTTTTCTAAGTGTAACTGATACTTCCACCACCAATTTCGCTAATGTTTCTATTCCATTAAAGAATACCTTGACATAAAATTAGATGAAACAATGTTCAACTATTAGCTGATGACTCAGGAGGGAAATATGTGATATGACGATTTTTAATTTTAATTTTTAATTTTATTTAAGTGTGTTCGTTGAATTATATTATTTAATTGTGACCTATTGATATTAACCTGTAATCTAATAATTTAAATTGTGTGTGTTTGTGACTACTAATTTATTATATTTCTACGCCAACAAACAGTGGCAGAATATGTGGAACTTTTTATAGCTGCTAAGATCATTGTAACCATATTCTTGGGAATAAATCTTATCTTATCTGTAAACTAAGATTAAATTCATTGGCAAAAAAAAAAAAATTTTAGTATTACTCTCTGGTACGCAGTATCAATATAATGCTCCTGTTTGGTCTCCATATTACGCTGTTCATATCAATCGAATCGAAAGGATCCAGAAAAATGTTTGTTTATTATTTGCTATAGACTAGGTTCGAATCGTTCTTTGCCCTCGTACAAGGACAGACTCAAAAAATTTAATGTCGTAGCTTTGTAGACAAGATGCAAGTACCTTGATATGACTAACCTCTTTAAAATTATAAATTCATCCATAGACTCTTCTAATCTTTTGTCCCTTATAAACTTTAACATTAAGCCTAGGCTTCGAAGTCCTTACGTAAATACTTTTTCGCTCCAAGTGTATAAAAATAATACCTCTTTGTACAATCCCATAGCTAGGATGTGTCGCCTCTACAACGAGATATTGAAAGAGCATGATAATACTGTAGACATATTTATCGAAAACTTGCCTAGGTTCAAGAGGGCAATTATGGACATTCTCTCAAATTAATACTTCAATACTTGATTGATTGAATTATTCTAAATTGTAATTAATTAATTGGAATTGAATTGAATATTTAGGTATTGAATTGAACTGAATTGAATTAAATTATATTGTGTTCAATTATATTGAATTGAATCAAATTATATTGCGTTAAATTATATTGAATTGTATCGAATTGAATTATTGAATATAGTATGCTTAAGTGTGAAATATTATAAATTCTGCTTTATTCATCATCATCCGTGCGGTCTATCCCGGTTGTGAACCCGTACTGGTGTGTGGGGTCCCAGGGTCCGCCTTTCTTATTTTCTTGGCCCACTTCGCGCGGTCTTGTGCATCCTCAGTGGTGCGTCTGTTGGCACGCATGTCACCCTTGACGACGTCGAGCCACCGCTTCTTGGGTCGACCTCTTCTACCTCTTCTACCGGTACCTGGCGGGGGCGGCATAGCCAGACATTTGTTGCCCACGTAGTTTGCCGATCTGCGTGAGACATGACCATACCAACGAAGGCGGCACTCCTGCAGCTTGTCTGCGATGTCACGAACACGAAGGCTGCCGCGGATGTGGGTGTTACGCACACGATTTTTGCGTGAGACTCCACAAAATTCTTCTTTATTGCTACTTAGGAATAATATGTAGATCATAATTTTGATATCCTAATGTTAGTGTTCTTTTTTGATGTTATTCTGTTTTGTGTTCATAAATAAATAAATAATACTTTGACAATTTATAATATGTATTTGAGTTTGAAAATACATACCATGCCCCAATCTGATCAAATGTGCCAACCGCCTCTCCGACAGTAGCCTGCACAGCTGGTTGTTCAGCCACGCGTTGAACACGTCGTCTGCGAAGTCACGAGTCACGCAGAAAAAGCTCCCGACAATCGCGCTTATCAAGCTACGAACTTTTAATATTTTTACCACTGAAATTACAAAAGGATTACCTATTATTGAGAGTTTTTTTTGTTTTTTTATTTAACCTATAATGTCCCACTGCTGGGCAAAGGCCTACCCCATATTTCTCCACATGTCCCTGTCGTAAGCCAAGGTATGCCACTCAGTGTTAAAAAGTGTTAAGGGATAAAATATTTCATTTTCCGTGTAAGAACGAAACGCGAAGAAAAAGACAAAGTATAAAGATAAAGTAAGTTTTTTGACTTACGCCCAAAAATTTAATTGAATAATTAAAACGATTAAGATCGAATATGTTATGGCTTGTAGTTTAAACTCATATTTGGTCGATCGTTTTCCTCAAATTAATATGGGATTCGGTGTAACGATGCAATAACGAAACGAAAATAAATATTTTCCAATAAATTTAATAATATTAGGGGAAATTGTGTTACATACTTTTCAGCGAACTCAATAAACAATAACTTGGTCGTTCTATACAGTAAGCTATTTTGACTTATGTGTTATGATTATGAATACTTTGGAGGCAACCAGTATAATAAAAAATCTGGGCTTTTCTCTATAAGAACTGTCATACTCATAGATATCCCTTGATATGCACAAGTATATATTAAATAATGATATAAGTCTTTACTGTCTTAAACGTAAAGTGTAAAGATAGAAAGGGTTTTTAATGCTAAGTTCAAACAAAAAACACGGTAAAACTACTTACAAATAAACATAACACACTGCGTAAACCCAACCACAGTGGTCTGGTGTTCTTTATCCCCTGTATAGCACTCTTCCACCGATATTCCGAAGTTGTCCCCAAACAACGAATCGCGAATGTCGCGAGCGCGGCGCGCGCGCACTTCGGGCTGGATCGCTTCTGCGTCTTCGCTCACTTCTTGTGCTTCTTCTACGTCGCGGGTGGTGCCTTGCTTGCTGAGAAAAAAAAGGAACACGATGATTCAGAATTCAGATACAGCTTCAAAGCAACATAAAGAAACTGAATTATTTGACATTCATAATAAATTATTTTAACTAACTACGACGACTGCGTACATACGAACAAAATTGGTGTATATTATACACGACTGCACATGACCAGATACATCAACTTGAGAACAAAACAAATGTCTTCAAAGTACAAATGATGCTATTGAAAAGTTGTTTAACAAAATGCTGAAACCAGAAATCGTTCTTGATTAGCGCAAAATACGTCTGACGAAATTGAGTTTTATAGAATTTGGCTTTGGCTTAATGTTCAGTGCTGTTGTAGTGGTCGTTTTTTACGATGTGCCGTATCATCCGGTTGAGGATGTAGCGACATTTCTATCTCGCGATATACGAGCTAAAAACTGGCGTATCCTACATCGCGATATTAAAGTTATCCGAGCGATTGTATATAAATACAAGAACCCGACCACAACCGTCGGGCAGTAGCCCACCAGACACAACACACGTCTGGTCGGAGGAACCTCCCTTTTCAACGGTGGATGAGGAACTTTACACGTCCTCACGCGTCCCTAACTGGTGACCCCGACGTGATACATCAGTTTTTAGCTCGTATGTGGCGAGATAGGTGTCGCTACATCACTCCCCTGCGCATTTTTCAAAATTTGGATTACCTGACGAGAATAAACTCAAATGACGTCAACTATGAATTCTAAAAAAAATTACTTACAGGGCCTGATACCGGTCCATATCCGAAGACACCAGCAAATTCTTCAAAAAGCTTTCCAAATGCTGTCCCTTCTCCTTCCTCAACTTATGCGTGACGGACTGGTAGATGTTAGCCAAGTCGTTGCTGCTCGCGTTCAGCGTCGACGCTTGCACAACCATGGAGAAGTCGCCGTCGACCGTGAGGAATAAGTGGAGAAGTTCGCTGGTTTGGAGAAGGCTTTTTTGGAGAAGACGCTGGAGGAAGTCTTCGTATTTGTAGCGGAGCGTCTCCATTGGACTGTTGTCTCTATTGGAAGTAAATATTATTGTTATAATTAGCAAGAAATGTAAATGAAAAGCAAATTGAATTAAAAAAACTCAAACATTCCCTTCGCGACAAAATATATATTTTTTTGGCAAATTCTACAGAAAATATTTTTTTACTTTAGGGTTTTACCCTGACTTGACCTGTCTTTTTTCGTATGACGAGGTGCAAAAATAGTTATGCACCGATACTGTAAAATCAGTGGTTTATCCTTAACATGAAACATGACTTTTAATACTAAATATCTCACCTAGAATACTACTTTCGCCATACGATGACATCCCTGACAGTTGATAATTGTCAATTATAGCGTCATAGTGTCAATTATATGTAACGAATGTAATTTAATCGAGTTATCAAAGGAAATGGAATCAGATTTACCGATTTTTTATTTTTAAATAAATTCTTAATAAACGGGTTATGGCTAATAAGTAATAGAATAAAACGCGGTATCTCGAAAATAAATAGTTAAAAAATAGCACACAAGGCAGACGCACTGGTACTGATGCGAATGAGGTGATTACAAATTACAAAATAGTTGCTCCTATTCATCGATTTTTCGTCGATTCAGTAGTGGCAATACACTGTTGAATGGTGTTCCTTTTCACGCATCAGGCGCTGTAAAGATATATTAATTTAATTTCAAATACTTCATTTATTAACGGTTAATAATAATAAAAATAATTTACTTGATACGATTCGAAAGAACAATAGTTTTTTAATAGTTTATAACATTTTCTTTTGCCAGTTTCTTTTTATTTAGTTTGAAATAGTATGCATAAAACGGAACAATAAGAGCTGTCAGGCATGTCATCTTACAGTGAAAATAGTATAGTAGCAGGTGAGCGCTGACTGGCTGGAAATTCAAAATCAAATTACGAAATTTCTTGCCACGCTAAGTTTAGGGAAAAACTTGACTAATTATAAGGGATTGTAATAAGGCTTGATACCTCCTGGACGGCAGCGGCAGATCGTGCAGCAGCCGGTCTCCGTGGAACTCGTGCAGCTTGCTCCTTAGCAGGTGGAAGTCGTGTTCACTGCGCTCTAGCGCCCAGAACCGCGCGCCCGAGCCGCTACTGTCCAAGCGATGGACGGCTAATGAGAATACGCGGACTGTGCCTCGGCGGGGCGGGGCTTGCTGGAAATAACATTACACCGTACGTTGAACTTTATCCCCCTGGCATAAGACCTAAAACCAGTGCCGGATTCAGAATACTTGAGGCTTTAAGCAATCCACACCTATATGAGCCCCCTTATCCTTATGAAAACTGGTATCGGTTTTTTTAGTACTGTTTCTGGTTTCACGTCCCAAGATGTGATACCTTATGTAATTGCTTAATCTGTTTATGGGCTAATACAGTACAGTCTTAAATCAGTGAAATTCTGCAACATGGTCTGTCCTATAAAGGGGTATTAACCCTGTGCCTGTGATTTCTATCGTGAAAAATTACATTTAAAATTTGAGTAAAAGATGACGTCATAATGTTGCTTCAGGCCATAATAAACTTAAACAAGCGACCTTTAGAAAAAATTTGGGTTTAACGGTTTTCCTCACACCTCGCCATGTTTTATCCAATACATATAATTTTAAATACGATCCCTAGCTTGTAAACCATAGCGATCCTAAATTGCAAGGTAACCGCGACGTTGGGAAGCAGTACAATGATAGAAAGTAACCCATAAATTACAATAGATTTAAAGAACTATGTATGACAGACATTGTATGTAATTTACTTACCAATCTCGTCTCCACATTAGTCAGCACCACTTTATAAGTACTCAGATCCTGTTCCCTTAAGTTCTCCTCATTACCTAATGACTCTAAATATTTCAAAATATCCATATTCTCCGCTCCATCGCCCTCACAATCATCTGAATTCGTAAAACATTCTAGCACCTGTCCGTCTATGGTCTGGGTTTTTGAAGCACCTTTCAATTTGTTTCCTAGCTTAAGTGCGGATTGAAGTAGTCTTTCTTGAGGCCTGAAAATGATACAAGGTTTAAAGGATTTCAATGGTGAACTAGTGAGCCAATTTGTTACAGAGAGTTATAAAACAAAAACTAAGTGGGAATTTCACTTACTTTTTAGCCATTTGTTTCTGATATCCAGTTGGTATTCTGGATCCAATTAATAATTTATAATACTGAAAAAAATAAGTATTCGTAGTCAATTAATTTACCACAATCTAATTTTCATCGCCTAATATTAATGAATAAATTATAATGCTATTTATTAATTAACAACAACTAACCACATAAAAAAATAAGTTTAAATATTAGGTAAATAAATAGTATATCTTATTATTATACATCATTATAATAAGTAAGCTCTATATATTACTAGATATATATTAAATAGAAATATATTATTAAGTTTTTTATGTTTGTAATAATTAATTTTAATATAAAACTGCTGTCCTCAAATTAGTTTGCAATACCTTAGCGGTAACTAAGTTGTAAGTACTTTTAAACTGTAAGAACTATGTATGTGTAAACACTTAGTAAAATTTAAAAAAAAATCTAACTCCAATACATATTACAGTATCTATCTCTATTTTTTTTCAATATATACCTCTTCACTGTGTAAAAACTTTGGCAGCATAATTTTCTCTAATATGGCGTGAGACTCTCGCGCTGCTTCGTACAGCGCTCTACTCGTTTGCAGTCTATCAACAAAAAAAAACATTAGATATTTGTATAATAAAACTAAATTAAATGTTACGATAATATGACTTTCCATCAGCTGTGCTGTGATACTAGTTATAGGGGGTTAGCACAGAGAAGTATCGGACGAATTCGACGATCTATCATAGGATTCATAGCAAATGACGAAGAACATACTGAAGTGAATTCAAAACACTTTTCTTGTTTGTTTCTTTATTTTATATGTAAATTGATTTTTGTATGACAAAAACAGCTCTTAGCAGTTAGCTCCATTGGCCTTTTTCGTACTGTGTACCATCGATAGCTGATCTCACTTTGTACCGTCTAAAGCCGATTCAAATTTCCGGTCCGCTAGTGACTTTGATTCTAAGGAGTCTGGGCACCTACTCACTAACACAATGTCCGTAGTTTCGGGCAAACTAAGATAGTCGTTTAGTTTATGAACGAAGATGACTTTAACATGCATTATGTATTGTACTTTTAAATAAAGGGTGTAAAAAAATTAATAAGAAAATTGAAATAAATTATTCTTATTTAAAAAAAAAGAGCCTTAACGAAGCCGAGACCTACGTATTCTGCACATAATCAGGATCATTTTTTCTTTCCAGACCATACCTGGGAACTCAAAGGTCAAAGTCAAAAAAAAAAATCTCAAGATTTTGATGTAAACAAATTAATCATTATTACTTAATTTTTGGACTAAGAAACATCATCAAAATTTCAAGTATTTCCTAACAAAAAATTGCTTCAAAACGTTCACCTCGCAATATACATCGTGCGTACCCCTTGATTATGCGTACAGCCACACACAAAAGCGCAGGAGCGGTCTGTTGCACGCGTTACATTGCGTATGATATTAACCATTAACCATACAGAAATAAATTTTCAAGAATATAAAATATTTGTGGGTTTTTGACACATTAGTTCGACCGACACTACGGACATTCCGCTAGCGAGTAGGCTTCTTAAAATCCGCCTGGAGTACTGCCACGTACCTTTTAATAGTATCGTCTGCCTGCAAGCACTCGTGCAGCTCCTCCGCGAGGCGCGGCGCCAGCGGCACGCGGCTGTCGCTCTGCGGCGCGAGGTACAGCGAGTACATCTCGCAGGCTTCCTTGTGTAGTGCCGCCCGCTCTGGCGGCTTCAGCTCTGGGTTGAGGAGCTTTGTTTGAAATAGTTCTGCAAGTTGAAAGGTTTAGTGAGACTGGCTCGTTTGAAAGTTACCATGCCTGCTAGTTCTCAAATTTTTAGGGTGTCTACACAAATTAGACATGTGCAGCGCTCTGACAGATGCCCGCTTAGAACAGCACGCCATTTTTGACGCACGCACACAGAGACGTGAGTTTACAAGCGAAGTCAGTGAGCTTCGGTGAGTCGGACAGTCGCACTGTCGCGAGTGTTTTTGTTTTTGTCGAACTTGGTGCAATTTTTCACATGATGAATTTTGTTTTTGGCCGGTTCTGTCAAGTAGGTATAACTCACTTACTTAATTTTAAAAATTAAGAGCGAATATAGTAGTAACTCTAGGCGGTTCACGCAAGTTTTGGAAAAAAGTGCGAGCGGTCCTTCTGTAAACTCTTTATTTTGTGGTGTCTATGTCAGCAGAGTGCTGAGTGCGAGTTACAGTGAGCTATGCGAACAACTTCACCATCGCGTTTTGCGAGCACGTAAATGTCAATTAGTATGGAATCGAGTCAGCGCCATCTAGCGCCAATTCGAGCAACATCAAGGCCGCTAATGGCGCGGACTCAATGCCATACAAATTCGCGTTTTCTCTCGCAAAACGCGATGGCGAAGTCATTCACTTCTTTCACTGCAATTATTATTTATTGTATTTTGGTAAATAATGGAACAATGTGTATTTCAAACAGAGCGATTATAAAAAAAAAAAATGTGAATAATAGTGATTATTTTTATAGAACTAAAATGACTAGCTATAAAAGACGGCGTGTATTATGTTGATGTGGGACTGTGATGCGTGGGAATGCGTTCCTGTGAGTTTATGTGTATCTGTGTATTTGGGTGTTTTTTTGTAATCTACTCACTGATATCTTTATAGAACTGCAACAGATGTATATGCCTTGTCGCCTTCAGATGCTGCATGAACGCGTAGAAGTGGTCCTGGTCCGCGACCACCTGCTCCAGCTGCAGCTGCAGCAGCGCGCAGCGCGCCGCGCCGGAGCCCGGCAGCGTGCCGAACCGCGACAGGAACTCTACCTGAGACCGAGATTGGGGGTCTTTTACGAGTTTCATAAGATATACCATGTTACTTAGATAGGTAGCCTGTTGTTAAATAGCAAAAGGTCTCCTTCAGGATTCAAAAGCTCGGAAAACAGCTTTTAGAATCGAACAATGTGCTGGCCAACGTGTAGATGCCTCCAGGGTTACCGCAAACTCAAGTGACCACAGAACAGTATACAACCATGGTCCGACTTACTACCGAAGCGTTGCAATGGCAGTAGTACGTAGCAGCGCCGAACCGCGAGAGGAACTCTCGCTGAGACCGAGATTGGAGGTCTTTAGGGGGTTTTATGAAATGTACGATGCAACCTATGCGAAAGGTTTTACAGACTTCCCGAGCGCGGCAGATAGTTAAGCACACATTTTTAGTCACCTAGTCTGAACGTTAGATGTCGCCATTCGAAGGTGACCTTCGAATGGCGACATCTAACTATTGTTAGCAGCCGTGACCTTTAAAAGTGTCTCTCCAAGAAATGTTAACAATGTAAGTTGCCTGCGGGGAACTCATTTACAAATCGCTATGACAGACATTTTCTGATTGGCGGTATTATTTGCTACTAAATCGCCATCAAAAGAGAAAACGGTAGATAACTAGAAATTTAGTCCCAGTCATATTCAGAGAATCTAGACACTAGGGTGGACCCCATTGGAAGAACTCCAGCAAGTGAATATGCCCCAGAGCCCGTCAGCGTCCCGAACCGGGAGAGCAATCCTACCTGAAGGGTAAAGCATTTAGATGACTCGTGATGTCATTTACGAAGGAACTATGCTGTAAGAATGAAATGAGTTTCTAATAACGGAAAAAGAGGAGCTCACATTTTCAGTCTAATACCAAAAACACGCAACTAGATCCCACTGACATTAGTGATACTGGTAAGAAATAATATGTATCCGAATAGAGATGATCTGAAGGTCAACATAACGTGGAATGCCTGTCATGAGATGTATGTAGCTATCTAGCGATAGCAGCTTGTACGGCATATTTTTGACGTGGCTTATAATTACTGGTATTACTAGGTAGGAAAGCTGATTGCACATTTTCTTTTTAAACAGTTTATTATATGTCACAGTTCATTCTTGAGTTCACTCTAGATACCTTATTTTTTATGTTTAGGGGATTTTGTATAGGTATTTTAATGCCACAAAAAAAAAAACCCCTTTTTTTAATCCAATTTATCGGGCATGTCACTTACCTTATAATTAGGCGTGGTCGGCAGCTGCGCCATGGTTTCCCCATCTGTTGCGAGGATGATCAGCGTGTTCAGTATGTAGGGGTCGCACAACACGTCCGTCAGCGGTAGGAGCACCCAGCCGGCGAATATCTCGCGGATGAGCACGCTGAACACTCTGCAACAAATTACACTTTGAAGATTTGCCTGAAAACGCTCACTAGAGTGAGGTAACTGGCTACGTGTGACCCTGCTTACTAGGCTACGTGTCGTGGACACATTTCCCTTGTGATATACGTTAAAATATTTAGTTTTGTGAATAGGGTGAGATTGCCATGAGTACCAGTACACACTATAACTACACAATGAAGTAAATAATGTTTTTTTGTCATATTTCATGACAAGTCTCCTTTCGAGCCGTCTTTTAAAGATTCTTATGTATTTTTTTATTTAATATTAATTGTTTATTAATGTCAAACTACTAGAGGTTTGAAGCCATTAGTGTCTTATTCTACTCGTATAATGCACCGCGTGAGTGTCGACTTTTGTAATTTTTTCACTTAAGGGTTGAACTACATTTGGCAGCACCGAGTCGCACCTTATTCTTTTTTATCACTCAAAACCATCATTTACTAAAGTTGGAAGAAAGGTGCTACCAGGCGCTTTGTCGATAGACATAGGATAGTGCGATTCGGTGCAGCCAGATGTAGTTCAACCCTAAAGAGTCAGATACTCACGGGTTCTGCAGCTCGCTTGCGTGCAGCAGATGCGGCATGATGGCGCCCGCGACACTGCGCAAGTAGCGCAGCTCGGCGCCCCGGCTGGCGGCCGCGGGGTGCGCGCGGCTCCCGGGAGCGCCGCCGTCTGAGCCTGCCCATAGCGTGTAGTGACGTAACGCGCAAGGCACTAGCCGCTCTGTGATGAAGCGGGCGAAGTTTATCTGGAATCGAAGGCGTAGCTGTGACTTTTTGCTGTTATCTCTCATTTATTTATTGTATTTTTTTTATTACAAAATTCACAGTTCATTAGAATAATACATTTTTTATTTATAAAACTAACGGGCACTTTATTTAAAAAGTTTTACTTTAGTATCTTCTAGCGACAAGACACCAAATCAAATCAAATTATTTATTTCTGAATCAAAGGTGCTACAGATCTTAAAGTTATGACTACGAGTAGTTTTGCCGTTACGCCAACTTGAGATAATTACTATTGCGCGATATTTAGTAAGTAATAAATTACAATTAGGTTAAATTAGCAGTGATTAGGCCTTTTTAGGATTTCTACATTTTGGATTCAATCTAAATCTAATCTAAATTCAATCACATAGTGAAATACCATGTGAAGATTTTCATAGCTTGTTGTGTAAGCTTTAGATTTCTAATGAGGACTAAACTTACACACTACAATGTCACACATCTCTAAGCAGTAGCTGCTTATCACTATTTGTAAATTGTAGACTATCGTCTCTGATCTCTGACAAATGTTGGTTAAGAAAAAGTCACAAGTTTTCGGAAGCAGCAGCTGCACGGTAGGTATCTTTGCTCTTAATTTCAAGCCACAATAGTTTATTCATATTCTGAATTAAGAAATCCAAAAAAACAAACAACCTTTGCTTTCAACTCTTTTGTCCACGACCAGGCACTTAAGCGGTAAATCATGCATACTTTACCCTTGAAATAAAATACACATAATTTCTTACCTTAACAGCTCGTCTCAAAAGAGAAGCAGACGCATATCTCAGCTGGTACCGCAGCTCATCCACAAAGAATGGCTGCGGAGAGATTTTACTGTACCAACTGTTTATGAATTGGTCCAATATTGTGTTGTAGAACTGCAACAAAAATTAAATACACCATTGTGGCAAACTAGCATGCTGATCGCCTGAGCACAGCAGGTCACAGGTTGTCCTAGCCACGGCAGGGTTTACCCGGGGAGGCAAAAGGTACATGTCGGACGCAGGGCCCTAGGGGATCACTGCGATCTACCTATACCTTTATATACCATGCGTAATCTGCTAGTTATGAATTTACTCATTTTGACTTAAAAAAATATAATATTGTTTAAAAGTTTTATTATTTTCGTTATGAGAGCGCAGTTTTCGCACTCGTTATGGTAAAGACGGCCTTGATCGTAGCCCTAAAATAGTCATACATTCTGTCAATCATGGTTTACATGTTTTTAAAACTCAGTAATGCATGTCACATTCCGGTGCATGCAACTATGCTTAAAATGGTGAGAGCTTTCGCCATATACGGCGTCACGATTTCCAAAGTTAACTGTTGTATGGAAGATATTTTTGACTCCTAGCCAGAATAGAACTAACGACACGCGAATGTTCGTTTGACACCTGGCACAAAGAAAAATATCCATGCCATCTGACCCCAAACTATGGGCAAAGATATAACACTCTCAGACATTTTAGAATAATTACTTTAAAGGTGCTACCATAACAACTAACCACAGAAAATCTAGTAATCTAGCCAACACAAATGTTTATCTTGAGTGGGAATCGAACCCACAGCCTGTGATACTTGCACAAACTATAAATTAAAAAGAATTGCCTTGAGTTTTATCTGCTCCATAGTTTTGTTTTATGTGAGAATATAATATAGTCTACAAACAAATCAATAAAGAGTTTATTGTCATTTTAATTATCTCAGTGTTCTTTGTTCTGTCTTACAATGACACATGGTTGTTAGTGCAAGTACCTATACAACACATACAAAAGATGCAGGCAGAAATATTGCAAAAATCTAGACATTGATGTATTTATAATAGGGGATTGCCCTTACTGCTTTTGTTTTATTTTATTACTAGCTGTACGCCCGCGGCTTCGCCCGCCTCATCGTTATACATTAAATTGCAGCCCATGTGTTATTCTGATGTAAAACCTGTATTACTTTATAGGTGTTTACAACAAAACAAACACCAATACACTCTATAGCTAATTTATCAGTTGGTAAGCTTATGAATGACTCAATAAAGGGATTACTTTTATTGAGTCATTCTTAAGCTTACTTTGTATTATCAAACATGATTGGTCTTGATTTTTCAGATAAATTAATGGTATATTGTAAGTTGACATTCAATCAGATAACACCTTAGTTTCAAATAAGAGTAGATCCACTAATCTAATATGAATTTGATGCATAAGGGTTCATATTGTTGGATGTCGTCCTGTTAAAAAAAAATACAAATATGTAAAACCTTTGCCTGAAGTATTAGACTTTAACGTCCCAGCTATGCAATATCAGGTAACTAACAATTGGTTTTAAATTGTGTCTGGCTTGTCGGGAGTTATAAAGTTAAATAACAATTTTTCTTATGATTAGAAAGTATACACTTTCTCCATATAACTAAAAGAACATAATTTATGGATTAATGCTGTCGTAAATTACATTTTGACTAAATAAATTAACAAAGTTAGTTCCTTATCCTTCACTTACATCTTCAATGGCTTGATCCAATTGCTTGTGTATCAGCAGACCTTCCCAGGGATCTGGAGGGCCGCTGGGGTCGTGGCGAGCGCAGTTGTTAGACCCACAAGCAACACAACCCTAAAATCAACCCAATTCAATGAGCAACTAGTAAAAAAAAAGTCAAGTTTAAAGGTGGGAAGAGGGACCACTATAAAGCATGTTGAAGGTTTACCTGATTATGAATACTATTACTTCCTAGTGCACATTATTAGATTTTTATTTTTCTGAAGTAGTAACTTCATTCAACAGTTTCAAACAAACTTTTCTAACATAAACAGAACAGAAATCAATTCCCAATATGTGCTACACATAACTACCACCTACTGGTGGTTTAAATAGGCGTTAATCTACTCAGAAATAATGAGCCGACGTCATGAATAATGAAAAACATTAAGGTGAAGTTACCTTGAAAGCCGAATCATCTTCCCGCGCTTCGTTCGCGCCTCCGGCGAATTGGCACTTTAGTTGCTGCACGTAATTGTGCAGGTAACTCGAATTCAAAGCATAATAACAAGCCACACATCCCAGCACATAACTAAGAACAACAGCAACGAAGTGAAATCTGAAACATAGAAATCGGGTTATCGATTTCCTGAACTACAAAACTTGCGACTAATGGCCTATATAGATAATACACCTGTAGAAATATAAAACGGCGAGTGAAGCAGATATAGCACCGACGTAAATAATATAATTTGTATTATCAAATTTTTCCGTAAACTTCTTTTGACATCTTTCAGTCATGGTTGGCGAGCAATGACGTTTCCTCCTGGTTCTGACATTTTTGACGTTACGCGATTGCTAGTAATGAATTTTATAAACTGCTAAAAACTATAAAGTGTTTACGGGTTTTTTTATTCTTGTGTTGATTGGATTTTGGGATAATAATAATTAATAATTATTAACTGTGACAACTCAAACCATTGAGACTGACCAACATACTTAAATATTTTACAAACTTAAATAAGCAATTACACCCAGACACAGAACAAACACAATTAATGTTTAAATCACATCAGACCAACATCCTTCAGCACTAAGGGGTCGGTACTCGGTACCATTTACAATACAAAAACTAGTATGTCATTTTAGTTCCATTTTTATTCACTTGAGGCACTGTACTGAAATTCCATACAAATACTTTACTATAGACGCTTGACAATGACTCTCGTCAGCGCAAAGTAGGTAGGGGTCAGTAATTTCTTTAGTATGGAACTTCTGTGGCAGCAAAGTTAATATGGATGTGCTGATGTGCTCCTTCGCCAGAAGCATTGACCTGTAATATAACTCAAGCTTCCATTTCGAGCATTATCTGGAATCGAATTTCCCTTAATAGGCATTAGACTACAACTTTTGTTGTTTTTTACCTCAGAGGAGGTAAAAAACACTACTACTATTATATTAGAGATTGCATATTTATGACTGATTTATTTAGTTTTTTTTTTTGTACAAATTGACTGTTCATATGATTTACTAAATCCATCAAATTGTAGCAATAACTTGATTTCAATGATGAAGTCACTTGCTCAGCAGTGTGACAGTTTGTAGGCTAATTACTTTACTTCTTTACTAAATCGTAAGTAACTATAATTGTATATGTAAGTACAGGAGCGCAATCAAAAGTTTAAAGTTGTAAATAGTGAAATTTCTTTTTAGCGTAGAAAAAATGATATTTAAATGTTTTTTTTAAACTAGGCTGTTTAGACAACAAGCAAGCATTGGGTTGGACTGGCTGACTTTTGGCCCTAGCTTTATTGTTAAAGTGAGACTTTGGCTACCAAAAAAACTACTAAAGGTCAAACTTTTGTGCAACTGCTGGCAATACTAGATGTTGGGGAGAGGAGAGTTCAGTTCAGAAACCAACTTTATATTTTACCGTCACGTGCTATCCTGTCATTTTATTAGTCATTCTTTTGACATTTCTTCATTTCTGAACGTATCCACATAACCTCAACAAAGTCAACAAAACAGAAATAAAATATTTTTCTTCGATACAGCTTACTTCTCCGATTTTTAAAGAATCAACGTTATTTAAAGAGTAGTTGTTCTCTTCCGTCGTTTGAAGCCAATAAAGGTACAGAGCCAACATGGTTTTATTTTTAATGCATTTGGCTTTGATTGGAAATGTTTTATTGTTATTGCTTTCAATTAAATAACGCATTAGATTTTCACATTTAGTAAATGATATTTAATTTTTGAATTATTTAAATAGGTTACGCCTAGTGTCGTGATTTCGATCCACATCATTGCCAAACATTATTGTGATTTTACTGTCTGGGTGTTATTAACCACTAAGAAATATTCAAGAATCTTTATCAGTTTAAATGTAATATTCTAAGGACCTGGTGTTGTAACGTGTCCCTGATATTTATTTACATTGTACCTTTGTGCAACGTTTTAGGTATGGGTAAACTACTTTGTTACTCGTCTGTGAGAGGTAAACAGATATTTATAGATACATCACAGCATTCAAACAATAAATTTAACACAGCTTCATAAATAAGAATATTTTAAAGCAGAAACAAACGCTAGAAATTGGTTACAGCAACAAAATAGCTAATAATAGTGAGGTCAAAAGGTTTCCACTTATCATCGTTAATTGCCACTGCAGATAACATTTGGCTTGTTCATTCTCCTTATCTTGGTTACTTAATTAGTTAGTGATGTGTAGTTTATCTTGAAAATATGTAAAGTGGAGGTGTTAGTCAGTTAGAATTGAATTTCTTTGTTTGAGTATTTATTGTGTGTTCCATAGTTTGTTCTATTTAGCAAAATATATAAACCATGTAAGTGTAGAGACAACATAATTTTGAAATTATTAATGTATACTCCTGGGCAATTGCACCTTTATCAATAGGTGGATGTTAAAACATTTAAAATGCTATGTTCTGAAAAGTCTAACTAAACCACTGCATGGATGAAAGTTGATTGAGTCTAGCTAGGCTGTATGCTTTTATTTACTGAGGTATAGATTAGAACTATCATTTTCCTTATTTCTTATTCTTAAATAGGTCTTTCAAATATTCTCAAAAGAATAAGTCTGTTCCAATTTGTGGAAAATGTGTTATACTAATTGACTTTCTCAATTCTGTTACAGATAAACAATGGCTTTGCAAAGGTGCTTATTCCAATCAACAAAAAAATATTTAACCAGATGCTGCATGTTACAATCAAATTTCAAACAATCATATTGTGAATTGAGGCACAAATACAGCAGTGATGCATCTAGGAAGTACACAGACAGACATGAATGGGTAGCAGTAGAGAAGGATATTGGTACTGTGGGTATAAGTAAATACGCACAGGAATCTCTCGGTGATGTTGTGTTTGCACAGCTTCCCGATCTAGGCACAAAGTTAGCAGCTGGAGACGAATGTGGTGCATTAGAGAGTGTCAAGGCTGCTAGTGAGATATATTCACCGGTCAGTGGAACAGTGACAGAGAAAAATAGCAGTGTAGAGAAGAAACCAGCTTTGATTAACAGTTCCTGTTATGACCAAGGCTGGCTATTTAAATTAAAAATCACAAAACCAGATGAACTAAAGGAACTCATGGATGAAAAGCAGTATGAGGAGTTCTTGAAAACAGATGTTGAGAAAGAACACACATAAAAATTCCTTAAAACACCAAAGACTAGATATTTATTATTGATTGTTAATTTATTTAGAGGATTAAATTAATGTTCTGTTATGAAGTTTCATTAAAATAATCTTGGTCTATAAATATACCTTTCATTGGCCCTATGCTGTCCTTTTAAGATAAAGTGTTTTTATTTCACACTATCAAAGCATTACTTGATATTTTTCACTTAGGCCGAGATCTATAGTCGTGACTTAGCTAAGCACAGACTTATTACATTATTATCTTACTTAATGAGTATTGTTATAGTTATAACTAACAAATATTTCAGTTGATGTTTATCTAAGAGAAAAATAATTTAATATCGATAAGAAGTTACTGTAAGTTTGATACAGCGGTTTAAAGTCCACAGAGTTAGTCTAGTTTAAAGTTTAAGCTGGCTAAGCATGCTCTATCTATAGCTTTGAGACGCGCTGAAATGTGCTATTGAGATTGATACTTTGAGTTTATTTAGACGCCAATAAATAGAACAAAAGTCATTGTTTCTTGTGGTATTTCATTACTTACTTTTCCTTTGAGCTGCGGTTACTTTACCGATAAAGGCACGACAAGTAATAATAATCATGTTTGTGCGATATCATTTATTTAAGTGCGTTTACAAAGTAAAAATGGAAACACAATCACTTCTACTTTGGCATTAAAATTACAAATAATAATCGTTCTTTTCTTTCTTTTGTTTTTTGTAACCTATACAATTTGTCCATATATATACTTAACCTGAAATGAAGTATCATTATATGGCTTTATGCATTTATACAAAATAAAAATAGTCTTGGTTACATTGCCATTACTTTTATATGGCAACCATAAATAAAACACGTTGACTTGAAAAAGGCTTTGTGAAACCATTGAAGTACCTACGCTAGGTACATAATATTTCAATGTGTAAAACTTGAATTTGTTGATATAAAAAGTTAACTGTATAGTAACATACCAGGTGATTTTTTGACCAACCAAGGTTTGAATTGACCCGACCGGGAATCGAACTCAGGTCACTACGGAAATCGAGGCGAGAAACCGTGCTACAGCGCACTACGCCAATCGTGTCGTATTCAATTATGCTCAATTACTTCTTGATATCATTATCAAGAAATAATTGAGAATGTTACTGCAGTGCGTGACTAAAAAAATTTTTTTTTTTCAAATTCAGCACCTTAGATTTAATAATACAATAAATGCACTTTGGAAGAGTGCAATTTAAACATTTTTAAGAAGGTAACGTATAGGAAATATTTCAATAATAGCAATTAATTTGTACTGTCTCTGAACGAAGTCATATTAGGTACTTCCCTTTTCTACTAAGTTAATAGATTAAAAAATATAGAACCATCAAATTGGATTAAGTGATTTTTTGTATGTAGATTTAGAGTTTAACTCGCACAAAAGAATTGCCACCGCAAGTTTTAAAAACACTTTCTTAATTGACAAACTACAAAATATCTTATCCTAATTGGATGGGACATTTATTACAACTTTAATGCATGAAAATAGTGTCGCACGTGTGTAGGAGGCTTTAAGATGCCTTTATAACGCAGTACACGTTCACATTAAAATTTCAAATTATGGTAAAAATCTTAATTAACCTAACAATCACCTTTTGACTAGACACTTGAACAGATAGGTAATAATATTCGCTTACTTTTATTTGGCAATCACCCAATCTCAATATCAAAATTGAACATTCTTTATCGATAAAACATCTTTAACAATACTATCAGGACTCTTAGTTAATTGTACTTTCAACTGACTTTCAAAAATCGACAATACATTTTATGTTTCATCCTGAATAATGGCATCCATCGATCGAATTCTTTCTTTGGTCTGCTTCAGATATGCAGAAGTTAAGGAATTAGCCTATAACTGTTCCACTGCAGGGGAAAGTCATCGCTACAAATGGGTATTGGCCTTATTGACCATTCTTGTTAGTGATCACAAACCCGCAGGGTAAATCACTAACTACTGACGAAAAATTCTGCATCATTTGCTGACGAGCTATTCTTAGGGTCTCTAAGTTTGAAATATGAGCGCCCTTACCACTGGGCCTTACTGAGACAGTATTTAAATATGCCACCTCATACACCTGTAATTTCCTATCCTGATTTAGGTATATACGCGCTATTGATACTTATCGCTTTATTCAGCTTCGCCATAAGGCTGTATAAACAGCCACCGGAGTTCGAAGGGCTTGTCCAGAGATAGATTTAGGCTGTATAAGTGGAGGCCTTTGTTTGTGTCGTCGTAGCGGAAGTTTGCCGGGGCGCCGTTAGCGGAAGCGGAAACGACTGGCGGCTGGTGGTAAACTGTCACGTTGTCGATGCTGGGAACGCCGAAGCCCCACCAAACTACATTGCTGTTCAAGATGTTCCGGGTTAGAGTGAACTCAAGGTGACTGAATTTCTTCTCGTCGTAACTGTCTGTTGGGGAGAAAATGGTTTAAAGTTAATATCAGCTTTTAGGCTATTTTCCCATAATGCAGATAGAATAAAAACTAATATAAAATTTGGGACATTCAACACTAAGGTTATCTCACCACAAACTAATCAGAGCTTCAGACCGAGGACTAATAACTCTTTATCTTGTCTTTTTTTTTTTTTTTTTTATTTGTTCCTTTAACACAATACAGTACTCTACTACAACATCTGCCAAACTGCAAAACAGTTTGTCGGCAGTAGCTCTCGTGGATGCTATACAGTTAAAAAGTACTTACGTATGTATCTACTAATTCCTAATACTATATTAACATTTCAATGTTACTAGTTGTATAGTAAAGTTAAAAGTACATTATAATATTGGTATTATACACATCTTAGTTTTAATTTACGCGCCAGGCACGGAGGATTTCAGGTGAACCTTCTCCAACCATTGCGAAATGAGTCTTATGGTAGGGAGCATACGGTACATACATACACACTCACACCCGTTTCAGAAGTGGGCAATACATAAATGATGGCCTCATGGACACAATGACAGGTAATGATTTTTTAGGGTTAGATAGATAACTTTTCATAAAAGTGTCAATATCTTGCGATATGCTATAAATAGTTGATTCACAAATATTGAGGATATGTGACGATAATTTTGCGGTCCGATTTGATTTCAACGCTGATAGCAACGTAAGCGCTTTTAGCGCGATTTTCAATTTGGACTGGACGAAAGTGCTAAAAGCGCTAAAATTACTTATTTCCTAGACCGGACCGCAGCCTTATTCTTTACTTACTAAGGCTGTCCCCGTCATCCCAGTACAGCTCTCCGCGCGCGTGGTTGCTGACGTCCGGCACCACGAGCAGCTGCAGCGGACCGCTTCTGGAGTTGGTTGTGGTCACTGGTCCGCGTATTGGGGGTTCTTGCATTGGGATTATGGCTCCACCCTGGGAAAAATGTAAAAAATTATAAAACTAGCTGCCTCGACGGACTTCGTCCGGTCAAAAGTAATTGCACTTCGTGGCGTCGGTAAAGCAGCACATCTCGCCTGCGTTTCTCCGACTTGATTTACATATACCATTATTTTTCACTGAATGTTTGTTCAATCATAATAAAATATAGCCTATGTCACTCCCTGATAATGTAGCTTTATATTCGGGAAAGAAATTTTGAAATCAGTTCAGGTAGTTTCGGAGCCTATTCAATACAAACAAACAAACAATAAAATCTTTCCTTTTTATCAACCGACTTCTCAATTCGACTGTATGTTTTTTTTATGTTTGTTACCTCATAACTTTCGACAGACTGAACCGATTTTGATCATTCTTTTTTATTTGAAAGCTGGTGCTTCCCGAATGGTCCCATTTTAATTTGGTCTAGTTCTGACAGTGGCATCCATGAGAAAACCATATAAGTCTTAAATCTAGATAGACATGGACGAATAACTCAATATCACGCCAACCGATTTCGATGCTTCTTTCTTTTATTGGAAAGAATGTACTTCAAGGGTAGTTTGATGTGAGTTTGGGTAGGTTCTGATTATGGGATCCATGACAAAGTAACGGAACTCTTCAATTCTTAGGAGCAATTGGACGATACTTTTTCGATGTATAAAATAAAAAAGAACTATTCACTGAAAATTAACAAATAAACAAAAATTTAAACATAAAAAAAACAAACTTCAAAAAACTATACCAAAGCAAAGCACTAAAAAGTAAAGAAATAATTGCGTATTCTGCTAAAACTTATACGATAATATAATGTAGGTACAATTATTGTTATTGTTGGAGTCGGTGTCAGAATACGCAGTTAAATTAATAAATTTGCGCCAGACAACACACCTCTTGTAATGGTCTCGAAGTAGGGATTAATATCCCTGTGTTACGAGGTACCACACAAGGAAATAAGCCAGGGGCGTCTCCCAGCACACCCAGACCCGAGTCAATTCAGAAAAGATCGTTTCCTGAATTGACCCGACCGGGAATCGAACCCGGGACACTACGGAAATCGAGGCGAGAAACCGTGCTACAGCGCACTACGCCAACCGTGTCGTCAAATTAATGCAATTATTTCTTTACTTTTTAGTGCTTTGTTTTGGAATAGTTTTTTTTGAAGTTGGTTTTAATATTAGTATAAATTAAACGCATATTGAGTCCGCAAGCCAGTTTAGCAAAACTTTTGAAATTGCTACAAATCTTTTTGGCTTTCATCATTTTCGTGAAGGACGTGATAAATCAAGAAAACACTTTCTTAAACACAAAAAACTATTTCAAAACAACGCACTAAAAAGTAACGAAATAGTTGCGTATTCCTTAGAAACGTATACGATAATATAATGTAGGTATAATTATTGTTATTGTTGGAGTCAGTGTAGTAATTATTTCGTTACTTTTTAGTGCTTTGCTTTGAAATAGTTTTCTTTGAAGTTGTTTTCATTTGTTAAATTTTTTGTTTATTTCTTGATATACAGTGAATAGTTCTTTTTTATTTTATACATCGAAAAAGTATCGTCCAATTGCTTCTAAGAATTGAAGAGTTCCGTTACTTTGTCATGTATCCCATAATCAGAACCTAACCAAACTCTCATCGAACTACGCTTGAACTATATCCTTTCTAATAAAAAAAGAAGGTTGACGTGATATTGAGTTATTCGTCCATTTGTCGCGCATATGGTTTATTTAGATTTAAGACTTAAATGGATTTTCAGTGGATGCCACTGTCAGAACTGGACCAAATTTAAATGGGACCACACGGGAAGCACTAGCTTTCAAATAAAAAAAAGAATGATAAAAATATGTTCACCCAGTCGAAAGTGATGAGGTAACAAACATAAAAAAAACATACAGTCAAATTGAGAACCTCCTCCTTTTGTTTAAGTCGGTTAAAATATTGCATTTCAACAATTCATCATACAAAAAGCAGAGTGATCCTCATCTGGGTTCTGGGAACAGCGGACTGGTAGTGGTACCTTCAGCCAGGATCCTGGACTACGGGATCTAGACCGATCATGAATATAGAGAACCTTAGGTCATAAAACTGATGACACAATAGCTCCAAGATACATTCTGGGTTCTTAGAAGCAGGAACAAGCTATGGTTTTTCGTAAGGTAAGAAGCATTGGCATCCAAATGGGTCTATATTTACTCGCATATTTTTTTTTGTCATAATTCATTCAGGCATAGTGTGTTTAGTAATAATAACATTATAGCATAACAACTATACGCTTATAATGAGAAACCTATAACATTAACTTAGCATAATGGGCATTCATGGGGCTTCCATTTTGGGCACTGTTGGTCTTCTTACACAATTATTATTTATAAACATTGTAACATATATGACTGTTTGATGCCAAAATAAATTAAAAGAAAAAAAAAGATCATCGGCATTCTGATCAAGCTACTTGAATATTACTCTCAAGAAACACAATCATGAACCTGATGCACTTCGAGAAAAGGTTAGTAAAACTGAATATGTTTAGTTCGTAGGTTGTCCAAATAAAATAGATATGTTGGCTGCTTAGCCCACCGCACCTTGACCTATGGTCCTAACTCAATATGCCTTGCATAGAGAACATTATACATGATGCCTTTTTTTTGCTAAATTATCAGTAGGAGAATAATAAAAATTACTAAAGACTATTTATTATGCGTCTCCTCAATAGTCCAAATAGAGCCCAACAGATTGTTATGTTTTAAAGTCATTATGCCAAAATACGATTATGCCAAAGTTTCATTACTTATGACAGTAAAGATTATGCAACATTCATTATGCCTAAGAAAATCAGTCAAAATAAAATTATGCCAGTAAAATATAACCCCATTCAAACTGACAGCGGGCTAAGGAATCCACTGTGTCCTATCTGGTTTAAACTCGTAAACTAGAACAGCAGTCACACCTCTCTCTCTAGCTTATGGTCTTAAATAGCGCAGAAAAAGATTTGTAAATAAAAACAAATGTATTGGTTTATTTGTGCTAAAAAGTCTTAATCTTACCTTGACCGCAACTGTATGGTCCTCGTCAACAGTGGCCGTCGTATTCTTCCCAATGAGCAGTCCCTCGCGGATGTGGAACCAGTTCTCGGGCCCCGGGAAGCAGGCGCGGGTAGTGGCGGCGCCCTCCGTCAGGATCGGGGACACCAGGACGTAGGGGCCGATCATGAACTGCTCGTCGATTGCGTAGAGCGCCGGATTGTTTGGAGACCTGAATAAAATAACAATATTTTCAATGTATATTTAAATGCTCTATTATTATTAATAATAAGTTTTTTTGTTGTTTTTGTTTCAAGCTTCACTAATAAGTTGTCATGAGGGAGAAAATGAATAAATAATCATTATTATCACTATACAATTAACCGCTGCACTCCGTGACGAAATTTAACATCAATAGTATTTCAAAATAATCCTAAAATACTATTATAGATATAAATAAAGACTATTATTTGGTGATAAAAATCTTTCAATGATAATTTTAGAATGAAATGCGCGTTTTTAACTTTTGTGATTTTGTTTGATTTATTTTAAGTTTTATCAATCAAACGTTTTTGTGTATTCATAACACTTTATAAAAAGTCAAGAACAAAAAAACGTCGAAACGAAATCAATTTCTGAGGACTCGACGGTTCACCTACCACTGAATGATTGAATATTACTAAAAAGTTAAAGATAGCATAATTAGACCGACGTCAGATTTTCTATAGTTTGTCCAATTTAGGATGATAATTTTGACAGTTCACGCCTATGAAGTATTGTATTTTTTTTTGGTAAATTGTACTACAGATAATATCGTACTTTATTGACGGGTACCGCCCACTTAGTGAAGTGCCTTGCAAACGAATAGCAATAAAAAATCGGTTGTGACATAAAATTAATCTAACATTTAAATTTAAGATTAAGGGCGGCAAGCACAACATTTTATTTCAATACAGCTTAATTTTGATTAGTATCGAAGTTATTTGCAATTATCTATCATATGATTATTCTTAAAAACATTAATTAAATATAATAAAGATTTTGAACCTAAATATCATTCGATTGTGGGTTTGTGAACACGAATTGATAAAAAACTCAAGGTTATTGCACATTAGAATATTCAAATAACATTTACTTTGTTTATTTTTTTCTATATAAACTAACGATTCCAAGTTCTATGAAATAATAAATCGATAATCGAAAAGATTCACTAACAAATTATAAACTACCCCATCCCTTTTGAAAGCTGTCAAAATTATCATCCTAAACTGGACAAACTATAGTTACCACTAGTAACAGGTGTTAACGCCATCTATGATAATCGGATGAAATCCCAGTTGCGTGAAGTTGAAGACAACGGACGTCACTGGAAGCCTCGGGAGGGGGTGCGCGACTAGCTTCACACCCAACCACATTCGAATTGAATCACTGCTAGATCTCTCTCATGTAAATACTTATTGTAAACGGTTCAAATAAACGAATTATTTATTTAACAGAAATAAACGAATTCATTGGAAAGACCTGTACTGTACTGTCCCCAGAGAAAACGTAAATCGAAAGTCTGAGCTTCGACATGGTCCATCGACCCGCATAGAAAACAGAAGATTCAAGATCCTACAGAAGTCGATGCCTGAGGATACCAAGAATCCTGAGAATCAGCGCCTGGGAGACGATCAGGTCGTACTTTTCCTTTTTCAAGATTCAAGGTCAAATTGAGTATTTCAGTAATGAAGACAATCTTTTAATCGCGTTGAAATATCGTGAAACCTTTGAGGAACAATATTTTCGATGTGTTTCGATTGCAAAGTCGCTCGCGGTGGGCAGTGATAATCAAACCTTGAATAATAATCCATTACCAAGTGATAATAATACGTCGTTACAATTTAAATTACCGGACATAAAATTACCCTCCTTTGGTGGTTCGTATGATGACTGGCTCGAGTTCAAAAACTCACATTTAACGATGATACATAAACGTGCGGATTTAAATGCGATTCATAAATTCCATTATTTGCGATCATCACTTAACGGTAGTGCACTCCAGGTTATAAGCGCGCTGGAGTTTACAGCTGAAAACTATGCCCATGCGTGGGATTTGTTGCTAAATAGATTTCAAAATGATCGACTTTTAGTACACAACCACGTCAAATCGTTGTTTTCTATTCCTAATATGAATAAAGAGTCTCCTTTTCTGATCAAAAAGATGATAGATTCAATTTTGCGCAATTTACGTTCGCATAAGTCGTTAGGAGAGCCCATAGAGTCTTGGGATACCCTAATTATTTATATAATTGTATGTAAACTAGATACTTCTACCGAGCGCGAGTGGGAAAACCACAAAGGGTCACTCGTGTCAGGTTTTCAAAGTCAAAATATTAAACGTAAATTGGTATTGGAGGATTTGCTGACCTTTCTCAGAAACAGAGCTGATTTATTGGAAATGGTAAACGTTAACAGTAACTTAAATAATTCGCAGAGTTTTGGGAAACAACAAAATAATAATTTCAATAGAGGTAACAAATCTTTTCATCGCGAGTCCAAAACGCAGGTGGCGCAATCACAAAGTCACAGTTATGTGGCCACAAATACTGCGAAATCAGGTAAACAAAATCGTTCTTGTGAAGTGTGTCATGGTAACCATGCCTTGTATATTTGTAGTATGTTCTTGAATTTATCTGTTGAAGATCGATACAAATTAGTGAATGATAGAAGCCTATGCTCCAACTGTCTGCGTGGTGGCCATTTGGTTGGTGAGTGTTACTTTGGACCGTGCCAACATTGTAAACAAAAACATAATAGTTTATTACATAAAAACGTGAATGTAAGTGACAATAACTGTGGGAGTTCATTAGTGCAGCCAAAGCCTAAATCGTTTGAAACAAAATCGACCGTACTGCATTCTTCATTAGGATCGCATTGTAATGACGGTATCTGTGCGGATCAGCTGATCACGCCCCTAGTCTTTCTACCTACTGCACATGTAGACGTAATCGATGATAACAATAAACGCCATACTGCGCGCGCGCTGTTAGATAGTGGCAGTCAGCATTGTTTTGTGTCAGACGCGTTTTGTAAACGAATTAATTATACGAATTATATACAGTCCACTGTTAAAATTTCGGGAGTGGGACAATCGGTCACACAATCGAATAAATTATGCGATTTAATTATAAAATCAAAAATGAACGATTACTCTAAGAAGATGCGTTGTTATGTTTTGCCAGGTGAAATTACATCATTTTTGCCAACTACAATTACAGATGTAAATTCGATACGAATACCCGAACATATTCAACTTGCTGATCCTACCTATAACATCCCATCGGAAATCGATATATTAATGGGGGCAGATGTTTTCTGGGATCTTTTAAACGAAAATATAATACGATTATCTTCTGGGTCATATTTACAAGACTCTAAATTCGGGTGGATTATTTCTGGTCCGATTTATTTGAATAAATTACAAAGCCAAAATGATTCAAATAATTCGAGTATTCAATGTAATTTTGTTCAAAACATAGATAGTATAGATTTACAGTTGAAAAGGTTCTGGGAGCTGGAAGATCTATCAAAACAATATACTCTTTCTAGTTCCGAACGGCAGTGCGAGGAATTATTCATAAATACGACTAAGCGTGAGTTAGACGGGAGGTTTACAGTTCAAATGCCACTAAAGGAATCAGCTGATTTGCTGGGTGATTCCTATACGATTGCTTATAAACGATTTATTGCTTTAGAACGTAGATTAGATCGCACGCCTGAATATAAACATGTGTACTCAAGTTTTATGCGTGAATATCGCGAATTAGGTCACATGACAAAGGTAGATACCTACTCCTGGCCACATCATGGGGTATTTCGTGAAGGTAGCACAACGACTAAATTAAGAGTTGTTTTTGACGCTAGCTGTGCCACTACTTCTAAAAATCGCTAAATGATATTCAATACATTGGACCAAAACTGCAAAATGAAGTTTTTACAATATTATTACGGTTTAGACAACACCAGTATGTGGCCTGTGCTGATATAGAAAAAGCTTACCGACAAACGCTTGTGCAACCTGATCAACGAGATCTGTTACTATTATTGTGGCGGGAAAAATCGTCAGATCCGATTGATATCTATCAGTTAAATACAGTGACGTATGGCACTGCGTCAGCGCCGTACCTATGTATACGTTGCTTGCATCAAATCGCACATGAATGCAATGACGAAGCAGTGTCACGCGTAATTCGAGAAGATTTTTTTGTGGACGACCTTCTGACGTCACATGATGATCCAGAAACGCTAATTAATATTTGTGAAAAAACGTCCCATATTCTAAGCGAATAAGGTTATCCATTACGTAAGTGGACATTTAATTGTGATGACACTGCGGTGGCCCAATCTAAAGACTTGGCTATAGGTGAGCATACGCAAACAAAAACACTCGGGTTAGGTTGGCATAACAAAAGAGACGAGTTTCATTTCACGACTAAATTAAATTTAATAGATGCGTCACCATTAACTAAGCGGAAAATGCTATCAGTTGTCTCTCAAATTTATGATCCTTTAGGTTTTCTTGCCCCTGTAGTTATAATTGCAAAAATACTACTGCAAAAACTATGGTTGTGTAAAATCGATTGGGATGAGACCGTTCCAAATGACGTACTGGTAAAATTTAATGACTTTGTAAATTCTATTAGACAACACTTATACGAAATAACCATTCCAAGATTCATACGAAGCAAATACACTCAAAAGTTAGAACTCCACATATTTTCTGACGCTTCTCAAGAAGCATATGGCGCTTGTGCTTTCGTACGTTCGATATTAAACGACAATGCAATCAATATTAAATTACTTTGTGCAAAAAGTAAAGTAGCACCCTTAAAAACAATCACTATTCCGAAATTAGAGCTTTGCGGTGCTTTAATCGGCGCTCGACTGTATAAAAACATTTTAGACTCCATGAGCCTAACATTCAATGCCATTTATTTTTGGACAGATTCAACAATTGTTATAGGTTGGCTCAGTACGCACAAAACGTTCTTAAAACGTTTGTACAAAATAGATGTTCAGAAATTAATAATTTAACAAACGACGCGCCATGGTTACCCGTAGAAAGTCATAACAATCCAGCCGACCTAGTGTCGAGGGGCCTTAAGATCCAAGAGCTTAAAAATAATGATTTATGGTGGCATGGTCCTAGTTACCTACAATCTTCTAAATGGTCTCCACATAGACAGCCGACGCCAATTTGTGAATTCTTACCTGAAATAAAATCTAAAACAGTAAGCGCAATATGCACTGAAAAGGAAACAGTTATAGATATAAGTAGGTTTTCATCGTTCAATCGACTTAAGCGCACGGGAGCCTACGTACTCCGATTTGTTCATAACGCACGTAACAGGTCCGCGCGGCGAACCGGTTCCTTATCGGCAGACGAGTTGAACAAGGCACAACTGATGCTATCGCGCTGCGCGCAAAAACAATCATTTCCTTTTGTGTATGATAGATTATTGAAGGGATTGCCGATAGAAAAATGCAAAGAAGCAAATAAAGTTTTAGGTCTTAATCTATTTTTAGACGATCATAAAGTAATTCGTGTTGGCGGACGATTAAGTAATGCGCCTAATTTTGATTATAATAAACGGCACCCGATATTGTTGTGTAGTAAAAGTCGATTTACAGCGCTTTTGTTTGAACATCAGCATAAAATGTTGTTCCACGCGGGTCCTAAGCACATGCTGAGTACTATTCGCGAGAACTGGTGGCCGCTGACAGGCAGGAACCTCGCCAGGAAAATAGTTCACGACTGCACTACGTGTGCACGAATGAAGGGTAAACTTGTATCGCCAATTATGGGCAACTTACCAAAAGAAAGATTAGAAGCTAGTTTTCCTTTTATGTATACAGGTGTAGATTATGCTGGGCCAGTCATGATCTTGAATCGCAAAGGACGCGGAGCGAAATTGGTAAAAAGCTATATATGTCTGTTTATTTGTTTTGTAACGCGATGTATTCATTTGGAATTAGCAGGCAGCTTATCTACTGCTGATTATATTCTAGCTTTAAAACGCTTTATCTCTAGACGAGGAAAACCCAAACAAATATTCTCCGACAATGGAAAAAACTTTGTTGGAGCGGAAAAAGAATTTCCACTTCTTTTAAACGAAAATTGCAATAAAATAATCGATTTTGCAGCTAATGACGGAATCATATTTAAATATATTGTTCCTTATGCTCCTCATTTTGGCGGTTATTGGGAGGCTGGTATAAAGTCATGAAAAAATCACCTTAGACGCATATTAGGCAATGCTAATTTAACATACGAGGAATTTAACACGGTATTAGCACAAATTGAAGCCGTCTTAAATTCCCGCCCTTTGTCATATTTATCCACAGATCCTTCTGATTACCTACCCTTAACTCCTTCCCACTTCCTCATCGGCCGACCTCTGACAACCCCGGCCACCGCAGACGTCACCGAGGTGCCACCTACTCGCCTGACACGCTATGGCAGGATCGAGCAGCTACGTCAACACTTCTGGAAGCGCTGGGCCACAGAATACATTTCGGAGCTGCAGACTCGGACTAAGTGGAAGACAAACAAGGATGATTTACAACTCGACAGCCTTGTCTTGCTCAAAGATGACCAACAGCCGCCTCTCAAGTGGCGTTTGGGAAGAATTACGCAGATTTTACCAGGAAAGGACGGCGTCGCACGAGTAGCGAACATTCGTACAGCAACTGGAATCGTACAACGAGCATTCTCAAAAATCTGCCTGTTGCCGCTGCCCACTCAAGCAGAGAGCTACCCAATGGCAATCGACGAGTAGGTTTCGAAAGCTAAGATGAAGCTTTCAAGGCCGGCGGTATGTTAACGCCATCTATGATAATCGGATGAAATCCCAGTTGCGTGAAGTTGAAGACAACGGACGTCACTGCAAGCCTCGGGAGGGGGTGCGCGACTAGCTTCACACCCAACCACATTCGAATTGAATCACTGCTAGATCTCTCTCATGTAAATACTTATTGTAAACGGTTCAAATAAACGAATTATTTATTTAACAGAAATAAACGAATTCATTGGAAAGACCTGTACTGTACCTGACCCCAGAGAAAACGTAAATCGAAAGTCTGAGCTTCGACAACAGGTATGGTATATTAATAAGCAGCAAAAATGTTGTTGTACTAAAAATTGAAGTGTTTTTTTTTTCATTTTACAAATTAATTTGCGTTAACGAGCGATACTCACTGAAAGAAAAGCGGTCGAACCACCGGATGTCCGTTCAGGTGAGCCGACCAGAACAGCGTGTAGTAGTACGGCAGTAGCGAGTAGCGGAGTCTGAGCGCTTTGCGGCTGGCTTCTACCACGCTCGGGCCCAGGCTGTACGGGTCTTGAGGCTGCAAACAAAGTGCAATTTCATTGTAATTGTACCAAAGCGGAGACGAGACGAGATGTGTTTCGACTGTTCTATAGAAAATCGATTCATAGGATTTCGTTTCACATAAATTGTTTCTCATATTATTATCATTTCATCGAAAAATCCATACGCAGAATAGTTACTTAAAAGAAATTTAAATCATAGATTTTTGTTACAAATAAAATTTATTTCATAGAATATTCATATCATAGAATATCGAATCACGTATTATTATTGCTCATAATGTTTGGCTCTTGTAAGAAGTATTGTCAAGAACATTTTTTTGCCATTTATGTGGATTTTTCAAAACAATAGTGGAGTTCCAAAAAGAACAAAAGCACACAGAATGCACTATCGAACTCATTAATTCCTCGGAACCAACGCTTAAGAGAAAAATATCAAAATATCAAGACAGGATTACTTAGCATTTATCAGAAAAAGACGATATGGACATAAAAAGCTACTTAAATGGCTGGGCGCACATTTCACATTTAATTAATACAACGAGATTAGAACTGTTTTTGTTAAGTTTCTTTGATTTGTTGTGTTTTTGTTTTTAGTAATAATCATGTTGTAGGAAATTGTTATTAAAATTTATTTTCATTTGCAAATATATTTTATTTAACCTTTCATAATTTTAAATTTAGTCGCTAGTAGTATCAATCCATGCGAGCGGTGGTTGGCAGTGGTTGATCTTTCAGAACCCCATACTAGAAACGGGACAAAACGCTAAGGTGATTGTTTTTAGTGTCAAACCATGTCCAAATAAGCTTTGTCGACGAATCATTCTTTGGTAAAAGGTTCTGTCGTCGATTCGCTTATGAATGAATCGTTTTGTCGGCGAAACGTTCGTAGTGGAAAGGTTCTGTCGTCAATTCGCTTATGAATAAATCGTTCTGTCGGCGAATCGTTCGTTGTTGAAAGGTTTGGTCGTTGAACAACTCATAAACGAAACATTCTGTCGGCGGCTCATCCGGCAGAGAAACGTTTGTCGAAGTTAAGTTTCAGAATCCTCGCCGGCCGCTGCGGCGCACGCTTGCACGGCTCGTGCGATGTGGTCACAGTTCTATCCTAACCTAACCAAAAGAGGCTTTTAAGCTAATATCTGTTATTAAAATAGTTACATTTCTGTGAAGTATGTTTCTATGAAGTAAATAGTCGTTGAAATAATAATATTCGAAATGAAAATATTTGAACTGAATATTCTATGTAACATTTTCTGTGAACCGAAATTCTATGTAAATTATGTCTGTGAAACACGGCATCACCGTTTCGAATAACCATCAGATTTCGTTATCTCCACATTTCACAGACAGATGTCGCAATAACGATATCTGATTGTTAATTCAAAACTCATCTACTCTCCTCGCCGCTCTGGTGAAAACTGGGCCTTACATTTCTACTCATTCTTTTACTACTAACTTTCCGCCAGTGGCTTCGCTTGCGTGGACTATTTTTCACATTACAATATAGTCCAAAGTCCTACGTTACTAACTGATAATGAAGCTTCATTTTGGTGAAATAATTTGAAATCAGTCCAGTAGTTTTTAAGTTTACAAACAACAAAAAAACGTATCTTTTCTTTGTAGTAGAAATATTCCTTTTATATTTTCAGCATTATTTATGTACAACCCAGCACATTTTAAGCGAATTTTTAAGTAAGTACCAAAAGACATAAATATAGAAAAAACTAGGAGGAAACTGAGGAATTCTACTAGTGTTTTATGACCGAGTTATGCCTCTTGAGAAAACATCGCAATGAAAACATGGATCATAATTGCGTGATTTTGTAATTTTTGACCAAGGGGGACTGAATTTGACAATCTTACAAGACTTACAGAAAATTGGTTGAATACGTCATTGTGATATCGTCTAGAATCTAGATTCAACTCGACTGTATTGTACAAACAGTGACTGTTCATTTCATATATGGTCAGATTCAGTAATTTTACATCTCTATCCGCAAATCAGGACAAAAAGCCATCAATCTGTTATTTTCCACTTTCACTAGAGCTATAAGAGTTGTGGTTCCTAGAGAACGGGTAGAAAGCTCCTAACTGCATCCAGCGCGTACAGAGTTCCAAGGTCGTGTTCCTGTTGAAGCCGCAGATGACTGCGCCTATCATACATTCTCTCACACACACATAACATACACATTCGATTATCTATATTATAATGGGAAAAAACTTGTTTTTTCCTTTTTTTTTTGCTTTGTTTGTTTGTTTGTATTTACTTATATTCTTTCACCAATATTAAGCTACATTATCAGGTAGTGCCATAGGCCATATTATTTTTAAATTAGACTATATTTTGACGGAAAAGACAGTCTACGCCGCTGACGGACCGCTAGTGAATATGTTCCTGTTTTGATTTGATTTAAGTCTCAATTGTGAAATTTAAATGTAAATCTGTTTACCAAGATGCAGGCCTAGCCTAGTTTGGGAGCCCCTGCCTATGTAGCGAGTAGTTTTTCACTGTTTTATAATTTTATTTGTATTTATTTTCAATGTGTGCCGCGATGCCGAACAAGTTGAAGTTCAGCAGCTCTGCAAATAAATGTTGAAAGGCTTGCTTGTCCAGTAAACTCACGCTGGAACTGTCCGAGTTGTGGTTCCTAGAGAACGGGTAGAAAGCTCCCAACTGCATCCAGCGCGTACAGAGCTCCACAGTCGTGTTCCCGCTGAAGCCGCAGATGTCCGCGCCCATCATCGGGATGCCGAACAGGTTGAAGTTCAGCAATTCTGTAAATAAATATCAAATCAGTCAAGACCTTCACTTGACTTTTAGAATAATACCCCAATAACCATCGCGACTTTATCCCATGCGGGGTAGTCAGAGGCAAGTGACTGTGTCGTCATAGTGAACGAAACATTCAGAAGCCCACTTTTCACTAATGGTTTTAGAACCCAACGTGGTAGGTGGTGAGCTTTCCGCCGTTATCCGGGTTGATTTGGTTTTTTATCGATGTTTTCCATCACCGGAGAGTTAGTCGGATATTTAACATTGAACACAAATATTTTTGGTTCTGGCCAGATTTGAACTTGAGTTCGGGTGTTGAACCACTAGGCCACGACCCGAATGATATTTCTAATTACTCATTCTCATGTATTAAAATGTATTAAAAAGTAGCAAATTTTAGGTATTTATAAAAAAATGGTCAACGACGTGATTTACTCTTTGCAAAGCAAGATTAGTTTTTGTTCAATTTTGTAGTGAACTAGAAGAATTTGGGCTCTGAAGACTTTAACAATCATGTCGTCTAGAATTTTAACTATCCTCCTTTTTCATGAGGTTCAATTTTCTTAATGATAGACAATTTTGTAACACTCATAATACATAAACATAAGCATAAAGAAAATTAAATTAATTGTAGCTAAAGACAAAGGAGGACTCGTGTATCCTTCAAATGATCTGATTAAAATATGTAAAGTTTTATATCATCTGAGTGCCAAGTGCGAGTTGCAGTGAGAGAAGTGAATGTCTTTACTATCGCGTTTTGCGACCAAGTAAATGTCGATTATACTATTTTCACTATAAGATAATATGCCTGACAGTTCTCATTGTTCCGTGTCACGCATACTATTTCGAACTAAATAAAAAGAAACTGGCAAAAGAAAATGTTTTAAACTATTAAACAACTATTGCCCTTTCGAATCTTTCTAAGTAGGTAAATTATTGTTATTATTATTAACTGTTAATAAATGAAGTAAATGAAATTAAATTATTATATCTTTACAGCACCTGATGCGTAAAAAGGAACGCCATTCAATAGTGTATTGACACTACTGAATCGACAAAAATCGATTATTAGGAATTTTATAACTATTATTTTTGAGATACCGTGATTTATTCTATAAATTATTAGCCCCGTTAATTAAGAATATATTTAAAAATTAAAAATCGGTAAATCCGATTCAATTTCCTTTGCCAACTCGATAAAATTACATTCGTTACATCACTATAATTGACAATTATGAACTGTCAGGAATATCATCATACGGCGAAAGTAGTATAGTTGTTGTTTACGCCTGCTGCTAACGCCACCTAGAGGAGTCACGGGTCAACGCGAAAGAAGCTTGTGAAAGAATCCTCGCGCACCGTCTCGTTCGCAACGCTCGGCCGCAACGACATAGCTCTGTATAAAATTCGGGAAGACAGTCGATTAAGGCGAGGTGGTTCTGCACAACATTTCCCGAAGGAAACTGGTGAGCGCCACACGGACCGAAAATCACTAAAATAATCGATTAAAAAATTAATAGATGTAATAAAAAAAACCATCGGATGAAATCCCTCGTTATCTTTAAACTTTGTTTTGCTAAAGGACCCATATTATCAGATCAATAATTTTAGGAATAAAACCAAAAATAGAAGACAAAATGTCACGAAAAGAGGTAACTTTGTGAATTTATTCTATCGAGCCAACTTTATCAAATCATGTTTCCAACGGATGATTTCCCTATATTATACCCTCAACAATATCAGTAAATTTTATTCGATTTTAATTTCACTATTTACTACTTCAAAAATTAAAAACGTGTTTTGTTAACCATTTTTCATGAACGTAAAACAAGAGCCCTCCTGCGGCCGCAGCTGTTTTATATTCTTAGCGAGTATTAATATTTACCTGGTATAGACATTCTCATATCGTGCCACTCGCTCAGAACGTCTCCGCTCCAGTGTCCAGTGAACTTTCCGGAGCCGACGAACGTGGAGCGGGAGATTATGAACGGCCGCTTGCCGCGGATGTCGCTGAGAGCACTGCGGAGTTACAAATATGTATTGTTTATTGTTTCAGTGAATACATTTGAATAAGTAGCTTTACATTTTTCATATATCCACTCGATTTATCGATGTAGGCCTAGGCAACTAGACGGAAGTCTTAACCAGTAAACCGATTTATCACTTCCATAATTCATATTTTAATTAAATTATTAAAATAATATTGATAGGTTTTCAAAAACCAGAAAAGCTTCTTATTCAGCCTACTGTTTACCTTCCTTCGTCAATTCTTCTCCAGCGATCTATATCTAAAGTCAAGATTTGTCCTAATCTTTTCTAAATTAAATATTATTAAATATATAGAAATATGTGTGTAATTATAACTGTGGCAGTAGGGTCTACGTAGTGCTCAGAGTGTGAAAATTCCAAGAAAGGAATGAAATAAATATATTCTAATGCACACAATGCTTATTTGCACTATGATTTTGTCAGAAAGAACTAAGAAGATTACAGTCTTAGAAATAAACTTTTTTCAGCAGATTATCAGTATCACATATCTTTCGATGCTACAATCTAATGAGATGCTAAGGCCGTGTGTAAGTCTGATACTCACAAATTAGTAGTGATAGCTTCCGTAAGGCCGTACAAATTGTGAATATCATAATGCACGCCGCTATAATGCTTGGCGTCCATACAAAGTGTATGGGCACGCAAATACGGGTCCGCTGTATGAGGTTTGTATGGGAGTTCTTCGTCAGCGCACTGGCCTTCCTTTATGCCGTCTACGAAGTTGGATGGCTCGTTCATGTCCTAGAATTTTAAACATTTAGAAAAATGAAATTTGAAGTCTGTTAATGCATTGTTTAAACTGTTTTAAATTGAACTATATTATCAAATCATAGCTGTATGAAGAAGCAAAAATCTTCGTATGTTAATGAATCACAAGCATTATCAATATCATATAGTTATCTAACTTGATCAATCATTATCATAATTGAACCTATACACAAAGCAGCACAAAATAACACACTCTTTCAACTAGTATGTAACGGTTACTAGAGGCAAACCTACATCATTATAGTTATCGTTAAAAGATATAATATTTACGTGACAAGAAAAAAAAATAGACACTTACAATCCATGCGCCATCGTATTTGACTTTCTTGTGGAAATCAGTCATCATCTCAACCCAGTACTGTGTTGCATTGGGGTGAGTAAAGTCGGGGAACACCGTACTTTCCCTATTCCATACCTAAAATCATAATGAAAACTTAATTCTGAGGACAGACATTGACAGTAAGAGGAGTTTAAAACTATTGTTAAGGAGAAGAAGCTAGGCGTTAAAAAATACACATTGTTTTAGTTAATTTTAACGTTTTAAAAAAAATAAGCATAAATAGTGTTAAAGTGCTAAACTTTAACACTATTTATGCTTATTTTTTTAATGATTTTGTATCAATCCATGACAATGGCGTTAACAGTGGGATGAGTTAATGTAATATACCTTTCCAACAAATGGTTGATTGGTGGCATTTTTGATGAAAACATTCATTTCTATGCCGCGCTCGTAGGGTGGATATGTGCCGGGTTTTTCCGAACCACTTACACCAGGGTCTGTAAATTAAAGAAAAACTTTACTTTGCTAGTACTGAAATATTTTAGATATACGATTTTCTATAATCCACAACAAGAATTTGTAGAATATTATAAACACTGCGAGATACCTACATATTACAAAAGTAATATTATAAAGAGGAAAGATATGATTATTTGTTTTGAATAGGCTCCAAAACTTCTGGACCGATTTTAAAAACTCTTTCTTCAATATGAAGCTACATTATCAGGGAGTGACATATTTTATTATGATTGAAAAAACATTCAGTGAAAAATAATAGTATATGTAACTCAAGTCGGAGAAACGCAGGCGAGGTGTGCTGCTTTACCGACACCGCGACGTGCAATTACTTTCGTACAGAACGAAGTCTGTCGAGGCAGCCAGTCTCAAATGAAGTGCAAAGTATCGTGTCCAACAGGTGGACAGAGTCCTATAAAAGATCAATTATTATCAAGCAACTGGCTTACCAAGTAACATCATGTAATGCATCCCCTCTTTATGTAGTTGATCGACGAAAGCCGGCAGCCCTTTGTAGTTGCGCGTGTCGTACGTGAAGTCGTTCGCGTTGCGCATGTAGTCGAGGTCGTTCCATTGGACGTCCTAAACGTTTTGTAATGATGATAAATTATTTAAAAATGGCTAGAAAAATTCAACCTTGTTCCTAAAGACCGAGTGAGATTTGAACCCGCGTCTTTCACAAGAAAAACTATATTTTTCTGTGGCTAAATTCATCATACGATACTTTTGGTCGAAAATTACGTTTTGATACCAGTAGAATATAGAAAAATATCTAGCTTCTACTGGTATCAAAACGTAATTTTCGACCAAAATTGGAGTTATTTGTTTTGCAAATAAAGGATCGATCAAAAGTCGAATATTAGTAAACATATTACTTTCGGATGTTGACAGGCGCTTGCCACCTAACATTTATGAAATTATGTTGGTTTACAAGTTACAACGTAAACAATCAGATAATAGTTCCTGTAATTCCCTTCTGCAAAATATAGGTCCGTGTATAAGATTGTTGCAGTAATAGACACTAGATAGTGCTGTTATGTATAAAAAAATGGGGGACTAACTTTTCGCATAACGTCGATTGTCCTGAAGTAGTACTGATTGTCCTAGTATGTACTAACTAACAATTTTTCTTTTGGAATTGTTTAAATTAATTTTTGTTTTATATTCTTTTATGGTTGGTTTTTTCTCTTTGTTTTATATTCTTTTAGGTTTATTTGTATCAAAATGACACACTGCTTGTACTTTACTAACGCCTGTTGTAAACGCAAAACAAGTTTAGTCTTCTCAGCAAGAAACAACTCCGACGCGGTGGTAGAGTCGCATTATGTCTGTATACTGTATTATGGTATTTATGTCTATTACTTAGTATATTTGCTGTAAATTTGACGATTTGAAAGTACTGATACAGTCTATTTGAATAAAGTTATTTGAGTTTGAAAGTCGCTTGGCATAACTCATTTGGCATAACATCATAAAGCATAATATTAACATCTTATAACGTTTTCTTCGCATAACTTTCTAATAGCATAACAGTCCAAAGGTATAATATTACAAGGCATAAGTAGTGTTAGCCCTAATATAGTTAAGCCTAATATTTTTAAGCATAATTAAAGAATAGCATAATTTAAGAAGTCTTATTTAGTAAAATCCATGATTACGTTAAACATAACTTTTGTAGTCCTAAATGTTCATGAGCATAAATTTGACATAAAGAAACGTTGCAAAACCGACCCCACGCAGTCATGTCTGCCCTACCCCTAGAGTGTAATTTAAGCCCGCGGAGGCGCGAGGTGGCCCGCGAGCTGAGGAGCAAAACCCTTTTCTAATTTACAGAGATTTATTATAGTGGCCCCCCCCGACCAACCTCGCGGTTATGCAGAAAGGTACACCATTCCTAGCACACCGTGAAGCGTACCAGGGACCATCTGCTGTAGGTCCTGCCGCCACAAAGCACAATGCACAATGCATTACACATTAAGGTACTCATAGGCGAGTAGCCCGTGGCATTATCCACTCCCATTTATCCAAAAGGGTACCGGAGCAGTTATAGTCGCTTACCACGCGCATCCCAAAGAACGCTAGCGGCTTCAATCCCCGCTGGGGACGTCAGAGAAGCCAACTACCATTTCTCCAGAATGGTGCCGGAGCTGTATAGCACGCTGAGCTGAGGAGCCGGCGGCCTCCGCGCGCGCCGCAGCGCCGGGGCGGGACAGCGGCTGTGCCGGCTGCGTGTTGCAATTTCTGCTTGCACGCTGCATGTTGCAGTTCTCCTTGCATGCTGCATGCCTGCTTGCATACTGTTGCCTGCTTGCACGCTGTATGCCCGCTAACAAGCTGCATGCACGCTGTATGCCCGCTAACACGCTGCATGCACGCTGTATGCCCGCTAACACGCTGAATGCCTGCTCACATGCATGCACGCTGTATGCCCGCTAACACGCTGCATGCCTGCTCACATGCATGCACGCTGTCTGCCCGCTAACACGCTGCATGTTTGCTTACATGCATGCACGCTGTATGCCCGCTAACACGCTGCATGCCTGCTCACATGCATGCACGCTGTATGCCCGCTAACACGCTGCATGCCTGCTCACATGCATGCACGCTGTCTGCCCGCTAACACGCTGCATGCCTGCTTACATGCATGCACGCTGTCTGCCCGCTAACACGCTGCATGCCTGCTTACATGCATGCACGCTGTCTGCCCGCTAACACGCTGCATGCCTGCTTACATGCATGCACGCTGTCTGCCCGCTGACACGCTGCATGCCTGCTTACATGCATGCACGCTGTATGCCCGCTAACACGCTGCATGCCTGCTCACATGCATGCACGCTGTATGCCCGCTAACACGCTGCATGCCTGCTTACATGCATGCACGCTGTCTGCCCGCTAACACGCTGCATGCCTGCTTACATGCATGCACGCTGTCTGCCCGCTAACACGCTGCATGCCTGCTTACATGCATGCACGCTGTATGCCCGCTAACACGCTGCATGCCTGCTTACTTGCATGCACGCTGTCTGCCCGCTAACACGCTGCATGCCTGCTTACATGCATGCACGCTGTCTGCCCGCTAACACGCTTCATGCCTGCTTACATGCATGCACGCTGTATGCCCGCTAACACGCTGCATGCCTGCTTACATGCATGCACGCTGTCTGCCCGCTAACACGCTTCATGCCTGCTTACATGCATGCACGCTGTATGCCCGCTAACACGCTGCATGCCTGCTTACATGCATGCACGCTGTCTGCCCGCTAACACGCTGCATGCCTGCTTACATGCATGCACGCTGTATGCCCGCTAACACGCTGCATGCCTGCTTACATGCATGCACGCTGCATGCCTGCTTACATGCATGCACGCTGTATGCCTGCTTACATGCATGCACGCTGTATGCCCGCTAACACGCTGCATGCCTGCTTACATGCATGCACGCTGTATGCCCGCTAACACGCTGCATGCCTGCCTACATACATGCACGCATGTATTACGAAAGTTACAAATCGTTGTGATTTTTATGATTGACATTTATTATGATTTTTAAAAAGTATGCGTAACGTTATTATTTATTTTAATTATTGTGGGTTTAAAAATTATGCGTTTAGTTATTATTCGTTTTGATTATTATGCTTGGGAACATTATGCATTGTAACTATTCTGCCTTTAGAGTTTATGCGTTTTAATATTTATGCTAAACAATTTTAGCTTACACAATATTAGGATTTCTGAAATTATGCCACACAATATTATGGTTCGTGATGATTAGGAAAATCAGAATTATTTAACATGATGTTATGACAATGAACATAATGTTCAGAATTAGTGAGCCAATTAACGATAACGCGGGCGAAATATGTAAATGCAGGTAGCAATATTGGCAGTATAACAACAAATCTATAGACAGAAAATATCACAGGACTTACGAATGGAATTCCTGCATTTCTATTGTTCTTCCAAACTTCTCGAGTGGTGTTTAGCGACAGATAGTTGAACCTGAAATAATACAGGCATTTCTGAAAAGTTTTATTTAACCAGAACCAATGTGAAGTAACATTAACAATATTAAAATTATAATCGAAATATACTACTCAGTAGTTCTAACACGCTTAATATTTGGACTAATGTAACCAGTCTATTAACTATATTTCCTGTTCCATTGCTGCACATAGGCCACTAACATAGAAATAAAGAAATTATTTCTATGCATGGCTATAAGCTTCATCAACGTGCCAAATTAGATTGACGATTGCAAAACCCATGGCCTAGGTTTGAAAAATTGAAAACTCACTACCTTAGATGTGCAACATAACGGCGCGACGTCCAAATTTCTGTCACATCGCACCTACTCACTCACAAAGCCAGGCGATAAACTCAATTAATATATTCCACTAAAACTGCCAAAAACTACCAAAACTACCAAAAACTACCAAATTATTAAAAATTCTTATCACCTAAAAAATACTAATCATACAAACTTGCACAGATGGAATCCCAGCGCCCAGTACGGCGGCATGAACGGCCTGCCCACAACCTCCGTGTACTGAATAGTGACGTCCATTGGCGTCGGGCCCAGCAGCACGAAGAAGTTGAGCACGCCGCCGATGGCGCGGTACGTGATGGCCGGCGTGGGCTGGAGGACTATGTCTGGAGAAGAGATGAAGATGTCAAGGGAGATTATTTTTTTGAACGCATATTTTCAAACGCGTATAACTTGGCTTGTAGAGACCACCCTACGACTTTTGTGCTCTAAAAACTAATGCTCCGTGCCGTATGACTAGTTCTAAATACATACCAGTAATTCACAACATAAAAATTCTAATAATTATGAAAATGAAATAAACCTAGCAGTTAAAAATGTCATAGACTGGATGTCTGCTAATAATTTAAAAGTTAATGGTTAATGTAGATAAAACAAAACTTATACAGTTTGAGACACAACGCACAAATAGAATGCCATTAAATATATCACATGAAGGTAAAAAATAATAATTTACAAGTGAAACAAAGTTTTTGGGTATAAATGTCGACGAGAATTGTAATGTAAATGTCACCTTAGTTATGTTTGTGATAAATTAAGCAGATTTTCATTCGCCCTTAGACAACCTAGGGAAATCTCCTCTACAGAGACAGCTCTTCTAGCTTACCACGCTCATGTAGCGTCCATGTTGCAATTCGGCGTCATGATATGGGGTAACTGTACAAATATGGAACTTCTATTTAGAGTCCAAAAAAGGTGTCTGAGATCTTTGTTTGGAGCTTATTACCTGGATTCATGTGTAGACCGTTATTTAAAGAACGCAAATTGTTGACATTGCCATCTTTGTACATTAAGCAAATTTGCATTTTTGTTAAAAATAATCCAAAATGCTTTAAAGAGGTTAAAAGGGAATATTCAAAACTAGCTTTGGTTCAAAAAAATGTTCACTGTATGGCAATCAAGGTTTTTAATGCTTTGCCCGAATACTTGCGCGCACTGAATGGAAAGCAATTTGGATCTCAGTTGCATAATTTTTTATCGAGAATTGTTTTTATTCCATTAGGGAGTTTCTAGACCATAACAATGCTAATTAATATATTCCATATTTGACCTTAGAAGCTTTGATTGAAATTTATTCCAACCGCTTTCTCTCAACTTCTTGCTTTAATCTCATCAGTTGTTTGCAGTACCTCCCTTGAGATTTCGGTAACACTGTGGTTTGGAGCAGTCACCCGGATTGTCAAAGACGCGGGTTCGATTCCCGCTCGAGATCATTAAAGTCCGAAATCGATGAAGCATTGTAAAATGCTAAAATAATCAAAGTAATAATGAAATATTTGAATTTACTTACCCATTGCATTGGAGTTGAGCAGAAGCACTCCATAACTGTGGCCGTGCGGCTCTGTGGCCAAGAAGAACGGATGGGTTCCATACAGATTTTGCTGAAAAAAAATGACTTAACATGTAAATGTGCTTAAACGCCAACGTTACGCAAACGACGCTTTAGAATACAGGATGCATACAACAAAAAGTTTATTAATCTTTTTGTTGATTGTAATGACAATACTTCATAAAAAATGAAACATAAGAAAAAGAATTAAAGTAATTAGCCGATATAATATACTGCCTTACTAGTAGGTTATGCCCTTCCATCATGGAGATCATCGCTACAATTGACGGATATAAGCTTGCCAAATGAGAGTTGGTGAACACAATTTGGAATTGGTAAACACAAACCCGGGCTGCTATGGTTTGAATAATCCAAAAACACACTTTGCCCGACCTGGGACTTGAACCGCTGGGCTATGGGCCGAGCTCTCTGTCTACACGATCAGAACCGTTTATTTAACCATATTAATAAATGAAATAAACCTTACATGTTCCTCAGGCCTCCTATCCCGGTTGAACAAAGCGAACGTCTGCCAGTTCATATCGAGCAAAAACTTGGCCCTCCGTTCTCCGAGCCCAAATAAGTACGGAGTAGACAGCGAGGCTGAGATTTGCAGGAACTTGTCGGATAGGATCAGACCGCCCATGTCTTGAGTGTTGAAGCTGAAATTAAAGTATCATTTGTTTACACTTGCACCATATTACACGACACGGTTGGCGTAGTGTGCTGTAGCACGGTTCCGCGCCTCGATTTCCGTAGTGTCCCGGGTTCGATTCCCAGTCGGGTCAATTCAGGAAACGATATTTTCTGAATTGACTCGGGTCTGGGTGTGCTGGGAGACGTCCCTGGCTTTTTTCCTTGTGTGGTACCTCGTTACACAGGGATCTTAATCGCTACTACGAGACCATTACAAGAGGTGTGTTGTCTGGCCCTTATTTATTTATATTTATATTATGTAAGTAAGACACTTAATAGGTTATTGTTTGTTATACTATATGCTACTTGAATAGATAATTTCCACAAAACACAATATCTCAAGTGGTAATGGCTGGACTGGAACACATGATGAGATCAGCTAAGAAAAACAAAATGTACCGAATCCTTCACTGACTGTAATGAGTGGTGATGTCCGTTCTTGTTGGGTTGTATTAAAAAATAACTCCAAAACTGGGCAAATGTTCCAAAATAATTAATAAAATAATAAATAAATATCCCTGGACATTATTCCACACAGCGCCATCTAGCCTCAAAGTAAGCTAATTAAAGCTTGTGTTATGGGATACTAGACAACGGATAAACATACTTAAATACATTTTCTTTTGTAAATACATACTTATTATACATAGGAGACACCCAGACCAGTACAAACAGACATGTTCATGCACACAAATGTTTGTACTGTGCGGGGATCGAACCCGCGACCTCTGGTGTAGTAGCCAACTTCATAACTAAGCCGGTCGTCACAATTACAAAAAAACATAATTATCAGGGCATAGCTTGCACTATTGGTGTCAGAGACTAATAAACTTTTCTAGATAATCACCAACTAAAATGTTTGGCCTGGGTCATACCCACAACTTTCTTACTGCCCTGTAAGAGCTCTCCTCATTGCACCAACAAAACAGTTAATATATCAATAACAGTACTACTCACATCGTGACATTATCACTATTCCTGACGACCTTGAAGCCGACAGCGGAACCGTTGATCTCCACCCGGTACTTCATCTTGGCGAGCGGCTTCGAAACTGTTGCCACTTCAGGCACTGGCGGCTCGAAGCGTTTGTTCTCGGCGTCGTATATCTGGAAATAAACTTGAAATCAGTTCACATAATCATCAGCATTTATTAGTACACTGCTGGACATAGACCAACAACATAAGCGGTTTGACAAGGTTACCGAAGATGTCCGTTGAGTCGCCTAAAATTATTAGTCCCATCTTGCCAGAACCGAGGTTACAGCGTTACGCTCTTGTGCGATTTCATTTTGCGCACACTAGTTTGTATTTTTGAATAGTAGGGAACATAAATTATTCTGCCTAATTAATTTTTAATCAATGGCTCTTGCAGAGAAGAACCCACGAGTTATTGGCCTCACCTACTACAACCATCTACCCCTAGCAATAAAAGACGTACAATCTGATGAAACATTCCAACGTCAGCTGAGACCTTTTGTTGGAAAAAGCTTATTATTGTATTGAAGAATTTTTAAATGATGACTTCGGATGGCTCATTAATTATTTATTTTTATTTTTGATTGAATTATTTTATTTTTATTATTTTATTTGACATGTGAATATATTTTTTTTTACTTCATATTTATTTTTTAATTTGTTATTTTTATTCGGTTTGGACATTCTGTTTACTATATTAATTGTCATTTTTATAATAATTTTGACGATCATAATGCAAATTCTTATATGTGACATCAAATGTAATGTATATTGTAATGTTGTATTATGAAATAAATTAATCTAATCTAATGACGAATTAGGAAGGTTTGTATACATTTACTTTAGGGATAAAAAAATGGGCCAAACAATAGAGACTCGCGTTGACCAATATTTGGATAAGGTTTTACTATAGCGACCAAAAAAAGCGTATTCCATTTCCAATGTCCAGTTCATCTCTTTACCAAAACTAATAGAAAATTGGTTTGCAGTTGCGTCAAAACAAAAGTATATTATTAGTAAGGAAATAATTATAATATAACTATAATATCATGTTGCCATTGTCAACTTTTCACAAGGCCATCAACTCAACCGGAAACTAAGCAGAGAACACTGACATAGACACGAACAGCCCCCCGATTCAGAACAAAGTTATCGACCGATTCGGTTATTTTCTTTTATTTTTAATATTTTTTTACGCAGTATAGTTCTCTTCTAATTTGGTTTATGAAAACTTAGGGTCTTTGGCTTTAACATATCGAAATATTGATTGCTACCGCTTAGCGGATCATTTACTATAATTAAAACAAATTTATCGAATCAATCGATAACTTCGTTCTGAATCGGGAGCCGGTTAGAAAAGAAACAAAAATGGCTGTCAAATGAATTTTTGCCTTCGGTGTGAAATCAACTGATGACCTTTCGGCGCTACCAAAAAAATAGATCAATTACGAATAAAACTAGTTTCTGATCTAACTGCATTACATAATTCAAATAAAGCAATTATTATACACGAAAGACCTTGTGCACAAATAACTTATAAGTAGGTCGATAAGTGCTTTACTTTGCCGAACTAATTATTTACGTCTAGTTTTTGCTTGTGCCTTCACTTGCATGCTAATGTGCTGAAAATATTAAATTGATAATTCTTTGGCATGAAGAGAAATGCGAATGAGTCATTCATCGCCCAATGTTTTTCTATAGACTGGATTATGCACTTTATACGATTGAAAAGCTTAAACATGGCACACGCGGACGCCTGCGACGGATATCTTGCATTCTGTCTCTTTCTGATATGTTTGAGTGTAAGGAGTAGGAATAGGGATAAAATGCACATTAAAAACTCTTTTAGGGCGGAACCCTACCACGAAAGGAAAAAACGGAACCCTTATAGGATCACTTTGTTTTCCGCCCGTCCGTCTGTCTGTCAAGACCCTTTTTCTCAGGAACGCGTGGAGGTATCAAGCTGTAATTTATATCAAATACTCAGGTCTACTGTCCCTTGGAGCTGTGAAAAAATCAAACTTCTAAGCCAACGCAATCAAAAGATACAGCCGTTTATGCCGCAAATTTCCGCAAATTTTCGACACTCGCAAGGGAATCAAAAACTACAGGGTACTTCCCGTAAACTCAGAATCTTGAAATTTGGTACGAAGCAACTTCTTATAGCACAGATAAAGGAAAAATTGCGATAACCGTAAATTTTTAGTTAAATCATATAATTTTTTTTCAATAAATATACCTACAGGTTTGTACGGAACCCTCGGTGCGCGAGTCCGACTCTCACTTGGCCGGTTTTTTTGTTCCTTTACAGCAAGCAGATGTGGAGTCCACGTATAAAAAGGTCATTGCTAAACCCTATTGACTTATTGTGTGACCTGTTGTAGGCGGCTTTTACCCCCAAAATCCTGTGATCTATTTCAGGTCTATTGATCACCTTTAATGCGTGAGGCTATATCAGTTTAGCTTTTTACAGAACTCCTCATTCTTATTCGATTACGTAGATAAACACCGATTATCCTATTTGCTGAAAAAAAGGAAACAGAGAAATATATACATACCTTTATCTGCAAAATGGTATCCGACATGTACTTAAAGTCCATCCTAGCGACCTCAAAGTCATCCGGATATCCGGAAGGCCTCGTGCGCTCGTAGTACACGCTGACGGAGTGCTTGTCCTCTGTCATATTGAGGAACCGGAACGAGTCGTACTGGGGAGGGTAGTAGCAGTAGGGGATGTTGCCTTTTTGGTCAGGAGCCCGCCAGCAGCAACCTGAAAATGTACCGAGTTTTAAATGCCATAGATGTAGGACTTTAGAACTTGTGACGCGCCAAACTAACGAATGGTTTCTATACGATGTTATCGCAGCGCCAGAGAGCACAAAAACTAATATCTTACAAATCATGAACATTAGACCTGAAATACTTCTGTGAATTTGTCCAACACATTATTAAAAAGGTTTTTGCTATTTACATCCGCACGTGATCGCAATCACCCAATATTGATTTTTTTTGATTTTGTTTTTTTTTGATTTCAATATAACATTTACTGATATCATATTGCTAATTAATAATGGGGTAGCTCTTTAATTTGAATTTCAATTAAATGGTTGAAGTGTAAGCTGTGATATCATAATCGGTCTCATTTTAACAACTTTGGCGAAAAAGCGCAATCTTTCTCTTTTCAAAAAATATATCCAAAAATTTCAATTATAGATTAGTTTTTGTGAATTTATCATTTGTTTGTCTAATATAGGATGATAATTTTGACAGCTTACAATAAGGATGAGGTAGTTCTTAATCTTTAGTGAATCTATTCGATTATCGATTTATCATTTCATAGAACTTGGGATCGTTAGTTTTTATAGATAAACAAAATAAATATAAATATATGTACTAGGACTTTAAAAGCCCCCAAGTGAATTAATTAAAGGTAGGTATTAGGGTTTCGAACCGATTTTCTATTCTCTAATTGTTATTCTTTTGCGAGGCACTTCACTAAGTAGGCGGTACCCGTCAGTGAAGTACGATATTAACTGTAGTATACATTACCGAAAAAAATGCAATACTTTATAGGCGTGAACTGTCAAAATTATCATCCTATATTAGACCAACTATAGTAAGATATTACCTCTTTTGTTGCAGTCTTCCTCATTAGCATTGGCCTGGGGAAAGCAGTCGAAGCGCAGATCATCCGTCACCTTCGCGCATATATCCTTCAGCACCTCTGGCGGCCTTTCCACGAAGTTTTTCTTGTTTAGATCTGACTTCTTCCTTGTGAACTCTGTGACATTGCTCTTATTCTTTGTACTCAGGTTGTTGTGGTCGTGGTATCGGTATTCCGGTAATATCTGCGTAAATAAGTACCTATAAGTATTTAAGAACAACAGTATTTGGTATGGGTTGTGTTAATAGTATTGTATTACCTTTTCGTAGGTCATCGGAGTTGGTGGTTTCTTTGTGTTATCAGGGTGCGCTCTTTCCCACAGTTTTCTGAAACGGATTTTTTAACATTATTACTAGTATGACTGGGCATAGTAGTATACAAGAAGTCTGTCGAAAATAATTACGATTTATGATTTAAAACTTCCTATTGGTCCAGAAATATAACCACTTAAAGGTTCAATAACTTGAATACTTCCAGAAAAGACAGATATAGGCGCGAATCTGACTTTCTCTAGAAACGTGTTAACAAATCCTTCTTGCTTTTGGACTAAATAAAATATTAATTAAATGAATATTTTTTTAACAAACAATTTTGACATTACAGAAAATAAAATAAAAATTACAACACAACACATCTTAAAGTGCCAAAATGCCTCGAAAAACGTATAATTAATCACTCGAGGCAAAATGATTTCTACACTGGACAAAGTCTGTCCTGTAGGAAATCATTGGTCACAAGTTGCCTTAAATTTTACATTACAAGCGACTATCAGTAGCTTCGGTTTGAAGCAAGCTTTTTGGCGAAAAATTGACTAATTGTTCAATGTTGATAAATTAAATTACGATGAAGAGTATTCACCGTGGAGAAAAGCATTCCAGAAACGAATCACGGCAAAATGAGGAGTGTAAGTGAATATAAGCTGAATTTGACATGTACATGTGAAATAGTTTTAGAGTTATGAGGGGGTTAAAAGTGCACACGGTGCTGCTCGCCAGTTGTGTTAGCTTGGCTTGACACGCTACCGCGTGTCTAGAGAGTGAGTTCAGAGTATTAATTGAAAATTTCCAAATCACCTGTAATGTTCTTCGCCCCAAGCGCCGCCCAGCGCCCCACTGGCCGCCCACCACGCGCCCACGCACAGCGCGCACACCAGCGCCACGCCCAACACGCCGGGGCCCGCCCCCACCATCTGTTCCCACACGCGAGCGAACCAGTTGCGAGGTGATGAGAACCGCTGGTATCTGAAATGAGATTAGAATAGTGGAGTCAGGACGGCACTGCTAGGTCCTAGGGGCGCCAAAAAGCCAATATTTTAAGGGGTTTTTCGAAAGCAAGCCACGTCGCGACGTAGAGAAATCAATCGCAGAGTAAATTTCGGTCTACCCTGATCAAGAGCTGCCAGTAGTCAAGTCAAACAGACCAATCTAACTAACTACTAGTTAAGACATACCTAGGAAGTATGTACCTAAAAGTAATTTTAAAAGAGCAACTACTGAGTTTCTTGCCGGGTCTCCTCAGTAGTATCTGACTTCCGACGCCGGTGGTAGTCATATTATATGTATCTTTGTATTTAGTATATAGATTGTATTAATACTACTCATAATAATGGCAGATCTTAGCTGATGATAGGGATCACTAGAGGGATTTGATGGAGGCCTTTGCTCAGCAGTGGGACAATACAGGCTAAGTTGTGCTAAACGAAATTTCGGAGCCACTCTGGCGTCGCGTTAATGAACTAGATAAATTAAATACGAGTACCTTACAGACAGCGGCGAGTCTAATTTATCCATCTTGCTCACAACAATCTATCGACGAGTATTTGTAGGCACTTGTATTATTGTTTGCAACCACAAGTATACTGACTAATGATACCCTTGGATTGCCTTTAACGCATATTATGTACATATCCTAGCATTGTTGTTTTTAGATCAAAGGGCAAAGGGTTATTTTATAGACATGGTAATAAATGGATTTGTCATGATTTACTAACAAATCTCACATCAAAGACGAATCATGTACTATGTACAATGCTTAACATGACATGACTAAAGCTGTCCTAATGGACTATGCCACCCGTTTAGCGCAATGCAATGTTACGAGCGCCGATCAGACGCAAAAGATCCGGTTCGATTTCTGCAACAATTCTACTTTCAAGAAAAAAATATTCACAAATTTAGTTTCTTATTTATGTAAAAATTCTAAAAATTACGTCATAATTAATTTAACAAGGTAATTGATATTCATTAACAAAGAAGCAGGCAGAATGCGGGTAGCCACATTCAGCTCAATCATGCAAAAAATGCATGCTTGCTCCCCATAGACAAATATTGGATTTCTTACCTCCTATATTTATTTAGTGTAATTGAACAAAAATTTACTTTTACACGAATGACTGCAAAGGAAATTTGACTGTGAAGGACAGAAATCTGTATTTAATATGGTATTTATACATTAGTAAAACCACAGAAAGTCTTGATAACCTCCTGTAGACATTATTACTTATCAAGCTATGTTAAAGTATGCAACATTACTTTACACAGGACATTGCTGCAATAAATTGCCATCTTATCTATGTTTAGAATGCAACAACAAATCAATAAACATGTCAATAACTTTCTAGATAAATTTGGTTAGACTATTTACACTATCAGCTATCAGTTAGAAAATATGAAATTCAAACATTAGGAATGAATACCACCATACCTAAGTTCTGCATGTTTGGTATGTGCATTAATATGCATGCAAAAAAAGGTACAGATTATATATTTTTTGTATTGTTAGAGCAGAAAGTATCAGTTATCCAACATGTGCCCTCGCCCACAAGCACAGGAATTACCTTTTTGTTTTTGATAGTTAAAAAAATATTTTGTTGTTAATTTTTATTGTTTTTATTAGCTGAGAGCAGTCCTAATTATATTTTGGTTATCGTGAAACTGCGGGCTGGATATTTTATAAGATTTTAACGGTAACATTTTCACAAACTTTGAATGACAAATTTATTTATATCTAATCAACAGCCTAAAATTTAAGTTGTATGCTTCTAAGTGAATTTTTATTTTTAGCATTCAACAATGCTCAATTTTCTACACAAAGATAGAAACTAGAAAAATTCGAATTTGTGTATGCTTCTAGTTATGAAAATGACAACACTTTAATACAACCTTTCATCCTCTTTTTTAATCCCTTTACAACACTTTTTTCCAGTTAAAAAGTAGCCTATGTCCTTTCTCAGGCTCTAAGTCTAGACTATGTGTACCAAATTTCATTTAAATCAGTTCAGTAGTTTTGGTGTGAAAGCGAGACAGACAGACAGTTACATTTGCATTTATAATATTAAGTATGGATCATGCTTATGAGCTAACAGATTAACATTGCACCTGCTTGTAACTTTAAATCATTTCTAAAAATACCTTATCTAATCAAAATATTACCTACTTGAGAATCTACTAAGCTCTAGAACCTACTTCTTCTACCTATATCTATAATCATTGAATGTATCCCAGCACTTTCAAAAATCAATAAATATATTATAAAAATGACAATTTGAATTTGTATAACTCGGCTTGTGGCAGCCCTACGACTTTTGTGCCTTAATAACAATTGCTCCATATGACCAGTTCTAACTATACAAACATTTTATTTTGTTGGCCAACCTCTTCAGAAATGAAATCAGTGTCAAGATCTCAGAGTAAGGTGTTTTATTTCTTTAATTGTGGGAATGACAGATTTTTCTCCCTATACGTTTCCATGGCTTCAAAAACATCAGAGCAAAACATTCGTCACAAATATCAATACAAGTCAACTAAGAGTCAGAACGAACTATTGTATCAATATTGACTAATATTTTGCTCAGATATTTTTGAAGCCCTGGAAACATATAAATAAAAAAATAAACATATGCTTTTGACTGTACTTTTTGATTGCATTATATTATTTTTAGAATCTGATGATGTCAAATAGGTACTCTATTGGTGTAGTGTGCTGCAGCACCGTCAGTGGCAAACCAGGATGTAAACCTCTCTATGGTTGACGCATCCTAAGAGAAATACAAGTTTAGCAAGAAGTTTAGAAGATATAACTTGTATGTTTACACCCTTATAAGGCTAAAGGGAACAGATGATGAATGTTAAAGGTACTATTTGGAACAGTGCTGCCGACTGCAAATGCTGTCAGCGAATGCAGCATCCCATTGTAATCTATGTCACTCACCAAGAAGTGACAATAGGATGCTGCACGTGCTGACGGTAGTTGCAGTCAGCAGCTCAGTTCCACATAGTACCTTATGTCCCCCAGCTACACTAAGGCTCTGACAACCTTACTCACCAGCAGAAAATAGGCCTATGCAGTATGACTAAGCTATGGTTTTCCATATGCTATTTGCTTAGATGAGCTCTATTACTCCTGGTTTTGTATTTAAAGTTAGACCTTAAAAATGTTTAATATGACAAACTCACCTGTGCTCCCTAGACCCAGAATCTCCATCATTTCTGGGTTTGGGTATCACGCCGCTGAACAACGGTGCACGGCCAGCCTTTGCAGTGTACCTCCCGAACGGCGCGAAGGAGTTAGAAAGCCTTCTCTTAAACGTTACGTTCTTGGAATCGTTCAGGGATGTCTCCGTCTGACTCTCATCACACCTATTTGAAGGCTCCCCATACTTATCAGCGTAGTTCGAAGATTTATTATCACTCTCATAACAAAGGCGATAGTTTATATTGTCGTTCAGTGTCAATAAATCCGTTTTTGACCCTGGTGACTTATCGCAAAAGTCCTCAAACGAAACAATCTCATAATCTTCGTCTTCTTCATTCGGTGTTTCCGATTTGTAAGGTATTTTAGGCATTTTTCATTAAAGCACTATGCGAAGAAGTACATAAAGTCGTCAGTGCATTATTGCAGCTGCAAATAAATGAAGCTATCGAGAATTACATTGCACTAAATCAAAATATTTCAAGAAAACTTGCTCGTTTATTTGCTAAGTGAGCTTTGTAAAAGTATTTGTATTTATTTTTAGATTCACCGCACAAAAACCGTGTTAGATGCAAGATTTGAACGAGAGAGAGAATCACAATGAAAGAAAAAACGAAGCGAGTGATGACAGTTTGTTTTTTTTGTTTATGAATGTATGAACGAGTGAATGACGATTGGTACCAAAGAGCATCGGACGGGTTAAATGATTGATAAAAAAAGGCTGGCTTAAAAAACAGAAAAAAAAATTGCGATTTGGTAAATATCCTTTAGCAAATATGTGGTAGGTACATAATACTTCAATATATCTCAAGCCTAACAAAAAGGCGAAAATGTATATCAAATGTGGGTAGATATGCAATTGTTTTTTTGAGGGTAAAGGCTTTTTTCGTAAAAACAGATGCGTGGACAACATGGTGGACTAAAGATAACCAACGCAAAACTTATTAATTTGTGGCTTTGAACTTTCGTTGACAAAATATTTCACCGATAAACATGGATTGGAAAAGTGCAAAGATTCTTTTGGCATCAACAGCCACCGCTGTAGTTGCTTCTCAAGTGGCAAAAAAGTTGTACAAATATTTTTTCACGTCGAGGCACCAAGCAGAAGCAACTAGTGACGATACTTGCAGCGAAGTACTAACACTTAGGAATCGTGAGATTAACGATGTTATATTGTTCTCAGACGATGTCGTTCGCCATACAATAAAAGTCCCGCCTAACAAAGACATAACTATCTGTGAGAGCAGAGAGTTAAACTGCTTTAAGTTGATCAAGTACATAAAGTCAGCACGTGAAACATTAGATGTGTGCATGTACTTGATCACCAGCAGTGAGATAGCAGAGCACATAATAAGGTTAGGGCAGAAACACGTTTTGGTGAGAATAGTTGTGGACAGTGATATGGCGTTTACACCGCAGTCACAAATTAATAAGCTCAAGGAATACAGTAAGTGTCATGTTATGGAATAGAATAAGTTCACATCAAGATTGGCTTAGCCCAACATTGGGACAATATAAGCTAAACACTCCTTTTGTTACAGGTTTTATTCAAGTGCAGACTAATAAGAAATCAATTCTGATGCATCACAAATTCTGCATAATTGATGGGCCTAAAGCGATGAAGAGAAAAACCGTTCTAAAAGCTTATGCTGAGAAGCTGAACGTACATGCGCAATTCACGAAGAATCCTTTCAAACAACATCTAAAAAGTAGGCAAGCAAAGGCTTTCGTAATGTCTGGTTCACTGAACTGGTCCACTCAAGCGATGGTTTCAAACCATGAGAGCGTTATAGTCACTTCGAACACAAACATTGTCAACAAATTTGAAAAGGAGTTTGAAAGTTTATGGATGGAAAACGAGCCGGTAAGTTCAATTTGTTGTAAAATTCGTTGTGAAATAAATACCAGTCATTCATATTAATAATCGTTCTCCAACTTGTTCCAACTGTTTCAGGCTTTAATGTCGCCCACTACCAACACTTCCACATAATTTAAGTTTATCCAGCCACTTTCACTGATAAAATCTTGAAATGGATATTTGCAATTTCACGGTAAGTATGTTAACCCTTTATCTTTGCTTTTGTCTTATTATTAGACCTTTATATGCATACACCGTTATTTGTGGTTAGAAGTTTTGTTTATTTTTTTTGGTAAATCTGAGGAAAATTAAAAATATGTTACCTGAGAAACACACTTAAAATATTTTGATTATTATTTTATAAATAAGAGAAATTATATTTATTTCACAAATAATTTACTACTTAACGGTTACCACTTATATCCGAACCACAATGTATGGGGTTAATCGGTTGCCGAAACTTAATCTTTTTCTAGGAATCGGTACTGCTAAGGCCCTGCTATTCATTATCACCTAGCTCTGCGTCTAAAGGTGGTCCCTCACTTGGAGCATTTTGATTTAATGTGACGTTTCAAATTTGAGTTTCAAATTTTCGCCAGTAATTTACATTTCAGATTCGATTTTGAGCATTACATTACAATACTGCCTTACAAAACTTCAGGGAAGTTGTATCAACATATTACACATTGCACACTGCAAATGCTCGCTGCTTTTCCTTCACCAACGTAATGCCCGAATTTGTGTTTGTGACATTGTAGTTTGCGCATTGTCATACTCTGTTCTCCTCCCTCAATGATGTAATGCTCGACTCTGTAACATTACATTACAGGGAAAATGCTCCAGGTGATGCACCTGTAGACCAAGTTGCCGTAATTTGAAAAACAAGGTCTCAACTCATTTGTATTCCCATTTTACGGCTACGGACAGTGTCCATTTCAGCCATTCTTTATTGATAATCGCATCTTTAGTTTGGTAAGTGTATTAATAATATTCTTAGGTTGGTCCAGTAGATAGAGTCGCCCTAAAGAATAAATTCCATAGAGCAGAGAAAAATAGTTGCACCTATAGCGGCAGCGCCCTCTGCACTTAACCTCTGTTTATTTTTTTACCGACGATGACAGTAGCAGGTGACCATAGACTACTCCATGTGCACCAACCAAGTTCGATCGATCATATGTTTTCTTTGTGTAGTTTTTTCAGCCGCTGTAATTCGAATTGGTTATAATGTTCGCGTGGTAAAATTTACAATTAATTGTTCTTTGATTCATTCTAGCAGTTCCGTGGTAATATTCTTCCTAAGACTCACTTTGGTGTAAAATTCGTGAAGTGCATATAGGTGCATTTGTATGTGCACGTGCTTGCAATTTTCAGGCTAAAACCTAACATTTTCAGTAGTGAATCTGGCTATTTAGCCATTCAAAGTCAAGGGAAACTCTTCTAGTGCTCGTATTTGAAGTTTTAAGTCATTATTATGTAAACTCACCGGAAAACGTGCTTTTAAAGTTTTGGATTCAAGTGGAGCAGTTTGATACTTTGGTTATTTATTAGGACAGGTTAACTCAATGGATTCTCTCTCATGGATTAGTGATTCGTTGGATGAAGTGTCAGTGGTACGTATAGCTCATGATATGAGGTTATTAGCCAGGGTGTGGAGAGAATGAATAGAACCTGTATTGAACCCACCACATCCAATGTGCTGGGATAATTTGATTTCTTGGTTAGTTTTTCATAAAATTCCCTAAAATTCATAAAACTTTTAAGTTCTGTGTTTCATTTACATACTAGAGACACATGGTGTACTGTACAGTTTTAAGAAATGGGTGTAATTCGGACATCAACATGTGAGATTCTTAAACTTCTGCCCCTTCTGTTGTATGAATTTTAAAATTGACTTTCAATAATGTAAGAAATTTATTCATTAATTAAAGGTATTATTGAACTTAATTTGTTTGATTGAAGATTAAATAAAATAATGAACATTAAAATAGAACCATGTAATGGTCTCATCAAAACAGAAAAATCTGGTTACAATTTATAAAACTTGTATGTTTAAATTTAGAATGCAAATTTCTATTGTAAAAAACAGTAATTCAATAGTAGAAAAAGTATGGAGACAAAGACCACAAGTATCATTTTGTTTGAAAAGGTATAAAATTAAATCCATGTGTATATGTACTGAGGTAAATATTGGCATTAGTAAGATGCACTTGCTTTTGCTAATACTGATCAAATTTAAAATGTAACCAAGTAAGACTGTTGCCTGCTTGATTTAATTATTTTTGATTTGTTAGCTATTTATCAAATAGACAAGGAAGTCATTGAATTACATTATAATGTGTTTAACTTTATTCCATCAATCAAAACGACAAGATCAATCAATAAAAAAATAAAAATGATTTCATTAGTAATATGAAACCAAAGCAGTTGAGGCGTTCTGTAGATTTTATGAAGATGCATATTATCATATTTGTTGAAGTCTTATGGGATTATAAATAATGTTAAATTTTTAGTATGATTTTTTTTTGTTTCAGGTGAATCTGCAAATGACGCAAAGTCACAAGTGCTTATGTGATATTTTTGTAACAGGCTATAAATTAGTGCAATACTATAGTTTCAATAGTGATAATACTTAAATAAAATGTGAAAATGTTGAGTGAAGTCGACAATTTTACAAGAAATTGTAAAAAGTGTTTTTGAAGTGTTTGCTTTGGATGCAGTGCTCTTCGCTAGATGGCGTAGCTGGAGTTGTTGCTAGCAAGTTTGCAACAAGTTCTGCCAACTACCACTAGATGGCGCTGGTAAGTGCTTAATTTTTTGACCCCTTGGTGGGTTTTGGCGACTAGCGACATCTATCGCTGAGTAGCTGAAACTTTTAGTATTCGGTTGTTTCGATAGAGTTCGCTATATGTCTTTAACGTAGAGCAGACTAATTTCTGGGTATTGTGCAATTTAATGACTTCGAATGTCATTTTTGTGTTTTTTTTTTGTGTAGAGTACGTTTTAGATAACACCTAATGTATACTTATCTTAGTAACATCTAAAACCAACTCTTACTACTTTGAAGTAACTCTAGGCGCTAGGTTTAACATTGTGCAATACTGTACCCTTGAACGTTGCACAATATTGTTTAAGTCCTTTTAGCTAAACATTATTGGAACTACAGAAATTGTGTCGGATTATGAAACCGCAAAATTTGATAGAAAGCAACTTTTGCAGAACGTAAAGAAATCGATCCCAAATGAAGTCATTTGCACGCGGAAGTTTGTAGGAGGAGCTTTTTGGGCAAGTCCAAAAATATGATTTTCTGTGTATGTGAAGTACTTATGTCTCGGGGAGTTTTAGTGCTTTCGAAATAATTTTTTTTTAACAATTTTTATTATCTTTCGATAACACCTCAACAAAAAAACCCTTGAAAACCTTGCTTTGATTAGTTGACGCGATAGGAAAAGTCCTGCCGCGCCGGGGGTGTGAGGTCGATCCCAACCCATAACATTAATTTATTAAACATTGTGTTTATTCTGTGTCTTAGCGATATCGCTTAGTATGTATCATTAATGGGTTGTATTAATTGAGCCATATACTAACCTAACCGACCAAAATACTATTTGAGCGACCAAATATTCTTTCACATACAAATTCTGTCGCCATTTCAATTATGTAAAGTGGCTGAGTTGATAATTTGTTCATTTGTACTTGATATTGAAATAGATATAATGTGAGGAAAATCAATTAAAAGTAAGAAAAACTTGTTCATTCATTCTTATTAGAATGTAACTAGTACGTTCGTCGGAGAACCTCATACTATCTATTTCATAGCGAATGAGCACCAAACCAATTATCACGATAAAATTCAAATTAATCCACATTACAACAACTTCCTGTGGAGATACTATGAGGACGTACAGTCGAACTCTTTTCGGGTTTAACACTACGAACTTTACACCGTCCGTTACGTAGTATGCGAGTTCATAGTCTTAGGAGCTCAGCTTATAATAGCAATGCTACGTTTGGATTGTGGTCAACTGTACCCTTTCGTTAATAAGATAATTCCCAAGTCATGTCATGTCCATTGACTTGTTGGAATAATAAAATGATAATACTCCTACAAGATTGTTACTACTCGAATACGCGAAGTGAACACTAATAACTTAACATTTCAGTTTATATTTATGGATATCAAGACATAATGGCAAGCATTTAACAACCAGGATCCTTATTACAATCGGTTATAGGTATTCAGTTAACTTAATGTCTTGAACTGAGAATAGTGAGTGATTCCGTCAGTCGTCAGCTTAAAAAATGCGTTACTGCCAAGTAATCGCTGACTGGGTGGAAATAAATATCATATTACGAAATTGCCCGCTACGCTCAGTTTAGAGAATCAACTTGACAAGCTATAAGGGATTGTGATAAGGCCCTAAGTATTTTTCTCGATTGTAATCTTTGTTGTTCTTCAGAGAAAAATAAATGAAACTATGTGCAAAAACTATTCGTGAAAGTTTTCATATATCTATACTAATAATATAAAGAGGAAAGATTTGTTTGTTTTTTTTTTGTATTGAATAGGCTCCGAAACTACTGGACCGATTTTAAAAATTCTTTCACCAAAATGAAGCTACATTATCAGGGAGTGACAAAGGCTATATTTTTTTAGGGTTTCATTCGACGGGAAAGACAGTCTACGCGGGCGAAGCCGCTGACTGACAGCAAGTTAGATAATATTTAAGAAGAATAAAGTTTTTGTATGCTAATCCTTGGGTTTGAAGTACCTACCTGGTCCCTAATTGTTTTTAAGTCAGGTACCTTTATATTGGCTCCCTCGACACGATGGGGGTCAATTCAAATTTCAATGTCGCATTTGAATCGCTTAACCTTTCGCTGGATCGACGACTTAACCCTAAATCGATCGTGTGACTCACGTAGCGTTTAACATATTAAATGTTTTTATATTTACAAACAAAGCAGCGAATGGTTAACAGCACCGGATGTTGTGTCCAGAAACGGATAACGAAGGAAGTGGAAATAAAGGGATTCGATATGCAATCGATATTGAAAGGGCCATATGCATCTTATTATTACAGGCGCCGGAATGAACGCGCTCGGGCGACATGCGTGACACAGCGTCAAATAAGTTTGCCGCATAATTTAGTATTTGGTCTAAAAAGAAATAACATACATACCATCACGACTTTATCCCAAACGGTGTAGTCAGAGGCAAGTGACTACACTGTGTCGTCATGGTGAACGACGAAACACTCAGAAGCCCACTTTTCACCAACGGTATTAGAACCCAAAGTGGTAGGTCTTCCGCCGTTATCCCGGCTGATTTGGTTTTTTAAAGATGTTTTCCATCACCGGAAAGTAAGTCGGATATTTAACAATCAACACAAAGATTTTGGTTCTGGCCAGATTTGGGACCACACGATCCGCGATCCGAGTTGGAGTGCTTAACCACTAGGCCACGACGCTCTCTCTCTGATCAATGTAGTTTTCTACTTTCAAGGTACTAAGCTTATTAACAACTGTCAGTTTCAAATATTGTATTGAAGACCGTTTTATACAATCTCTACATTCAGTTATCCCAACTCAATATTTCCTATAATAGCTATCAAACTTTTCATCACTATAAAATGCATACGTCGTTTTTTATTTGAATAAATACTAACTTCTTCACGCAAAACAAAAAAAATGTTGTCGCGAATGTTTTTCCTGGCCCGGAATCGAACACACGCTTTACACAGGATTCATTCCAATCCAGAGAACTAGTCTAATCAGCTATTTACAGACTGTGAAATCATAATGTCTGTGTTATAATCCCTGCCATCCTATATCTAATCTGGCAATCGTTACTTTTCAAATGAGTAGCTGAATTGTTGAAACTTTATTTTAGGAAATAGGGAAATAAAAACTCCGATTTAATGTAACGGATAGGGCACAATATCAGTGAGTAACACGACGCACTTTACGACCGTTTAATGATATGAAAATAACATTCAAGCTTGTTATGTCGGTACTAAAATCTGACAATAACGTCCTCTAACTTTGGTGATCCACTTGGTACGTTTTATTATTTCGCACTAAATGTAATAATAGGGTTGGTTACATGTTAGCTTATTCCGATAATTTACGATCAATTTGTAAGAGTGGAATTTTTATGGCGGGACATAACGTTCGCAGCTCCCTGATCCACATGGCAACAGGATCAGTCGTTCCGAACAGTCAATAGACGTATAATTGAATTTTACGTTTTCTATAACAGTAGCATCACCTGCATATGGGGAAATAGAGCGTCCCCATATCCCCCAACGGCCGCGATCTCGTTTCTGTCTTGTGCTTTTGTGTCTGATGTTTTGTTCGGCAAGACGTCACGGGACACGTCCGATTAAACCCTTATTTATAGGGGGACAGTATTGATTTACGATCGTCTCCTAAAGGCGGTTGCTACCTTTTTAAGTTGGAGCAGCAAGCGTCTTCCAGCCAGGTGGTGAGCTTTTTCACGACCACCTTTGTGCAGATTCGGGCTTCGGTTTCTTCTTACAATAGATGCAAGATTTGCACAAAAACGTCTCATAGGGTTGCAAAAAATTGGTGCAGGCCGTTGCATGGGGTACACCGGTCGCGTGCCGAGCTTTGATTCTTAATAGGGTTTTTATAGCCGTTCCGGCGCAGCGTGACCCGGCATTGCCTTTCGCTTGTTTTATAAGTAAGTCTGTAGTACCAAGCTCGTTTAATATTTAATCAGTTTTGAATAAAGATCCCCATTTTAAAAGTTTACGAGACGACTCGCTGATGTTTAATATATGCTCAAGGGAAGTGTTCCCCGGGGGCTGATTTAGCTCAGGCTGTTTCGGAAAGACATCAATATTTTGCTGCGTTGTTGAATTACGGATTTAGCTCCAATCTCTTTAGGCTTTAGTTTGCTATGCTTGCTTCTTTGATTTGTTGTGTTGTTGTGTCGGGTAACATTTTCAGAATTGTAAAGATTCTGTCGTACCTCGACATTGAACCGTTAGTTAAAAATGGATATACCCTGAAACTACAGTCACCATAATACACACATAACTATTTTAGTAATTAAATTTTTTTTTGGTAACATTGACACAAAATTACGAATATCGCTTACGCTTTACGAAATATGCTTATATGAAAATGATTAATTCGCCTAGCCATTATTTTACATCGTAACTCGATTAACTACTTATTAAAATCAATCTCACAATGGAAGATGTCAGTCAGTGTAAGAATAAATTCCGCAATATATGATGTTGTTCAAATAAAAAAAAACAATAAAATATCCGTCAGGACTTGAATAGAGCTGCCACGACCCTGAAATTAAATTTTACCCAAATGCATTGCTCACAAAAGTGACACGTCAATCTGTCAATAGCCGTCAAGTGACATGTGATATGACCTCATTGATTTTTTGCAACGATTCCCGCGCTCCGGCAGTGAATGATCGAACGCATGAATGGGTGTCGCGAAGTATTGAATCGCGCGGGCGGTTGATGAGTGAACCTAATAACTGCAAAATTTATTGTAAGTGAATGAAATTGGCGTTGGCTCCGCAATAAATTCGGATTTGAGGCGATCGCCTGGGCTTTGGATGATGTCATTTGGGTTGACAAAGGCAAATTAAAATACAATGCCATCTGTTTGCAGGCCAGTAGTACGTTTTGCTTTTATTTCGTTAGATATATATATAATGATATGTCGATTGGTTTATTTGTAACGTTAAGAATTGCATTAAAAATTCTGTCTAATTAATGAATTACGTAAGTACGTACATACTATAGCAATACGCAAGACTTTTAATTTGGTTTTTGATAGACTCCCAAAAAAACTTCATCGTTCTCATGAATATCTAGATTATATACTAAGTGCTTTATCACATTTGAACATGTTTTAAAAATCTGTTCAGTTCTTTAACATCGGTTTCAAAGAATATTTACTTTCTCACGCACTAGATGATTAAGATATTAAGCGTTCGAAATGTTGCTTTTACATTATGAATTCAGTTATTTGTATTTAATTTTAATACTTAATATGTGATGTCTAGGCCCACCGCAAGCGGGCGTTATTTTTATCTGCTCACGCGAATAAGAAATGCAGACAAAGAGTTGAAAAAACGAAACGTATTTTTCTTCAGTGATTAATGTTTACCTTTTTTAAATGCAAAAGCGTTATTCTTATAGGATAGGGTAATGTATTATACTTATGGTTTGGTAGTCGAGGGTTAAGGCTCCGGTGTTGTTGTAAATTGTGTTCATTTATCAATAGTATTGATTAAAGAGTTGACAGTCCTTGCTTATTATTTAACTTATTTTGTAAATTCCTCAATTACTCAAGTAATGTCGACTTTCTCTTCTGCCATAAATCTACTCGTACATTTTTGAAAATTGCGTATTGAGATTCATACGCAAAAAAGCCGTCAATTGGCAATTAAAATTGCCTCCAAGAACGTTAACGTTGCTTAGTTTCAACTCAATCGCAATTAGTTTATAAATCTTATAGCTTCACAGTGTTAAAACGATTTAGAGCTAGATTCACACTTAAGGAAGAAATTGACACAATTCCATATTTTAATCCGGATGGATCGGAAATGTTGTAAGCAACTTTTCTTCTTTGGTCTGGATAGGTAGTCAAGTCAGTAAGGTTTTCATTTCATTAAGCTTAATGAGATTTTTGGACTCTGATAGATTCTTAGACTCCCGTGGCATAGCAAATTTCCACTCCGCTCTTGGCACCACATGTTCCTTTCTGTAATTTTGTCGTAATAAGCAAAAAAAAAGAGCTGGACAAATCTTCATCCTTCCTCTTGCCTTATAAAATAATATGTTTATGAAACTGTTGACTAGAAGTAGGTAGGTGCCAAGTTTTCTCGATGGAAGAAATGTAATTGACAGCTTTTATATGGTCTGCCATGTAAGATCGTTGATGCATCCCTACCGTATAAGTGTGTAAACAGACTCCGTTAATTTATTAATGCAAACCCACGATCTTTGAATATTTTAGACGGATCGTCTTGCTTGCGCGCGCGCCGGCACGCCACAATTTTTATGTTATAATCTTTTAGCCGGTAACATATACGCCAGAAAAAGCTTGTAATTACCCAACGCTATTTCCGGGGATCGTTTTTTTGAAGAACATAGGAATTGCTATGCTTACTTGAGACATTCCGAGTCACTACTAAGTATGGAGCATTTCACAATGTAATTAAAAGCGGAAAACGTTTCTATATTTAACCTTCAATTACAAGGGGGAGTTGCCTAAAAACAAAAAAATATGGAACGATCTATTATAAGTTATGCCGCCACGGGTCATAAACTGCGAAAGAGGTTATCTTTTGTCTAAAAATCTCAGTTAATTACAACGTACGTTAATTTGCTTTATCTCGCTAAGTTATTGTAATGCTGGCGAGTAAATTGGTCTGATGTTTAAATGAAAAAGAGTTAGCCGCAATCAGAGGCACGTCTTCATTTCTCGAGTTTGAAAAAAGGTCGGTTCGTTTCAGCACATTAAGTTCGCGTGTACTGCTCCAGGTATCTCGCAATGTGATGTGTGGAACCGACAGTACTCACTTCTGTGTAAATATTTATGTAGCGAACTGTATTAAATATTAATAACGATCCACCACGGCCAGCACGCGAGTGCGTCTAGACAGGAAGTTGTAAAGTAGTTTTTATGGATTGAATAGAATCTGGCTCTTCCCCCTTTTGTCGTCTAATCCAAACTGTGGAGGGTAAAAACTGGTTATGCTAAGTCAAGTGTGAACTTGTTTGCCAGTTAAATTAATTGCCGGCTGCATTTTGCAGGGGTACGGTGTCAGGATTAGCTAGTTTTTTTGCTGTTTATATTTCAACTTATAAACTTTTAATGAGTGGAAAAGTTATTAGGTGGTTTTCCTATCCTCACGCTTTGAGGTCTGGCTTCTGGGTTGATTGTTAATAGTGAAAACTAGCAAACATTTTAATGGAAACTGTGCGAATTGAAAATACGTAAATAATTATTATAATAATTGTCGTTCACGTGTCGTTGCACATATTTTCCTCGTTTAGTGATAAACATTAATGCCGTGTCCCGTACTGGTAACTAATTGGGAGAAGTTTAATATTAATGGTGTTTAATACTTAATTAATAAATAACGCTTTAAATTTTCATTAACGAAACTTCCTGATGATTTTTTTCCTTACCTGCATTTATCCCATCAGATTTACGTAATGTAAAAAAAAGGTGCACGTGTATTTCTTAAAGTGACCTCTGGGAGATAAAATATCTATTGTGCAGTTATATTTTATGATTAGGATACCCAGGCAAATAAATAACTAAGTTAAGTAGGTACTTCAGTAAACACTTATCGAGAAGTCGGTTCAGAGGACACCGAAGGATGATTGCGATAGCTAGAATTAGTAATACTTAACGTACTCACTAGCTGGTGTTATAATTTTCTTGCCAAAACTAATCGATTCGCAAAAAGGTTAGAATTGTTATTATTAACGACAGAGGGTGGTCTTCGGTTACATAATTTTACGTTGTCATAATACGTAATCAGGCCGCCAGGCAAAAAAACTAATTAACAGCGGTTCATTGACGCCCGGCGGCGGTCGGTAATGCGTTTTTTATAAGAAAAATCGTGAGTGTAAGCGCTGCCTTAGTACACGGACGGTTCAAGATTAACTTAAAACGGTTACTTTTAAATGGCGTGTAAAAAATAATGCTTGGTGTTCCATCGGAATCGCATATCAAGCGGTCGTTTAGATTGTAGCCGATTTGTTAGAAAGCTAACCCTTGAATATTCATTCTCAATGTTGAAATATCTGTTTGTTAAAATTTGGCCTTTCTTTGTATACGGAAGTCATACATTTTCTTCAAGCGTGGAATGTTAAGAAGCCTTAAAAATATATATTTCTGTATTTCGTCATTTGAACTGAAACTGACAGTTATGACTGTGAGGGTTGCTTATCTTTGAATGATTTTTAATAATTATGGAAGTTATATAAACAAAACACTTATGAATGTAATGTATGCCAACTTTCTAAATATTATCGTATCATATTATATTATTATATCTTTTAAAATGCGTGCATTGAAGTCGTAACCGTGCGCAAACTTCATGATGACTGAATGACAGCCATGACGACGCTACCAGTTCGCGCCAAAATATGAAGAGAGAAGGCGTGTGAAACCCCTCGCGGCATTCGAATAACACTGCCGAAGAAATGTGAATGAATGGGTCTTGTGAAAAAAGTGCAATCAACCTTTTTCGACAATACTGGCCAGCCAGCACGTTTCTATAATAAATAGGAAGGTATCTAATTAAATAGGCATCTTGTAAAATGTTGGCACCAGGGTAGCCTTGTAGTTAAATACACGAAATATTGTAAGTAATCCATGTCCACGGCTGTTGTTGCTAAGCAAAGTAATCTTTAAACGCTCATTAAACCGCATACAAGAATTCCAAGGGCTTCACGGTATATTTATTTTTATAATTGCTAAGTTGGTTGATAAGTTTCTGACCGGTTTATTTGTAAAGTATTAGCTATCTATACAATATTCGATTACTCGTTAGTATCGATTTATAGTGCCTCTGTTCGGAGGAAGGACAAAACTACAGTCAGTCAAGAGGTCAACGTCAAAGTCGGTCCTTGAGAATTTGTGAGAACAAATATGTAAGAAACTGCATATCGACAATTCGACATGCATTAAAAGGGTACACTTTTGCTAGTACCATAATCCATATCAGTAGCTTTCATATGAACTGAGTCAGCGAGTGAGATAACCAGGAATCACGAATAATGGTATGAGAAAAGAGTATTACTTTTGCTCGTATGGGTCCTGGTAATACCTAAAACGACCACTATTATGTATTTTTATAGCTTAGGTTCTATCTCTTTAACCAGATAAAATACGTAGTAGTAAAGAACTGAAGTAAATAAATAATGATTGAATGTAAAATAGTTGAGTCAAACAAAGTTTTGACATTGTATTTGTCTGTAGACGTTGTTCAATTTCATTTTTTCAGTTTTTTTACTCTTAATACTATCACAATTGGCATTGTGCCTTATAATGAATGACGGATTGGGATTTAAAGATAGCGAACAAAACACACTTTTTCCTAGCTTTGACATCAAACGTCTTAAAAATCGAGATAACTGAATATAATCTTCACTTTGTGTTGGCCGACGACACAAGCGAAGAGGCCATTGTTTTTTTTACCATCAAATTGCGCTATTGAGGGCGACACACGTGCTCGCTAGAAATTACGGGACCCCCGGCACTTTTGTGTGGTACAGTTTGGATATGAGTTATAGTTAGGAGTTGTGTGCGGTGACAATATCAAGGGCGGTGTCTTAGGACAGTACATAACTTTCACAAGTATTATTGAGAGTTGGTTTTCTGATTAGGGTAAAATTTAATTATTAATAAACCAGTATTACCAAAAACGGTATCAAAATATAAAAGCGATTTCCAACTTTACTGTTTCTTGTACTTAGTCTGTTGCGTCAGTTGTTCTCTGCTTTTTAAATAAGTAGGGTTAATTCAACGGTCGCGTTTAATTTTGATAAAAATAAGAAGATGAACTGCGGAGATCGCATACATTTGTCAAGTACAGTAAATACATTACAATCAATGCAATAGCTTATAGTACCAATACACGTAACACACAGGCTCACCAAAAATGAGAATTTTTATTGAAATTGTAAATAAAGAATCTAATTTGTAACCTAATTTTAAAAAACACCCATTGCAAAGGCTTGAATGGGCCCATAATATCCGAAACTTATTACGTTTAAGAGCGCTGTAAATGTAAAGGGCTTGGTCCAAATGTACCCTTGTTTCCCCCTTACGGCGAAAATAATTGCTTTACATAACTTGTAATGTTTATTTCGACATTCCTTCGGCGGGTCTCAAAAGTTCAGCCTTGGAAACGCTCTGTCCGACGCGGTGAGGGTGTCGTTTGGTCACATTAAGTAGAAGAAAGACGAGTACCGGCTTGGGGTAGGGTAACCATGTTCGGGGATTTGAATTTATGACAATTTGAAGCAGTAGGTGGTTGAATACTATAATTTCGTGAAGTCCATATCCATTTGTAATACGTCCCAAATATATTTTTTATTTCCATTATTGTTGTCAAACTCAAACTCAAATAACTTTATTCAAATAGACTTTCACAGTAAGTACTTTCAAATCGTCAAATTTAAAGCAAGATATACTAAATAATAGACATAATTACTATAACTTGTAATGACACACTACAGTAGTTGTAATAACTACACCCTGGTAATACTAGCTGCTCACCATTATAACACTAAGATATTACATTGATTGTAGCATCGGTTCTTAAGATTGACCTAGTACCATAGATTTATGAAATGAGCTTTGACCCAAGCCTTGCTGAACTAGCTTCAAAATGAGGCATAAAAAGGTGAACGTACCCAGCGTCATACTTTTTTCGCGTCATATCATCACTGTCATGTTTATTGCTTGTTTGTTTGATATGTTTATTTTCATAAAGCTCCAGTACGGAAAGCAAGCATTGTACGGCAATCGCTCACTTTGAGTTACTAAGTGACAGCAGTAGATAAAATATTCGACCAACCAAACGCGTGGCGCCCCTAGCGCCCCGACCGCCGGCTGCAGCAGATGTTCCTAGCTCCCTTTTCAATTGGCCATCTCTCCCAAGATCCCATTTTTTGCCCCAAAACTGATTGCGATCGCCATTGTATACCGGTGCATTGTGCAGAAATACACCGATTCCTAACATCTTAGGCAAATTGTAATTTTCTATTTGCTCCGTTTTCTGCGAATACTGTGGGAACATTGAAATCTCGGATTAGGACCGCTTTTGTTGGGATTTGCAAAGCTTGGTTTACACTAGCTTTTACTTACTCCTCGGTTACAGGTTAAAATCTCAGGCTGTGTAGTGAGTTTTGGAGTTTTGATGACGTTAAATAATAAAAGAAATGCCGTAAAACGCCTCATGAGTCTGCAATGCTCTGGTGGAATTAATTTGGTATGGGGTTACTTTTTGATAAGTATATTGGGCCTTTGACTTCATCAGGACAGCAGTAGATTCAAGTGAAATCTAGATGAATTATTATTCACGGATAAATACTCTTATTACATTAGTATGAGGTGGTACCCATGTGAAAGATCTAATAAAAAAAATAAGTTTTAACGAATTCTCGAGTTCATATTCATTTTCTTTTTAAATTTGCTTCTTACCTTTTATTTCTATCCTGTGTCATTTGAAATTCACAACCTTTATCAAAATCATATCATGTCTAAGAATACTTCGCCTGCACACGCCCCATCCCTTACTTCAAACAATCGTAATGTCTAATTCTATAGCCGTCATAACAATCAAATTACATATTCCGGTGTTACGGTCCACACTTTTTAGCTTCTTATAAAAAATCCCCAGAAAGGGATTTGGTTAACAGTTACAGGGAATCGAGGAGCCAAGTCACGTAGCCGAGATAACGTGTGCTCACTCTGTAGGCGCGCCATCTGCGACCCCAGGCCTGCAGACTTCATTCGGCCCTATTTGGGACCTTTACAAGATTTACACTAAACGATATTACTTATTGCCTTCACGCCCTCCAAGTCACGGATTCTCGAAGATTCAAAGATTCAACGCCATACATTACACGGAAAACCGTGAATACACCAACAACATGTTCACAAAACATGCAATGGAACGGAAGCACCAACAAATTGTGGCTAACAAAAGGTTCGCAATGATCAGGAGGAGAAATTGTGTTTTGGGAACGTGTCTTGCTCTTTAAGTATGGAGTAGAGAGGATATTTTTCGGAAGTAGCTGAAATATTTCAGTAGGAGCACTTCATTTGTGTCTGAGATCCAACAATAACTGCGTGTAAGCGAAACTAAGATTGACTGAATTGAATTTGAAAGTCTAGACAAGAAAGTAGGTGTTGAGGAGCATCGGCATATGGCGTGACATGTTATCGCGTGCTCCCGCCATACGGTCGTTTTCTACTGATGTAATGTCTATTATAGCACCGAAATTGAGTTATAAATCTTGTAAAACGCCTCCAATTTAGATCCGCCAGCTGTCCGTTCCGTGGCTTAGGAAATTAGCGGGCACTTTATAGTCGGTTTGGAGTATTCGCGTCACGTATGCACAGTTAAGCCGTCGAGAAGAGGGGCAGTTTTAATCTTGGAGGAATGTCGGAAGCTCCTCGACGCCACTTCTGAGTTATGGACCAATAACCACGACGGATTTGAATACGGAGCGACGAGACGGCGACAGGGACCCTGTTCGACATGCGTTTCTGGATGTGAGCGATGCTGTTTTGTTAAAATGAGGTCTACATGAATTTTATGACGTAATTTAAATTTTGAATTCATTTTATTGTACAATTTACTAGTAAGAACACCCCTCGCTCATGATAAATATATAGACACGAGTATACATCAAAGCTTGTGCAATAATGGTTTTATGTTGTTCGCGCGCCATAATCGTAAGCCTATTACTTCGCGTTCAAAACATAAGTTACTCCCCCAGACATGTTGTGAACTTAATCGCTTTTCGCCATAACTTTCGTCTGCGTCACCGTCGCCATTACAGCTATGCTATATGGTGATTCTATTGCTGATTTGTACTTTTCACCTCTCTCCCCCAAGAGCGAAGAGGGTACAAATAAATCCCCATAGAGTAAACACTTTCTTTGTCTAGACAGAGGACAAATTTATCAACACCGCGGAGCAGTAATTTCCTTTTATTTCCTACACTCCTGTTTTTATCGAGTACAAAACACATTTAAAATAATGAATGTGTCAGGAATTATTGCAGATTGTTTTATTGTTATTGCTGTTAGCCCTCGACCTTAAGGACACAGTGTAATTTCGGTACACAAATGACATCATGGCACTTAAACCTAGACATAGACCCTCTAGTATAATGGTACGATGAATTTTAGAATAAATGCCGGTGCTGATGTTAAGGTCTAGATTTATTTGTCTACGGGGGACTATAATCCGTTAGGCATTATGCCTTTTGTCTAGTCGCGACTATGCGTTATATTTATTGCTTTATCACAACTTTATATATGACCCATACTTAAAAGGTTTTGGGAGTATTTTTTGCTAGTAGGCATACTGGCCTTCTACGGCGTAAGTCGTGAGTTCGATTTCTACCTTGGATAAACATTACGACCGACTTGGTGTAATGGTTAAGAAGTTGGCTACTACACCAGAGGTCGCGGGTTCGATCCCCGCACAGTACAAACATTTGTGTGCTTGAACATTTCTGTTTGTACTGGTCTGGGTGTCTGGGTGGCGTGGGTATAATAAGTATGTATTTACAAAATAAAATGTATTTAAGTATGTTTATCCGTTGTCTAGTATCCCATAACACAAGCTTTAATTAGCTTACTTTGGGGCTAGATGGCGCTGTGTAGAATAATGTCCAGGGATATTTATTTATTTATTTATTTAAACATTTATGTAAAGAATATTTGTGTTTCTTGGTGTTAATTTCTATTTAAAATTATTTCATTGTATGTACATCAGAATTTGATACCCATATTATAAGCTTCTTTCAGTTCGTAGTCTCAGCTCTCCTGCTCCCCGATTCAGAACAAAGTTATCGACCGATTTGGTTATTTTCTTTTATTCTTTTGAGTTGGGTAGGTGAATTTTATAAAATTTGGTTAATGAAAACTTGGCTTTAACATATCAAAATATTAATTGCTACCGCTCAGCGGATCATTTACTACAATTGAAACAAATTTACCAAATCGGTCGATAACTTTGTAAAACTCACATTTCACCATCAGATGACTTGGCCCTTAATAAGTGCTTTTAAGAGTATCACGGTCGAAAAAATACATGTGCAAACTTAAAACATTGTCTACGCGTCGAAGTCGCGCTCAGAAGCTAGTACATCATACATCGTACGTAAATAGCTGATAGTACATGATCGTGACGAAGCCGGCGCGGGCGATCGTGGCCAGTTATCTAATGCCGGACGCAAAACTCAAATAGTGTCTGAACGCATTCATTTTGTTTGTTTTTTCATGGGCAGCACGCTCAGGGGAATAGTGTGAATTGGGCAGCATTTTGGTTACAAACGAGAGACGAGCAAGTAGTGGGTTCGATTCCCACCTAGAATGTAATTTCTGATGGAAAGTTGTGTTCCTCCTGTTTCTGGTATAGGTACTAGTATCCATTTCAGTATTGATTTAAAGTTATCTGGGTAAACATACCCCGTTTGTATAACAATACAAACGCGGAAGAAGAGGTTTTTCATCAGCTATGAGATCCTAATGGCTGATTTAGATTAGTATGTATGTCATAGCACAGAGGCGTTCACATCAACCTTTATTTGGAGGACATCATGCTGCTGACTTAAGACCCATTTTGCTTGCAATGGTTTTTTAAAGGTTGATGTGAACGCCTCTGTACAAGGTCTGTTTAGTTTAGGGTCCCGTGAAGTTGGTGTAAATTGATCTAGAATTTATTTAATTTTCAATTTGGTTATTCTATTCTTTAAAAGTGTTCCTGATTTTCATGTTTCCAGATAGTTTTTATTCTCATCTACATAAAAAACACTTAATTTTCCATTTCACCGTAGTTTATCGCCTTTCGTTACCCTGGCCTGTTTACGTTAGTGTCGGGCGATAATATTTGACTTCGATTCCTACCTGGTCTGGTACCTGCCCCTTTTTGCATATCCTGACTAAAGCAAACACAGAGTTGTGAATGGTTCGTTCTCAGAAATACATTCGACGTATTGTTAACTGGCTTTTGTGAGTCCACTTCATTATTTGGGGATTCTAAACTTCCTTTGTATTGTACATCCTCGTTTTACTTACGAAGAGTTACAAAAGTAAGTAAGAAATGGGTACAGTGTCAGTTTAATTACTTGAGGCTCGTTCGCAATAGAGCACACTTGAAATAATAGATAGATAATATCACCTACATTGCACATCAGAATTAAAAAAAAAGTTATTGTAACCACAAAAGCAGCCCTCGCTGAGGTGCCGGTTATCAGATACTTAATATTGGGTACTTACTCTTAACACTAACTATCCATATATAAACGTAAGTATGTAGGTATAATATAATAAATTAAATATATCTTTAGCGACACATACATCCTTAAACATTTACCCCCAGAAACAAAGTACCCGTTACTGAAATTTTCAATCTGGGTTCATAGGCGAATGACGCTTGAGCCCATAAGGACTACATTAATACTAACTTGTGATAGAAACAAACGTGCCTTTCAGCGCCACCGTCCACAGAGATGACATCGTTCGTGACGGTGGATAGATAAGCTTCTAGCTTACATGCACAATACTACCAAACTCCAAAGACCAGCTCCAGCAAGCGTATTATGACGGAACCACGTCTATGCAAACTACGCCTAATGGGCAGTGGCGCTAAGTAGACTAGACGAGAGAATGAGATTTAAATAGCGTGTTGATGGGCCACTTATAACTAATTTGCGATTATTTTTGTCGCATTTGCTGATAGATACGACTCTGCCTTCGTGACTTTCCGGCATCAGTTTTAGCTAGGACCGAACTGTCCCCCTCATTACTGATTCATTTTGTTTGTCCCACCTCTCGTGATCAACTGCCATAAAGCACTCGACGCATTCCCGACGAGTCGTGGTGCATATATGCACTTATGTGTGGTCATAGGCCATTATAACGTAAACGTAGTACCAGATTAAAGATCAGTTAGAAATAATTAATATTAATATAAATAATTATTGTCCGGTTATTATGAAACAATTGTGTTTTTATAATTGCTATGATTCTGTTATTCTAATAGCAAATATACTTTTCGTTTGATACAATAATCAATACAATAAAACCCCGGCTTCCGCAACAAACACACACAAATAGATTTTTACATTAGTGACGATTTTGTTTTATATATATAGGTAATATGCTGAATTGAAAGCAACATAATATTCCACACATACTAGACTCGAAACTGTTCTAAACTGCAACTTCTCGTTATCTCTACGCAACAGGCTTTCCAACTCGACTAAAGTTGCTGCGAACGCCATTTTCTATTGTAACATGTATCTGCTTGCAGTCGTAAAATTCTAGTTTATATGGTAGGGTACTGTGGTCGTTGCCTCGGTTGGTTATTCACGCAAAATATTAAAATACCCTATAATGGGAAATCGTATGGTATCGTTTTCTAGAATATAATAATATTTTTCTACGATGCAAAACATTCCTAAATTCGCAAAACTTTATACTGCTGAGAAATAGGGAAAGTAAAAAAAATAAGATATATATCTATACTATTCGAAGTGGAAATATTTGATTGTTCGTTGGTTAGTTTGCATTGAATAAGCTCCGAAACTACTGGACCAATTCTAAAAATTATTTCACCAATATAAATGTACATTATCAGCAAGTGTCATAGGCTATATATTTTAACGGAATACGAACGAAGCCGCTGACGGGCAGCTATTCAAATAATTTTAGTAAAGTCTAAGAAATTTCTTAGTCTTACTAAAATTATTATATATTTTAATAGCTGTCCGTCTTAATGATAACTATCAATGTAACCGATCGTATTTTCTGCAACCGTATTATAACTGTAATATAGTAATATGTATTGATGAGTTTCTAATCCATTTGAATTATTACGCTGTTTAATACTCTCATTACTGCGCCCGTAAATTTCCAAGCAGTCATTGCCTTAAAACTTAAAAGTCCATTCAGTACCCTTCCTTGAGACACATGAAAGTTTCAAAATACAATGCTTCCTAGTAAAATCTGCAAACTAACCGTTATCAGATTGAGCATAAGGACGGAATCCGCTCGTCTTTTTACTGGCAGTAAAATGTGCAGAGTGGCTCGTCCACGTAAATAAATCGAAATGCATAACGCTAGTCACTCTGTCTCTACATCGAATGAAATGAAAACATATATTACTTAGAATGGGGTAGTTCAGAATCTTATAAATTGTTCATTTCAGCACAATCTGCCACTAGTGGCGTAGAAATATTCATAATAAATATTTATACATGCGGCAATACTGTATTTTTACTTAGCTATAATATGGACACATATTTAACTTATTTGACTTATATATACCCAATAATTCACTATTAATCCATAGTAAAATGTAGCTATTTGATTTTGACATCCATTGCCATAAATAACAGTGAATTGCGGTAATTGATGAACCAAATGAAAAAATAATAATTAAGCAACGTCGAACGAAGAGCTTTGCAACTTCCCTTATTCCCTTCGACGCGCGAAAAACACATCTCATGTCATCTATTCCACTTCACGCGTGTGGGCTCGTCATTGCCGTCAAAACAATCACGCGACGCGATCCGTCCAGTGATTTGATAACTGCAGTTACGGCGAGCAGTAAAACTGTGCGGTCATAAACACCGCCCCGGCAGGGTTGCCAAGGTTCTAGTTGATGAAGATTGAACGGGATGTTGACGGCAATTGTCAGTTTGGAGACTTTAAGAGACATGCGGCTGCATTCGAATTAAAATGACATCCAGTTATCGCACCCTTGAATATATGGTTCCAATACCTTTGGTGAAAAATGGCCTTCTGAGTGTTCCGTTTACCATGATGGCAACAGTCACTTGCCTCTGACTACCCCGTTTGGGACATAGTGGTGATGGTGAGAAGACTATATAAAAAGGCGGGTTTTCTCGCTGTGGCTCGCAATGGCGTTAAAGTATCAAAGTAACCTGTACGTCTACCATGAGTTGTCACTTTAAATTTACGTTTTTTTTTTATATTGGCCGTCAAGATGACCTCACTCCACCTGATGGAAGGCGGTCGTGAGGTCCAGATATGAGGCTAGCAAGCCCAGTCATTTAAATGAATCACTGGGCTGGCTATCCTCATCTTGAAAGCCTGCAGAACCTTATCGTTCGAATGAAGTATTTGTATGGGATTTCGTACGCAGCGCCTCTGTTGAGTCGAAATGGACCTAAAAACGGTACCTTATGATGCTGTTGTTGCGGTATGGTATTAATTTCGACTCATTAGAAGCGCTGTACGAAATTCCATACAAATATTTTATGCGTTAAATAACGTACATTTAAAGGGGCCACTTATGGTAGACTTACTATTTCTGATAAAACCGAACTGTTAAGTCTCGTAAACTGTAGCAACTCAAGACTGCTTTTCAGGGTCTATTGACTATGAGAAAATCTGTCCCATTTTTTAGTTTCTACTTTAGTTTATTACTGTCAAAATGCTAGATAAAAACCTTGGATTGGATTACTATCAAGACATACATTTTAAATGCTAAAATTCTATATTTTCACTTGGACACAAATTAAAATAATGATCCACAACGCACTGTTGATACTTTCGAACCACTAAATCTGGGACATTTAGGCGAACGACCCCTGCAGTCAAAGGTCCCAGTTTTTATTTGCCATTGCCACCTACCTAACTAGGCAAACATTTTAAATAATTAATACACGAATTTCTCTTCATCTTTTCATCTTAATCTTCTTCTTCTTTTAATTAGTAGCGCTATTTGGGGTTTTTCAACCACAAAGCCGCCAATGTCACATCACTAGCCCTAACTATCTTAACGTGGCTATAGCCACTAGACTCTGCAGTAATGACACGACACTGCTTTTCGTCACATCCTGTGTGCTTTTATGTGGTAATTGTATATCATTATCCTGCAATCGATCGTTGCCAGAGCCACACAACTCTCACGGTGCGTTTACACCAAGCGAGCGAATGCTCATTCCATCTGCTCTCTCTCAAATTCTCTTTATCTAAACAGAGACAGACAAAGAAAATTTCATTGAGTTGGGAAGGAATAGCGTAAAGGTTTGCTAAAATGAGTACTCGTAACTCTTCTTCTTTCTTTCTTCTTTTCAGCCTATAGCAGTCCACTGCTGGACATAAGCCTCCCCCAGGGCGCGCCACAAAGCCCGGTCTCCCGTTTTTGCCATCCAGTCCCTACCAGCCACTTTCTTTAGGTCGTCGGTCCAACGTGCCGGTGGACGGCCAACACTACGCTTGCCGAGTCGTGGTCTCCACTCGAGAACCCGTCTACTCCACCGACCATCGGTTCTGCGACAGATGTGACCAGCCCACTGCCACTTCAGTTTGCTACACTTCTGGACTACGTCAGTCACTCTGGTACTCGTAACTGAGGTAGAAATATTGTCTGGAGCATTTCATTAATTCGGCATAGTGCCGCGCTGTCTTGTTTTCTCCGAGCGTACTTTTGGTAACCCTGCGCGAGTACATTGTTATTAGAGCATTCGTTTTATGTCGCATATTAAATGCAACATGGAAATGCTCTACCGGCGTTTTGGAAGCGTAAAGTGGGCGCTTTCGGCGCGTTCCGCGTCGCTGGCCGCGATTCTTATCAGTTTGACGTGTTTAGCTTTTTTACTATTGAACTTTATTGTTATTATCGTTAACTAACCTTTTTTTACGACTTTTTTATGTTCTGCTCTTATTAGTGATAGATTTGCTTTTAAAGTTTCGAATGCATTGTCATAAAATCGGAATATCCGTTTGGTGGTCTGTATTATGCCCATTGTCGTTTCTACAAAATCACTCTCTATTATTTCATGAAAACTATTTCTGGACCTAAGTAAATTAAAACAACGATACACAACTCGTGTTTCTTTCTGTTTTCAGCAATCGTGATAATCAGACTTAGCTAACGTTATTTTAACCATCATTACCTGAAACCTTCCCCACAAAGATTTTGTTCTTTTTTCCATTTTGTCTTATCGTTTATTGTACATAACTCTTTCCAAATGTTTCATCAAAATGACAAAAAAAAAGTAGTAAAGTAGGTGTTCGTTATTAATGTACGACGTTTTCAATGGCCCCTGAAGAATTTGGCGACCTGTAAATCACGTGTCGTATCGCATCACGCGCGACTCCAAGGCCTTGAGATAAAAATTATCATCGAAACATTGTAGTGATGAGAACGCGTTTCACTGAACGTGTGAACTTTGTTTTATAATGAAGCTGCTTTCTGGTTATTGAATGATATTAACATTATAGTTTAAAAGTTTTCATAATTTAAGATAACAAAGAAGCAGTATACTGTATTTAGGCTTGGCACGCAGACTAGAATAATTATGAAATTAAGTAGATAAATAACAAGAAAACATTCAAAAAGCTAGCTTGGTAAACATTGCTGAGTCTTCCATAGATTTGCACAGTTACCAACCAGTTTAGGTGGTCTTTATTCACCGATTTTATTTTCGGTTTTATATTTCTTAGATTTTCGTACAATGGCGTTCACATCAATCTTTACAAAACCATTGCAATATGGGTCTTATGTCAGCAGAATAAATTGCTCCTATGTAAAGGTTGATGTGAACGCCTCTATACCTTGTTATTACAAGTTCTTTCCTTAAACTAGTGAAAGTTATAGACTGGTACAGACAGACCTGTGATGTGTACGTTTTTATTCTATATTCGTTTCAAATCCTTCATAAAAATCGTAGCACTGTAGCAATGAAAACAAAATATAACGACAATAAAACAACAATTGAGTAGCACTCTGGGGTTGTGTCTCAAACCTAAAAGCGCGTGCGCATATATGAGTGAAACTTATCACACGGGACATGCGATGAAATGGAAAGCTTTCCACTTCATTTGTGGGCGCAGCAAGTTGTCTAGAGATCAGCTGTGTCTAATCTCACAGCAGAGCTACATAATTATGTACCTGTCGGTCATTATCTACTACTACTACAAACTAAATTTCTCGTGGAGACTTACAGTATCTAGAAAATCTATAAAATGAAAAAAAAAAATTTTTCAAAGCCTCGATTCAAAATCTTGGGCAAGTATACCTAACGAGGCATTTTACAATTGTACCGTTTTGCTTGGGTGTTTTTTTCACCGAATTGTCGGCGAATGTGCTTATGTGGCAAAAAAATGTTTTGATATTGAGTGGTTATATACAATGTAATAATAAATTGTCCCTCGATAGAATATATTTCTTGGTAATAAGTTTTATATTAACTAAACATTATGAGCAATAACATTATTTGAGCTGTTATTCTATGATATGAATATTCTATGATTTAAATTTTATTTGTAATAAAATTCTATGATTAAAATTTATTTTTTAAGTAACTATTCTGCGTATTGACAACTATGTAATGATCAACCGTAATTCAAGTGTAGTGTATCAGGATAATACCCTCAACAATGTTGTCTAAAAAATATCCCATCACAGAACCCGCGAATACGCAGTTACTATGTCGCCGCTTGCGCATGAGACAGGCACAGTCTGGTGGGCGTAGCGGCGGCTAGCCCGTGACTCAGGCGGTTATTCCCGACATCCTGGCCCAATTACAAGCCGGTTAAGGCGCAGCTGGAACTAGTTCTCAACTAGATGGGATAACGGCACTAGAAGACGCTCGGCCACAGTGGAGGGTATGGTGCGCACGGGTACAGTATGAAGGGGTTCATAGTACCATTTTGGCCCTAAATTTGCTAACTTCGCAAGTCCTGACCAGCGTTTTTTTTAAAAGAGTTTTGGGCTGAAAGTAGAATTCAAACCCGTCTTAATCTAGTACTATTAGTGGTATAGATAGATAACTCTTAAATAAACACTCTTGTATAATTCAGTTATTGCTGTGGTTTCTATTTTTTTTTATTCATATCACGAAAGTATTATTTTCATAAAAAATCCTTGATCTTGAGCTCAATTCAGGAATTTATAAAACAAAAATTTTAAGTACCATTTATAAAATGTTAAAATTGAAATAGCAACAGCTGATATATGTATAAAGTACTTTCACAGATAAAACAAATGTTAACCAAACTTTATTTATGCGATAAGGTTTATCACGTTTTTATTTCAAGGTTGACATAATTAGCTTTTGTAGTCTAGCCTAGTAATGGAAACTACCGGCAACTGTAATCTTATATGATGTGTGTTTAATGTTCTGTTATCCCCCCCCCCCCCCCCTACCAACTAACTAGCAACGCATTGTATCTGAATAATATACGGGCGCATTATATTTAATGATTTTGCATCTTCTCCTTAACATAGAAGCACGTGGGCCGAAATGTAGACGATTAACTGAGTCTTTATTGAGCAAACACGTGGAATGCGGAATAAGACCGCCCAGAGGGGGCGCCTGTGTCCACGGTTTGGCTGCTTCGTCAGATAATTAAATAAATTATCTGGGATAATTAACACCTAGATCATCTGACCCCAAACTAAGCAGAACTTGTACTATGGGTGTTAGAGACTGATAAACATGCTTAAATATTTCTAAATGCATACTTAAATAGATAATAACACCCAGACACACAACAAACAGTAATGTTCGTCACATAAATGTTTGTCATGAGTGGAGATTGAATCGAACCCTCGACCTCCGGCGATCAAGGCACGATCGCTACCATTGCAATAACAGGCCAGTCAAACAATAACAATCAAGGACTTTTCTGGTTCTAGTCTGATAGCCTGGCGCGACCTAGTGTTAGAACAGGCCCAATAGACTCTGCACTGGCAGCGGAGCTTTGCGATACTTTGAGGGACCCCCGCCTCGCCGCTGAAGTCTTGAGGTCGAGTACCGTGGAGATTTTGTCGGTAGAAGTCCGACATAACCTCGTCGTCGTCCCGGCTGGCGAGGTATCCATGAAGATTTCCTCACAAAAAAAGCCCAATAGACCCTGCATGTCATGAGACACAACTCAGCCCTATCCCAGTAACCGGAATCTGCACTCGTAGACTTCGATCTGAATGGATAACGAAAGGGCTCCTTCTGTTCTTACCAAGCGTGCCACTTTTTTAACCCTTATTTTGACGTCTTCGTCTTCCATTTCTCAGTCTATTTGGATTTGTTAATAGAAAGAGGAATGATAAGTGCTCATCCACTTGATTTTGGTATCTGTTGCCATAACGGTTGAGCGTGGAGTATATGAAGTAGCTTCAAAAGAGGTGTAGTGCCTTTCTTTTGGACACGTTATATATTTTGGATTGAATGCTGCTCATCATCCTGCTAGAATACTAAGCGCAGCTTTAAAAAAAATAAGGCTGCTCGAACTCTAACTCAAACTCAAAAATGCTTTATTCAAGTAGACCATGACTTTACAGTTCTTTTGAATCGTCATTTAACACTTTAAATTTAGCTATAATATGAATACAATCTATATACTAAATATAATACACACATAAAATGTGACTCTACCACAGGCGTCGGAAGTCTGATTCCACTGAGAAGACCCGGCAAGAAACTCAGTAGTTGCTCTTTTAAATAAGAGGTGGTTTTCAATTCAGGTTAGTCACTTACAATTTTTGCCTTTGTAACCAGAGTCATACAGTTTGAACATCAATATCATCATTACGAATGATATCCCACGTTGTATGGGTTTTCTTATCTTGATTCGAAGATGTAGTTAAATTTTTTTATATTACATAATAGCTGCGACAGCCGCTTTAATTGTAATGTAATGTACATTACAGCCTGATGTGACTCCATTACAGTTGCATCGTTGCGTTTTATATTCGTTCTATTACCGTTTCGAGTTTTACGAGCTAGGGACGGACGGTCTCCTTTGTGGGATTAAAACTTTACTACCCATTATGATGGGCTAGCTGAGGGAATAGTTTTCGGTAAGTAGGGAATAACAATAACATTGAAATCCAAATTCAGGGTTTGTTAAATAGCTGTGAATCTTTGGAGTGAAAATGATATAATAAATAAGCATAAAGGAGTGCGTGTTTTCAGTGACCCATCAAGATACCTTCAGTGACATCTTGATGCCAAAGAAAACTTTCATCCATTGTTAAATCTGTCTTGTAGCCGTCCCTGAAAAACCTTTTTATTCAAATGATCGTACGCAAGCACTAAGAATACTCGTATTTGAATCCTAAAAATACCTGATTACAAGTAAGTGATCATAAACTGCTTTACCCTCAATAAAAGTAAATTAACGCTAAAAACGAAGTAAACTTCCAAATCCGTTGAAATCTTCGACTCTAAAACCGCATTCAAACACGTTCCCACTTCAACTGTATGCAATTCATTCGAATTTATAGCATTTCGAGAAGATGGCGTCTCGGAATAACCCCCGAACAATGACATCCCACTACAATAACCGATAACTCTCGAGAAAACGACGCGCGAACTGCGCGCGGACAATAAACTGGAAACAGAATAGCCTCCCATTCGGGGCGATTTCGGAAAATGAAATAAATATTCGGCAGTTTACCCACTCTATTATGGAGCCGATTTATTTTGAGTTAACCGCTTGGTTTGTCGCAATAAATTTCTTGGAGCATCGAAATGGGGCGAATTCTTATGGCACCCGTGTGTACTCGTAATTCAGGGCTAATGCAGCTGCAACTCTAAATCACAATTAAAGATATCTATTCTGTAATCGGTTTCTTTTGTCACGAGGTCTTGTAAAACGGCCTTCAATAATTACTATAGTCTACCTCCCCAAGCTGGTGATATTTATGTCATGATGTTTATTTCTTTGAACACTCGTGCAAAGTTCGCGACACTATACGCTTGCCAAGTAACGGTGTGGATTTTTTTTATTATAATTTCATCGTATAATGTTTGTTTTTTTATTTGAGCAAGTCTGTCCTAATTACCAGATTGTGATCATGTGTAGAATACCAACCAATTCTCGTTAATATTTTCAGAACAAATAGCAAGACAAGTATATAAACTTTGATTACAAAAGAAGATTTACTATTCGATACTTGTAAACCGTGTTTTGCTACGCAAAAAATTACATGGCAATGTATGTTATTTTCCATAGCTTTAACGATAAATTATTCTCATACCGCTCATATGTAGGTACTGTTAATAGAGACGTGGCGCCTTTGCTTGTAATATGATGAAGAAAAACCGGTCAAGATCGAGTTGCACCAGCAAACAAGGGTTCCGTAGGATCGTAAACAGCGGTTTATTTTTTTGTAAAAAGCTTGAACGCACTACTCAAATTGCTTTTGTCGTCCCGTTATCAGTGATCATGTCTAACAGATTTAAAAACCTATTAGTACATCGATGTTTCATTTTATACCGTATAAGAGCCTAGCGACCGGCAATACAGGTCGAAATATCACAATTATTATTATATTTATTCCGAATTTGTGATACTGATAAAACAAAAATGTTCACGTACTATTTTATCTTTATTATATCGAAAACTGCATAAAATCCAAAGTATGGCTTAAAATGAATTTTGAACCTACAGGCGGCTTACATTTAAGATAATAACTCCGAAGAAGGAGAGAGAGATAACGCCTAATATAGTTATAATTAGTTATGTCAAAGAGATAGAAATTATACCAACATTGAAGCCGACCGATGTTCAGTTTCCCTGCCTGAACCCTTCTCACGCAGCCGGCCTAATTGGCAGGTTATACAGTATAATAATAACATGCCTTCAATTAATGTGTGATGATGTACAACGAGCTTTAGCTTCTGAGCTTCTTGTTATTACAAACTTAAATTTATTAATCATCCAAAGTTACGTAACGAGGAGATCATCTTTCTTCCGTCAATAGACATGTTTGAGCTTCGGCCTAAATTTATCTTTTGCCAGTTTTAAAGGTTTTTAGCTAACATTAACAATTTCAAAATATTGTAATTCTTCTGATACGATTGGGGAAAAGTGGGCTTCTGAGTGTTCCGTTCACCATGACGGCAACAGTCACTTGCCTCCGACTACCCCGTTTGGGATATAGTCGTGATGGTATGTTATGTTTTATTATTCGCTTTTACGTAGTTACTCAAAGTGATCAATATAACCGACGTTCATAAGTCTCATTAACGCTCAGATTCACCATAAAACTTCCCTTCACTAGAAACTGTTTTAGTACTAGTTTATAGGTTACTCAACGTGTTTAAAAATACTTGTAAAGAAAATACGCAGTTGGACTATTTCCTATGCATTAAATTGTTTAGAAGAATTAAAACATTGGCTGCGAACCAATATTATAACCATGACCTAATGCAACCAAATGTTTAAAAAGCTCTGCATCAGAAGCAACACATTCCTTCCTGCAGCAACATGAAAAATAAGTCAACAAGTTATGTTTTGCTTGTGTGTACAGTCAACCATAGAAGGAGCGCTACATCCCAACATAAGCTGAGTTCTCTTGACTGTAGACTCGCATACTACACTCGAACGGTACGATGTCCTCAGTGCTGTTGTTAAATCAATGTGGAAAGATACCAACCATATCTCTATCAACCATATCTACCTGTAAAAGAGACAATTGCTCTTTTCTACTGCATCAGTATAATAATCACCACTTCATCACTATTTAACACTGATTGTTGACCTATTTCTTACTCATTGTGATTGAAAATAGAATTATCTGCACTGTCCTTGGAGCTGGCGAGTTCTTTATAAACCAACCGTTTTTTTTTAGTTGACATATTTACGAGAGCATGCAAAATTACATACTGAAAAACTACGGAACATTCACATTTTTTCACATGAAAATGAATTGAACCATGAATTACCCATTTCAATGTCACGCGGCGCGAATTTGGCTACATGTGCCAATTTCTCGGGTGGATTTATCCGCTCAAGGTCGGATATGTGGATTTATGGTCTCCGAAGAAAAGAGTCGGAGCTCTGGGGGCCTGACCGGGATCTGCTGATGTCAGATTAAAAATAAACCACCATACCGCGACGCAGGTGGTGCCGAAATTGGCCTAGTTCTCATTAATAGTTATTGAGCAAATGAAGAGAAATGACAATCGTTTTGTGCCTTTTGTGTTACGATGCAAGCTTTGCAACAACTAATGGCATAGTTCTTGACAATAGTCAGGTAAGGAAACGCTTCCAAGAACGGCCGATGATGATCTATGTCCCGCTGTCAGTTTTACAATTTCTCCCGCGACTCTCGAATAGATTTACAACAGACGTGCATCTTTGTGTTTATTACAAGTACAGTCGCGCAGTAACTAGCAACATTTGCCAAAATGCCATTTGCGCAGGACGCCGCCCCAAATAAGTTTTGATTCATAGTCGTATTGTGCAATGTTTTCTCTTCTTCCGCGTGAAGTTTTTGAGCTCGACTATTCTGGATTCCAGCCATTAACAACACATGTTCTGCGATTTACTTACTCACTTTGCTATTTTGAAACTTTATGAGGCGTAAACTATTGTATTGGATTTTTCCTCTGATTTTAGAATACCTACATTACGAAAAAAAAGGATTCATAAACCGAAAATGTAGGTTTATGTTATGCCTGGATGCATGATGTGTATCTGACTCTGACACCTATAAAGCATAAACTCTGCTTATTTTGAGATCAGATGATTTTGAGAAAAGTTGTTCCAATGAATAATTCAAGCATCAACGATATAAATCACTAAATCATCCACAGATATCTTTGAAATAATATAAATAGACCTATTTTTGTTATCACAGAATGTGCAAGCATCATCAATGCCTTTTGTAGATCATACCAAAAAAAGCCTCCAAATCATTCAGTTCACTGCATTTCCGCCTCCACTGCCAAGAATTCCCCACTTGATAAGGTGCGCTACCGTTCACGTGATCGTTCTGCGTTGCGTCACACGCATGTAGGCGCCGGCGCGCGCGCATATCGGTCAGTGTGCCAGCGCGCACGCGTCTAGTCACGCGGTGATACAGATCGAGAGATTGCGAGATGAATCTTAAAGGGCGCAGGGTAGGTAGTAAATTTTGCACGAGATTGTAGTTGCTGGCAATTGTTAGTAATCACTGGAGAATTCAACACTCAGTTAGACGCTGTTCTTATTAATAAAAATAATCAATACTTTGAGACTGCTTTAGATGATGAAATTATCAGGGTAAACTTAGAATCATGAAGATAAAACAGTTCATTATTTAACAATGTTTTAGGACTGGTCCAGTTTCATTTAAATGCAAAAATTCAGTAAATTGATGATTATTTTGTGGGCTTAGCAATTCGGAATGTGGACAAAATTCAACCATCAAACGTGTTATCATTAACACCTAAAATCTACAGCACATTCTGACATAAAGACTTCCTTCTTTCCACATTTCACATCTTGGTACTTATACGTAAACTCTTTATAACCTATGAAGTTTTTTAAAATCTCACTTGAGCTGTACAAATACAGCCTCTAGCATCTATATGCTATGATTAAAAAATAAACCCTGATCTTTCGCCAGCATCAGGCTGCATACTCGTAAAAATTGGGAGCATACATCGCGATCTCTGTAGGGTCAATAAAGCTATTACACGGCGCTGCGACCGCCATTACTGATAGCTCGGTAGAGGGAGCCGCCGTCGGCAGACCATAAGTTGTTTAATAAATGAGACTTTCCTTAAGCAACTGCTGCTCTTCCGACACGAAGTCCTTATTAGAATTGTCTATCTGAAACTCTTGCTAAATTGATACTAACACTTGAGTTCTGTGCCCCCGGATGTCACAATTTATTAAACTATTTATTTTAAACTAGCTAAGTGAGTGTGTATGTGTCTCTAGCACCCATACCTCGAGCTCTGCTTAGTTTGCGGTCAGATAGGCACGTGTGAAGATATCCCGAGATATTTATTTGTTTATCATGGTTTTCGCATCGGTATGTGCTATGGCACAAGCCAAATAGCGATGCGTGTGTAATACTGGGGGCCTAGCCAAGAGCAACACGCCTCGACGATTTCTACAATAGAAAACGTTAAAATGTATGGGGAAGACATAAGCTGTCACTGGCGCTTATGATCTGCAAGAAGGAACACCAAGTTGTTGTTAAAAATAAGGAAAAAGGAGTATTGATCCTAAAATTTTCCAAGTTTTTTTAAAACGTAGTCGTGCTCATAACTTTGTTCTGGACATTTCAAAAAAATCCTCAATCTCCTGGTCACCGTAGCCAGTGAGGGCGGAAGATAACACGACCAATTTGCAGATCTAATATCAGCGGTCCCACCAAATTATATTCGCCCACGGAAAGGGCGAGATGACTGATCCATGTGGGCTCACTTTATGACGCTCAAGGAATCCGGCGTATTTCTCTAATGTAGCTCATGATGTATCGCGAGGGGAATCCGTGATTCGAGGTCCCAAGGTGTTTGGAAGGGAGTTCGATTCCTATATATTCCAAGAAGTCATCAAATTAAGAACGCTGATGGATGCAGGTCGGTGAAACAGAAAAAATGCGTCTGTGAACATGACTACTTTTTAGTGCGATGTAATGTAAGAAAATCTTGAGCAATATTTAGGAACTTTGCCCAATGCAGAGATTAAAGAGCAGGAAGGACGCCAAGAAAATCACTGTGGCCTAACCGCTAAAACTATCGTCTATATGACAAAAACATTATCTGTCTATGTGTATATCAGACGAACTATACACGACTTTGCACCCGAACTTCCAAACGCAGCATTTTTTATTTGCTTTACAATCACCATCCAATCCTTAACTATAATTGGCTTAGGACAACTCATGAGTTACTAAGCGTTGATGACCTGAAAGTTTAATGTTTCTTTGCAATCGATAATCAACATATTAGTGTCATCCCACCGTCATAGACTCATAGTTAAAAACACAAAAATGGCGTTATAAAACTCTTGTAGCGTCTAAATATCCAAACAGGAAGTTTCCTCGCTTTAATAGGCCTGACTCGAAATATTTTGAAATATTAACAGTTCCTCTCAGCCGTTACTTCGTGCACAAAAGCGCTGCTTTTGTTAAGAAATTCGACTTTCATTTTGTTATTGTAATACCTGATTGTTTTCCATTCCATTCGCTTTGGTAAACACTGAATTATTTAACCGCCAAGCCCTTGGTGGTTTTTCCATCTCTCAGATGCTGTTTACAAAGTATACCTGCGTGCAGATACCTTTTTTTAGTCTTAATAATGTTTCTGTGATACATCTTCCCAATTTATTTTTCTAGCGTAGGCTCCTTATTAAAAAGACCGAGTAACAGACGCATGATTGAACCCTGAAATGTCGCTGAACTACACGGTAAGCATTGTATTATTTATTATTTACAAGTGTTGATAAGTCTTGACTTATCAACACTTGTAAATAATAAATAACAATATTTCTTATATGAATAATATTTCTTCCTCAGTATTTCTCCCACCATAAGCTGATTGCCGGAGCTCGAGAAGTCATTTGTTGGCAATAATATCAAGGCAAGTGGTAGCACATTTCCTAAATTGTTACATGTCGTAGATTTTGAGCAAAAAACCAAGGCAAGGGTACCAATGTGAATCATAAATATATACCTAGATGTCTAGAACATCCTGCTACCAAGGTTATCAAACCACACTTATGCGTAGCAGATACAAGAGCGGGAATCAACACATAAGTACCCAATGTGCCTACCTCCCTGTCATGATATGATATTCTAAAACAGTTCCAACTTATAACACCATGGTTCGCCTATTTCTGATCATATTAAAAATGAAAAACAAGTGACACTATCAATTCGAACGAAAAATTGGTTTAGAAGCCAAGATATAATAGTTTCCATTAAAGTAGATCCGGTTCCAGTGGGCAGACCATTAGCCATGGGGTTATCGACGACATGGCGCAATTTGTTGGGGCCATATCAGATCGAGGCAGTCTGCTAATGACAGACCGGCAGGGCGAGCGAAATGGGAACATTTAAACACTTTTACTTTACTGCTAGCCATACGCACACTATAACGTGTACACACTGGGAGAAAAAGTGAAGATAATCATATCGCATCAGGTTATTTCGAACATTTTTAGTAAGATGCGGTGCATCAAAAATGTTTTTTTTTTTTCTAAATACATTTTTTTTTTCAATAAAAGATTCTTCATATTATTATTATTCATAAAAATATAATAATTTAAAATTATTAACAATAATAATAATAAGACCTCAGATACACGCCGTTAAACTTAAATGACAACAATACACAAAAAAATGAAAACCAAACAGATGAACATACCAAATTACTAGATTTGTCAAAGAAAGCCCTCCACGGAAGACACTACCGGGATCTAAACCAAGTCAATATTGACAAAAGGGCATCTAATGAGTGGTTGGGGCGCGGTGAGCTGTTTCCCGAAACTGAGGGTTTTCTTTTGGCCATTCAAAACCAGGTGATAGAAACGAGAAACTATCAAAAACATATCATGAAGCAGTCTATCGTTGACATCTGTCGATGATGTAATAGTGCCTCCGAGACAATACAACACATAACAGGCGCATGCAAGACAATAGCTCAGACCGACTATAAACATCGCCATGATCAAGTAGCCAATGTCATTCACCAGTTACTTGCTAATAAATACAAACTCATAACCGATCCAGATACTCCTTATTTCAAATACAAACCGGATAGCGTGCTAGAGAACACCACACATAAACTTTATTATGACAGGGCAATACTAACTGATAAAACTATTCACTTCAATAGACCTGACATCACTTTGATAAACAAAATTAAGAAAACCGCTCACTTGATTGACATAGCTGTACCCAATACCCATAACATCAATAAAACAATCGTTGAAAAGTTGACCAAGTATATAGAGTTAAAAGATGAAATAACAAGAATGTGGCAACTGAGTAAAGTTACTATAGTTCCCGATTGTACTATCTTCGACCGGGGTAATACCAATCCAGCTACTGCCGTCACTACGAGCATTGGACCTTCGTGAAGATGTGTTTGTTAAACTTCAAAAAGCTTGTATCCTGAATACTTGCCGACTCACCCGCAAGTTCCTACAAACCGATCAAAATTCATAATGGCAGGATTAGAAATGATACTCACTTGGCCCCGGCCCGTGAATATCATATTAACCGAAGTCCTTCCTAAAACTTCGAGTCTCATAAGAGACACAATAATAATAATAAAAAAAACAATTAATTGATAAAAAAATAAGGTCTTTCAATATAAACTGATCTTTGTTTGGGAGCTTTCCATAAATCAGACCCTTGATCGGACACAAAAATACGGATAATAAGACTAATTTCGAATAACTTTTGTAGTACTTTATCAATCCATTTATTTATTTTATTTTCTTTCTGCATTGGAGGACTTCAACCTTCAATTTTCTTTTGCTTGGAGTGTTGCTAGTTTGTTGAGGTTTGAGCATAGCTTTCATTCGTCGCATTTTAAGTCTGTGTACTTCTTTCAACTCCTGCCGACGGCGGATCAGTTTGAGTTTGTTTGTCTTCTGTTCCAGCGTCTCCTGGAACGGTACTGGCTGAGCTTGGCAGCATCAACAATGGAAGGGCATTCTTTTTTAAAAGTTTTCTATTTGACGATTGTATTATATCCTGCACATCAAAATGTTTTTCACAAATAAGGTAGGAGGCAAAGTTAGCTTTGTTTTCCAAATCACCTCGACGGATCAGTTGCAGCCATTGAAGACGTCTGAAAAAAAAATATTCTGTGAAAAAAATCTGCTGTCGCTGTACTCCAATCCTTACAAACTTCAAAACCTACCTACTCCACCAAAATGCAAGAAACAGCTGACGAGTGATTTTTTTCATCGCAGCTTATTCCAATCCAAACTCTACTAAATAGATACCTACTACCTACATAAAGATAAATTGTACCTAAAGTCTTGCAACTTTAAACAGAAATTGTCATACTCCGGCCATTCTAATGTCAGGATGATGGCCGGTGTCATCATCATCAGCAGCCTTCTAAATGTCCCTACTACAGGGGCACGGCCTACCCATCAAGGGTGTATGGATCATAATCCACCGCGCTAACCCAGTGCGGGTTGGCACGGTAATGTTATCTACCGTTAGCGTCTAGCGTAGGTACCTACCATATCATGAACCGCCTATAACTGTTATACCTAGTTCACTCGTGTATCACTTCCCTTTACCGTATTCACTTTATTTATTAACCCCTTGAGTGTCAGCCGAACACACGGGTGTTCGTAAGAAAACCCTAAGAAAAAAATGGCAAACAATGACTAACAATGCAAAAACTGGAACAATAGAAACACAAGACGGGTTAATGTGTCATTTTTTTCGGTAGAAAAAACGAAATACCTATCTTTTAAAAAAGATACAAATTACGTACCTACTAGTAAGTTCCTAACTAAAAACATTTTTAAAGTCTTACCTTTCGGAGTTTCCAGGTAATTTACCAATACAATCTGGGTCTCTTCAAGACAAGAGTGAATAGGCATTTACTAGGCAGACATGTTCCATCATAGATCGCATGGTCACTTACCATCAGGTGCGATTGCGTTCAAATAACTGTCCAGTCTTACACATAAAAAAAAATCTAAAACATAAATTATAACTCTACATCTTTCGATAAGTTTCAGCATTTAATAATGAGAAGATTTCTCCTCAAACAGTGAATCTTCAGAAACTGTAGCAGTTAATTCAAAACGAACAAAAGCCGAATCTCCCTTTCGTTGTCTGGAGAGGGTAGTAATAATTCAATTGTCGCTTTAGGATTCACCCTAAGTGGTGTCCGGACGATAATTGTCCGCCAGTGTCCGGTCTAGACTTGGCAGTTGGGCTGAAGTGGCAGAGGCCGGTTTATTGTCCAGTAAGGAGTCTGTCTGCTGGACCCTCGCCCTCGTCTTAAGAGTTGTTAGCGTCTCGAAAGTTTTAGTTGTATCGAATGTTTTGAACCTTTGTGTATTGTGAATAACGACTGAGGTTCCTATGTTTTATTTGCCAGTGATTTTTAAAATATATGCCTAATATTTTTGAACGTTAGATTTCATAATATGCAGGAAAATTATAAAAAATGTATATGATATTGTTTGTTTGTTTTCAAAAATAGTAAAGTTTAAATGGCGTCTATTTTATTCTATCCTCTAAATATACTTTGCTTATAATTAATGTATTTAAGTCTACCGCAACCGTGTGTGTTATGGGGTAGAGTTTAGTTTGAAATGTAAGTTATTTCAAAGTTTTGCTACTCATGAAGAACATTAAAATGAGTCTCTAGGGGCGAACAAGATTAACAATTACTGTTATTGCAACTCGTAAAGTTACTATATTTTGTAAAGTCGGAAGTTATTGTTCTCACACTGGCCTTTAACTATATTTTAAACGCACTCAGTTGATTGTTTCTATAATAAATTTGTTTGAATACCTTAAGGCAGACCGTTACGTTTCTTTCAGGAATTATTTTATTCGTAAATCAGCCAGCCCATAATTTATTACTAAGCATTTTTTGAGGCATGTAAAACCACTACGACTGTAAAATGGGTAAAATATGAAGCTAATCACTCAATGAATGTTAACTGTTTTATTTTCTAAAGTTTTTATCGTTGAATAAATAAATGAATATGCGCCAGACAACACACCACTTGTCATGGTCTCGTTACGAGGTACCAGACAAGGAATTAAGCCAGGGGCGTCACCCAGACCCAAGTCACTTCAAAAAATATCGTTTCCTGAATTGACTCGACCGAGAATCAAACCCGGACACTACGGAAATCTAGGCGAGAAACCGTGCTACGGCGCACTGCGCCAATCGTGCACCATGTTGAAAAATAAATGAAAAAGATAACAATAAGAATTGCCAACAAGCCTTAACTCAATTTTTTTTAAATAAATAATGTAATGTAAATAAGGAATGCTAAGAAAAAAAATATCACCACAGGATAATATTACAAGCCTATTATTACATGAACCGACCTTAGACAGATACAAGCCTAAACATAATAATGATACATCACAGTTTCAATAGTTTGCGGTTTAGACATTTAAAGTGATTTGCTGTCTGGTTACGAACACAGGTTATCTTATGTTATTTATAGCTTGTGGAGAATTTGTTATGAGGTAATATCTATATGCAAATTTTACTGTTTACTTAACGAATAATATTTAACCCAATCCATCGACGTTATTCCCTTTTTCCACTTGCAAATGGAATTTCCTGCAGGCGATGTAGTCGAATAACAGGGTATTTACAAGGCAAGATCGAATTCGCAGATTGTGGGTTTTCAGAATTTAGCAACATGCCTAAATATAACTTGGGTGTGTGGTCAAAATTATCTCGTTTTAGGCGTTATTCTTTTTTTTTATCAATCTTAAAATAATTATATGGAGGCTTTTGCAGTTAGAAGGTGCATTTATGTTTTATGCCAGTAGGTAAGGGTTTCTGAGTGACCCTTCACGGGGCTTCTACTTGAAATAGGGTTCTTATGATTAGTATACTCAGGTCTTTAATTATATATTATAGTACTAGTGTTCATTATTTAAAACTTCACTAAACATAATATTTTACATACTTTACTTATTCGACGAAATAGTTGTCGCCCGTCGTTAAAAATGTTAAAAACTGCCAAACAGACGCCAAATATGTCTAAGATATAATTAAGTCTTATATTAGTCTCCATGACCACCGACCGACCGCTTTGAGAAGTAGCCTGGCGCGGACCAACGAACAACAGAATTGAAGCTCAACACATTTTATCAATGATATGTACCCGCCTTTAATGTTGCCCTAGACAAAGGTGATACCACAAGGTATCACCTTTGTCTAGGGCTGCCACTTGAATCAGGATGTTAACCTTGGTAGTGTTTTTAGATTTATATATTTCCTTACTAGTACACATGTTATCTTAAGGTTGCGACAAATTTACTTGCGGTAATTGTTTTATACGCGTCTCGGCATCATTAGTTAATGAAAACTTTGTTGCGTTTTTAAGTATAGTTCTGCTAACCCTACCTCACTCGCACAGACATTCTCGTAAAATAGGTCGTGGTGGCTTGTAACACGAATTACACAGACTGTATTGTTTACGTTGGTTATCTTTAAACGGACCGCCAAGGACTGTATTGACTTGCTGTTGCTATGGGGTGGAAGTCACTAGCTGTCAGCTGAACATCACTTAAGGTTCTGAATATTTTTAACAGTTCTTTCGCTTTTCGTAGTGATCATGTCTGACAGTTTGTTCTGCTATCTGTTTAAACTATCTATACTCCATTCATTATAGCATTAGACAGAAGTAAAAAAGGTTCTTTTTAGGGTACACTTTGTGGTAAAATACAATAATCATTATTACTCAAGATTTATACCGAATTTATTAAAATCTACTTATATAGCAGCTGTCACACTTAATTGTTCTCATTTATAGTAAAGAAACTTCAGAATTTTTGGGGCTTTGGCTTAGGTAAATTATTTTGTCTTGCATCAAACTATATTGTCGATGTAGAAACCTACAACAAGCAGGGCTTTTTATCCGAACACATTTTACTGTCGCTACAACTCTACCAAATCTAAAATGTTACATAATCTTGTCCTATATTACGTTGTGGCCGAAGGGGTTTTCAATTCGCCAGGTTATACTCAGGTATGTTATCGTCATAGCAACGTCCTATGCAAATAGTCATTCATTTTAGCCCCCCTGCTTCTATTTCTTCCTGCATATTATAATCAATGAAGTATGAGTGTTTAGGTATATCACTTTCTGATACTGAGTCTGCTTTTAGGAGGCATATAGTTTAATGTTCAGTTAGATGCCTCAGGCCCCCAGAGATATATTATAATATTAATTTCAAAATCCTCCTTTCACCCCTTTCTTGTGGTTCCGAATTTTAAATTGCATTTACAATATGATTGTCTATTAGTATTTGATTAAATATTTTTTACCACTCTGTAACTATTCATTTACCCATCATGGCTTTGACCTATTTAGGCCTCTCAACTCGCTTTTACCTGTACTTTGGGCTAACTTCTAAAAATAGTGAAATTGCGCGTAAATTACACCAGGTTGTCGTGGAGCCGCACTAGTTGTGATCTCGAATAAGATAGATCACTGCTGCAGTCGTTATTTCAGGATATATGGATTCTCAGTACCACAGATCTGGGTTCATTCATCACTTGGCCGAAATGCTTGAAGTAGCTATGAGGAATGGGAAACCAGTTACTTTTACTAATACGAAATTATTTTGGGTATACACTGCTTTCTTGGAGTTAGTTTTAGATTGCAAATCTACAAAAGTTGCTATAACCTAGTTTTTAATCTATTGCTAGAAGCTAAAACAGGAAAGAACGAGAGTGTATTCAAGATTTCCAATAGTATATTTACAATATTTATATTTTACATGTAAGGTGCCATCTTGCGATAACAGCAAAATTAATCGGCCTTTCGAATATAAAATATGTATCATTGAAAGACACTATAGTATTAAAATAAATGAGTATAAGATGATTGTTCACAAACCCTGAATATGTTCCGAACAATCAAATCATACTTAGTCGCCCTGTATATAAATTCGTGCTCTCGAAATTTTTGGCCAAGGGTCCAGTCGTTCACCTAACATTTACTGTATAAATACATGAATATGTATTGTGTGTGTAGTTAATTGCGGTTTTTGTGTTATTTATATTTGTAGCTCGAATACATCTCGCAGTTATTAAGTTATGGAAACAAAGCATACTCGTAAATGGCACAAAAGTGTCGTGAGGAGGAAAACTGTTGATTTCTTTATGATTTAAATACATACCTTCGTGGCTATGTTTGTACAGTTGTGCACGTGGCCCTATTTGGTAATCTAGATGTCTTAAAGATATAACAAGCGTGAATATTGTATGTCTATAAATAATGAAGTTATTTATGATCTATTTATACCAGGCGACCGAGCGCAACCGATGGAGACGAGATCACAGAGAAACACGATCGTCAGCATTGAGGGAACGACCGAAAAAAAAGAAACTCTATACAGTTGGTTGTCATTCTTTTATAGAATCTCGAGGCACCAATATTTAAACACCAAAATTTGCGTACATAATATTACTGTTATAATTTTAGCTCGTTCTTGCACTCATTGATGCGTTTCACTCTCAACGCACCTTCCCCATTATGCAACAATACATTTTTGTGGCCACGTTAATGATGTATGTTTTACAAAGGCTTCCATTTGTCAAACGCGACAAAGTATTCAATAACTGTAACACGCTTGTGACAATGACAGCAGTTTGTTTGGTTTTCACGTGTGGCGGCTTTGAATTGTAATAAATAAGTTAAAAACTTTCAACCTTATTGCAACGGCGTAAGAGTAGATGTATGTATATTTTCTGGGATGACTGTACTGATGTATATGACATTAATCACGGTAAACACCGCAGTAATAGCGTAGTGGTTACTAAATCCGCTCCTGATCGGCGGTTGCTCTTGACGCATTACCCAAGTTATGGGATCAAGCGGTGTTGTGTTCTGATATCTTTATTTATTTATTCTTTATTGCATAGTCTATGTTACAAAGGTCGGACTTAATCCCTAGAGGCATTCTCTACCAGTCAACCACACAGTCGCACAGAGATATTATAGGCAGTGCTAGAGATAAAAGTTTTAAATTAGGTGTAAAGAAGGAAGAAATTACAAAAACAAATATACATAATAATAGCAATTACACATTAAATAGACAAACATTTTAAAAAAAATAACAAACAGATAACAGGTGGGTCCAAGAGAATGACAAAACTACAGTTCTTGGGGGTGTCATCAATTTTTTATAGTGCGCACGCGCAGCCTTTTGCATATTTACTGCACGCCTTTCTAACCAATACCGGCAGTTTGTTCCAAAG